>OW386557.1:9937422-11187422 GCA_936435175.1 Glyphotaelius pellucidus | reverse complement strand
CCCGGAACCATTACACTGCCGACACTATCTCCAAGTATGTATTTGAATACTACTATTCCTGTATTGCAGAAAGCGTAATTCAATCTAATCTTTAAAATAAATATAACACAACAATAGTTTAAAATATTCCAGCTTCATAAAGCGCCCTTAGGTAATATTTCACAAAATGGCTTTCTAAAGCAAAATTTTACAATCAGTCCAGTCCAATGTCCAGCAGTGCCAATGCCAAATTTCTCGATAGAGAGCATAAAAATGTTAGATAAGATTTCGTTAAACGTATTAAAACAAGTTTTAAAAAGTGATTGATCCTGTCAGAAAAACCTGTTAAGATCGTAAACTTGGTGCAGCTGTGGGATGTAAACAACTAACAAACAAAAAATACTTCTGGAGGGAATCAAAGCAATGAATGAAAGCGCACCAAAATCAACAACAACTAGGGGAGAAACAAAGAGGAAGGCACGCTCGTACAAAGACGAGTGCGTGCAGGAGACGCGAACCCGCATCCTTGACCCCGCACAAAGCAGCAAGAGCCGCGGGGATCGGGATGCTGCGGCTGGGTGAATACCCGGCGTTACACGGACAACAGACAGTCGGCCCTGAGCACGAGCGCAGAGAGCAACAACGGCCGCAACACATTCAAGGGTCAACAGGGACGTGATCGGTGTGCACAGTGCTAAGAGAGAGAAGAGTAGTACTACGTAAGGCATGGGAGATGGATGCAGCAAGGGAGTGGGTGAATGCCCACCACCCATACAGAAGAAAGAAACATACGGATTTATACCTTTACCTTTTACCCACCAGAATAATTAATCTAGCTGCAGTTTCTTTTGGTTCCTTTTATATTCTAAATAAATTGTGTAGCTCTTACGACCAATAAAGATACCCCGTAATTAGGAAAGAACATGAATGTATTAATCGACATCAACTCATTCAATATATTAACCATTATTTTAAGATAAATAAAGTTGAAATTTCCTGTTGGAAAATTTCATTTGAAATCCTAATATATTTGTAATTCATCTTTTGGATAGTGTGGAAAGAGATGCCATATTTATATACTTGTATAAGTTCAATGGATTCTGCATTAAAAAAAGTTAAAATATATACTTTATTTGACGTACTTACTTTTTAGAAAAAATGACATGGTTACCTATTAAAATTAACGTGTAAATCAACAAGAAAGATGAAAAAAATATTTTTATTTTTTATTTTGGGGAAGTTGACTCGAGTTACTCGATAACAAAGAGGAAGCATAGTATTGACCACTGGAAAATGTAATGTGGTGAATGTACGTGCAGCATAAGAGACTCACCAAAACTCTTGAAAATTAACAAGAAGAAAGAGAATGACTTTCTTACTTGAGGTCAGTTCTGAATAGGAGTGGAAAAATCAATTTAGAACGGTAGGATGTCTTTCATATGCGTAAAGTTTACAAATAAAAAAGGGCATTATGAAATGCACGCACAATAAAATATAGAAAGACGTAGAGTTACTTTTTTACTTGGAACCAGTTACTGAAGAGCAAAGTTGAACATTTGTGAACGTATTGTCAGACACATTCATCACCCAGCGCCATGTGCTGCCGAACACGGGACGATCACGTCTGCCTGGGGCGATCGTGCCATAGCACTGTAAAGGCTAGTCGATAGGTCCGTTGCTACCTCTCTTTCTTTTACATGCATTGTTTAACAAGAAGAGGGAGAAGTTGCAACGAAGCTCTCCGCGGCACGATCACGAAGATGACCAGTGGTAGCTCCGTTGTCCCTCTCAATATTTCTCATAAACTCTGCATGTAACAGAAAGAGAGGCGATAGCAGAGTTCTCAGTACCGTGTACCAAGGGTTCCATAAGTTAAGGCTAGTATAAGGCAAGTCTGTGGGCGGATGATGCTAAAAGATGCACAGGTACCAAGTTGGAAGTTTCTGGTCTTAAATGAATTAAAAGAGAAGATAGGTTACTGAGACAATGCGCGTGGATGCACCGAACTAGGTCCAGTAGACACAGTTGAGATTTACTGGGTATAGTATCGCACATAGGCTCGTTCGCCAAAGAAGCTGTCACCAGCTGCCAAAAGCACGTCACTCTTAGCTTTTTTTTTGTGAAAAAATGCCTTCGTGTGTTTTTGAGAGGTGCAAAATCATTCTCGAACAAAAAAGAAAACAGATGGAGTTTATTTCTATTCGTAAATACACACATAATACATATAATTAAAAAAATTATAATCATAAGGCTTTTCGCGACCCAAAATTGATAAAAGTCGAATTAAAATAAAGCTAGATAGGGAACGCAGAAGCACATACTTGTAAGAAGGAACCATAGTGACGTCGTATTCTCTACGCTGGGGGGCGGGCTGTTGATAATACAGCCATTTTATCCGATCGCACACATTCTTTGAATTGATATCCTTTTCTCATGCTTTGCATTTTTCGCTTGATACTAAAATCAAGAGATGCGCGCGCCGTTGTATTGCTATTTCATCCGCACACACATGTCCTTAGAATGTCCACCCTTTTCTTATTCGTTTCGTTTTAGCCATGAAAGATGAAACAAGAACGTGCTATACTTTTTGTTCGATTAGTATGACTATAACCCGTCTTTGTATTTATTTAGTCTATGGTTCTGATAGATTTATTTAGCTTTAAAATATTTAAAGAATTCAGAAGACACGTTCTTACGGTAGGTTCCATAAAATTTATCTGTTGTACGATATTTTTATTACTTTATAGTACCTACCTAATAAATATGGAGAGTAATTTCAAACATAAAGCACGTTTCAAAGCAAAATAAAAACTTAAGTCTTTTTAAAGATTTACTCATAAGAATGGGCCCAGTCGTTATTTTGTTGTCAATCTCTGCGACATCGTCTCGATCAGTTCAGATTACGTCAGAGTCAAGCCGAAGCGTTCAGAAAGGTAAATTTAAAATATATATATATTTGAAAAATGATTTTTAACTTCACAAAGATGTGATTTGAGATTTTCGCAGCCAAAAGCATTATTGCAGTGATTAATTTTTGGGTTGTAACGTCGTGTTGCGCTTTCTCCCTTTTTAGCCAGATTTTTGGATATCATAAAGTATCCATCATCAAGGCAGGTGTAGCATTATTTAGTATTTTTCAAGGTTGTAATATTTTATTAAAAAAATTAATTACTAGTTTTATCACCCGGCTTGGTCTGATAAATGAAGAGCAAGATATGGAACATAAACAAAATATGACTTTTCGATTCAATTTTTGACAGTTATCTGGAAATATTACAAATTAATGGATCATGACGGGAATGGTGTTTTATCTTGAACGGAAGAATGCAGGATAAAAAAACATGTAAATTTGTATCTTACGCTCAAACGTCAGCAGATGATGAGGAAGCTTGGGAGGTCAACATAATCCAACACTTACCTGGAAAAAAAAAAAAATGGTTAGAATAAAAATGAGAAATAAACAGATTCATAACAATGATCAAAAATACAACATATTTGTTCCCTTGTACATTATATTACCTTTCGTAATCTTGGCCACATATCAAATTCGATTCGTCCGACTGTTAGCAGTTAGTTTTACAAACTAAATAAATATGTAAGATATACGTGACAAACTGCTCGACTGCCTTTTTTTTTTTTTTTTTACATGAGCTCCACACAGGAGGCCTTGAGGAAAATAATTTTCCTCAGGGCCTATGTCATCTTTGGGGATGCTGTGTGGAGGGTTTTTTTTAAGCAAAAGAAGGGAGGGAGAGTTCTGGGAGAGAAAAAGGTTTAAGGGGTGGGTAGGAATCTGGGGTTCAGTGTGTCCTGGTCATCCGCCTCCAAGACCTAGACAAACTTCACCCCATGAACCCGGGCACCCCTGCTAAATCACCAAACGTAGCGAACCACTTGGGGTGACCTATGGCAGAGGTGTTGGTTATCCAATAAAGGTTCCCGGGGCGGCGGTACCCATTCCCGCCTCCCAAATTGTCTTGCTGACAAACAGAAATATTTTATGTCACATATTGATTACAACGCAAAATCGATTTGTAAATATACGTTTAACAGTTCGATGAAAAGAATGATGACCCTACAATAACAATTTTTTGCGATTTGTTGCGAATCACTAATGCACGTAGATAGTCACACTCGACTTTGCAGTCGTGCCACGTTGGGTTTAAAAAGTGACCAACAAATTTTGAGTTCGTCAATCTCTTTTAAATCTGAACTTGACTCCTATCTTCCTTGTAATTTTGAAATTTTCCCATTTAAGTACAATAATCCATACTTTAATATTATAAATGCGAAACTGCTCGAGTTTGTTTATGACCTTTCACGCATAACACAATATAAAGACTTTAATAATTCTTTCACCAATATAAAGCTAAATTATATGCGCAGACTACAGGTTGTATAGGATGGTAAGCTCTGGCGTTATGAAAATATAAATATTAATATATTATATTTGTTATACGTTTTCTGTCGCTAACAAAAGCGAGTTTTTGCTAACGTCAGAAAAAATCTTTTCCTTGGAAACAATGTTGATATATTTTCGGGCTCCATGCTGGTAGGTACTCAGTTTACTGGTCAGCTACTACTGCAGAAAATTCAAATATTAGAATTCGTTTTTTTTTTTGGACAAGCTTGGAATAAATGTCAGATGAGAGTTCCTTTATTAAAAATATAATTCGTAACGATTATAAAGACTGAATGATAAATAGAGTATTTTTTTTATTATATTAACGAACTTCCAAATATTTAAATAAAAATAAACATCCGAAATGTTTGTAAGCGCATAAATTCCGAACGAATGAACAAAATTGGATAAGTAATTCTTTTTTTCTTTGAGCTATAGCATTATGAAATTTAGGTGGTAGGCGAGATGTTTTAAAACTGAATGTAAGGGAATTAATATATGGAATGCGGGAGGGGATGGGTGTGGGGTGAGGGGGAGATAATTGATAAGTGCAAGCGCTACAGTAATTTCCCGTAATACCATGCGAGCGAAGCTGCTGGGAAAAGCTAGTTAATATATAAATTCACCTCCCCTCTCTCCGTAATTTGAGATGACGGCCTAGAACACCCTTGAAAGCCAGAAAAATTTGAAGAAAAAAGAGAGTTGTAATTTGGAACTGCCTTGTGGTCAAAGATGAGGGCATCAGATACAATTCCGTCTCAAAACTTGCGAGAAAACAATTCATTGCATTAATTTTGCAACGTCTCGTTGTTCACGAGGTGAACCGGCCTGATCTGCGGCCAGAGGTGAAATTTCTAGGCTTCTTCGTCTGGTCCGTCGCCTTGGCTCAGATACCGGTGACAGCGTGAGGCTGATTTACTCTTGCCAATCTCACCGGTGACCGGAGACCGAATCGCATCGGTTACATTACTTACCTGTTGCAAGGTTGCACCACCATTGGAAAAATTGTGTACCCTTTGTTTTGTTCCTGACCAAAACATTTTTCTTAGGGTGTTATTTATTTTTCTTAGGGTGGATATTTTGTTACTTCTTCTACCATAGTGGAGACGATTCGTACAATAGGTAGAAAGAAAGAAGTTTCATACTTGTACATTGTTTGTAATTTTTAGAGAGTCAGCACTGAATCATTTAAAAAAATTAGATTACTCATAGCCGGAAAATGGGGATTCTATCTTCACAGCGGTGATTCTAAGTATTTAGTGTTTTTGTTCAGTGCGCAATTACTAATTGACGGAAAGCACCAATCGTAACAGATAAAATCAGCAGAAACCTGATGAATGACCTGCAAGAAGCAGCAAAAACTCTCAGGCGTCATGAACTTCAGACATCAATTCTGGAATTTCTAGATCAACGGTCATTTCAGCTCGTAAAGGCATTTCCATAATGAGTTTTACAAAATTACAATATTCGCAAAACATATATTGCTATTTTGACTGAAACTGCGAGTAACCTATTATAATCAAGTACCAATAAATACATAATTCGTACCAAATGTTGTTAATTATATTTACAAAACAACTATTTCGGATAGGATTGCTTACCTTTTACTGACTATAATTGAATTAAAATAAATTGCGCACATTTATAACAGCGGTCGAGGCTCTCGTTAAAAGTGGCACTTCTATCCGATTGGTTTTGTTTATCCCTATGTGCATGGGTTTATTCCGGCAAAGTTAACGATACAATAAACATTTTAGCATACCAGGAAAGCATAATGCATAATGAAGTATCGAGCTGTAAAGAAGATCCACTTTTAAATTCGATAAGAGTGCCATTCGGTTTTACTACCGCGCCACTGGAATCAAATGACGATTGAACTACTGCAGAAATACTGCATCGTAAATAAGCCATATAGCGAGATGCAATTAAAGGAAGAATGTAGATATCTGATGAAGAAAATGCATTAGATCACGAATAATTGGAACTGCATTCCTTCCTTTCCCAAAAAATGGTATTTACCCCACTGTGGTGTATCGTAAAAGCTTCCGCCTTGTAGAGACAGATAGCGGTGACATCAGCTATCGGTAGAATCCGCTAGATGGCAAGCCGTAGTGCTTAAGCTCTCCGGCAGAGGGTCAGGGCAGCTCAGAGGCTGTGTTTTTAATGTTGACTCGCCAGAACCATTATAGCTAGCTCCTAGTTAGGTTGACAACCGTAGTCCCAATTGTATACGCGAAGTATAAATAAATCCAGATAACGAACCAGAGTCTATTATTCCAAGAAGTTATCTCCATCCAAGTGTGTTGGAGAATCTGTTAGTGTGTCTACAAGTAACAGAACACTACACCTACTAACAATATTTTCAGGAATAACAAAGGCCTAAGTAAAAACCCCTGAGGAATATAGGGAGCAACAAAAAAGTATTCACGTCAGATTATCATTCCATATTGGGTTAAGTAAGGCATTCAAAATTAGGAAGTAGTTAAGTACAGGTGATTACTATTACGATGATTTAAAACATATTCAGTGACCTAAGTATTACTAAAAAAATAACACTAAAACCTAAACACATAAAGTAAATACACGATTGCTGCGTCGTAGCAAATAAAATACTTAAAGAGACTACATGATAAAAACAATTCAAGATTGTCCTCCACAAAGCAGGTGAATTTCTAGTGTGGAGGACAATACACAGTATCTTTGTTATATTAATATAATAAATAAAAATAATAAAAAAGGATACATAGATAGTGTGATAACGTGAATACGAAGAAGATCAATAATTGTTTGTATACTCTTTCCATTTGAAACAAAGAACCTACGCTAAACATGTTCACAGAAATGACAGGCCTTAAGGACGATCCTTGGGTTACCCCGTGGACGGTAAAAAATTAAATCTGAATTTCAACAATTTTGTAGGAAAGATGACGTAAGGTTAATATTTTTAATAACCAACGTGTTACAAAATAACTGACGCCATTAAAAAGACTTAAAATGAGGTAAAGGAAGTTTAAATTACCCTTTCTGAAAACATAAGTCAATTTTATTGCATGATATAAAATACCTAAACAGAAAATTTAATGACAAAAGAAAAATAATGGGCTCGTTCCCATAACAAATCACAATGTTGTAAGAATTAATAATTCGTATCGTGAAGTGATCGGAGAAGTAATTTCCGGACTTTTTGGTGTTGTACAAAATATTTTTCAACCTTTAACATAAGAAGTAATGAATACTCCTAAAATAAAAATAGTCCTTGTGGAAGAGCATAAGTTAAGGTATGACTGAAACGCCCCCGATATTATTTATCGCATTGAAAACATTTTAAATTTACCTACATTTTTAAAGCATTTAAATTCTACCTACACCACAATAAAAACCAACACGAGGTGATTTAAAAAAAAAGTTACGCAATTAATGGGCGCGGTTAATATTTATTGTTATCGAGTTTAATTTGTAGAACTCCATTTTAATAATATGATTGTTCAATTTATAAAAATAATAGTTTATTTGTAAACATGAACTGCTGTGTAATTATTATTAGAGAGCAGAATTTGTTTACAATTAAATCATTTTTATAAATTGAATAATGATATTCAATTTAAATAATTGGAACGGGGGCGGGAACGAGGACGCACGGGAAAGGACACGCAGGAACAAACCTTTGAAAAACACAGCAACGCAAGCCGTACTCGCTAATATATCAAATAAGATAATTAGGAACAACTTCAACTCACTTCTATTTATTCAACTCAAGTGAAACTGTAAGAAAAGCTTCAATTTATCCAAAACATATTTTTTAATAATAATAATAATAAAACGCCTTTATTGTATAACTAACTTTTACCCGCGGCTTCGCTCGCATGGTATTAGGGGGATATTACTGTGACGCTTGCACTTATAAATTATCCCCCCCCTTCCCCACCCGCATTCCATACATTCTTTCCCGGTACATTCAAATTTCAAACAGCTCGCGTGCCACCTAAATTTCAGAATGCCAGAGCTCACCAGTAGTAAAAAAAAAACAATTATCCAATTTGGTGCAGTCTTTCGGAAGTTACAAACAGTCGGATGTACAAACATATCGGAGATTCATTTTTATTTATACTGCTAATAAAATATATCAACAATTTGTTTTCTGACGTTAGCAATAACTCGCTTCTTTTAACGACAGAAAACGTATAATAAATAAAACATTTAGAATTTTATAACGCCAGAGTTTACCATTATATACAGCCCTTATTACTCGCATATTATGTAGCTTTCAATTGGTGAAAGAATTTTTAAAATCAGTTTATTGGTTTATGCGTGAAAGCGTAACAAACAAACACACGCAGTTTCGCATTTATAATAATAGGATAGATAAGAAAAACACTCTAGCATATTTTTTTAATGAAACTCTTTGGTTGTACATAATAAATAACATGTAAACCTAATTATATTATACGTAAAATTTAGCCTCCGAAAGCGTGGTAGATTTGAGGCGAACATATTTTTATTTAAACGTATTTTGGTTTGGATGAAGCAGGCTTAGGCATCGTCAGATGAACTGCGTGTAATATATACATAAATAGTACCAAGAAGGTTGTATTATTGATGAAGTTAACACGGGCCGTATTCAAAACACGTTGTATGATTTACGTCCCAATCTGAACACGTAGTACACAGCTCCAACTCGTGTTGCAGAACGATTATGTAAGTAAGTATGCCATGTACGTTTTCTGTTGTAAATAATAATATTGGAAAATATTTTTTTAAATATTTCGAAACGAGATTGCTTATTATTATTTTTTAATGTATTGATTGAGAAATTTATGTAATATCGCACGTTCACATACATAGAAATAAAGTAAGCTAGAAGCAAATTGCTTCATTTTTTAATGACCGACACATTTTTTTTTTCAAAACATTGCGTCCTTCAAGTGCGTGTTACTAATCTAGAACTATGATAAAAATAATTAAGTCATCGTAAAAAATATTTACTAAAACAAACAAATTGGTTTTGCGGTGTTTTTTTTTCAGGAGGCCCTGAGGAAAATTATTTCCCTCAGGGCCTATGTCATAGGGGATGCTAGTTGGAGGGTATTTTTAAGGAAGGGAAGGGGAGGAAGTTCTGGGAAGTAAAAGGGTATGAGGGTTGGGTAGGAATCTGGGGTCAGTGTATCTTCTAGGAGTGAGGTACGTATGAATCCATCTGTACAACTGCGGTGCAAGGCAATGTTCCGAAAGAGTACGGCTGGCGAAGTCAAAGGGACTCCCGGACTCTCTCCTGATCAGGCCTGCCATGCAGCTGACAAATCTCACCCCACAAACCCGCGCACCCCTTCTAAAGCATCAAACGTAGCGAACCATTGGGGTGACCTATGGCAGAGGTGTTTTATTGTATTATTATTACATTTTTGTATTAATTTTTTTTTGAAATTGCTGCTTATTTATTATTATATATTTTTTTTAATATTCTAGTTTACATTCAGTTAGTTTTATGTTTCTAAATACCTATATGTGAACATTGAAAATTGGTCTGTTTTTTGTCATCCTCTTATGTATATTATATTACTAAAACTGTTTGTTCCTTAAGTAAATAAATGTATACTTTTAAAAAAATAACTTCAGTCTTATATTTCCCTTACAATCCTTTCTTTTCATTTCTAAAACATCTAAGCGTCCTTTTCTTAATTTTAACGCACACACGATTCAGAGATGTCATTAATTTTAATCAAATAAAAAAAAAACTGAAAACTATCGAAACAATACATTTTCGAGGTAACAACACAACTACGAGGTCATGGCTGCCATTTTTTCCACACTTGCAAAAACAAATTAAAATCACAACCGAGCAGAGCATTCAATTGTTTTACGCTGTGAACCAGAAGAGTCAGATGTAACCCAGCCAGCAATTACTAGGCAGGAAGGAATAATAAGGTATTTATAATGACTATTTGGCTTTGTTAGCCATTATTTTCCGGTTAGTTTTCCTCCTCGTGGCACTCAGGTTATGGACCCCGCTGGTGACGTCACGGCCGGTGTAAAAGTCATCAGTCAGTGACCTGACCTTGAAAGACGGAGGCCCGGTTTCTCGAGGTGCAGTAAATCACGCACAGAGCTATATTTTCAAATTAAGAATATCAAACACGATATAACGTATACCTACAAATTGAACAATGTTTTCAAATTCAGAATACCACACTCGATAATGTTAGATAAATATGGAAATGGACTTGGACTTGATATTATTAACAAGGTTGAATTATATTTTCAAAATACGAATATCACACTCGATAAAAGTAGGCCACGTGGAAATGGAGTGATTTGAACTTTTTTTTTAAAAATTTAGAATACCACACTTTTTAATGGGAAATATGGAAATGGACTTGATATTATTAACAAGGTGGAATGAAATTTTCAAAATACGAATATCACACTCGATAATAGTATGCCACGCGGAAATGGATTGAATTGAAGAGTATTTTAAATTTAGAATATCACACTCGATAACTAACTAACTAACTAACCATCACGCCGTTTCCCAGCAGGGGTAGGCAGAGAGGACGGACCGCCAAACAACTCGATCTTGGCCCACACTCCTTGCTTCGTTCACATTCATACATCGTCTCATACATGCTCTTCTATTATTCTGACTCTTGACATCGCCCGACTCAAGTATCTGATTCACTTGGTCGTGCCATGTCTTCCTCGGGCGTCCCCGACTTCGTCTACCATTCACATTTGCGTCATATATTCTCCTTACACTCCTTTCCTCATTCATTCGCTCTACATGCCCAAACCATCTGAGCGTCCCTTTCTTAATCTTACTCATAACGCTTACATCAACCTTGCATTCTTTGCGGATCTCCACATTTCTCACACGATCATACATGGTTTTACCACACATACGTCTCAGGGATCTCATTTCTACAGCATTCAGTCTCGATAATGTTAGAGAAATATGGAAATGGACTTGATATTATTAACAAGGTTGAATGATATTTTTGAAATTCGATTATCACACTCAATAAAAGTACGCCAAGTGGGAAATTAGAGTGAATTGAAGAGTATTTTCAAATTTAGAATATCACACTTTTTAATGGGAAATATGGAAATGGACTTGATATTATTTTAACAAGGTTGAATGATAATTTCAAAATACAAATATCACACTCGATAAAAGTAGACCATGTGGAAATGGAGTGATTTGAACTATTTTTTTTAAATTTAGAATACCTATCACAAAATTTAATGGGAAATATGGAATTGGAACTGATATTCAAGGTTGAATGATATATTCAAAATACAAATATCACACTCAATAAAAGTAGGCCACGTGAAAATGGAATGAATTAAACAGTATTTTCAAATTTAGAATATCACACACTTTAATGGTATATGTGGAAATGGACTTGAAAATATTGACTGGATCGAATGACATGCATTAACAGAGGTTCCCGGGTTCATGGGGTTAAGTTTGTCTATATCTTGGCGGTGGATGCGTTTGCCCGCTTACAGCGTGGCGGGCCAGATCGGGAGATACCGGGTAAGGGAGATCTTTTGGCTTCTCCAACCGGATTCTCTTCTTCTTCTTCTTTCGTAAGGTGAAAAATATTGTCCCTGAATATCTTGAGAACATCTCACCAGACTCTCTTGACCCATCGCCTTGCACCGCAATGGGAGGGATGGATTCATACGACCTGGACACATTGACCCCAGTTCCTACCCACCCCTCATATATTTTTCACTTCCAGAACTGCCTCTTCTTAATTTCCATAAAAAGACCCCCACACAGCAACCCCAAAGATGACAAAGGTCCTGAGGGATGTTTTTTCCTCGGGCCCTCCCGTGGACCTAATGTAAAAAAAAAACACAAACACACTTGATAAAGGAAACACGGACTGAATTAAACATTATTCTCAAATACACACACGACAATGTAAATGAAATATGGAAATGGACTTGTGATTATAGATCGAATTATTTGTTCAAGCTTTCATAGACATGTAGAGGCAGATCAATGACTATATTTTAAGAAAAAGTCGCTGAATTCTCTATGAAATTTTACTCGAAAAATCAGTTATTCGTCGGGGGTTTTATTTCATCTAGTCTCTATTTCCCGATCGAGGTTCACGAAAAGTAAGTCAGTACCTATTTTACAGTCCAGTGTGCCAGGCGTGATACGCCCCGTTCCGTTTAGGTACCCCTTACAAACGTGACAGCTGTCAAATAACGACCAAGAAAATACTTTGCAGGGAATAATTTTTGCCGACGATGTCAGAATATTGTTCGTAAATTTTGAAACCTTAACGCCTCAAGGCAGTTGTATGTCAGAGACGTTTTAAAATAGAATTGTCAGATAATGTTATGACGTTTGTGTCTTTTATGTTAATAAGTCAGGTTCGCCTCGTACGTCATGCATATGTCTGGAAATGTTATATTATCGTGAAAACAAGCTTATGGGTCCGAGTGGTGTTAATATTTATAAATATTGTACCAATGCGCCTTTGAGAATAAATAAGATACCAATAGCTTGATACGTTAACTCTCGACGTCTCGACAAATATAACAACGTCCGTAACCATGTGGATCGGCGTACGACATTATGGGCATTTAAACCACAGGAATATTTTTTTGTTATTTGTACATTTATTGGGCAGGATATCTCAAATATAGCTAAAATATCTCAAATATTACTTTTATTTGAAAAAAAAAAAAATTACTTCGAACGATTTTTTCACATTTTTTTAAACGGCACCTTATGTATTAATCTTCTGCGCAAGAATTTTTTTTACATGAGCTCCACACAGGAGGCCCTGAGGAAAATAATCTCATTCAGGGCCTTTTTGATCTTTGGGGATGCTGTGTGGAGGGTGTTTTTAAGGAAAGGAAATGTAGGAGAATTCTGGGAAGGAAAAGAGTTTAAGGAGTAGGTAGGAATCTAGGGTTCAGTGTGTCCTTCAAGATCTAGACAAACCTCACCCCATGAACCCGGGCACCCCTGCTAAATCACCAAACGTAGCAAATCACTTGGGGTGACCTATGGCAGAGGTGTTGGTTATCCAATTAAGGTTCCCGGGGCGGCGGTATCCATTCCGCCTCCCAAATTGAAAAGGAATACCTAAAATACTAAAAATATATTTCATGTATTTAGGTAAATATAAGAAGGTGTTGAGAGTAGTTTTTGAGCGTCGGGATTACCAATGTTGAAAGAATTGGTTCCAGAGGCTGAGGAGCTGGTGAAGGATGTTTGACCTGTGCTCCGTCTTCTCATCAGACCAGTGTATATTAATACTTAATCATGAGGAATAGTCAGGCTCCTGGGGGTCGCGGTACTTTCAGGCCGCGATCCTGTGTTCAAAGATTATACTGGATGATGATTGATAACACTGTACTCTTATTTGAGTGATTTAACATTTATTTAAGATTTTAATAATTTTACAATTAGTGTTCACGTATGAAACGGGTAAGGTACAAAACGCGAACGGGCGGTTGAATCGAGTGCTAGGAACGGAATAATCTGCACGGTCATTCTCGGAGCGGTGCCGAGATATTTTCGGAGAGGTGGCGGTGATGCCACACGTAAAAATGAATGTAAGTGATGCCATAAAGGATAGTAATTTTGGGGTCTACCTTCGGCCACAGTTGGCTGCGGGAGAGTTAAAATTTGCAGTCGGTGGCGTCGCTAGTGTAGTTAAATAATAATCACTGGATTTAAAAAAAAAACATTGGTTCGTTAGCTCCTCATTTAGCCTAATTTAAAGGTAACCGAGCCAAGCTGCACTTTCTTACTCTTAGGACCTAAGCTCATGGAGAAACTGAAAAAAAACAGTTCTCAATGCAATCGCAATCAACCTCGTTAACAAAATTGATATTTTTCTGATCTGACATGTCAAAACTTGACAGTTCGTGAGCCGCTATAATGGCAACCTCTCAACAATGCAACTGAAAAACCAGCAATGCTGGTCGCCGCGGCAGTGGCGTTTCAGTTGCTTTGTTCATGAGAATGGGCGGAAGCCCTTACAGAAACTATAGTTTTCCAACAAATATAATTTTATCATCAAATAATAAGGCACTAGAAATTAAGCGAATATTTAAAAGCAGAAAACTCACGTTTCGAAACAGGAAAAATAGTTGCACTGATCTAGAAAAACCCGTTACAAAATATGTGCAATTTTACGACGCCCACTTTTCGAGAGTTTTCGGTGCTTCACAAAAATATGCAGATTTCTGCTACATTAAAGAAGGTTTTTTTTTCGTGTACGCAAATACAAGTAAATTAACATGGTTAAGTACTATACATCATTAAAACAAAAATTAAAGACGGTAACAAGTGATTACATAGAAAAAAAAAATAATCCGAAAAAAAAAACAGAAAAGAAAACCACGAAATAATTGAATTCAAGGGGTTAAAAGGAGAGTAGGTACCACAATACTTTAACAATATAACAATAATTAGCACATATTTTAATTGGTTGCTATCTTCATGCATGATTGTGAGATTCTTTCCGAACTAAACGCTAGCTCGATAGTATCTTGGATATATACGTTCATTATCACTAGAGAGATGTGTTTTTTCTTTTTTATTTAAATGAGGTTGTTTTAAAAATATCACTCACCTCATTAGACGGTCGCCAAGTAAATGAAATCTGCAAATCAATGAGCCCATTAGAAAGTTTGTTGGGAGATTATCGCGAATTAACGGCAGCTTAATCTTGGATTTAATGTATGGAATAAAACTAAATCTCGTAAGATCAAGGTTATCTGATGGAGAACGGATAAAAATTATTGACAGAAGTTTGAAATCAGGAATGAGGATTGATTACTAATGAAAAATATGTTACGGCTTAAAACCAAAAATGGAACAGTGATGTCGATTCTGGTTAGTTTCATTATAATTATCACTAACTAAATAACCATCACGCCGTTTCCCTGTAGTGGTAAGCAGAGAGGACGGACCGCTAAACAACTCGATCTTGGCACACACTCCTTCCTTCGTTCACATTCATACATCGTCACATACATGCTCTTCTATTATACTGACTCTTGACATGGCCCGTCTCAAGTATCTGATTCACCTGATCGTGTCTTCCTCGGGCGTCCCCGACTTCTTCTACCATTCACATTTGCGTCATATGCTCTTCTTACACTGCTTTCTTCGTTCATTTGCTCTACATGTCCAAATCATCTGAAGGTCCCTTTCTTAATCTTACTCATTACGCTTACATCAGCCTTGCATTCTTTGCGGATACATACATGATTTGCGGATCATACAAATGCAAATGTGACGCCGCGCCTTACGACAAACCGTTTGCGCACGTGGAGTTTGTGTACGAATCTACTTTTGCAATAGAACCGAATTAAAGCAATGCCAATAGATGACGCTACTTACGTTAACAGATTGCATGGGGAATAGGTATTCCTTGGCAGACGCCAGTACTACTTACTCTATTTGTAATTTTGAGTATCTTTTGAGATTGACGGCTAATTAATTAATAAATGATTATTATTGTAACTGGTAGTTAACGCGGTTATATATTACATATGACGTCATTGCCTGTCGCGGTTACTTTGTCCCGGTGACGAGCTGTCACTGGATCACACTGGCTCCGAGGAATATTTTGGAACAAGTTACTATCGGATTTATAAAATGGTGACCAATACTCAACGTGGGCGAAGGCGAACGAAAAGCCAAAAGTTTTTAACTGCTGGTCTCCATAAATACTTCAAAATGTTAGACACAATTATATTTTCGTGGAACAAAGGAAGTTCCTTGTTTCGTTACTAAAACTAGCGAGGGCCCTCAACCAAACGATTTCACTTTTCAAGCAGATAAAGATAAAAAATGTCAAAGAACAATAACCAATTACGATGTGTAGTCAAGTGTTACAAATAAAGCCATTTAGTCAAAATGTGGATGTTTTCAGACCTACGTAAGAGATAACATCTTTATCATACGCCAACAGAAAACTTAACAATATTACAAATTATTTTCACGTCACTTATAACTGCAATAATTGTTGTTAAAAAAAAGAGCAAAACCTAAGCATAGTTTCAAAATAGTTTTTTTTGTACATTAGCTCCACACATGAGAGATGTCATCACAGGGGATGCTGTGTGGAGGGTATTTTTAAGGAAGGGAAGTATAGGAAGTTCCGGAAAGGAAAAAGGTATGAGGGTAGGTAGGAATCTGGGGGTCAGAGTGTCCAGAAGTGACGGACTTACAAATCTCTCCAACTGCGGTGCAAGGCGATGGGTCGAGAGTCCGGCAGCAAAAGTCAAAAGATTCCCTTAACCAGTCTCTCTCGATCCGGCCCACCACGCCGCAGGTGGGCAGACGCATCCGCCGTCAAGACCTGGACAAGCCTCACCTCATGAACCCGGGCACCCCTGCTAAATCATCAAACGTAGCGAACTACTTGGGGTGACCTATGGCAGAGGGGTTGAATAGGGTTCAAAATACGAAAATATGGCTAAATAGAAACTTGGCTAAACCAAAGCTAAAAATGAAAAAATCCGTTTAAAGAAAATAAACAAATATATACAATGTTATGCTCACTCATTTCTCACACTATTGAAACGTACGCCCGGTTACTGTTGAAAAAAAAAAATTTGTAAATCCTTATTTAAAAAACGAATAATTACGAGTAATTTTACAATATTTTTTTCTGGCTTTATTTAAACCCTAGAAAATAGCACTCAATATTTATAAGGCGCTCACCTGGTAACATCCCCTAAAAATAACAATTTACAAACACTCGAGCTGATAAATATACTTTTATTTATTTTTAAAATACGTACGTTTATTTGATGTAAGGACACTTTACTACAAAGCGTGGGTATCTACCGACAACATTATTCTTTCAAAAGTCAATAAAAGCAGATGTTTTCCATTCAAAAAATGTTTACTCTGGTGTTGCTATCATTGGCAAAACATATTACCACACAAATAGATAATATTATACAACGCTTTTAAACGGAGCAATTTGATACCAACGGGTGAGGAAACACAATACATAATATTATATTAAATAATGTGTGTCACCGGAGACGTGATAATGAAATATGTAAGACAATAATCTTGTTATTGATGGACTCCCCCTATTTGTAAAATTGAGGCAATCAACATACTACATGATTCACTACGTTTAGTGACTTAGCAGGGGTGCATGGGTTCATGGGGTCATGTTTGTCCGGATTGCCGGATGTGGTTGAGGGAGATCTTTTGACCTCTCCAGCAGGACACTCCCGGAACATTGCCTTGCACCGCAGTGGAAAGGATGATTTGTCGGTCACTCCTGGACAAACTGACCCCCAGATTCCTACCCACCCCTCATACCTTTTTCCTTCCCAGAACTTCTCCTTCCATCCCTATATAATAACTACGATAAAACAGATTTTAATTATATTATACAACAATTAAAACTTCAGTTTTAAAGTTTTTCTAATCCAAAATCATAGCTTACTATTTTTTTTATGCTAACAAGTGTAGGCCTCTAATTAATTATTTATTTAGAACGAATTTCACGTTCTGGTTTTAGATTACGGACTTGTAAACACAATATATGTAGATACACGCTTACAAGCGTTCATTTTCCAAGAAGCTGCTCTGTCAGCGAATTGGCATATTGAAGCCAGTGCGCTTAATCTGCGAGCTATTCGCTGGGACTAGCGGCCAGGGGTTGGCAACCAGAAGCCTTACAAGAATTACACACAAGCATAAATTTATCGCACAATAAATCAAAAATTATATAAAGCCAATCCTAAATATAACTGGAGAACGATCTTGTGGTGATTTTTCGCAAAAAATGAAGTCATCCAAATATTATTATTAATAAGATATATTTTTGAAATGTCAAAAAAAAATATTTAAAGAAATAAATCATTAAATGGCACAATAAAATCTTGCTAATATTATTATTCCAATGACCTGTTTCCCTGAAATAACAAAAATTGATTAGTGCCTACGACAAATTTATAGTAGGCAATAAAACTAACATTTGTATTCATTGGTCTTAAACTTAACTAAATAGATGTTGAAATGCATTTAAGTTGCGTGAAAGAGAGAGGGGATATAGATCTACGCACGCGCAGACTGCCAATTGGTAATGGAAAATGGCGATTATAACAAAGTTTCTAATAAATTTATTTATCACAGCCCCACGTTGGGCGCCAGTTTATAACGTTAAATTAGTTATAGTTAATTTATTCAGTGAGGTCGGAACAAAGACTTTTAAAGAATAAGAAAAGTTACAGTTAAAGTAACTAAATAATAGTAACAATTATAACTAATATAACAATCTCCGCGCTAGGTACGAAGGCTAAAGTTTTCATCTGGGCACTGTGGTGCATCTCGCGTATCAGTCTAGAACTTCTGAAAAACTTTGCTGGAAGGGACGTCACATCTCGCTACCAGGATCAGGTCTTGAGCCTACGACCGGTGAAAAGGCCGAATAACTGATTGGTCAATTGTAAGCTGCGTGCCCAATTGGACGATGACCTCCCTACGTAGACAGAGAAGCAGTCTTAGATGAGAAAGAAAAGGTATTCGAGCAAAGGTTTCGTCTGGTTTTGGATTGTGGGTTGTTTTTTATATTTTTGCATTTTTTACATTTACTTACTTTTCATTATAACTCCACAAAGGAGGGCCTTTGTCATCTTTGGGGAAGCTGTGCGGAGGGTCTTTTTAGGACAAGAAAGGGTGAATATGAGTCTTGAACAGACCCGTGTTATAGGTGGGTGGAAATATAAAAGTTGGCAGTTCTTTACAGAGCCAAGGTGTTGAACTCAATTGGATTAAATTGGATTATCTCTGGAAAAGCTGTGTGGAGGGTCTTTTTAGGGCAGGAAGGGGTGAACATGAATCTTAAACAGACCCATAATGTAGGAGGGAGGAAATATAAAGGCCGGCAGATCGTTCCAGAGCCGAGCTGTTGAACTCAATTCGATTAAAATGGATTGGCGTTAAATAATATTTTCTTTGAGAGAGTACTAATCGTACATAACAACCACTAATTAATATGGATATCCAACTATAAAAGGTTCCCAGTCCCTGAACTAGCCGGAATAATCAGATTCGGATATAAATTATTTCTGGAAACGTCTCACATAAACACTCCGAGCGGAAACACGACACAGGTCTTTACCCAGAAAGGGGTGATCTTAATATTCTGGGAAATTAACGAAACTCGGCACAACTAAGAAATGGCTCAAAAAGAATAAATAAATTAACCTTTTTGGCTTTCGCTCACGAAAAGATGTTTGTTAACAAGTTATGTCTTGCCCGAATGATGCGTGGTGTTATCAAACTATCAATATTACTTGTGTGTTGGTTCATACAATGTTTTGTAGTTTTGTGAGAGTTTCGCACTGGGCGTGACTTTTATAGAAAACGATTAATAGCAGATTAATTTATTACATATTTATTGAAAAATAAAACAAATCATTGAATTAACAATAATTACCAATTACTGATTAAGACTAAAGACATTACATTATACAAATCAAGAATAAAAATATGGCTGAAAGAGATCAATGAAAAAACCCTAATGGAAACACTAAAAACGACATAGAAGTTATGAAATATATTTTAATAATTTTAGTCCGCCTCGGCACAGGACCCCTAGCGAGGAGGTCTAAGAATTACAATATTCAACATTAAAATCATCATT
The DNA here is from genome assembly GCA_936435175.1 of Glyphotaelius pellucidus. Lineage (NCBI taxonomy): Eukaryota > Metazoa > Arthropoda > Insecta > Trichoptera > Limnephilidae > Glyphotaelius > Glyphotaelius pellucidus. The sequence continues at coordinate 11,167,385 of OW386557.1, read as the reverse complement.
ATATTTTGTATGTACAATTATTTTATAAAGTCGCTAATAATTTATATAGGCAGCCACCCCTGGTCTGGAGCTCCAAAATACTTGAAAAATACCCTCAACTCTGTGCAGAAACGGGCGGTCCGTTTGATGGATTCTCCCATCTTAACGAACGGATTGCAATCTTTAGAGCACAGGTGGGAATGCTATCCATGTTCTACCGGTATTTCAATGGAAGATGCTATGAGGAACTAGCGTCATTGATCCCTTCGGCACCGGTGCATAGTCGGGAGACACGCCAAACGCGCGCCCAACATATGTTTATTTATTTTAATTTATTTATTTATTAAAAGAAGTTTATACAATGAACAAAAAGTTGTGTTAATTCATCCGCCTTGCTAGGGATGTCCCTGTGTTATGGCGGATGAAGTTTACAGATTGTGTAGGTACAGTGTAAAGTTATTGACTTATGCAATTCATTTAAGTAGTTTAAGTAACAAATTAAGTTAGTAATTTAAGAAGCATATTAAATTAATTTAAGTTACAAGTTGTATTAATAATAATACAATGTACACGGTTGACATTTGTCACATGAGAATGGGTCGTTTTTTCGACTGGTTCTTGAGTTCAACAGCTCGGCTATGGAACGATTTGCCGGCATCTGTGTTTCCTCCCTCCTACAACATGGGTCTCTTCAAGACCCATGTTCACTCCTTCCTCTCCTCAACAGCACCCTCCACACAGCATCTTCAAAGATGACATAGGCCCTGAGGGAAATTATTTTCCTCAGGGCCTCCTGTGTGGAGTTAATGTAAAAAAAAATTACCAATTATTACCAATTATTGATTCAGACAAAAGACATTACATTATACAAATCAAGAATAAAAATATGGTTGAAAGATATCAATTAAAAAACCCTAATGGAAACACTAAAAACGACATAGAAGACAAATTAAATATATTGAAATAATTTTAGTCCGCCTCGGCACAGGACCCCCTAGTGAGGAGGACTAAGAATTACAATATTTAACATTAAATTCACCATTTAATTTTGTATGTACAATTATTCTAATAAAAAAATAAAAAAATTACGAGATTATTAAATTATTATTATAATATTAATAATAATTAATTATTAATTAATTATTATTAATATTATTAAAATTAATTTTAATAATATTAATTATTATTGAAATTAATTTTTATTAATTAGAATTAATTAATTAATTAAATTAATTAATTAATTCCGGTTAGACGAGAGGTCTGGGTTCGAGTCCCAGTTGCGACCATTGTCTTTTTCTGTTTTTCTGTGTCTTGTTTTCTTTCATATTTTCATTTAGATTTAAAAGTGTTATCTTCTTCTTCAATGATATATTACGTTGATGGGAATAACCTTCAAAAGTTATAAAAAGAGAGTTTTTCTCGTAAAAAATTAAAAAAATTAATTTGTAAAAATATGTTCGGTATTCTTTGAGCTGAATTGAGTTGTTCGTTGAAGTTGAGATAATCAGTTGAAGATTGCCGCTGCTAGAATAAACTAGCTCCATGACTCGAGCGCATCTCCCTGGGTAAAGTAAAAATAAATAAAAAAAATTTGGAGATTGCGAGACGGTATTTTATTAAACTTTCATAATTGGGATTGTTTTATTGTCAGCAACCTAAAAATTCATTTTTCTAAAACTATTGTTGTTATATCTCGACCATTTGGCTCGAGATAAATTTGTGTGTTACGTTCCGGATTCAAGATGGTGGCCGTTTTAACGGTTTGGTAAAGAGTATTTTTTCCAAATGTGAAATCGTTGCTTTTATTAATTTTGTAGATGGTTGTCTACGTACCTACTTACAAAACTAATGATTTCAAAGGAAATTTTGGTTTCGACTTAAAATAAACATACTTTTAGGAGGCGAGGTCTACAGTTCACAGCACTACTAGTGGAGAACAGTTATGTAGCTGCTTTATTGTCAAACCCTTTTTCTATCATTCTCTGCAGGTTATGTATTGTATTTGAGACTACTATTTCATTTTGATTGTCATTATTTCTGTTATCACTACAAGCATTTCCGTCTAGTAACAACTAAACATTGATTACCCACACTGTGAACATTTCTAATTGGAGTGTTAATATCTATGTACACCCCAACGGCAATTCTATTATTGTAATAATTACACAGGCCAACAAAAAAATGTTTGTGTAAACTTTTTAAACAAATTTACCAAAATTTTATGTAATTTTGGATGCTGAACCCGTATTTCATAGCAGTTTTTTTTATCACCCACAATTTTTTCACAATATGATATCATCACCCACCATTCTTTCACAATATGATATCATCACCCACCATTCTTTCACAATATAATATCATCACCCACCATTCTTTCACAATATGATATCATCACCCACCATTCTTTCACAATATGATATCATCACCCACCATTCTTTCACAATATGATATCAATTTAATATTTCAAAAAATAGGAAAATTTTGACCTATAAAAATTAAATAAATTCATAGTTCTTAAAATTGGTTATATTTTCCTTACGTAAATATATGTACGTGTGTTTAATTACTTAAATTTTAATTTTAGATGCTTATTTTTTTATCTGCAAAGTTTATTGCGTAGCTTTTTCGCCGATGCGTTACGTTTTGTTGTTCTCTGTGAAGTGACCAACAGTAATCACCCGTTATTTTGATTTTCCACCGTCCCTGGTATCGTTTCTCCATCTCTTTTAGGTCCTGATGAAACCGTCCCCCTTGTTCTTCACTCACATCAACTAAATTTTCAGGAAAAAAAGTCAAGATGGCTGTGCAAGAAGTGAACTTTAAGGCTCATCAAGCATATTTAATAGTGAAATGTGAAAAATTGGTGGGTGATACCACTTTTTTTTAATCAGGACATTTTTTTTAATCAGGACACCAACTTACGCAGGAATTAGTAAAAATTATCAAAAAAGTTTTTTCACTGTTCGCCTATGTTATTAACACTCAGTAAATGTTTCAAAAAATAAATAAATAATCATCAATAACTTTTATGAATAAAAAACTTCTTGATTCGTACTAATTGTTCACGATTTCTACAAAAATCGAGTTTTTTTAAACGAGAGCAATGTTTACACCGACTTTAAAACATCACATCCATGAATTTGTAAACTTACAGGTATTCTTGGCAACTCATCAAAGGTGGTCCATTTCTCAGGATTTTCTCACTGACCTTCGTCGGAATAATAAATGAAAAAGAATGGCATCCCAAATGGTATTTAAGAATAAGCTCGAGTCACGTACCCGAGGTAATATCCTCCCACGTGAATTATACAAATTACTGTTGATAAATTGACATTACACTAATGGCAAATAATTACACGAGTCACCTTCAAGCCACGATCATTTCGAATTATTCTGAAAGATATTATGTATTAGGTTAAAATGAAAAACCATTTGTCTAGATTAGTTTTTTATTTTGTTTTTCGGGGGACATTAATAACAAGTGAATTTGGAAGGTAATATAATTTTGCGACCATGAACGCGATTCTGAGTTTTGAAGGCTAGGCAAATTATTAAAATATCACAAAAAACCCGAACAAAAAGTTGTGGTCATTTTATTAACGATACGATGATGACGATTGCATTTTAGAGAGTTACGAAGAATGCTTATTATTCTACAATAAAATTAATGCGGATAGCTTAAAGATAAAGTAATTAGTGTAATAATTATTATGTATCTCAGTTTTTAAATGTGAATACCGACACAAAAATCACGACTAGATACTGCAAAACGTCTGGCAAATGAGATCAAATGGCATCCCCAGTTGCGGTACGTTGTGAGGATGAACCTGAAGAAGAGTGAAGAGGGAAATTAAATGGGGAAGAGGAAGCTGGAGAAGTATCTGGCTATTCAGATCTGGTCACGGAAAACCGTATAAAGCCTTTTCAAGCAACGTTTCTGAAAAGTGGTCTTACACCAGGGCCATATCGAAAGTATCTTCAAGTCTGAAACATGCAGCAAAAACACCACATATTATTTTTATTGAAATGTGAAACAATACAAATTAATTAACGAAATTTATTTGCGCATGCCAGGATTTGAAACCGCGACCTCCGGATTGTTAGTTGAGAGTCTTACCCCTCGACCACGGAGGTTACTAAATACCTGGTTCTTATGTGCACTATTACCATTTTTCTGAAAATGTAAAAAAATTAGGTAAATACCTGAAACTAAGGGAAAAAATGTCACAACTCATAATCATAAGAGAAGAATTTTTTATACAAATCTGATGAGACTGGTGAAATTTTGCACGCTTGACCTTCAAAACATGAGGCAGCTCATTAATCAGCTATCTGCATTAATTTCGAAAAAACCTGGACCATTATCTGATAAAAGCTGAACGCAAAATAAAGAAATAATTAGAGTCATGAGTGTATCTATGAAGGAGAAGTTGAATCCGCCTCAGCAAGATATGTCACGGAAAGTCAATCCGATGCTTTCGAAATTTATCAAAAGTCCGGAGACGTATGAAGAGGATGTATGAGACGATGTGAAGGAGTGTACCAAGACAAAAGCTGTGTTACATTACATAATCGAGATTTTCTCTGCGGGATAACAGTGGGATGGTTGGATATTATTTAAATTAGAGTTTTCTAGCTTACCAAGCTAATATTTTCCAAAAGACTTAATAATCAGTCATGTTTATTGACTTTGAAATATTGGTTCTAAAATTTTATAATTTACCAATTTATATTATCGTGGGGTAATTATTACATCTAGGTAACTCTGAAATCAGTTTTGTTGGAAAATTAAATTATAAGACGGAAATCAATCTCATAAATTGGTTGTTGAATATTTGCACTGATAAGTACAGTTAAATCTTGAATTTGTGTGTTGTGAACCGTAAAACTTATATTTTGAAAATATGAAAATGGCTTTTTTTCGTTATTTGTTTTTGGGGTAATCAATTCAATTCAATACAATTTAATTTATTCACTTTAAAAACATAACAAAATTAAAATTTCAAGTCGTTTTAAAATAGAGAAAATATTAAGATTAAAGCTTATTTAAGCAATTTAAATAATATAAACAATTCAAACAATTATTACAATATAAACATCAACGTACAATTTAAAAATCAATGAAGCACAATCAGACTAACAGCAATAAAGCTTGCTGTCTAAATTGTGCTTCATTGATGCTAAACATGTCGATATTCAAAGTGATTCTATTTAAAAACAAGACTGCTCTCCCGACTTGCATAACCATTGGCAAGTTAATGTTTCATTAATTCCTTATCTTTCTTTTTCAGTTTTCATTTTCATTACATTTTCTTTTTTGATTTCAGCAGTTTGCAATAAATAACCTCTTCAAAAATGTTACAGTATATATTACCCTTGAAAATACATTTTTTGTAGATTTAAGTGAGTAGATGCACTTTTTCAGAACTGTTTATATTACATATATATATTGTTTTGTTTGTTTTTCTTTTTATTAGGTCTCAAATTTTTATGTCGTTATTTTATTGGTCAATGATATGACTATCTCTAACACTGTTATATATGAACTTGTAATGACTGTTTATAACGCTAACAAATAATAAAAAAAAAATAAAAAAAAATAAAAAAGTTAGTTCTGCAAGTCGGGAGATAAAACAGTCTATGCTGTCGGTGACGGAGATAACCATCGGGAACATAGACACTAATGCTCTCCGTAATAGCCGAGTTTTCGAACCGTCCACGAATCTGTCCTGATGATGGACACTGTAACGCTGTCCGAAAAGTTGGCTAAATAAGGAGGTAGCGCAACACGGCATAACACCCCAAAACAATTTACGAAAATACTTTTGGCCGTGAAAATCTAAAAACTAAGGATGGGTTGTTTCAAAAAATTTGATGGATTCATCAAATATTTGAAGTTGATTTTCACGTTCTGTGTAAGTTCTATTCAAGTTTTGTTTTTACATCGTTATAGGACAGTTGCTTCACAAAACTGAAATAATCACTGAACATGAATAGAACTTACACAAAACGTCAAAATTAACTTCAAATATTTGATGAATTCATCAAATTTTTTGAAACAACCCGTCCTTAGTTGTGTTCCCTGTTTATTACGTAGCTTAATACCCACATACTCCATACAAATTTGGTTTTACGAAATCTCATGGTGGTGATGGACACTGTAATGCTTTCCGAAACGTTGACTAAAGAAGGAGGTAGCGCAACACGGCATAACACCCCAAAATCAAATAACGAAAATAATTTTGGCCGTGAAAAGCTAAAATCGTATGAAAATGGCTTAATCATTTTTTTTATGTATTTATTTACAAAAATGGAATGATAAGTCATGGTCAGGTCAGATCAGGTCAGGTAAGCCTGGTTGTTACAAACAAAAATGCAACAAAAGCAAATTTAGCAATTCCACAAATTTTAGTGCTATAACTAGCTAAGTCTTTGTAGAAACATGGAAAAACATTTGCAGTAACCAGAGATACAACAAGTATAAAATGGGCTATGCTTTTAGTGTGTAACTCAAAAACGCTTTTAATGAGTCTAGTTTTTGCACTGTTATTTCGTGGTGGAATTCCATTGTATTATAATTGAAATTAAAACACTTTTGCACTTTTTTCCACTAATTTATTTACACCAGGACCGGTTTCATCCTACTACGGACATTTTCAGACTGGTAGTTGAAATTCTTATGCTATGGCATTTATTCAAACTTAAGCAGGGGTACACAACATTGTCTCTATATAATGAATGTTTCTATTTTGTTAATTTAAGGTATTATAAGTTATTTTGTTAATTTAAGGTACATATAGGTAATTATTTATTTATTTATTTAAAATTTACGGCACAAAGTGCCATTTACAAGCATGTGTATATTTAATTACAGTCATAGTACATTATACAGGCATTAAAAATAAACAATAATATCAAAAAATCATTATGTAGTGACCTCGTTAACGTATAATTGGCTGAAATGTTCGATCAGTACAACCTTATATTTCAGTATGGAAATATTAAAAATATCAGCCACATTGGCATGAAAATTTCCAATGGTGTGTAATCTATTTACAACTGAATTGGAGCCTGATACCGACATATAGTTGTCACAATAAAACAAACTAGGGAACCTTGATCTTATTGTAGGTATATGAAAGTTAATCAACTTTAATATATCAGGGCTATCCAACTGATAGTTAACGATTTTATACAAAAATATCAGATCAAAAAATTTTCTTCTGTCACTTAATTTCAACAATTTTAATGAGTGCAACAAAAAATCATAATTTATTGATTCTAAGGGAATTCCAAGTCTAAAATTAATACACCTCAAAAATTTATGTTGGACTCTTTCAATGGTATTGATGTGATTGTTGAAGACAGGTGACCAAATTGTTGAATTATATTCAAGAATGCTTCTAACAAGAGATGTGAACAGAATTTTTAATGTGTAAATATTTTTAAAATCCTTAATATAAAACCTAACATTTTCATAGCCCTGTTAGCTATAGAAGTTACATGAGATGCAAAGCAGAGTTTCTGATCAAAAATGATGCCCAGGTCAAGTATTTCGACTACAGAGATTAAGTCAACATTACAGAGTGCATAATTATATATTATTGGATGTTTAATTTTGTGGAACCTCATAACTTGGCATTTGTTAATATTTAGCTGAAGTTTATTATCTGAACACCATTTGAAAAAGTTATTAAGGTTTTCTTGCAAGATTAAGCAATCGTGCACATCATTTATGACTTTAAACAGCTTCATGTCATCAGCAAAGAGTAAGACTTCAACACTATGGAAAATGCTTGTGACATCATTGATGAATAGGATAAATAATAAAGGTCCTAGGTGCGAACCTTGCGGGACTCCGCTGGTGGCAATAAATTGGTGGGATAGACAGTCATTGATCTTTACAAAGAGTGATCTATCAGATAAGTAGCTGATCAACCAAGCCAAGAAATTGCCACTTAATCCTAATTTTTTTAGTTTATTTATTAGTATTTTGTGGCAGACCTTATCAAAAGCCTTGGAGAAATCTGTATAGACGGAGTCAAACTTTTGCCTGTTAGTCAAAGCTGAGTTTATATAGTTTTCATATACTGTGAGGTTCGTGAGAGTAGATCTAGATGAGACAAAACCGTGTTGGAAATTGGTAATAATATGTTTAATATTAGAGGATATTTTGCTAAGAATGATTTTTTCAAAGAGCTTAGGAATACTAGACAGAATACAAATAGGTCTGTAATTGCATACATCATTTTTTGAACCCTTCTTGAACACGGGCGTGAGTTAGCAGGATTTCCAGGTATTGGGGAATTGACCTGATTTAAGAGATTTGTTAAAGATTTTGTACAATGGATAGGAAAGACTATTGACACAATTTTTCAAAAATATGGGTGGAACATTATCAGGGCCAGAACTTGTTTTTGGTTCCAAGAGTTTAATCGAGACAGTGATGTCATTACGTTCAATTACTAATTCAGATAATTGCAAGTTAATATCAGTGACAAATTCAGGAACTCTATCAACAGGGATATCATCCTCATATACACTTTTGAAAAAGTCTGCAAATAGATTGACAATATCTTCAGTTTTGGCACAAGTCTTGCCACCATAGTTCATAATATTAGGGATAGAAGAATAATTGTTTTGTAATGACTTAGAATAATTAAAGAAAGATTTAACATTATATTTTATAGAGTTTACAACTTCTTTTATATATTTTTTGTAACATTTATCTGAAGTTTCAGCGCATTGCTTACGCAACTTATGAAATTCAGTATAATCAAGAAATGATCTCGTTGTTTTGAATTTGTGGTGTGCAGACTTCTTTTTGAAAACTAAGTTAATAAGATCATTGTTGAACCATTTAGGAAAAGTTGATATATTATATGACATAACAGGTACATGACTTGTAATAATTTTAAGATAGAGTAAAATTGTTCAATATTGTCATTTAATTCACCATCGTTTAGAAATGACCAATCGACCTTGAGGAGGAAATCACAAATTTCGGGGTAGTTGGCTTTATGAAAGTTGTGAGACATTTGTTTAATTTTAGGATTTTCACGTACAGTGTTGTTTATAGTTATATCTAATGATGGGTGGTAGTTGTCCAAAGGAAGAAGAGTATCTAAGGATTTGGTTACAGTTACAGACTTGTCATTAGAAAAAACTAGATCCAGGGTTCTATCGTTACTATTTTTGTTATCGTTTAATTGATTTACGTTTAAAAAATTTTCTCAAAATCATTCATAATTTTAATAATTATAAAGTTAATTATTAAAATTATGAATGATTTTACATAGTAAATGGATATTTTTAATTCACATGAATATATACGAATTTATACAATTGAAAAGGTTTGCAATTTCTGATATTTTATTTTGGTAATGTTGGGATATTCCCTTCTTGTTGCTTAGGGATTATTGACAAATATTGATAAAATAACTTATTAACAAAATAACTTATAATACCTTAAATTAACAAAATAGAAACATTCATTATATAGAGACAATGTTGTGTATCCCTGCTTAAGTTTGTATAAATGCCATAGCATAAGAATTTCAACTACCAGTCTGAAAATGTTCGTAGTAGGATGAAATCGGTCCTGGTGTAAATAAATTAGTGGAAAAAAGTGCAAAAGTGTTTTAATTTCAATTATAAACAAAAACGCTGTTTTCTGAGTTTCATATTTGCATGCAGTAACTGCCCCACGATATTTATTTATTTATTTTATTTTAAATGCACATTTAAAGTTTTACAAAACCATGTTATTTCACAATTTATTCATTTAAAATAATATATAGTATATTTGCGGCACGTTCCAGAGTGGAAGATACTATCAGTATCGCCCTGGTGTAAGACCACCATTCAGAATTGAAACGTTGCTTGAAATGGCTTTAGCCGTGTTTAGTGACCAGATCTGAATAGCCAGGTACTTTCCCACCTTCCTCTTCCCTATCTCCTTCCCCTCCCCACTACCTTCAGCCTCACAACATACCCCGATTGGGGATGCCATAGTCTCACTTGCTCCAGACGGGAGCAGTTGGGACTCTTGTGCGGTATTAACTGTAAAAAAAAAAAAAAAATAACAAACATACATTTTATTAAGTAATAATAGCGTTTTTGAATTTTCGATTATTTAGTAGAAAAATATCTATATCAGGGGACAGGTAAGGTAATTTAATAACAGAATCATTTTTCCGAGCGGCATTACTAATGGTAAGTTAGTTCTGCATCTCGGAACAATAAAAGTTCTATGTCTGCGCGCTCTTGTGAAGTTGTCGGGGACATAGAACTCAAATTTTTGAATTATATCGGGAATACAGATGTTACCGTTTAGAAGTTTATATGCTGTTGTCAGCAAAGCAGTTTTCCTTCTATCGGCGAAGCTATTAATACCCAGCATGCCTGACAAAAAGGCTGATGGATTTAATCAGATAATATCCGAAGTCTCTAAGATATAAATATTACAGAAACTTCTATATGATATGATATATGATTTCATAAGATGGAATTGAACTTGTCAAAACTAGAAGAAACTTAGAACTTTTACAGAATCTTGCATTTCAAAACAAAGTGTTTAGAAAACGAATATTATAAGTAGATACAGAAATATATATATACATATATATATACATACAGAAATATATATATACATAGAAATACACACCAGACTCTGTACACATTTGGAAAATCGTGTACAGAGTCTGGTGTGTATTTGTATCCAGTATCCGCCGGACGTAATTGCAAACACGAGTGAGAAGAGGCTATCATTCCTTCGCCGAAGTGGTCGCTGGTCCGCCGTTGGACGAGTGCTTAGTCATTCGTGATCAACATGTGTAAACAGAATGGCGATGTGTCATACATACTACATGCTTATTACTTTAACATTATAATGCAACGTACACAGTGACGGCATTTAATTGGGAGTTCAATCGGGTATAAAAAAAATTCGCAAAATATCAGTGAAACCAGAAAAATTGCCACTAAACACAAAGATCACAGATACAAATTAATGACTCTTGCAAAATACCACGTATTCCATACTAATTTGGTGTTACGATATCTCATAGGAGCTGCGCACTCTGTTACCTAGGAAATAAGTTAATTTTATCGCCCTAGCGCCAGCAGTAGTCTGGCAAACGAGAATGGTTGATGCAAAGAAACCGATTTTGGTAGGAGGTGGGGACAATCCAAAAAATCACCAATCACCATTCTGGATCCCCAAAAAACTTCGGCAAAGGCAGTATGGGTAGACACAGTATGCCAAAGGTAAATAGTATTCTTTAATTTTACAAGCTCTACCGCCGTTTTGTATGCACGTCATTAGGTTAAAGTTACTAGTTATATATCTTAGTAGTTGCCCTTATATATTTATCTTTACAGTGCCCCCCTGAGGTGATTTATCGCCAGAATTGTGCTTTAAAAATCATCAATATGCTATTATTATTATTATTTAACTTCTAATTCAGTTTAAATTTTGGAGGCGGGAATGGGTACCGCCGCGTCGGGAACCCTTATTGGATAACCAACACCTCTGCCGTAGGTCATCCCAAATGGTTCGCTACGTTTGGTGATTTAGCAGGGTTGCCCGGGTTCATGGGGTGAGGTTTGTCTAGGTCTTGGAGGTGGATGACCAAGACGCACTGAACTCCAGATTCCTACCCACCCCTTAAACTCTTTTCCTTCCCAGAACTCTTTTTCCCTTCCTTTCCTTAAAAAACCCTCCACACAGCATCCCCAAAGATGACATAGGCCCTGTGGAAAATTATTTTCCTCAGGGCCTCCTGTGTGGAGCTCATGCAAAATAAATAAAAAAAAAAAATAACGTCAATTCATAATACGACATTTCAGCACGAAATTTAAATTGCGCGCTAAAATAAACAATATTTCGTAGGACAAAAAGTCTATAGGTGCTAAATTAATTTAGCACGTACCTACATGCTTCATTTCAAACTCGGTCTTGGTCAATCATTCGGAGAAGTGGATTTTTAGCAAGGAACCCGAATTGCTCTTATTTTGTAATATTTTTTAAAGGAGTTCACTGCACAAACGTTATTTGGTAAAAACTGCCTTGCGCCACTGATAGTATGTGATACAGTCGAGCACTGAATCATTTCTCGTTCCAAGATTGCAGACTGTTTAATTGTTGAAGAGTTGCGTTTTATCTGCCATTAGAATGACAACGCCCATGTTGAGCGTTGAGCATCTCATTTTTTCTTGGAAAGTGAGATATCGTGTTGTCTTAACTGACAACAATCTCAGAATTCGACCAAATTTTCACTTTAAAGAGAGGTTTTCATTACATCAACCAAAAATTATACTCGCATACAATTGCGAGCCGAACCACGAATCATGAGAAAGGAATAAACCAACTGCAAATGGCGTGAACCAAATGCATTATGAGAGGAAAAGAAGAAAGATAGGCGTAATTTAAGGAGTCGTAATATCTTAAATTATTTAACAATATTGCACAACAGAATACACTGTCTTGAATGTATCATCTGTATTGTTGAATGTGATTGTAGATATCTATGAAAACAGTCGCACGTTTTAAAAAGCAAATTAGCAAACTACTAACATGACATGTCATGAAGAATGGTGTATTTGAACTTGAATGTGAATGTTTGTTATTTACTATGTTTATTATTCTCTGTTTACATCAAATTTTAATATTTTTAATTTATTTTTCTTATATATCTTCATATTTTTATTTAGATCTTGTTATCGAAAAGTATTTTTAGGCTTGCGTCTGCGTGGCTGAATTTCAGGAGCCAGCTTCGAGTAAATGTCTGACGCCATGCCATACGCGCCGCGCCACAAATAACATTTGTGTACGTGGAATTTCAAACAAAGCTACAGTTGTAATTCGGTTTTGAATTTAAGAATTCGTCACAAGATGTTGCCACTTCCGTCGGCAGGGGGCGTGCCCCCTCTAGGTATAAGTTCTACGAATTTGTGAATACTCAGTTCTACCAGTACTGCCCGTCCCGGTGACAAGCCGTCACTGGTTGTCAGTGGATACGAGAAACGGGCTTATTTTGGAACCGGTTCCTATTGGATTTTTATAATGGTCACCAACACTAACTGGGCGAGGCCGAACCAAAAGCCTTCCGCAGGGTCTAGCAGTTAAAATCTGCGGAGCGGGTTTTTAACTGCGAGTTTCTAATTATTGTTAACATCTCTACATAGACGGCCTCCGTGGTCCGACGGCCTCCGTGGTCCCGAGGTAAGACTCTGGACTCACAATCCGAAGGTCGCGGGTTCGAACCCGGCGTGCGCAAATAAATTTTTATTTGATATTTGTGTTATTTCACAATTTATTCATTTAAAATAATATGTAGTATATTTGCGGCACGTTCCAGAGTGGAAGATACTATCAGTATCGCCCTGGTGTAAGACCACCATTCAGAATTGAAACGTTGCTTGAAAATGGCTTTAGCCGTGTTTAGTGACCAGATCTGAATAGCCAGGTACTTCCCCACCTTCCTCTTCCCTATCTCCTTCCCCTCCCCACTACCTTCAGCCTCACAACATACCCCGATTGGGGATGCCAGTCTCACTGGCTCCAGACGGGAGCAGTTGGGACTCTTGTGCGGTATTAACTATAAAAAATAGAGAAAAACATATCTTAAACTGTGCATTCTGTGAAAATTTTTAAGTGGATTTAATTTTACTTTTTCTTCAATGGCGCTACAGAACATTTCGAGCGTTGGCCTCCTTCAGGATAAGCCTCCACCGCCCTCTGTCCTCGGCCGTCATCCTCCAATCCGCAACATGGAGTAGTCCCCTTGCATCCTTCCTGACATCTTATCATTTAATTTTTAAGGCTCTTCAATTAACATTAACGTTTATCTTATAATTTTCGTGTTAATACTCTGTAAATATTCCAAAACAATACATAAATAAATTAGCTAAAGGCATTTCAAGAAACAATATGATTCTGAATAGTGATCTCATCACGTTACATCGTCGGGACGTTACTGGGGATTACTTACTTTAGAACGAAGTTCAAATCTAAAGCAAATATAAAGCAGACATCTTATGATATGGCATAGATAGTCAAGAACGGTGAGCTTTTTCGAGATTAAACATCCACAGGATTTTCTTCAGAGAATTATTTTGTCAACGCAACTATTTTTACCTCGCAACATCGAGATATTATGAAGCTTTAAATATCAGTTTGACAACCAAAAATAAGACAATGTTTGATACACCAAACATTTTTATCCCTAATTAACATCAACACACCATCGAGAAATTCAGCAAGGAGGATGCAAGATATTTTCTACATTAAAACCTACCACACAAATACAGGATATATCTCCCCTATATACCGCGAACATTGAGAAAATGTACACTGCTCTAAAAATGAAATAGATATTTTTAATAACCCATTTAAACACTTTAAAAAAAATTTGCCATCAATCATATAAAGCTGATATTTTGATGAAGCCCTTTGTTTAAGGACAGGCAATTTTGGGATTGGTTTATTTATGGTACCAACTAAATCATTGTCCCATCAGCACAGGTGCCAATAAAAAAGATCTATTTTGCAAATTTAGCCAACTATTTTTGCTACTATTTTTGTAATAATTTCTAGTGTTGTAATTAAATCATATATGTATGTAAATTTTTGAGCAACATGCCTGTTTTATGTACGTAAATAAAAATAAATAAGACAATGCCATTTTGTTCGTTCAGCATTTTTCTAATGCAAAGCCAGGCAATAAAACCAACAAATCGTAAGAATCGCATCCAGCAAAAATTCCCACCATGACAAATGACAAAATAATAAAAAGAATTATGTGAGAATTCGGACCGGAAGTAAAAAGATCGTTAAAGGATTGATCCAACATAAACTAGGAAGATTTCTCATTAGTGGCAAGTCACGCAATTAAGCTGTGTCAATAGATATGAGCAAGATAAACGGATGGGTTCAGCGAACTTGAATCCATCATCAAGATAAGATATCCTAACGCGTGTGAAATGACCTTCTCGACCGAAGGAAGTATAAACATCGGCAGTCGGATCAGAAGTCATAAACTGTGCATTAAAAACGTTGACCTTGTATTTATGGTTTAAAAATTAAACCCAAGTCATCAACCGCAAATTTACAATACAAAAAATACACAAAAGAAAAACGTGACGAATTGCAATAGAAAAAAATCATCGTCATGCTAACATAGTACTTGTTAAGATGGTGGTAGGTACGGAGGATAAAACACAATAATAAATAACAATTGGTGAATCTGAAATTGGAAGTACTTGATCGCAAATAAGGCAAAACAGATAAACAATTCAACAAGACTAAAATTTCGAGGTCAGCAGCTACGCAGCGAGAAGCGAGTATATTATTTTATAATATAAACCACTTTACAATCCCGTGTACAATCTACAAATAATGTTCATGTTGTCATGAAGACAGCTGTTAAGGGTATTGCGATTAATTATTATCTATCAGCTTTCTTTAGGTTTGCTCGAAAGCCAAGAAATCCAACTAAGAATAAAATTTAGCTAAAACAGAAACCACCACCTATAATATGATAGAAGGCAAGATCAACTTTCAGAACACAAACAATATCAGTCACCTCAATAGAAGTGTATGGGTTATGGATAAGAATTAAGGTTGAGCGGTTCAATGCATCAGGTTCCCAACCCGGGATCGCAGGTTCAATCTTCTACCAAGCTCTCAATTAATGCTTAAACAATATTTTCCGCAATTTTTTTATGTAAGGGGGAAATCATATAAATATATCACATGAATCAATAATTAGACACTCTCAACACATTTGTTGGACTAATGCCTAAGACTGTCCCTAGCACCGCTGGTGGATAATCTCTTAATGAAATGCATTTTGATTTGTTTATTTTTAGTTATTAATTTTATTTTGGCAATTTGTACATAAAGATTTACAAATTGCTAATTAATTATATATCATTACATATTCCGTAGATGCCATATTTTTTCCAGTTTGATGTATCTCCTACAATACATCTTGAACCTTCCAATTGGCGCGGACTTTAAAGTTTCTGGTAGCGTGTTATAAAACTTCATTCCTTTGTACGGTTAACTATTCTGCATATTAGCATTGTCCTTTTTTGTAGCCTGATTTCCTTGCACGTATATTTGTGTTATGTCTGTTAATGTCCTTGTTGCATATAATTTTATTTGATAAGTATTTTGGTAACGGATTGTTTACTACTTTATGGATAAATATCAACATGTTCAATGTCAGCATCTGTTTCACGGCTAGCCAATTTAGTTCCTTTCACATTTTATTTACCTTTGAAAATCTATTTCGCCGAAGTATTATTCTCATTGCATGTTTTGGAGAGAGAATTTGAAATTTATATTGTTCTCGTTCATTACACAGGAAAAAAATAGTTGAGCAGTAGTTAAAGTGTGGAGCAATAATTATATATATATGTATAGTGATTGCAGTTTTTCTGGAAAGTTTTTGTCGAATTCTTCCTAAAAATTGATCTACAGTAGGTATCCAACATCTCATTGAACGAATGACGCATACGTAAGTCATCATTGTTCACCATTCAATCAGTTTTATTACATACTTTTTATCGCGTATTTTGGCCGCGTCGCAGTAAGACAGTTCGTTACTTAGAGGAGATCAGCAATGAAAATAGATTACTTAAATTACAGAGCACCGGGGAGCGAAAATTACACCATTTAGTGACAATAAAATTAGTATGTTTGAGCAAAATATTAAAAAAAAATTAAATAGCTAAAATATTTCGGCCAAATTAGTCGTGTAAAAGCAGTGTTTAAAAGCGACTGTAAAAATGGTTGTACAAACCCTAAAAAAACCAGGGAAAACTTTTTTCGCTGAAAGTAAAACTCGCACTAAATTAAATTATAAAAAAATGCAGACACCTTGTTAGGAACTTTCCCTTTATCAAAATTAAAAAAAAAAAATAACACAATTAAAATCCTTTTTCGTTAAATTAACAAGATACTGTGAAAGTAAAAAATGTATTCGTTTCAAGATTTTATATTTTTAAATTATTCATTTTGACATCCTCCGTGTTGTAGGGGTAAGGTACTCGACTAGCAATGTGAAGGTCGCGGGTTAAAAACCCGGAGTGCCGTATAAATTTTATTCGATCTATTTTTGTTATTTCACAATTTATTCAATTAAAATGGAAGATACTTTCAGCTTGTCCTGGTGTAAGACCAACACCATTCAGAATTGAAACTTTGAATGAAATGTTTTTAGCCGAGTTTAGTGACAAGATCTGAATAACCAGGAACTTCCCCACCTTTGTCTTTTCATTTTCTCCTCCTCTCCCCAACCTTCAGCCAAATAACATACCCTAATTGGAGATGCCTTAATCTCACTGGCTCCAGACGGGAGCAGTCGGGACTCTTGTGCGGTATTCACACAAAAATCATGGTTTTAGAGTTATTCTAAATTACAACAGCAGTATAATTAACCTTTTAAATGCCAGGGAGAAAACGACGTAAAATCGCGATGTTTTGACTTTATTATTATGTATTATTTTGTGCTATCGTATATTATATTTACTGAAACACGTCCCTTGAATTTATATGTTTTACGATCTTTTTCACGAGAACGACGCTAGCCAATTTGACAATTCAAATACCGCACTCGAGACGCCACAGAGAATTTAATACAAATTTTTCCGAATAGCTAGGTGTGTTCACGGTATTTTATACCTTAAGAACAAGAATGCCCCAAGCGATTCTGACCTTGTTCTTTGTACGTTTTCTTTTTACATAAGGGTTAAAATCGCAGTTCAAAATACTTTTTTTTTGAAAATTTTGGCGTGTGCGCCGGCGCACAAAAAAACAATGAACCACAATCAAGTCCACAATGAAATACGAATACCAATCATAATGTGTGGGAGTGAGATTTATTACTGCCAGAGGAAGGACGAAAATCAACTGAACGCAGTAAAAATGAGATCCCTGAAGCATATGTTTGCTAAAACAATGTATGATCGTGCTACAAATGTAAAAAAATCGGGAAAGAATGCAAGGCGCATGTAAGCATGATGAATAAGATTAAGAAAGAGACGCTTAGATGGTTTGGACCTTATGAACAAAGAAAAGAGTGTAAGGAAAATAAATGACGCTAAAGTTAGTGGTAGGAAAAGTCGAGGACGCTCCAGGAAGACGTGGCTCGATCAAGTAAATTAAATACTTGGGTCGAGTCATGTCAAGAGAAAGGCTAACAAAAGAGTATGTGTAATACGATGTGTTAAAGACAGAGTTGTATGGCAGTCCATTCTCTCTGCCTACCCCTACGAGGAAACAGTTTGATGGCTAGCAGCTTACCTGAAATCAGTGAGTCACTTTTAGCAAAGATGCTTAAGGTCATTTGGAACACATGTTTTTTTGTATGGTGGAAAATACAATAAATTTTTCGATAAATCTTTATTGAATTATTACCAACACGATAAAATTATACAAATATAATATATTTGCAAAACCAATAACGAGAGAATTATAAGGCCAACAATACTGGTATGATTAACATCATTAAAATAAATAATAAAATCACAAGATTAATGATGGAAGCCGCTTTTAAAGTTCGTGACATTTAAAGGCCATTGATATCAAAAAGTAAAAAATGATTCAGTATTTTAAAATAACCTGTTTAGACACACTGACTGACTTAAAGAAAACCATTAAAAGGAACATTTATAATGTTTAGAGTAGGATGCAAGTATACTGTTAGCAATAATAAAACGCTAATTAAATATTTAGAATGAAATATATTGTCTCTACGGTACATGACAATAATAACTTCCAATAATCAGCAACATTACGTTGCACCATTCGAATTTACAGCCGTAGGCAGTTGGCTGCCTGCTGTTCGTGGCTCTGCGCCAGTCCTGCCAATCCGCGAGAGTTAGTAGTTCCCTCCTTTACCGACCGCAGTAGCTGGAGTAGTTTCCCTGTTGGCCGCCAGAGGCGCTAGCAGTGCCTCTGGCGGCGGATGAGCAAACCAAACGTGTGAGGCGGCAATATTTAAATATGCTGCCAACAATATATGATATTTACGTTAAGTTTAACGAAAGCGAAAAGTCGACGAAACAGATGTGACCCCTAAAAGTAACTATGTATAGTCTGTCAATTAAGAGTACTTAGAAAAAATTTAAAATTGAACTACAAAATTTGTAGGCTGGCAACACCAATATTATTTTAAAGCGCAATAACGCCGAAAATATAGAACACTGTTAATCACATTTTGAAAAAAAAAATCGTTCTTAAAGAAAAAAAAAATTAAATCGAAGTAGCACTGTTTTGCTGAACTGAAAATGCTTTACAGTTCAAACTATTAAATATCGAAAAGAAAATAAGTGATCCGTGAACTTTCTGAGTAAAACATAATCATAAAGCAGGTCCCCAATTCTGCGCCCCGCCTTTGAAAAATCAACGAATACATACCATAAATCTCACAGTTTTTTTTTATGAAAAGTGATTGTGTAGGCATTTGATGCAGGCCCAGTGGACGTGCAATATTACTTGCAGCTTTCCGTCTCTCGTAATAAAAACATTACACGAGGAAAAAAACATAGCAAGAATCCCGCAGCGTGGAATTCGTCGGAGATGAATGATTGTGTTTCGTTGCTTGTTGACGTCGGCTGCGAGCTTTTTTATACTACGGATGCCTGCAAAAGAGAGGGTATTTAATTGAAAAATAAATACACACTTTCACACAAAAACTGAATTTGAATTTACTATTTTAGAAACAACAAAGATTTCCGTAGTAACTTTAAAAATAAATTTAAAACACACGGCAGAAAATGACTGATCTTGTTGTACTTTACAAGATTTACTATTCGACCAATCGCTGTTTATTGTTATGTTAAGTACGCATAGGAATCTGACATAGCTGTAGATGCTCTCAGTTAAAAAATGGGGGGCGGGTATGGGTACCGCCGCCCAAGGAACCGTTTGTTGGAACACCAACACTTCTGCCATAGTTCACACCAATCTTGTTCTAGTTCATAGTTCAACCAAGTGGTTCTCTACGCCTGGTGACTTAGCAGGGTTCCCAGTGTAGAACGATTAGCGCGAGCTCACTATGTAGCCACAAATTCCTTTTTTAACAATGGTAACCCTGACCGCAGTGCGGGCCGACAACTGTCATCGGTAGAGTTTTTGAAACCATTCGTTTCTCCGTGTCCGGGTAAATCGCATCGCTAATCATTATACGTAAACCCTTCTGGTAATTTCGTGTCGTTGAATTGTTCCATCTGTTCAGTTAATAAATATAAAATTTGTTACAACATCCTACTTTGATTTTATCTCAAAACGACACACCTTAGCACGATTAAACACATTAGTGATCGGTAAGTATTATGAATTCTACACAGCGCTAAATTAAGGAATTTGTGGCTACATAGTGAGCTCGCGCTAATTGTTCTACACCAGGTTCACAGAATGAGGTTTGTCCGGATCTTAGCGGCTGATGCGTCTGTTTGAGGTTGAAGGAGGCCTTTTGACTCCATCAGAACTCTCTCGGAACATCGCCTTGCACCGCAGAGGGAGGGATAAATTTTTACGACCCCTTCAGATCCAACCTCTCCTGATATATATTTCCGTCCCAGAATTTCGTCTCCTCTCTTCCCTAAAAAGAGTAATTATTTTTTTTATTTTTTTATATTTTTTAATTTCTTTTATATATTTAATAATATTATTATTCGATTTATAAAAACAGTTTATTTATAAACAAGTTCTGCTAGGTAATTATTTTTACACGTGACAGCTGTTTCGCCTTCTGAAGGCATTACCAAACTGACAGTTTGATAATGCCTTCAGAAGGCGAAACAGCTGTCACATGTAAAAATAATTACCTAGCAGAACTTGTTTATAAATAAACTGTTTTTATAAATTGAATAATAATATTATTAAATATATAAAAGAAATTAAAAAAATTAAAATGGAGTTCTACAAATTAAACTTGATAACAATAAACAATAAAAAAAGAGTAATTATTAGTAAGAATCTGGGTGTCAGTGTGCCACGGAGTGACGGATGTATGAATGCCTTCTTCCCTTGCGATGGGTCGAGAGAGTCCGACTGGAGAGGTCAAAAGGACTCCTTCAATCAGCCTCTCCCGACGCGGCCCGCCATGCTGTAGTTGGGCAAACGCAAGTAATAGACAATAAATAAACCCATGATTCCGGCACCCATGTTAAGTCACCAAATGTAGCAAACCATTTGGGGTGACCTATGGCAGGGATGTTGGTTATCCATAAATGGTTCCCGGGGCGGCGGTATCGATACCCGCCTCTTAAATGAATGTGATAACTCAACTGAACATAAATTTAATGAACATGAAAAAATATTCACGAAAAATGTTGTCATTGAGGAGTTGAAGGTGTGATTTTTTTTTCTTGAATTCTTCAACAGTTATTGTCTTTGTTCTGGTGGGTCATTTACGTCAACTTCACTTTCACGAATCATACAGGTTTGCACTTATTTATTTATTAATCGTAGTAATAAAATCATGTGAAAATGTATTCACGTATGTAAATAACATAAAACGGTCACTTGAAGCCTTATTTTGAGCTGAAAAAGTGATTCTATTCGTCTTTTATAATAAAATACCTTAAAAAATACCAAGGTTCGTTTACAATGCCTCGAACACCTTATAAAAATGGTTTAAAAAGTTGGTCTCAAAAAGTAGATTTCAAAATTCTCTGAATTCTCTTCACAGGATTTGCAACAGTTTTACATTTTTGACTGATCTTGGAGAAGATAATTTTTATTTGATTAGAGAAAATTCTTTTAGCCATTTAAAACAATTAGGTTTCATTTTTCCTTGATTTTACAAATTGCGTTAGTGCGTCCCGAGAAAAGTTAATTCGATATATACGGAAAAATGGTAAAATCAGAAAAAGGTAAAAATTCTACAAAAAATTCACCAGGAAAACCGAGATATTTATGTAGAAATCAACCAATTATCGTTGTATTAACGGAATTATTTTAATGGGAACATTTTATATCAAAAATAAGAAATCCTTCTTATCATTACACGTACATATTAATAATTCACGCCCACAATAAGACTTTTGTATTGGAAATATATAGAGAACCTAATAATGAGAATATGAATTTTATTAGATACTTAATTAATTAATTTGGGAGGCGGGAATGGATACCGCCGCCCGAGAACCTTAATTGGATAACCAACACCTCTGCCATAGGTCACCCCAAGTGATTTGCTACGTTTGGTGATTTAGCAGGGGTGCCCGGGTTCATGGGGTGAGGTTTGTCTAGGTCTTGGAGGCGGATGACCAGGACACACTGAGACCCAGATTCCTACCCACCCCTTAAACCCTTTTCATTCCCAGAACTCTCCTCATGTAAAAAAAAAGTCTTAAAATGTGATACATGAATAATTGTTGAAATTAAAAAAAAATGTCAAAAATTAAATATTGTTCGTTTTTCAGTTTTGTGGTTGGTTTTCGAATTACCGCTACAGAATAATACCTACGTATTCAGAGATATAGTGCCGATGATGTTGCGAAAAATCACTGAAAAGAAGCTAATAATTGTAGGAAATGGATCAACATAAGCGACGAAAACTCGAGTGAGCCCTGGTGTAATGAAAATAGCAGATTCTGTCAGAATGTTCATATCAGTGATGGTCAACCTTTTAAGCTGGAAGGCCAATTTATCCATTTTCAAATTGTTGACGGAAAGCAGGGTGCAGGGTACCTACAGTTTGACAAATTTGCTGTCGGTGGTGTCCAAAACCTATTTATAGTTTTTTAGCGGCGTTAGTGATTCGGAATTTGGATGGAACGGAAATTACGCATTAGCACCAGCGAAGCATCACACTGCGCTCATTGGCCGATTTGATTATGATGTCACTTTTGAAGGCTCCTACTGGTTGAGTTATAAAACGGAAATGACGCTAGGTCCTAGGTCTGCGCTCATTGGCTGCTTTGATTATGACCTCACTTTTCAAGGCTTGAGATTGTTTTGGTAAATTTTCGCTTCTACCGTGTGTGAACTGCACTCGTATTTTTAAATAAAATATTTATAGAACGCAAAAAAGCACCACAAAAGAAAAACTTTAAATATCTCCAAGACCAAACCAATAAATGCCGTTGATTTTTATCATTCTGAAATAAACAACATATACACAAAATATCTACTTGCAGTTTAGGGAAATTGTCGATTTTTTCGCTGGGAAAGTTAAACAAAATTTAGTCAAGAAAAATTTGACATTTCATAAAACGAAAACCTTCAAAATGTATATAACATAGATTTCAACAAGAAAAGCGCAGCGTGTACGTAGGTGATTTTTTTCTATTCTTAAAACTTATTATTTTGAGCAGCTGATATAAAACTTTGAAGAATTACCAAAGTTTTACGATCAACCCTTTTTTAAAACAACAGAAACCGTCGAATATTCTTTACAGCAAACTTACTGACATTTTATTTAGCCAGATGGGAAAAGAGAAATGGCCTCGCGGCAGCGGGTTGCTCATCAACTGATCAACGTACTACTTTCACATCCAAATTTCATTTTCACAAAGACCTATGGTAGAGCTTTGAAACATGAAAACAACTCTCAAAAATAAGACAAAATGTCCAATAATTTGTTCCCCACTGTCCAATTTAAAAAAAGAATAGTGATGAAAACGTATATTATATACTAGCTTTTACCAGCGGCTTCGCTCGCAAATTACTGTAGCGCTTGCACTTAGCAATTATCCCCCATCCCCTCCCCCTTCCGCATTCCATACATTCATTCCCGGTACATTCATCTTTCAAACAGCTCGCGTGCCACCTAAATTTCATAATGCCAGAGCTCACCAATAGTTAAAAAAAGAATTATCCAATTTGGTACAGTCGTTCGGAAGTTATGCGCGTACAAACATTTCGGAGATTCATTTTTATTTATGTAGATAGATATTAACAACGACGCATGAAATATCAACATTGTTTCTACGGCAACGATTTGTTTTCTGACGCTAGCAATAACTCGCTTTTGTTAACGACAGAAAACGTATAATAAATATAATATATTAATACTTATAATTTCATCACGGAGCCGGAGCCGGAGCCTACCATTGTATACAGCTTATATTACTCGCATACAACGGAGCTTTGTATTGGTGAATGAATTTTTAAAATCGGTTTATTGGTTTATGCGTGAAAGCGAAACAAACAAAAACACACTGTATCGCGTTTATAATATTAGTATAGATTATTATATTAATTATTCCCAACTTTCCTGATTCCACTGCATAGGTGTGTGGTGCGTACGTTTGAGAAAGCCACGTGATGCAACCAACTTCATGCGTTATTAATTTTTTACTCGAATCTAAATTAAGATGCCGAGAGTGTGTAGGTATTGGGATGCTGCGGGCGGTAGCTCAAGCCGCCACAAAACGGGCAAAACACATATTATACTCGTAATATACCTACTCTCGCGGCGTCATTCTTATTTTCATCATCTGCAAGTTGTGTTTAGAATGGGAAGTCGATGAACGAGGTGTACGTGATCCCAATGGCAGGAGCCAAGTGCGTTGCAAATCTGAGAAGATTGATAAATACTTGCCTCGTAAGAGGAATACAGTATAGTACTAGAGAATATAGTAGTACATCATACGTATGAAGCAGAAACTCTTGCTGGTTTTAGGACAACACTATTAGAACGGTGTACTACGGCGTCATGAAACTTTTTTTTTTTTAAATAATTTTTTTTAACGTTACAAATGATTATATTACGCAAATTTATACATAGACCACCACAACACGGGCACGTGCCTAGCATGGTGGTCGAAAAATCATAAAATTCACGTAACATTTTCATGAATATAGAAAACTTAAAAAAAAAAAAATCATTATTATTCTACTACTCCATAAGTTGAGCTCTAGGAGCTCGTGTTTATGGGGGGGGGGAGTATTTATATGCAAAAAAATAATGTTCTAATGAAAGTAGTAAACAATGATCAAAGACTTATGAAATAAATATACAAACATTATTTGACATAGATATACATTTTAGAAAAAAATAGTTGTTGTAAAACAATAACAACAATATATATTTTTTAATATTAAATATTACATATTAAGTAAGAAAGAATTAAGGGAACAATATATCATTATCCAATTTCAGGGACTTAATTTGCTCTTTGAATTTTCATATTTCAATGTATCGGTAATGCTAATTTTGTTTTTGGATAATAATATATTGTACCATCTCACACCTTAATACAAATAGTGGTGCTGAGACGTGGTCGTTCTGAGCATGGACGGCTTTAGTTTTAAATCTATTGCTTATGTTATCTGAGGGGTGAATTTTTTGGATAAAATATTATTTATAAATTTGATATAAGACGGTTCTCTTATACAATTCTGTGACAGATGGTACATTAAATTCCCAAAATATCTCTAAAGTAGGGAAGTCGTATGGTTTCCTAAGAATGATTTTTATAATTATTCTTTGAATTGTCATTATGGGCTGTAATGAAGCCTTAAAGGCCCCTCCCCAGCCAATAATACCGTACTATAATAAGGACTGAATTAAAGCACAATAGACAATTGTGATAGTTTTCTTGTTTAAAATGTTTCGTTTGTTATAGAAAACAAAGATAAGTTTTCTTATTTTTTCCACAGTGAGATTGATATGATCTTTCCATTTAACAATTTTATCTATTAAGATTCCAAGATATTTTATATTAGATTTATGATTTAGCTTAGCGCAGCCCGTATTACATGTACCGTCATTTGCACAATTTTTGGAATGAATTGTTATGTTTATTAAATTATTTGGCACATTCCATTCTTGTAGCAAGAATGGAATATAATAGGTTTTTTCTATGTTGTTGTCGAAATGTTGTTGCTATCTAATTGTTATCGAACCATTTTTTTATAACCTTCATGTCTTGATTGGCTTCACTTGCTTAGATTTTTATGGTTGGAATTTCTAGGCGGCGTTTCCAAGATAAGATTTGAGGTTTCAAATATCCATGTCTATGGCCATATAAAAATGTTGTGATAAAAAATGAAGTTTTATGTTGTTATACCGAGAAAAAATGCCACATGTTGCAGTAATAATAAAGTTTTTAACGCTGACTCTCCGTGCCTTATTAAGAAGATCTTCTTGGCTCAATGAGTATTTATGTTCACTTTCATTATTTTAACTTTTACTTCGTCGGGGCAATGGTGAATGCAAGATTCGAGAAGGAAACCGTTCAGCAACTTGGAACACTCCACAACTACGGGCATAAGAGGCAGACAATATGCTTATGTGAAGAAAATCCTACATTCAACCATAGAGATACAAAATAGAGGAGTCAACCCATGCAGACGGGGACTTGAAATTGTTTCAAATGTATGGGGGAGGTAGAATGTGTTGCGGTGAGGGAACTCCAGAAATTTTTATTATTTTTTTACATTAGCCCCACACAGGAGGCCTTGAGGAAAAAAATTTCAGGGCCTATTTCATCTTTGAGGATGCTGTGTGGAGGGTCTTTTAAGGAAGAAAGGAGAGGAAGTTCTGGGGAGGAAAAAATTATGAGGGATGGGTAGGAATCAGGGGGTTAGTGTCCAAGAGTGACGGGTTTATGAATGCATCCCTCCCATTGCGGTGCAAGGCGATGGGTCGAGAACAGCTTGAGAGGCTAAATGCAAACCTCTCAACCAGTCTCTCCCGTCCGGCCCGCCACGCAGTAAGTGGGAAAACGCGTCCGCCGTCAAGAACTAGATAGATAAATCTCACCACACGAACCCGGGCATCCCTGCTAAGTCACAAACGTTGCGAACCACACGGGGTGAACTGTGACAGGGGTGTTGGTTATCCAATAAATGGTTCCCGGGGCGGCGGTACCCTTCCAAATTTTAGTGCCATTCACGGACCATACAGAATCTTGCCAAAATTGACCATCATAAAGTGAAAAATAAGTTAAAATATTTAACGAATTGTTCAATTTTTTTTAAACAACTCTTCATAACATAAACTTATTTATATATTTATTAATTTCGGTAAGTAACGTATTTAAGTAAGCAGCGTTCTTTGTCCACATTTTTTTAAATAATTAGTTACGATTAGTTCTTCATTTGTAAAACGAGTATCGAAAGTGTGTTCCAGTCTGATTATGTATTTACCATCACAAAATTTTAGGCTTATAATAGTATAAAAAATAACCTTTCCTTTGGAAATTAAATCCGTAAATTTTCCAAACTTTTTCGCATCGTTTTGCTATTTCGGCATTGAGATAATAGACAATACTTAGTGGTAGGTTAGAGGTAGGGAGATTTCCGACTAATTGAGATGGCAATTAGATTGAGATGTTATCTTGGAGCGATTGAATGCAGGGTAGAACGTCCCGGTAACACAAATTCAAAGTTCGCAATTACTAAACGCAATTAAATAGGGATGTAAATATGTGTTAACATTAAGCCAGAAGTGTGTATGCTCTTTATGTACCTTGTACAGGTAAAAGGAAAAATAATATTTGTTCGTACATTTCTAATAAAAAAAAAAAATATTTTTTAGTAGTTAACGCTTACATTTTTTTAAAGTAAAAATATACTTTTATTTTTATTCTACTCAAGCAAAACCACAGGAAAGGCTTTAATTTATTTAAAGCGTATTTTTTGGTCTTTATAAAACAAACAGATTCGTGGTAAAGGTTAATCTAAAAATAATGATTTCACATTAAGCTACTGTTAACTGTTGTAAATCTGTGGAAGTAGGTTTAAGAATTAACGATTTTAGCGCAATTGCGAAATCGACTAAAGCAAAAAGGTTCTTTTTGTTTCCGGCAAAAGCTAAATTTCTTTTTATATTCTTGTCAGTGGGTGGAGATCAGGTAATAGCTGTATCGCCATTTTATGTTTTTTTTTTTGTTTTAGAAGAGAGGAAGGATATGTCACTAGCAGTAAGACCCGAGAAAAATTTGAAAAAGCCACAAATCGATATCATACTTATAAAATGCAATAGCGATGTCACCCGGCATCGTCATATTGAGAAATTCACAAAAATCAGACAATCTAGCTGCCTCAGAAACACGAGCATTTTTGTACAAATATATATTACACTTTGACGAGTATTTTTGAACTGTTTTTGTAATATGTCAATAATTTGAAATGATCAAATCTTGGATTAAACGTGAATACGTCTTTTACAGTCTTAATCTGAATCAAATAAACCCACAATTATTAGTGAAAATCTTCCATCAACATAATGATCAACACACAATGTCTACAAGCCATTAACAAAACCACAAGTTCAGAAGTTAAAAATGTTCGTTGACAAAGTTCTAACTAATTCCCCGTGACTAGCATACAAACACAACATTCCAAATACCTTTCCCTTCGTAAAAGCGGTAGAGTAGGCTCGTAATCGTATGCACGTCCAGACCTACCTCACTGCGAGATCTATTGCACGGCCATTCAGTTCTCAACGACGGGAACGACATACAAATAAACAAAAAGAGACCAGCAGCCGAAGTGGACTGGTCGCCTAGCCGAGGAAATTTTATAACGAACCGGTATTATGGTATAGGTACGGAATGTTTGCATCTAGCTTTAGAGCTAGCGCACGACAACGGTGGGGTGAGATTATAGACTCCTAGAAGAATGCCTAATCGTACGAGTTGATTATGCTGTAAATTAGGGAAAACCATTTGTGAAAGTAAGAGTTAATTTACAATACGATGAACTGTTTAAAGATTTCTATTGTTGATGTCTCTATGGGAACCTTTAATATGGACTTTAAGCGCCATTTCCGAGTTATATTTTTTACTCGGTGTATACGAGTGTTCGATTCTGCTGAACCCCAATTCTACTATTCCACATCCCCAATGAGAGTGGCATAAATCATTAAAATACATAATCTTTAATCTCTAGTCATGAGTGGGGCAAGGTGGGCATCACCCTGGCTGGCCGATACATGACCCCTGGGATTGTCGACCGAGTCGCGTTTTCAAATTACAGAACTTCAAAAAATGGTTTTTCCTTATTCCGTTCATATTTATGCCTAAAGCATAAATATGTTGTAGAAGCCTACTTTTTTCGGTACCTACTCTAGATTTTTTACTTGTCTCTATTTGACAAGATATTATGTAATTTTTGATGAAATAAATAAGTTTTATTAGCTATTATTAGGTTGCATTAATGTGTGAAACTGTAAAAAGAACTGCGAAAGAGACACTGGAAAGTGATTATGGGGACAAAAATTGTTTTAAATGGCTTCAGTCGTGTTAGGTGACTTTTTTTTTTTTTTTTTACAGTTAATACCGCACAAGAGTCCCAACTGCTCCCGTCTGGAGCCAGTGAGACTATGGCATCCCCAATTGGGGTATGTTGTGAGGCTGAAGGTAGTGGGGAGGGGAAGGAGATAGGGAAGAAGAAGGTGGGGAAGTACCTGGCTATTCAGATCTGGTCACTAAACACGGCTAAAGCCATTTCAAGCAACGTTTCAATTCTGAATGGTGGTCTTACACCAGGGCGATACTGATAGTATCTTCCACTCTGGAACGTGCCGCAAATATACTATATATTATTTTAAATGAATAAATTGTGAAATAACACAAATTAATCAAATAAAATTTATTTGCTCACGCCGGGTTCGAACCCGCGACCTTCGGATTGTGAGTCGAGTCTTGCCTCGGGACCACGGAGGCCGGACTAGATCTAAATAGAAAGATGCTCCTTCACTTCACCTACCTCATCTCCTTCACGTCCCCATCATCTTCAGCCTCAAAGCATACCCCAGTTGGGGATTATACTGGTTTCAGACGGTTAGGAGTAAAAAAGAAAAAGGTCTAGGAAAGACGAACATTGTGAAGATCCAATACTTTAACTATCTATTTAAGATACTTTCTAGGTTTTTTGTCGTCAGGCTGTTGTCATAGGAGCGGTTTTTGTCGTCAGGCTGTTGTCATAGGAGCGGTTTTTGCGATTGGTTATATTTTATGTGTTTGTTTATTTGTTCATGTAATCATTATACCTTTCGAGCAGTATTAATACGGTAACGTCTGCATGGTTGAATATCAGAACCCAGTTTTGAGTGCATATTGACGCCACGCCGTACGCGTCGCGCCACAAATAACATCGGTGTACGTGGAATTTCAAACTAAGCTACCGTTGTAATTCGGTTTTGAATTCAAGAATTCGTCACAAGATGTCGCCACTTCCATCGGCAGGACGCATAGGTACGGGCCCCCCCTAGGTATAAGTTCTACGAATTTATGAATCTGGAGTATCTCTCGATTGATTGACGGTAACATTCAGTTGTACGAAGCGGCTGCATATTACATATGACGTCATTTCTCGTCCCGGTTACTTTGTCCCGGTGACTAGCCATCACTGGTTGACAGTGGATACGAGGAACAGGCTAATTTGGAACCAGGTCCTATTGGATTTATAAAATGGTCACCAACACTAACTGGGCGAAGCCGAGCAAAAAGCCGCCCGCAGGGCCTAGCAGTAAAAACCTGCGGAGCGTATAATATCAATACTTGTAAACAGTCAAAACAAACGAATATCAGAAACTTCCGGTGTTGAAGTTTATCTGAAAATTCACATGTTTTATAAATATCGTACCAAATATCGTATCGTTTCAAATATTAAATCCTGTGAAAAAACTTGTTTTTCACGTGTTTCCTTCAGCTTAAGCGTGCTTTTATTTTTGTAAGCGCGCCACCTGGTTCAAAGTTGATATTACGGTTATTATCGGGCGGCAGTTCGTGCCGGGTGTGATTGTCGAGGAATGGACTCTCAACTCGGGTGGCCACTGTAGGTAATCCGGTGCACAGTCATTCAATAGAACATGCGAGCTGGACAACATTCACCAGTTATTTTATAGGCAAAAGAAAAACTTATTCAATTTTTGTTTAGCATATCAATATCATTCATGCATTTTTGGGAAAATTGAAACCAGCGATTCCTGAGTTTATTATTTAAGTTAAAAAATAATTCATTTTGGTATCATGTAGCATGTTTGTAGAGTGAATACAATATTAGCCATATACTCACGACAAAGAGGTAGCAAAGAGAAATCATGGACACATTTTCAAATATTAATTAAGAAAAATCATTCTGTATGTTGTAGGCACATTTATTATCTAATTTAACATTAACGATTACAAAAAACACAAAATATAAATAGTTTTGGTCAAAAATATTGATTAAAAAAGGCGTTTGCTTTCCTTGTCATTGAATCGAATTAATTCAGATTTATGAGCTTTAATTTTGTTTGTTAAAGTAATATGAATAATCATATTATTAAAACAATCATCGATTATTATTAATATAATAATTTGATTAATATAATTAACATTTATATTGATATTATTATAACAAACTTTAACGCCCATGTATCTCATAGGCCCATATATTTCTTGTCAGTGATCCTTGAAAACCTGCGATTTAGAAATAGCCTGAAATACCTACATTGAAACGTGTTTTTGAGTATTAAAACTTTAACGTAGTAACAGATCATCCAATTAGTACACAATTGTTATAATCTTGAAAGCATAATATTTATTTAAACGGCAACTGGATAAAACAGAATTGAGACAAAACAATACGATAAAAAAAGATAAATTTAGATTAGATTAATAAATTTCAATAATAATAGGTACTCTGTTTATTTATAAGTAGTAATAAAATCATGTTTATATGTTTACATTATAATTGAACATGACCATCCTGTCGACAAAATACTTAATTGCAATGCAAACATGATAGTACTTTGAAGACAATTAAAAAAAAATCGACAGCAGTCACACGCAGAAGAAGTGAAACCATCACTTAAATAAGAAAACACAATCTCCACCAAAAGGATTGTTGATGGGCTCAATTTTCAAGAGCCTTGAAAATTGAACTCATAATCAAAGAGCCCAATGCCGTAAGGTTCTATCTCATTCTCTCGCAGACTAAATCCAATGGATGTATGTGTTTGTCTCTTTTTAGTGTCTTTTCCATTTCACCGAGTTTCAAAACACAACGGTGCTAATGAAGTTTCACTTCAATAAAAAGGGAAGTTTAGGTTAGATTAGTTTAGCATTAGGCTAGATTTGTTGTTTGTTTGTTATTTTTCTAAACTTTTCTTCAATAATCTGTTTTGCCACAGAACCATTGAAACATTGACAATTTAAACAGATCACATGAATCCTAAATGTTGTTTCAGTCATGAATATTGTCCGGCTAAGTTATTCTGGCCCGTTCACTGTGGGAATTTAGTACTCGCACGGTCGAGGTTCGCGTGACATCGGTCGCAGTTGTTGTTCCTCGGAACCGAAGCAGGGTTTGTTACGGGCGGACTGCAAACAGCGCGATACGATCACCATTTGTCGTGTCCACCTGAAGACTACATGGGTAACTTCCTTTCGCAAAATTACCCGGAAAACTTGGGAAATGTATTGAGCTAAATTGAAAAAAATCACCGTAAGAAACAGGTTGTTTAGATCAGTGCATCGCTGCAGATACCCACTCGTGTAATATGGAAATTGAAATCCACCTTCTGTAGGTGTTTTTTAATGCTTCAAACAATGCGGCTTGGGGGTCGTCCATTAATCACGTGAGGCTCAAAAGAGGGGGGGAGGGGTTTTGGAAAAAAATTACAAAATATCACAAGGAGGGATATAATAACGCACAATTTCTAAACCAAACAGCGGCGCGTGGCCTTGACTCACCGTTGCCAGGTAACGATTTTCCCGCGCGTTGCGACAACCGCTCGGCTCACCAGTCGCCAGTAAGTCTGTGATTTTGACGCCGAATACATGCGAGATATGCTTATCCACTTGTTAGTGTTGAAAAAAGTCGCTAGTCCGTGGTCCGAGGACAACTTCCAATAAATACATTCATGTACAAATATATGTTTTTTTTTTACACCTTCCTTTATTATTTTTATGCCAGTCAAAAACAAGCTGCATCCTTCATGTCTGTCTGGACATTTTTATCACGATGCTTAATTTTCCAAAATTTTATCAGATTATACCTATAATATTCAGAAAATTTCAATATACTTTGTGCTAAAAAAATACACGTGATTTTGAGTATGGTGGGGGGGGGGGATTAGTCTAAAACCTCACCACATATTACCAGGGGGGAGGGGGTTAAAAAGTTGCTAAAAAACATCACGTGATAATGGACGACCCCTTGATAAAAATATACCGCTGGTAGCCTGTTGTAATTTCTCAAGGAGGAGTGAACTTGGTTCTTGAAGAGACCCATTCTGAAGGAGAAAAGGAACTTAAATGTCGGCAATCCCATCCACAGCCGAGCTATCGAGCACAATAGTAATAAAGATGACCGTTCTCACACGGATACTGTCAATCGTGGATATACAAAAACACAAATTAAAGAAGTAGTTATCTCGGGTATTTTGGAATTGCCACAATAAGCAATAAATTCTTTTAATTTCGTGCTGATCTCATCGAAGGCGAACGCGATTGGCTTGTCTCTCAGCTAACGAAGGGATCATCAACACTAGTTCATCGGAGTACCTTCCATTGAAATGGTAGTAGAAGAAAAACAACGTTCCGACATCCCACCTGCCTGTTTAATGGTTATCGAATAGCATTAATACGTTTGCATCTGCGTGGTTTCAGAACCCGGCTTCGAGTGCATGTCTGCCGCCACGCAACATGAACACCTTTGTACGTGAAATTTCAAACAAAACTACCACTGTAATTCGGTTTCGAATTCAAAAATTCATCAAAAGATGTCGCCACTTCCATCAGCAAGTCGCATGGGGACGTGCCGCAGGCAGGTATAAGTGCTACGAATTTGTGAATTTAAAGTATCTCTCCGGATATGGAAAGATTTTACTCAGACGGTTGTACTCAGTTGTGAATAATAGTATAAAGCGACTATATATTACACATGACGTCATTGCCAGTCCCGCATCCTTTGTCCCGGTGACTAGCTATCACTGGATGACAGTGGATCGGAGGAACGGGCTATTTTTGGAACCAGTTCATAAAATGGTCACCAAACTAACTGGGCGAAGCCGAACCAAAAGCCACCCGCAGGGCCTAGCAGCAAAACCCTGCGGAGCGGGTTTTTAACTACTAGTAGTTCATTAATACAGTGGTATATTACATAAATATGACGTCATTGCCTGTCCCGATTCCTTGGTCCCGGTGACTAGCTATCACTAGCTATGACAGTGGATCGAGCAACCGGCTATTTTTGGAACCAGTTCCTATTGGATATATAAAATGGTCATCTAACTAACAGGGCGAAGCCGAACCAAAAACCACCTGCGGGGCTTAGCAACAAAAACCTGCGGAGCGGGTTCATTTACAGCGGTATGCACCCACCATTGAGAGCTCCATTGCAATATTTTTTTCTGATACACATGCATCGTTTACGAAAAAGAAATTTAAAAAAATAAAGGTATTGCCTACAACGTATCTATCAGCTATATCCCTTTACACAACAGGTATTTCTACTCTCTACAAGTTTCTTGGCACAATTATTTCCAGATAATTTTCCCATACCATAAATCAGGATTCGACCCCCCGGTACGCCCTCCGCCAGTCTCGAATTACTCCCCAAGGCCCTCCCGGAGTAACGAGCGTCTTATACTTTAATTACACAACAAGCCATTCGTTAGGGGTGGTGTGATATGATTATTTATGGATCGAAAACACGGATTCTGCGGCAATGGACGGCCCCGAGATGCTGCGCCGTTATTAGACGTGTGGGATCGTTACTTGATGGCTGGAAGATAATTGAGATGGAATAATGGAACGGTTGTTTTAGTGGAGATTGGCTGAATAGGGAAGATTTCACGAAGCTGAAAAATAAAGCATGAACGAGAAATAAGATTTCTACAACTATATTATTACTAGCTTTTCCCCGCGGCTTCGCTCGCATGGTATTACGGGAAATTATTGTAGCGCTTGCATTTATCAATTATCTCCCCCCCACCCCACCCCCATCCCCCCCCCCCCGCATTCCATATATTCATTCCCTTACATTCAGTTTTCAAACATCTCGCCTACCACCTAAATTTCATAATGCTATAGCTCAAAGAAAAAAAGAATTACTTATCCAATTTTGCTCATTCGTTCGGAATGTATGCGCTTACAAACATTTCGGATGTTTATTTTTATTTAAATATTTGGAAGTTCGTTAATATAATAAAAAAATACTTTATTTATCATTCAGTCTTTATAATCGTTACGAATTATATTTTTAATATAGGAACTCTCATCTGACATTTATTCCAAGCTTGTCAAAAAAAAAAACGAATTCTAATATTTGAATTTTCTGTAGTAGTAGCCGACCAGTATACTGAGTACCTACCAGCATAGAGCCCAAAAATATATCAACATTGTTTCCATGGAAAAGATTTTTTTCTGACGTTAGCAAAAACTCGCTTTTGTTAGCGACAGAAAACGTATAACAAATATAATATATCAATATTTATAATTTCATAACGCCAGAGCTTACCATCATATACAACCTGTAGTCTGCGCATATAATTTAGCTTTATATTGGTGAAAGAATTATTAAAGTCTTTATATTGTGTTATGCGTGAAAAGGTCATAAACAAACTCGAGCAGTTTCGCATTTATAATATTAGTATGGATTAATATCGATTGCTCAGTTTGAACTCTGATGAGAATCGAATTGGAGGTTATTATATTTGTGGTTAAGAGAGAGTAATATTATTTAATTTTGGATCATCACGAGAACTACTAACCGATGAAACGTATAGAACAGCGGTCTGCAATTTGTTTCGGGGGCGGGCCGTATGAATATGTACATTATTTTTTTTGAAGGTCACGCGACCGTTGACGACACTCGTACACGTAAAAGAGCCGCAGCCGAAAAATATTAAGCCGCCGCTACTCGAATTTCTACCGATATCTTGCATATCTCCCTTGAAGAAGTTTTAAGCTTTTAAAAATTTATGTTATTTTTGAAGATAATATCTATGACGGCCTCCGTGGTCCCGAGGCAAGACTCTCGACTCACAATCCGAAGGTCGCGGGTTCGAACCCGGCGTGCGCAAATAAATTTTATTTGATTAATCTGTGTTATTTCACAATTTATTCATTTAAAATAATAAATAGTATATTTGCGGCACGTTCCAGAGTGGAAGATACTCTCAGTATCGCCCTGGTGTAAGACCACCATTCAGAATTGAAACGTTGCTTGAAATGGCTTTAGCCGTGTTTAGTGACCAGATCTGAATAGCCAGGTACTTCCCAACCTTCCTCTTCCCTATCTCCTTCCCCTCTCCACTACCTTCGGCCTCACAACATACCCCGATTGGGGATGCCATAGTCTCACTGGCTCCAGACGGGAGCAGTTGGGACTCTTGTGCGGTATTAACTATAAAAAAAAAAAAAAAAAATACATTTCCCACGCCGAAACGCTAATTATGTGAAATTCCCTCGATAGAAAAAAAATCGCAAAGTATGCTCCGAAAATTTTTATTTTCACGTCTGTCTCTATTATTTAACAAGTTCTATGTATGAAAAAATGTAGTGTTTCTTTGATTGTTGTTTTAAACAACCCCCAGGAGATTTTTGCTCTTTTCTAAACGAGTCGTGTTTTATTAAACATTTTCACAATTTTCGCTTCTATTTTATCGTTTTAAAAATTAGCTCGCTCTCTCCAACATTCGTAATTACATATTTCTCCATCTTCTTCTTTTCGGGCGAAGATGCGGCGCCTTAAGTGAAAATTACATGTTTTAAATCATCTCGACAAATCGTGGTAGTTATTGGTTCCCAGTTGCGAATTAATTCATCTAACTAGCTTAGACCCCCATCGTTGAACAAGCCACATTTTCTACTTATAATGATGGAAGTGGATGGGTGTACAACATTCTGAGATTATTTGTGTTTAAGAGTAAGATAGCACCTATGGTTAGCAAGCAGCGTAAGAGTTGAATCCCACTCAGACGTTACAGGTTCTTAAAACCTTACATTTATGTTTTCATCACAATAATAAGATATGAAAAAAATATGATTGTGGCCGTTGGTGCGCCAAGTATGGTGGGAAGGAATAATCGACGTTCATAAACTCTCTCTTCTGGCTCTGCGGGCCAGAAAGAAGCCTTCGCAGGCCAGATCTGGCACGCAGGCCGCCAATTTCCGATCGCTGCTGTAGAACCTTAAGTTTAAAACTGCTTTCCTGAGAAGCATTTTTTGCACTAGGCCTATCATATTTGACCTCAGATCGCAGATATAAATGCGAAGTTAATAAGAAAGAGTACAGTACATACCATCCATTTCGCTTATGGTGTATCGAGGAGACAAAGGAAAAATGTGTGGCCAGGTAACTAGATTGTAAGGAAATTGGAGACCCTTGTCGAAATTCACGATAACTTACCTGGAAACAAAGAAACATCAAAATTAGTTATTTCTTAAATTTATACGAGGTAAACACAATTTAAAAACAAAAATAAATCGGATAAATAGAAACAAAAGTTTGTTAATCACACCGGTCTATCGCCTTTGTGCAAGTTTTTGTCTTAAACGAACTGTCAAATTTATAAAAAGTTTGTGTTATTTCCGCTTAGCAATTAAAACTCAATAAATTAAATATTTCTGAACGTAGCCGAATATTAACTGTTCAAAAGGTTGTGAAATAAGCATTATTACAAACAAATTTAATATTAACATTTGTAAATATTAAAATTTCGAATGGAAACATAAAAAAATGTAAAAACGATTCACGTGATGTATTTATGTGAAAACGGTACTAAAATCAAAGATTATGAATAAAATAAAACACTTATTCTATCGCACAAATGTATAATAAATAATTTTGTAACCTCACTTTTTTAACGTTTCATACAAAAATATTTAATAAAAAATTAACACTATCTAACGGCGCGTCTTGGATTTGGCGGGTGAAAACTGTTTCTTCAAAATGAGTATGTTTTGCCTATATGTATGGACAACGTTGAACAGAGATGTGTAGCGTGTTTTATTATAGATATTCTCCTTTTTATTTAAGGGTTGTAACTAGAACAAAAACGGAGTTATAACGATTTCTGTGGGAACACACGCGTTAGCTTGAAAACAAGCTCAGGGGTCGGAGTGGTTGAACATATCAAAATAATCAAAAAAAAATAATTATTAAAACACTTTAATTTCAGTCGAAATAATGGTAGCTATATTTGGCATGCCATCAACTTATATTTTTAATAACACTGATATTTTCAAACAAATCACAATGTTATTGAAAAAACCTGGTTAAAAAAAGCTCTAAAATCCAATTGAATGACTGTTACAGAAACAGATAGGGCACGTTATGGCTGAGCAATATGTGAACAAATGCGAAAATACGCGTAAAAGGTGCTATAAAATACCCAAAATACGAGAGCACACCCATTCTGTACATACGAGAGAGAGAGAGAGATTTAAAAATACACTGAATTTAACGTTCGCGTAAATTAAAGTATTATCCTCATGAATTGTGCTTATAAATCTGTGTTGAATTTTTACATAGCTCCGTAATACTGGCATTGTCATTTCTATTTAAGCTCTTGTAAAATATCGTCGCTGTAAAACCATCGTAACACTTAAGCTTAGTAGGGCGTAAGCCTCCGCTGAAATCGAATCCGCTCTGTCAATGAAATGGAGATAAAGATATCAATATCGGAAATACGACGGAATGTTTATAAGATTGTAATAAACTTCTCCATTGACAGTTTTTTTCTTTTTGGAATTGACGATGATAAGATAGGAACTTGAAGAATGAATCTGTCAGTAGCGTGCAGTACACATAGACTGAACAACTGTTTAATAGTCGTGAAAAACGACAATAAAAAAGAAGAATAATCACTTATCAACTTATGTTTTAGTTTCAAAATCGTCAAAAACAACAAAGAAATCACCTCAACTACAGAAATACATTTTTTGGAATAACATAATGAGTAAGACCTCAAAACGTTACATTTAATCACTGAAAACAATACTAGCGACTCTAAAACGAAAATTTCAAACAGATAATTCAGAAAAAAATTAGAAAATGAATCCAGGACAGAATCCGACATATCCCGGCAGTTCGTAGAGCTGACCCAATCAGTTAAGTTTTTTAGCTCTTGTTACGGAGATAATTATAATTTCTGACGATATTTATACAATTTATTTAAATTAATATAAGCCTTAGACAAGTGCGCACGTACGCAACTGAGGCGTGGGTACTAAATAGGATTGAGCGAGCACTGGATGTTTTTGAAAGGAAAATTTTGAGGCGTATCTTCGGACCGGTTCTAGAAAATGGATTTTGACCAGACGTTACAAAAATGAGCTCCATACTTTAAGGAGCTAAACATCACAAAATTTATAAAACTTGAAGACTTCGGTGGCTGGGTCGTATGGAGAGAATGACCGAGCATCAAGCACCTAAGTCCCTGCTGAACTCAAGACCGAAAGGGCGAAGGAGCCTGGGAAGGAGCCAAGGAAGGCCAAGATTATGACGGAGCGACAACGATCTGAAAGACATATCTACCCTGGAGCTTTTAAACTGGATAGAGCTGGTTCAAAACGAGATTAGTGGAGGAAAATTCTTGAGGAGGCCAAGACCCACCAGGTGTTGTAGAGCCAAGTGATGATGATGATTAATATATGCCTGTACGGGCAAACATGTAATTTGCAAAATAATTTTGAGGTATAATATGGTAATCAAATTTCGTAGAACCCATGCAGAAGAATAGTAAGTATTATGCTAACTTTGATTTATTGAGGCGCGTTATGATAGCCTGTTTGTAACTATATTCCGTGCAGTTGAAAACACCTCCTACTTCTGAGAAAGCACTTCCAAATGCATGCAATCCAGGTACAATTTAGTATCTAAATGACTAATGGATGGGGGAATCAAATTTTGACAAATTATTAACCGCCATGCTGAATTATAGCATGCAATACACCATTTTTTACAATTCTCCAAATGGAAATAACCTGACAATTTTGATATAATATATCAAATTTATGAAAAATACTTTGTATTGAAAATATGAAAAATGACCACAAAGTCACATAAAAGCAATACTCGAGACAAAAAAAAAAAAAAAACATTTTTCAGCCTCGTAACCCTCTAACAAACACTAATGTGATTTTAATTAACTACTGAAAAGAATCCTACAAATTATTTATCATTGGAAAAAGCTCAATGAACGCCTCTGACATCCACAAACATACAGAATGTAAGTATTTATAGAATTTTCAAGTAGGTAGTACCCACGATTAGTACATAAATTAAGTACCCAAATCCCAGACAAACAAGCTATAAGTCTGACAACGCCTTCTTTTCGCAGTTAAGTGCTCGAAAATACTTTTTGTGTACGGGCCGATGAAAATACGCATTATTAATGGGCGGAAAGATAAGGTAGGCCGGAGTGAGGAAAAGGGGTTTAAAGAGAGAGAGAAAAAGAGATATTGTAAAGGCACATGAAACTGAAACGACAAAGAAAGGGAAAATAGTGGTTTAGGATTTAGGAACATTCCATAATCTATTATAGGACTTTAATCAGATTTAGAGGGAAATGTAGTAGTCGTGTGAACACACATACATAAATGTTTTTATGGTGAGTTATTGAGACGTAAAAGCCAAATCTTAACTAGATATAAACTAAAAGTTTTCTCACTAAATACGTGGCACTTGTAGAGCTTCTTGATAATTAATGACAATCATTACTTTATAGCAATAAACAGCGTTTTGCTAGTAAAAGCGAGTTCTGTGGTAATTGTAATTTGACAAGATTTTTCGGTTTGGAGTTTTCAGGTCAACGCATTTTTTTTCAGTTATCAGTTTTATCGTACTATATGGAGCTGTTTTACAACCATTTAACTGTAAAAAAGTTTATGAAAACAAAGATTTTTTATACAAAATGGATTTTCAATTTTCGGGCACCTATTGGGCCAGCTAGTACCAAATTTAAAAAAAAATTGTGTGTGTACTTCGACAACGAGTCTATCTGCAGAGTTTCAACTCGATCGGATGTCGGGAAGTGGGTTAATTTCCAAATCCAAGATTTGCATTCATTCGGTCGGTCACGAAAACAAAATCGAAATTCAAATAGATGTTCTTCAATACTCAATTCTTCAATAATCAAACAGGTGTACGTAAAAATATAAATAAGATGGTATGCCAGATTTTTTGTTCCATATCTGAGGTGCTCAGCGGAAGAGTGGCCCAACCCACATCAGCGAAAACATCGGATTTTTGGACGTCGGATCGTCGGACATATTTCAAAGAATCTTTAAAATAGGTCCGAAAAAATCTTTGAAATAGTGAAAACTAAAATTGGGCCACTGTGGCTTCAGAGATATGTCAAAAATATATAACAAAATATATAAAAAATATAAAATATATTAAAAAAATCTTTGAAATAGTGAAAACTAAAATTGGGCCACTGTGGCTTCACAGATATGTCAAAAACATACACGGTGTCCGGAAACTCGTAGTACAAGCGGGAAACTGGAGAATCTACATCACATTTGGAATCGATTTTGTAGTATAACTTTTTTTGATTTGAGCTTTCGTTTTCGAGTAAATCGAGTCGGAAGTTGAATTTTTTATTGGTCAAATTCTTGTAAATTATTAGTGACGATTACAGTACCTAAGTAATAAAAACTTTTTAAAAGAAAATAAACAAAAAATCCGGTTTATTTTGCATTATTTTGAAATCTCCCATCATTAAAAATAATTCAGTCGGCAGCTCAGAGGTTAATTCACAGCTGACGACTGTATGTTCACGCACGTTGTAGTTCAAATTGCGTTGCGAACTTCGACCAAGTATATCGGGTATACTAGGTCAATGGTTGCGAAAGAATAGCTCTCTCTTTTTCCTCGGTTCAATAAACACGTGAAAGAGCAGACGAACAAGAAATGTCACCGCTCGGCACCGTACTGAAAAGGGGATCCCTGGATTCCAGGACTTTTTTTAAGGTAGATTAGTTTAGTTTAAGCCGATTCGCTGTTGACATAATTTATATCAACAATCCTTTCGTTAATTGTAAACTTTATATCAAAGTGTGTGTTTGTGAATTACTTTTGTGTTATTTTCATATTTAAGCAATAGTGCTTGATTAATTATTGTGGAATATACAACGCAGAATATTATGATATGTTAAATGTGCGTTTTGTGATTGGAAACGTTTTTGGATTGGAAACGGAACATTGCTACATAATGTAAGTAGGTACCTATCTGTGCTATCAATTTATCTCACAAGATTTGTTCAAATTGGTCCAGTATGAAGAGTAGTGAGTATTAGTGAGCGAGTTCGTATTAATTTCAAATAATTACCTATTGGCCCCTGCCCGTTGCAAAATGGTGGACTGCCACGCAACAAAGTAAATACGCTGATTAACCATATTGTAATGCTTAAAAGAAGTGAAATTTCAGAAGAGGTGGAAGAATAAATTAGTAAGGTGAAAATAAATAAACTATGGACACAAAAAAAGATTAATAGTAACATAAATAAATAATTTTAGAGTTGCATCTTCGCTCCAATGTCAAACCTTTAACCCCAAAAACGCCGAATTTTATTTATTTTTTCATATTTTTAAAATTTCAATTGTAAAAATGCTTAAATTGAAAATCTTTATGTTTATTTGGGTTCTCTATGTGATGTGGATTCACCAGTTTTCCGCTTGTACTACGAGTTTTCGGACACCTTGTATAACAAATTATGTTTTCGCTGATTACGAAATTTTGTGGGTTGGGCCACTCTTCCACTGAGCGCCTCATTTATCAGCTATTCAGTGAGACCAAATATTTCGAAAGAGATCCTGTATAAAACAACACGCGGGAAAAACACGAAAGATTCGAAACCTACGTGATCAACAAGGACAACAAGAGGGTAGTTCCACAATATTGTCCTGATGATAGTCAACCTCCGATATTAGAGAAAGATCACGAACAACATGATAATTAAGATCAATGTGACACTAAGCAAAGATAAGATAAAACCACTTCTGTATTAATATTATGAAAATAGAGCAGTATACCTTGTGCGAATAAAATATCACTTTGCCCACAATAGCGCAACGTTTGCGCAAGCTATCGCGGGGCGATATCTCTTACCTTTATTGGCATAAGCGAAGGAAATTAATACGCGAGGTTGGGCAATCGTTCGGGCAGATACACACGAGGAAATCGGAAACAGACACCGTTGGAAACTAATGGAAATTGCCACGAAACGCGATAGCGGGGAGCCAGATCGGATAGAGTGACACCAATAATTAACTCTGAGGTTTTGCCACGTACGTATTTCTGATTTTAACTTATGGTTTTGCACTAAATCCCATTTATTGTGTGAAGAAATACAGTAAAATTCAATAAAACAAAAAAGGTAAATCCAAGTATCAAAGAAAATTTCATTAACTTTTTGGGGATTATAAGTAATAATTTTTATTATTGCGAAAAATTGAATATAACCTTTTTTTATGGGAATACCGCACCACCGCTTGTAGTCATTTGGAGCCAATGGGCATCCCCAATTAGGGTATCTTGTGAGGCTGTGGGTAGTTAGAAGACGAATGAGATGGGAAAGAGGTAGGTGGGAAAGAGGTAGGTGGCAAAGTACGCCGTGAAAATATGACTAAAGCCATTTTAGCAACGTTTAGATTGAATGTAGAAAGACAAATATGTAATAGAATTGAGCGTACCGAGAACAGTCATCCCCAGAAAAATGGTCACTGTAAGTTTTTTTTTTTTTAAAAGACAAACATTCCCGGGTTACGAGTAACCCAACAATGTTTGAAAATCTCCTACTACCACCACAGAAAGCCGAAAATGTTGCTTGTGTTGTGATGAAAACTTGGCCAACCGAGGAATCGAACACGGGACGCCCGGGTGGAACACAAACGCGATGCACACTCAACCACTGATCGTTGGGCGTCTGACCGGGCGTTTACAATGCAATTTTTTTTTTTTAGATGGACTCCACACAGGAGGCCCTGAGAAAAATAATTTACTTCAGGGCCTATGTCATCTTTGGGGATGATGTGTGGAGGGTTTTTTAAAGAAAAGGAAGGAGAGGAGAGTTGTGGGAAGGAAAAGTGGGTAGGAATCTGGGGTTCAGTTTGTCCTGGTCATCCGCTTCCAAGACCTAGAC
This sequence comes from Glyphotaelius pellucidus, assembly GCA_936435175.1. Lineage (NCBI taxonomy): Eukaryota > Metazoa > Arthropoda > Insecta > Trichoptera > Limnephilidae > Glyphotaelius > Glyphotaelius pellucidus. Next base: position 11,123,348 of record OW386557.1, on the reverse strand, counting down.
AAACTTCACCCCATGAACCCGGGCACCCTTGCTAAATCACCAAACGTAGCGAACCACTTGGGGTGACCTATGGCAGAGGTGTTGGTTATCCAACAAAGGTTCCCGGGGCGGCGGTACCCATTCCCGCCTCGCAAATTACACAAAGACAAGAAACCAATTCTTTTGCAAACGATATATCCATATCCGGTGGGAATACTCATACAGTGCTTGCCCGTCTTAGCGCCCGGTCACATGCCTAACGGTTTATACAAAATATTATCAAGCAATAAACGACGACGTTTAGACACGACGACAATACAACGACGTTCAGTATTTTCTAAATTAGTATTATGATATTCTTACAGGCGCCATTCGGCTCAGAGCCAATGCTGGTTCCATATTTAGCGCACAAAGTTTTACGCTTCACTTGTACTTAAACTATCAATAGGGCCAATTAATTAACCATCCCCTCGGTACTCCCACGCCCACGAAATAACAAAACCACCCGCATTCACCGCCCCCGCCCTTTGTAATAATGGTGTAACGTTGGTGACCCGCTAACCCCAAAATATTTACCCCAGAAGAATTCACACGTACACCTTGTTGTGAAATTTGGGAAAACGCAAAACATGTGAAATTTCACCACCGAAATGAAAATTACGCAAGGAATACTAAATGAGCCACATTATATTATCTTCATAACGAAAATAATCTAATCATTTTAAAAGTAAATGTCAAATAACCCTGAAAGCCAAAAAACTCTGTAAAAAGGACGAAACAAACAAAGGGGTAACTCTATACATAAACGAAAGGGATGAAATAGAAAACAGGTCATGAAAAAAACATTTTTTTGATAAACGCTCTGACATATTTTTAGACGGAATTTTTGAGGGAATAAATAAGATTAGGTACACATGTGGCACGACGGCCTTAGCTTTTATTGTTTTCAACGAGGCTCTTGGTCTAAAACTAAACCAAGAACCTATGAATAGTACAACAGGCGACAGCGTAAGCCTATCGCATAAGGAATAAAGAAAGTGCCCTTAGGTTTTAGCAACTTTCTCGCTCATACGAAACTCATCCTTATCATTGTAAGGTTTCATTGGTGTACCGGATTAGTAGAAGAAAAATTCTAGCAAAAATCCATATACTTCATTTTTTTGCTTTTACTTGTGAAAATAAATTTAAAAAACAGATGTCACGCGTACACATATGAAAAAAAAGGTTATTTTTTTCTGTAATAGGTGCAGTTTGAAAATCAGCAAAGGTGTTTTTGAAAGTTTTACCTAGACTTCTAGTTTTTATTTTACCGACACTCCATTTACAGATAAATCAGTTACAGTAGTTTCTATTAAAGATTGACAAAGCGTGATTTTTTTAGTTCTCACTCTTAAAAAGACGGCTACGCCTCAAAAGTCATACGATGTCTTGCAATGTCTTGAAAACAAGATTATGGGTCCAAGGGTTTGGAAGAATACACAAGCCAAAAATATATCTCAGTTTGTCTTACATTACCACCAATACTAACAGTCGTAAAAATCTCTTAATAGGCATACAAATCGCCTGGGAAGGGAGTCTACAAATGGTCGAAGCGCTTTGCAAAGTGGTTTTGATTTATTTCTTGAATAGTTTCAAAAGAAAAAAAACTTAATCAAGAGCTGTCACAAACAATTTCAATCATAAAACGGTATTTTTCAAAAGCTGTTTCTTATACGCCTACATAATTTTCTAATTAAAAAAAATATTTAGTAGTTTATGCTTATATTTTTAATTAAGTAATTTACAATCTTATATTAATTCTAAGCAACTGTGATAAAAGCTTCTATCAATTCAAAGCATATTTTTAGGAATTTCTCTAGGGAATTTAAGAATTTTCCTTTGAGATGAAGCTATACGTGAAATCCTATTTATATACTATTTCGATTAATCTTTCCGACGAATCGGTTTACATTATGAACTTAAAAAAATATGCTACGGATAAATTGAAGCTTTTACTAGCTTTTTATATATTGGAATTACAATAAAATTATTATTTATAAAACAAAAAATACAAGCGAAAACCACTAAAAAAAATGTTTTTGCATGACTTAACTATGTAGCAATATAAGATACATTTTTTTTAATACGCCTTTATGGCTAAGACTATTTTTGAGGTTTTGTATGTTCCAACATTTTTTCATTCATATAAAATTATGCAAAAAAATAAATAAAAACCACTTTTTCGCTTACTTGCCTCGTTCAAATAAGAAGCTCGATTTTAAATTTTGAAGGCACGAGAATCGAAATATTTCTAGCGGTTATATTCCTCTTAACTCTGAAGTCAGACGAATACAAAATGTGAAATAGTACCACCGTTTTAATTATTTTTTTTGTGCAACATTTAAATATGAATATGACTTGTCTTGGAACAATTGCGTCGTCGGTTCATCTGCTTAGGTGACGTGGTAACTTGTAAGTTTCAAAGTAATTTGTACTCTGGTAATTGAGTCCATACTCTTGGATCGCAACAGTTTAAGAGTACGGTGATCAGAAACTCGTAGCAGGGAACTCGGGTCAAACGCTTGGGGCGGACCCGGAGAGATGACGACAACACCAAAGAAGAACAAACTCGATCTGCATAACTTGATCGCCCCGGGAATCGAACCAGAGCTCGAGTTTAGCTGCCTCGCTTCGAATATTAAATTTGTTATTTGCAATGTTTTTGGAGATTGTGTTCTTGGAACAATAAGGTTCCGTCTGACATTTTGACCAAAATTGAATTTTTCGCATCAAAATTCTTAAGTTTTATCGCCCTTAAGATAATTATGCGACAAAGTTTTATTTAGTTATAATTTTGAAAAGCAAGGTTTCTTTTACAAATTAAAAGTAGCGTGGTGAATTCTGTTTAAGATGAAGCTGTACGTTAAATCCTATTTAGATTAATCTTTACGACGAATCGGTTTACATCATGAACATCAAAAAAATATGCTATGGATAAATTGAAGCATTTACTACCTTTTGTATGTATTGGAATTACAATAAAATTATTATTTACATAACAAAAAAATGTAAGCGTAAACCACTAAAACGAATGTTTTTGCATGGCTTAACTATGAAGTAATAAGAAACTTTTTTTTAAAATACCCTTTTATGGCTAAGGGGCCATCCATAAATTACGTCAAACCTTAAGGGGGGGGGAGGGGTGTAGAGAAGTGTGATATTGTGGGACAAGGGGTATGGGGGGTCATCAGCTCTGTGACGTTACACGTAAAAATCTGAATTTTGATTATTTTTAGATGTAAAATTGCAAAATATGTAACGTCACACTGGGGGGGAGGGGGTCTCACAAACGTGACATTGTGTGACAGGGACGGGAGGGGGGTCAAAAAATCATAAAATTTGTGTGACGTAATTTATGGATGACTGACTCCTAAGACTGTTTTTGAGGTTTTGTATGGTCTAACTTTTTTTTCATTCTTATAAAATTATGCCCAAAATAAATAAAACCACTTTTTCGCATACTTGCCTCGTGCAAATAAGACGCTCGATTTTAAATTTTGAAGGAGTGAGAATGAAAATATTTCTAGCGTTTATATATTTCAGTTAAAAATAGGGTAAACTTTCGAAATCGTTCAAAACTAATAATAATTGGCTTAATACAAATATATTTAAGAAAAAAAAACCTTTGATCCACCTTAATCACCATAAAAGACAACTTTATGCTTTCGGGGCGAAAGAAAAAACTGCGTTCAAAATTTCAATTATGTAAAAAAAAAGTTTTTATATTAAAAATTTATTTTTGAATATAAAAAAAATTGTGCTTTTTTAAACTTTTGAATTCATAGATAAATTTTTATGGTAAAAATTTTGCCTAAAAACCTATAAGTATTTAATTTTATTTTATTTTCAGAATTCCACCCAAACTAGTGCCTACCTAATACGCATAGATTAAATGATAACAACCCCTCTTCCAGACCTTCGTTATGTTAGTATTGGGAATACCAACAAGTTGTTAATGGCCGTCATCAGCTTCCTTCTCATGCGACGAAAGCAAATTGTCGTTTTGTTTAATTGAAATTTTGAATGATTTCAATCGCCCCGAATGCAAATAGCTGTCTTTGAAAGTAATTACGGTGAATCAAAAGGTTTACTTCTAAAAAAATATTCGTGTTAAGGGTGTCCAGCTATTTCAAAAGTTTACCAAAAATAGAAATCTTTAACATCTCCCACTCTCCTCGGTACCATGCTTTACGTTGCCACGTGTCCCCGCCTAACTTGATTATGTCGTCGATCAATTGTGTTTAGGTCTACCTTAAGCTTTCTTGGACATTACTGAATCATTAGATTTGACCATCGGTTGTGCGTCCTGTCCATTTTCATTAATCTTTTGGCGATTCAATTATTACATATTCACATTTTATTAAATTTCAAATGATAGTATTTTATTAGGGATTCAAACTTTGAACCTCAAAATCTGATTTAAAAACCAATGGCTTATGGAACATTGATATTCCAAAGACACGATCTGACATTTTTGCTGGGTGGTTTTTCAAATGTACACGACCATTTTATTTACTACGACATGATTCAAAAATGCTCGTGACAATAAAACTACGAAAGCTTTAGTTAACAAAGAAATCCAGGGATTTGATGACCAAAACACGGTCCAATCAAAAGACTAGCTCTCTTTTTTGACTAAAGCCAACGCACCCATTTGTTCCACAATGCATGGCCGAAACAATGGCCAACAATTCCGGCTAAACGTTAAGTATATTTTTCGGGGAAAAAACAGGATAAATGGCTTAAAACGGCTCTTTTATTAACATGCTGAATCGATTGTGTTCATTACGGGTCTAGGAGCGATGTATGACTTTAGATTGGACATTGAACAATGGGCGACCTGCCGAAACAATGGCCTGCTATGATGGGCTGACCAATAGGGGAATATGTTACGGACTACCTAACCGTCGACATCTACGTCCATAGTTTCCCAAATCGACGATATTCACCTCATCTAAGTACGTACGCTGTCATGCATGCAGTGGTAGCCAACTATCAAGGCAAGGCTTAATTAATAAATATTATAATATTTGACGAATATTTGTTTTCATGCTTACTAACAACTCATCAAGAAATTTATACATAATAGTAGACAAATAACTTTGCATTGGCACACACACAGCCTTTGTGTAATTTATATTCATACCGTCTTCTGTTACATCGACTCTTGATTTAATCTGACTGAAGTGTTTAACCAGCATTTCGATCGTGCCTTCCTATGGTGTTTCTTCCTCCAGCCACTTCCTGATACTGGTTTCTACACCACTAAACATTCCTCTATTAATCTTGTTGATTACATTCGCATCGGAATTGCATTATTTTAGGGTTTCCATATTAGTGATCTCAATAATTTTACATTCATTCTACCTCTGGTTTTATACCTCACTGCCTTACATTGGGGTTTGGTATTTATTTATTTAAGGAACATTAACAGTCTTAGTAATACAATAAACAAAAGAGGATGAAAAAAAAACAGACCAATTATTAATGTTCACAGATAGGTATTTAGAAACAAGACTAACTTAATGTTAACTAGAATATTTAAGAAAAATGAAAGAAAAGCAGAACTAAGCAGCAATTAAAAAAAAATAATAATAGTACATATCTGAATTCGACAAATGATAAACCAATACACAACAATAAAATAAGTGTGATTATAACTGAAATAGACTGCAAAATGGGGATTTGAGTTGGGAAGGGTAAGGGGAGGAGAGGGATAAGAGAAAGTTGCCACGCAAGTAATATAAAAATATTAGATACAATTAATTTAATCGTCATGAATATGTGTTATTCACACCTAGAATGTTATACAATGAAGTTATGTAGCGACAGTAACTAGCAGTAAATACGTCAGCACGTGTGTCTATATTTGCAAATTTATTGTTATAGTAGTTACATGTCCTTTGCATAAATTCATTTTGATTGGAATTGGTGTTGCATCTATCAATATAGAAAAGGATATTTTGTCTACTATATCGAATGGACGTGTGGAAATTTATTTGGTTTAGCAACTCCGGGCAGTCAACTTTTGAGTTAATAATTTTGTACAGGAGCATCTGATCAGCGACAAGCCTCCAATTGAGTAGTTTCGTGATTCGAAAATGTTTCTCGACTTCGTCGTAAGAGTTGTATATGTTTAATGATTTAAAATTGAGGAATTTGAGAAATCGCTCCTGAACTCTTTCTAACCTGTTAACATAAACAATATAGCGCGGGTTCCAAACCTGTGAACAGTATTCCAGGTTAGGACGAACATGTGAATTGTAGAGAATCAGAAAAGTCTTAGTGTTTTTGAAAAATTTGCATGTTCTCAGTACAAAACCTAGACTTTTTGTTGCTTTAGTGACAATGTTATCAAAGTGTTTTTCAAATGTAAGTTTAGAGTCCAAAATAACACCGAGGTCACGTATATTATCTTTATTTGTTTATTTGGTAACCGAACTTCATTGTGGACCGTTGGCCCTGTTTTCTTTGATACGGTTACGATGCATAAAAAACAAAAAGGTCGACGTGTTTTAAAATAGTCAGTTCTTTTTCTGATAATTCCTTAAATCAATTTTTGCTGGACTTAATTGTCGCCTCAGTTCTTTTGTCCAACAGACCATTTTAGTTTTTGTTCAACCTCCACTTTAAAATTGAAAATAAAGTGTTAAACTAAGAATCATTTAAACTAATGAGACCTTTACCTTGACGGAAATAGCTTTATCTTAAACAGCTATCATAATTTTTCATTGAAATAATGAAAGAAAACCTTCTCCTCTTACAAAATTTTCATATGGTCTGTTGGACAAATACGAACTACAGCGACGAAATGTAATTAATATTTTTTAATGAAATTTGTTTGACACTGGTCGGGAGTTTGTAGTATAACTTAACAGCAAAAAATTCAGAGCTTATTTATCCAGAAGTATATTACATTTAGAAGCATATAGTTCATCTCTTTGCTTTGCTCTGGTTTATTCATTACCCTGTTGTTTTTTTAGATGATTACACAAAGAATACGCGTGCTTGTCCGGTCTCTTTTCATAACATTTATCTTTTCGTCATCCGGAACAATTAGTATTTTAATGGGTCGTTATACAAAAGGCAAAAACTTAAACCAATCGATTCATATAAAAAATACAATACTACAGAAGGAGTGACGTTTAGTTTATAGACTGTGATCGCTAATCTAACATTCAACATTGTATCAAATTATTTATAATACAACTTAACTCTGTTTTGGAAACGAAATCTGATTTGTATCGCTGTCAATTCCCTCTGTATGTTGTGTATTTTGATAACCGATCAAAATGTTTACGGTTGCGTGTCTGCGAGAAATTCCTGTAAACGAATCGGAAACTTCGATCCTCAACGTTATTTATATTAGAATTAGAAAAACACTGGGGCTTTCGATATGATAAATAAATATCTGCGAATGATTGATTGCTATCATTTACGTTTTGTTTTCTTTAAGAGCCATCCGATGAAATCGAATCGAAAAAGATTACGCAATATTATTTTAAAAATAAGTCTTATGTTTCCTGGAAGAGTTGTAGAATACGTAATACAAAATCGCACAAGAATAAAAGGTTTTTGTAGTCACTGGGGATTTGAGCGCTTCTATGCGTACTGCCAATGTCCAAATATTTAACGTCAACTCATTTGGACAAGGTTCTAACATAAACACTTTTTTCAAAAGTGACCTTTGAATGCAAAACCATTTTTGGTCACTTCTATAACCAACATAATTTTCATAGCCTTCTTTGTTGTATTTCCGTATACTTGTGTGACGAAGTTCTAACATCGAGTTTTTAAAGCTTTCATTCGTCCTGGCCGTGGCCCAGTGGCAGGGCGCGCCTCTTCACCAAACGTGGAGAATTCATCTGAAGCCCCCGTAGTAGATATACGAGTACTAAATATGTGGCGCTGTTCGGCCTACCTTGGCGATGCAGTGCCTCGCAGATGTTCGCAGAAGGAAGGGTACATGGGTTCGCTGCTTGCGCCACAGAATAGCCGGGACGAGTCAGCGCGCGACGAGTCAGTGCAAAACACTCTCATCCAGGCCGTGGCACAGTGGCATAGCGCGCCCTTATACCAAACATGAAGAAATTACTTAAAGCCTCTGTAATATACAAATACTAAATATGTTTACCATTATGTTTTATTTTAGATTTTATTTTATTATGTTATTACATCTTATTGTTTTTTTTTTATCCTATCTTGCATATCCCATTTAACGTAATTATTTAATGGAATTTTATAAATGCATGCTTTTATATGGCTGACAGAGTATTGCACTCACCGCTCTGTTCGGCTGATAATCTGATAATAATAATAATAATAAAAGTGATAAAAAATTTAGGCTTATTAGATTTGTCAAAGAATCTTTATATAAAAATGCAAAAATCAGTCATATTAAATACATGTAGGATTACGAAAGATTTTTTAAATATTTATATTGAGGGATCGGTAGGATTTATCGGTTCAGTTAGGAGTTCTATCGAGCCGAACCCTCTGATATGAAAATATCTGGAGTCGGTGAAGTATTTTCCCATATGGTCTCTGGTAGGTTGACGTGTTGTTCTTGTATAGTTTTGTATTTAGTATACTTATACAATGCAATTACATCGCGTGAATTGACTAGATTAGCATTTGTGGAAAAGTGTGTGGAAGGATTAAGTTTTTCCTGTGAGGAAGATTTAACCCGGACATAAAATCTAGAGAACAATTAAAAATTAGTATTTATTCTACAAGCTTCTTACATCACTTTGAACCTTTTGCTATTGCCATTTTGTTTGTATTTGACAGTTGATCGTATTTACGAGGCGCAATATTATAGTTCGTCAATTTAGCTGGATATGGCTGTAACTTCGCCTTACCATTTTCTGATGGGCCAACGCAGAATTAAATTCCGGGATGAATAGTTTAGGTTAAGTACCATAGACTGAATAGTTCCTGAACTAAACCTGTTAAGCGCTATATTCCTTAACCTGTTAAGCGCTATATTATCGACACCACCGGTATTGAAAGGTTATTAAAATGATACGCCATTCTTGAAAATCGTTGATATTTTGTTAGCGTAAGTACTCCATATTTATTTATTTTCTTTTTTACTATTATGTGCATTACAAAGTCGTTTTTCTTAGTTTAAAATTTTAGAATCAAACATACTTCATTCGGTTTTGGGTCTGTGTATGAGTGATTGTAACTCTGGGACAATAAACTCGGAATGTTTTGAATTTAAGTTTTTGAACTGATTGTGACAAAATTATTTTAATTTTTATTAATGTGAATTCCACACGAGAGTCCCAACTGATCCCATTTGGAGCCAGTGAGACTATGGCATCTCCAAATGGGGTACGTTGTGAGGATAAAGGTAGGGGAAGGGGAAGGAGATAGGTGAAAGGAAGATGGGAAAGCGCTTGGCTATTCAGATATGTTCGCCAAACACGGCTACAGCCATTTCAAGCAACGTTTCAATTCTGAACGGTGTTCTTACACCAGGGCTACACTGAGAGTATTTCAATTCTGGAAAGTTGCCGCAAACAAACTACATATTATTTAAAATTAATTAATTGCTACGTAATACAAATTAATCAAATGTTTTTTTTGGCCACACTTGGATTTAAACCCGCGAATTAGGTGAATTTCTTTTCCTTCGATTTCTTATAGTTAATCTTAAAAAAGAATCAGAATGATTAATTTTTCAAGATTCAAAACATTTTTCATGATTAAGAAAGCGTTATTTCCTAAGTAGATTTGATTTACCAATAAAATAAAATTTTCACGGGTCCTCTCTCTAGTAATAATGGGGCGAGCACAAATGGGGCTTGAATAAATAAAAAATGCTGATTGTTATCATGGCTGATTATACTTTTAGCCGTTTAAACCTCAATTCATATCAAATCATTATTTTAATGTCATTTTAAAGAAAGATGAAAACGGCGTTATTTATCCTTCAGACCAGAAAATTAAAGTTAGCCGATGCCCACTGTGACTTTTGAACTAGATATTCGGAATGCTAGGTGTTCCTATTAACACCTCAGTAAACTATTATCATAATTAGATAATACGACAACATATAATCACTAATTACCTATATTACACATCGCTAGCAGCCAGTTACGTATTTAGTAAGATACCTGTGATAAGCATAATTCAATTAGCGAGAGATAGGGCAAAACAACATGACCTAGGTTACTACTAAATACTCAATAGGTAACCACATAAGTACTAAATACTCAAAGATAAGTACCTACGTAATATTATGTAAGACTCGCCCTTTAGTATTACGGTCTACGCTGATACCGAGAAATTACTACATTATTACATCTCATCGGATTATAGTTAATTTAATTTCACATCTTCCTGAACGGTGGATACTCTTAGATTATACAGCTCTTGGAAGAGATAATAGTTTAGAAAAGAAAGAAGCGTTGCTTGAAATGAATGAATAGCTGAATTAATGTTTTTGCGTAGAATTTTAAACAATAATATTGTTAAAATCAATAAATAGCTATCATTGCCCTCTATGGAATAAAATGTATGAATAGCGGTTTGGCACTTAGCTAAACCCCCTAGTATTGTTTTTATGAACCGATCATCCTATGGTAATATAGATTTCTATAGCCTAGGTAATATAGATTTCTATAGCCTAGACCGTTATTCTTTGAAATAAGTAAATTAAAAAAGCAATTATTTGTATTTAAGTATCGGGTTGCTACCTCCTTTCTGCTTGTATTCATGGTATAGTGTCAATTCTTAATAATAATAATACACTTAAGATTTTATTAGTACGTGATTAGCGTGGTTTTTTGTCTTTTTTAAACCATATTTTTTTTTACCTGCCCATGCCCTCACTGTGCCATCTCAACGCCCCCTATTTTTTCTGGGTCTTCTACTGCCCCCCTGAAAGTCTAAAACCCCCACGCCCTATCGGTCGCAGTTGGAGAGATGGATTGCCTTGACGCCTTGCACCGCAGTTGGAGAGATGGATTCATACGTCCGTCATTCCTGGACACATTGACTCCCAGAAACCTACCAACTCCTCATACCTTTTTCCTTCCCAGAAGTTCCTATCCCTCCCTTCCTTACAAATACCCTCCACACAGCATCCTCAAGATGACTTAAGCCCTAAGGGAAATTGTTTTCCTCAGGGCCTCTTGTGTGGAGCTAATGTACAAAAAAATTGATGAATGGTGTAGAAATGCACACGGGACAAACAAATAAAGATTCATTTTTATACATTAAGAGAGCGCTTTACGTTAATGATAATATCACCCATAAAACATTTTATTTGTTTCATTAATTGATAATAACACCCACAAAAAATCAGACAAATTCATGTGTACACGCAAAAACAATAAATGATATATTTACCATATACCAATTAATTAAAACGCGTCTTCAAACAATGTAATGAGTATCATTAAAATTAGATACGGTCTTGAGTGGACTGTGACATCATTCGACAAACAAACAAAAAAACGAAAATTTTATAAATGACCCACCATTAAAAATAAGTCCGCTTTTAAATTTTGATGCGAAGCGTAAGTAATTCGCACGCCAAAGTGAATGTAAATTTGCTTTTTATGTACGCAATCGTGATAATATATTTAATGTATTATAAAACCAATTTATCAGAGCCTCCGCAAAACTTTCTCGAATTTGGCAGACCGAACCAAGATTGCAGACGAGATTAATTCTGGGTACGGAGAAATAAACTTGCAAAAACTGCAGTTTTAGGCTAAGAGATTGAAAATATTATCAGTCGACGGTATGAATTTAAATGAATTTGCGTTCCCGAATTCCGAAATCCTGAAAGCCGAAATCCTGAAGGCAGTTTGGGGCGAATAAGTCGGAATGAAGTAAGGTGATAATCGGCATAGAAAATTTTTAATGAGTTTGGGTCATGTTCCTTAAATTCCGAAATCCTGAATGACTAAAAGATTTATACTCTGATTTTTTGTGTTTTTGAACAACACTTACCAAAAAAATATATTTTGAAAGATTTTTCAAAGCTTTGCAGCCCCCTTTCTAAATGACGTTTCAAGCTGAAATAATCGTGGTGGCCGAGAAACATCAGACAGTTTTCAGATGTAGAAATTTTATGAGGCAAGCACGAACAGATTTAACCCGCCAGTACTAGCGCTTAGTTTTGTGACATCAAGAGTCGCACGCGGGTCGAAAGGACCTAGACATTTAGATGATTTAAATCACAAAACATGTTTTTTTAATCAAATTATAGCTTTATCATTAATTTAACAATATAACACGTAAAATAATGTAACATGTTAATTTATTTTACTGAAATAATAAACTTTACTTTTTGTTTAAAAAATAGTCTAGAAAATCTTTGTTTTTAATACTTCAAGGTAGGAAACTTTGGTAAGCATGTGTTTTTATTTATAAAAACAAGTATAATTATGTTTATATCAACAAATGATTAAGAAACCTTTTATAAAATAAATATTAAAAAAATGTAGAAAAATTCCTTTATAATATATATAGTAAATAATACACACATGAAACATCACGCAAGGGTCTAAAACGACCCATACTCACTTGACACGTCCGTCCTACTCAAACGCCGCAGGCGAAATGGCTGAGGTGAGGGGCGCGAGTGCACTATAAAGTCACTTGAAGGTAATTAGCGTGGCAACCTAAAACTAATAATGTTAAAAGAATTACGGATCAAATACTGCACCCCTGGGTCTTTTCGACCCATGCGCGACTACTGGCGGGTTAACACGATAATTTTGTTCGGCATTCAGGAACATGCCTTTCCGGTAATTGGCAGCTGAGTGCCATTGAGGTGACGTTTCACAAAAAGTAATTTATTATAAGCGATAAATTGTTGGTTATTCGTGATTTCAGCTGTGAGGAGATTTTCATATATCAGTTCGTAAGAAATACTAAACTGAGAGCTTTGAAAATCCCAATAATCAAAACAACATCTCACTGTAGTCAAAGGTCAAATTGAAAAAAAAAGATATACCGGTGAGAAAGCTGCGAGGAAAGAACTCCATAGCTTTTACGCAACGAATTACATTAGCACGAAAGTAATTTGATATGAAAAAGTAAGTAGAGAGAAAACGACACTGAAAAAATATATTTGCTACCATATTGAACAACGGCTCAACAAGTAGGCGTTTGCTACCGAAATCAATCAATCACTAGGCGAAAGGGTTCACTTATCACAGAGATGTAGTGATGGAGATAAAGTTAATGAGCTGTCTCTTTCTTTTAAAGTGGTCAATTTATCAGCTAAAATAATTTTCGCAGGTACCGTACTGCTTATATCGGATTTCGAGCTGAAATTAATAATTTATGTTAAAACGGTGAAATATTTCGACGTCTTTTTTTTCCGACCAATTACTTCGTGGTGTGTGTGAGAGGGAGACGGATAAAAATAATAATAAATGTTTAAGAAAAAAAGAAAGTCAGTTTCTTTTGAGCGAGGGATGTAACTGGTAGCCGTTTGTCGGTGACGCAATAACTGGGGGGTATTACTATTTAGAATATCGATTGTGTTCTTATGATTGCAATACAAAAACCTTTAGCCGACCAAATACGTAGCCAATGTAAAGAATTAGTTAAAGTGACAAAAAGTGGGAAAAATTCTAATTTTGAATAATAATAATACGACGTCGCATTTCAAAGATTTGCTCATGGGCAGAGCGATCGTTGTGAACCTTTAGTTGTCTGCTACTGCGTGAGGTGAACTTCTTTATCTCCATCGCACAGCCTCACTTACCTGTGTGCAAGCAGGATGCACGATCAAGCGCAAGCTTGCCCTTATTTATTTACTAGGTCAATGATTACCGTCAATCTTTCCACATCCGGAGAGATACTAAATATTAATAACAAATTCGTAGCACTTGTACCTAGGGGGGACACGTTCCCATCCGACCCGCTGATGAAAGTGGCGACATCTTTTGACGAATTCTTGAATTAAAAATTGAATTACAACAGTAGCTTTGTTTGAAATTCCACGTACGCAGATGTTATTTGTGGCGCGATGCGTGCGGCGTGGCGTCAACAATGTCAACATGCACTCGAAATTGGGTTGTGAAATTCAACCACGCAGACGTATTAATACTATTCGATTATCTGATTATTACAAACTACGAAAATTATTGTGTTCATCATTATAAAATATCGAATTTTGGCAAAATTTGAAAAGGGTTAATTTCAATCTGACTTATTGCGGTTTAGATTATCAGCGAGAAGCGAACATTTTTTAAAGAATTCGGCACACTTAGAAAGTTATTTGTTATCCCTGGTCAATAGAAAAAAAACAGTAGACATCTAATCATTAGATTAAAATATCTTTGTGATTTAATTATCTCATTAGATGTGCATTCTAATTTAATCACGATATTCAAATAGCAATTAAGTAATTAATCGTTATACGAACAAAAAATGTCTAAAGCAAACGTTTTGATGCGGGACATTCGAGATCAGGCATGTTGCAAAAAATTGGCTCTCGATTTGATGTTCATTAAAGACGCTTTCAGAAGAAAGCATATTTTTTCAAGCCAAAGACGGTTACCAAAACTGCTGTCTGACTGCGGCTTAACCAAAGACCTAAGAAAATCTTCAGTGAAGCAAATGAGTGCGAATTAGGGTGAAGGGAAGATAAGGGGATAGGGGGTGGAACATCAGGTGATTATTTATACCCACCCGGAATTGGAAATACTCGAAAAAGCATACCGAGAAATAAGTAAAATTGCTATCACGCTAGTTTGCAGGAAAAAAAAAGGATTTTTATAGAGCGTTTAGTTTAGCTTATTAATAATATTGTTTCTTAATTTAGCTGCCGCACGGATGGAGTAATTAAAGCCAAATGAAAAGATGGAAATTGAGTTAAATTAACATTTAATTTTTACGGTAAAGAGGTAAGGCTCTCTACTAGTGATTCGAAGGTCGCGGGTTCCAATCCTTGTGTGCGCAAGTATTATTATAAAAAATTTTTGTACTATTTCAAAGTTTGTTCATTAAAAATAATATACAGTGTATTTGCGACACGTTCTAGAGAGGAATAAGACCACCATTGAATTGAAACGTTGCTTGAAATGACTTCAGCCGTGTTTGGTGACCAGATCAGAATAGCCAGGTACTTCCCACCTTCCTCTTCCCCATCTCTTTCCCCTCCCCACTACATTCAGCCTCACAACATACCTTAATTGGGGATGCCATAGTCTCACTGGCTCCAGACGGGAGCAGTTTAGACTCTTGTGCGGTATTCATATAAAAAAGACATTACTTTTACTTTATTTTATCCTTATACCTACTATTCATATGACGTTCATTTCAACAATTTCATATTTTTTTATTTAAAAACTGTGTCTCTGTTTACTATTCATGTAAAAGGGCTTTTTAAAAAAAAAAATTTAAAAAAAAATTAAAAAAAAAATTAAAAAAAAAAAAAAATGGGGTAAAATACGAGTTACTAATATTTGTATTTAGGCTCCAAATAGATAGTTTGTTTTTCGAGTGTCACGAACGGTTTTCATTGTAAAACTATCTAAGCTCGAAACCTTACGTAACTCAAGATGAATGTAGGTAAATCCAATTACGGGAGATACGAAACCGGGGAGAACCTTCTAATTACATTTGTCATTGCACGGAACTACTCCCCAGTATCTGTTCAAGGAAGTAATCAAACTGCCGGTATTACTTCTTAAATGATTTCCAAGTTCTTGCACATCCAATTTGTACTAAGTTTATTGTCTTTCACCAGCAAGCGGCTTGGCCATAGTTTAATTAAAACTTAAATTGAAAAAATAATAACGGATAAATCACGAACGTTTTAGAGAACAAATAAACTTAAACTACTACGATTTTATAACCAGGGAACTAGTTGCCTTCACAGGGCGTTAAGTGAGATTTTTTTTTTCAAAACCAAAAATATATGATTTCACATGTCGTTGTCACACTCAGCTGAGTAACCGAACAACCCCCAACCCCGATATTATCTCACCAAATCTAATGATTATTGAAGTGTAAATTTCTTTAGCACCGTTGTGATTTGAAACTCTATGGAGCGGAAACGAGCGAAACTAAAAAGAGACAAACACGTACATTTATAATATCAGTTTTATATGATTGACGGCAAAATATGTATTTTAAAGTGTTTAAATGGGTCATTAAAAATATCTATTTCATAATTAGAGTATTGTACAGTGTTTAAATGTCTTATTGTTCGCGGTATAGGGGAGAAATATACTGTGAATGTGTGGTAGGTTTTAATATAGAAAATATCTTGCATCCTCCTTGTTGAATTTCTTGATGGTGTGTTGATGTTAATTTGGGATAAAATGTTTGGTGTATCAACTGATGCATGTATAATTTTGTGCAGAAGCAATAAATCGTAGTTTGTAGTGTAAAATTTGGTCGTTATGCGTTCCAAATTGATTAGATAAACCTTCGCGATAAGCAATTACATGGGTTAATTTTTTTTTGAAAGGATTCGATTCTTTAATTGTGAATCTTATAATTGGGAGACCAAATAGTGGATCCGTACTCAAGAATACTTCGCACAATCGGTTGTATACAGTGTTAAAGTTAATTCTGCACTTTTAATTCAATTTGCGATTCCTAGCGTCGATTCCAATATTTGTGATGCACTCTTTGAAATTATATCTACATATTTATTGAAGCTAAGTGACGAGTCAAATATCACGCCCAAGTCTTTAATTGAAGTTATGTTTAATATGTGTATGAAAATTTATTTCTGTTCTTTGTGAAGAAAATTACGCACTTTTGTTTTTATTGAAATATAAATCGTTTAGTGTGCACCATTCGTGAAGAGATGAAAGGACTTTTTGCAAATCGATGAAATCTTCTAATGATGTGATTTTTTTTGTACAGCTTGAGGT
The DNA here is from genome assembly GCA_936435175.1 of Glyphotaelius pellucidus. Taxonomy (NCBI): domain Eukaryota; kingdom Metazoa; phylum Arthropoda; class Insecta; order Trichoptera; family Limnephilidae; genus Glyphotaelius; species Glyphotaelius pellucidus. Next base: position 11,106,465 of record OW386557.1, on the reverse strand, counting down.
CGTCGGCAAATAGGAGATATTTAGAAAATTTTGTACTTAAAACTTCGTTTAACTATCTTAATTATTTGGCAAGTAAATACCCTTATAAGCTTTAACTTATGTTTGAATTTACATAAAACAGATTTGTATAGGGTGACACTATAAATAAAATAATATTTAGCACAAAGTAATATTAAACTTTGATGAAGGTTGAGTCAAAGTAGGACCCCCGTGGGAGTCAAAAATATGAATAAATAGTGCTGTAAAATAAAGTTACTCATTTTAATTGTATTTTGAATAAATCGTCGTCGAGGGAGGTAGACATTTTGATCATGATGAAGTACTTACCATCGTTAATTGCGTATGGCCTTGATAAAATGTTTGCAAACAGAATCAATAAAGCACAAAATTAGATAAAGTTCCAGAGTGGAAGATACTCTCAGTATCACCCAGTAAGACCACCATTCAGAATTGAAACATTGTTTGAAATGGCTTAAGCCGTGTTTGGTGACCCGATCTGAATAGCCAGGTACTTCCCACCTTCCTCTTCCCCATCTCCTTCCCCTCCCCATTACCTTCAGCCTCACAACATACCCCAATTGGGGATGCCATAGTCTCACTGGCTCCAGACGGGAGCAGTTGGGACCCTTGTGTGGTATTCATACAAAAAAAAACTATTTTATTTTTTATTTTTGTTGACGTCGCCCGTTTGTTTTGTTTGGTTTGTTTTAAAAAATTGTCTTTGAAATGTTTAGAAATAAATAATGAAAATGAATAAGGTAGTGAGGAGGTGAAGGAGATGGGGGAGAGGAAGGTGGGAAGTACCTGGATATTCAGATCTGGTCACCAAACACGGCCAAAGCGATTTCAAGCAACGTTTCAATTTTGAATGGTGGTCCAGGGCGATACCGAGAGTATCTTCCACTCTGGAACGTGCCGCAAATATACTATATATTATTTGAATTTAATAAATTGTGAAATAACACAAATAAATCAAATAAAATTTATTTGCCACGTCGGGATTCGATCCCGCAACCTTCGGAATGCGAGTCAAGAGCCTTACCGCTGGACTACGCCGGCCGTCAGAAGTCAAAGGTTGTGCGAAAGTCATTAATTACCCTTCAGGAAGATGCTCTGATTTTAACAATAAGTGCCTTAGGACATCACCACTTAGTGAAGTAAAGATAAGCAAACTAAGGCAAATCAGTAAGACAAACCGTAGAAACAATCAATAGACAAACAGTCGAAAGCGGAATATATTGTGTCATAATAATAATTTTCATTTACGAACAAAGTTACTGCCTTATGTACTTGCTAAGGACTTTAGTGCTCCATTATGTCTACCTACGTTGTTGCATGGGTATTTGACTTCTGCATAGAGATTTCACATTAATAATGATAAAGTGAATCGTTTACGACCAACTGTGCCCACGCTGAATGCAGCCCGACCGCATTAATAATAGGATATTAAACAAAGCTGTCTGAACTTTCGCAAAGTGAACGTTTCTTTGACAAGCCATTCGAGTGACGCAACAATTACCTGCATGCATTAAACGAAAAAAGCCCCGACAATAAACTAATTTCACCCTGCTATTTCGATGAATAATGCTTTTAGTATTACAATATTTCGTTTAAATTTATTAGATAACCAACACCTCTGCCATAGGTCACCCCAAGTGGTTCGCTACGTTTGGTGGCTTAGCAGGGATTTCCGGGTTCACACCAGGTGCCTAGTAGACCGGATGGGGAGAGACTGATTGAGGGAGACCTTTTGGCCTCTCCAGCAGGACTCTCTCGGATCATCGCCTTGTAACGCTGTTAGGGATGGATTTATACGTCTCCTGGAGACACTGACCCCCAGATTCCCACCCAACCCCCCGTCGTAACTTTTCCTTCACAGAACTTGTCTCTTTCCTTTTCTCAAAAGACTCTCCATCACCACCATCCCAAAAGATGAGATTGACCCTGAGGGGAATTATTTTCCTAAGGGACCCCTGTGTGGAGCTAATGTAGAAAACAGAGTCATGTAATGGTCTATCGTCCAAGCAGACATGTCTTACAGCTAAAGAAAAAGATTCTTTTCCAGCACTCTAAATATTTGCCCCGATGATAGACCCACTACAAGGCTTTCCGAATCGTTGGTTTAATAGTGAGGAGGAAGCAATAATACAGTTAAATTCCTGTAGTTGGGAAGAGTGAGATGGGTTATGCAAGAATTAGAGCGCTTGTGTGCGCGCAAGTTTTATAAAATTTATTGCTAAGTATGTGTCATAAACTGTACCTGAACATCTGAATTACTTCCACTGATATATCAAGGATTTCACCTTTAGGGAACCAAAGGGAGGTGAACTCTCCGTCGTGGAGCCTTCAAGGAACTAAGGAGTGGAGAGGAAAGACGAAGCCCTCTTCCCTCGTGGAGCCTTCAGGGAACCGCGGAGGAGTGAAGAGGAGAAATGAGACCTGGGAAGACACATTGTCGAACCAGAAGATATAGCTTCATTTCCAATGACAATCCTGGTGAACTTTGTAAAAGGGACTGGATTACTGTCAAAGAAATGAGGTAAAATGGGAGATAGCACAATGGGCCTACGGCCTAAGTGCTCACGGGAACTTTATTTATGTAAACCGTCTCCGCTCTTGAAAAAAAAGGATATCACAATTCCTCTTGTTGCCACATTATTATCAGGTGAAAAAAATTAACAAAACCATTTTAAACCAAACTTCCAATTTTTGTCCCCGTAAATCGAAAAGGAATGACACTCACTGATATGTTGGATCTTTTATAGACAATATAGTTATTGTAGTTAATAAAACAAAAGAGGACACAAAGCATAAAAACAGCAAACCCATAGACTTATCACAAAACTCCAATTTTTAACTTCACTCACAAAATGATCCAAGACCATGGTTATTTATTTATTTATTTATTTACGGACAAATAGTCCATTAATAACATAACAATAACACGAATAAAAAAAAAGAGATGACAATGAAAGGAAAGTACATATAAATGAAGAGCATTGACAAATTATAATATAAAGAACATATAGAAGACTACAAGTCAAAGCTTGAAGATGGATTTAAAAGACTTTAAAAATTACACATTTCGTATCGACTGCCGAACGTCATTTAAGTTAACACGAAAAAATTCGATGCTTTGACTTGCGTTAACAAGTTATGGTGCATTATGGAAAATGTTTTATCCATCAGATATTATTTTTGAAAAATATCAAGAGTGGATACTTACTTACATTGCAGAGAAAAAAACATACGACACAAAATAATCGAGTTCATACAATTTCAGTTTTACGTTACATATTGATTTGCAAATGACAGATTGCGAAACGACAATAATACCAAAGAGATATCGCATAACACTCGTCGTAAATAATGGAGAGTGAATTGTAAAAGAAGTTCTATAAGACTTATGTTCCACAGTAGCAGCGTACAGAACATACAATACATAGGAAGAAAAGTAATAAAAAGAGTCCGGTGGAATGACACGTCCCATAGATTGGTAAATTACTAGCCCACTTTATAGCAGCAGGTTAGTGAGTCAGATACTAAATAAAAATGAGTTGGATAGGTCGAGAACTGTGCTGCACGCGACCATTCTTGGTCAAGTCTGACCAAGAAAATTTTACGACGAGGAAAAGTAGAATTATTTTGAGTAGGAGGAGAAACAGCATATTGCCAACTCTTCGGGTTAGTTTACTTAGGCATTTAATAGGGCTGTGAACAGAGCCTATTTGGGCTTCATATATTTATTTTTATAGCTATTTTGGTAAGCAAGCAGTTGGTTTTAAGCTCGCCAATTTGAGATGTCGGACATGAAGAAAATCATGATCACTGACAAGGTGGAAGATCAAATACCACATGCAGCACAGGCTCACGAGGAGCGGAGGATCCTTGTTAACCAGGGAAATAGGATTGGGAGTCACAATCTTACCAATTAGGCAACTGCCAAAGAAGACGTTTATTAATAATAATAAAATGTCCGCCGAATTAAATATTAAAATATGCAAAAATGTCTTGCATCGATTAAATAATAACTAAATGATAGATTGGCTTGGGTAGGGTGGAGTCTGAAAAACTATAAAATAATGTATTTTTATTATTTGTTTTTGGGATATTATGCCGTGTTGCGCTACCTCCTTCTATAGCCAACGTATCGGACAGCGTTACAGTGTCCATCATCAGGGCAGATGTGTAGACACATGGCATAACATCTCAAAATTAAATAACGAAAATATTTTTTTTTTTTTTTTTTTTAATTAAATGAAGACATTATGAGCGAAACTCAATCGAAAATCTGGAAACAGAAAAATCAGAAAAAGATATTGGCACCTCTGGGACTCGAACCCAGGACCTCCCTACTTTCCGGGTTGGGCGCTCTTATCCACTGAGCTAAGGTGTCGATATCCAATTCGGTCACTTTTAACTGTACCATACTTCGACTAAAAACCACCCATATTATCTTCATTTTTCTTAACGCATATTTTTATTGGCTGCCATCTTTATGAATGATTGCAAGATTCAACTCGAACTAAATGCAATCTAGATGGTGTCTGTTATATTGTCTGTTATTCTGAAAATATTTTTGGCCGTGAAAATCTAAAAACTTCTCTCCCATTAAATAATGTAACTTAAAATTTTACATGGTTACCTGTCGGTTAAGGTCATATTTAGTAAAATCAGTATATATTTAATTTAAAAAAACAACAGAACAAATTTTTAGCATTTGGTTCTTTAGAACGGGCAATCTGTCCAGCTAGGAACTAATATCGACCTACAAGACATAATAAACATTGAACACATTTCTTGTACACAAAAATGTGTCTCCGGAAAATTGATGGGACAATCTTCTACGATATTATTTTATTTACGTTGTTCTTGTCCATAAACACACGGTTCAAAAGGTAGCACAAAAAATGTGAATTAGTCGGTGCAGACACAGCGAAGCTCTAAAAGAAGAATTAGGTCAACAATCTCACAACAATTCGATAGGTGGTTTGCGAAATTAAATTTATTCTGAAGGTCATAAACGCCATTGAAGCCGTGCGATGCGGGACGCGTATGGCAAACTACACGTACAACGAATTACAATAAATAAATTATAAACAAGTAACACAATTCGCATGTACCAATAACGCTGTGGCTCGGATTACCAAACATATTTGACTCACTGAATTCTTAAAAAACGTTGAAGAATATAATATATTAATTCAATTAAATACCATCGATGTTTTCAGAACCTTTTACGTGTCCTAGCCGCCTCCTTACTGTCTTTCTGGCGTGCATCCGAGAATATTCCCCGGTCTAATATAAATTCCCAAAAGTCGGAATTGAAACAAATTTTCAACGTAGTTGTCCCATTTTTATGAAAGTGTAAAACATTTAAGAGTTAATAACGACAGCAAAATTAGTTTTCAATATCTCCAAAAAAGCCTTCAAAGGGTACTTGGGTAAAATGTAAACAATCGTGTCTCGTGACATCACACGAGATACAATTCAGTACAATTCATAATTCTGCAGTACTGCTGCGCCAATCATCGAACATATCTTGACATCACGAGAGATGGTGCACAGTTGTTCGCGTACAGGAGGAGAATGTAACGATAATTGTCAAATCCTGAAGAAAACCCCAGATGTCAAATATCTAGGGATCACTACAGAAAATAACATGGAATTAAAGAAACATGTCGATAACTGTGTTAAAAGAATTAGAAAACTCTCTTACATCCACATACAATTAAGAATATCCTAAAACTTTCAAGTATTAAAATGGTTTACTTTGCTCTTTTACATTCAATGTTGCAGTACGGCATAATAGCATGGGGAAGTATCTATAAGACTAATTTGCACCCGATAGTAATAATACAAAAAATTATAATTAAAGTAAAAAAACCAAGAGTTTTTTCAATCAGTGAACCATTATGAATAAGGCCCTAGCTATTTAACGATTTACCTGGTGTAATAAAAAGTGGGAGAAACTATTTTAAATTTAAAAAAAACTAACGTTACATTTTTACAGATAACCAACAGATTGACTGTTTTATTAATGATTTTGAGATAAATTCTGTGGTTTATATTCTGCTGATATTCTATTGGGAAAATTTTTTTATGTATTTTTACCCATTGTTCAATATTTTGTAATAAATCATTATATCTTCGGAAATATTTGGAATTTTAATAGGTTCTGTAAGTTCATCGTCAGCATGCTGAAAAGAAACGATGTTTGCAAATAATAAGAAAGTTTGCTGCAGGAGACAACCTCGTGGAGATTTATCATTTAGACGAAAATTACCACAAATATTTCCCAAAACATAATTCCCTGGAATTTATTCAAATCTACCACCGCCCCATTAGATCTATCCGGGAATCACTGCAGTAACTGAAAAAAAGAAACCACTGGATTCTAAATTAAAAGCAAATCATTGAATACTGAATCACGGATTAAATAAATATAGTGCATTTCGCCAGAGCGGTGTTCACGCCCTATCAACTCTCGCGGTTTTGGCCAAATCCGACATTGTAACACATCAACGCCGGGTTTGTGGTCAACGTTAAATTCGCAATTATTTACGTGGCGCGGAAAGCAGGAATGTTTTGTTTGTTCAACGGTATCAGTGCGATGCGGATTGCTTTGTGAGATCATCGCCCAATTAGTGGATTTAATCATAATTTATGGTTACATCATTTTACGATGAAAGAGCGTTCAAAATAAACATGTTCTTATAAACTTAAAACAGGTGATATAATTCGAAATGCCGACCACAATACATTAAAAAAAACTAAGGACAATTTACAATTTGGGTGGCAGGTATGGAAACAGTCGCCCCACGTAACCAACGTCTGCTTTAGGTCACCTCAAGTGATTCGCTATGTTTGGTGACTTATAGGGGTGCTCGAGTTCATGGGGAGAGTTTGCTTGGTGGCGGTCTGCCATCTGCGTGGTGGACCGGGCGAAGGAAAGCCCTTGACTTCTCTAGCCAGACTCTCTTGACCACAATGCCTTGCAACGCATGTGGGAGGGATGGATTTGAAGTCATTCCTAGAGGCAGATTCTTATCCACCCCTCGTACCCTTTTTCTTCCCAGAAATGCCTCTCCTTCTCTTAAACCATCTCCCCAAAGATGGCATACCTGGGCGGGGTGGACGGAAAAGGGGTGGGGGCTCGCTACGGATGACAAAAACGCCTGAATTTCGCGCACATCGTTCAGTTTTCTATACGAAATGTCCGCTGTTATTGTAACATTTTTATTAATTTTATATATCTTAACTTAAGAGATAGGAAGAGCAAAAATAAATCATTTATAACGAAGCTTCACAAATTCCACTTGTCATAACTTGACCAGGTGGAGCGTAATGTATTTATCCACTTTGTTAATCAAGAAAACTAATTCAATCTGAGAAGTAACAACAATAGTGGAACTACCACCAGGTCAGATTAAAAAAAATACGCTTCATAACATGCACAACCATATCAAATGTAGAAAAAGATATTCCCAACACTACGGTGTTAGAGGGTGGCCATATTGGACGCTTCCCCCATTCAAATATTGATCACTCTCTGGTGAGTTTCCAAAATTTGTAGTCAATTAAATAATCGGTGTACAACCACGAAGTCTCTTGTGAAGTCATGCAGTGTTTTGTTTATAATTTGATAACGATTTGTGCCATTTCACTGCAAGCCATCGTGATTCATTTAACAGCCATTAGGATGTAGGTGAGTGATTTTGTACCCACATTAACGTGTTCATTTCGAGTATTCAGCTATTGAGAGAAAAAGGAAAATTCTTAAACAACGAATCAGTTCACGAATTGATTACGCGTATAAATATTCGCAAAGGAATTCAAGACATTAATTATGAAAACAGGCTTAAATAGTGAACAAAATGAAACTGGTTTGTTAAGAACGGTATTCAATTGGTGTTACACAACTCATAAACTAAATTAAAATCGTAAGCAGCTGGGCTCCAAGCCTCATGGCAATATAAAGCAGGATAAATTATTCTTTGAAAAGTGGAAACAATTTTTTTCTAAATTAATCAAGCAATTACTTTCAATTCTAAGTCCAGCTGATCCTTGTTGAAAGCTTTTTTGTACAAGTGTGCGAAAAGGTACTATCTTAAAAATTAATTAATAAAACGCTTTCACTTTTGCAGGTCTCGCTTGTTTTCCCTACAGTTCCATGACTAAATATATGGTACATTCGCCTCCCAATTTAAGCTCCTCAACACTCCTTCAAGAACTATATTTGGTGATAGACCATATTTAGTACTTCATGAATGTCAAGTTACAAATTTTCTCTTAAAACGATCAATGAATTTACGAATGACAGCACACATTAAACCGCTGAAAAAAAATGCTGAAAAAATCTTTTTAAGATGTTTTATTTTGGTATTGTTCTAAGCACCTCAACATTAGTATCCATTGATTATATGCATGTAACCTTATGTATAAATATGCCTATGCGTGTGCCTGTGTCATTATGTGTATTTTATGCTTTTGTATTAGCTACTTGAAATGTTATTCTTCTATATCTATTGGCTATAATGTGGTTTCTCGTTATATGTGTGCTTTAGAGTTGTAATCAATAATGACCAACCGAAAGTTCGGTTTCGGTATCAGTTTCGGTTTCGGCTGAAAATCTGCCGAACCTTCGTTGTTGACCATGAATTATGACGCGTCGTTCGGCTGACTTCGGGTGAGTTTGTGTGTCACCCGCCATCAACAGCTGAGTTCGCCGGCCGGTTAAAATACTCGATTAATGAAGTCCTTCCTTTAAATGTATGTGTTGATCAATTACAAATTTTCGTACCGTTCATTTTGTTTTGTTCAAAGAGTAGTTAACATCTTTTGTTATTTTTTATAATTTGTTTGTTTTAAAGCTGTAATATAAAAAGTAAAAACAAATTTCACATACTTCGATTATTGTTTTTTTATTTCATTTAAAACGTGTTAACTGTCTGTACAAGTGTAAAAAATAAGCCAAATTTCAGTAAACAATAGATTTTTTACATGTCTAAAAAAGTTTCGGTTTCGGTAGAAAGTCCTGTTTCGGTCGGACACTAAATTGTGAAATTGATCTGTAGACAAACTGGTTTAGCATTTTTCGGGTCCTTCTAATAAAGAATAAAAATAAATAAATAAACAGGGGAAAATGAAGTACAATATCTGGCTTTTGATATAAGGTATCAGAAAGTTGGGGTAACTCAAGAACATGTTTACACAGGTACGTAATTATTACTTCTGTAACCGAGGTCGGCATTGAAAACACTGGTCGTTCATACGGCAATAAGGCAAAAGAAATAAATAACTAATAAAAGAAATCGCGTTCACTTTTCGCAAGCCTCGACCTTGCCAGTTCCGGCTGGTTGCCATCTTGTCCCCGCCCCCTCTCCCTCCCAATATAATGGACTGTCCGTATGCTGCCTGCAAGAAGGCAAACCCATAATCATTGAAAAATACAAACGAAAATTACTAACTCCGTAAAAAGGGAAAATAGTGTTCTCTATCACTGTAGAAATAATGCCTTTCCTTTACCTAGTCTTGCCTAACTTTATTGACTGGACAATGGAACTAACTACGTGATAGTTTTTATAATGGTGTATTATGAATGAAAAAAACCGAGCGGTATTATCATTGATTCCCTTGATCAAATGTTGGTCGGACACAATAGAAGGATGTTTTTGAAGTTCCTTGGAAAGACAAGTAGACGTAAGTCACACAGTCTTTGAATTATTTGTAAACGGAGATATTGAAATAGATTATTTCTAAGCGTATTTGATTACCTACATAAAAATAAATATTTTTTAAATAATGATGTAAGTTTAATTTATTGCTTTTTATAAATTTGTAAAATTTTTAATTTAAGATTTGTTCCATTTCCTTACTTTTTTTCTAAGAAGAAAGACAAACAATACGTCTTTGTTATTAATAAACTGACAATATTTAAAAATCTCCTACAACCATCACTGTAAGGGGAAAATAGAAAGACACTGTTTTAAAAATGCATACATTCGATAAAATAGTCACGAAAGAAAATAAAAGGGGGATAGAAGCGAGTCCCTGGAGAATAGGTAAAAATTCGTTGCTGTTTTCATTGGAGGCTGGCTGTTCGGCTGGGAAGACGCCGGGCCAAAGCGAGTGTGGCTGAATATTACCCGTACGTGGCCTGCTAACGCGATTGAGCCAGGTAGTTGTCCATGACCGGAAAAGGTAGCTGCGAATTGGGCTGCCACGCGGAATAAGAATTATTATCTTTGAGGGGACTTGTTCGGCAAAATACATGTTTTCGGTGTCTTGTAAACGCTGTCCTATAGCTATTTTATATTTTTAAATTGATACACAAGAGAAAACAGCAATCAGCGTGAAAAGGAAATCTGTTGAATGATGAAGCAAGCCAACAAAGAGTGAGTTCTGGCATTGAATTTACACAGCCAAAGCAATCATATTCAGTTATCTGCGCCATGTTCATCATGAGCTATACAGCTTATAAATAACCCATTTAGCTGTTTACTAAGAAAAAAGAGCGTTGAAACTTTACCATCAAAAGCAACTTTGACTGATTTCATATTTGTTTTATTTTATTTTATTTTATTTAATATGGAAAGTCAACAGATATTTTACACATAATAATAACAATAATAATATACATAATATCCAATGACAGATTTTCACATAATTAAAATTATAATTAAAAAGTAAAACAAAAAAGTAAAGGTCCTGTACCCGTAAGAACTTAAAAAAAATTATAAAATTATAAAAAAAAAAAAAACCCAATATAAACTATAATAACCCGCTTACTAAATTTCCAACATGAAGTATTCAGAGTCAGAAATCTATTCTCACTCCACAACAGCAATAATAATAATAATATGTACATTGTACATACCTACAACTCAAGAGTGAATACAATAGTAAGTCGAATGACAAGTATGCAACTGGAAAGGATTCATAGTAATAACATGGTAACTTGCAACACGGTCAAAAAATTATTTAATATTGGCTATGACATACTTTTTTAAGGTACTTAAATTACACGAGAATATTTCTGTATTATTAAAATTCTTATCAAACACATTGCATGCTCTGAATATAAAAGCATTTTGTCTGAGATTAGTAGAACATTTGTGAAGATGAAAAAGTGATTTTTCTCTGGTTCACGTTCAACACCTGGGACTCTAAAATTAATCTCAGCCAAAAGGGGCGAACAATCAATAAAACCTTTGATAATTTTATGAAGATTTTTTATTTCTGCAGAGTCTCTTCTAATTTTTAATGGTTTAAGTCCATAAAGGTCCAACGAGCTGTTTATGTCACGATAACCAATATTAAACTTGAAATTAAAAAGATAAACAAATTTTCTTTGGATGGCTTCAATGCGTTTAATATAAATATTATATTGGGGATTCCATATATGAGAAGTAAATTCAAGATGACTGCGAACATATGAAAAATACAATATTTTAAGTGTTTGAATGTTCTTGAATTCTTTTCCAATACGGAATAAGAATCCTAACATTCTAAGGGCTTTCTTCACAATCGTGTTAATATGTGCCTCGAATGTGAGTTTACTATCAAGTAGAACACCTAGATCACGAATTTGAGTAACCCTTTTGAGTGATTGGTTCGTTATAAGGTAGTTATGGTCAAATTTAATTTTATTTCTAGTGAAGGTAATCACATAACATTTAGAAGTGTTCACGTTGAGATGATTAATTATACATTAGTCATTAAGTCTATGAATATGTTCCTGTAATTTAATGCAGTCGATGATAGAGTTAATCGGAAGATATATTTTCATATCAGCGAAGAGTAGAACTTTTGCATAATTAAAGCATTTTATAATGTCGTTGATGAGAATTGTAAATAGTAACTGTCCCAGGTGAGATCCTTGGGGTACACCGGAAGGTATATTTACGAACTCAGTTTGCTTCTCAGTATCATTATTATAGTTTGCGTAGAAAATGGTTGAGTAGCACATACCGTTATTTTGGTGCGTATCAGGTAGGCAGACAAAAGTAGAACCACAAAATCCAGTACAAAGTACGGAGTGTGAGGGAAGTTGTCGAATGAATTGTTGCAGGTAAAGATAACTTACGTACCTGAAAACAAAGAAAAATAAACATTAGTACCTACTAAAACTTGAAAACAATTATACAAAGCATACAAATATAAAAACAAAAAGGGACAAAAATTTATCATTGTCGAATAATTGTGAAACAGACATAGTTCAATTTGGGAGTTGGGTATGGGTACCGCTGCACCAGAAACCGTTTATTGGTTAACCAACATCTCTGCCATAGGTCACCCCAAGTGGTTCGCTAGGTTTGATGACTTAATAGGGGTGCCCGGGTTCATGGGGTGAGGTTTGTCAGGGTCTTGGCGGCTGATTTGCCTGCCCACCAAATGCAATGCAGGGCCGGAGGGCTGTCTCGGAACATCGCCTTGCACTGCAGTGAGAGGGATAGATTCATACGTCCGTCACTCCTGGACATACTGATTCCTACCCACCCCTCATACCCTTTTCTTCCTAGAACTTCTTCTCCTTCCTTTCCTAAAAATACCCCCTACACAGTATCCTCAAAGATGACATAGGCCCTCAGGGGAATTATTTTTCTCAGAGCCTCCGGTTTAGAGCAAATATAAAAAAAAAAAAAACAGTGTGCTTTAGACCACACGACTGAAGAAAAACTGAGAGGAAGAGAGAAAAAAATGTGCGCGCGCACTGCTCTCTCTTGCTCCTACAGTGTGATACAGACAATCGGCCTGCACTGTGTCTTAGATATACGAAACGTAGATGGCTATGAGAGAAAGAAAATCGCACCTCTTTCTCCTGCCCCTACGGTAATATACAAAACGTAACTTTTTCTCTTTCTATCTCCACTAACTTACTCCCTCTCAACTTCCGTTCGCCTCGCCCGACATTTTTCGTAACGCTCTCGTCACGCATTCACCAGCTTACTCCCCAAGTCAAGCGTGCATAAAGAAGTTTTACTTCAAAAACATCTGAACGTTACAAACATTTGAAAAAATGTATACACAAAAGATCGGTTAAAAAAAGATGTAATCCCGTAACAAATTCTGTTACGTCATTTAAATGCGATAATATTAACTAACAAAGGAGGCGTCGAAGTACGTAATCGTACGGATATTTAAGCAATTAGGGTCAATGTGAACACAAAATAATTGCAATGGGAGTAACCTGCCCACCTACTTTGGGCCCAAAACAAATCTGTTCGGGCCACCAGCGGGCAGGTAAAATTAAATTGCGTTGCCGCGACGCGCCGGAGCGCACGAAGGTTGAATGTTCAAACTAGTCTAATAACAAATTTTATACGTTAAATCTTTACAGGAACATCTCAAGTGTAATCAACGAATTACTCTTATTTATATAGCTTTACTATTCAACTTGGCCTGAGTTTAACTCGACTTATTTCAGAAATAAAAAATAAAAAAATATATGGCGTCTGGACTTATTTTTGAGATTCCGTTGGGAATTATGTAGCAAGTTGAAACAAGATGCGCTGACCTAGAAATTACAGAGAGAAAAAGCTGTGCAATTGTCTAAAGCCTCGATGACATTGAGCGAGTTTACAAGCTACTATCTGGGAAATTCACTATCTGTTAGTAAACTTGCTCAGTGTCATCGTATTACTTGCTAACTAGCATATTGTGGACAATCTACGAAAAAAGGTGAAAGGTGGTCAACTTTACTCGCTACTCGCTCAAGATGGTGGTCCACCAACAGCTGATTTCGTAACTCTCAGAATTAGTTCGCGCGGGAGCCGTATTTCTCGCAACTGGCTAGCGTGTGGCGCTAGCTGCGAGCTCAAGTTTTTTTACAAAATGTCGACCGAATTGGTTCGCGCAAGAGTCGTTGTTTTAGCTGCTACTGTCGCTACTGAGCGGGTAGACAGTTTTGTGTGTCATCATGACAATCTCACTCGCCGATTCACCCGCTTTTAAACTTACCGGCTAGTAGCTTGTAAACTCGCTCAATGCAATCGAGGCTTTACCGCTAAAGCTCACCGTCTAGCGATTTTTCAGTGAGACATTTCTTGATCATTTTTCAATTTGGGAGGCGAGAATGGGTACCGCCGCCCCGGGAACCTTTATTGGATAACCAACACCTCTGCCTTAGGTCACCCCAAGTACTTCGCTACGTTTGGTGATTTAGCAGGGGTGCCCAGGTTCATGGGGTGAGGTTTGTCTAGGTCTTGGAGGTGGATGACCAGGACACGACACACCGAACCCCAGATTCCTACCCACCCCTTAAACCCTTTTCCTTCCCAGAACTCTCCTCTCCTTCCTTTCCTTAAAAAACCCTGCACACAGCATCCCCAAAGATGTAATGGGCCCTGAGGCAAATTATTTTCCTCAGGGCCACCTGTGTGGAGTTCATGTAAAAACTAAAATTGAATAAAAATAGATTTTTTTGCGGAAGAAAATGTGTACGTTTTGAAAGTTATCTTCGAAATTGCAGTTAGAAAAAGTTTTGTACAGAAGTTACAACACGCCAGAGCTCATTTCAAAAAGATAACAGATTCCTAGAATTTCAACATTTTGGAGTTCGCAGAGTGGTTTGTTCATATTGGCACGATTCTCCACAAGTACCGATCAAGCTTCAGAATCATATAAAAAAGGCTTTTGCGAAAGTCTTCTGAAGGTTATACTAACCGAAATTCATGATGGCGTCACGAACCTTAAAGAAACAGAATAAAAATCCAACGAAGACAAAATGAGCCCAATTTAATTTGTTTAGCTGCGAAATCCCAACCATTTTAGTCTATAGTACCTAAGTACTTTCAACGCGTCCCATGAGTAAACCAATCTCAATCTAGAAACTGATAGTGGCGATATTTAAATGTTAAATGTACCGAAACGTTTTGAAATGCGGGACCGAAAAACTAACTGAATAAAAAATGTTTGAAGATACCACGTAGGCACAGAAAGCAAAGTAGTAACCACGCTACAATTCAAAGTGAAATTTTAACAAAGTCAATTTTACAAAAATTTCAAACGTAATTAAAATATTTATAAGATTTCTTTTTAGTCCGCCAACCTTCACGCCCAACAAAATTATGATTGAATTTTTTGTCAATTTTCTTATTTTGGCGGTTTTAAAGCTCAAGGCTTTTCTAATTTTCCACATTTTGGTCTTGACCTTATCGATTTAATTTTCTCGATATTCTATTAGATTCTGTCAGCAGAAGAACGAGAGAAAGAAGAAAGGGAGAGAAGGGAGAATTTTTTGATCCTACTGACTCCTTTTTCCAGTTGAATTAGAAACCTTTTACGAACTATAAAGGATAATTGATTGTAAGAAACATAGAGTTTTAACAATGACAATGGGAGGAAGTCGATAAGTGATGCTAACGAGGATTCCAGACAGCATATGGTTGAAACCCGGTGCCGCAATCGTAGATAACAGAAAGAAAGAGATATATGGCATAGAAACATGCGCCGACCGTCGCCGAGCTACGATCAAACTATATGGAGTATCAACACCGTGGAGCATGAACGTCCATGGGTGGAGCCAATTAAAGTAAGACAATTATTTAAAGGTAGAAGCAAAGGCAGAATCATATTTGGATACAGAGGGTATAGCAGCGCATCAACAATGTTTATGGAACTAGGACTCCATGGATTTGCCAGCCTGAAGAGACAAGTTACTGGAGCCAGGATGCGGCTAATGGCCTCCAACAACCCGGTGTGATCGCCAAGCGCCACTCCTGAGTGAGCGTTGGGCCCGAGCTCACTCAAGACAACGCCCTGCACAATAATGGATTATTTATTTTTGTTATTATTAATTTTTTTTTCGGACGTGTGGGATTGCATTATCCTCCCCACATCCTGGAATAAAGAATTATTATTATTAAAAGAGGTATGGGTGAACAACATGGGTGACACTTTTGTGCGTGCGTTTTCACAGAAAAAATTACCCACGGCCTATTTGTTTGTTTACCTACGATTGCAATACTGAACTTACGCGCACAACCTGTCGCAAAAACTTTTCCTTTGTAAGGATATATATTATCAAATAATTTCCACAAATGTTTCAACTACGGATGCGAAAATATTCATATCCACACGTCCGTCTGGGGAAATGTAGGGAATCTAAACGGATATCGGAGCGGAAAGCGGAGACTCGTTCTTCGAAAATTGAAGAACTCACATTTATCGAGAAATCCAAGTACTTTTTCAATTTCTAAAATGTTTACTACGATAGCAATTTTACGGTACGAACGAGAGCGTACGGAATTTACTATGTTTTCAAGCAGAGTAATTTTTTAGAAATTCCACGAAGGTAACCTAGATAATATTTGATAGATTGAAAACAAGATATTCGAAGACGTACAAAAATACATGTTCCTAATTTATTTATCAAAATCATCAATAATTACCATTTTGCCGTATACGAGGTTACGCGTATTTTATTGAAGGTCACCTTTCTAAACCGTAAAAATAGTAACAACAACCGTAAAAATAGTAACAACAACCGAACATGTTACAACAAATTCATATTTCTTTTCAATCTTGTTAGTTCCCAATAACCCACAAATCCGAACCCTTTCACAATCCAAAATTTTAGTAAAATAAAGGTATTAAAATATATTATTATTAAATTTGATTTATTAGCTGAAGTCCCCGGCGTTGCCCGGGCTTTTACAGAGTTTTACGAAATGAGATGTACGAAGTAGTTTGCCCCTTATTTTGATTCAACGGGTGGGAAGAAGGAATGAGGTTGTTTTTCGAAATCTCACGTAGACAGCGACCTTCCTCTTGTTTTGAAGATGAAGTGTGCAAAATTACGCGTAGAAATCTCTGTATCTCGATTTGTTTAAAAAACAAACCCACTCTTCTTTACATATAATTTAACGTTTAATTAACATATGCATGCACATTCTGTACACATCATATAAGATTAAGAAAATTATTAAATACTTCCAAACCAGCCTCTTCCCCATTTCATTAAGCCCCACAACATTCTTAAAATATGGCTATATTTCCACTAATTCCTCTGGCTACGGACATTTAGCACACATCCGTAGAACGTATCCAATGATTATGAAAAAAAAAAGTGGATTGTTCTTTTTAACTTACATAACTTTTACCACTCTGTCACATTTCCACCACTCCGTCACATTTTATTTTTACTATAAATGGATCTCTCTGGGTCTCAGAGGGGAAATTGTAGCAAGGGGGGAAGGAGGCCTAAAATGCCTATTGAAGGTGACAAACACGAGCTGCGTGTATACCTATTTCGAATAAAAACCCACGTGACGGAGGTGTTGTACGACATAAAAATTGTAGGAGACAAGTTTTTGAGATTTTTTAAACATTTTATTAAACATCATTAAACATATTAATCGCAGTTACTTGATAGGTTATACCTTTTGAAGTTTAAAAATAGTTTTATATTTTATGTCATCATATCATTTTTTGTAATATTATAGAATACACGCAAGTCGAGGTGGCAGAAGACAGCTGTGATTTGTGTGAAATACACTTCTATCACGAGGAGTTTCACCTATTCATATACATTTCCATATACATTTTTAAACGCACACAGTCGTTACGTATTTAGTACAGTAGGTTTTAAAGTAATTATAAAACAATAATATCGGTAATTGGTGGAGACAACTTTATGTAGGTTAAAAAGAAGAACGAACCAAGTATTATAATTATTATCTTTAAATTTCTTCGTATGCATGCCAATGCACCTGACAATCAGCCCGGACCACCCACGGCCTATCGCAAATAACCAAGATGACTAATACCTAGGGAATTGAAAAATTTGCGTTATTTTTCAGCTTAATGCGCGTTATTTTATGCGGGATTTTAGAGAAAAGCGGTGTGATTTTTCAACAAGAAACGGTGGTATTTTTTAACTCCCGGTGGGAATTGAAAAATTTGCGTTATTTTTCAGCTTAATGCGCGTTATTTTATGCGGGATTTTAGAGAAAAGCGGTGTGATTTTTCAACAAGAAACGGTGGTATTTTTTAACTCCCTAGTGGGCTTTTACATGCAATTTTACATTTGATTACAGTATTTTAGTACAAAATGATAAATATAGTTGTAGTACTCATAAAAAAAATAGATACGGCGGCCAGCCGCCATTTAATTTCCTTCAAAATTGCGGGTGGTTCTAGGCTTTTGGCAGTGACCAGTGCACTGCACGTCCCTGATTGCTTTGGGGACTATCATACCAAATCATTTTATTAGTTATTAGTATATACGTATGTAAAAATCAAAAATTATTAATTAATATTATGTGTTTTTGTAACTTTATGAATAAAAATGTGAAAAAAAAACTTACGAAACTTAACGAAAAAAGAGAAGGTTATATTTGTATCCTTATTTACACATATTTTAATATTAATCACATTTAAATATTTATTAATTGTTTTTGTGTTTTATTCGTAGAACAATTAAGAAAACCTAAACACTTAGTTGGGGAAACAGATTCCGAAATTCCGAACCCTACATAATACACTCTCAATTAGTGTGTATTAGCATATTGGGTTAACCGGTTATAAATCAATGTAGACATCTTCCAAAATTAACATTTAAAATCTTATAAATAAGTCGCCTATCAGTGGATCTAGCCACAGTTTGAAAATGGTCTTGAAAACCGAAACAGCTGTAACTAAAATACTTACTAAAATACTTGCAGAACTTGTTGATAAAACTATCAAATTTAATTTTAATTAAATATATAAAAAAAATTGTATTTTTATGTTTTTCTTTACCTTAATCCAAAATGTAACTAAATTGAAAGAAATTAATTTATATGAATATATAGTTCAAAAGTTACAGTAGATTTAGTACACCAACGCAGGTTTTCAATTTTTGGTACAAAATTAATTATGTGGCCAATGGGTTAAGATTAAAAACATACACAACGGCGATAGACCCAAGTGGTTAAGCGACGCGTGGAAGTTGAGTATTAAAACTACGACAAATACAATTGCCTTGCCTTTGGCTTACCACCTTTGAGAATTCTACCACGCGTATACTATATATAACTTCATTGGTTATTTGCCCGAAATTTCGCTCTATCCCACACATTTGCAGGTCTATGGTCTCTACTAATACCTACGTCTTATATTTTTATATCGCATACCGTGAGACATCGGCCAGACCCGGACCGTGTGAAACGCTGATTAGACATCAGACTGCGCGCCGCTCCTGACCTTGCTTGTTTGACAGATAAACAACAGTGCAGTGTGTTCGCAGCGCGTTATCACCAATTCTCGCAAGCGGACGCTAACTCCTTTGTATTCGGTGCTCATCTGTATGGGCATAATGCATACATACATATTATCATTGTTATATGTGCCAGTAGTTCTTCACCTTTCATACGCTTGTCGGATGTAAAGATTTCAGCAATATCTTCGGACCTTATCTTATCCCGTCTGATTCCATCGAACCGCTTCGAAAGCGTAATATCTTTGGAGACAAATTTGATCCTTGTAGACCAAACGCTGCTTCTTGCGATCTTTAGACCGCTAAATAATCATTTAGTATAAAGCGAAAAGCGGTGTGCGTAGACCGGATTCGTTAGAGCGTTGGAGATCGATTGGAGGTAAAAAATCAGGGTGTGCAATTCACGTTCGTTAGAAGTAAACCTTTCAGAAAACCAAAGTAGATAAGAAAGGGGAGGTGGTTTTTTATCAATGTGAAGAATGATTTTTCCATATTTTTGTCGTCGAGTTCCAGTTCACCGTTTCCTACACATTTGATTTTCTTCTTAGGAGTCGCTTTTTTTAGCTTGTTCATTTTGAAGTGGTTTGAAGATTGGATACCGATTTTATAAAAGTCCTTTTTTTTGGATTTTGTAGGATTCGATCCTTTGTCCGCTGAATGTCTGGCCACTGAACTTCACCCGGCGCTTTAAACCACTGCACTAGAAGAGACTCGCGCGGGACTGTGGATTTATCGTATTATTAAATTGGAACCGAGTAACCGTAATAAAATAAATATTTTATTTCCTTCTCATTCTCTCGCAGGCTAAATCCTACAAATGTATGTGTTTGTCTCTTTTTAGTGTCACTCGTTTCCGTTTCATCGAGTTTCAAATCGCAACGGTGCTACAGAAGTTTTCACTTCAAAATTTAAACATATTTTATTTATTTCATGTCTCATCTAAATAAAGAAGTAACATCAATGTAAATAATGCCCTTTCTTTGATAAATATTTTCGTAAACAATAATTTTTGTAATGGTTTCATTTTTAATATCCACAAACCCTGTCTAGATTTTGTTGGTCGATGCTTAGGCCTGATTAGGCCATCAAGCATTACAGGTCATGTTGTTAAGAAGACGCCTAATAAAAATCACAGTTAAGCCCCAATTATATTAAGCTAGTTTACAAGCTACTAGCCTGTAAGTTTAAAAGCGGGTGAATCGGCGAGTGAGATTGTCATGATGACACACAAAACTGTCCACTCGCTCAGTAGCAACAGTAGCAGCTGAAATAACGATTCCTGCGCCATGCAACTCTGTCAAAATTTTATAGAAAACTGACAGCTCGTAGCTAACGCCATAGGCTGGCCAATACCGGCTTCCGCCCGAACTAATTCTGACGGACGAAAACAGCCGTTGGTGGGCCGCCATCTTTAGGCAAACACCAGCGAGTAGCGAGTAAAGTTGACCACCTTTCAACTTTTTTCATAGATTGTCCACAATCTGCTAGTTAGCAAGTAATACACTGAGCGAGTAACAGATAGTGAATTTCCCAGATATGTAATCGAGACTTTAGGTACAATAGATAGTTGCACTTTGTTAACGTTGTAGCGCAAGTATGATCGTTTAAGTGGTGTTCTACCATGTAACTACGTGATATGGAATACCAGTGTTCCGAGGACCACCGGTTGTGAGCCACGACAGAGCCTATTATCTTGAAACAGCCAACGATGTTTTGATTTGAAAATTATGCTAAGCGGTGACGAGTTTGGGCTATATTAATCCACTATCAACAAACTGACGAGCGTGCTACGGAAGAATTTAAACATGGAAGTGACTATACGACGTGGAGTCCAAACCTCGAAACTATATCCGTTGACTGAAGAAATTGATGGAAGGCAATGGAAGGTAAAAATGCCCCAACTCATAATTTTGATGTACGTGTCTGATAAGAGAGCAGTTCTGAGTTGTTCAGGGTTGTAGCCAGCAGGGTGAGATTTACAAACAACCCTTGAATCTTACGGAGAATTTGCGTCAATCCATGATTAGAAAAAAGTTACCATTGTCAGAGCCGTGCCTCTTTATGGTGATGAAAAGCTATTAGGGGCCATCCATAAATTACGTCACACGAATTTTTGACCCCCCCCCCCCCGTCCCTGTCACACATCGTCACATTTATGAGACCCCCTCCCCCCTAGTGTGACGTCACATATTTTGCAATTTTACATCTAAAAAATTTTTGGGTTTTAATAATTTAGATTTTTACATGTGACGTCACAGAGCTGATGACCACCCCTACCCCTTGTCACACAATGTCACACTTCTCTACACCCCTCCCCCCCTTTAAGGTGTGACATTGTGTGACAAGGGTTAGGGGGGTCATCAGCTCTGTGACGTCAATGTAAAAATCTAAATAATTAAAACTCAACACAAAAAAAAAAAATTTTGAACTACTGTTTTGATTATTTTTAGATGTAAAATTGCAAAATATGTGACGTCACACTTGGAAGAGGGGGTCTCACAAATGTGACGATGTGTGACAGGGACGGGGGAGAGGGGGTCAAAAAATCATGAAATACGTGGGACGTAATTTATGGATGGCCCCCATTGACCTAGTATATACTTGGTCGAAGATGGCCCCTTATGACTGTTAACATAATATATACTGCGAACACGCTTTAATTAATGCAAAAAATACATATTTTAAAATAAAATAAAAATAATTATATTCGAATATTGCGATAATTTCGATTAAATTTCTCATTTTTTATCTACTAATTGTAACACTTTCATGATTATTTGTTTTTCTCTTAAAAAAGCTCTATAATTTTTTTTTTACATTAACTCCACACAGGAGACCATGACGAAAATAATTTTTCTCAGGGCCTACGTTATCTGAGATGCTGTGTGGAGGGTCTTTTTGCGGAGAGGATGGTATGAACATTGATTGGTCTTAAAGAGACCCATGTTGTAGGAGTGAGGAAACATAAAGGCCGGCAAATCGTTCCATAGCCGAGCTGTTGAACTCAAGAACGAGTCAAAAAAACGACCCGTTCTCGTGTGACAAATGTCAAACGTGTACATATGTTGGACACGCGTTTGGCGTTTCTCTCGACTGTGCACCGGTACCGAAGGGCTCAATTACGCTAGTTTCTCAGAGCTCGCTCTCGCAGATTCTCGCTATCTTCCATTTAAACAACATCAGAACTGGGATAGCATTCCCACTCGACGTCTGTGCTCTAAAGATTGCAATCCGTTCGTTAAGGTGGGAAAATCTATCAAACGGACCGCACGTTTCTGCACAGAGTCGAAGGTATTTTAGAGCTCCAGTCCAGAGGTGGCCGCCAAATTTAACCATGGGGCACACTTGCGATTTGTACAGGGTTAGCAGTTGTGTACTATTAAAGTATCTGCGGGCCCTGTACAAAACACTAGTTTTTGGGAGGCCTATTTAACTCTGGATTTGATAATAAAAATCTAATAATATATTAAGAAATAGATATTGAATTATCTTCCCTTAAATAGTTAAGTGGAAAATTCCATAATATTTCCCAATAAACTTTAATATTCGTACAGTACAATTTTCCGCCCGTTGTCGAGGGACCAAATTATATGAATTTTATTTGAAATTCTTATCAACGTGTGTTTTTTCCCACGCATTTCCCCAAATTCGAAGAAATTCGACCATTTTCAATGACAATGGGAAACTGAATAAAGTATTATTCTTATAGCGCCATCTGTCATTGACATATTGAATAATTTGCCTATAAATAATTTGACAATAGTTATGACGAGGGATCGTTATATAACAATTATACTTAGTGCCTCACGCCATGGTGCGGTAATAATATTAATTGATAGAAGTGGGTACATTTCACCTGTCGTTTTACACAACGTTTTCTTTAAGCAAAAATGTTGTTTCAGAAGATAGCGAGTTTTCTTAAGCTCATTAATGAAGTCATCCTAGAAAATACATAATACGTAACAAAACGCGTTGTTGCAACTATATACGTATATCCCCTGACAGTGTGTGGCCAAAGCGGAAAATGTTGCTTGTGTTGTGATGGAGGACTTAGCCAGCCTGGATGGGATCCAAACGGGATGCCAACGCAGCTACTGACCGGTCAGTTGAAGTCTTTTGATGTTAAGATGAAACTATACGTGAATCCTATTTAGAGTATGTACGTCAAAAAATAAGTTACGGATAAATTGAAGCTTTATTAGCTATTCTATGTATTGAAATTACATAACAAAAAATATAAGCGTAAACCACTAAAAAAATGTTTTTGCATGACTTAACTGTGAAGAAATATAAGAAACAATTTTTTTTAAATATCCCTTTATGGCTAAGACTATTTTTGAGGTTTTGTATGTTCTAACTTTTTTCATTCTTATAAAATTATGCACAAAATAAATAAAAATCACTTTTTCGCTTACTTTCCTGGTGCAAATAAGACGCTCGATTTAAAATTTTGCAAAAATGAGAATCGAAATATTTCCAGCGTTTATATTCCTCTTAACTTTAAGATTTAAATATACACCGCGTGGTTTTTTCTTTGTCCAAAACCGTTTAGATCATTTTTCTCACTGTGGTAATAAGGGAGATAACGATTTCCGAGATCTATATGATTTGTTCCGAAAAGGGAACAAATTAGCCTTAGGGGTTAAATACAAAGAAAATTCACTTATAATACTTTCTCGTGCAATCAACTTTGCACACATTTCAAGTTTAAGAGCGGGTTTTTTTACGGCATTTGAACAATTTATCAAATTACTAAGTTATTATTAAAGTTCTGTGAGTTTCACTCAAATTAATTTAATATCCAATTACATAATGTGAAACAATCGGCCTACGATGAATTAATAACAGAAATATTTTATTTGTGATTCAAACTTTGAACATAAATATGGCAGTTAGAACCTTCTTGACCCAAAAGCAAATTCTTTCAATCGTTGTAGATCACACAAATAGTAAGAATAAAAAAAAGAATTAGTTGAATTTGATGAGTAATGTAAACACCACTGTGGGAATAACACAAGTAATAAAAAGATTATTAAGTAAATAAACATAGAAAATGTTTCCAACTTTGTTGCATCAGTCGGGGCCATTGCTCCTGAATTTGGTATCGTGTGCATCGGATACAGTTAGTTCCATAATTGTTGAAATATTGTTATATCCCCACAATTAACCATAACTCCATTCAGCAACTGAGGTTTCCACCATGCGAGAGAAGAAGAACCTTGAAATTAGAAGTGGAATTGGTTGGTCAATGATATCTCTTCAAATCAGTGCTGAGCTTATGATACACGGATATAAATAATATTAATAAACCGATTGCAAAAAATCCATCAACGCCCAGACTTAAAAACTAATAGAAAAAAATACATTGAAGGATAAATTGCGGGTGCAACAACGATGACCCGACCCACAACAACATAATCCTACAGTTTTCCGAAATCATTGAGAATCTGATAAGAGATTTTAGGTATATTCTGCATTATAATAATATATGACGTTGTCACGATCAGGCAGATGATATGACATCATCTTCAACACGAGGGTCACGACGGACTAATTCGACAGTGGTGGTCATAATTATTGTTATTGTTGGGTTCACGGAATAGTCATGTTTCAACTGTGTTCAAACGAAGAATGAAAGTGTGGTGTCATATAGGAATTCGCATTCTGTGCACAAACTCACTTATATTTGATTAGTCCCGAAAAATAACATGCACATTAATTAGAGGCCATTTGACCTTCAAATATAGCTGAGGAGGTTAATGAACGAGTATCGGTGCACGCGAACAACGTAAGGCATACTGAATTCATCATAATCAAGAAGCCAATGTCTGTCCATTCAATTCACTGAGTGATAACTCGCGGCTGCCTCTGGATGAAGAAATTTCCCAAAACTGCCGACGATGCAGCAAGTTCAACATAAGACGTTGGAGTTTGGACTAAATTATTGGTTCTTCAATCTTTGCAAATTCACTTTGTGGCGTCATTTTTAATTAAATGAGAACAAATAACTTTGTAAAACACCACTCTTTAATCAAAATTATCTAATTGTTTCGAAACAAAGGTAAGATTAACATTAATAAAAATAACCTAACCTAATGTTACCTATTTAACAATTTTCTTTATATATTTTCATCACTATTAATGACTTTTCAAAGGAGGTGTTGAGTTGAATTCATTCTGAGTTGTCCGATCAGCTGTTACGACTCTAGGTTTCTTGTCATATGGCAAGCTTTACCGGATGTTCGGGTACATTGAAACTCAGTAGAAGTCGAAGAGTGCATTGGTATAGCACATGATTCGGTGCCAATTTCCTCGATGGGAAGAAGACTTTGATGCATGGGAAGCCAAATTATGAAACAATGAGACAACGCCATTCAAAAAAAATACTGGTGAACTTTGTTGAAGGAATTGGGCTACCGTCAAATCAATAAGGACTATTACGGAAGATAGCAATGGATCTACAGAAGCTGTAAAGATCGTAACCTTACCAAGAATAATAATCTATAATATTAAATGTATTTAAAAAATTACAAGCCGCTCATCTCACCAGGGAATTCCTGCGTCAAAATGTGCAGTCTTACAATTTGATTAAGGTAGATGAACTTCCAGGCGTTACTCGGGTTTTACACAGGGTTTTTTAAAATCAGACGTAACCAATGACGCTCCTCTTTTTTGCTTTGACTCCACACTGGAAGCCCTGAGGAAATTATTTGCCGATATAATTTTTGGGGATATTGTGTGAAGGGCAATTTTAAGGAAAGGGAGAAGGCAAAGATCTGGGAAGGAAAAAGGAATGAGGGGTGGGTACTAGACTGGAACGACGTTGTGTAGAACTTCTTTGTTTTGGATTTGCGTATTGTATTAGCAGAAAAAAGATGTTTTTCAGCATTTAAATTCTGCATATATTTCGTACGTATGTCTTTACCTGACAGCTTGTCGATTTAGTGATAGCGAATTCACATTTTTCAATCTCAACCTACATTTGAAAGTTTCAACTTTAAAACGAGAAAAGTTGTCAAGTTAAACGACAAACCTGCACGTGGCAAGTAATAATTGCAGGCCACCCGTGGTAGCTAGCGGAGAAGGGATAACCGGTACAAACGGGCATTCGTCATTATTCATAATTGCTATCTGTCATAACTCATAACCAAGTATCTATCGGAATATAATACATATATAACGATTGTAACTTGTAACGTGCACGATGATGGAAAGACGTCCAAGCTTGAGAGACAGAGGTAGTGAAAGTGATAACGCTGCAGAACGTTAATATTAAATTATGCGATGTTACGCAAGAGCAGAAACAGCGAGAACAAAAGGAAACGAGTGGGCCGCTGTGGTGAAGTGATGTAGGTTCACCATTTCAACCTCTGATAAGATGCATAATTTTTCCAGAAAATATCCAGATTTATGAAAAAAAATTTCATAATGATCCTACTCACTACTACTGAGAGCTAGTTGTACCTTAATCCTCATTCTGTTACATGTTTCCTTTATGAGAAAGATGGAGAGGTTGTATTAAAACAGCTACCAACGGTTTGACGTTACTAAATAACTTAACATCATAACTATAATAACGGTGGAGACAATAATTCAACTAAATTAAAAATTAAACAAGAGATCAAAAGAAAGTATTTTGAATGTAATCAAAATTATTAATTTATTCTCATTGTCATCAATCTGATTGAGACCGAAAATAATACAGTACGTACGAATGTACTTGCGTGAATTTCTTTTACGAAATGTTTAAATTTCTATTATATTCACAAGGAATTTATACATATTTTTACAGGGAATCCACAGAAAATTTTCATGTAATATGTAATACTATCAAAGTATTTCTCTAGGGAAACATCATCTCTGAGAGTAACTACGCTCCCTCACGGGTCGGTAAGGAATCGACATAAACCGGGTGCAGTAAGAATGCGGGTAATATGGAAGCTCCATAACACCGCTTCTGTGCGGCTGCGACCCGTGTACGGAACCGCATACGAGCGGTACGGATCGAGATTAATTTTATTAAAGCCATTAATAATTAAGATAAAAGACAGACTAAACAAGCAACAGAGCATTCTGATCCGAGGAAAAATAAACCAAATGGTGTCGCGGATTAAAAAATGAGTCACGCGAAAGGAGCGCTGTCGATAATGCCAAGGCTGGAATGGATTCAGTGAATGTAGAAGGCGTAAGATTGGACTAAATATTTCATGCAATATCTGTAGGAGTGCAAGGCTGATGTAATTGTGAGCATTGTAATTGAGAAGGGATTGGCTGGACTGGTAAGGTCTCGTGGAACGAATGCTTTTAAAAGACGTGCAGCAGAAAATAATTGAAAGTGCAAAATAAGTTCGAGGATAACCGAGGAAGACTCGAATTGCTGTAAAGTACAATGTGGGGCAGATATTCGACATTGGCCCAGTTCTGGAAAGAGATGCGTAAAAGAATTCAATGATGAAACTCATCAAAACAGAGTCTTAGATGGCGACTTGAGAAGCAACTGTGTGTTTTATAGAAATAATAGTGTTATGAATCGAATTATTTTTAATATAATCAGTTGCAAAGGAGAAATAAGTTGAGAGTAGAAATGAGGAAAACCTGAAACGCGTAAAATTGAAAGAGATATTCGACACTGGCCCAGATAAAGTCTCGAAAATCTTAAATGAAAGCACATAAAAGTTAGGGTACGTAGGTAATGCATTTTTATGATAATATACATTTGTTCAAAACACAGAGTTTTCGATATTTGAGTTGAGAAGGAATTGTGCGGTAAACAGCTTGTTTTATCCAAGTATTGAATAGGTATTTCAAAGACGTGGAGCGAATAGCTGTTGAAGAAGACCAGACTCGCAATAAAGTGTAAAGTGGAGCAGATATTCGACAATGACCCAGATCAAAATAAAAGTAAGGGTTAATGCATTTCTTCGGTAAAATTCAAGTTGTTCAAATGACTGAATTGAGGTCAGTTGACAAGGACCTGAGCGGTTTATGAGAAAACTGATTTGTTTTATCCAAGTATCATCGCGTATAAATGACCTCGTGCACAGTTCTGAGAGCGTTTCATCCGCATTGACTATCGCACATGTGAATCGGAGACTGATAGCAGTTTACTATTATGACCGATGAATCCTTCGAACGTGAGATGGTCGCGATAGGGAGGGTTCTAAAAGACGTGGGCACTGCTGATAGCTCCTTTGTAACCTCTCCCGCTTTTTCGCACAGGATAAATATAACAGAAAGAGAGGTTAGAGCGGAACTACGGGACCGCACTGTGGTTTTATACTCCTAGATAAAGCACTATCAGAGTTTATCTTTTTACTCGTCGTATGGGAGCCTCGATCTTTTCCTCTGGTCTGTCTTTATGGTCCATGGTCTCACGTGTGAAATAAAAACACGCACCGTTGACTTTGGTTAGCGGGATGGATTGCGCGGCACAAACAGCGAAGATTTTAATGGCATGTGGGTGTTTATTGCACCATTACTCGGAGTCGTTAAACGCATTGAGAAGATCGATCGGCGTTAAATTCGGAATACTGAATCGACTGCTGCCATTTTGACGATTTTACGGCAATAAATAATATATTCGGACGATAACTAACGGTAGGTTTTCGGAATCTCAAAACTATAAAGCAGAAATCTGTTTTCTGAAGCAAAAAATACCCCAACAATCTGAGTTTTGGGGTCACTAAATCTGGTCAGCTTTTACTAACTTAAAAATATCATTACAACCAAGAGCTACAGAGCTCTGAAATGACGATTGGATTATTAAAAAAGACGA
The DNA here is from genome assembly GCA_936435175.1 of Glyphotaelius pellucidus. Lineage (NCBI taxonomy): Eukaryota > Metazoa > Arthropoda > Insecta > Trichoptera > Limnephilidae > Glyphotaelius > Glyphotaelius pellucidus. Next base: position 11,077,489 of record OW386557.1, on the reverse strand, counting down.
CACGCGATATATATTGTTTATCACATAAATTTCAAACATTTAACAAAAGAAATATGGAGTGTTGAAACTTGGGAGAAGGTGAAACTATACAACGTAAACTAATATAGTAAAATTAAATACAAACATTAAAATGATATTATTATACTTTGCAAATTATTGAATAAACTCATAGACTGCCCTCAAGTCAAGTTTTATAAATATTCGCGTCCCTGTTAAATCCACTCGACTTCACCATATTTTTTCCTTTGTGACATAACACTAACTATACGTTTCATTTAACCCTAGTGTGATTTCACCGAACTGCCAATACATTTATTTGATATTTTCAAAACCTCTCCGTCTTGTATCAAAGCAAAAATAATTAGTTGTGAATATAACTAATATGTACTATGTTTGTAAAATGATATGTATTTTATGAATTAACTTGTATGTTTGTAAATAATAATGTTTGTGAATTTTAGTCGTATAAAAAATAAATGTAAACAAATGTCTGCAAAAGAACTACGGGCGTTTGATAAATATATAATAACTAGCTGGGTTACCCGGCTTCGCTCAGGACAACATTCGAGAGTGTTCTGGAATGTTCCACAATTTATTTTATTTATTTATAACGGACCCGACAGACGATGTCCTGTACAAAACTGTCGGGACAAACTAAAATTAAAATAGAATAATATTGAGTATTTGATACTGCGATGGTAGCGCATTCTGCCGGATCCAATGTAAAACATTACAAAATCAACAACTCTTTAGAAATAAAAAATTAATTTAAAGAACATTTTCCAGTGGACCAAACTGTGAATCTAAACCATTCTCGAATCCCCTTGAACCCACACAAAAAATTTCATCAAAATCGGTCCAGCCGTTTAGGAAGAGTTCAGTGACATACACACGGACAGAAGAAATATATACATATATTAAGATAAATAAACCTGTATTATTCTCTATTACCTAAACAGAAAAAAGGATGCAAGAAGCTTCTTAATGATAAAAATATATGTACTAAAGAACTACAGAAATTAATGCGATATTACCTGTGAAAATGATTTCTCAACAGTGAAAACGAAAGTGGGCAAATTAAAACCATGCCACCGTGAAAATATAATGCGAAATAATTATCGTAGATCGTGGTAACACACAGCGATCTAAAACAACGCAATTACGGGTTTAATGAAAGCGTTTTTTTTACTGACGCAACGAATCAAGAGTCAATTAGAGCGCTGCACAATAGTCCCAATCGCAACTTCAACTGACCAAAAATATTTATTAAAAAAATGGACGGGTTTCCAAATTATAACACTTATTCAAAATAAGCTGTAAATTGTCTGTTTGCATTGTATCCAAAGATACTTTGGCCACGTCAATCGCCAAACTGAGAACTCAAACCTGGAGAATCTTATCAAAACATTGAACTGATATTGAATTAGTGTACTAAAACTTCAATTTGGGAGGCGGGAATGGGTACCGCCGCCCCGAGAACCTTTATTGAATTACCAACACCTCTGCCATAGGTCACCCCAAGTGGTTCGCTACGTTTGGTGATTTAGCAGGGGTGCCCGGGTTCATGGGGTGAGGATTGTCTAGGTCTTGGAGGCGGATGACCAGGACACACTGAACCCTAGATTCCTACCCACCCCTTAAACCCTTTTCCTTCCCAGAACTCTCCTCCCCTTCCTTTCCTTAAAAAAACCTTCCACATAGCATTCCCAAAGATGACATAGGCCCTGAGGGAAATTATTTTCCTCAAGGCCTCCTGTGTGGAGCTCATGTAAAAAAAAACTAATATTAATAAAACAATTCTTTGGCGAAACCCAGATTACAATCCTGATAAAGGTAAAGTGTTTTTTAATGAGCTTTATTTCCTTTCCTTTTATAAAATGGGGGCCTCAGCACGGGTGAGCCACCCGGTGAGGCCAATATTATTGGAAGGTACTATGATAAGTGAAATGTTGTATCAAAATAAAAAGAGTGCAAATCTTTCATAGAATCAACCGCTCAAAACGAAAAAATATAAAATCTGATCATGAATACGCATTGACAAATGGTCTCACAGAAAAAACGTCACACTTATTAAATTACATCAAATAAAAGAGCGGTTGATTAACGTTTATAAATCCTATCAAAAGCCAGGTGTAGAAGACAAAGATGAAGAGAAATGTTTGCGGTGCTGACACGTCCGGTGATGTGATGTTTTTCTTTCCAACATTAGACATTTGCGATATTTATTATGAAATTCTCTCTTCCCATAATATGAAATGATAGCCTTTGATAGAACATCCTCGAAGGGTGAAAGTCAGACACATTGAAAACAAAAAGCTATCTAATTATCAAGATATAAAAATGTCCGTATGATTGTGTCTTAGTCAAAAAATCATATTTTTGGCCATCTAATATTGCGATATGAACGTGTGTGCGCTGGGCACTAATCCGAGGCGTTGAATTACCCGACTACAATAATCGATTAATAAATAACGAGTGCATTGTTTCACTTATAGACAGGCGATTAAATGAAATACAGAAACTAGCTGCAAGTGGAGAATACGAAACAGTAGGAAAAAAGTTTTTGGCACTCGGTCAATAATTAAAAAAAAAACGAACAAAGACCATGTGTTGATAATATGGACTTCACTGGACGGTGGACTTGGCCAAGGCAAATTAAGAACGTCAGATGGCGCAGGCAAAAAACTTGCACGAAAATTAAAAGCGACGAAAGACCGGCATCGTAAAAAAATGGGAAAAATAATGCAGGAATCTTGAACCACTTTTTTTAAACATTGAAAAAATCAACAGTGGTCAAGTTTTTTTAGACAATGAAAGTTTTTTTAGACAAAGTCTTGAATGACTTCATTCAAGACAAATATGCATCATCATCAAGTGTCATCATGTTCAAATTGGATGAAAAGCAATCTGAATTTCTTCCTGTCATCTGCAGTATACCTCAGATTTTCCACTTGTAAGCTGGTGTGTCCCTATTGTAATCCATCCGCTTTTACTGTGGTTTAGAAATTGTCACAAGCTTTGGTACTTTTCGCAAGCTGTTTTAAGCGTGGGATTAGAGCGGAAATTTAAAGCTTGCTTGAAAATACATGGACCTGAATGCTGGAAACTTATAAACCATGCGGTGTTAACTAAAAAGCAGAATATCTACAAATTTTGCTTATCTGAAGTAGCTTCACTCCACATATGAGATCTATTAGAGGAATGAATTAAGCACTGCAATTTCTGATAAGACTTTAAAGTGATGGTTGGCTTATAATGACAATTCAATCATAGCTATGGGCTGTTTGAAATATTTATTCAACTGTCAAAAATGAAGACGAAAAATTGAAAAAATTCGTAAGAAAGATTATAAATCTGGAAAACATATCGTTTAGTATCAGTCTTATTACAAAGTTTCTGTACAAAAGACGGAAATTTGATGCCCCAATGACGTAATCCTTGCAGGATAAGCAAAACCATTATTTTGAAGGCTCCTTTGCAAGGGGTAGCCGAGAGCAAGTTGCAACTAATATTGCTCGGATAAAATTCTAAGGTCGCGTGTCTGCTAAAAATTGAGAAGAGAACCAAATAATCATTAATCAGAGACTCTCAGTGGTCCATTTTGAAAAGATCACGCGAGCGCTCAACGTCAGAGTAAGAGCATTTTACGGACGGAAATATCCCAAGTAAACTGTGAAGATTATTTAAAAGGATTATAATGGTTATGAAACCTTTAAACAATTGCATACTAATAATGTGAAATCGTGAGTACGTAGGTACTAATCATAATAAACACAAAGCTATGTTTACATTCAGAATAAAAAAACTAGTTTCAAAACAGCACATTTGTGAAATGTTAAAATCCTTTCAAGATATTTGTTCCAATCAAATCAGAAATTTGATTTCTGCGAGCCAAATCAACGAAAATATGTCGCCACGTTTGGTGCCAATATCTATGGATACTTCCAATCAGCAGTCCAGGGGCTCTAGCATTGTGAAATCGATAACTTTACAATATCGGATCGTTAGGAGTAACTTCCGATGATTTTATATCGATATCCCTAGCACAGTTTCACTGTTGATAGCCGAACCGATATTGGTGGGGAATAAATTATAATGTATATACGCTAGCAATACTGGCGGATCTGCCCATAAATTCACATTCAGAAACGTCAAACACCAGTCAAATACGTAAAAATATGAATAATTTGGAAATGTTGAATTGAAATACATACCTAAACATGCATTGGCAGTCCGCATTTAATTTTTGACATTACATGGCAGTTAATAAGTTAATCATTTCTTTAGTCATATTTCAGCCACTTAAGTTTATCAAAATTCGAACGGAATAATTTGGTCGCGTGTAAGTTGAATTATGAAGTCTGTGGATCGCGTATATGATGTCTTGCAATACAAAAATCTTCGTTAGTTCAATATGTTCATTGTATAAGCCAGCAATGTTGATTAACGAACGACACAATTCAAATAAATGCATATATTGACAACTAACCGAAACTTATCTGATACAATGGAATCCGGGCTAAAATTTGTCAATCTTCGGTTGAAATTTCTCTTACCAATTGTTGACCGTGATCGTAAATATTGCTAACTGACCATGGATGACGGATTTGGGCAATGTCGTATTGATAAAGGGTTATAACAATCGACCATGATAGGTACCATGCTACACAATAGGCCCTAAACGAATAGTCGACGGTACGCGCAAGTGGCTCAGCATCTATTGGATTTGCCTTTAAGAGCAATCTATTGTATTTATTTGCCTTTTCAAATAAATGCTGCAATGATGATGATGCTCAGAACTAGTATATAATGTTTAGTATGTAGTGTGCATTACTTTGCTTTTCCAAATACACGTCCTAGCAATATTACTGAACATTCCCAGGAGGTCTCCTATCTCTCGGGACGTCTCCGTCACGTGCAATAACACTCCGAGGAGGAGCGTCTGGAGAGTACATCTGAAATTAATTTATGTTCTCCTTCCCGCCGCGGGTTATTTTTATCCATCTGCGCAAACAGCCATCGGGTATCTGGGTCGCCTCCGGTTCTCGGAAGGAAAAATGATGCACAAAAAACTACTTTAACTCATGCAAATTTATTGCAGAACGAGGTATGCAGACAGGATGCACAGCCGACTTGCAGGGGTGCAACAAAGTATCGAGGTTCAAAGATGAACGATATTTCTTTTCATAATGTTTGTGGGACAACGTTCTTTGGCGATTAAAAACCCGCTCCGCGTCACAAACTTCATGTACATATCATCCATATCCAAACTAGAGAGATTCGTGAAAATGCAAATCCAAGAGTGTTTATACCTCCCAGCCGACGTTCCTCATACTAGCTAACGTAAGTGGCGCCATAATTTGGCATTTCTAGCTACTTGTTTTAATTCGGTTCTATTACGATAGTAGCTTAGACACAAACTTCACGTTCACAGGTGGTTTCTATATGGCGCGGCGTCAGAGTTATACTCGGAGTCGGTTTCTTAAATTTCAACCGTACAGTCGCTGGGGTATTAATACTTCAGATATCGTATTCTAGCATTAAATTTTACATGTGTAATGAATATTGTAAGAGAAAACTATAACTTACTCTCTCTTCCTATGTCAAACCGTGGGAAAAGGTGAATTTAGGAGTTTTTTTTTCGGTAAGCGGCATTTTAAAATAATACATATTTGTATGCTCTGACAACCGGTAATTGAAAACATAATGGACTGCAGAAAATCAACTGATTTTATAACTTTTTACATTAGAAACCATGATTCGTACGCAATCAGTTATCAAAGGCTAATTTATTCGCTTTTCGGAATAATTCACATAGGTCTCATAGAAATCGTAGTGCCTCCCTTATTAGCAAAGTGAGAAATATTATTTAAAAAGAATTGGAAAGAGAAAACATCACGCTTTGTATTCAAATGTAAAAATTAACCACAAAATAATTAAAACGTATACCTTTATGAAACCAAAGTTTCCGATCGCAATTTGAGAAAACACACGACACACTTTGCGAATTAAAAAAAAAAAATTACGTGAAAGGCCAAAAAATCTGAGGAAACGATAGCGTTTACAATACTTTTGCCTAATAAAAAATGTGTTTTTATTTTTTTAATAATAAAATTTTAAAGTATATTTCATATCCTTTCAAAAACAGTTTTAGGATGCGTTCAAAAATATTCCATTTACTTGAATACTGACAGAATATGGTCGAGGTCTGAGGGGTTAAATCTGCGATAGTAAAACCATAATTTAAACACATTAAAACGTAATTAAATTACGATTTTGATCGAGACGAAACCAAAGAAACAGAAAATGACATAAATACAAAATAATAGACAAAACAAAATTAGCTTGGACCCTAAAAGTTTCATTTCTCATACATCATGGTGGCAAACATATACCTACATTCTAAAATTTATATTTTGCACCGCTATCATTCATCACCATCGGTATGTAGATAATATTTGGTTGATGTTCTTTATAAAATAATATTATTTCGATGTAGAATCTCATCCCTATCACAAAATCGACTACCTGAGCAAATGCCTTCCGCAGAAGTCGTCTAGAGTCTAGATCAGTGTTCCGCAAAGTGTGTGCCGCGGCACAGTGGTGTACCGTGGTCGTTAGATGGTGTGCCTCACCGCAATGCTACATTGTAACAAAATAACATTGCGACGCTGCACCAGCTTAGGCGATCCGACTATCGGATCGGTATTAAAATAGGTCAGGCGGACATATTCGCCCAATTAAATGAACGCAACTAAAAATGCAAGGCAAGAATTCTAATACTTTAACGTAAGTTGATGTTATGGATCAGCCAAGCCCAATGGTATTTAGTAACCAAATGTCATGGCTGATTCTATAAAAAAAGTGCAGGCTTTGGTAGCGAAACACTCAAAGCACAGGCTAGTGAAACACAACAGAAAAAATGAACTCGTATTTTCCAGAAATCCATTCTTAGATAGCATTTCACTTGTACACTTACCAAACGAGCAGGAAGAATTCTGAAGACAAAAACTGATCAGACATTAAAAGAAAAAATTTCCGAAATAAAGCTAGCACATTTTTGGCTACGCAGAAAATTGACTATCCACTGATTTCAAAGCGTGGTATGGACCTATTTATGCGAATTGGGGTTTTCAACTTCCACTACGACATAAAAAAAGAGAACCCCTGGGGACGATCGTCGAACTGTTGAGAGAAGCATTTTCAACGATTGCTCCAAATTTTGATCGCCAGTTAAGCAGGCTCACTTTTCTCACTAAACACGTTTTCATATTATATTGATTTTAATAATAAATAATTTTTTTTGGTGTACCTCTAAAATTTTTTGTTTTGGTAGGTGTACCTTGATCACAAAAAGTATGCGGAACACTGGTCTAGATCACCGCAGATCGGCTCATCTCTGAATGCAATCTGCGATGAACTACGCGACACGCTCAATTCAACGCCAAGCTCCCGCGAATACATATCACACGTAATGAAGATGTATGTAGAGCGCGGCTAGACTGCGCCTAGACTTTTAGGTCATTATTAGTCATTAAGATGAAGTTATACGCGAAATCCTATTTAGATACTATTAAGATTCATCTTTGCGACAAATCGGTTGAACATCAAAAAATGAGCTACGGATAAATTGAAGCTTTTACTGGCTTTTCTATGTATTGGAATTAGAATAAATGTATTATTTACTTAACAAAAAATATAAGCGTAAACCACTAAAAAAAAATGTTTTTCATGACTTAACTATGAAGTAACCTAAGAAACAATTTTTTTAAAATACCCCTTAATGGCTAAGACTACTTTTGAGGTTTTGTATGTTCTAACTTTTTTCATTCTTATAAAATTATGCACAAAATAAATAAAAACCACTTTTTCGCTTACTTGCTTCGTGAAAATAAGACGCGCTATTTTAGATTTTGTATGGCACGGGAATCGAAATATTTCTGGCGTTTATATGCCTCTTAAGGCAATTGATTCGTTCTCTCTATTTATTTGATTAATTTGTGTTATTTCACAATTAATTTATTAAAAATAAAACTTAGTATATTTGTAGAAGGTGCTCTCAGTATCGCCTGTAAAAAACCACCATTCAGAATTGAAACGTTGCTTGAAATGGCTTTAGCCGTGTTCGGTGACCAGATCTGAATATCCAGGTACTTCCCCACCTTCCTCTTCCCCACCTCCTTCCCCTTCTCATTACCTTCAGCCCAATTCCACTGGCTCCAGACGGGAGCAGTTGGGGGAGTTGTCCAGTCACCTTACCAACCACCAGTAAAACCTAAGAAATTGCTTTTCAAATAGTTGGTCTATATTCTCGGTGTTAGCCAAAATATCAACCAAATCTGGCAGATTTTTTAAAGAATAATAAAATTTTGAATTTAATATCGTCGTATTATTATGCCTACTATAAAATCAGTTAAAAAGCATTACCACAATATTTTAATGTTCGACATAAATATTTTATTTTGCACAGAGTCGTTAATTTTACACAATAAACGTTAAATCGATAAAAGAATATTAAAAAAAAATTACAACCATGATTAGAGTATTGTAGGCCCAAGTAACTAGATTATCGTTTATCGCACGTTTAAATTTAAAACAAGATCTGGAACAGGCCGACACAGTTAACTATGCAGTCGGAGGGGTCACCACTGTAGGTATTAGGGATACCAGTGCAAAATAAATGTCTGCTCACAAGCTTTATTTGAACCAATTGTTTATTATTTGAATATTCTATGTAGAGCATTAAAAATAAGAATTACGATGAAAACATTAAAATGTTTTTGCATTGACCACCAGCAAAACACGGTAAGCAATCAATTTTTAAAGTGTTAAAAATCGTAAACCTCATAGATCAATAATAATTTTGATCCACACAAATACCTCATACCGCAATGCTAACAACATTATAGAAATGATCTGAGTAGCTAGGTACTTCCCCTCACAACTGACAACAGTGTCAACTCACATCATCCCCAATTGGGGATACCATAGTCCCAGTCTCTCAGGAAAGTTCGGAGCAGTTGGGACTCTAGTGCGGTATTCACGTAATTTTAATTTTTTTGTATTTTTTTAAATTTTATTCACTTCATACTTGGAGCACACCTTCCATAGCTTTTTATTCGTTGACTCAGAAGAGTTTCTGGTTTTTTGCCGTTTATATACCATAAACTTGACAAAAATGGGAAAAAGAAAGTTTAAATAAATGAGACGATTTGAACCAGTATTAACGTGCAGACAAATTTACTGACAGACGAAATGCAAAACGGTCGAGTTAAAACAGGGATTCATTACGCTCAGCCAATAAAACAAAACGAAAAAAAATCGAAAGCAATTCAGACGCGGTAGAAGTGAAACCTTCACAATAACTTACACATAATCTCAATCGATAGGAGCCTTGAAAATTGAGATCATAATCAAAGCGGCCAATGCGGTAAGGATTCATTGAATCCCATTTTCTCGCTGGCTAAAACCTATAGATCAAAGGTTCTTAACCTGGGTTCGATCGAACTTCAGGGGTTCGGTGAGTCAGTCTCGCGGGTTCGGCGGAGGTCAAAACACACCCCCGAGTCATATTGATTTGCAGTAAATATTCATTATGATGTTTTTGTGTGAAAATCAGTTTTAATGGTTTTGTTCTTTAATGGTTTTCATTTTGTGCACCTATGTAAAAACATACACCTATGTTTTGAATTTGAAAAAATCTCATTTTTTTCCAATTAAGAAGGGTTCGGTGAAAGCGCACGTGAAACTGGTGGGTGTCAGTACATCCAACAAGGTTAAGAACCACTGCTATAGATAGATGTATGTGTTTGTCTCTTTTTGGTGTCGTTTCCGTTTCATCGAGTTTCAAGTCACAACGGTGCTAAAGAAGATTCACTTGATAAAAAAAACCGCTCAGGGATTCTTTAGGAATTTCTTTAGATGGGTTCTCCTTTGGCCACATGCGTATACGTAGACAGATACGTCAAAATTTATTTACATTTTCCGCGCTGCGTCATCGTGAAACAATAATTATTTATTTCATAACCGAGCGAAGAGAAGGTAAAGTAGGTAGCTACGTTCATTGTTTATGCCGACCGAGCGCCAATCGACGGTGTAAATTCTGTTTTATTGGTCAGAAACCGCTCCCACAAAGCTGGGGGAGTACGAAAAAATAAAATAATAATAACCTGGATTTAATTCGAAAACAGGAATTATTTATTGCATCAACCGATAAAATAATTATAAGTACGGTAGTCTTGTTGAAAGCTTACAGAGACTGGCGGGTATTGAGTTGTACTAGAACTAGGGTTACCACAAAAAGAAAATAACAATAAAAGACTTATAAAAAAGGAGGACAAATTTAAATTTATTTTTTTTTAGTGAAAACTTCTTTAGCACAGTTGTGCTTTGAAACTCTATGAAATGAAAAAGCGACCCTAAAAAGAGACAAACACATAAGTACGTCTATAGAATTTAGCTTGCGGGAGAATGAGGTAGACAACATTATGCAGGGTTTCTTATTATCTCGGTCTTCCCACTATTATTAAACATGGTAACGATACTATAACAAATAAACCCTACAGTTATCCTACTCCTGATATTCTGCTTCGTACCTTTCTCTGAAAGTTTAGTTTTCTGAAGGTTTCACTTGTACCGCACAAGAGTCCCAACTGCTCTCGTCTGGAGCCAGTGAGACTACAGCATCCTCAATTGGGGTATGTCGTGAGGATAAAAGTCATGGTGAGGGAAAAGAGATGGGGTAGAGGGAGATGGGAAAGTACAAGGCTATTACCACCACCGGTCACCAAACACGGCAAAGCTATTTCAAGCAACGTTTCAATTTTAATGATGGTATTACGCCAGGGCAATACTGAGAGTATCTTCCATTCTGGAAAGTGATTCAAATATAGTATACAATACTTAAAATAAATTAACTGTGAAATAAAACAAATTAATCACGTAAAATATAAAATATATTTGCGCACGCCGGCATTTGACGCCGCGACAATCGAGAACCTTACCCCTCGATCACGTGTATTTGTAATGAAGATTATTATAAGAAATAGAATAAATTAACGAATCTACTAGTTGCACACATTATTTCAGTATCAGGACGAAGGATTTAGAGAAAAAATTATAAACACATATCGACCGTATTTTTTCAAATAAATAAATCTCGTATCAGACATGTTTAAAGTTAAATTGTGGCTAAACAAAAATGATACAAGCTAGACACATTTTGTAACGTACTGTCTTAAATACTTAGGCACAATTAACACTTTTCAGTAAGATTATTAGGTGGATTGTGGACACGGAGCTGTTTAAAATACGTCAGCCGCGGCAGGAATCCACACCTTGCTAATCTCTTTCAAAGCGCCATAAAATTGTAATTAAAATATTTCCACATCGCCTTTGTGGTTAAGGAAGCAAAATAAAATTTGGTATCTCGGTATATGTTGTAAGTTCAACAACTTTTAAAATCATTGACTTGAAATGAAAAAAATAAATAAACGGAAAACAAAGGATAGAGCGGAAAAGGAGAACATGAGGACCTTCCTTTGAATTTCATTTGGGAACCCTATACAGAACGGAGCACGGTCCACTGAGGTAGCGTAAAGCAACCTTCGATTGGTATCGCGGCTTAGTACATTAACAGCGAACATTGGAAAGGAAACTAAATCAAATACATATCGGAATTTACTGCACAGTATTATTAGTACAGTGAAAGTGTAAAATACAACATAGCATTGAAAGCTTAAGGAGTAAATTTGAGATAATGATCTTAAATCACGGTGTAACACACGGCAAGAACTGACAAGTTGACTGCAAACATGCTTCCAAACTGATTTACTAACAAGATTTCAGCTCTCTGCACTAATCTGGCGTAGATACTAAGCATAAATAATGTGGATTACATATATGTTTAGTCATTTTACAATCAATGTTTCAACACTACTTTTTCCTACCTAACAATTTAAAAATACTAACCAAACAATATTACGCCTTGTCTTATGCGTTGACAGTTAGGCGGTAGACAACCCTAATAATTTTTGTTTGCTCAAAACTCTCATTTTAATCATTTCCGGCGAATTCGTAATTATAATAACTTTTTACACCAACCGAAAGCTGGGGATGTAAGTTCTTTATATTTAAAATTAATAAAAGCAATACTTACCATTAATATATTTTACATACAACTATTTTAAAACTTTATAACCAGTTTTTCAACTATAAAGTTAGCGGTAAGCACCAGATTTTATTTTTCTAGACGATGAATTAATAACTTCGGCAGGTATTCATTTAGAAACATCTTAAATATTTGTAACACTTTCTTCAGAATTAATTAAAATGAACGCAGCGGAAAGGTCGAATCTTCAGGCCCGCTACGGCGAATTCGACCGTACGTCAGTCTAATACGCCGTGCCGCGGGCGTATATTTGTTTCCACGCTTTCTTGACCTACGTCGTTAAGATTCCCACATTATTTGTCTTCTTCTTCTTTTCTTTGATTGGGCAAATTCGACAGTAGGTCCGTTCAATACACGGGTCGCGAGTCGCAATTTGTATACACGGCTTCTAACTTACTTCGTTAAGATTCTGAATCTATTTTAGGGTATATATATTGTCTTCTTAAATTAATATATCAAACCTCACGATGAACAAGGCAATAAGCTATTAAACTCTCGTAGCTAATAGAAATTCTTGAGAAATGTGCACTTTTGAGATTTATTTTTGTTACACATTACATTGCGTTTAACATTTATGTTTTCGGTTGCTTTTGCTGATTTCCTTTGATGAAAATATCCATACTAATATTATAAATGCGAAACTGCTCGAGTTTGTTTATGACCTTTGCACGCATAACACAATATAAAGACTTTAAAAATTCATTCACCAATAGAAAGCTAAATTATATGCGCAGACTGTATTTTGTATATGATGGTAAGCTCTGGCGTAATGAAATTATAAATATTAATATATTATATTTGTTATACGTTTTCTGTCGCTAACTAAAGCAAATTTTTGCTAACGTCAGAAAAAAATCGTTTCCATGGAAACGATTGCTACTGCTTCAGAAAATTCAAATATTAGAATATGTTTTATTTTTTTGGACAACCTTCTGTTTTGGAATAAATGTCAGTTCCTACATTAAAAATATAATTCGTAACGATTATAAAGACTGAATAAATGAACTGAATAAATAGTGTAATTTTTTATTATATTCACAAACTTTCAAATATTTAATTAAAAATAAACACCCGAAATGTTTGTAAGCGCATAAATTCCGAACGAATGAACAAAATTGGATAATTCTTTTTTTCTTTGAGCTATAGCTTTATGAAATTTAGGTGGCAGGCGAGATGTTTGAAAACTGAATGTAAGGGAATGAATGTATGGAATTCGGGAGGGGGTGGGGGTGGGGAGGAGGGGGTATAATTGATAAGTTCAACCGCTACAGTAATTTCCCGTAATACCATGCGAGCGAAGCCGCGGGGAAAAGCTAGTACATTAATAAAGCGGCCAGAAATTCTACGAAAAATATTTCACTAGTAAACCAAATGTATTTGAAATTATGTATTTTCCAATCACATACACTTATTATATATTGTTTTATAATACAATTTTAAACCCATACTAGGTATTTACCTACACGTGGGACGTTATTATAGATATTTTGGAAGTGTGACTGAAAATTAACGCAATTTCTCCTCAGGGGTTTGCAGAAATAATAAAACGACACGTATCTCAGTCCTAGATAAAATTAAGACTTGGATAATTTTTACATCGCCATTTTTTGTATAAAATTTTTCCAGAGACGCTTTGAAAGATAGAAAAAAAAAACTGTAATTAAAAATACTTAGGTTTTCAACATAGTTTTAACGAGGCTAACGAAACGGGTTCCTTGAAAGAGTGCAATTAAAATGGTAAAATTAAAAGCTCTGCTCTGAACTTATCACTATTATAAATAAATATTTGCAAAATTGAGTTTCCAAGAAAATATAAGTCCATTAAAGCTCTCCAACAAATAATTATTTAACCAGTTTTAAAAGCCGAGTTTATACTTTAGATAAGATTCATTCGACAGAGAAAATTCGACTATCAAAATACATCCAAGAAATCAAAAACTTGTGGACAGTAGAAGAAACTGATTGTGATTAAAATGAACACGATTACAAGCTGTGTTCTGTGCTTAAAAATCACTGTACTAGCGCCTCTAGCGATGATACTAGCAGAAAAAATCCCAAAGCGTCCCTAAAAAACAATGACATTCGCGACTCTCGACTTGGACGAGCCACATCCCTTGTTTGCTTACTCGGGAATCGTGTATTCCATATCTTGATCCTCATTTTATTATAATTGTTTAAAGTAATATATATTACCCCCATTTCAAACTACCTCTTGAGTTATGTAAAGTTTTATTATTACACACATGACTCAGATGACAAGATAAAGTCTAACCTATAAATCCTTTAATAACTTTACCAATTTTAAAACCTTTACGAGATATTATGGAAAATTAAATTAGTTTGAATTTAATAAACCATTTCGAGGAAGCCAAATACAAATCTGTGAACCGAAAGTACAAACTTATGAGCAGATAACCAGACTGTGAAACTCTTCGTAAGAATGGGTTAACTGAAAACTTATGTAACGCACGACGAAGAAGACAAACAGAATGTGTATTATAAAATATGTAATAATATATTATCTAGAACTTTACGAAGTGGTCATAAATTTCCCAGACGAGGGTAGCGTTATAAGTTACACGGCTTATGGTGGCCGACTCTAGGCACTATATCATTGTTTGGCACTAAAAGACTGTTTCGAATTTGTAGCAGTGATATTTCAGTAGGCAATTTACCTTGCCTTCGTAGGGAAGGGAGGATATAAATATTGAATAGCTAAACATTCATAATATTGGATCATGACCTTTCGTGCATTTAAAAGAATTATGAAGGAACCAAAGCGCAGTCAACACATTATGTTCAGAGATTGAGATATTGGAACTCAAGATGGAAGATGAATTCACGTAGTGATATTTCACCAAGCAAATTAACTGCAGGATAGGACTGACTGATATGCCTAAATTCTGAATATTTAAACAAAGTTTTTGGAAACATGTCAAAACTCCATGGAAAGAAGTATGATAGGGAAAAAAAAGACTGTCCGATAGAAAAAAATTGCAACCATTAAGAAACAAACAAGAACAAAAGATGTCTTAAAAACAATAAAAAAAACTAAAGTGGAAGTGGTCAGGCCACAATATCAGAGGAAGTGAAAAATGGTCGAAATTAGTTATGATTTGGTTGACAAGAAGAGAAAACGAGTTAGACCATTTAGGTGGGTTGACAACATCAAAGCCATAGCAGATGGTACATGGACAAGAGTAGCTAATGATAGAGGGAAATGGTGACGGTTGGAGAAGGCCTTTGTCAACTAGTGACATAGAGACAGGGTCGAAGAATGAAAAGTGTTTTAATGTGAAAAGTTTATTATAAATAAAGTAACGTAATTTACCGTCTGAATAAAGACTATTATTGTTATTATTATTGGATTAGGACCTTAGGTGCTTTGAGGGAGTTGGAAGGGACCAAAGCGCAGTCCAGACAATAATTTCAAAGATTGAGATTTTGGAACTCGTGAACTTAGAAGAATCCATGGTGATATTTCACTAAGCAAATTAAGCGTAAAATTAAAAATTGAATTCGTAGGGAAGGGCGGAAACACCTTTTTACACAGTAATTAAATATATGCAGGTGGTTTACTGAAAGCGCAGTGCAATGTCTAGATTGGCTTTAGAAGCAGCAGACCCTAAAGCTTGGAATAATCTCTCACATGAATTACGATGAATTTAAAAGTCAGAACTGTATTTATCTTTATAAAATCTTAACCGTAAAGCATAAGAAGATTACTAAGTGCGATTCCAGAGGGTAAACGTCCAGTGGGCCGCCCCAGACACAGCTGGGCGAGGCAACTCCAGAAACTGTGTGAAGACAGGATGGGACTGCCATGGACGGATGCCGAACAGTCAGCACAAGACAGGAACGTATGGAGGAGCCTTGTCGATGCAATGGGTCCCCGACGCGAATAGGATAAAGGGATGAAGATGATGATGATGATGTAAAGCAAAAAATCTGTCTGTTCAGGGTGAAGCAGCAAAATTTCTAGAACGGTGGCGTCATGAAATTTGCAAACGCTTTCTGTCTGAAGTTTCTATTGAATGCAATTTAATACATCATTGATTGAACTACCATGTCAATGATCTTAGCCTTTATAATGAATAATTATTGATAATTTTATATGAATTAATGTAAAAAAATCTTACTTCTTATACCTGCCTCTATATATTGCCTCAATTCTTCCTATCAGAACGCGCCATTAAACAGAGCAATTCAATTGCTAAATAAATCTGTATTGAGCATTGATATCTTCAATATCACCTACAGAGAGTTCATTAACTATCTTCTGACGTATGTCACAACATAGCGAAACTGCCCCCGTACACTTTTTTCTTTAAATTTTGTAATCTTCTCCATAATATTTTGGTGTATAACTGTTTTATGGAGAACCTGATAAAATACAAATATATTACTAATACTTTTTTACATAAGAATGTTAATAAAAGTCACATAAATAAAGCATCACACGCAGAGTAGTAAATACGATTGAGTAGTGAATAGGTTTCCAAATTTGATTAAAATACTTGCGAATGGAAAAGTACTAGTGCAATATACTTTGAATGAGAATAAAATTTAATGAGTTTTATTCAATTCCATTCCAATTTGTTTAAAAGCAGACGCGGGATACCGAGTCTGCCCACGCATAAAAATGCATTACTACGAAGTGCAGTGGGCACGAGACTCATTATTCGATTATTTATTTTAACTACAAATATAAAATATACCGTAAAATGCAGCTTCATTCATTGGCTGTATAGCACTATACTAAGTGTTGATGTCTCCATGTTAAAATTCGAAGGTACGATTATTTAATATTGGCAAAAAATTTAAAAAAAATTATCTTCTGGAAATCTCGAGCAATCGACGCAAATTTATTTATTTCGCGTGGTCGCTCCAGTGGTTAACGAATATTTTGCAATTAATCTCAATAGAATTCGTATTATTTCATTAAAAAAATATTTAGTCCCTTGTGTTATCGGTCGTTAACACGACGAGGGCGAGCCTTTTTGCGGATGGGTAAGAATAAGAAAGAAAAATAAAGTCTGGTTGAATGGTCGGAACGTTGGTCTAGACGCCATAACTTAAATTTGCATGCAAACTGTTGAATCTCCTTTTTCACTTATCGCCTCACACTTAATCTCGTTGAATCAATCTGAAAGGTTTCTGTTGTTGAGAGAGTAGATTACATTTTTCGGGTGAGAGGCAATAAAAGAAGTGAAAATCGATTACATTAAGAGATAAAAGATGTAGGTACCTTCTTATGTTATCATCTGTTAACATTTTGAAAATGTTTTTTTAAATGTTAATACCCCACAAGTCACAACTGCTGCCAATCGTCTGGAGCCAGTGAAGCTAAGGTATCCCCAATTGGGGAATGTTATGAGGCTGAAGGTAGTTTAGAAGGAAAGAAAATGTAGAAGATGAAGTTGGGGAAGAATATGGCTTTTCAGATACGATCACCTGACTAGGCTAGAGCCATTTCAAGCAATATTTCGATTCTGAACACTAGGGCCCTGTATTTCCACTCTGGAACGTGCTGTTACATTATTTAAATGAATGAATTGTGAAGTAACACAAATTAATCAGTTAACCGGGAACCTTTTTTGGATAACCAACACCTCTGCCATAGGTCACCCCAAGTGGTTCGCTACGTTTGGTGATTTAGCAGAGGTGCCCGGGTTCATGGGGTGATGTTTGTGTAGGTCTTGGAGGCGGATGACCAGGACACACTGAACCCCAGATTTCCTACCCACCCTTTAAACCCTTTTCATTCCCAGAACTCTCCTCTCCTCCTTTTCCTTAAAAAACCCTCCACACAGCATCCCCAAAGATGACATAGACCCCGAGGAAAAATATTTTCCTCCGGAAAATTTCCTTGTGTGGATCTCATGTAAAAAAAAATTCTGGACATTATTTGTTGCCGTTATATTATTTGAATGAATTAATTGTGAAATAACACAAATCAATCTAATAAATTTTACTTGCCCAAGTCGGGATTTGAACCCGCGATCTCCGGATTGTTAGATGAGAGCATTACCCTCGACCACGGAGACCATCTCAACTTCGGAGGTCGTCGTGTGAAGTTAAACCGTTGAATTTTTTGTAATAATAAAATCTTCCTCAAATATCATAGAATTGGTGGATAGGGTCACTAATTGAAGTTTTTTCAAATGGCTCGTATAAATATTTGAGAAATTATACTAGATACAGTGATGATTTCTAACCTTCAATAGGAGGGAGAAAGTTGAGTCTGTGGTAGTGGTAACTTCGATGTATTCTGAATCATTTAGAAATCCTAACCCAGCCCGAGCTTTTCAAATTATTTGTAAAAGAAAAAAAACAATATTTACAAGCCCGAATTTTATTTTTAACATAATTTAAAAACAGTTCGATTAATGAGCTGACTGTTGATGATCATAATAATATTATGCTGTTAAAAATGTATACGATGATTTAAATCTAAACATACAATAAATAATAAGCTAAACACCACCGTTCATAAGAAATATAGGTATATATATATATAGAAACTGGTTAAGCATCATAATGTGTAATGTGTTTTTGGTCTCGAAGTAATTAGAAATTAACAAGTATTAAAATAAAACACAAAACTGGTGTAGACACTTTAATTTTATTTTATTCACACCAGAGCGGTTTCTGAAGAACATTTCCTTCGTCAGGAGAAAATTAGAATTGATGATGAACTGAACGGTTCTAATATTCTCCTGGCAAAGGAAGGGTTCTTCCGAAACCTGTACAGTGTGAATAAAATAGTGGTGGTAACAAATTTATGAGTTTTTATTGTAAATGATTAGCAAAACATAATGTCCTTTCGTGTGCGTCTCCTTTCACGCTCCCCGCCTTCCACTCCCTCGTCTCTTCCCTCTCCGCGAACCACACCTTCCCCCTGCCGCTAAAATATATGAAATACAAACATTTTCATTTGTACAAATTTCATAACGCCAGAGCTTACTATTATATACAGCCTATGTTACTCGCTGATAATGTAGCTTTCCATTGGTGAAAGAATTTTTAAAATCGGTTTAGTGGTTTAGGCGTGAAAGCGTAACAAACAAACACACTTACTTTTGATTTATAATATTAGTATAGATGGTGGTGAGCCACAAAGTTAATGCTGCTACAAATATGAAGTAAATATTATTTTATCTCATCATAAATGGTTAAATATATTGTGCTCGTTGAAATGGACCACAGATGGCGTGCAATTGTCCGTTTAAACAATAATTTTGTGAAAAGTACCTTCAATTCAAACATTGTGAATTTTGCTCTCGTCGGGTTGACTTGGGAATCCGGATTTGTTTCTTACGAAATATTGTATCACAATTATAAGGTGTTTTTTAACGTGTGGAAGAGCCACCTTTGCAGGAAGACGTTCACTAGGTTCTATAGGTTTATACATTTGGACAAGTGCGGATTGCCATTTTTGATATATTTTTTGTCCCCGAAGTAAATTCATAAATCACTTTTTGTAAGGGCACAACGCCCATCAAGTTTTGGGGATATTTACACATCCCAGACATATACAGAAACTTTCCAGCATTGAGTACCTAAGTATCAATTAATTATTTTAGTATTACGATAATGTGTAGTCAATACGCGGGTAATTAATAAAACTGAACCATGTTCCAAGAATATCAAAACGTTTGTTGGTACCTAAGATATAAATAGAGTGATTTTGGGGTTAATTTCTTTTCGAATAGACTTAGCTTTTCATGAGCTTCACTCTCAGAAAGCTTTAGTCGAAACAATAATAATTAAATTAAAGAGATCAATTGGCTTTTTAAGTTAGAGACACGACCAAGACTTGGCTATCACCCAGCAACGCTAATTAAGACCTATAAACAAATAAATCAAACGTAAGATAAAAGAAAACCATTGTAGGTTATAGCCTTCTCTTTGAAACCTGTCGAAAGTCGATTGCTCCAAGCGAAAGCTGGATTATTTGGATAAATTGCAAATGAACGCTTCGAGTGAATTCTAAAGTAATTCCCCAATTCCGTAATCAATAATTTTGATGATCTTGGGGCGAAAATGAACTACCCAACGCAATTAAACATATTTGTGAGCCGGCTTCAAATTATTGCTCCCGACCATAGAGTTAAATAATATAGAGTAGACATTCCAAACAGGCAGATATTTAAAACGGTGACGCATTCATCAGTTTGGAGAGGTATTATGGTGCGGAGGGGTGATCTCGCTTTGGCTGCTTTTATAATTCCCACGGAAACGGCACGGCGACGGCTCGCGGCATCTCATTTCCTTAATTCGAAATTTTTTGTTTTTTTTTCCATTAACTCCACACAGGACGCCCCAAGGAAAATAATTTCCATCAAGGCCTATGTCATCTTTGAAGATGCTGTGTGGAGGGTGCTGTTGAGGAGAGGAAGGAGTGAACACGGGTCTTGAAGAGACCGGTGTTGTAGGAGGGAGGAAACACAAAGGCCGGCAAATCGTTCCACAGCCGAGCTGTTGAACTCAAGAACGAGTCGTAGAAATGACCCGTTCTCATGTGACTAATGTCAATTATGTACAAATGTTGGGCGCGTGTTTAGCGTGTTTCCCGACTACGCACCGGTTCCGAGGGGATCAATGACGCTAGTTCCTCGGAGCATCTTCCATTGTAATACCGGTAGAACAAGGACAGCATTCCCACCTGACGCCTGTGCTCTAAAGATTACAATCTGTTTGTTAAGTTAGGAGATGCAAGAAAATGATTACTTTATCCTTTGAAGGAAACAGACATACGTACATTTGAGTCTTATCTTTTGTCTCACTTTAATTTAATGTGTTAGAAAGAGCTGCAGCAGTAAAAAAAATATTTATAATCAAGCGTAAGCGACTGTTGTGAAAATATTTAATAAAACACGATTAACTTAAAATAAAACAAAAATATCACTACATTTAAGTAAAGTAGCGATAAAAGAAACACTAAGAGGTTTTCCATACTTATAGCAGTTGTGTTTTTATAATTATCGACGAATAATTTGCGATTTCTTTCAATCGGGGGAATTGCGTAACATAACTTTTTCAATTTGGCATCTGATTAGTGGTTATCTTAAATAATAACACATTTTTTTAAGAAAATTAAAGCATTCAAATGTTATAGTAGAAGTTCGAATTGTAGGGTCTTAACTACTGAGATAATAAGTATGTAGGTTGTAGGTGGATGTTCAAACCTCCATCTAAATGGGGACATTTTTTCGCTAAGTGTCTCTTAATAGTAAGGTCATACGCAACTTTCACGAACATTCAGCAACTGTTGGGTAGGTTTATGTACCAACCTCCATCAAAGTGGAACCACGTTTCACGCACAGTGTCTCATCTAACACACTATGCCCCCGACTAATATTGTACAGCACATAACATTGTAAACAAAGCTGCGGGATTCGAGATCAAAGAAAATTTAGCGGTTTGTTTCCAAGTTATAAATCGGCGGGGAGAAGAAGTAGCAGCCGATTTTAGCGAACGATGTCAGAAATACACCACCGCGCAGTGGTCAGCAATATCCCGACATAGAAATCAAGAGGATACATAGAAGTATGGGTGAAAAGCTCAGCGAATCAGCAAAACAACAGACCAACCAATCAGGAGAGCTTTTAAAAGCTACAAACTAGCACACAACAAATGATCAATTCATTTATTTATTTATCACACGCCCTGATGGGCTTTTACATTATTTGTTTAAAAGTTAAGTATCACAGTACATTTAAATACTTTAAAATTAAAACAACAAAGAAAATATAATGTTATGAAATTTTTTTTAACAATAGCATATAACATAAAATAAAAAATAATAAAAAAACATTGGTAAAAATGATAAGAAGTCACACATAAAAAGATATTCAATATAAACAAAAATTGCAGAAATTATTCACTACTATTTGGGTCTAGATTTATAAAAGAATTGGAATAACCAATGTTTTTACTACTCATCTGCCCTGATGATGGACACTGTAACGCTGTCCGAAACGTTGGCTAAAGAAGGAGGTAGCGAAACAGGGCATAACACACCAAAAATAATAACAAAAATGTTTTTACTGGTTATTCTTAAGGTGAATTATATCTCCTAGATCAGAGATTGTGAAGTCTCGGAACCGGGGAATTTTGGTAAGAGAGTGTTTTTTTTTTTTTTTTTACATTAACTCCACACAGGAGGCCCTGAGGAAAAAATAATTTCCCTCAGGGCCTATGTCATCTTTGAGGATGCTGTGTGGAGGGTGTTTTTGAGGAGAGGAAGGAGTGAACATGGGTCTTGAAGAGACCCATATTGTAGGAGGGAGGAAACACAGAGGCCGGCAAATCGTTCCACAGCCGAGCTGTTGAACTCAAGAACGAGTCGTAGAAACGACCCGTTCTCATGTGACTAATGTCAACCGTGTACAAATGTTGAGCGCGCGTTTGGCGTGTTTCCCGACTATGCACCGGTGCCGAGGGGATCAATGACGCTAGTTCCTCGGAGCATCTTCCATTGTAATACCGGTAGAACAAGGACAGCATTCCCACCTGGCGCCTGTGCTCTAAAGATTGCAATCCGTTAGTTAAATTAGGAGAATCTATCAAACGGACCGCCCGTTTCTGCACAGAGTCAAGGGTTTTTTTCAGGTATTTTGGGGCTCCAGACCAGAGGTGGCTGCCAAATTCAACCGTGGGGCGCACTTGCGATTTGTACAGGGCTAGCAGTTGTGTACTATTAAAGTATCTGCGTGCCCTGTACAGTATGCCCAGTTTCTGAGAGGCTAATTTAACTCTGGCCTCGATGGAGCCCCCGTACCTGAGCTGGTCACTTAGAGTTACACCAAGCATATCAATGGAAGGCCTGTTCGGGAGAGGGGTGTCCTGGTGTTGTTAAAGTAAAAGGGTAGTAAATGTCGGCAAGATCTTTTGGGAATGTGGATGTTTGTAATGCAGTATTTTATTTATTAATATTAAATCTGTGTTAATTCTTCTTTCTGAAAGTTTTAAAAGGGAAATTTTATCCAGAAGGTAGAAGACCCGTGAAAAATCATTGCAAGTTCTAATTTGTAGGATTATAAAAATTAATTAAATTATTTAAAAAAAAAACATTTGTCTCAGGATCATTGCCTTTCAAACAAAGAAATTTACTTGTAGAATGTTTGAAAACTTGTGTCTTGTAGCCTTTTATTTTGTCGTATGATAGATGTAGTAATTTTTCAAATTTACAAACATTCTCCCTGCAAATTTCTTCGTTTGAAAGTAATGATCCTGTGGCAAATGGTTTGTTAATAAGCAATGCTTTCAGCTTTATAAATCCCACAATTACAATGTTCCGTAATTTTCCATTGGTCTACGCTAGTTACAATAATAACTTCAGTTAGAGGCTCAGCCTAGAGTTAAATAACATATTTTTTGATATCTCGAAGTCACTGAACATGAAAAAAGAAAGGTACTGAAGGTAAAAAGTAGTCATTAGATCAAAGGAGCTAGGAGCATGATCATTGGTAGGTTAGTCCTCCCTCTCGAAAAAAAAACCCGTGCTGCCTAACTCTGGTGTGAAGTTATCGGGGACAAAAGTTTGTACGTATGTAGGCGTAAAGAGATTCAAATGCACGATATTTTTTTTAATTACAGCGGCGCCTGAATGGGGCTGTGCCCAAGTGAGTCAGGATTAGCTGATACGGAGAAGCGTAATATAAACAGTATGGCCATATGGAACGGCGGTGACCCAAGCGGGAGTCTTGGCGATGACGAAAGCCAGACGCCCGAGTCTGAGCCATCAGAAACTATCGGGAGACTTGAAAAAATACACACTTAAACTTGGTTAGGTGTAGCCGTTTGGTTTGAATATTAATAATTGACTGAAAATGGCTTTAAAGGGAGCTTAAAGAAATATGACGCAGTATAAAGAGTGTTCCACTGCAACAAATACGGTTCAATATATTCGCGAAGTATAGTCGTTGTAAGGCTGATTCGATGGAAAACCGCGCAAATGTCATTTGTCATTTGATGCACTTAAAAGGATTGAAGACTCGTGTTTACCATGTTTTGAAGGATAAAAAAATCATGTTCTACCATGTTTTGAAGGATGAAACACTCATGTTTTACCATGTTTTGAAGGATGAAACACTCATGTTTTACCATGTTTTGAAGGATGAAAAACTCATGTTTAATCATGTTTTGAAGGACGAAAAAATCATGTTTTACCAAGTTTCGAAAGATGAAAAACTCATGTTTTACCATGTTTTGAAGGATAAATAAATCATGTTTTACCATGTTTTGAAGGATAAAAAACTCATGTTTTACAATGTTTTGAAGAATGAAAAACTCACGTTTTACTATGTTTTGAGGGATGAAAAACTTATGTTTCACCATGTTTTGGTTACACATTACATTATTGTTTTACAACACATTATTTCATACAAACAAAAAAAACACGGTCCAAATAAAAATATATAATATATATATAGTTGTTTTGCCATTATCAAGTTTAATTTGAAGTACCTACTTATTAAAATTGTTGACCCAAAAAACAATGAAAACATAGAAAAAAAACCATGCACAAGGAAACACTGCTCGGTAGGTAGGTACACTACACATTATCGATGGTGAAGCAACATCACAATTTAAAAACATTCACAAACCGACGTAACCACAGTTTACATTACGGACTCTGGAAACGCGGAACGCCTAAAAGCACTGCTGATGAAAAGCGATTTTACGACTTTCAACGCAGCTTATAAACATACCAAACACTGAAGAAATAAACTGGTAGAGGAGTATTGTGGGTGTGTTCGTGTTCCTGAAGCAGTAAACAAATACTTCAACTTTAATTAATTAAAGTTAATTTAATTAATTAATAAAATTTTTTTTTTTTTTTTTCAAATATCAAAAATCTTTCTTGTCTTTCGTCCTAGGAGCCAAATTGATAAAATGTGAATTGACGACATCATTTTTCTTTCAAATGGTGTTTTTTTTTTTTAATATTGCATCGGCTTCACGCAGAGGACCCTGAGAAAAATAATTTCCCTCAGGACCTATGTTTCAGTGTGGAAGGTCTTTTGAGTAAGGAAAGAAAGTTCTGGTAATGAAAAAGGTGTGATGGGTGATACTGGGGGTCAGTATGTCCAAAAGTGACTGACGCATGAATCTATCCCTCCCCCTTCGGTGCAAGGCGATATTCCGAGAGAGTCCTGCTAGAAAGGTCAAAAAGTCTCCCTCAACAAGTCTCTCCCGATCCGCAGTTGATGGGCAGACGCATCCGCTTCCAAAATCCCGACAAACCTCACACCCCAGGAATCCAGGAAACCCTGCTAAACGTAGCAAACAACTTCGAGTAATCTGGATTAAACTGGACCATTTGTTGGTTATTCAGCGTAAAATTCTTTAGCACCGTTGTGATTTTGAACTTGATGAAACGGAAACGAGCGACACTAAAAAGAGACTAACATTTACATATATAGGATTTAGCCTGCGAGAGAATAAGAAACCAATACAATATCTATTTAATTCACGGATACTCAGTTTCAATATAATACGATAAATCCACAGTCCCACTCAAGTCTCCTATGGTGTAGGGGTATAAAGTGCCTGGCGAACTTCAGCGGCCAGACATTTAGCAGACCAAGGATCGAATCCGACGATCTTAAAAAAAAAAAAATTTTGTTAATCCAATCTTCAAACCACTCCAAAATGAAAGACAAAAATCGACATCTAGCGACTCCGGAGAAAAAAACTCAAATACTAAGTTGAATAAAGGTATAAGAAATGGTGCTCTGGGCTCTGGTTCACTGCGACAAAAATATGGAAAAAAAATCATCCTTCACGTTGATAAAAAAAGCGCTTCGTTGTCTCCGCACTCTTGTCTACTTAGGTTTTCTGAAGGTTTCACATCTACTGCGTGTGTATTGCATACTTATTTTTTTTTTTCAAATCTGTACCTTTACCTATAGATCACCCTTCTAGATAAAATCTGTTCAGTGATCTTACCATTTGCGGCCGACAAGAGAGCGGCGGGTTTAATATTAAGATGTGTCAGAAACGCATTACAAATTAGAAGACGAAGAGTGCAATGTCCCATTACGTCAAGAGCAAAGCTGCCTTATCTCATATTATACGTGTAACTTGTCGAGAGCAATTTCTGGTTTGAAAGAATTAGATACAGTATTTTTTTTTTAATTTGGAATATTGAAGAGAAAACTTCTTTAGCACCGTTGTGATTTTAAACTCGATGAAACGGAAACGAACGACATTAAAAAGAGACAAACACATACATTTGTAGGATTTAACCTACGAAGGAAAGAATTAGAATGAAATGAAATCTACGTAGCATCGCGCTCTGTCAAGGCATTGGCCGCTTTGATTACAAGCTCACTTTTCAAGGCTCCTATTGGTTAAAATTGTGTGAAGATTTCACTTTTACCGCGTTTGAACTGCACTCGGTTCTTTTGCCATACTACTCAATTCAAAATGTACGAGTCAAGTACGTGAGCAAGGTACTTGACTCGTACATTTTGTATTTCATTGGTGCATGTAGTAAAAAAAAACTGATAAGAAAAAAAATACCTTACGGTAAATTTAACGCATGTGTCAGGAGAATATGACACTTGAAAGTTATGGTGGAAGAAGTCGGGGATATTCGAGGAAGACGAGATGCGATCAAGTGAATGAAATATCGAAAAAGTCAAAATACAGGTGTAACAGCACTTACCCGAAGGATTTTAAGCAGGGGACCAAAATTTCAGTTACATTTTTATTCCAAATAATATCATGAATCAGTGGTTAGATCATAAGTCAAGTAAATCCCTTAAAAACGCTGTTTAAATCCATAAGTTTGTAATAAAAGTTTTTTCCCTGAAATTCCTAAGTCTGCATAAGTAGGAGAACCACGAATTTTATTGGAAAGGAACGAAGCAAACGGTGCGAAATAATTCGTGGTTTTACTCGAATTTTTTCTCCTATTTGTACACTGCATTAGAACTTGCTTCATTTTCCACCATGATATAGCTACTTATATATTAGCTTATCCTATTTTAAAGATTTACGCACGTTACTGACCTTTTAATTACCAGGTACGATATTACATTATTATCTTCATTGTGTTGTTCACACAAATTTTGTCAGTGAAGCTACGTGCGACCGAAAATTATGTTCTCATTACCGGGAAGACAACATCATAAACGTAAAAGGGAAAAGACTAAATATAGAATGAAGGGAAGCGCACATGCTCCCGAAACTCAAGTAAACAAAAAGTTTACCACATTCTACGATGAAAGGGTGTTGATACAGAATTTCAGAATTAGATTTTCGAGAAGTTACGTGCATTTTACACGGCGTTTTAAACAGATTTTATGATTAAAAATTGCGAACGAGGAGATCAAAACTACTCTTTTCAATTTGGGAGGCGGGCATGGGTACCGCCACCTATTTATTGGATAACTAATACCTCTCGGGAGAGACTGGTTAATGGAGACATTTTACCTCTCCAGCCGGACTCAATTGCGTGGTACCATTGTGGAAAGGATGGATTCATACGTCCGCTACTGTTGGGCACCCCCAGATTCCTACGCACCCTTCATCCCAGAATCCTCTTCTTCCTTTATCTAAAGAGACCCCCTACACAGCATCCCCAAATATGGTATAGAACCCGAGAGAAATTGTTTTCTTCGAGGGCCTTCTGTGTGGAGCTAATGTAAAAAAAATCCAAAAAGAATGCAAGACCGATTTAAATGTTACAAAAAATAATAAAAATAATATGCTTGAACAAGTGTTGACGGATGGAGGGGGAGTATTGGTAATGATCGGAAGAAAACGTTGGTGAAATCCCATAAAGACATGGCATGATTAAGTGCATCAAATATATAAGACACAAAAATTTGCTTCGGGTCGAACAAGGTGGAATAACAAATGTAGGCATCACGTTAGAATGTGAATTATTGAAAAGTAACTACATGGAAGAAATTTGTTCCACAATTAGACATGGCACGATCAAGTGTACCACGTAAGAAGAAGGTAATTCAGGTGATGTCAAGAATCGGAATAACAAAAGAGTACGAATGAACGTGGGTGAAGCAACATTTTCCACTAACTATGGTGGTAGTAGAAGATTTACAAATATTGTCAGGTTATTCGTAACTTGGGAATGATTGTTTTTCTAAAAAAATATGTATATTAAAGGGGTAAGGGGTCGTCCATTCATCAAGTGCAACATGTGCAGTGTCATGTTTTTTAGCAACGTTTTTTAACGCCCCCCTCCTTGTGATACGTGGTGAGGTTTTAGACTACCCCCCGCCCCCCCAAACCTAAATTCACGTGTCTTTTCTTAGTATAAAGTATGAAATTTTTAGATATCTTTAAATACAGGTATAATCTGATTAAATTTTGGAAAATTAAGCATCGTGGTAAAAATGTCCAGACAGACATTAAGGTTGCAGGTTGTTTTTGACTGGCAAAAAATAATCAAGTAAGGCGTAAAAAAAACAAATATTTTTCTTCTTCTTTAGAGATATATTTTTGTTTCGCATCAGCCCAGAACTCATTTAATTCTTTTTGAGCTACACTAAGTTTTTTCCCCTTTTATAGTCTGCAAATAGGTTTTCATGCAGATATTCTGGTTTAGATATTGTACCATTGCTTTAAGGCAAAACATACGCGGCAACGATTTACGCATGTATTCGGCGTCAAAATCACAGACTTAATGGCGACTGGTGAGCCGAGCGGTTGTCGCATCGCGCGGGGAAATCGTTGGCAACGATTCCTGGCAAAGCTGAGTCAAGGCCACGCGCCGCTGTTTGGTTAAGAAATCGTGCGTTCAACGAAAAATAAATACACGTGATATCTCATTATATCCCCTCCCCCTCGTGATATTTCGTGATTTTTTTCCGAACCCCTCCCCTCCTTTCGAGCCTCACGTGATTAGTGGATGACCCCTAAACAGAAAATATAAAAAAAACGTCTTCTAGGGAAATCGCTCTGAAAGTGATTAATCTAGAAATTTTAATATGTGACTAGAATGCGACGAGAATCACACATAAATAAGAATGTAAGAACAGCTGCGCATACAAAACTCACCACTTCAACAAAGCCAATTATTATTATTCGTTTCAGTAAAATCTTACTTCTTAGTAGGTACAAAAAGGAAACAAACCTTTAAAAAAAATAACGCAAATCAAGAAACAGCTATCTATCGGAATTGAAAATGTAAAAATAAAATCAGGTTTTCAGAGGAGGTGCTCTTTTTATTATTGGATAAATAATCAACATACCTAAGGTTATCTTTTACAATGCTTAAATCGAAAATGCCAACCTTTTATACCTTTTCAATATATAAATGATATTGCTAAATGGGGACTTAAGGGTACAATACAACTCTATGCAGATGATACAGTGATTCTTTATCACAATAATGATTTAAACGAACTTGAAAAGGAAATGGAAAGGGATATAGCTTGCCTGGCAAACTGGCTGCGACTAAACAAACTTAGCCTAAACATAAAAAAACACATTACATACTGTTTGCAAATAAAAAAAATGTAAGTCTTAATATAAGTCTTGATAATAACCGCCTTGAAAGGGCTGATGTTACAAAATATCTTGGCCTTTTCATTGATTCACAACTCACATGGAATCACCAATTTAAACATGTTCTATCCAAAATTACTCCTATAACTGGTGTTTTATATAGACTTCGCGGGTTACTTCCTCCCTCTCTATTAAAATCGATTTACCATGCTATGATTCACTCACATCTAATATATCTCGCCGGAATCTGGGGATTTGCTACAAAAAAAATGATTTCAGAAGTCCAAGTCGTCCAAAATAGAGCCCTGCGAAATATTTTCAGTCTACCTTGGGACACACATGTCAAAGACATCTACAGAAACACCCAAATACTTCCTTTTAATACCATTCCCACTTTTGAAATAACTAAAACTATATTACAAGTAATTCAACACTCGGCACATTCCAACACTACACTCTATTACAATTGCGACGTACACCAACACAACACAAGAAATCACAACAAACTTCATATACCAAAAATCAAATCAACAAAATATGGACTAAGATCCCTAGAATACATAGCTCACACAAAATATAATCAACTACCCAACGAGATCAAACGTGCAAGTCAATGTAAAAAGACCCAAACTAACATGCTCAAACTTCATCTTATTAATGACTATCTGAAATAATAATGTTGTGTATGTCCCCATCATATGTCCATTTAATACATACAGCTGTATGTTTCATGTAATGCGTATCATTCCCGCAATGAGTTTATTAACTCCTGGGAGTACAATGCTTTATATAATATACTATATTCTGTATTGTATACTTTTGATAAATAAAAAAAATAAAAAAATTTATACCAAAAATCGAAGAATTCTCATCCCACGTATTGTATTGTGGTTAGTTAATAAATGTGTAACTAGATACATATATTCCCTAAAAACCTGTTGTTTTTTTTTAATTTCGTAAGTTAAAATTGATTTGAAATGACTTCCAAACACCAAAGAATTCACACCACACGTGTTGTGTTGTGAAAACAAAGTCTATCAGCAGTAGGTAATTTAGATTTCAGAGTGTGTAGGTGTTAGCATTCAGTAGTGAATAGTAGTCTACCATTATTGCTAATAACACGAGACGAAGCAATTCAATATTGACTTTGAGGATCGCCCGTTGATTGTAATGTTTTCTTTAATCAAAGCGTGTTGTTAATTAACACTTGCACTCAGCATTTATTACAATGAGATAAGATTTAAAAATACCTTTATTTTGTAAACGATAGATAATCTTCGATTCGAAGAAGAATTCATGTGAAAATTCTTTATTGAACCTCAACAACTATCTTTCACAGGTGGAGAGGATAGACCGCCACACACTTTTTGCTTCATTCACATTCATCCTTCGTCCCAAATATAATCTTCTGTTATTCTGACTCTTGAAAACCCGACAAATATTTGATACAGGTGCCAGATCTTCCTCAGAGGTCCCCAACTTTTTTAACATTCAAGCGTGTTCGCACACAGCTATAAAAGATGTAGCTTGGCCTATTTCAGCATATCACTCGCCTTATATTCCCATTGGGAATTGATGGTGAGCGATATGCTGAAATAGGCCAAGCTACATCTTTTGGGAATATATGGCGAGCGATACGCTGAAATAGGCCAAGCTACATCTTTTATAGCTGTGTGTGAACACGCTCTTCACTATTGCATTATATATTCTCCTGGCAATCATCCTGCACACAAAATTCAAAATAAAAGCAACAGCCTAAGTATAAAATTAAATAAATTTAAAAAGGAGCTATGTCCATGAAGCTAAACAAATAATTTCATCAACGAATACGAACTTATCCGCACTACATAATGTTACTAGCGCAGACGTAGGACGTAGGAGCTGAAAAAATATGAACAAAAAAAAAATTGTCGCCTTTCAAAAACAAACATCGTCAATTTTAGAGACCAACAGAAATTTTCCTTTTGAATGAACACCGTTAGTACCTAGGACGTCTGTTAATAATTTAAATAAAAGAAAAAAAACATTTCAAAATAGAAATATTAACGCTTGACTGAATAATTATTACCACAATCAGTTCCAATTATGAAAACAAAAGTTAAATTAAAAACAAATTCAAGATCATAAGTTCATTAAACCACAGTCACCACAGCCAGAATCACAACTGAAATTAGTGTTTCTAATTATCGCAAAAGAAAGAAGATTAATTAATCAAAAAACACTATAAACTAAATTATTGTTACGTATAGGTTAGTCGTGTAGTTTAAACACCATTCAATAAATATCGTTGGTGTAGTTTGTTGTAGGAAGTTTTGTGGTATCTCAACAGATGTCGGTTGAGAATTATTTAAGAAGAGTATCATTTATCGGCTTTCGTAACTGATGTACGAAAGGTCACGATGATAGCAAAGGCATCTGGTAGTATGGGCAGACGCCATCTGTCTGGCGGCCGGCAGCCGGCAGTGGCAGGATAACTTACAGCCTCCTAGAGTAAGGACGTCTGGTTCAGTTAAATAACCATTGTAAAATTGACGAAAACTTAAATAAAGCAACTTGTGAACTCAACGAACCTCGATCTTATTTGTTAGTTTCCCAACAATTTCAAGTGGTCTTAATCATAAGAAATAGCAATTATAATAAAATTTCTTTCCAAGTACAGCGCTCACGTGGCGTAATGAGGGTTGAAGAAATTTCTCTAACTAATGGCTAATGCCCAGTAGAAATAAAATCTTAGATTTATGTAACCACGTATTAATTTATTTTACTGGGCACGTGTTTTTATTTATATCACTGTCTAGGTTAGCTGTAAGTAATCGGAAACCTTACAAGCAAAGCTCTTTGTAAAAGCTTGTTTGTAGAATTATTTAAATTTTTGCTACGAAGAGTTTTGTATTTGAAGAAAGCATTACTAATACAGGAATTTAATTATTCACCCAACAAAGAAACAGCGTTGAAAGTTAAAGTTCACCATTCGTTGACGTCACGCTGTTAAAATGTGTACTTTATACCAATTACTACGTGTGAAAGGAGGGCAGATTTCGCCCGTTGGCATTAAATTCACAGCGGAAATTGAGACAATGAATTGATAAATCTGAGAGCCGTCAACTGCGACCATCAACTTCACAGCATCCCGGCCGTACCAGAGATTAACGTAACGTGGAAGTAGATTACGGCAGCGAGATAACAAGATGTAGAAAGAGAAAGGTCTTGAAGTGCAACTCCCACTTTCAAAAGGCCGGCGTATTACAACAATTAACGGCCTACCACACTCATTCTTACGTTCTGGCAGGTACGGCTTGGGCAATAGGCGTTAATTGTAATTGAATAATTATTGGATTCGGATATCGTCAGTGTTAAACCACAGTCATTCCGAATACTACCTACACGTCTAACACTTTAAGAGCTTAAAAAAATATAGTTTTTGTTATATTTTAAGATAATTTGTATTCAGATGTCGAGGAGAAAAAGTAATTAGGTGGTTGTATGAAATTCTATCGAAAATCATAAAAAAACACATCATTTCTGTTAATTGCTACTCCTAGTGCCATATTTTTTAAATGCTACTTAACTCAGATGTCAAGAGATTTTACCTCCATTTTAAATGAGTCGTGTTTTATCAAATATTTTCACAAGTCACTTATGCTTATTCATTATAATGGTTTTTATATTATTTTAATGCAATTCCATTATCATTCACAATTGCATGTAATATCTCTCTAGAAATTTATGGCACGGTCAAGATGGGAAGTGTCGAGAGTCAGGATAATAGAAGAGTATGTATTGAAGGGAATGAAGCAAGCATTATGTGCCAAGACCGAGTGTTTGGCGGTCCATCCTCTCTACCTACCAATCGCATCGTGATGGTTATTAAGTTGGTTAACTCTTTCGAACCATTTTCAGCAATCTTCGTCTTCTTTTTTAACGTTCCTTCTTTGACCAACCCAACCCTTCTTTGCCCCGCAGGTTTATTACAGAGAAAACTTTTTGGGGACGATAGCGGAGTCGTCATGAATTGACATAATTAAACAACATGTAATCTGAAAGGAAAATGCCAATTCCGGAAAAATAGAAGCGATAAACAAATTGTAATCAATAAAACACTAATCACAGTTGTTGTGACTTCATAAAGGAGTTAATTATTTTCTTGTTTATACGAGTATTATGTTTATATTCTTGTTTATATTATGTTTAGATTATTTATAATCTCAGTTGCGACCATTACCTTTTTACTTTCCTCCGTCTTGTTGTTTGTCACATTTTATTTTAGATTTATTAGCATTATCTTCTTCAATGATATTACATGGATGGGTATAGATTTAAAAAGTTTAACAAGAGTTATTCCAATAAACAGCGAATATTCATTTAGATTTTTAGGAAAAGTCAATAGGTGACCCGTATAAATAAAATCGGATAAGTATATTCAAGACACTATCTAGGATATAAACCAATCATTTAGAATTTTGTGATCAAAAAGGTAGCTGCTAAAAAAAATTACAAAAATAAGTCGAATATAAAATTGTTAATTCTAAATTTGAAGTAAGAATCCGATAAAAATAACTTTCAATTAAGATCTCAATTATTTTGTATCTTGTTATTTTTCTTATTTTCGTTCAGATTTAACAGCATTATCTTCTTCTTCAATTAAAAATACTGTTTAATAGCCAGAATGCCTTGAATATTTGAAAATGTTTGTGAGGGGTAGCGTTCAAGGTGGTTCCCCCACATACTGTAGAGATGACATATTCAGATAGAGATCAATCACTCCTGGGTAGCTATTCTACAAGCCCTCTTCGCTCGCAATCGCCGTCAAAAGTACTTACATTGGTCGACGTGGTTTTTTGAGCCTGGTCTAGCTACCCTGGAACGGAGGATTGTATCGGTAACTTCTCAACGTTTCCTAGGACAACTGCAGATCGTTAACGTATAAAATTCAGTTGACACTCAGTCATTGTGAACTGTTATTCATTTGTTGGCAATCTGCAGTTATGCACGGAACGATGAGAAGTTACCGAAAGTTATCGATGCAATTCTTATTATCGATCGACGGTGCAAGGGGGCCAAGAGTGCAAAATGACATCGATGGTTAATAATAAAAATTAAAAATATATTAATTTAAATAAGATGGTTTTAATAAATGGCGGCGGGCCGGGCCTGCATCTTTTTGCATAACCCATCTGATGTAGGTTCGCGTTTAAGCAATTGTTACCGACCGCCATTGTATACGTGGCGACTGGAAAATGAAAGTGCGCGAGGTCACGAGATTTCACGGCCGTTATAAATATCACCGCGGTGATTGCAACGCAATCAATGCCCGTGCCACATTATTTCAGTTTCGTATCTCGACTTACCATCACTAGTATCATTAACTACTAGCGCAAACCAGTGAAAAAATCGAATGTTATAATTGTAAGATTTATGAAGCTGATTTAACAAAATATTAGATTCGCGAACTTTTTTTTCCTTATTTCTTCCCATTATTTCTACATACATTTCAAAATTAACTTTTTACATAATTTCAAAATACAATAAGATGCAAACATAAGACACAAGCAATGAAAAAAGTAAAAAAAGTAAATCCATACTAATATTATAAATGCGAAACTGCTCGAGTTCGTTTATGACCTTTTCACGCATAACACAGTATAAAGACTTTAATAATTCTTTCACCAATATAAAGCTAAATTATATGCGCAGACTACAGGCTGTATATGATGGTAAGCTCTGGCGTTATGAAATTATAAATATTAATATATTATATTTGTTATACGTTTTCTGTCGCTAACAAAAGCGAGTTTTTGCTAACGTCAGAAAAAAATCTTTTCCATGGAAACAATGTTGATATATTTTTGGGCTCTATGCTGGTAGGTACTCAGTCTATTGGTCAGATACTACTGCAGAAAATTCAAATATTAGAATTCGTTTTTTTTTTGGACAAGCTTGGAATAAATGTCAGATGAGAGTTCCTATATTAAAAATATAATTCGTAACGATTATAAAGACTGAATGATAAATAGAGTATTTTTTTATTATATTAACGAACTTCAAAATATTTAAATAAAAATAAACATCCGAAATGTTTGTAAGCGCATGAATTCCGAACGAATGAACAAAATTGGATAAGTAATTCTTTTTTTCTTTGAGCTATAGCATTATGAAATTCAGGTGGTAGGCGAGATGTTTGAAAACTGAATGTAAGGGAATGAATATATGGAATGCGGGAGGGGATGGGGGTGGAGTGGGGGGGGGGGGGGAGATAATTGATAAGTGCAAGCGCTACAGTAATTTCCCGTAATACCACGCGAGCGAAGCCGCGGGGAAAAGCTAGTAAGTATATGTATAAGAGAAAAGTTTAATTTAATTTAACGGGAACCCACTAAGATTATGCTTGTGTGTGGGAACCAAAAATGCTAAATTACACCAAGTAAGAAACGTTAATTTTGAATTTATAAAAAACTAGCTGCTTCCCGGCATGCGTTGCTAGGCCATTTAATGAAGAAATTGTTTCTCCCTACGTGTCCTTTCCGAATCATCCCGTTTCCCTTCCGCCACCCCTTCCTTTCCCGTATTCCCTTCCCCTCTCGCGTTCCCAATCCACCCTTTACCCCGTCCCGCGAACCCCCCTACCCGAGTTCTCCTCCCCCCTCCCGCATTCCATACATTCAGTTTTCAAAAAGTTCACGTGCCACCTATTGCAAATTTCATAATGCCAGAGCTCACCAGTAGTTTTACACAAAATAACGAACACAAAATAAGAATTATCCAATTTGGTGCAGTCGTTCGGAAGTTACGGAAGTTCGAAAGTTCGGAAGTTACAAAATAACGAACACAAAATAAGAATTATCCAATTTGGTGCAGTCGTTCGGAAGTTACGCGCATACATACATTTCGGCGATTCATTTTAGAGATTTATTAACTCCTATGCTTCCCGCAAATATATCGACATCGTTTTCACGGCAACGATTTGTTTTGCTTTTCTTCTGACGATTGCAATAACTCGCTTTTGTCAGGGACAGAAAACGTATAACAAATATAATGTATTAATATTTACAATTTTATAACGCCAGAGTTTACCATTATATGCAGCCAATATTACTCGCATATAATGTAGCTTTCTAATTTTTAAAATCGGTTTAGTGGTTTAGGCGTGAAAGCGTAACAAACAAACACACGCACTTTCGCATTTACAATATTAGCATAAATTACAGTAATAATGTGGAACTAAAAATGATTTTAATTTTTTTTTTTCTTAAATTACAATTTTCTTTTTTAATACAGTTTCAAGAAAGTAAATAATGTAATGTAAAGGTAAAGTAGTAATGTGTCGAAAAGTAGACAGAGTTTATAGGAAGGACTCCGGAAAATCGTGTAATATAATGACACTTTACAAATGATTTCTAACAATGTGAACGTTATATAATATAATGATAGGAAAATGTAGTATGTATGGAAACTTGTGGCAGCGCTTTTATGTGGAGGTTGATATAATGTCTTTTAGCATTTGTTATCTTGCATTCTTACAAAAGCAGACAGATGAATGATGTCATCTCGTCTTACTCATAATACCAAAGAAAGTCTAACTCTGTTACAAACACTAGAGTTATGAAAGTAGCAGACATAAGAAATGCAAGAGCTAGCAATACTGAATGTAAGTAATTATTTCTGGATGGATTGCATTTCTATAATAATATTAAGGCGGTATAATCCCCTCATATTGGGAGTTTGCTCAAGGCTCACATTTTAATATGACGAATTCGTAAACACAAAAACTTTTTTTTTCAAACCGCGACCCGGGGATGTAAGTTATATTTAAGATAAGAAAAACCATACCTCACCATTAATATATTTTACGTAGAACGGTTTGAAAATTTTATTTCTCGTTTATAACTATAAATTTAGCGGTGAGCACCAGATTTTATTTTTCTAGACGGCGAATCAATAACTTCGGGAGAGATTTGTTTAGAAACATCTTAAATATTAGTACCACGTTCTTCAGAATTACTTAAAATGAATCCGGCGGAAAGTTTGAATCTCCATTTACAATATTTGTGGCTATTATGGCTTCGTTTTAATTAAGGCGCGGTATACCCGTTCAAAAAGAAGAATATGGAGAGATATGTAAATAAGAATGTTAAAGAGGGCGCGCTAATGTTAAAAATAATAATATTTAAACGAAAATTGTGAAAATGTTTAATAGAATACGACTCGTTTAAATTAGAGCAAAAATCTCGCAAGGGTTGTCTAAAACAGCATCTAAAGAAACAATATGAATTTTTTCATACATATAACTTGTAAAATAACTGAAACAAACTTGTTTACAATAATTTTCAGAGCATACTTTGCAATTTTTTTCTATTGAGAAAATTTCATATAATTTGCGTTTCGGCACGGGGAATGTATAGATTTTATCTTCAAGAATAATATATATTTTTTGAGAGCTTTAAAACTTAGTGTTTAAGGTACATATGTAATAAATCGGTAGAAAAGGGGTATGCCGCGGCTTAAATTATAACTAATCACTTTTACATGACTTATTTCATCAAAACTAGTGATCACCCAATGGTCGAAATTCGACCACAATTGTTAAGTTTTTTAAATGATTTATAAACTTACATACATAAACTTACTAGTGGTTGACCAATGGCCGAAATTCAACTATAATTAATTTAATGTTTTTCTTATTGATTTAATGTATTTATGCATAATTTTAAAAAAATATTAGCATTCTGCACTCCTTCTCTATATAAACTAAAAGTGTGCGAAATTTCATACTCCTCCGTCCGCGCAATTTTCGTTAAAAGGTGAACAAACTTTTTGCTTCACGTATTCATATACTGATGATGATGATTATCAACATCGTCAAAATTAAATTATTTTAATTTTTAAAATTTTATCCAGACGAAGGAACCATTGGTTTCGAAACACGATGATAATTTTGATTAAATAAGTGATGTATACACAATGTGATTTTTGTTCATTTAATTATTTACAATACCACGAATTTAAAAAGAATAAAGTAATAAATATATTAATCGTTTTAAGATAAATGAGTGACACACTTTACATGCACTTCGTCACATGGCAATAAAAGTATCTACCCACTTTAAAGCATTAAAATATATAAGTATTCTAAGAAATGCTACCACTACTTTTTTTCTTCTTTGTTTATTTATTTAGTATTTATTTAGTATAGTATAATACATTTATAAACATTATTTATGATATGTTTTGATTGTCCAACTAGGATGATTCCCGTTTTAGAACAGTCAAATATTACTTATAAGGATACATTTTTTTTTACATGAGCTCCACACAGGAGGCCCCGAGGAACATAATTTCCCACAGGGGTCATCTTTGGGGATGCTGTGTGGAGGGTTTTTAAGGAAAGAGAGGAGAGGAGAGTTCTGGGAAGGAAAAGGGTTTAAGGGGTGGGTAGGAATCTGGGGTTCAGTGTGTCCTGGTCACCCGCCTCCAAGATCCAGACATACCTCACCCCATGAACCCGGGCACCCCTGCTAAATCACCACCCGTAGCGAACCACTTGGGGTGACCTATGGCAGAGGTGTTGGTAATCCAATAAAGGTTCCCGGGGCGGCGGTACCCATTCCCGCCTCCCAAATAGGACAAATACATAACACAACATTAACATTTTGTACTTCCTATTTTATTTGTTACATTAATGTTTTGAACTAATTCACAGAAATTGAGTGCGTTTTTAAATATTTTTTTAGTATTTTCTCCTCCTAACACCGTTTATATCATATTTCTCATTAAGATAATAAGGGAGACACAACGATTTCTATGAGACCTGCATGAGTTGTTCCGATAACCAAACAAATTTACTTGACTGACGGGTTAAGAAATAAATTATATGATTTGTCTTGACTTAAACAATTTGTCGGATAAAAATAAAAGACCAGTACACCTACAAAGAAATCTGTAAACATTTATACACGACTCGTGAGAAACTGAAATTAAAACGAAAACAAATTAAACATCTCTCAAGGAGTCTGAAATGCATAAAATAATATAATGTATTTGCGTATAATCTGACCACAGACAACAAGGCAAGCAATTGCAGACAGTAATAATTGCAATTGCAAGGCATCTCCTTGTGCAGGCTTCGCGTAATATAATTCTAACTGACAAGTTGCTAATTAAAACCGTCTAGGGAGCATCAAACCGTACTATCGCGTCCGCGGGGCTTGTTGGGCAATGTTTCCTCCTGCTCGGGCACGGATCTCAGACTTGTTATACTATAATGTTATATCTTAGAATTTCTACAAGAATATAACATACGTTCCCTTGAACACTGTTTTCAAACTCTTAAAAAAATATATTTATAACTTTTTGAATGTTTTCTATGGAGGTGGTATTCTAAACTAGAATTTTTTTTTCTTATTTTGATAGTTTAGATGTTAAAGAATATCTCCTTAAAAGATTTTTCTAAATTCGAATTATTCTAAAAGTTAAAGCCATCTTAGTGTCGTGGCAATAGACAGTATCTAACTAGAATCTAAATAGAACAAAACTTTAAACGCCTTTTTCTCAAAACTATTTTTTTAGAGACGGTTGACATGATATCTCAAGTTCATATAAACTGATTTTCTTGAAATTTAGCATGAATTTTATTTCTACATTTATGGTAGAAACCAACAAAAAATAAAAATAAAATAATTTTTAACCTTTTTAAAAATTCGGAAAAGTTAAAAATAACTGAAAGACATCAATTTTTTGTTTTGAGTAGCCGCCATTTTGCGAGAATTTTTTTTCATTTTTCTTGGTTCCTAACATAATGACATTTGCACTGATAAAAAAAATATTTTATTTTTCAGATTACCAGAAGGTGGAAATCGTTAAAAGATGGACAAGTTTTTATCCACCTCTACTTCAACAGCGTGTAACTTCGTGAAATGAATATATTTTTTGTGATCTTTTTGTGAATTCTTAAAATATATATAATGTAAAATAAACGAAGAAAACACGATCTCAATGGGACCACTATTATTTGCTACTTGATTTATTATTTGTGTATGGTTAATATTCAAGTATAAATATTTCGCTTCGTTTTAGCTGCGTACTGAGATACAATAAACGCCGGCGATTATCGAGCAGAACGCGGTCACACATTGAATCATCGACGCAATAAACGACGATTGGATCACTGGTGATGGCAGTTGGAAAGTGGAGACAAAGAGCGTTGCCGACCGTGACTCGGTAGCTACTACCTACATTCGAACATTGCATGGAAAAAACGCAACGCGTTACCCTTTAATACAAAGCTTCCCAATCTTTTAGATCTCATTGATTATTTTAGAATATTTTTCTTTAGCGCCCGAGTTCTCTCCCCCCCCCCGTTTTATAGGTAAATTAAAAATGGTGACCGGACAACTCAACAGTATGCAATTTTAGTACTCCTTTGAAAAGCCATTAAAGCGAAGATTTTTGAAGTGAGCACTCCTTTAGCACCGTTGTGATTTGAAACTCGAAAAATAGCGACACTAAAAAGAGACATATGTATTGAATTTAGCCTGCGAGAGAATGAGTTAGTATAATCGGTCTCCTCTTTTTGCGGTGCTTCGAAGCCTCCCCACCTTTGTCTACATTAGTTTTCTGAAGGTTTCACTTCTACAGCGTGTGAAGTATACATTCAGATTTTTTTTACTTCTGCCGCGTGTGAATTATACATTCTGCTCATCAAAGCGATTTCAACTCTTTATCGCCCTACAATCGACTAAAATCGCCCACTGTTGTGCGGTATTGCCTATGTCGGTAATGACTGCTGTAATAAGTAGGTAGACTTACCACGAAAAGTGAATTCCAGCCAACAGACAATAGTACCGTTAAATGGTACCCGCGATCGAAAAACGCCGGTAAATAAATAATTAGACTGAACACAAAGGGATAAAGGTCAATTTTATTTATTTATTTGTGTACCAACAGGATGTTTCATGGATATACTGCAAGACTTCAAGTGCGTATTCATATTGGAGGGTCAAAAAAAAAACAGATTTTCAAAGATTTTCGTTATTAATACTAGTGAGTATCCGGCGTGCGTTGCGATGCTACTTATATAAACATTAAAGAAATTATTTCTTCCTACGTGTCCTTTCCAATGCGTCCCCGTTCACCTACCGCGTCTCCTCTTCTCCCAGGTTCCACTTCCACCTTCCTTGTCTTCCACCCTCCTGCGTCTCCCCATACGAGTCCCTGTCCTCTTCGAGTTTCCGTTTCGCGTTCCTCTTCCACCTTCCCTGCCTCCCCCTCCCTCGAACCCCCCAACCAAAGATCAAGCCAATGGAAGACTTCAAGTTCGCCATTGCAAAAACGACGAGCACACAAAACAACTGTTACTAAAAAATTCACACAAACCGAACGGAACCATCTTTAGCGATGA
This sequence comes from Glyphotaelius pellucidus, assembly GCA_936435175.1. Classification (NCBI taxonomy): domain Eukaryota; kingdom Metazoa; phylum Arthropoda; class Insecta; order Trichoptera; family Limnephilidae; genus Glyphotaelius; species Glyphotaelius pellucidus. The sequence goes on along the minus strand of OW386557.1, from coordinate 11,035,436 downwards.
CGTTTGGCTTGCTGACTCGGGAATGGTGGCTCTATACGCCCCCTGGCGGCAAAACGCGGTACTACAAAAACTCGCCCCACCACAACATCAGTTCGGTTTCTTTTGGGTACCCCCTCGTATATGTTTATATATATATATTTTTTCAAGATTCCAAGGAACACAGAAGGAGAATGCAATAAAAGGCACTCGTGACCCGGTAACTGGCTGTGCACTGTGCAGAACAGAATTAAGAGGTAAATGTAAAAGGAAAGGTGTGTATTGGTGTAGAGTTTAAGGCAAGCGTGCGAAAAAACTACCGTCGCGTCGTGTAGAAATGCTTGAATTTCCACTCTAACAACACAAAGCCGTTTCAAGAAGAGCCAAAACAAACAAAACAGATCTTGAAATTTACAAGGATAGGAAAGAAGGCGTCTCAATAATGTGGAGGCACTGCCACTTTTGCTGTTTTTTCCAGGATTCCAAGGAAGGAGGAACATGCAATAAGAGGCAGCAGTAGCCCGGTCACTGGCTGTGCAGTGTGCAGTATAGAATTTAGTGGCAAATGTCAAAGGATGCGCCGGAAAATGCTTCAGGCGCACGGCTGCGAGATAAAATTTCTCTCCTTTGAGGCGGGTCCTTTGAGAGGCTGACCGACATTAGAGCGTACGTGGAAAACCGGAATAGGTTTTCTCGTGTGCCGCAATATAATCTCATTTCAGGAGTTATTTTGCTCCCTGTCTTAAGAATTACTTCTGGAAGATTCTGAAAGCCTTACTAATCTTTTTAAATGTGAAATCGCAAAAGAATTCCAACGCCCACTTTTGCAAAATATTGTGGGGGTTTAACCCGTCAAGTCTATTTGTTCAGTTTTCAGGAAAACTCAGACAGGTCTCATAGAAATCGTTGTCTCCCTTACTATCGTACTGAGAAATAAGCTATGAACGGTGTTAGAAAGAGAAAAACCACGCTTTAATATTAAAGTTAACCACAAAATAAGTAAAATGTAGACTCTTATAAAACTAAAGTTTCGGATCGAAATTTAAAAATAAAATTATGAAACTTTGGGAAATTTTTATTAATTATTTTTGCATGGAACAACAAATAAGTGAGGTGACAATAACTTTTTGTAATACTTTTGTCTTATAAAATCTGTATGAGTTTTTTTTGTTATCCGTAATTTTAGTTAGAAAAAAAGTTAGGTGAGCCATTTTTAAAACTTTTTTATATTTGCGTGCGAAATTTATATATTTCAAAAATTATTTGTTTATTTCGGCTTAAATGATTTGAAAGCATATTTTATCACCTTTAAAAAACAAGTTTTCAGTTTTCGGATATGGTCAAAAAAATTACATTAATTTAGATTAAACTGTAAAGCGGACATTTTTTGAACCTCGGATAAAATATGATCGAGGCCTTTGGGGTTAATGAAGTGGGAGAGGAAAAATAAGAGAGGAAGGTTGAGAAGGACCTAGCTTTTGAAATCTACTCACTAAATATGGCTAGTTCCATTTAAATTTAGCAATTAATTGACCATTTTAATTTCGATTCTGAACGAAGGACTTTATTTACTCCCCTGGGCAAAATTGTGAGCATTTCCTGTGAAACTGTACGCCTGCAAATGTAATGTTTTTTTAGGTTTCTTCAAATCAAATAGGTGACGCGCAAAACTATCATTTTTACCAAACCCTGTAACTGAACCCGTGAACTCTACGTCGAGAGTCAATGTGTTACCGCTCTATCTAAAGATTCTATCTAGATGCAAGGGAAGTTACAAATTAAGAAATTGTACTTGTTAAAGTGTGGGTCAAAATAGCTTTGATAATGGAATTATTTATATCATATCCACGGATTCATAAAAACCGTTTGCGTTAATAATTGAAAATCATAATTTCGGTGGTGCGTCTCTGTGTAACTCCGGTCCAATGACTTCTATTCTAGAACTGCGAAAAATCTAGCTTTAAGATTTTCAAAATTGGAATTGATTGTCGGAACGATTCAGACAAGCGACAAAGTACGTACCTACTAATATTATTTTATGAAAATAATTCTTTAATTTGAAATTTGAATTTTGTTTGTTTAAATTTTGATAGATTTTTCAAGTTAACTAACGGTGTCAATTTGAATTATAAATTTCTGGTCGTTTTTGAAAGGCAATGAAATGGATCCTGAGGCAAATATTTTTTTTTTAAATACTTTCAGCTTTTCAAATCGTACAATTCTAATATTCCGTGATTTTTCACGGGTCTGCGCTACTAATATAATAATAAAACTTGTTTTATAAAAGCTTCACAAATGAGGCCCTGAAAAAAAATCCCCCCACACGGGATGCTAAATGGAGGGTATTTTTCCAGAGTCCAGAGCCAATATGTCCAGGAGTGACAGACGTACGAATCCATCCCTCCCACTGCGGCTTGAGAGAGTCCGGCTGGAGAGGTTTAGATTAGGTCTCCCTCAACCAATCTCTTCCGATACGGCCCGCCACGCAGTAGCTGGGCAAACGCATTCACCGCCAAGACCTAGATAAAGCTCACCCCATGAACACGGGCGCCCCTGCCAAGTCATAAAAAAAAAGACCTAAGGCGGGAGGACTAGTTATCCAATAAATGATTTCTGGGCGGCGTTCTAAATTGAAAAAGCTTGAAAGACGGTTATAAAGTTTGCATGGTTGCAAATTTAATAATTCCGCTATTTTCGAAATTTGGATTTACACAAACTATTTTTATCACAATGATTTTAAGTTGTAAATATCATGACGAAATCCACAAAACATAACGAATTGAGCTTTGCATTCCGAATTCCTCCTACAATCGTGGCTATGTTTTTCTGCCAACAAGTTTAGCTTCACTCTCATCGCTTGTCAAGCGAAACGAATCGATGAAACAAACTCAAATAATATAAACAACACTTCTTGTCGGTACAACTACCTACTACTTGTTGATACACCTTGTCACCGGCCGCCGAACGGGCCGATCTAGGTCAAATGTTGTAAACGGGCCCGCCCTGCCTAATATGATTAACAAAAGTGTCACTCGTGTGTGTTTAGGACAAAACATGGTACAGAAGGTGCGGGTTTTCAAAGCGATTTTAACTATCAAGTTGTTTTAATTATGATGAAGTCAAAACTTCTTTAGCACGGTTGTGATTTGAAATTCAATTAAACGAAAAACGTGACACTAAAAAAAGACAAATACATACATCTAAAGGATTTAGACTGTGAGAGGATGAGAAAAATGAATAATTGGCCTTCTTTTCCGTTATATTTGTTTTTGGGGTGTTATGCCGTGTTGCGCTACCTCTTTCTTTAGCCAACGTTTCGGACAGCGTTACAGTGTCCATCATCGTTACAGTGTAATTGTGTACTTGTTAGTGGTGAAATGTGTGCTTATGTACTTGGAAGCACAATTACACATCTGCCCTGATGATGGACACTGTAACGCTGTCCGGAACGTTGGCTAAAGAAGGAGATAGCGCAACACGGCATAATACCCCAAAAACAAATAACGCAAATACTTTTGGCCGTGAAAATCTAAAAACTTATCTAAATGGTCTCCTCTTTGTGCGGTGCTTCGTAGTCTTCCCAATCTTCTCTACTTTAGTTTTTGGAAAGTTTTATTTCTACTGCGTGTGAATTGCTCACTTGTTATTTTATTTACATACATTGAAAAGTATTTGCCTGCGTTTGAAATGTGAGGAAAACGAAAGCTTGGATTAAAAAATCGAAAAAACAAATACTTTCGTATGCACAATTTTTCTAATTTAAAAAATGCACACTACAATTTGACGCCTTGACGTGTTTTGTGGAAAAGCTGTTTCAAAGCTTCAGAGCTCATGATGGAAATTATGTAGCGAGCTGAAAATGGTTGCGCGGTTCTAGAAACTGAAGACAGTAAAGACTGCAAAATTTTATGACGCTAGAAACTCACCGTTCCAGATTTCTGGCGTCTTCAAAAACACAAGACATCATGAATTAAAATAAAGTAACTTTGCGTTTATCACTTAATTATTTTATACAAGTGCATGCCAACCGGTTTCGGAACAGCGGTTATTAATAATGCTGAACATCATATTATGAAAGTTATATACAGTGTTTAAAAAAGTAATTTTTCATCAGAAATACCGTAGACTTTCTGTTTCATAGTGTTAGTTATTGAAATTATTTTGCACAGTGACGAATTTGCATGGTCCATAAGTTCTTTCCGTGATGCAAAAAATAAGTGAAAAGATTCACTGCTTTCACATCTATGCATCTTCTAGCACGCTATTTAAATCCGAACGGAGAAACATAACGTGTTAATCCCACGATTAAGATCGGGCTTACACGAAGTGCCAAAATAAAATGTGGCAATGTTCACACACCAAAATTAGCGGCAACAATTGTTTGAACCCGATGCGAATGAACAAATAAAGGTTCAACTACAATAATCCACAGAAATACAAATGAGCAGATTTTTTATAGAAATAAACGATGACTTCCCTGGTAGATATTATAGAATCGTTGGCTCCAAACCCAGAGATCGGGGGTTCGAAAACCAGCGTGAAAATCAAATTTAATTGCACCATTTTCCAAGGTGGAAGATGCTTTAAGAATCGCTCTGGTGTGAGTCCATCGTTTAGCGTGGAAACATTGCTTGAAAAGCCGTGGTCTAATCTTAATACCCACGTCCTTCTCAATTTCCCTCATCCCCGAACACCTAATTACCCTAACCAATCGACAGCATTTCCAACACCTGTGTCATCGGTCACCCCAAATGGATCGCTTCGTTTGGGGACTTGGCAGGGGTGCCGGGTTTCATGGGGTGAAGAATTTCCTGGTCTTGGCGGCGGGTTGAAGGAGACCCTTTGAGCTCTCCAACCAGACTCTCCTCCCGTCCACCTTACACACCAGACGGAGTGATGGATTCGTATGTAAAAAAAATGTCAGACTTTTGCAACATTTTTCATTTTGGGAGGCACCATTTATTGGATAAACATCACCTCTCCCATAGGTCATCCCAATTGGTTCGCTACGTTTGGTGACTTAGCAGGAATGCCCGGGTTCATGGGATGAGGTTTGTCGAGGTTTTGGCGGCCAATGTGTCTATCCACCTGCTGTGTGGCGGGCCGGATTGAGAGAGACTGGTTAAGGAGGTCTTTTGACCTCTCCAGCTAGAATCCCTCGACCCATCGCCTTGAACTGCAGTTGAAGGGATGGATTCATACGTCCGTCACTCTTGGACACACTGACCCCCATATTCCTACCTACCCCTCATACCTATTCCCTTTCTAAAACTTACTCTTCTTTCTTTCCATTAAAAAACCCTCCACATATCATCCCCTAAGATGACATAGGCCCTGAGGGAAATTATTTTCCTCAGGGCCAAAACAATATATCTACCGACATATTTATTAGTGTAGGATATCTTGAAAACATGGTTGTAAAAATAATTTGTTCGTGCATTAGTTCCTACATATGTACACATGTTGACACTTGTCACATGAGAACGGGTCGTTTTTCGACTCGTTTTTGAGTTCAACAGCTCGGCTATGGAACGATTTGCCGGCCTCTGTGTTTCCTCCCACCTACAACATGGGTCTCTTCAAGACCAATGTTCATTCTATCCTCTCCTCAAAAAGACCCTCCACACAGCATCTCAGATGACATAGGCCCTGAGGGGAATTATTTTCCTCAAGGCCTCCTGTGTGGAGTTAATGTAAAAAAATAACGACTGCAAAGTTATGTGTGTCAGGCCGCAAGAAATTTAAATTCCATAGAAATGTTCGTTTTTGCATGGAACAGTAGCAATGTTAAAATCCCACCTCGAAATAAATAAAATTTCAAAAACTCACCCAATCACGCGCACGAAAGTTCCCAACTAAATTCCGGTAGAATTTAACGGTTTCGACATTGAATTTTGCGAAATGGCGTGTTTTAATTTCACCCCGGACCGCGATACGGAGATCCGTGATAAGGAACGAAATGGCATCATTAGAGCGTTGTACACAAAGGGAGGGGACAAAATGGTTAATTAGAGCATAAGTAGAGGTGAAGCGAGAAGGAGGGAGACAGCATGCGAGGAGTTTCCACACAGATAATAATATAATTGTTGCTGTGGTCGAAACAATGACGGTCGAAAATCAACCAAGCGTTTTACTGAACTTAATAATGTATTCAATCGCCTATACAATAGCAATGAGGGTACCAACTTTTTTGAATAAATTAATACATGTATGCTTTTCGGCAATTTTAGAGAAAAAGGGAAAGCTGGGGTCAGCAACAAGAAAGCCGCAACTACACATGGTGGGTGGAAAGTGGAAATACGTGGTTACCAATTGGTTAAATTGAGAAGCTGAAGTCTGAAATGGGGTCTGAAAAGTGGGAACACGGTATTCCCAGTTGAGTATATTGTGAAGCTCTATTCTCAGTTGAGTATATTGTGGGTGAAAAGGGGGAATATGGCATTTCCAGTTTAAAGAGGCTAAAAGCTGAAATAGTGGGCGAATGTGAGAATACGGCATTCCCAATTGGGTAAATTGTGAAGCTGAAACCTGAAATGGTGGGTGAAAATGGGAACATGACATTCCCAATTGGGTATATTGTGAAGCCGAAAGGTGAAATGGTGGGTGAAAAGTGGGATTATGTCATTTCCGAACAGGGCATATTGAGAAGCTACAGATAAATTTGTCATTCCCAATTGAGAAGCTGTAGGCTGAAATGGGGGGTTAAAAGTGGGAATATGTCATTCCCGATTAGAGTGTATTGAGAAGCTGAATGCTAGAATGGTGGGTGAAAAGTGGGAATATGTCATTCCCAATTAGGGTGTATTGAGAAGCTGAAGGCTAAAATGGTGGGTGAAAAGTGGGAATATGTCATTCCCGATTAGGGTGTATTGAGAAGCTGAAGGCTAAAATGGTGGGTGAAAAATGGGAATATGTCGTTCCCGATTAGGGTGTATTGAGAAGCTGAAGGCTAAAATGGTGGGTGAAAAGTGGGAATATGTCATTCCCGATTAGGGTGTATTAAGAAGTTTAAGACTAAAACGGTGGGTGAAAATGAGAAAACGGTATTCCCAGTTGAGTATATCGTGAAGCTCTACCTGAAATGGTGTATGAAAAGTGGGAATACGCCATTTCCAATTGCATATATTGTGAAGTTAAAACCTGAAATGATGGGTGAAAGTGGGAATACGGCTTTCCCAATTGCCCCAAAATGGTGGGTGAAAAGTGGGAATACGCCATTTCCAATTGGATATATTGTGAAGTTAAAACCTGAAATGATGGGTGAAAGTGGGAATACGGATTTCCCAATTGTCCCAAAATGGTGGGTGAAAAGTGGGAATACGCCATTTCCAATTGGATATATTGTGAAGTTAAAACCTGAAATGATGGGTGAAAGTGGGAATACGGATTTCCCAATTGTCCCAAAATGGTGGGTGAAAAGTGGGAATACGCCATTTCCAATTGGATATATTGTGAAGTTAAAACCTGAAATGATGGGTGAAAGTGGGAATACGGCTTTCCCAATTGCCCCAAAATGGTGGGTGAAAAGTGGGAATACGCCATTCTTAATTGGGTATTGTGAAGCTTAAACCTGAAATAATGGGAATATGGCATTCCAAATTGGGGTATATTATGAACTGAAAAGGTGGTGGGATTTGTATTAAGTAAACAGTTATGCGGCGTTCCATCCAATTTGCCTACTCTTGCGAGGAAATGGCGTGAAATTTAGTTAGATAATTTATTAACTAGTTTAAATCAACAAAAATGGTATTTTCACGGTATCCTCACGCAAGGCGAAATGATCTGGAAATCGCTGAATAAAACATTAGCACGGTCTAATAATTGTCTTTGTAGGAAAGTGAAAAGACGAATATATATGTACGTAAGCTACAACCAAACACATAATTACACGCAAATGGAATAATACCTACGTTACATCAGGCGTATCAACTTTTTCCCATCATTATGATGTCACGACTTAACTTTTACTTATTTTTCTTCGTAAGAAATTGATCAATTAATAACGATGAGACAATCACGACCAATTTTAAGTTTAAAGCATCTTTTATTTATTGTTGTCAAGTATTTATTTGTAGAACTCCATTTTATTTTTAATTTCTTTTATACGTTCAATAATATTATTATTCAATATAAAAAAAAAATATATTTATGAATAAGTTCCGACATGTAATTATTATTACGCGAAACAGCTGTCACTTGTAATAATAATTACATAGCAGAACTTTTTATAAATAAACTGAATAATAAAATTATTGAATTTATATATAAAAGAAATGAGAATTTAAAACATCATTTTAAGTCAAGTCTATCTTTTCAGTTATGAGTATTTATTACTTTTACTTTTACAATTAGTATAGGTAACTGAATTTTTCGCAAGCAAGTTTTTAAATGTAACTTTGAATTCTTCGAATTCGCGTATTATATTTTCTAGCTATTTTGTTTCCACTAATGCTTAGTTCACACTGAGCTATATATCTGCGAGCAGATATCTGTTGATTCGCGAGCGCTTATCTTTTGTCCTTTCACACGAGGCTATCAAATATTTCTTCCTGTGGTATGAGAGGGGGTCAGTCGAATTAGGGAGCGGCAACGGAACGCTATTTTTTGTACTGAAATCTGTCAACTTGACATCTGTCATCCACGGGTCTAGGCAGCTCCGTAATTACAATGACCCCCTCTCCTGTTTTAGTCGGAGAAGGGGAGAGTTATCTTCTGGGATATCGCGTCTGGAGCAGTTACGTCTGAGATGTGTATTGTCTATGATTGATCTGCGCTTAAAAACGATATATTTTTATATTTGATAGCTGAGTGTGAACCAGCTTTAAAGCTACTTCTATCTAAATTAATATTATTTCCTACATTGGTAATACAGATCATTTCACATGTAACACTATACTTATGAATTCATGTAAAACCTTTATGTAAAACCTTTTAGGCGTATAAATAAATATTTAAAAAAATTTACCAAATTTTACAAGTCAGAGACGTTCCAACTTTAATTCCACAAAAATATTTTACCGTTTAACAGATTGCTTTTGTAACTATTATTAAAATTAAGTTAGTTTTTTTTTAAGACATACATTTTAATGTCCGATAATATCATTTAAAATACAACGAAATGGGATGGCAAAATAATATTAAAAATACTGCAATTTTCACAACGAGGAAACTATCTCGTGTAATAAGTTATGAATAAGAGATATTGGACAACCGTCCAAACTCTTTCATAGTCCTTTGTGCTCTCTTCTGTCATCTTTTAAACTGAGTTTGAATTCTGTGGATGGTGTTTATATGTATTTTATCGTGTTAAACCGCGAAATTTCAAGGAGATGATCGTTATTCACGAAACTCTGAAGTTAAAACCGTAGTTAAGTTTTACAATCACCAATAGTTGTAATATACTATTCAACGAGTAGCGCTAATACAGATTACTTATTAAGCGGTGGTGAAATACCCTCTGAATATTGCCTACCCAAATGTGAGAATAGGAAAAAATCATTCAGATAAACGGTCGACCAATCAAAGGGTATGGTAAAACACACCCAATATATTAAAATGATTGGAAAGGAAACGACTCGCACAACAAACTGCACCCAATACGGATGCGGTCTGCCGCGCCATAATGTCTCCATTGCAACATCTCTTTCTGTTACATGAAAACTTGATCAGAAAGAGGGAGAGGTCACAATGGATATACCAGCGTTATTCCTGTATGCACGAGTAAAATAATCTATTAAAGTCTTACCTCCGAGAGGTCCATTCCAACACCTCTTTCTGTCAAACGCGTCGTTTATGAGAAAAAGGGAGATGTTACAATGGAGCTATCGGCGGTATTCCCACAAAACCGATAATATAAAATTATATTATATTACTACCGCTGCAGCGCACTGAGGGTCTCGCTCTGTTACATGCGTGATTTATGATAAAGAGGGAGAGGTCACAAGGGAACATCAGTTGTATGCCTATATTATGCATATAACTTGGGCTTACCGCTGAGAGATCCGTTGTAACCTCTCTTTCTGTCATGTGCGTTTGTCACGAGAAAGAGGGTGAGGTCACAACGGAGCTATTAGCAGCACGCCGTACAATACGGTATTGGAACCAAAACCGGGTGTTACGACTCTAATTAATAACTCACAGACATTTTTAAATTTGGAACTTTCGAGATTCGAAACGATGTATGGTTGTTTAGAGGGGTCGAAAAGTCGAGTTGTATGGAAAAGGTAATTCAAATTTAAAAATTGAGATGAGAATTATTTTGTTTTAGTCCGTCGCGTCGTCTCACGGGTCGACAAGAAATCGACATAAACCGAGTGCATAAATTCAGAGGTCGCAAGTTCGAATCCCGACGTGGGCAATTAAATTTTATTTAAATTAACGTGTGTAAATTAATATTTACAAATTTGGGAGTACCGCCACTCCAGGAACCATTTATTGGATGACCAACACCTATGCCATAGGTCACCCCAAGGGTGACTTAGCAGGGGTGCCCGGATGTTCATGTTGTGAGGTTTGTCCGGATCTTGGCGGCAAATGCGTCAGCCTATCGCCTGCATGGCAGACCGGAACAGGTGAGAAGAGTTGAGGGAGTCCTTTTGACTTCTCCAGCCGTACTCCCTCGGAACATCGCCTTGCACCGCAGTTGGAGGAATGGATTCATACGTTTATCAATCCAGAACACACTAGGTTCCTACCCACCCCTCATACCCTTTTTCTTCCCGGAACGTACTCTTTTTCATTTTCTAAAAAGACCCTCTACAAAAAAGAACCCCACACAGCATTCCCAAAGATGACACAGGTCTTGGGAGGAATTATTTTCTTCAGGGCCTCATGTGCTGAGCTAATGTAAAAAAAAAACATCTTAGCCATGGCAAATGGCCGCCATTCAGAAACGAAACCAGTGTTTAGTTACCAGATCTGAACAGCCAAGTACTTTCCCATCCGCTTTTCCCCGTATCCTTCCCTACCTCCCTACCCCTTCAGCCTCATAACATACCCCATGTTGGAGATGCCATGGTCCCCTTGGCTCCGGCCTTTGGCTTGGGAGCAGTCGGGACTCTTGCGTAGTGTATACATAAAAAGTCGGATAAGTCAATACAAAATACGCGTGCAACATACTATTACCTACTGCGCAGGATCATAATATATAAATAATTATTAACAAAGATATAACGCAGTTTCTCTTTGGTGCAAAACAACCATACAAACATATTAGACAAAGCTAATTCCTAGCCCTCGATTAACCAAACACATACCATTTGAAAGTTTCGTGACATAACGTGGGTTTTATTTTATTTTTATGCTAGACGATACTAGAAAGATAATTGGTGCAGAACCGAACACCCACATCACGAATAACGTAAAGGCGTGCAACATGGGGCAACCTTTGAATCGGGGGCGTCTTTGATCATTGCGGATATCTACACACAACTGAGAAGATACTCGATTTTTTAAATGTACTTTTAGGAACAACGTGGAGACGTCGACGCGACGCGACGCTTCAAAAATATGTGGCAAATTAAATGATTTTTAGTTATATTCAGACATATTGATGGTTGAATTGTGAGGTAATGCGCGTTTGCATCCCGTGACAAAATATCCCCGACAAAACATAAAAATTTCTAAAACTTAATTATGATAATATACAGATATCCTGTAAAGACAATAAATTATTGTAAAAAAATAGTAAAATGGAACAAAATACAGATAACAAGATTTTTTAAATATTTATATTGAGGGATCAGTAGGATTTATCGGTCCAGTTAGGAGTTCTATCGAGCCGAACCCTCTGATATGAAAATATCTGGAGTCGGTGAAGTATTTTCCCATTTGATCTCTGGTAGGTTGACGTGATGTTCTTCTTTAGTTTTGTATTTATTATACTTCTACAGTGCAATTACATCGTGCTGATTGACTAGATGATCATTTGTGGAAAAGTGTGTGGAAGGGTTGAGTTTTTCCTGTGGGGAAGATTTAACCCGGACATAAAGTCTAGAGAACAATTTAATTTATTGTCTTTACAGGATGTCTGTATTCTTTTTTACCCATTTTTGTTAGGTTGGTTTAGTTTAGGTTTTAGTAGATATTTTGTTGAGAGATGTTTTGTCCGTAGGATATTTTGTCGGGGATATTTTGTCGCGGGATGAAAAGTCGCGGAACCGAATTGTGAAGCTATTTTCAACAGATAAAAGATTAAGCAAATTGTATATATTCCTCAAAGCTTATAATAGTGCCATGTCATTTATGTTGTAAAATTGTGTCTATCGATATATACAATTACTTGGGTATTCGATATCGCCTTTTTTTAAGAAGTTTGATCACCATTTTTTCGATCCCTTAACACGATTATTTCGATAGTTTAAACAAATGTAGTGTATACGACATCATTTTTTAATAAAACAATGATTTAGTTTCAAAGTTTAAAACAGACGAAGTCACTTCATTTTACGGTAAACAGCCTTAACTTCTCCCTTTTTCTCATAAATGATAAACATAACAGAATATTTTTAATAATTATTATTACAATTATTAACATTAATCGAACCATAAAATAACCGGTTGGTTTTATAACGCGTCGGATAATGAAACCATTTTGTTAAATTATTATGCTCGTAATAATTGTTGGTTGATAGAATAATATGCCAATAACCAAAACAACAAAAGTGTGTAATTGTGCTAATCGATTTGATCTGCGAACTTTAATTGTGTTAGCAATTTTACATAACGCATATTTACCTAAAAAACATCGTCACTGACGCCCTTACTCCCCTAATACTAACCCAAAGGGACAACTGCTCTTCAGGTTGATAAAACCGAAAAAAATCATCAAATTTTGGGTTTTGTTTCCCCCCCTTTACTCATCTAAAAATGAACCGATTTGCACTAAAAATAATACCCTACATTTGTACGTTTTGTTTTTTTTTTCAAAAATACATTGTCCAGTTTGTTAACTGATAATTTCTGATGACGGCGATGATATGATTGATGGCGTTCAAATCAGGCAAATTTAATTTAATTGATATTTGGAGGGTCTTAACTCCTACAAGAAGCATTTTATCAAAAAAGCTTTTCTAGTAAAAATCTTATATATTAAAATCAATTTTTGTTTGTTTGTTCGTAGGTTGTGCGCTGCCATAACGTTCATCCGATTGCGCTGAAACTTTGGTGATTTGTTGTACGCACGCCTGCAAATGTTTAATAAGCATTTAATGGTAAGCTCTGGCGTTATGAAATTTGTACAAATGGAAATAAGTGTATTTTATATATTTTAGCGGCAGGGAGGGAAGGCATGAGGGGAAGGGTAATGAAGGAGGTAGGGTTAGCGGGAGGGATGACGGGGGAGGGGAAGGGGACGCGGGAGGAGAAGGAACGGGGATGTATGAGAAAGGAAATGCAAGGAGCAACAATTTATTTATTTGCATTGCAACGCATGCCGGATATCAGTTAGTATAATATAAAAAATTCCAATTTCGGAAACGATTAAATCGAAAGTTCAAATTAAAAAAAAAATTATTACCACAAAATCAGTAAAGTAGGTTCATTATTCATTCTGAAAACCACGTAACGATATTATTAAATTATAAAATAAGGAATTAAAAACTTTTTACGTGAAAAATCACAAATAAAGCTATAATTTTCACAACATTTTGGTCGAGACCAAAAATTAAAATGATTCAAGTACTAAATCTGAAAGTTATTCACGTCATTTCGACTACCACCGTATATTTAACATAAAGTCGTGTTAAAAGAACATCGATTCAAGTCGTTAAGGGTCCGCGTTATTTCCTCGAGGGTCGTACTCGTAATTAAAAAGCAATTTTCCACCTGGAGCCTGGAAAGCTGAAATACCCGGAATTAGCAGGTAATTTGTACGAGATATCTGTAATTGTATTTCTATTTCGAGACATCTACCGTTTCAGTGTTGGTAGGTCTTAAGTTAAGTTGTTGATCGTTTACTGAAGAACAAGTACTTACGATTCTTGAAAATAAACGAAATAAATTACAAAAATAATCATTGTCGATCAATTTATTTTACGGATTATATTAAACTAGCTTTTCCCCGCGGCTTCGCTCGCATGGTATTACGGGAAATTACTGTAGCGCTTGCACTTATCAATTATCTCCCCCCCCACCCCACCCCCATCCCCTCCCGCATTCCATATATTCATTCCCTTACATTCAGTTTTCAATCATCTCGCCTACCACCTAAATTTCATAATGCTATAGCTCAAAGAAAAAAAGAATTACTTATCTAATTTCGTTCATTCGTTCGGAATTTATGCGCTTACAAATATTTCGGATGTTTATTTTTATTCAAATATTTGGAAATTCGTTAAAATAATAAAAAAAATACTCTATTTATCATTCAGTCTTTATAATCGTTACGAATTATATTTTTAATATAGGAACTCTCATCTGACATTTATTCTAAGCTTGTCCAAAAAAAAAAACTAATTCTAATATTTGAATTTTCTGCAGTGGTAGCTGACCAGTAGACTGAGTACCTACCAGCGTAGAGCCCAAAAATATATCAACATAGTTTCCATGGAAAAGATTTTTTTCTGACGTTAGCAAAAACTCGCTTTTGTTAGCGACAGAAAACGTATAACAAATATAATATATTAATATTTATAATTTCATAACGCCAGAGCTTACCATCATATACAACCTGTAGTTTGCGCATATAATTTAGCTTTATATTGGTGAAAGAATTATTAAAGTCTTTATATTGTGTTATGCGTGAAAAGGTCATAAACAAACTCGAGCAGTTTCGCATTTATAATATTAGTATGGATAGTATGGATGATTATTATCGTTCAAAAGTTTCCCCAATTACTGCGTTGTTTTAATTTGACTGAAGATCAAAATTTAAAAAAAATTAAATAAGTCGAAATGAAGTTGAAATAATATAAATACATCGTCTTTAAATGGTATGACCGCAGTTTGATAATGCCTTAAGAAGGCGAAAAAGCTGTCACGCGTAATAATAATTATATGGCAGAACTTGTTTATAAATAAACTGAATAATTATGTTATTGAATATATAAAAGAAAAAATAATTTAAAACATCATTTTAAGTCAAGTCTAGTAATAAAATACTATAAACGACCAAATATTCAACAATTTTGAAGTACTAGATATACGCCAAATATACGTTAAAACACTACTTAACTACATATTTGACCAAAAAACATATTTCAACAAACACAAAATATCATTAACAGACCACTTAGACAAGCGTACAAAGAAAACATAAAAATTCCGACGGTAAATACAAGCTTTGGATAAAAACACCATAATTATCATGCTATAAAAGCATTCAAAAGTCTTATACTTCAAAATAAAATTGAGGAAAACATAAATTAATTCAGATACAAAATAACAAAATGGACTAAAGAACAAAAAAGACAATATTACTGAAATTTCATAACATGAAAGAATAAAACATACGAAAAGAATAACACGCAACACACAAAAAATATAAAACACACATCACTTACACAACACATAATATAGGCTGATTTTTTTATTTAATTTTATATTTTTAATTTAGCTTTTATTTTCACTTTAATATTACTTTTATCTTTAGTTTAAAGTTATCACAATTTAATGCTTTTTATAGTTACCAACATTATATTTTTTTCTTACCAAAATTTGATATGGCTGTATATATAAATTTGTATATGGGGGTCTCAGCACGGGTAAGTCACCCAGTGAGGCCAACATTACAAGTTTAGAACTTAGAAATGTTAAATATAGCATCAAATAAATAAAATATAAAAATTTCTTCAAAATAGGCATATGTACTTTGGGGTGTCATCATTAATTTAATGAAAAACAAATACCTTTGTATAACACCACTATTTTATTAACAATATCAACATGTTTCGAAAACTATGTTTTCTTCGTCAGGATAATAAGTCAATAATAAATAACAAAAGACAAACAAGTATAGACTAATTAGAACATAGACAAAATATTAGAAAGGAGAGGTGATTAATTACCTAAAATATATCATAAAATAACAATTATATAAAATAAAATATAAAAATTATTTTAGAATGGGTAAAAAATTACATTAACATAATAAAAAATCTTTTAAAAGGAAAACAAGAAGTCTAAATAACAAAATAAATTATTATAAATATAAGTATTAATACGAAAATAAATTTAAAAGATGGCTATTTTTAAAAAACGTTTGGTTATTTATAATATTTAATTTACTATTAACACTTTTTCTAATTTCTAAAATTTCTAAATTATCTAATTGTATACCCGTTGTGTTAGTGTGTAAAATTTTTAAACCTTTATTAATATCAAAAGAATGACCTGTTTCCAAAATGTGGTTTGCAAATTCTGAATAATTATTATTATTTAAACATCTTAGATGTTCCTTAACTCTAATGTTAAAATTTCTAGAAGTCTTCCCAATATAAAAAAAGTTACAATCATTACAAATTAATTTATAAACCCCAGATTTGTTCAAAAACACACCTTTGTCCTTGTTATTTAATATATAATTTTTTAATTTGTTATTGGCGTAAAAAGTTGGTTGGATATTATCTGGCATGTTTTTAATTATCAAATTTGAAGTGTTATTATTTAAAAATACAATTTTTCTCCAATTATTATTCTTGTCAACTACGTGTGGATAAACAAAAGATCTAAAAAACTTTTTCTTATATTTTTTGTTTAACATATTATCTATTAATTGTGTAGAATAACCGTTATTTATTGCAATTTGTTTAATTGTATTTAATTCTGTTTTAAAATTTCTGAAAGATAATGGAACATTAATTAGTCTACTTAGTAAGGTATGAAAAGCTGCTAATTTTTGTGAAAATGGATGATTAGAAGTTTCATGTTTAATGATATCTGTATATGTGTCTTTACGAAAAATGTTAAATTCAAATTTATTTTTGACAACAGAAATACTTAAATCCAAAAAATTTAAACTACAATTTTTTCCAATTTCTAGGGTAAATTTAATTTTTTTGTGGAGTTTATTAATGAGTTTATTAATTTATTAATTAATCACCTCTCCTTTCTAATATTTTGTCTATGTTCTAATTAGTCTATACTTGTTTGTCTTTTGTTATTTATTATTGACTTATTATCCTGACGAAGAAAACATAGTTTTCGAAACATGTTGATATTGTTAATAAAATAGTGGTGTTATACAAAGGTATTTGTTTTTCATTAAAATATAAAAATAATCATTGTTAATAAAAACTTATTTTACGGATAGCATTATTTGTTTTAAAAATCATTTATTCACTCGTTGACATCTCCGAATTACTGCAACTGATTTCATTTCATGTTCAAAATATAGTCACGCGAGGTAAAAATATCTTTCACTGCAAAAATAGCAATACCAATAATTAATTGATAAACCCTCTTATACTTAAACACATATCTTATTCTCCATATACATAAACTAGCGCGAGCCGAGCAAGTGGTTCGGCTGGTAGGTTCGGCTCGCTTGTGTATAGGTAGCCTAAGGTATACGCAGGCAATACGCAGAATATGCAGAAGCAGCAGATATTTTCAATAGTGCCAAAAAACTAACAAAAAACGGTTCACGTCTTTTTTTAAAACATTTATGCACTGAAAAGATTATCCACTGGACCGATAGCGCAATTTAAAACTTTTTTCTCCGATTGCTCGACATTTTTTGGTGATTATTTTGAATATTTTCGGTCCAAATTAAAAAAAAATCATACCTCCAATTTTAAAATGGAGACGTACAAACTGATTATAGATCTAGATAGCCAATAAATTCACCTATCTTTTGTCGATTATAACATATTTGTATTTATAAAATCGAAAACTTCTACTTAATTATTTACAAATAAGGGAAAATTTGCCAAAATTGGCAGCAAAGCAATCCGAGGTATTTTAAATAGTGCCATATTGTGGCAAAAAGCGTTCCAGTGGATAATATGTAGGTACAGTATCGACGATCCCGAAGAACAATGTCGGATTTGCGATTTTGTAGTTTTGCAGTAAAGCTGTTTAAAGTTTCGTTTTCCTTTTTTTACTGTTTTTGAGATCAAGAAATACAGTGTCGTTTTGATATTTTACTTTAAATCAACTAAATAAGCCAACAAGACGATTTTCAAGTTTTAGCACATCCGACATTGTTCTTTGAGACCGTCAGTAGAGTTCGGTGAAATCGGGCTAGTATAGCGGTTAGATATTATAGGTATATTATGAATACGTAGTTGACGTTATAGTTATCACAGTGGAGAAGATGGTGGATTCAGGTAGATTTGTCAGGGACATTGGATTCCGGATGCCGAAGATTGGATACGTAGAGACAGGGAAAGATGTGTTAGGAGAATATGACGCGAAAGTGAATGGAGGAAGTCGAAGAAGCTTGAGGAAGACATGGCATGATCAAGCGAATCAATTACTTCTGTCGGGTCATGTTATGTAGTGTTCGTATACCTAACAGAAGAGAATTTATTGGACTGGGTGTGACTGTTAACGAAGTCAGGAGTGTGGGCTAAGACAGAATTGGGTGTTGGCCCACCAACTCTTTTCAACTCTGCCGAGAAGCGGTGTGGCGGTTAAGCCTCGATGACATTGAGCGAGTTTACAAGCTACTATCTGGGAAATTCACTATCTGTTATTAAACTCCCTCAGTGTCATCGTATTACTTGCCAACTAGCAGATTGTGGACAATCTACGAAAAAAGTTGGTCAACTTTATCGCCACTCGCTAGTGTTTGCTTAAAGATGGCGGCCCACCAACAGCTGATTTCGTCTGTCAGAATTAGTTTCTACTGTCGCTACTGAGCGAGTAGTCAGTTTTGTGTGTTATCATCATTTTGTGAGAAATCATTTTATTTTATTTCGATTTTTTTGTTTGTTTGTTTTTATTCTTGATGCAAACAACGAGTAATAAAGTAATTTTTTTTCAATGTTTTTGCTGCTCGTATGTATATGAATTATACCTCCGAGTTCTCTGAAGTTATCTATGTGGATTAAGCATTAGTTATACTGAGTTTATGCGTTATTTATATTTTTGTAATCTTTTTTATTTATGTTATACTGTAGTTTTAAAATAAATTTGTATCTGATATGTAAAAGCCCAATAAATAGGGCGTCAATAAATAAATTTGACAATCTCACTCGTCGATTCACCCGCTTTAAAATTACCGGCTAGTAGTTTGTAAAATCGCTCTATGTAATCGAGGCTTTAGATAGCTGGTAGCTAATTGATATATCTTCGAAACACAGTCAGGTAAAAATTGATGTGTACATATTTTTCTTTATTTCATAAATTTTTGGTTATTATTTAATTGTCGTTTAAGAAAAGCCATCCACCTCACTGTTTGAAATTAGTATCAGATAAAATAGCAGGTTAACAGACAGTACGCAATAAATGCCTGAAAGCACAAGAGTAAGTTAAGGCCTACCTCACAGAGCACAGAATCAACTCTCTTAAGAGTTTCAGTCAAGCGGTATTAAACATAAAGTTTTCAAGCCCATGCCAACCGGCAAACTTTCTTAGAACCGGTCTGGAAGCAAACACACACACACACAATATTTAATATTATTGTGCACACATACACACATATCACGTTATAATATAAAACTAAGAGTGGTCTGGTACCACTTTCCTTCTCGACGGACTACACCAAGAAAGGTACAAAGGAAGTAACAAACAAAATAAAGAAACCTCAAACAAAGGTAGAAACTGATGGTTTAACCATTGAATTGCATGGATTGGATATCGTGTAAAATTTTGCAGAGGTGCCCAGGTGCTTCAATGAATCCAATAAGTTTTTAAAGGTGATCGGCTACTACCTCCGCGAACCGGCGAGGTGAGGATAAATTCTTGACGTTGTTATTATGGATCGGCTCCTATGGCAGATGTGGGCACATTATTTGATCTGCCAATTGTATGTAAAACAAGAAAGCAAAACCGGCGTGTGTATTATGCATTGGCGAGCCGATATCCGCGCAAGTAAAAAAATGACGCTTTCGCCGAGTACAAAACCGCGCATTTATTATCACGTAAACGAGCACGGAAAACAGTCTCAATGAAAACAAAGTAAACAAAAATCGCTTTAATTTATCGGACAAGGAATGGTTAATTTAATAAACCCATCAAAAGCCACTTTGTATCCAATAAGATTAAGGTCTCCATCTGTTAACGCTCTCCTCAGTTCCACGCTTTGTTTGGGCTGCCAAGTTAGTGCGTCAGTCATTTCCAATACTGCCGTCATAAATAAAAGGGCAACTGACCATTTTTAATGGTCACATTCTGACGTACAAAACCATTCCAGCTGCCTATTTGCTTATGACGGCAGAATAGATCTTACCGCTTATACCACTTACTACCTTCTTACTGTTTGCTAAATAGTTCGATAACTCAGCTAGCAATATCATTTAAATACCGAGAAATGATTCTGTGGAGTATTTTGAAAACTACAAGGTAGGTACATTCACACTCCATAAAGAGTTTTAACTCTATAATTCGAAATGTAAAAATAGTGGAATCTTATCTAGCTGGAATCTTCTCCATCCTTTTTATCCAGGAAAGAAGGTCTAAAAGGTTACACGAAGAGATGTATGCCTCCCTTATGATCAATTGTTCGTGGTAATATCATATGGAGTGTCCAACCATCCTTTACTTGTGAGGGCAGATGAAAAAAATTCAACAAAAACCACAGTCCATGGTCCACAGTCTGGTGAGGTTCGATATAAATGGGAGAGAAACGTGGGAGAAGCAGGTAACGAAAGCAAGCAGGACAAAAGATAAATAAACTGAAGCTGTAAAACACTAAATGCGAACTATCAATATCATTAAAAAACTAACAATAATAACAATATGACGTCAAGTTTTGCCGACCAGAATACAATATTAGTAAAATAAACCAAAAACAAAAACACTGACACCAATCGAAGATAATCCACGAATGCTCTCAAAACCCGAAGCATATTTTCTACACGTGTTTTTCTACACCAGAAGCATATTATAAAACCAATGCTGAATTACATTAAAACGATTCGAACGAGGATTTTATTTCTCGATCTGTTTGCTTTCTCCGGGTCAGCTGGAGTCTGCAGTCTGCGATCGGCCGCAAAAAGAAAAAGTCAACCAAACCGTCGTGACCGCCAAAGCATAATGACTCGGAATTCATGACCACTTTTTCCTTTCGGGACAGCGCTGTGACCCCGCCGTATTGGGCAACGACGAGACACTGGGGCTTTAGAGACCACAAATAAATAATTTATTGGTTGGAAATTCATTAAATGTGAGAGTGAAACCAACGAATGTATCACTCATGATAAAATGCGTTCAAAATGCATGAACAAAAAATGTTTTGCGTGGTAGTACAATATGGACATGCTCATGATAGCATTCAAGTCCCTTTAAACGTTATTTAACCCAACATAAATGGGGATCGACAAGAGTGTAAATAAAAAAAGAAGGAACGCTATCGGGTTAGAAAATTATGTGCAAAATAAAATCGAAAATAAAGCTGCATTTTTGCGTGGCAATAACAGAAAAGAGAAATTAAATCAGCTAAGTTTTATTATTTGAAACGTTTTATTTTGGTATCCTGCTGGGAACGGATGTAAATAACACTTTGTTAGATTTGACACGCACTTTGGGCAATCTAGTTAACGCAATAGCGATTGACAAATTAAATAACATCGTTAAATATTTAAGCAGATGTTTTTTTAATCCTGGAAAAGAAATATATACAAGGATGTATTCTGAACTTCAAAAGCACATTATAACACTTTTTCAGCAAGTGGTCACTATCATACAGGTGATTTGAAGGTGATCAGCATAAATTATTGTTTGAAATTCGTGAAAGCGGTTTTCGTAAACCGTTTTTTTTTAACTAAATAACAAAGAAAGTAGCAAAAACATCTGCGCATTTCAACGACTGTCAAAACTCTGAATAAAATCATAATTTTTTTTTCGTATATCACTTTCAAAAATACCTGTTCTGAGGTTTACTAATTTACAATTATTACTATTTTACATGATTCTTGGCGATTTGAACTTCTAATATTAAAGTAGACAATGAGAAGATATTAGTGCGTTGCTTCTGTTGTGTTGTGTTTATGATTCGTGATTTGTTATTCTTTATTTTCCAGTTTGTTTTTTTTTTTACGAAATTTCTTGAATTTAGTTATTTTCGAAAGATGGGTTGTTTACCACCGGAATAATATTTAACAATTTTGCTTCTTAAGTATTTGTTAGATTAGATCGCGGTTATCTGTTTTGTCAAAGAATTTTGACGTCTTAAGGATTGGTCATAAATTACCATGGCACAAATTAACCGATTTAATTTTATTCATAATCAAGATTCCCAATTCATCCCGACCATCCGTGACTATGGCATCTCCAATTGGCGTACTATTGGCGAATGGAGAAGATAAAGGTTGTAAAATACCTGACTACTCAAAACTTGTCACTAAATCCGGCAACCAATGTTCCAAGCAACATTTCGATTCTGAATGGTAGTCTTTAACCTGAGCGAAATTCCTCTTACGATGATTGATGACGATTCAAGATTAAATTGCGAACGTGCTGGATCTATATCAACATTTTACTACTGGCCAAAGAGACCAAGTACTCTTTCTCACCAGACTTAAATTGCTGTATTTGACGGTAGTTTCAGCTGTTATCAATCAAAACTTTGGAATGAAATACCCCTGACTATTTGAATATCGACATAGTTGCAGTGCTTCAAGAAGCTCTGCGGCGAATGGTTGCTGACTGCAAAACATCGTAATTGATAGAATTTTCAGTGGAAGGATATTTGGGATTATATTACTTAATTTGAATTTTGATATCATTTGTTTTCATTTTATTTTTATTTTATATTAGCGAGTTCCCGGCATGCGTTGCTATGCCACTTAATGGGAAATTGTTTTTCTCTACGTGTCCTTTCCCATTCGTCCCGTTCCCCTTCCTCTTCCGCGTTTCCACTCCGCCTTCTCTCTCCCCTCTCCCGCTCACCCCGTCCCCGCGAACCCACCTCCTCCCTGCTGGAATCAGTCCCGATACATTCAGTTTTCAAACAGCTCGCGTGCCACCTATAACAATTTTTTTATACAAATTTCACAATGCCAGAGCTCACCAGAATATGTATATAGAAACCTTCGCGGGCGTGCTCACAACAACTCACAAAAGTTTCATCGCAATCGGATGAACGGTTTAGCAACGCAAAATTTCAAGACGCCAGAGCTCGTACGTGTATAAAAACCATCGCGGGCAGGCACACATCAAATCCCTGAAGTTTTATCGCAAACGGATGAATGGTTTAGCAACGCATAGATATCTCATATATTCCCAAGCATATTTTGATTTATATATATACAGATAGATGCATATACCATACAAATTTATTATATTAGAGGCATTGCTGAAAACCAGTTGCATTTCGGACGAAATCTCGAATGTACCTATAGCTGAGCAGTGACCCTTTTGTCAATGGAATTAATGTAATAAAAATAAGAGATAAAAATCTATTGTCAAAAAAAATAAATTATTCTCAGTATTATTAAACCACGAAATTCGAATTGATCATGTCGTATAATTGTATACCGATAACCGCAATAAAACTGTCGATATAATTAATGTGTTAAATGATTCCAGCAACCGCAAACTCAAATATTATTGGAGCTTTCAAATCTAACACAAGACGGGTGATTCTGTATCTTTTGCAATAATTGCTAACGCAGATTAATCGGTGTTACATGAGTCGCATGCAACGTACAAAACAGGAGTTGTTACCCTTAAAGTGTAATGACATATCGTTATGTGTTTGTGTTATAAGATTAAAGGGAGATGTAATAATGAGCCTTTGTCGGGCTCGGGTGTAATCTGCTAGTCAACTTTGATTTCCTCACAGGAAACCTTGGACGCCAAACCCAGTCTAATGTCTGGGTATGTCAACCAGCGGAGAACACGGTACTCAATTCTCAGAGTGTGGGCCATAGTTTTCATAGCATTCCTGAAAAGGCTGCACAAGGAATCTACATAATAAAACAAAATGTAGAGTATAGAATCGGTTCACTGTATTGATTTCGTAAGACATAATAAAATAAATGGTATGGACTCACCCCCGGGACCAATATCGTAATTTTATGCTATTCCTAGCTACCCTAATTAAATTTACTGCCACCGAACTCCCGATGTCGGGAGAACCAACCCCACCTCCTGGTGGCAAGGGTGGTCCCAACCTCTGCGGCTCAGCTTGGCCCTGCGACCTCCTCAGCAGTCGCATGGAAGTGATGTTAGACCTGGACCCTCAGGAGAAGGAAGGAGTACCCAGACTCTACTCCAAATTGTAAAGGAAGGCCCGTCAGCAATTCGAGGCGAAGAATCGTTCAACACTGCGGTATCTCGGGTTTGTTCCATAAATAAACCCTCGGGGGGAATTCGATAGTTGGCCTGCATATAATCACGGGCGCAGCGAGTTATTATTTAATCCGATGTCTCGGATAAAGAGGTACATTGATCGTAACACACTTACATCGCCATTAAACTCGTGGTCACTTTTGGGACCCGCGCGAAAACTCGCATTTTACGCGAATAAATCTTTGGTTTTTATATTTAAAAAAACACCACGTGTTTCCGCCCCCCGAATGCAGATGCCCAAAACTTGGATTTCAATCACATCGTATTAAAACTTAAGATTAATTGACCGTTGTTTTCACGGCGTACCGCACATCTCGCCGTCAAAACCAGAGTCCGGATCCGGAAACCAAACCCAAAAAAAAACCGCCGCCTACCGACACGTTGAACGAAACTCCCCCTAGGTTTGCCAACCTAACCAATTAAAATGCATTTAAAAAAATAGTACCTAACTTACGATAAATACAATCGCTTCATAACATTACCCCCCTTTCCACAAAAATGTTTGCCCTCAAACAAAACTACCAAAAATCTAAACATGCCCTGAACTATCTACGTTGGTCCCAAGGAGTACCTGGTAAAAAAAATAAACAAACACTAAATGTGAAATATAAAATACAATTATTAGAAATGAAAAAGAAAAGAAAAAAAATCCTTAAATAGTACTCTTATGACGAATGAGTGCATCGTAACCCCAATCGCGCCTATCCTGCGTGTAGGCCGGATAGTAGGTTTACGATGCAACCATTCTCGAACTTAAAAACTAGTAAACCAATATAACCTAAGAACAACTTCTTGTAAGATGATACGTGAATGGACAACAAGCACCCTCAGCACTGGAAAAAAAAATTCTGGGTGGTTGTAATATTGACTCTTACCGAGCACTACCATTGACGTATCATCTGGAACAGAACACATAAACTAACTTAAAAGATAAGTCTTAAAATTAAGAAACATACATTTTTATGATTAAATCACTCCTCCAAATACGTCAAGTTAAATTCTATGCATTAGGCATCACTGTTCCAAACACTATCACTGAATTTATATAGCCTCTCTTAGGCCGAAAATATTTGATGGGTTTACCATCTACACTTCACTGAATTTATATCCTTTAGGATAAAACTAACCCTCTTTTGGGAGAGTATTCCTAACTAACCTCCTATTCTGGTCCTTGGGTGAATAATATTTAACCAACAACAATTATACATTGTAAAGGTAATTTTAATAGTGTACAACCACCGCATCGGATGGTGCCAAATAATTTTTTAATAGTATACAACCAACGCATCGGATGGTGCCAAAGAAATAAAAAAAACAACCAACTGTTTTAGAAGGTGTCATTTGTTAATAAGATGTGCAGCTATAATTTAGTGCAGCCATAAGTATACGTCCAACTCTATAGAAGGCGTAATCGGTAAGTAAAGAACAAATTGTAAGGTTTTCACTGTAAACCGTTGTTCAACCATATAGTACATAATAACAATATTATAAGTCTCTCAGGACAATAATAACAGAATACATCCAAAATCTTATACAAATATAAATGATTCTACTTCCTATGTTGGCTTAAAATGTGGAAGGATATGTGATACCATATCGTGCCACATTATAAGATCTCAAAAAAAATCTTATAAACAAGGTGGACATTACAAAACATTTTCTGTAACTAATAAAAACAAAATTAAAACGCTTTTCCAAAAGCTGAGGCTTATCTGACGCAGCCTATGTTTATAGAGTAAAACAATATTTTGACAATATTATACGAAATAAATTTACCAATAAAACAGAAGAAGAGTGAGAGAAAGAGAAAAAAATACTTTGAATTTTAGCAATTACTTCTGTAACCTGACAAAATAGGGTCTAATAATGTCAATGCACTGAAGGTGAATAACATTAATTCTTCATTTAAAATCACTTAGAAAACAAAGAGATACAATCCCTGCGTCTCTGTGTTTTCTATGTAATCTGGAACAACAAATAATGACATTATCAAAAGCATGAACATAACCCAAAAAAAAAAAAATATGTCTGAAACACGCAGAGATAGTGTGCGGATATGCCCGCGTATTTCAGGATACAAGACTTACAACTAATAATCCTACTTAATCATCTGTTCAGCCGACGTCCAAATTTACGTCTGTTTTAGCGTTAATACTATCGATAAATTTATACTTATACATGCACATATGTATTTTTAAATATATTCTCAACTCGAGCATTGTCACTAGAGTTGAGGTTGTTATTGTAATGAAACAAACCACCCTCATCATCAATCTTACAAAACACCCCCCGCCAAGTAAATAACCCAATTCCTTAAAAATGAATCTAAAGACAGGACTAATGACTGTCAGAATGTCGGGTCGTTTCAACTCGGTTGATCAGGCCGGGTTAAAACTCCCAAGCATCAAATATTAACTAACAGATATGATAATTTGCAGTACTCGGTAGGGATGATTAGTTAGAGACTTGATTGTTTATGACGCAAAAAAATAATAATTATACGTTAAGTGCATGAAGTATTATGTTAAAATCGTGTTTGCTGAATGTATGGGCTAAATAAATATTATTCACTCTTTCCAAGAGCTCATTATTAAATTCTGTTAAACGGCTTGATTGTATATATTGTGACTTAATTTGGGAATTGTAAAGTGATTTATTTATCACTTTTAGTAGTAACGTGCTATGCTCACACTACTCGATTTAAATAGAGTAATATGATTATTGTTTGTTGAGTGTGCTGTTAGGGTGGTCAAAACTCCAATTGAAAACCCGAACAAACTCGACACACTTTACACGGTATTACTGGTATGTCCATGATGGATCAGTGAGGCAACGGACCTTCTGCCTCCTGCAGCCTAATCATCTGCAGGCAACAGATCCTCCGTCTCCTACCTGATGCTAGAACATACCGTTCCGAAACGTCGGGCAACGGCCCTGCTATGTACAGATCTCTTATCTGTCCATAGTTACTCCGTCTCCCGGAATTAAGATGAACGCTTGGCTTTCCAAAACGTTGCGAATAGGTAGCGGCATACACTACTCTCATCTCTTCGGAACATGGAAAAATTATTGGTAATCAAGCAATTTTTTAATTGTACCCAATAATTTCCTATAATGATGTGTTAACTGAGTGTAATGATATGTTTCTCGCGGTAACTCGGTACGGCAGGAAAACAAAAGAACCCAAGTTAAACATCGACGACCAAAAAAAATTTTTTGAAAAAAAAAAAAAATTTTTTTTTAGAATTCTCCAAGTCCACAAATTTCCTTAAAGCAATGCCCGTTATTGTAGAAATTGATAATAAACACGAAAGTGTCGCGAATGACATTTTATAAATGATAAATGTATTCGGAACAATTGTCCGAATTGTTGTAATAAATAACACGTCTTTGTTATTGAATTGTTGTTGTGGTTATTGTTGTATATAGGAGTTGACATTGTTGTTGTTATTGCTATATATATATATATTTTTTTAATGTGTATGTTGCCCATTTAAATGAATATATTTTTTAGTTTATTCAAATCAATATGTAAGTAGCCCATTGAAATAAAAGAAATTAAATTAATATGTAAGTAGCTCAAAAAAAAAAAAAAATTTTTTTTTCACTTAAATTTCTATGTAAGTAGCCCATTTAAATGAAAATTTAAAACGTCAGTCAGACATTAGTAAATAAACAATTTACAAGTATAATTTATAGTAGGTTTTGACAGAGCTTTATACAAATTTTCCACTCGAAGCAAAAACGAATTACCCGCATTGTCATTAAAATCTCAGTAAATATCTTAAATATTTGAATAATCTTTAATAATTATCCTCCATTCCTATTTAAACACATAATAAATTGATTGAAAACACAACAGTGTTTTGACGTATGCCGAAGTCATAGAGAAAACGTAACGAGAAACCGTCATAGACAATCCGAGGTATTCTTAGAACAGCTAGCATTGATTGGTTCCGGACAGAAAAAAAAAATTATAGAGCTCTACTTAGCACATTGTCCATAGTCTATGACCGATTTCTATGCTTTCAAACAATAACAATGAAAATGACAATTCATTTTAGGTTACAGAAGGTAAGGATTTCAGGTCCTATGCATAACTGTGTGGTATTGGAAAAACAATAAATACGAGATTAATCATTTATAAGGTGCCCACAATATAATTACGCATAGTATCCCTTTACGAATTCCCGCCGGTAATAGTGCCAGTGAATTGAAATAATGACATTTGTTGTTATTTCCAATCACCGTCACTGCAATCATAGGTTATGACCGCGACCAAGTTTAATAAATACAAACGAAATTAAGACCTCCACTGAACAGATGAAAAATAATTTTTGGGCATTATACATTACAGGGCGAAGAAAACATTTTCAGGAATGCTATAAATCGGGACCAGACAGCGTATGGAGCGCCATATTGTTACCCTTAAAGTGTAATGACATATCGTTATGTGTTTGTGTTATAAGATTAAAGGGAGATGTAATAATGAGCCTTTGTCGGGCTCGGGTGTAATCTGCTAGTCAACTTTGATTTCCTCACAGGAAACCTTGGACGCCAAACCCAGTCTAATGTCTGGGTATGTCAACCAGCGGAGAACACGGTACTCAATTCTCAGAGTGTGGGCCATAGTTTTCATAGCATTCCTGAAAAGGCTGCACAAGGAATCTACATAATAAAACAAAATGTAGAGTATAGAATCGGTTCACTGTATTGATTTCGTAAGACATAATAAAATAAATGGTATGGACTCACCCCCGGGACCAATATCGTAATTTTATGCTATTCCTAGCTACCCTAATTAAATTTACTGCCACCGAACTCCCGATGTCGGGAGAACCAACCCCACCTCCTGGTGGCAAGGGTGGTCCCAACCTCTGCGGCTCAGTTTGGCCCTGCGACCTCCTCAGCAGTCGCATGGAAGTGATGTTAGACCTGGACCCTCAGGAGAAGGAAGGAGTACCCAGACTCTACTCCAAATTGTAAAGGAAGGCCCGTCAGCAATTCGAGGCGAAGAATCGTTCAACACTGCGGTATCTCGGGTTTGTTCCATAAATAAACCCTCGGGGGGAATTCGATAGTTGGCCTGCATATAATCACGGGCGCAGCGAGTTATTATTTAATCCGATGTCTCGGATAAAGAGGTACATTGATCGTAACACACTTACATCGCCATTAAACTCGTGGTCACTTTTGGGACCCGCGCGAAAACTCGCATTTTACGCGAATAAATCTTTGGTTTTTATATTTAAAAAAACACCACGTGTTTCCGCCCCCCGAATGCAGATGCCCAAAACTTGGATTTCAATCACATCGTATTAAAACTTAAGATTAATTGACCGTTGTTTTCACGGCGTACCGCACATCTCGCCGTCAAAACCAGAGTCCGGATCCGGAAACCAAACCCAAAAAAAAACCGCCGCCTACCGACACGTTGAACGAAACTCCCCCTAGGTTTGCCAACCTAACCAATTAAAATGCATTTAAAAAAATAGTACCTAACTTACGATAAAAACAATCGCTTCATAACAGAGTGATGATGAAGAAAAATTTGAAGTTCTGATGATGTACGTTACACGCGTTTGATTTAACACCGATTAACTTACGTTGAACGGCGAACGAACTTTCTATAAAAGATCGTTTGGCCTATTATCATATCGCTCGGTATATATTCCCTTGGGAACGTACGGCGAGCGATATGCCGAAGTACGCCAATCTTTTATAGCAAAGTCTGTCGGCCCCCTCAAAGTGGCTTTATATTTGTCTGATGTGTCGTCGTGTCATGACGCGTCAGAACGGTAGCGTTTTCATACATTTAATATGGTGAGATTTATATTAGTGTGTCGCAATGTGCCGTGAAGCCTATAGTTGTGTCTCATTGTCTCGTCAGAAGCGATCCCGATCTGCATCAGAGCGGCGGAGGGGGGAGGTGGGAGCGGCACGTCACGACAGATCGGACAAGTGTGTTGTGACGACTCTATTGATTCAAAATACCGTCAGAAAACTTCAAAAAGCGTCAGAGCACGACATATAGATGTGAATGCTAGCCATCACGTCAGAGCACATCACGAAACGACACGTCAGACAAATATAAATCCACCTTTAAGATGGATGTGCCTTAAATTTGGCCACAACACGGGCATGTGCCTAGCATGGTGGTCGAAAAATCATAAAATTCATGTAACAAACATTTTAATGAACAAAGAAGACTTAAAAAAAAAATTACGCATGTGCTCTTTGCACCGTACTTATGTTCCATATACAAATATATTGATTTATTTCTAACGGTTTAGGGCTCACAGTCTTCCTGCTCTTTACGAGCTACAAAAACACAAGAAATCACTTATCCTCGCAAGGAAATTCGCACGTCTTCGCGCATTTCATAATTTCGCTGTTGCAAAATTTATGGATTACTTTGAAAAACACGTTTCTAGCAAGAGATGATCCCAGAAGGATCATCGTGACAACGCTTTATTGAAAACAAAATATTCGATGTAGTGTTTTATTTCACGAAGCCAATTATAAAAAAAATGGATGACAGAGCGGTTGAAGTGAAACCTTCGCCCACAAATTCTCAACCTATAGGAGCCTTGTAAAGTGAAGTCAAAATCAAAGCGGCCAATGAGGGCAGTTTGACGCTTCGCAGGTACTGTAATGCGGTAATGCGTCATTTCTATTTCATATCTCAGCCTTGAAAAGTGAGGTCATAATTAAAAATTAAAGCGGCCAATGAGCGCAGTTTGACGCTTCTTAGGTACTGTAATGCGTCATTTCCGTTTCATCCGAATTTCAAATCACAACGGGACCAAAGAAGTTTCACTTCAAAAATGCATTTAAAATAAATTTGACATTTGTCACATGAGAACGGGTCGCTTCTTCAACTCGTTCGTGTGTTCAATAGCTCGGCTGTGGAACGATTTGCCGGCCTCTGTGTTTCCTCCTTCCTACAACATGGGTCTCTTCAAAACCAATGTTCATTCCTTCCTATCCTCAAAAAGACCCTCCACACAGCATCTCAGATGACACAGGGAAATTCCCCTGAGGGAAATTATTTTCCCCAAGGCTTCCTGTGTGGAGTTAATGAAAAAAAAATTCTATATTTCTTAAATGCCCAACATTAATTCTGTACACATTATCTATGAACGAATTTTGCTGAATTGCAACATTTCCGCTAACGATACTCGCCACACGGCCAACTATGAGTAACTCGATAAACTAACGCTATCGGTTTGTTATTATTCACGAGAACAAACCGGACACGTGCACCGTACGATATTAAACGGCAAGAAGGAGTTTATGCGGCTCCGGTGGAAGACTACTTTCGCCTTCTTCGCTGCTGTGGTGCCCTAGGGCCCCGCGTTACCGCAGGCGAGTACCCGCGCGGACCACGTAACGCTCGCCTCCCGTAACACGACGTAACTGCGATTAGCTCGAGTGAAAGGCCTAAACGTAAGACTCGAACTCCGGCCATTATGGCGAAGAAGATCCAAGACGTCTTAGAAAAACTTGCAGGGAGAAGGTGATAGAATAGAAAGAGAAGCGCCTGTCATGTTCACAAACGACTTGAATATAATGGTCATTAAATCAGTTGCATTTGAAAAACTTGCAATAAAAAAGTAACTCGAGACCTTACGCTCTGTATTCATCACTTTCTGTTACATGTATGGTTTGTCAGAGATGGATCTATCAGCGGTACGCCTGAAGGTGTAAGCATGGTCGACCGATAACACCCTATATCATAGGATCTCAACCTGGGAGTTTGAAATTTTCAGGGGGGCAGTAGAAGACCCAGAGAAATTAGGGGGCGTTAAGATGGAACAGTGAGGGCGTGGGCAAAAAAGTGGTCTAAAAAATAAAGCAAATTAAACTTTAATAATGGTAAATTTTTGTTAGCGTAAGTAATGTAATCATTTTTATCAAGTGTGCGAAAATTCACATATTTCGGTAGTTCGGGAAGTGGATGAAAACTGAACTGAAAAATTCCATTACATTTAGAGCTACATTAAATTGGATGATATGATTTCTTTTTATTTTTTACTATATTATAATATTATCACCTTAAGTGGATTATTATTATTTAGAATTGACACTATTAAGGATAAGGAATTTGTTGTCCTTAACCTTAAAATTAACGAATTTTGTTAACGAAAAATCGATAATGTCAGGGATAATGCTGCTCCCATCTTAATGAATTAAAATCGTAGTTAACGCGAAAGTCGTTAATTAATTTAAAGTAAAGGACAATTCATTAACCTTAAGTAGAACGGGAGTCTCTCCTGGGTACCTAAATGAAAAGTATTTAAAAAAAGTATAATTAATCAAGTCAAGTGCTTTAATCACTAAATCGTCACAAATGGTGTTGAGGAAAATCCTATCACATAATAATGAACTGGCCAAATTAGTTGATTTTAAAACGCACAGCGCTTTATTGTGATATTTATAATCATTTATTAATAATGTTCCTATAACAAAACACGATACCTACAAGACACGGTTCGCTCATCAATTTATTGTGAATCTCACAGAATTGATAGCATGCAGATTCATCGTTAGGTGATCTCTTTTTATAACTTCGTGCCTCCGATCGCTAAGCATGACCCAGTTCCAGATTAAATACTCAAGACTGCATGTACGTGGATGTTCCGTTCATTTATTTAAAATAATTTCACTTTCCGTTCATTTTAATAGTCACGCCGAAGTTTGCGCAAACCCTAAACCTGAATCGACGTTTCGAAAGCGGTTTTGGTGTCTGACTTTACGAAAGGCAAGCAATACGAAGTCGTTAGTCAAAACATTGTTGTAACATTGTTAATACCTGGTACAGAACTAGTCTATGTATGTACACACAAACAGAGCTTTTTCTGAGAAATCGTTCTCTCACGGATCTCAAAAGTTGCATTTAATAGCTGGAAAATGCTGGTGGTGAATGGACTCAGCACTAAACTAAATATGTTTTCCCGATGTGGAATTATTAAGGTGTGAAATAGTTAATTTTTTTACGCAGCCAGAAATTTGCGCACCATTGTAAAAAGGACTAGTCTTTCGTAAGCAGATTTAATTTACGAGGATTGGTTGGTCTATCAATTTGTATGTCTAAAGACAGAACCTAAGAAATTTGTGGGTTTGGTGTGTTGTTTGAAAATAAAGCGAACGTCCTCCCCTGCATAGATGCGATTTGCAGTAGTGTAGGTTAAACGATGTTGGCGACACTTTTGTGCGCGCGGATTCGTGGTTCATCTCTTTTCGTTCTATATCTACGGATCCTAGTGAAACGATATCTAATTTTTAGTATTCTTTCTCGAGTGTGAAAAGCAATAGGTTCAGAAGTCTTTTTACAAATATTTTTCACCGATTCTCGGCTGCTTTCAAGATTCATGCTTAAAAATGCATTCTAATGTACCCAAAAAGACTTAAGAAATACGTGTTATTTGCGAAGATTCTTTGATAAAGTTATGTTAGTGTTATTGCTGTGTTGTTAGTGTAGTTTTTTTCCTATATAATAGAGATTAATTGATGAAATCGAAGCAGTATAACGAATATTTTGAATGCTTTGTCCATTGGTATAGGGGCAAAAGCAGTGCGGATCGAATTATTTTTAACATTAGCAATATTCGAATGCGTAACTTTAAGATCGATGACGTACCCATAAAATATAGACAGCAATATTTCAGGCTCAGTGGATACCAAAGACCTCGAGAAAAACTGTTTTCGGTTTGGATTAATACTACTCCACACAATACGCGATATGTCGCATTAAATGGCGTTCATTGTTGCGATGCAAATATCAGCAGGACAACGAGTTATCCTTTTACGTACATATGTCATTGAAGTCTCGACATTATCTCAAGTCACGTACTAGACAACACATGGGCAGCTCATCAGAAAAAGGATTGCGGTACCCATAGCTACAAACGCATATTTAAGTGTTGTCGTAAAGGTCATGTTTTATACAATTCCCAGTGTTGATGTAACGACGGTTGTTGGTAATTATTCAGAGCTGATGATACAAAGATTTTGAATTCTATGACTGTTTCTACAAATTTATGTTAAGTAACGTACGGCTCATTTCTGAACCTTGAGAATCTTATTCAAACACGATATTTTAAAGAGAGTACTTACCCATTTTCTTCTTTTGTTGATATAAATTTAAGATTACTTTAATATTTTGTACACATCATGAGAAGTAATAATCCATTTAAAAAAAGATTGCTGAAAAACGTTGAAGTACTGTTGGATCCATAGATAACAGAAAGAAATGAGATGGACCATAAATCCGCGTGCACAAGTGTCGCTAACATTTTTTACCCACCACTGCAAATCGCATCTATGCAGAGTTGTTCTCCGCCTCATTTTCTAATTACACACCAAACGCACAACTCTTTGGCTACGTCTGTAGACATTAATATTGTTTAGAAACCTACTCGATTATTACGTGTTTAGTTCCGCTGGTTGTTTCGGATATCAGCCAGCAAGATGAAGGTTTCCCAGACATTAGCTAAGCTCCAATAGGAAGGGTAACTAAAATATGAAGAAGGACGTAACTGTTTGAGACATTGATATATTTGAAATGTTTGTTTCTTGAAATCACGAAGGCACTTTCCACCTTTGGTCATACCGCCGATAGCTCCATTCTAACTCTCGGCTCAGCTCTCGGTCAGAACGTAAACAAGCTAAATATTATGTTATTTTCTCCCTTTCGTACCAACCGATCTTGGTGCAGTTCTATTAAGTTTACCTGATATTCATATTTGGTAATATTTATATGACAATAAACTCAATGGCCAATTATATTGAGTCGGAATACCATTCGAGATAAGTCCCCAGTGCGGATACATAACATAAAAACTGCCGCGATAGTATGAGTAATGTATGCACTTCTGTGTTGTGGATTTATCACCGCACAATACTAGCGAACTTTTCCGCTGGAGTGTTCTCCAGATAAGGCGGGAAGTGGCGTAATAAATACAACATGCTATCATTTTATTAATAAAACCACAGTGAAAACTTCAAGCGGACATATATCGATCGCATGGTCAAATTATATTATATTCTCAGGTCTGTCTGCCTATAGCGTATACTAAGTAACTGTCTGCCTATAGCGTATACTAAGATATTTTCGACGCGTTGTTCGCCAAACTGAGATTTCAAACCTGGAGAAACTCATGGTCACTACCAAAGTGGAAGGCAGGAGAAGCAGAGTTAAATCACCGATGCATTGGAGTGAACGAATATCACGTGCATCCGGAGCGTCCATGTCCGCGGCTCTTCTTGCAGTGCAGGACCGCGAGGAGCCTAGTTCACCAAGAAATTGGAGTGGGAATAACTAATCACTATCCTCAGCAATGACGATTGGAATAAAAAAGAAAGGTTCAGTGATTCGAAGAATGCTTTCCTTACTGCATTGCTTGTATTTCGGGTATACCCCAAGGTACCAGGCTGGGGACACTCTTATTGGAATTCGTAAGTTTAGTGTTCGAAAACATTTTTATATTTATTTTGATAATTAATTTCTTCACTTCACGAGAGGACGCAATTGTTAATTTCATTTCTGCTAATGACGTAATCAATAAAAACACAATAATAATTTTAGTCTATCCAAAGGCTTCAATTTGTAACGCGCCACAGACAAAAAGGGTGAAGAGAAAAAAATGTTTTGAAATTGATATAAGTTTAGCTGTGCTGTATGATATTGCATTACCATTTAAAATTTGACTAATAAAAATTGAAAAAAAAAGACTCATTAAAAAATCTGGAGATTATAAACATGTTTGTGGTCCAACAAATGAGATATTACTTATCATCGACAATTAACAGTGGACGAATAAAAATTTTGTTGGCTTATGGATGGTGAAAATACAGTTGTCTAAGGAAATTAATAACACAATAACTCTTATCTGTAGAACGTCAAAAAATATCTCTGTGAACTATGCAGATTTTCCCTTCGATAAGCATAACTTTAAACTTTCCGGAACGAGAATACCATTTTCTAACACGTATTGGAACTCACTTGACACGTACGCAATCACGTGTTTATTACAATACGTAAATAGTGATGGGCAACTAATTAACATGTAATTATTATGCAGTTAGCAGATAATTTACACGATTTAACGAGATAGTAAAGAACGACAACGATATTATACAAGTTGAAACGTAAAAGCAGCCGACGATACGGCATCCGGGGCCAAGTGGGACTATAGTGAAACAAAAGAGGATGCCGTACAGACTGTCCTGTACCAATACACTAATTGGCTAATATATGCTCTGACTTGATGTAGGTATGAAACAACATTAGGCTTAATAAGAAATTATGCAAAACTTAATTGGGTTAAACGCGAGCTTTGAAGGGACCTTTGTACGCTTAATGAAATCATAAATGGACGCAAGTATTAAACGATAAAAGCAAAATTATGCAAAAAGAAAATTCTCAAACAAACATGACAAGAATTGTATTAAAGTAATTACTTAAAAAGAAAAACAAACAAAAAAGATAAAGAAACAAACATAAATTTAATTTCCTATTTTACACAATAAAAAATCATATAAAGTTATTTTTATGTCGTTTTTGCGAAATGTTAAAACTTCAGCTAAAATTACCCTAAAAAAACAATGATAAACGTAGTGATCGAATCATTTTGATATTAAAATTGCTTGGTTTTTTTTTTCAATAATAATAAATAAATTAAGTAGAAAAAACTTTTTAATTGATCAATTATTTCACAAATCCAAGTGACACCGTAAATCGAAGTTTACAACATTGAGTTGGGTCTAATGCCGTGAATTCTAGTTTGGTTGTTGGCTTTTGGAATTCAGATTATAAATAATTAATTAATTGTTTTTAGGTTTTCACGGCCAAAAAGTATTTTTGTTATTGTTTTTGGGGTGTTTCGCTACCTCCTTCTTTAGCCAACGTTTCGGACAGCGTTACAGTGTCCATCATCAGGGCAGATGAGTAAATGATATTGGTGAGAGTGTTTACTTATGTGTGTCGAATCGATACCGTGCTGCCAGCTCCATTTCTCTACGAGCTGGTGTTAGAAAACATTCAGCATGGTTTTTTGCGTTTAGATTTGGTGTAGCCGTCAATTACTGGATACCAAGAACTATTGAGCTTAGCTCCGTCGTCTCTGTTAATATTGATGGGGTTTTTATGGATTTCAATACCCTCCGTAATTAGGCGTGCTCTATAAGTTTTGGGTCTTCCCAGGACTTCAGGAACAAATCCAAAGTAATGGCCGGTTTCGATTAAGTGCTCGGCGATTGCCGATTTGTCAGGGTGGCCAAGTTTACAAGCACGAAAGTGTTCCGAAATCCTTTTGGAGATCGTCCGCTCTGTCTGGCCTACATAGACCTTGTCACATCCGGAACAGCTGAGTTTATATACTCCATCTGTTTCCAGAGGAAACTTAGTCTTTGCCGACCTCAGTAGGTCTTGGATTTTTGTCGTGGTTCCGAAGACCGTCTTGATGTTCTCTTTTCTCAACAGCCTGGCAATTCTGTCTGTTACATTATGGACGTAAGGCAGGAAAGCGCAGCCTTTTGACTCTTGTTCCCCCCTGTCTTCGTTTCGTGCTGATTTGGCTCTTATGATTTGCCTTGTCTGCCTTGCTGGGTAGCCGTTACGCTCCAGTGCATCGGTGAGTTTGGTCAGTTCTAATCCGAGTTTTGGCTCCTCACATATTCTGGTCGCTCGGGTTACCAAAGTATGGATGAGACCTCTCTTCTGAGCGGGGTGATGATGCGAATCAGCGTGGAGATACCTATTTGTATGTGTTGGTTTCCTATAAACTGTGTGTCCTAGGCTACCATCCTCTTTCCGCATCACCTCCACATCCAGAAAAGGCAGGACTTTTTGGTTATTTTCCAGCTCCATCGTGAATTTAATTTTGCTGTGTAGTGAGTTGAGATGGTCCAGGAATTCGTTCAGTTTCTCTGTTCCGTGAGGCCAGATGGCGAAGACATCATCGACATAGCGCCACCATACTTTAGGAACAGCCGAAGCTGTGTCGAGTGCCACTTCTTCAAACTTCTCCATAAAAAAGTTGGCTAGAACTGGCGACAATGGACTGCCCATCGCAACTCCCTCCACTTGCTCGAAAAGTTCACCCTGAAAAGCAAAATAACCTGTTTTGAGGCAGTGTTCAAAAAGTTTGCAAATGTCATCCTCATAAATCTCCCTGAGCAAAGTCATGGAGTCTTCTAGAGGAACATTTGTAAAAAGAGACACTACATCAAAACTGACAAGGATATCTCTTTCATCAGTCTTTACCTTCTTGAGCTTACTGATTAGATCTGTGGAATCCTTAATCCAAGATTCAGTTTTCCCAGTTTGCATCTGCAACAATCTCGATAGGTATTGGGAAAGTTTATACGTCGGTGCACCAATAGCACTGACAATCGGTCGCATTGGGATATCCTTTTTGTGAATTTTCGGAAGACCGTATAGGGCAGGAGTTCTGGAGGCTTTTACGAAAAGCCCAGATCGATCCTCTTTCCTAATACTGGAAGCTTTAACTAGTTCCCTTGTCTTCAAGTCAATCTTGTTGGTGGGGTTGTTTTTTATTTTCTTATAGGTGCCGGCATCGCACAGGAGGTCTTCCATCTTGTTGATGTAGTCTACCGTATTAATCACGACAGTGGCATTGCCTTTGTCGGCTGGCAGAACCAAGATTATCCATAAAAACCCCATCAATATTAACAGAGACGACGGAGCTAAGCTCAATAGTTCTTGGTATCCAGTAATTGACGGCTACACCAAATCTAAACGCAAAAAACCATGCTGAATGTTTTCTAACACCAGCTCGTAGAGAAATGGAGCTGGCAGCACGGTATCGATTCGACACACATAAGTAAACACTCTCACCAATATCATTTACTCATCTGCCCTGATGATGGACACTGTAACGCTGTCCAAAACGTTGGCTAAAGAAGGAGGTAGCGAAACACGGCATAACACCCCAAAAACAATAACAAAAAAAATAAAATTAATTAATTGTTTTTAGGTAGGTAAAGTCCGAACAAGTGTTGTATTCAATAACTGTATATAGCTACTACTCACATTGTGACGCTACGATATTTAAGTTCGTTTTTAAGCTCGGTTCATGTTAGTCAAGTTGCTATCGGGTAGGAATCCCGATAACCCAATCGGACCCATAACAAAAGACCGGCCGTTATTCACTCACTAAGCATTGTGACATAAATGCCAATAACACAAAGAGCCGTGCGAGGCATCGTCAAGCGAGATACAAAGACTAATGAATGGAATAAAAAAGGGGAAAGGTAATCAAAATAACTACGAAAATAACTGAAAAAGGACTCAGAAGGGCAAGGGCATGTGTAACGAAACTGATTTTTTGGAGAAGATAAACGGAGGTTAACCAGAGATGTTAGAAAGCGAACTGTTAGCAGATACATGAGAGCTGCAAAGAATCTGCAAAACTGGAGACAACTGAAGGCCAGTCTAAAGCTGGACATACCAGATGGCTGAAGAAATGGCTTTGAAATGAACAACATTGACACAGTGATACATTCTGAAGTGGTAATTTAATGCGCTTATATCACAGCACACCGCATAAACAATGCCCATTGTGACATATACGACGAAAGCTAATTAATTAAAACAGATGTTTTCATATTTAGAACAAAAACCGAAGATACAGT
Source organism: Glyphotaelius pellucidus (assembly GCA_936435175.1). NCBI lineage: Eukaryota > Metazoa > Arthropoda > Insecta > Trichoptera > Limnephilidae > Glyphotaelius > Glyphotaelius pellucidus. The sequence goes on along the minus strand of OW386557.1, from coordinate 10,995,404 downwards.
TTGTAACCATTGAAGAGAAAAAACAGACAGAAGTGTGTTGCGGGTGCGTTTGGTATATTCGAAGAGAAATTTCCCTTATTTCGGGTGAAATGTTACCAAACTTGTTCAAACATGAAATTGTGGTCTGTGGCCTAGGGTAGAAAGGTGTAATGTTAAATGATGTCATCAGTTTTCTTTGAAAAGATTCACTGATTGTAATCAATAATTAAATCAACTAGAAACGTTTAATAAAACGCTATAAATAAATAAATTATACTCTGCGAATCGATTGGTACACAGGAAAACGACATTTGTATCATTCAAGATATGAGTGCGCGAAAAAGAAGTTTGCTTTGATATACAAACCCAACTAAGCGTACTGCATAGACATAGGCATGATTAAAGTAAAAAAAATCGATAGGAGGTTCAACACCCTATCCTACTTATTTTTTGCCCGGCTCCATAAAGTATTTTTATTGCGTTGATTGTGAATTCGGGGCCCAATTGATGTCCTCCGTTTGCGGTTCAGAAACATGGGTCGGTGTTGGCTCATGCATACCTCTTATTATATTACATGTGCATTTATGTATGTATGTATATGTATATAACAATACGTAGGTACGTTTCTTATCTAAACAGGTAGGATACGGAACAGACGGGCAAATTAAGCGAAAAATTGGTATGGTAATATTCCCCTAATTACATAAATTGAATAAAGATTTTTTAAACTAATTTTTTGAAGTTTGCATTACTTTGTACATAGTTATAAAAAAGTAGTAGCCTCGCAATTTAGTTGATTCTATATAAGACAGCAGTACACCATTTTTTGGAATTACCGTCGAGCACTCAACAATCAAAATCAAAGAAAATGGATAAAATGCAATAAAGAAGTGAACATTTTTGTAATTGTGCTTAACATCACAGTAATAACTCGAAAACCCTCTGTGCTTAGAACAGCAAAACTCTCGAACACGGTGAGTTTTGGCGTCAAGAAATTTGCAATACTTTTTCAATCTGTAATTTTTATGTCGACTTTACTATTTTCAAAGCAAAATAAAGTCGGTTTACGAACGATAATTTTACGTGATAACGTCATATAATAACGATGGAGTGAAAGAGATAGATGCGTCACAAGCCGAACGCTTAGGCCAAAGGCTCGTTCCGGCGGAACGTGACAACGTGACAATGAGTCATGCTTTTTCGTGAGTGCAGCCGGCGTTCATCGATTTATAAGACGTTATTACCTTAAAAATATCGACGGCATCATGAGCCATAGAGCTTTTGAATATTGAATAGGAAATATGGAGAAGGGAGAGCAAAAGTTGAACAGAATATTATTTGTAACATTTAATATGATTTTTATAAAACATAATTTTTTTTAAATTTAACACCAGGTATAACTGATGGTGTCTAACTTTTGCAGGTATTCATTGGCAGAGAGGCATGTCCGGTTAAAATTAATTATTATATCAGATCGACGATAAGCCTGGTCTACTCTAGTCGTGGAGGTTATAAGTTCTTTAAAAACTGCCAGCTAAATGAAGAAGGCTCCATTCCTGGCCGTTTCTTGGAAACTAGAAGGTTGTATTAATGATAAATAAGGTAACAGCAGGTTAAACGAAAAAAAATTACAAGGAAAACATTAAATTTGCTAAATATAATATCGCAATCGGAGGGGACTGAACCGTTGACCTTCGAATTTGAATCCCAGGTGCCCTACCTAACAAGACAAGAAAACGTATTACGATTATAAAAATATATGAATAGCAGCTCCGCAAGTTTTTACTGGTGGGCCCTGCGAGCGGCTTTTGGCTCGGCCTCGTCCAGTTAGTGTTGGTGACCATTTTATAAATCCAATAGGAACTGGTTCCAGAATAAAATAGTCATAAAATATTCCATCTTGAATTATTTCATAACAATATTGCACACTTCAATCCTCTGTCTCGAATGAGTCGTCTATATAATACCATTGAATGTGACTATATAGATATCTACGCAAACAATCTCACATATTTGAAAAAAAAACAAATTATCAAACTCTCCATGACACTTCGAGGAGAACAGTTATGTAGCTGCTTTATTGACATACTCTGTATTTCTTTCATTCTGTTTTCTCTTCAGGGTATTATATTTGACACTACTATGTTTTATATTTCATTTTGATTATCATTTTATCTGTTATCACTACAAGCATTTCCGTCTAGTAAGAATTTAACATTGATTATTCATGCTGTAAACATTTTTAATTGGAGTGTTAATATCTATGTAATATACCAACGGCAATCTATTATTGTAATAATTGTTAACACTGTAAATGTTTCAAACAATAAATTTTAAAAAATTAGCCCGTTCCTCTCATCCATCGTCAACCAGTGATGGCTAGTCACCGGGACAAAGTAACCGGGATGGGCAATGACGTCATATGTGATATACAGCCGCTTGTTACAACTGAGTATTACCGCCAATCTTTCCATATCCGGAGAGATAGATATTCGATACTCCAGATTCACAAATTCGTAAAACTTATACTTAGGGGGGGCACGTCCCTATGCGTCCTGCCGACGGAAGTGGCGACATCTTGTGACGAATTATTGAATTCAAAACCGAATAACTTCAGCTTTGTTTGAAATTCCACGTACACAGATGTTATTTGTGCGTACGAGAGGACGTATTAAAGCAGCAAGGAATGTGTATCAAGGTAAGAGCTGTGTGGCGTTCCACCCTTTCTGCCTACCCCTGCGGGGAATCAAAAACAAAGATATAAACCAACAAAGTATTTAATTATTCATTCTCTGGTTGGCAAGTCCGTACTGCTCGCATGGGATATCCATATTACTATATCTGCCGGATATTATTGAAACTACTTGATGGGGAAAATCAATATAATATTCATCACGCATACGATAGCATGGTGTCGCCAATCTATTCATTATCTTCATACAAAATATCTGTACATTGTATCATTGTTGCAGACGTAGATAACAGAGCCGATTGAAAACAACAAACGAATCGATCTACGGTTTGTTAATTTCCCAGCAAAGATAATGAACTATTCAGCTACTGCAAATTGGGAAATCAAAGAAAGCATGTTCTAAATTTAAATAATAAGTTTCATTTGGTCTGCAATCTAAAAAAGAATGTTCTAGATATATTATTTAAATAATAAGATACTGTTAATTTGAAGTCGAAGAAAAAACATTCCACATTTAAGCAACATGATTCTTATGGTCTGTAATCTGAGAAAGAACGTTCTAAATAATTTAAATCTTAGTACCTTTACGATACGCAATCTAAGAGAAAATGTTCTATATTTAAATAATAAGAACCTGATGATTTTAAATCAAAGAAAGTACTTTTATAGTATATTTAAATAATAAGTTTCTTAAATATGTAATATGCTGGCGAGATAATAATTATAATCAAAGGAAGAATGTTCTGTGTAATTAAATTATAAGATTCCAATGATCTGTAAGCTAAATACTATAGGCTAAAGAAACATTCATTGTGAGGGAGTCCCTTTGTCGGGGAAATAGAATGTTACTAACTTTAAATGAGAAGTCTGTTGTTACTGTGTTCGTTTGAAGTAGCAAAACTCTCGAACAGAGAGGGTGTGGTGTCATGAAAATTGTCAAAAAAATGCAATTATTTTTACAAAGGGCTGGGGAGATTTAAGATATGCATTTAGCCGAAAATATAATATTATGTCTTTTTACAAAAAATAGATTTTTGGCTCCACAAATCGATTGTAGCATCATATCGCGTCGCCCTGACTGCGTAAATACGTATGTAGATCTGTACATGCATTTATAAGAAGAAAAGACAAATACGACAAAATAGAATTCACACGTTCATCTTCATTAAAAAATAAAAAAAGCCTTTTTATGGAATAAAAAATCCTAAAACGGAATGGTTTGCAGGTCAGAACAAAGAAACTAGGGTCGCACAGGCAGGTGCCTCCACCTGCCCGGTTGTTAGCTGCCCACAAAACCAAAACAAAAAGAAGGAAGAAGAAAACAAAATAATTCTAAATTCAAACCATCGAGATGCGAATAGCAGCAGCACGTTGAGGATTGCATTTAAATATTATGGAACAAACCCAAAGACTGTTCCATTCTAGAACACGTTTTGAAATTCAAAATTCGTCTGGAAACAAAGGAAAGACGTATGGAGTTCGACTTGTTTTGTTTTTGGTAAATATTATAACTACCTACAAATATTATTTCTCGAAGAATGGGCAGGCAGAGAATTCGGTACCGATCGACAACTTATTAATAATTAGTGATGTCGTACTTGCAGATATTTTAATACAGAAAATCAATGAACTAAAAATATATTTTGTAAGTAGTATTAATTATTATTATTATTATTTCGGTCGCCATTGTGTGTTTATATTATTATGAAAACAAAAAAATCGACGTGTAAAAAAAAGGGTTCGATCGTTTGATAGCTCCTTTGTACATTTAAATTTGACGTCCCAAATTACTGAGATACCTAGGTAGGTAGGTAATTAATTAAAAATAATGAAAAATGAATGAAATGTTGTTTATTACTTAATGTGAGTACCTAGGTACCGCACATGAATAACTGCTTAAAACCGGAGGGACTGAGGCATTCCCAATGCACGTTTGTTGTGATGCTGAAAGGAGAGGGGAGGGGAGGGAGATGGGAAAGAGGAATGACTTACTGACTATTCAGATCTGGTAAAAAAATGCAGCTTTTATCAAATGTAATACAAATTATTATCACATTATGATGGTTACAGATATAAACATACATACTTAACTAGCGGCCAAGATAGGAACTAAAAAATGACGTCTATTTTTTAATTGGATTTTTTAAAAATACATTTGTTGTAGCGACGTCCCCGATGGCGTAGATAATATATGGATCAGTAGATACACAATCGGATGACATTACCTGGTTTCATGATAACCATGTTTTTGTCCCCTGTCAAAAACGAATGTTGTAAAGAATATGACGTTTGAAAAAATTTTTTTCTCGGAAAGAATTTTAAATAAAGATGCATCATATTGATATTTTGTATAACGCATTCAAAGTGTAATGTAATTGGGAGTTTTTTTTACATTACAAGATAATAATAAAGTGTCAATAATCGTACGTTAGGAATGCGAAAACAAAAAATGCGACTTCAAATGTAGGTACCTAGTATTTAGCATTAGATTTTGAAATGAAGTTCTGATAATTCCCAATGTTTTTGTACAGTAGATTGGATTAAAACATAAAATAAATTGTGATGTTATTAAATTATTTAGATTTGCATTGTTTCAATACACTTTTTGTCTAATAAGAAATCATTAAGTTTCCAATTGGATCATGTGTCATAGGATATTTGACTATCAGAGGGAATAGGACATCCCCAATTGGGGTATGTTTGCTGTGCTGTGATATAAGGTAGAGAGAGGAAGGTTGGGTGCTAAAGTTTTTACAACTACTGTCACAATCAGAATTTGATTGAATTTTAAATCACCTACCAATGAGTTTGAATCGTATTTTTGGTTTTTATTATCAGTTTCTTGTGTTGAAATGAAGTACGAAATAAACTTAAATGTATTTCGTTTCCTGTTACTTACAGGGGCCAGCCGAAACTGCCATATGTCTCGAAAATAAAATGATGTTTACTCGATGCCGGCCAAAACATCTGCCGTCAACCGTCAATTCTGCGAGATTACAAAAAGTAATGTGTCAAATGCTTGCATACTCACTTTTCTGTCACCCCAATAGCATGCTTGGTAATCCAGTGTAGTCTCCAAGGAATTATACTTCAAAAACACTCACAAATAATACTATTTTATAATCCAAATAACTGATTGAATATATTAATCTCACCAACAACAACACTCAAACAAAGAACAATAGACGGATCTCGCGCAAGAGTCACGTCAAAACGTTTGTTTTTAGGTTAGTTTACACGGGAAGTGTGTATGCTTTATTCTCCGAAGGATCGGTTGATTGTTTCAGCGTGCTTTTTTTATTTTTGATATAAATTGTCCGGCAAAACGCAACGAACGTACCCTACCGCCTCAATGGCGCGTTTAGAACTGGCGCGGGCGAATGCCGAATACCGAATACGGAGGAGCAGTGTGAAGCTAGCTGCGAACGAGAACAATATCAATCGCCTTCCACGCTCTAGCGCTATCTCTCCTACGCGTATACGTACGATGCGAGACGGAGCGATTCCAGTACAAGTTTTCTTAGATTTCCACCCGCCTGGAAAACTGGTTGCTATTGTAAAAAAATAATTTTTATATAGGTAAGAACCATTCTACTGCTGGGGTTGCATGTAAAAGTTTTAGCAAATATTAATACTTATGTGGTCTACTTCTAAGCACGATACATTATTAATTAATAATTTATAATGGCAATTTAGCCAGTTTGTATGTAGTGTCATTTACCTTACTAGAGTGAATCAGTATTTCTAACTACAGAGTTTTCATGATTTTCTTGCGTAGGGAAGTAAGTGCTGGTAAATCATTTGAAAGAGGACACTTTTGAATTTGTAAACACATTATATTAATTTTGAGAATACCCAGAAGTAGTCAATATTTCGTGTAAATTACTCATGACCCAGTAATAACGAATGTGAAATTTATGTAGCACCGTTTTTGTTCATTGTTCATAATATAGGTATGACGTTAAATAAAGCTAGTTACAGTCCGGTCATGTTTTTTTGTTGTTCTTTTTTATATTACCCCAAACAGGAAGCCCTGAGGAAAGAAAACCCTCAAGGCCTGTGTCATATTTGGAGGTGCTGTGTGGAGGGTCTTTTTAGGGAAAGAAAGGAGAGGAAGTTCTGAGAAGGAAAACGGAGTTAAGAGTGGCTAGGAATCAAGGGGTCAATGTGTCCAAGAGTGACGGACGTTTGAATTCATCCCTCCCACTAAGGTGCAAGGCGATGGGTCGAGAGAGTCCGGTTTGAGAGTTTTAAAGGTACCCTTCAACCACTCTCCAGATTCGCTTCGCCAAACAGTGGGTGGACAAATGCATCCGCCGCCAAGACCGAGACAAACCTCACCCACATGATCCCGGGCACCCCTGCTAAGTTGCCAAATGTAGCGAATCACTTAGGGCGACCTGTCTTGTTAAAGTGATCCAATTGTCCAGGAAAAAATAGAAATCGGAATTCACGCCCCTTTTTGGGAGGAGTTTAAAAGTACTTAAGAAAAAGCTTTGAAAAAGGTTGGAAAGGGTATTTGAGAATTTTTTATACAGGTTGATTTCGCAAAGGCCTGAAAAAACATTAACTCCTTTTTTACGCAGTGTTCATTGCAATAACAAGGAATTTAAAAATTAATTTCACGGAACCAAGCTACGCGGAGCCTGATACGCTTATTCCCCGCTCCGGCCGGGGCCAAACTGATACAATATGGGTGTGGCAATTTAGTAGTCCTTGGGTGGACAGCATAAGGTTAACTTTCAAAATCCAAATTCATCGACTGCCGGCCGTATTGTGAAATAACAACGCGAAAATGCATATTTTATTTTATTTTGCGTTCGAGTTCGAGCGTAAATATCAATTTTTTGCGACTATTATTAAAAAAAAACAAATTTTCTAAATTAAAAAATAAAACCATACCTAAAAAGGGATTTATAAGTAGGAGAGTTTGCACTTGAAAGTGTTTTTTTTAGTCCTAATAATTAATTTTTTTCTAGGCTTATTAAATTTTATTTTAATAAGCCTAGATTTATTAAAAAATTTATTAAAAAATGAACCGTATTTTTAAGTGCCAAGATATGTACTACATGAAGTATTTAATTGAAGCATGTATAATATTTCTAAGCGATCAAATTTTCAAAACAAAAATACATGATTTTGTATGAGGTGACATTATTTCTCATGGCTTCATCTTGAGTGGAAATTCTGAATGATAATTAGATTACTAATATTAACATACGACAGTGACGCCCCGGTGAAATAAAATACCGTTCAGAAACTAAACTTTAGCCGTATTTATTGAACTAATGTGATTATCCAGGTAAGTTCTTCCCAAACTTTCTCTCCCCCTTAGAAAAGTTTAATTTTCTGTCCACATTTGTAACTTAACATTTTTTTTAATTTTCCGCCGGTTTCGACACATTCACTAGCAAACTTAAAACTAACTTTAAAATTCTACACAAGTACAAAAATGATTAGATTTAATTAGGTAGGGGTAGTGGGAGGGGTGATTTTGGGGGAAGGGAAGAACATTTAGGAGTTAGAACAGGGAGGAGTCGACATTACATGGAAACATTGTTAATAAGGGTGATTTACAGGGAGCTATTTTTTAATGAACTAAATTAATGTTTGAATGAACTAATTAAATTTTTTTGTTTAATTCTAACGTTTGTAAAGCGCACTAATAAAAATTTATATTGGAATGCTTAAACTTTTTTTTGTTGAAGTTATGGCCAGTCTCAATTAAATAGTAAGCAAACTCGGAATGGTCATTATTTCGTAAACAAAGTTCATGTTCCGTGATTCTAGTTTTAAAATTTCCAGTTGTCATACCTACACTAGTAGTTAAAGACCCGCTACGCAGGTTTTTGCTGCTAGGCCCTGATGGCGGCTTTTGGTTCGGCTTCGCCCAGTTAGTGACCATTTTATAAATCCAATAGGAACTGGTTCCAAAAATAGCCTGTTCCTCGGATCCACTGTCATCCAGTGTAGCCAGTCACCGGGACCGAGAGTAAACCGAGTAACCGACCAAAGTAACAGGCAATGACGTCATATGTAATATAAAGCCACTTGATACAACTACGCATTACCGTCAATCTTTCCATATCCGGAGAGATACTACATATTCACCAATTTGTGGCAGTTGTATCTAGAGGGGACACGTCCCCATTCGATCTGCTGACCAAAGAGGCGACATCTTGTGACGAATTCTTGAATTCGAAACCGAATTATGACGATAGATTTGTTTGAAATTCCACATACATTTGTGGCGCATATAGCGTGGCGTCAAACATGCACTCAAAGCCGGCTTCTGAAATTCGACCACGCAGACGCAAGTTTATTAATACCATTCGATACTGTGCGTCACAATCATTACGTTCCAATAATGGAATGTAATGATTGTGAAGAAGTGATTAAAATTTAAAGTAACAAATGTACATAGAAAATTAAACTTTTCAAAACAAAATGTCTAGAAATTGTTTCATAGTTAATGCCCAAGAAATACAAAAAATTCCTCTTCCCTCTTTTTTCCCTTCAGCTTCAGCAACACACGGTTGGGGATGCATTAGTCACACTGGCTCCGGAATGTTGAGAACAGTTGAAATTATTGTGCGGTATTGACACAAATAGAACATTATAACAATATTTCTGTGATTATTTACGTAAGTATACCACTTTACATTATGTAAATAAACTCCTGTAGGCATGCAAAGACGAATTCTTAATTTTTCGTAGTGTTATGAGAACAACCCTTTAATATTATTTATGGCATCTAAATTACATCCCTTAATTAACGTTCTCCCTCAAAGGGTTCCCTTTTGTTTACATCCAACATCAATGATAAAGACCACCCCAATTTCCTCTCGACCCCTTCCCATCGTTACCTCTGGTTATTATCGGTATTAACTTTATAATATCAGTCAAAGTAATTGCAAATTTGTTTTTATGGGAAGGTTTGGAAACGGAGAGCAGATGGACAGAAATGAAGTGTCAGGATATGATGAAGATCTGACGACCACTGTGGCAGAGCTGGAAGGGACCCACCACTTTCCCAACGGCTGTGTGAGGAAACTGATTGTTTAACCTCCTTAGCCGCACACGTCACGACTCTTAATTTTTTTGTAAAAAGGAAGCTACATTTATTTTTAAACGAATCTAGACCCTCCAATGTCCCTGCATGCATGATTGTTAGTAAGAAGGAAAAATGTATGCATACTTACATTTGAAGTAATTAACAAGATAATGACAAGATAATGTTAGTTCAGCATTTAGTTAGAGTGAAATAATAAAGAAAAAGAAAATATTTACAGGTTTAAGTATGATTAAAACCAAAGAAAATATATAAAAAGAAAGATATAGGGGGCAGTTTGTCCCACTATCGCGGGGCAGTCCCGGCGAGAATGAATGGGCGAGCGGCCTGACCGCAACGTGCCCAAACACCCGCGTCCGTTAGGCTGGGCGCGTACATCCGATTTTGTTTTCCGGTTGTCTGATCAGACAATCGGATCGGATTAACACCGCACACATCCGATTCGAAGATCGGATAGGTAATACGACCGGGCCACGCCCTTTGGACGACCGGATTGGATGGCCGGCGTGGAAGGGCGTGGCATATTTTTATTACCGATCAGGTTTTCGAATCGGATGTGTGCGGGCTTTCATAAGAAATGTATGGCGCGAAGGCCTTCAGGTTGTCTGATCAGACAATCGGATGGAAAAATCGGATGTATGCGCTCAGCCTTAGCCGGTTTCCCAAGAGTACACCCTTGAAGAAGTGTTTGTGGAGGGGGGGGGGGGGGAACTGTGGCAGAGCTATAAGTTCTTCTTACTTCCGGGGGGCATCTAGGTCTGGAGCCATTCTAGGGCTTCAGGTGTCGCCTTGTGGTCTTCGTCAATCCCGCCGGGGAATGAATGGTGCTGGTCTTTCGTTAACCTCAAGTTCAGTGATTCGGCTATAAAATTTAGCTTACCAGAGGTTATAACTTTCCCAAGGGTCGCGAATTATTCAATAAAGAACACTCATTTTCAAGATTGATTTACTTTTATTGGACTCAATAAATTACAAGAATCCACGACACTAATACCAGAAGGGTTTAAAAAAATTGGTGGTCGGCGAGGTAGGCTATCAGAAACGAAACGCTCTCGAAACCTCGCTTTTGACAGCGTCCTGTGCATATTCTTCTGCGCCGATGTTGCAAGCGTAAAAATGTTCACAACGTTAAAAATATAAATAAAGAGAATCATAGTTCCTACACGACATTCGCACATCGTCGACTCTCTTAGGCCCCACCTATGCATCGTGTGGGGACAGCGACTGTGGGAGCTCCTTACACTGTTGATGGAGGATAGAAGATTACGAGGCAGGAGAACCCAGGCTGTCTCAGTGGGGTTGTGTAAGGTGAAAATTTCTCACATCAGCCGATTGCCATTCAAATTTTCTCTTCTCTATCGTGAGAGACGACATCATCGTGCAAAGGTGCTCGGCATAGGTAATCAAAAAATGATAATTATTGGTTATTCCAAATTTAGGATAAGATTAATCGAAGACGCCTCAGACGTAATCCAATTGCTTGATAAAGGATTTAAGTTCATTGGTGTAGATTGCAGCTGAAGATAGTCTACCGAGGGTCTACAGAAGAAGAACATTATATTTCTTATTTGCACCATGTTCTAGAGAGGAAAATGTCAAACTAGATACACAAGGCAACCGCCGAGTCAAATAGCCAAAAGAAAAGCCCGAAGTCAAAACTCATCGTGTGTGGGGAAACTCAGGTGGCTTGGTGTGGCTCGGCACGTTGATGGCGCGGCTGGCTGATATTTGGCAAGTTCAAAAACTACCAAGCCGAGCCAAAAACCGTGGCTCAACTCGGCCGTATGTGGCATATTATCTCAGCAGTTTTTATCCAATCCCCGAGCCAAAATCCGTTCAGCGTTAATTTAGACATCGAGTCAAACAGTATGGTTCACGGGTCAAAGATTCCTCCATGGTTTGGTGGTTGTTAAAGAAAAATATATACTAGGTACTTCATCTTAATAAAACGTTTGTTAAATATATAAAAAGAACTAAATTATTAAGATAATTATTTAAGATAACGTCTCAATTTTAAATGAACCTGTTGACGCAAATATACATACCTTTCCTTATATATGTATGTACCTTTGCATTCCTACTTATACTATCTACCGACCTAAACTTTTCCCGAACTGACAACAACACTTGGACTAGTCACAAATGACAATATAATAATGAAGTCTACGTCGGTGTTATGTGCTTGCAATGGTAAAAAAGGTTATCTCTTGGTGCATTCAACACTGTTCTGAATGAATAAATGTCTACTGCTGTTATATGCTTGCAAGATCTAAAGTGATCTTTTGGTGCATTCAACATCAATTATTATTAAAAAAGTTTAGGTGTGTTATATGCGGTGCATTGCTCCATGGAGGCCTCTAAGTGCATTCAACGACCACTATTGAAAAAGTCTATTTGTGTAGGTATATGCTGCCAATGATCTACATTGATCTCTTGGCGCATTCAACCTCAATTATCAAAGAAGTGTAAACGTTTGGTGTGGGGTGCAATGGTCCACAAATCCATGCATTCAACATCCACATAAAAAGGCTACTGTGTCTGTTTGATGTGCTTGTAATGTTCTAAATTACATCGACCAGGACGAAGAATTTATCATCCCAGAAAGCAACGTTGGGGTAAGTCATATCCTGCCCAATCCCACATTATTATCCCATTATCCCACCGGCTCCGCAGGTTTTTGCTGATAGGCCCTGCGAGCGGCTTTTACTTCGGCTTCGCCCGGTTACCCAGTTAGTGTTGGTGACCATTTTATAAATCCAACAGGAACTGATTTCAAAAATAGCCCGCTCCTCGAATCCACTGTCATCGAGTGATAGTCACCGGTACAAGGTAAGCGAGACAGGCAACTATGTATGACCGTCAATCTTACCGTATCCGAAGAGATCCGGAGAGATGCTACATATTAACAAATTCGTAGCACTTATACTTAGGGGGACACGCTCCCATCCGACCTGCTGACGAAAGTGGCGACATCTTGTGACGAATTCTTGAATTCAAAATCGAATTACGTCGATAGCTTTGTTTGAAATTCCACACACACGGATGCGTACGGCGTGGCGTCAACATGCACTCGAAACTGGGTTCTGAAATTGAACCACGCAGACGCAGAAGTATTAATACTATTCGATAAAATAATTTTCGTAGGTATCTACATTATCGGCTTCCTGTGTGGAGTTATTGTAAAAAAGAAAAAGAAAATACCTATTTTTAAAATCTACTTGAATACCCATTTTACAAAATTTTCTTACACACCTCGAAACTTTTTGTCTTATTTAAAATAATATTTTCATATTACTTTCGCTAATTTAGATCTTCATACATCGGTACTTTCCTGCAAACTTAATGCTTAGTTCACACTGAGCTATATATCTGCGAGCAGATATCTGTTGATTCGCGAGCGCTTATCTTTTGTCCTTTCACACGAGGCTATCAAATATTTCTTCCTGTGGTAGGAGAGGGGGTCAGTCGAATTAGGGAGCGGCAACGGAACACATATTTTTTGTACAGAAATCTGTCAACTTGACATCTGTTATCCACCGGTCTAAGCAGCTCCGTAATTACAATGACCCCATCTCCTGTTTTAGTCGGAGAAGGGGAGAGTTATCTTCTGGGATATCGCGTCTGGAGCGGTTACGTCTGAGATGTGTATTGTCTATGATTGATCTGCGCTTAAAAACGCTTAGGTGTGAACGGTCTGAAGGGATTGTATGGAGAGCGTTATTTGGCGTGCTATGATCTTTTATATTTGATAGCTGAGTGTGAACCAGCTCTAAAGCTTTTCACCACCAGAAAATCAGCGACGTTTGCAAATATGTTAATTCAGTTTTAAGGTTTTTAAACGCCTTGTTTTATTCTCGAAGTTTGATAGCCTAACTTAATTAAAGCTTATTTTAGCTAAGCTGTTTTCTTGCTTTAGTAACCTAATTTAGATGAAAATTTAACTATTAGGCACAGTTATTATTGTTTTTAAAACCCAATGTTATTTATGCCATCAGCCAGTTGTTCTTACAAGACTTTTATTTCGAAAACTTTATTTTTTACTCCTACAACGAAATTTAATGTTATTTACAAATGTTCATCGTTAATTAGAGCATGCTCATGACAGAACCTTTTGAATTTTGGGAATATTACCTACGAAAGATATTACAAGCAGTCAAAACTGATAGTTGAAACTGAAAAGTGAAGTTGATATTTACGGCCGGCCGATGAGCGTATTACGTCACAGTACATGTGGAGCAGTACTGCGGCACTGCCATTTGAATTTTCATTTCATAGTACTTGTTGGACACAATTGCATACATTCACCAATGTTCACTTTGAAAGCACATATTGCGTATATGGGTATCGGTATGGGTACCGCCGCTCCGGTAACCATTTGTTGGATAACCAAAATTAGTGCCTTAAGTCACCCCAAGTGGACTTAACACGGGCTTATGTCGGCGGGACTTGTCTAGGCTTTGTCGGCGGATGCTTCTGTTCACTTATTGCCTGGCAGGCCCGGTCGGGAGAGATTGGTTTTTTGTTTATTTTTACATTAGCTCCCCACAGGAGGCCCTGAGGAAAACAATTCCCCTCAGGGCCTATGTCATCTTTGGGGATGCTGTGTGGAGGGTCTTTTTAGGAAAAGAAGGAAAAGGAGAGGAAATTCTGCGAAGGAAGAGTATTAGGGATCGATAGGAATCTGGGGGTCAGTGGGTCCAGGAGTGATCATCCCTCCCTGAATCCATCCCTCCCATTGCGGTGCAAGGCGTTGTTCCGAGAGAGTACGGCTGGAGAAAAAAACCCGGCCTGTCATGCCGCAGGTGGGCAGAAGTGCATCCACCACCAAGACCTGGACAAACCTCACCCCATGAGCCCGGGCACCTCTGCAAAGTCACCAAACGTGGCGAATCACTTGGGGAGTTTGAGAATCACTATGGCAGAGGTTTGGTTGAGGGAGAAGAGATCGTTTGGCCTCTCCAGCAGAACACTCTCGACCCATCGTCTTGCATCGCAGTGGAAGGGATGAATTACGCCCCTCACTCTTGGACCTACTGATCCCCAGATTCGTACCCACCCCTCATACGTTTTTCCTTCCCAGAATTTTATCTCCTTCCTTTATTTTAAAAGACCCTTCACACAGCATCCCCAGAAATGACTCAGGGCCTGAGAGAAATCATTTTCCTCTTGGCCTCCCGCGTGAACCTAAGGTTAAAAAATAAGAATAAAATGGGAGATAACCACATAGGAAAATTAGGAACAAAATATATACTTACAACTTAATAGGAACGTTTGCGCGGCCGGTTTCGATCCAATCTTAATTTTGGATTTGAAATCAAAATACCCAACCAAAATGAATTTTTTTTTGTTATTTAGAGGTTTATCAAATATCTAGTACGGAAGTAAGCTACTTTATTTATTTTACTTTAAATTAAAAGATATAGGCCATTTAAGATTTTATTGTTTCATGATTTTTGAGGCAATTTGAATAATTATTTGTGAGTTAATAAAAAATAATTACACCATATTATAAAATATAAAATAAAAAAGAAAACTTTATAAAATAAATCATTTTGATGGGGTGTAAATTTAAAATACAAATCACCTACTTATGGCGGAAAAAAAATCGTTTATAATAATTATAAAAATTACAACTCAAAAAATGCAATTTTAACAATGTTTTATTTTTTAATTTATTTTTCATCATATTTAAAAAATAAATCCATTAAAATTATTTTCTAAATATTTTCATTTACTCACAAATTAATGCCCAAGTTGCCTCTAAAATCATGAAACACTAACATTTATAATCTGGCCTATATCTTATAATTTATAGCAAAAATAAGTAAAGTTGCTCACATCCGTACTAGGTAATTGATACATATTTTGACTACAAATTTTTTTCAGTTTGGTTGGGTATGTTGATCTCAAATCCAAATTTAATATTAGTACAAAACGGGCCGAAACCGGCCACGCAAACGTTCCACTTAACATTGTAATCTCCTCTTGTGCTCAAAAGATTAATTAACGAATAAACATTTTTGTACGCACATTATAAAGCGGCGATGCTTCCAACTGCATTGTTTTTATCTCTAGTATCGCATCTTATTTGTTGATAGATTAGGGCCAAACTTCTGACGGTTCTCCCTGTGGGGAGGAGTATAAAGCAATTGAACAAAAATTCTTCTGAAATACATATATATGTTGCGTAAGTTTTTTTTATGAATACCGCATAAGAGTTTCAACTGCTACCATCTGGAGCCAGTGAGACTATGGCATCCCCATTTGAGATTTTTTATTTTTTTGTTCTTGCCTAAAATTACTTTTGAAATCATAAAGGCCAATGTTGAAAATATCAAGAGACCTAGAGGTATCATTTAGTAGCACTATACCTCTTGTCATGCTATGCTGGGCCAGAACGTCCGTTCTGCCATGGGGAATACAGAGCAAGTCGTGGTGACGACCCTGGCGGTAGTTCTTCGGTACGAACAACTTATAGCATTCCAAGGGTATAGGCTGTCAATGTAATTGTTTATAATTTAAAAGCTGTTACTGTAAGAGTCCCATTCCTTCTAGATTGGAGACTTTCGTAGCGCGTTTCAGAGAGCAAATCTAGGTGATGCATAAATGTTAGATATGTTGTGGGGTTGAAAGTAGTGGGAGGGGAAGGAGATGGAGAAGAGAAAGGTGGGGAAGTACCAGGCTATTTAGACCTGGTCACCAAACACGGCTAAAGATTTTTCAAGCAACTTTTAAATTCTGAATGGTGGTTTACACCAGGGTTCGAACGAATTCGAACCCGCGACCTTCGGATAGTGAGTCGAGAGTCTTATCCTTCGACCACGGAGGCCGTCTTCGGTTTGAAGAGATTCAAAAGGGAAATCCTATTGATTCTTGAAAGAGTCTCTCCCCACAATATCCCGATTTCCCCCACTACCTATCTGAATGTTTTTCTTTAAGATTTGTTAAATCTTTGTAATCTTTTCATCTTGTGCAGTATTTTTTACGTGTTAAGACTTATTTGTTTAAAATACATAAGAAATTGATTATCAAATTTACAATTATTTAATTATTGAAGACAATATTCACCTCTTTTAAAACAAAAAATATTATTATTGTGCTATAACAACACTGTTAATTTTAATTTCCTTATCATTGCTTTGTAAATACCTTATATTCTTTATTTCATATTCTTTTATCAATATTTTGTAATGGATTCGTAAGGAGCACCGTAGGATTATTTTTGAATTTATTATAGTTAAGCGCACTCGAAGTGAAATGACACAAAACTGCGCTACATAAATTTAACGTTATTATTATTATTAATGATTAAATAATTACAAATTTTATTTTTAAATCAAGTAAATCAGATTCTTAAATCGGGCCATGTCAGAATAATAGAAGAGTATATATGAGACGATGTATGAATGTGAATGAGGCAAAGAGTATGTGCCAAGACCGAGTTATCTGGCGGTCCTCCCTCTGCCGGAAACGGCGTGATTGTAAGTTATGGTACTTGCACACATGCTCATTTACAAGCCGGCTTACGAGCATGATCATCAACTGTACACATTTGCTCATAAATGAGCAGGCTTGGATTGAGCTTTCTCATGAATGAGCATTCTCAAAACCAACAATTGAACACACATGCTCTTTAATGAACATGCTCATGTCAAATAAATGTCAAATGGAGTCTGTTCCATTCGCCCAGAACCAAAAAAAATAATTTTATTGCTTGCAACGCAATTATTTAAGAATCTCCTGACGAAAGAAAATAAAACGCTCGATTTGGGTCCAAGATGTCAAAAAATCCGAGAATGAATAAATAATAAAAAATAAATACTAATTTCAATAAAATTTGGTTTTCATTTTGGAGGATAAGGAATTTTTGGGGATTTTGGAAATCTATTTTGGATATTTTACTATCCATGTGTTCAAAATACTTTCGTGATTCCCATAATAAATCACGAAAAATAAGCGGGCTATTTTTGATGTTTTCGCAAAAAAAAGCAGGCGTGAACTGAGATCGGATTGAATGAGCACGCTCATAAGCTAGCCTGTTCACACATGCATAGAGGCTTCCCCTTTCACCCGACAATCCAATGAGCAAGCTCAGACATCAAACGGCTGTTGATTTGTGAGCATGCTCATTTCTCTTCAAATCAGCATGCTAAATATTAGCAACGTGACACACATGCTACAGGTAGCATGCTCTTTGGCTTCAAATGAGCAAGTGTGTGTGTACCGTATTATTTGTATTTAAATTTCGGTTATTAACAAATCTTTTGACTACATTAAAATGATACTGAGGTTACATTAAGAGGTTACTTGTTCCTATTTTACTTATTTCTTTCATTTGAATTTTTTTACCCTTTACCCACCACTTAAAGCAGATTTTGATACTTCTTGATGAAATTCTGCACACTTAATTTTTTTTTTACATGAACAATCCGCAAAGATGACATAGGCCCCGAGAAAAATAATTTCCCTCAGGGCCTATGCCATCTTTGGGGATGCTGAGTGGAGGATTTTTAAGGAAAGGAAGGAGAGGAGAGTTCTGGGAAGGAAAAGGGTTTAAGGGGTGGATAGGAATCTGAGATTCAGTGTGTCTTGATCATCCGCCTCCAAGACCTAGGCAAACCTCACCCCACGAACCAGGGCACCCCTGCTAAATCACCAAACGTAGCGAACCACTTAATGTTCAAAATAGAATTTAAATTATTGTTTTTGGATCTAATATCGAAAAAATCTGCGCAAGCCGTGTACTTCAGCTGGGTATGCTTTAAATTATAGTGAGTTGTTAGTATTTAAGCGAATGCCCCTGATGTTTCTGAAGGAACTCAGTCGCAGAGAAGAACAGAGGGCAGACGGTGCACTTATAAAAATAGTTTACATTTATTTATAAAACCAAGGTTAAAGTCAGCCCTGCTGTCTCTTTCCCCCACCCTGATCACGAAATACAGTGGTGTGAGCGAGACGGTTGCCAGCGGTCAAAGACTGAGACGCGGCCAGTCCCTAGTAACCAGTTATCCTTAACCGACGGCTTTGAGGGCTTTTTAAATGCTTTCTTTTGGTTTTATTGCTCCACAAGTCTCGGTCGCGAAAAGTGAGCGCGGATCAAAGGCGATGTTATTTGTGAGACGGCAAAAATAATATGCATGACTCAAGTGGCGAGGAATGGCGGCGGATGATATTTATTTCTTATATTTCTTACAAAGGATTTTCATTTTTTTCATCCCGACTATTTGCTGATCCCGTAACGGCGCCAACATGGCTGCCAAATAAACAAAATAAGGTTGATATTAAGAACGAATCATATCCATCAAATTGTGAACAAAGGTATGAAAACACTTGGCTTCGTATACGAACAACTAAAAACTTTAACTCCTTACAAGCCATTAAACTATTATACGTATCTCTAGTTAGAAGCCTAATCGAATATAACTCAGTAGTTTGGTCCCCATCTTACAAAATTCACATTAAAAAAATTTCTGCGTTTTATCAACTTTAAATTAAATATCCCAGTAGAAGACTTAAAATACGATTACTTATTAAATACTCTAAAAATACATACATTAGAAGACAGACGTAAAATAAACGACTTAACATTTTTATTCAAAATACTTCAATCAAAATTCGACTCTTGTGAACTCTTGCAACTCATTAACTTACGAACCCCCGCAGTAACAACACGACAAAATACAATATTTTACAGCAGCTCTCGTAAGCGTAACTACATTGCCCATTCTCCGATACAACGACTTCACACCATGGGAAATAAGTAAATGGGTGATATTGATACTTTCAATATCAACTTGGCGAGTTTTGTGGATCATCTAAAACATTTATTTCAACACTAATACTAAACCCTCCACGCAGCATCAGATGAGATGACGTAGGCCCTGAGGGAAAGTGTTTTCCTCGGGGCCTTCTGTGTGGAGCTCGTGTAAAAAAAAAAACACATCTTGTAAACCTATAAAATAGCTGTATTTCTCTGTTTTTGTTTACGTGTTTGTATGACTTTTATCTAATGTAATTTTATTTTAATTATTTCCTAATTTCAAAGTATCTGTCAACTTTAAATTACACCACAAATCATGTAAAAGCCATACAATGAAAAAAAAAAGTTTTTGAATATTGTATTGCCTTATGGAAATAAGGATAACATAACATTTTAAATTTGCCCCCTAGAAGCAATTTTTCGAAAGTGTATTAAGACATAACTTATAATTTTGCATTTATTGAAGTAAAACTTCTTTACTCACGCTTGACTTGGGGAGTAAGCTGGTGAATGCGTGACGAGAGCATTACGAAAAGTATGATCGGGCGAGGCGAACGAAGCATAAAGAAGTTTTACTTCAGTCGTGTGGTCTAAAGCACACTCGTTTTTTTTTTGACGTAATAACGTCTTATACATCGATGAACGCCGGCTGCACTCACGAAAAAGCATGACTCATTGTCACGTTCCGCCTGAGCCGAGCGTGCAAGCGAGAGCACGGAACAAGCGTTCGGCCTAAGCGTTCGGCTTGTGGCGCATCTATCTCTCTTCCACTCCATCGTTTTTATATGACGTAGCACGTTAAATTATCGCCCGTAAACCGACTTTACAGGCAACCAATTTTTTACATTAACTCTACACAGGAGGCCCTAAGTAAAATAATTTCCCACAGGGTCTGAGTCATTTTTGGGGATGCTGTGTTTATTTTCAAATATACACCCAATTGCTCCTGTCTGGAGCCAGTGAGACTATGGCATTCCCAATTGGGGTATGTTGTGGGGCTGAAGGTAGGGGGGAGGGGAACGAAGTGGGGAAGATGAAGGTGGGGAAGTATCTGGCTATTCAGATCTGGTCACCAAACACGGCTAAAGCCATTTCAAGCAACGTTTCAATTCTGAATGAACTTGTGATGAATGAAAAAGTGGTCTTACACCAGGGCGATACTGAGAGTATCTTCCACTCTGGAACGTGCCGCAAATATACTATATATTATTTCAAATGAATTAATTGTGAGATAGCCCAAATTAATAGAAAAAAATTTATTAGCCACGCCGGGATTCAGTCCCACAACCTTCAGATTGCGAGTCAAGAGCCTTTCCGCTAGACCACGCCAGCCGTAAGGGTGTGAGTACTGTGTGGAGGATCTTTCAAAGGAAAGAATGAAGAGGAAGTTCTGGGAAGGAAAAAGGTGTAAGAGGTGGATAGGAATCTGGGGATCAGTGTGTTTAGGAATAATGAAAGTATGAATCGATCCGTCGCACTGCGGTGCAAGGCAGAGAGATCGGCTGGAGAGACGGGAGGGGCTCTCCTGATCTAACCCGCCACGCAGTAGGTGGGCAGACGCATCCAACCCCAAGACCTGAACAAACCTCATCCCACGAACCCTGGCACCCTTGCTAATCATCAAATAATGAACATCATAAAAATCAATGAAATACTGTTTTTTTTAATAGATAATGATTTGAAAAAGTCTAGCAAAATCATTGAATCGACCTGCAGATCATTTCACTTTCAATAAAATCTTTCAAAAGGTTTCACAATTAAAAAAGCTCGTTTCCTCCGCAAGGTTGCGCGCGCATGCGGACCAAGGCAAGCGCAGATGTGCTTAAGGTGAATGTTCTGCACTCCGGAGGCAAGAGCTAGCAGCTAGCAGCTAGCAGCTAGCAGCTAGCAGGCGAGGTAGAGGGCAGAAGGCTCTGGTTGCTTTGTTCCCGCCGGACCCGCGGAGGGCCGGAAGGTGGAGGGGCGGGCGGGCAAGGGCGGGGAGGTGGCCCTCAGGAATGTGGCTAACAATCCGCAATGTTTATCGGGTCGGCCCTGCCCACGACCGGGGTGTATGGCTTGCGCAATAGTGAGCAAGGATTTCTTCTATTCTACATACTATTATTTTAAAAATTTATTGGTTTTTAATTTTACACATTATAGATATCTTTATTTATTTATTATTTTTTTTTTATTATTATTAAGTTAAAAGAAATATAATATTTCGCTTTCTTAACTTTAATACAGAGCATATATAGTATAGTAGAAGAAGTAATATTTTTAATTTTGTTCCAACATCTTAAGTTTAAATAGTTTTTTTTTTAAAGGTTTTTATATTCTTTTCCGTTTTTAGGTTATCTGGAAGGAGATTATATATGCGAACTCCCTCGTGGCCAATACTTCTCTTGCCACTTTCAGTCTTGACTGTATTTGTGTACAATTTATTGTGTTGTCTAGTATAATGTTCGTGTACTTGTGATGTTATTATAAATGTTGTGTTTGTGTGTATAAGTCCATTTTGTATTTTGCAGTTTAAAAGACATATTTTATATTCGTACAATGTGCTTATTTTCAAAAGGTTCATTTCCTGGTATAGTTTTTTTGTGGGAGTGTCTGGGTTATAGTTGAAGAGTTTAGATAACTTAGTTAGATATCTTTACCGGCGTAGTCCAGCGGTAAGGCTCTTGAATCGCATTCCGAAGGTCGCAAGATCGAATCCCGGCGTGGCAAATAAATCTTATTTGATTAATTTGTGTTATCGTATCGTATTTCACAATTTATTCGTTTCAGAGTGAAGATACTCTCAGTATCGCCCTGGTGTATGACTTACATTCAGAATTGAAACGTTGCTTGAAATGGCTTTAGCCGTGTTTGGTGACCAGATCTGAATAGCCAGGTACTTCCTACCTTCCTTTTCCCCATCTCCTTCCCCTCCCCACTACCTTCAGCCTCACAAAATACCCCAATTGGGGACGCCATAGTGTCACTGGCTCCAGACGGGAGCAGTTGAGACTCTTGTGTGGTATTCATATAAAAAAATAAATTTTGATTTGGTCAAATTAAAATATGTACACAGAATAATAAAGGTTATTGCCAATTCCCGTAGATAATGGAAACATTGGAGATGAGCAATGAAACATTTTTTTTGTGTGAAACTCCACATTCAAAAGTGTTTCCAACATCGTTCACCCATCTTACGCCTAGATTTCTACTTATATACAAAAAGCATAACTTTCACGTGTTCCCGCTGCGCGCCATATTATCTATGCAATTTGGTAGGTAGATTGTCGCGTTGGCGGCTTTGTCGCGGCTAGTTTCCATGAGGTTCAGAAAAAAAATCCCTTGGTGCAGGTCATCTTTGGGGATGCTGTGGGGAGGGGCTTTTTAGGAAAAGGAAGGAAAGAAAGTTCTAGGAATGAAATGGGTTCAGGAGTGACGAATGTATGAATCCATCCCTCCCATTGCGATATAAGGTGATGTGTAGAGAAAATCCGGCTGGAAGGGTCGGACCAGTATCTCCCAATAGGGCCCGCTAGGTGGGCAAAAGCATCCGCCATCAAGACCTAGAAAAAACTCACCCCATGATCCCGGCCCCCCCTGCAAAGTAAAGGAACCACTTGGGGTGACCTTTGGCAGGGGTGTTGATTATCCAATAAACGTCGCCAGATTGGGTAAAACCTTTACACTCACACGTCAACGAAATCGATAATCTGTTTAAATAATAATTTTCCTGCTGGAAAATTGTCAATCAAATTAAATAGAAGAAAGCAAGAGACAGAGAAACGCCCTATATGCTATCTTATCTTCAGTGTTTAATAATATGTAATTTAATTTATTTTGTACAATTATTGAGAAAATGCTCAATTCTTTTATTCCCTTCCTCTCTTTTTTTAGCTAATTCCTTCTCTAATCCGTTCTAAATAAATCTTAGTAATATAATAATAAATAGCATACCGTTTTTTTTTTATGTGAGTATCTTCCGCTTTAAGACCATCAAATACTCCCTACCGCCTGGAGCCAGTGAGACTACGACCACCCAATAAGGGTGTTTTGTGAGGCTGAAGCCAGTGAAAGCAAAAGGAAATGGGAAAAGGGAGGTGGAGAAGTACCTGACTATTCAGATCTGGTCACCAAATACGACCAAAGTTTTTTTGAAGTGAAAACTTTTTAGCACCATTGTGATTTGAAATTCAATGAAACAGAAACGAGTGACGCTAAAAAGGGACACACACATATCTATAGGATTTAGCCTGCGAGAGAATGCGATAGAAATAAAATATTTATTTATTTCACCGGTACTCGGTTCCAATACAATACGATAAATTAACGGTCCCACGCAAGCCCCCTTTAGTGTAGTGGTATAAAACGCCTAAAGAACCTTTGCAGAAATTCATCAGGGATCGAATCCTATTTTTATTTTTTTGAAATCAATATCTAATCTTCAAACCACTCCAAAATGAACAGGCAAAAAAAAAGAAAGCGTCATCCAGTGACTCAAAAAATCAAAAATACTATTAAGATGACCAAATGTACAGAAAAAGGTGCCCTGGATTTTGGCGACCAAAACATGGAAAAAATCATCCTTCACATTGATAAAAAAGTGAATCGAAGTCTCTCCAGTCTTGTCTAATTAAGGTTTTTGTAGGTTTCACTTCTACCGCATGTGAATTGCACACTCTGATTTTTTACATTAGCTCCACACAAGAGGTCCTGAGGAAAATAATTTCCTCATGGCCTATGTCATATTTAGGGATGCTGTGTGGAGGGTCAAAGCTTGGCGGCAATTTGGAGTCAACACCAAGGAAAATATTCCCTCGTGTTGGAAGAGTTCAGAAGAAATTTCTGAGATTTCTCTACACATGGGAGTACGGCTGTCGCCCTTGGCTCTATCCTACCGACTTTCTTTTGGGTATGCTCGGAATGAACCATCTACGGGTCAGAAAGCATGTACACATTGCTACGCATTTTTCAGATTGATTCTCGGATGGTTTGAAAACTCAGCTATCATGGAGAGCATTCATTTATATTTCACTGTTATTTGTGAATCCTTACAGCTACGTTCTGAAAAACACCCATCATATGGGGCGTAATAGAGGTTAGTAGTTAATTTATAACTTATAAATAAACTTTTAACATACTATTCGTATCTCTCGTCGTAATAATAACAACAAAATAACTTAAATAAATTATACTTTGATTAATATTTTAATTTGGTTATAATAAGATGCTCTGTAATATTACACTATCGAATTCATTTGTCTTTACCGTGATAGTGTACCTAACTATCTGACACTACTTGTTTAAACCTGAAATGCTCCATGGTAACAGTATAAATTATTTTTTTCTCTGAAATTGAATTCTGTGCAGAAGTTCTGACGATAATATAATTTGGTCAAAATTGAATCGCTTTGAATATTAATTTTTGTGCTGTGCACGTCGGTAGTGTGTATTTTTGTTTTAAATCAACTTCGCTATATATTCAGCACATACAAATTACATATTAAGAACCCACACATTATTATTGTTTGTTATGTACGTATTATGCCAACTGCAGTTCAAAATCTGGAATAAAGACCTTATTATTATTATTATTATTATTATTAAATCTTATTATTTCAATCTCTCTTGTTGTATAACGTTATACTTTTAACCTACCATCTTTACTTCTATGTACCATGTGTAATACCTATTTATGTTATCTTTGTCATTTAAACACACCTGTATGCACTAAATCATAAAAAATTTAACTATGTATGCAAAAGCCCGTAAGGGCGTTAATAAAATAAAATAAAATAAAAATAAATAAAATAAAATAAAATTTATATCCCGGCATGACCAACTTGCCGATGGTCATGCCGGGAAAGCAATCTTGCCATTGAACAGAATTAATTCGGATATCGACCTATTTAGCGTTAGAATTTTTTAAAAGGCCAGCTCTATTAAAGCTCTTATAGTTTGGATACTTTCGTTCAGTGTAATACTCTTACAAATGTATTTTGAAAATATATTAAAATGTAAAATTTTGTAATGTTGTTGAAATAAGTAAATGAATAAATTGAATTGAGTTGAATTGAATTAATTTTTTTAGGTAAATTAAATTATGGGAAGGAAAAAGATATGAGGGTTGGCATCTACAATTGAAGTATGTTGTGAAGCTGAAGCTAAGTGGGGAGGAAAGGAAATGGGGAAGTGGAAGGTGGGGAAGTACCTGGCTATTCAGATCTAGACACCAAACACGGCTAAAGTCATTTCAAGCGACGTTTTAATTTTGAATGTAGGTTTCAACTATGCGACACTGCAAGTGTATACCCCTTCGGAACGTGCCGCAAATACACTGCCTACATATTTTATTGATCTCTGTAAGGTAACCAGTTGTTTTCATCTAAAAACGACATCCACGACAATGTTTTTCTTTTTCTTAATTATTTAAATATTTTTTGTTACAATTTCTAAAGTATCTGGTGCAAAGTTATTTTAATTGCTTATATTAATTGCCAAAGTTGTCTCCAAAATTATGAATAATTTTCACATTAAAATCACAAAAGCTTACCCACTTCAAGTACGCACTTCACCTTAAAATCATTGATTATTGAAAATCATAATTAAGACGAACCTATGCGCGGCCCATTTCGGCCAGTTTCGTACAAACCTTAAATTTTGATTTGAGATCAAAATATCCAATAAAACTGAAAAGCAAATTGGGATTTTCTTTGAGTTTCAACATTGGTGTTGATTGCAAGGCTGATTTAGCGATGAAGTTGATACCAACATTATTTAATTTAATTTTGTATTTCTATACATGAAATGTGTATTTCTTTGTTTAAATTTTGGAATTTTTCAAAATTAGAAATGTTTTAAGTTTTTAAATGGTGTTCATTCAAAAGGTTAATTTCTGAT
This sequence comes from Glyphotaelius pellucidus, assembly GCA_936435175.1. Taxonomy (NCBI): domain Eukaryota; kingdom Metazoa; phylum Arthropoda; class Insecta; order Trichoptera; family Limnephilidae; genus Glyphotaelius; species Glyphotaelius pellucidus. Next base: position 10,969,025 of record OW386557.1, on the reverse strand, counting down.
CGTCTTTTAAAAAGGATGATCCTGAGGCAAATATTTTTTTATAAATGCATTCAGTCCTAAAATTATAATAACCCGTGATTTTTCGCGGAGTTAATTATACTTATTAGATTAGGATTTTGTTCGAATCACAATGATTTGAATACATTCTGGTGATTTGTTCTTAGTGCGCTACATTACTGCCATCTCTGAAAGAGTATCCAAACTATATTTTCTTGATTTTTCTCAGAAGTGTACTAAACCTTCTGATTGTAATAAGAATGATAGCCAAATACTATGAATGAAATACAATATTAAAAGTGCATTTTTTTCGGAATAAAAGAAATTTTTTTTTGAAGGAACGCAAGGTTTTGGTTAGATTTAGATTGCTCTTTTCTTTGGCTCTATGGATCCAAATCGATCAAGATTTTGTATTCGTACTATAGGTGGCGCTATTAGTGTTGAGGCAAATAATACATACGTGTGTAAATACATATGTGTGTAATGATGTACATGTGACGGCCTTGCCCAACTTCACTGAGAATCAGCCTTTTAACTTTTTTTTTATTATTTTGTATCAGGGTTAAATCTTCCCCACAGGGAAAACTAAACCCTTCCACACACTTTTCCACAAACGATTGTCTTGTCAATCCACGTTATGCAATTGCACTGTACAAGTATAATAAATAAAAACACTTAAAATATTGTATTTTAAGTGTTTAAAAATTAAAATTAACATTCAAACACCTAAAATATTGTATTTTTTATATGTTCGCAGTCATCTTGAATTTGCTTCTCAGATATGGAATCCTCAATATAAAATTTATATTAAACGCATTGAAGCCATCCAAAGAAAATTTGTTCATCATTTAAATTTCAAGTTTAATATTGGTTATCGTGACATAAACAGCTCGTTGGACCTTTATGGACTTAAACCATTAAAATTAGAAGAGACTCTGCAGATATAATACATCTTCATAAAATTATCAATGGTTTTATTGATTGTTCGCCCCTTTTGGCTGAGATTAATTTTAGAGTCCCAGGTGTTAGACCCAGAGAAAAATCACTTTTTTATCTTCAAAAATGTTCTACTAATCTCAGACAAAATGCTTTTATATTCAGAGCATGCAATGTATTTGGTAAGAATTTTAATAATATAGTGTTCTATTCTTCATATTCTCGTGTAATTTAAGTACCTTAAAAAAGTATGCCATAGCCAACATTAAATAATTTTTTGACCGTGTTGCAAGTTACCATGTTATTGCTGTGAATCCTTTCCAGTTGCATACTTATCATTCGACTTACTATTGTATTCACTCTTGAGTTGTAGGTATGTACAATGTACATATTATTATTATTGCTGTTGTGGAGTGAGAATAGATTTCTGACTCTGAATACTTCATGTTTGAAATTTATTAAGCAGGTTATTATATTTTATATTGTGTTTTTATATCTTTTTTTTTTTGAATAATTTTCATAATTTTTTTATTTTTGTGAAGTTCTTACGGGACCCTTACTTTTTTGTTTTACTTTTTAATTATAATTTTAATTATGTAAAAATCTGTCATTGGATATTATGTATATTATTAATGTTATTATTATGTGTAAAATATCTGTTGATTTTCCACAATAATAAAAAAAAAAAAAAAAAAAAAAATGCAAAACAATACAAGAACAATACGTCAATCTACCAGAGACCAAAGGGAAAATAATTCACCGACTCCAGATATTTTCATATCAGAGGGTTCGGCTCGGTAGAACTCCTAACTGGACCGATAAATCCAACTGATCCCTCAATATTATTAATATTATTACTGCAACAATAACTTCATCTTTGGGTATGCTGTGTGGAGTGTATTTTCGAGTAGAGGAATTTTGTTATGTTGTAGAAAGGAGAAAACACAGAAGCCTGCAATCGTTTCACAGCCGAGTTGTGGAACTCAAGACTGAATAGCAAGTTTTCATGTTACAAATATCGACCATTTACAAATGTTGGGCACGCATTTGGCGTGTTTCCCGACTATGCGCCGATGCCGAATGAATGACGCAAGTTTTTCCGATGAAATATTGGTAGAACAAGGTCAGCAATACCACTTGACGCCTGGGCTCTAAAGATTGCGAAAGGTCACATCGTTTTTCAATCAAGCCCATATCTCCCAACCCATATGGGCTTGATTGTAACTCGAAGTCAAAGGTAAGCAGAGCAAATTAGGGGCCATAAATTACGTCAACCCTAAATGGGGGAGGGGGGGGGGGGGGGTAAAGAAGTGTGACATTGTGTGACAAGGGGTATGGGGAGGTCATCAGCTCTGTGACATCAAATGTGAAAAATCTGAATTTGATGTAAATTGCAAAATATGTGACTTCACACTAGGGGGGAGGGAATCTCACAAATGTGACGATGTGTGACAGGGACCGGGGGGGGGGGGAAATCATGAAATTCGTGTGACGTAATTTATGGATGGCCCCTTAGCGTGAAGGGGACATGTCAATTGTCAAATATTCAATCTTATAAATATTTAAAATGTAATCAAAGAAATTAAGCTCAACTCATCATTAAGGCACAACATCCAAATTCCGACATTTTGACCGACAAAAAATGCACAATAATTATATTTACAAAGGCTTAAAATATTTTAATAGGTTTCCTGAAGAATTAAAAAAAATAACAGATTTGGTATCATTAAAGAAAAAGGGCAAATTATTCTTAAAAAATTAACAACCATAACATCACCAATCGAAATGCTGTAACTTCATTTCACGCCGTATTATAATTTTGAAAATTTCAACATCCTTGTAACTCATTATATTCATTGCAAATTCTATTATATAATTTATGAAATAACTCCTACACCAAGCTCAAGAGCCTCTCTTTATTAGTGTAGAAATCCTTGAAAATGTGTACTTCACTATTTTGTTTTTGCCACATTTTTATGTTTATTACTATAACAATGTTATAATTTAAACACTTATATTTTCTGTAATTAAATAACATGCAATTCTCTATGCAATGATGTTCCGACAACTGTCAAAAAAGAATAACTGATGTCAGGCATATATAGGCTGTGGGTAAGAGAGGTTTAGTATGAATCATCGAATACCTACAATGTATGTGATTCATGTTTTATTTGCGAGTTTCAGAAGGAACTGACGCTCTTCGGGGAATTTCCCGCGGCAAAAGGGCAATTTCGGATCTGCCCTTATGAAAATTTACGTTTAACGAGGAACGGAAAATACATTTTCTGGAAAGAAAATATATTGTCAGAGTTTGCGTCATACAGTTTAGGGTGACTGGACAACTCAACTCAACTTAACACCTCCTTTAGATAGTCGTTAAAAGTGATTAAAAAATATATAAAAAATGGTAAAATAAGTTACGTCAAGTAAGGTTATGGGCTAGGTTATGGACTTGATTCTGAGTTGGCATGGAACCCAGTTTACAGATGCAATTTTGGTTTTTAAAAGTTTACAAATAAGTAGATAATTCTTTATGTATCATATTGCCTGTCTTAAAAGATTTGAATTTGTTTATGAGCAAAACTATTTATTCATTCGTATACCTGTTAATTTAGCTTAATATTTTAAAGCATAACCTGTAAACAGCATTTTTCCGTAAAATAATGTAATTCGCGACATCTACGACAGAAGAGATTATAAATTATTTTAATCTTAACGTACCTTAACGTATCTGCCGGCCCTCTATAGTACTCCCGGGGAAGATTGAATTCTTAACAAATCGTAATTTTGAAAATTACGATTAAAATTATTTTTTATTATAAATTTTGTGTTAGAGGTGGGTAATTTATCGCTCGTTGAATTCTTTACCCAATTGCCTCCAAATTAGAAAATGATACCCGAATTCAAAGAAAAATTAAATTCACTGAACTAGAGCTAAGCAGGACTCACATATAACCAAAATTAGCATCAGTAGTATATAAATGAATTCAAAATATATTCATAAGATTTTTCGCGATACGTGTTACTTGTGCAATAATAAAAGCTGGTTCACACACAGCTATCAAATATAAAAGATCATAGCACGCCAAATAACGCTCTCCATACAATCCCTTCAGACCGTTCACACCTAAGCGTTTTTAAGCGCAGATAATCATAGACAATAGACATCTTACGACGGAACCACTCCAGACGCGATATCCCAGAAGATTAGTCTCCCCCTTTCCGACTAAAACAGGAGAGGGGGTCATTGTAATTACGGAGCTGCCTAGACCCGTGGATGACAGATGTCAAGTTGACAGATTTCAGTACAAAAAATATGCATTCCGTTGCTGCTCCCTAATTCGATTGACCCCCTCTTCTACCACAGGAAGAAATATTTGATAGCCTCGTGTGAAAGGACAAAAGATAAGCGCTTGCGATTCAACAGATATCTGCTCGCAGATTTATAGCTCTGTGTGAACCAGCTTTAAAGGTCTGAACCTGATTGAAACCGCTCTGCAACGCCTGGTGGGGCGGGCCTTTTCGCTTTGAACAACTCAACTGTACGAAAGGTACATTAAATTGGTGCGTTCATTTTTACACCAATTTTTGAAGTGAAACTTCTTTTAAGTCGTTAGTGATTAGAATTTTGCATGAAACGGAAATACGTCACTAAATTTTTTTATACGGGTCGTCGGTTCGAATATAATGCGCTAAATTCGCACCTCGGCCCGACCTTCCCGCATTGCAATGGCTAAGGCGTCGGACAAATCCAAGCGGTCAGAGAGGCAAGACATCGAGTGAACGGAGTTCGAATCCTACTAAATCCAAAAAAAATTAACATTTTTATTTTTGTAAATAAATATCCAATCTTCAAACCACTTTAAAATAAACAGGCAAAAGAAAAGAAAGCGACATCTAGCGACTTTCTAGTTTCACCTCTCCCACATGTAAATTACACACTCTAAATTTTATTGCTCATTATTTTCTGCTACTAAGGCGCCATCGCGCGAGTGGTGCCACAACCTAGGTAACATGTTAAATCCATGACGCCTGCAATCCTCTTTCCGGGTGATAACTTATCCCGCCCACAATACACAAAATTGAACAAATATATTCAGGTGTGACATAGACATGTATACTTGTTCATGTCCCGCTGCAGAACACCTGTCATGTTTGGCACCCGATTAACGGGGTTCGTGTCACTGTATTGATCCAGAAGCTTTGTATATGGCGGGTGAAAGGGTACACTGACACAGTAGGTAGTCAAGCCTACCGTAAACGTATTACGGCGTGCGGTTGCAACGGGTTAATGCACCTTATTGACGTTAATATCGTTATAATGTCATGTATCATTTTTAGATCATCAGTGTCCCATATTTCATTGGGAAAAAATTCCACCAAACGCATTACGTTCCTCAACACACGGACTTTAAATCTATATAAATAAAAATGAATCGCCGGAACGTATGTGGGTTGTTCTTTTTTTAACCTACATAACTTTTACCACTCTGTCACATTTTCACCACTCTGTCACATTTTATTTTCACAATAAATGAATCTCTCTGGATGTCAGAGGGGAAACTGCAGCAAGGGGGGAAGGAGGCCTAAACTGCCTATTGGGTGTGACAAACACACAATTAATGAATTAATTGTGAAATAGCACAAATTAATCAAATAAAATTTATTTGCCACGCCCAGATTCGATCCCGCGACCTTCAGATTGCGAGTCAATAGCCTTACCGCACGACCACGCCGGCCGTCATTCCCTGCTAAGTCACTAAACTTTTCGAACCACTTGAGGTGACCTATGAATGGCAGTGTTGGTTATCCGATAAATGGTTCCGCGGGCGGCGATACCCATTTGTAACTCCAAATAAAATAATAAATCATATTTGTAAAAAGCATTAACTTTTTGTGGCTCGCCATAATTTACAGTAAAAAATAAATAAAAAATTAAGAAAAAAATAAAATAAAAATAAAATAAAATAAAATTTTAATCGTAAAATAATACATCATTAAAAAATAAGATAAACTAAACATTCTGAACGAAACATGAAACAAGACAATGTACAGAAAAATAAAGAGGTTATGGACGCAACTGGGCAATGAAGTCTTACCGTTATTTTTTTTCTGTGTCGTGTTCTGTTTCATGTTGGCAATAGAAAGCTAAATTATATGCAAGGACTATACATAATGGTAGGATCTGGCGTTATGAAATTATAAATATTAATATATTATATTTACCATACGTTTTCTGTTACTAACAAAAGCGAGTTATTGCTAACGTCAGAAAACAAATCGTTGCCATGGAAACGATGTTGACACACTTGCGGGAAATCGTTGTTAATATCTGTAGGTATATCTTTATAAATAAAAATGAATCTCCGAAATATTTGTACGCGCATAACTTCCGGACGACTGCATCAAATTGTATAATTCCTTTTTTTTTACTACTAGTGAGCTCTGACATTATGAAAATTAGGTGGCACGCGAGCTGTTTGAAAACTGAATGTACTAGGAATGAATGTATGGAATGTGTGAGGGTGGGAGCGGGGGGGGGATGGGAGGGGGAGTAGAGAGTGGGGAAAGGTGGGGGGGGGGGAGGGGGGGGGATAAATGATAAATGCAAGAGCTACAGTAATTTCCCCCTAATACCATGCGAGCAAAGCCGCGGTTAAAAGCTAGTACTTAATAAAGTGAAGAAGATTATTTGATCCCCACTTCGTGTTCCCATGGGTTCCATGCCAACTCAGAATCAAGTCAACTCAACACCTCTTTTCAAATGAGGTTCTGAGTTGTTTTCATTCTGAGTTGTCGGGTTAATACGAACAATACAAGACATTTAATTAAGTCAATAGAAGTCACGTCGTTATTTTATCATTAAGAACACGTTAACATTTAATGCGGGAAAAGCAGATTTCAAAGTTCCCCACTTAATGGAGAATCTTTTTCACAATTGTTTTCTCAAGAAATCAGTTTAACCGGTAATTAATCATTTAAGGCACCATAACAATTTAAATTGGGCAGGGGCAAATAGAATCCTATAAAAAAGTCGTCTCAAAGTGGCTTAACCAAAGTTTGAATATGGCCTTGTTAACTGAAACAGATGTCACAAAATGAAAAAAATAAGATACTTGCAGAACTTAATAAAAAATATTCAATTTGATTTAAACTTAATTTTAAAAAAATCTATGTATTAAACACAAAAACAATTAATACACAAAGTTTCAGGCCAGATGTGGAGGCTACCATCCGTTGGTGGATGTTTCTAATATAAAGTGGCGGACCTTGATTGAACTACTGGTTTTCACGTTGATAAGATAGATTTCCTATATCCATTTCCCCCTTCTGCTACTTTACCTGAACAAACACGAACCTTTTCCGCTATCATCAAATAAAATATTAATATGTAATCGGTTTAGCATCTTTAGAACAGTTTAAATATTTTAACGGGATAATTTATATATTTGCACCCTTTCGGGGGTTTTACATAAATTATGTACCGAGGTACTTAAATAAATTACGCACAAATACACGTAAAATCAAATGTAAACAAACGTAAAAGGTAATCACCACCAAAAGAGGTATACGTATATAAAAAAAAATAAATAAAATAACTCACCAGATGATGGTGAGTATTATCATAGGGATATTTTTTTTTTAAATTTGGTACAAACGAAAATATTAGCTGAACCAAATTCCTTTGGACTGGGGTTTGAATGAAATTGTTTGTTTTTTTGACAATAGCCCACAAATTTGGGAGGCGAGAATGAGTATCGCCGTCCCGAGAACCTTTATTGGATAACCAACACCTCTGCCATAGGTCACCCCAAGTGGTTCGCTACGTTTGGTGATTTAGCAGGGGTGCCCGGGTTCATGGGGTGAGGTTTGTCTAGGCGGATGACAAGGACACACTGAACCCCAGATTCCTACCCACCCCTTTAACCCTTTTCCTTCCCAGAACTCTCATCCCCTTCCTTTCCTAAAAAAAACTCTCCACACAGCATCCCCAAAGATGACATAGGCCTTGAGAAAAATAATTTACCTCAAGGCCTGCTGTCTTTGAGGATGCTGTCTGAAGGTTTTTTTAAGGAAGGGAAGAAGAGAAAGATCTTGACCTTTTGACCAGTCAGTGGTTGAATGGGCATCGCGCTTGGGTCCCACCCGGGCGTCCTGTGTTCGATTCCTCGGCCGGCTAAGTCCTCCATCACAACACAAGCAACATTTTCGGCTTTCTGTGGTGGTAGTAGGAGATTTTCAAATATTGTTGGGTTATTCGTGACCCGGGAATGTTTGTCTTTCTTTAAAAAAAAAAAAATCTAAGAAGGAAATAGGTGTGAGCCGGTGGGTAGGAATCTCGGGGTCAGTGTATCCTGGAACAACGGACCTATGAATCCATCCCTCCCACTGTGGTGCAAACCGTTGTTCCGAGAGAGTCCTGATGGAGAGGTCAAAAGGTCTCCCTCAACCGGTCTTTTCCGATCCGGCCACGCAGTTGGTGGGCAGACACATCCGCCGCAAGGACGCGGAAAAACCTCACCCCATGAACCCTGGCACCACGTCACGTAGCTTCTAAGTATCTGAAGGTGCGAAGGGCCTTAGGAAGACGCTTGATAACTATGTTAATATTATCAATTTTACGATTTGAGAGGCGGATATGGGTACCGCCGCCCCAGTAACCAGTTATTGGATAATAAACGTAGATAACTGCCTTAGATCACTCCAAGTGGTTCGCTTCGGTGACTTAGCAGAGGTGCCCGGGTTTATGGGGTGGGGTTTGTCCGGGTCTTGGCGGCAGTTGTACCTGCCCACCTACTGCATGGCGGGCCGAGTGTTGAGGGAGACCTTTCGACCTCGCCAACGGGAATCTATCGGAACATCGCCTTGCTCCGCAGATGGAGGGATGGATTCGTGCGTCCGTCACTCCTGGACACTCAGACTGTTAGATTTCTACCAACCCGTCATACTTCTTTCCTTTCAATAACTTTATTTCCCCCCTTTCCTAAAAATGCACCTTACACATCATCCCCAAAGATGACACAAGCCCTGAGAGATTTTTTCCTACTAAGAGCTGCAGCCAATGTAAAAAGCATTTATATCAGAAACACGGTACCCAAACTCAATATTTGAAAAGCAACCACTGCAATCAGTCCTCCGATAATTACTTCTAAAGCTACTTAACAAAACGCGCCCAAGTCGGCCAGCTTCGTAACAATAGTTCGTACGCTAACCACCGTGGAAAATGTAGTTTTAAGATATTAACAAGTAAGTCACCTAGTCTTCTGATTTTAATATTTACAACAGGTGAGCCTCCAGGCGCTCTCACCCCATTCAACCCCCAACCCTTACTGAAACTTGAATTAAGGCCGCTTCGCAAAGTATACCCACGCGACAACGGGGGTGAATCCTCCATGGCTTGAAGTGACTTTCGTTTAAAAGTCTTGCTGTATCTCGGAACCTTTTGGTTAAGGGTGCAGGTTTGTATTATAGTAAGGGTGGTGGTTAATTTGGAAACTGGCTTTAATATTGAATAACAGGGTATTTCCGGTGGTGACGTCACAATGCGCAAAGAGAAACACGGTATTGCGGAAAATTATAATGAGTTGATTTTAATTAAATGTATTCAACACGTTCAAATAAGTAAAATTACTCAAATCTATTCGTGAAACTTATTAAACTTAGTAAAAAAAAATTGTGTTACATATTCCTTTTGGATTCCATTACAGTTGATCCCCCCACAGATGGCCCCCGGGCATACTTATCATCGATTTAGGGAAAGTACGGTTTAACCATTTACACAAAATATTACTGTTTCCCTGAAGGGGTGTGGAGACAGAATGTACCACCGAATAACAAAACTATATTTTTTGGTAGAAAGCAGTAACTTTGTGGTTTGACATACTATAAATTGAAATAACACAATAATTTTGTTTGTAACCACGATTTATTTAATTTTTCTACTACCGACCGGTTTCGCTTTACATAAGCATCTTGAGGGTATAAAAATTAAACTGATCAAAAATATACACTGTGTGAGCTTACATACATATAGAAAAGGACAAAACATAATACAAGGAAAGAGTGAGAGGGTAAAGAGATACTCCCCGTGTCTTTCTCTTCATCACTATGTACATAAAGTATTGATAGTCCGGTATTACTTGAATTGATAAGCTTCCGAATTCCACTTCGTAATACTAGAAGTCAGGATTTATTTCAGTCCAGAAATTCTGGGACTAACTACATATGTATTCCTCTTTGCCCAGAATACTAATCGAGGGAAAAAATTATACCAAGTCAGTGGACATCTTCAATTTATCTTTGAATAAATATAAAATATTGTTATTGAGGCAGTTCAGTTATGTACAATAAATATGTATTTTTCTAACTATGCTATATATGTAAAAGCCCCGTAAAAGGGCGTTTATTAATAAATAAATAAATAAGATTGATTTTTTTATGAAAAAAAGGCCCTTTTACGGAATAATAATACTTTTAATTCTTATACACGTAATACACAATACCATTATAAAACACACATCATTAAATACAATTGTCAATCAATGCGTCAAAATGTTTGCGGATTTAAAAAAATAAATATTATCGCCTTTAGATAGTTTGTTTAAATTTGTTACTTTTTTTTTAAATAGGCAATTCAACCTAAAAATAGTGCTTTATGAATTTGTTACTTCATATCATATTGATTTTTGTATTCTTATATGGGGGTCTCAGCACGGGTAAGACTTCCAGTGAGGCCAACATTATCAAATAATGTCTTGAAATATAAGTAATTGATTAAAAAAAAAAAAATAATTAAATTCCGCAACTTTTTTTTAATGCTCCATACAGGAGGTCCGAGGAATTTTTTCCTCAGGGCCCACGTCATATTTGGGGATTTGTGTGGAGGTTCTTTTTAGAGAAAGGAAGGAGATGAAATTCTGGATAGGAAAAAGGATGTGAGGGGTGGAGAGGAATCTTGGTGTCAATATATCCAGAAGTGATAGATATTTGAATCCATCCCTTCCACTACGGCGATGGGTCAAGAAAGTCCGGTTGGAGCGGTCCAGGCACCTAATATAAGTCACCCATAGGTAATAGAAAAATTTGGTTGTCTGTAAAGTCGGCTTAAGGACGATAATTTTACGTGATAACGTCACGAGCCGAACGCTTAAGCCGAACGTTTAGGCCGATCGTGCCTCTCTATCGCTTGTTCCGCGCTCTCGACGAACGCTTAGGCGGAACACTTGTTCCGCACCCTCGCTTGCACGTCCGGTTCAGGCGGAACGTGACAACGTGACGATGAGTCATGCTTTTTCGTGAATGCGGCCGGCGTTCATCGATTTACAAGACGTTATCAAGTCAAAAAGCGAGATGGGTCATGAAACATCATTGGCGGTTTGTTTGAGAGATTCTCCTAACTTAACAAAGGATAGCAATCTTTAGAGCACAGGCGTCAGGTGGGAATGCTGTCCTTGTTCTACAGGTATTACAATGGAAGATGCTCCGTTGACTAGTGTCATTGATCCCCTCGGCACCGGTGCATAGTCGGGAAACACGCCAAACACGCGCCCAACATTTGACTTTAGTCATTTGAGAACGGGTCGTTTCTACAACTCGTTCTTAAGTTCAGCTCGGCTGTGGAACGATTTGCCAGCCTCTGTGTTTCCTCCCTCCTACAACATGGGTCTCTTCAAGACCCATGTCCACTCCTTCCTCTCCTCAAAAACACCCTCCACACAGCATCTTCAAAGATGACATAGGCCCTTGGGGAAATAATTTTCCTCAGGGCCTCAGGCGTGGAGTTAATGTAAAAAAAATAAATTAAAACAATATATTCTGCACTTTGTCAATCAATAATAGAATATGGAATAATTGCTTGGGGAGGAGCAACAAACGCAGCAATCGATCATTTAGAAATCGCGCAGAAAACGATTTTAAAGGTAATATTTAAAAAACATAGAACGAGCGATACAGATCAAATAATTTTGACGTACTAGTACGCAATACGTCAAAACACTACTAAACTACATATTTGACCAAGAAAACAAATTTCAACAAACACAAAATATAACTAACAGGCCATTTGGACAAGCGTACAAAAAAAAATATAAACTCCGACGGTAAATACAAGCTTTAGACAAAGACATCATAAATGTGATGCTATAAAAGTATTCAACAGTCTGACTCTTAAAAATAAAACTGAGGAAAACAAAAATAAATTCAGACACAAAATTACAAAATGGATTAAAGAACAAAAAAGACAATATTACCGAAATTTCAAAAAATGAAAGAATAAAACACATTAAAAGAATAACACACAACATTAAAACAATGGGTTGGCCTCACGGTTAAGCCACCCAGTGAGGCCAACATTACTGGATTATACTTTGAAATGTAAAATATTGCGTGAAAATAAATAAATAAATAAAGTTGTTTTTGTGGTTTTCCCTTTTGATCAAGAAATAATTACAAACTTTTGTCTGAGTTTTCTTATTTACAACGTGATTAACTGAATTGAAACATATCAATCAAAGTTTCAAAGACTAACGAAACTTCTGAATCCAGGATACAAAACATAATTGCTTGATAATGATTTCAGTAAATATCTGCGACAAAGGGGTGACTGTCAACCGAAACAACTGGAAAGTGGAGTAAATTTCAAAGAACTTTCCGAACACTTTTCAAAACACTTTGCTGGAAGTTCTGCAATTTATAAAAGCTCCGAAACTCGCAACACGTAAACTTTAAGAAGGACTTTTTGGGAAAATACGTATTCGTACGACGCATATATACATTTTTGCTGTTGGTTACAAAGTTCAGAAGTTCTCAACCTTTAACCTTCAGAACGTCACATAACGCTTTCGATTATGAGAAAAATTAGCTTTTTTTTCATACACATTTTTGTCAGCCAATTATACCGCTCTTCCAATTTAGTAGTAGTTTAGAACTTGTTTGATGTAAGAGGGTCAGTCGATAAGTAATGCCTCCTATTTTCTGTAGTTAAATAAAGTTATTTAAGTGAAAATTTTTAATTTGGTACTATTCCTCAAACCTTCTTCTACAATCCACTGCAATAGTAACTTTTTGCGTCAACGGGTAGCAGCACTGCAGTCGTTTGAAAAATGACCGACATCGATGTTCGTAATAGACAGCGTTCTCTGATTGATTCTTGACTGTTGAAGGTGAAACACCCATTCGCATTCATGAAAGACTGAAAAATGTGTACCATGATGCATCAGTTGGTGTCAGCACTGCTAGATGATGGGTTCGTCGCCGTAACGAATTTGGAAAACAAACACAGTTGGCTGACAAAAAGCGGAACGGCGCAGGCCGTTGATTGCAGTGACTGCACGTGAGTTGATGACATCATTCGTGGTGACCCCAGATAACTACAGATATCGCATTCTTTCCCTCAGATAAGCCAGTGTGATGACGATTATTCGACAACTGATTATGGAAGTAAAGTTTGTGCAAGGTGTGTAGGCACCAAAAAGTTAACACGACAGAATAAAGAAACAAAAAAAACAATAATTAATATCTCAGTGTGATCATTGATCAAAACCCGAAGTGGAATAGTCACATTTCAGAGCTAGTGAAGAGAATAAGGAAATGTATATATATTTGTTAGATTAAAAAATATTTTAAATGTAAAAATAATCAAAAATGGGTATATTGCGCTTGTTCAATCTTTACTTATCTGTGGAATTATAGGTTGGGGAAGATCTTACAAAAAAAAATCTAAGCTCAGTAAAAGTTTCACAAAGAATTATCTTTAAAGTAATATTAAAAAAAATCTACCTTCTCAACAGAATCACTTTTTAAATTGTTTCAGTACCAATTTTCGATGACATATTCAAGCAATCTTCCATTATAAAAATGTGTAAAGAAAAAAATAACTCAAGAATTTTTTACAAACTAATGAGAAATGAAACCCAATATATCACACCTATTTTTAAAACAACTCGAATGCAAAATCATTATGTTTTCCAAGCCATAAAAAACTATAATAACTTCCCTTCTGAATTGCGATGTATCATCAACCAATCAGAACAAATAAATAAAATTAAAAAAAATATCAAAAACCTTACAGTAAAAAGTAAATATTTTACACAAAACAAATTATAACTTACAACCTCAGTAAAAATCGTGGCTCCCTTATCAGGCACAAGAGCTCCTCTTTTCTGATAAGGTATACATGAACAAAAACGATCTTTTATAAAATTTTTGTAAAATACATATGTATTTATGTTACCCTTATTTTTTAGATTACTATAAAAAATAGCCTCACAACACTTGCAGCGCTTGATTTTTGGAAAAAATTGTGACCGGAGACGAAATATGGGTTTATTTTTTTAAACCCGAATCAAAGAGGCAGTCAATGGAATCACATCGCACAAACTCACCAAAAACAAAAAAATTCAAAACTGTGTGATCGGCGGGGAAAGTTATGGCGATGGTGTTCTGGATGTGATCGTGCTTTTTACAACACTGTGATACATGCCCAAAGCTGTGGAAATGGACGAAAATTATACTGAAATGTAACAAATTAATCGTCAATAGTGTGGTTTTCAACACATGCAATTGCATTTTTTATTTCTTGACAATTAAAGGCGACAAAAAATAGTGAACATTACTTATTGACTGACCCTAGTAGAACCAAGAGCAGTAGTTTTTGGTAAGCCAACAGTTGATCCGCTGACAATTGGCCCTCCGAAATTTTAATTAATGTAAAAAATGTTGGTTTTTTTGTGCATTATTTACCAATTTCAAATCTTAAGTCGATTTCAAAAATACTCATAAGTTGGTATGGATATACATGAATTTACTTACATTGTCGATTTTTTTACTTTTTCTTGAAGTATTTGAATGAAAATATATATACCTTTGTTATTCGGCGGTACATCCTCTCTGCACACCCCTTCGGAATCACTTACTTATATTTTACGTAAGTAGGTACACCGTGTTTTTCCTAAGCCATCCGCATATTGTACATAGGTTGGGGTATCAACTATCATGGAAACGAAGTTTTTAACCTTTTTAAAAGAAACGGATAACTGAAGGTAGAACAAAATTTCGAACCTCAAAACTACCAAAGCCATAAAACTGAAAATAAAACCCAATTTAACTTAAGTAATTCGAAGCTAATAAGAGAAAACTAGAAACTTGCTTTTTTGGAGGCGAGGTGTGGGTACTGTTCACAGAATTAAACTTTATTGGTAAACCTTAGGAAAATTTTGTAATCTCTCGATAGCAAAATTTTGCTCAAAAAGTTAATAAATGTAAATTTTTGGAGTTTTTCCGTCTATATGTTGACCAATTATTGTTTTTCTTCGAGTTTGTACAAATTTAGTACCCCATCGTCGTGACATGGCTGAACACCAATTTGTAGCATGATCGCTGAATAACAGTTGAAAACCACTGTTTTGGAGTTCGTGTAGGCGAAAATATACACATTTTTGTAACAATTTAAACTTCCAGATGAGTTTCTAATTTTGGAAAGCACTCGCACTGATTGTTTATATTACATATTTATTTTTTATACACGGTGTTCAGAAACTAGCCGCACAAGCAAACACAAATAAATCAAATATAACCACTCCTTTATTGTATAAATAATACATTTAAAAACTAATATTAGAGGTAATTTAAGCTAGCAGTTAGAGCGTAAACGGGATCGGCAAAATGAAGTAATAAAAAAAGTGAAAAGTCAAGTTAGGTTAAAGTGGCGTACAAAATAACGCACAGCTCGTGCGCTCAGGATTACTATAATGACGATGATGATGATGATGATGATGATGATCATGATGATGATGATGATGATGATGATGATGATGATGATGATGATGATGATGATGATGATGATGATGATGATGATGATGATGATGATGATGATGATGATGATGATGATGATGATGATGATGATGATAATAATGGTGATGATGATGATGATGTTGATAATAATGGTGATGATGATGGTGATGATGATGATGATTGATGTAATAGATATTAGATGATGATGGTAATGGTTCATTCCAGAATTTACGTAGGGGTAGCGCAGTCCAATATATTACATATCTACTTCCAAATAATAACAAAATAAACAAAGTAACAATACACACCTACATAGAATAGAACAAAATAAAAAATTAGTGAAAAATATTAAATACAGAAAAATTATGGAAATTTTCTTCCGTCTCTAGAGAGCCATCAGTGGGACTTTATCCAAGTAACCGTTTCTGTGATGATGATATGCGTCGAATGATGTAGTCTGCGCCACAGGCATCCCCTGCGGTGGCGAAGAAGTGCCCTGAAAGAGTGCACTCGTCCCTGCAGTAACATTTCCGTTGCGCTGCAATATCACGGTAGGCGTAACAGATGGCATAAAGCATTTTTGTAAGCGACTTATAGTTTACAATTCGGGTGCAGTATAGTTTACCCATAGTTCTGACGTATACAGCGATGTGCAGAATGCGTTGAGTAGTAGTTATTTTGACGTATATACTACAAAAGTGAAAACACCTTGACAACATCCCTGCTTTGACGGAACCTTTTAGATTCCTAGATAGGTTCTAAAATCAACAAATAATAATAATAATGTATTTCACATACAATTATACAACAAAACACATGCGGAAACTTTGACTAGCCAACTAGGAATGGATCCTGTTTTAGGCCAGTCATATTGACATTTTAGTTCATATCATAATTTCATATTACTTTGTTTAATTAAATAACATTATTTGTAGAAGGAAAAATAGTGTTGCGATTGGATTCCTCATAGAAACTTTAATTAAAAATATAATTTTGTACTTAAAAGGATAAGCGAAGAGAAAAAATAAAATCTTAAAAATACAAATTTATTATCGAATGCTTACGTTTGACAAAAGATATAAGTTTGGTTATTTAAATCGATTGCAAAAATCGAGAATCAAGACATTCTTCAAGCATGATAAAAAAATGTTAAAATTAACGTGGATGCTTTTAAATCGCTTCAAAAAATCGAAAATCAAGACAATCTTCAAGCGTGATTTCAAAATATTATAATAAACTTGTGCTTTTGTTTACCAATATTGGAATGTTTATGTTTAACAATAAATTAATGTTTGGTTATTTAGATCGCTTGCAAAAATTGAGAATCAAAACATACTACAAGCTTGAAAACAAAATATAATAATTAACGTGAATGACATCCCAAAACTTAAAAGGAGCCGGCAAAAAAAAATTCAAACGGATGTGACTCGAAATATTAGGAAAACGTTAAAAAAAATTTCGTAGGATATATCAGAATCAGAATAATAAATTATAATCTTGAACATATTTTATGGTGTCCTTAGTTTGTGGAAATACTCTAATAGGTTATGTTTTAATTTGCCACTCGTATAATGCTAATGATATTTTATATGATAATATACATTTAAAAACACCCTTGATTAAATCTGTAACACCCTAGATGAGCTAAGTTCTTCTACCAAAGCATTTTACATAAACATTTTGGAGCTTATTTTATAAACGAATATTTTAACCTAAATTCTAATTCCGGTCGCGCAAAGATAATCTTTTAGATGCTGGGTAAGTGAAAAGAAATGTTAGCGGAAGCGCAAAGGGGATGGACTCATCCCTAGGTAAACATTATTGTTGATTGCATCTTCAGACGAGGGTGTAATTAAAGGATACACTTTCGGGGTGGGGAGTGTTAGCAGGGCCGTATTAGTTGCGATCATTTTCCAGCAAATTTACACCCTATTTTTTATAATACACACACACAATACACACAAACGTCTCAACTGCTCCTCACTCTCCTGTGCCAGTAGGGTAGTAGAGATATGTTGTCGGGGTTAAATGCGTAGGAAGGAGAAGGAGTTAGGGGTGGGGAAAAAAACTTTGTCTACAAGGTGTTTGCTTGTTTTTTGACTGTTTTTAAATTACAGTACACAAAATTTAATAATATTATTAGTATGTTCACACCTTGCTCTCCTCAAGAAGACCCTCGACACAGCACCCTCAAAGACAATTGGCCTGTAAGAAATTATTTTTCTCTTCTGTGTGGAGTTAACTTAAAAAATAAGTTGTCAATTTTGTGAGAGCTTCTTTGGCGTTCAAGGCCATTGACAAACTTTGTCTGTCACGATAATAAAAATTAAAATGCTTGCAGAACTTGATAATAAAATATAAAATTTCGTTTGTTCTTTCAATTAAAAAATGGAATTATGTGCATTAAGACGATCCCCCAGTCCTGGACCCATTGGGAATTGGGCGGAGCAAGTGATTTTAGCGTTGACCAATCAACAGCCAACAACGGTGTTTTGTTATTTCTCTAGTACATTTTTATAGAACAAAGCGACGCAAACAGCAAAGCACGTCTATTCGGCTTGAAATCCGGGCGGCTAGTGATTGGAACAATACGACGAGCTTTCGTTCCTTCTGCGGATTGCAGAAGGGTAAAATTTGCAGTTGGGTAACGCCTCTTTTAATTTCCTGTAAAAGAACATCG
Organism: Glyphotaelius pellucidus; assembly: GCA_936435175.1. NCBI lineage: Eukaryota > Metazoa > Arthropoda > Insecta > Trichoptera > Limnephilidae > Glyphotaelius > Glyphotaelius pellucidus. The sequence continues at coordinate 10,950,622 of OW386557.1, read as the reverse complement.
CCTTTTTTGTAAAATTCTGGCAAAAATATATATTTTTTTGCGATTATTATAAAAAAACTGAATTTGCCTCATTATAAAACGAAGAGTTTTCACTTGGAAGTGTTTTATAAGATGCCTAATAATTTATTTTTTTCTAGGTTTATTTTACTTTAGGCTTAAAAATTATAGAAATTTTCTAAAATGTGTTCTGCTCGCAGTATTTAATTGAGCATCTACAAAACTTCTAAGCGATCAAATTTAAAAAAAAAACCACATGATTTGGTATGATTTTGCATTATTTCGAGTGGATCTTGAACAATAAACGTTTTCGAAATAAAGTTACAAATAAATAACAAACAAGTAGAAAATATGAATGAAACATTTGACATGGCATATACTTAAGGTAGATTTGGCAATTTCAGAGCTTCACAAACTGTAAATGGTAAACATAATTTTTACCCAAACAAGTTGCTTTGTTTTACAAATTCTCGATGACGCCATATTTAAAAAGTACCAGAGTAAATCGTTTTAAAAAAATGAGTAAATCGTCTTCATGGTGGGCTCAAATTACCCAAGTCCGGGTTTGTTTTCTGCTAAGGAAGGTATTCTTGTAAATCGGTAAGAGAGAGAACGAGAAATGGATTAGAAGAGCTCGGCAAACAGGAAGAGAAAAAGAGGAGCCAGCAGAAAAACGATAAACGAAACCCGTTTAAAAAAGGAAATGCTTTTTGAGGGGTTCTTAATTTATCAAAAATCAAAGGAATTATTTTTTCACTTTCCAGTGAGGCGAACGGATACTCTTGAAGATTATTCAGATTTGATTCTGAAGAAATTAGATAGATTATATCAAGAATCATTTTAGTGGCGTTTATCACCTACCATATTTCCATTTCATGATGACTATAACGCACCCACTTCTTTTGCTGTGTAAATGACATTTGTAAGATCACAACTTTATTTTGCCTCAGTCAAACATCTGGAGTCCTAAATAGCAAACTCACAATGATCGTATTAAAAACATATTTTTTTTTATTATTAGGCATCCGTTATATAACTTTGATAATCATCAATTTATTTTGTTTTTGAAGAGTTTTAATTATCAATGTACATTTGTTACTTTAATTTTAAATTTTCTGCGACCGGTTTCGACCCAACCATGTCATTCACTAGCAGACTTAAAACTACTAGTGAATGATATGGTTGTGTCGAAACCGGTCGCAGAAAATTTAAAATTAAAGTAACAAATGTACATTGATAATTAAAACTCTTCAAAAAAATGTCTAGAAATTGTTACATACTTAATGCCCAAGAAATACAAAAAATCATCAATTTAATCTCACTATATAAAAATAAATGTTTCTTTGTTTGTCCCCTATGCGGTCCTAAACCACTCATCCGATTGCGTTGAAACTTTGGTAATTTGTTGTACGCACGCCCGCAATGATTTCTATATAAAATGATGAGCTCTGGCGTTATTAATATGTATATAAAATTATTTTCTCCACCGCTTATCCGATTACGATGAAACTTTGGTGTTTGTTGTACGCACGCCCGTGTCACCTAATCAAGCAGCCGACCGACCCGAAGATAACACTGAACGAACCACGCATCCGGTTCTGCATCTAATCTGACGAACCTACTAATAAACGTTATCAGGTACCATGGACCCCGGACGTCTGCTCGTATAAAAGAGACAACCGACTGCTGACGAGGGCTAATCTTCAACTTATCATTAAAGGGACTACACGTCCCTATTGTTGCTAGATTCTCCAAACAAAATTGTAATAACTCACATGTACTGATTATTGTTCTTAAATAAATAAAATAAGTTCATCAATTATTATTTAACGTGTCTGGTGTAAGAAAAAATCCATAAAAGTTAACTCCCGCGAAGGTTTCTATACAAAATGGTGAGCTAATGCAATAAGGTGAACGAAGGAGGGGGTTCGCTGCAGGGGTCGAGGGAGAGGGATAAAGGAGGAGGGAAGGCAGGAAAGGTGGAAGAGGTATGCGTGAGGGTGAATGAGAATGCGGGAAAGGGAAGGCGGGGAAGGTGGAAGGGAAACGCAAGAGGGTGGTTGCCGGACGGGTGGAAACGGGGAAGTGGGGAGGGGGGAAGGCCAAGGAGGGGGAAGAAGGGGGAGAGGATGTGCTGAAGGGGAACGGGATAAATGGAAAAGGCCACACTAAAGGCAGAAACAATTTCTTTATTTAATTGCCCTATATAAATGTAGAAAAATTACTGTTGCTTTGTTCTTATCTAAAATTGTGAACTCTATTGTTCATTGTGTCTATTGGTAAATGGTTACGTTTCGTTGTCCTGAACGCGATACCATGATTCAATAAATAATTGTACTAAATTTGCAAAACACTCTTTACTTTACTCAATCTATTCATTTTCAACATAAATACAAATTTTTATTTTTAAAGAAAGACAAAGATTTCGAAGTTAAAAATAACCAGACATTATCTCCTACCACCACACCAAGCTAGGATAGTGTAGCTTGTGTCGTGATGGAGGACTTAGCTAGCCGAGGAATAAACACACGACGCGTCGCTTGGGTGGGACCCAAAAGCGAGGCCATCTGAACGGTCATATAAAATCAAAATGATAATTTCAAAATCTGTTTTCACGTTTATTATTATTTATTTGTTTTGTTTATTTTTTATCTTAATTTTCATTGTAATATTTATATTGGCCAAACATCGATAGATTACGTATGTGTAATTATTTATTTGTCTGTGATTGTCAATTAGATTTTGATGATTGTAAATTTTATACCTTGTAAATCTTATAAATCAGTGTTTGTTTAACAAAATTAAAAATGTGTAGAGATATAAATGTATAATAATAATAATAAGTGTGTCAGAGTGGAAGATACTCTCAGTATCGCCCTGGTGTAAGACCACCATTCAGAATTGAAACGTTGCTTGAAATGGCTTTAGCCGTGTTTGGTGACCAGATCTGAATAGCCAGGTACTTCCCCACCTTCCTCTTCCCTATCTCCTTCCACTCCCCACTACCTTCAGCCTCACAACATACCCCAATTGGGGATGCCATAGTCTCACTGGCTCCAGACGGGAGCAGTTGGGACTCTTGTACGGTATTTCATATAAAAAAAAATAAAAAAAAGTGTGTTTATTTCAGCCAAACACAGCGGTGAGTGCAATACTCTGTCAGCCATATAAAAGCATACATCTGTGAAATTTCATTAAATAATTACATTAAATAGAATATACAAGACAAGATAAAATAAAACATAATAATATATAATAACATAATGAAATAAAATATAAAATAAAACATAATAGTAAACATATTTAATACTTGTATACTACAGAGGCTTTAAGTGAATTCTCAATGTTTGGTGTAAGGGCGCGCCATGCCACTGGGCCACGGCCTGGATGAGAGTGTTTTGGGATCTTCGGTAGCGCTGACTCGTTCCGGCTATTCTGTGGTGCATCAAAGCAGCGAAACCATGTACCCTTCCTTCTGCGAACATCTGCGAGGCACTGCATCGCCAAGGTAGGCCGAATAGCGCCCTGTATGAATGTGCATTTGAATCTTTATTTCAAACTTTTAATATTATTGATTATTTCGATTTTGAATTTATTTATTTATTGATCAACGCCCTTTTTCAGTGCTTTTACATATTAATGGTAATAAATACAATATTTATTGTACATAACTGAACTGCTTCAGTAACAATATTTTATATTTTTTTAAAGATAAACTGAAGATGTCCACGGACTTGGTGTAATTGTTTCCTTCCATTAGTATTCTGGGTAAAGAGGAATACATATGGTAGTTAGTCTCAGAATTTCTGCACTGAAATAAATCCTGACTTCTTGTATTACGTTGTGGAATCCGGAAGCTTATCAATTCAAGCAATACCGGACTATCAACTAAATTATGTAGAATTTTATATTGAAATACCAAGGCAGTGAAAATTCTTCTGTCTGACAATTTGAGCATATTCATATAAGAATTTGTTTAGTATTCTTTCAACAGCTTGTACATGTATGTTATAATGTGGATTCCAGACGGGAGAATTGTACTCAAGTTGACATCTAACATACGCAAAATATAACAGTTTAATACATTTTATATTGTTAAAATTTCTAGTTAGTCTAGTTATAAATCCAAATATTTTTAAGCCCTTATTACAGATTTCTGTTATGTGGTTAACAAATGAAAGATTTGATTGGAGAGTGATGCCTAAGTCTTTAATTTGTGTTAGTGTTTCAAGAGCATTGTCATCAATGTTGTAATTAAATATCACTGGATTTTTTATACGAGAAAATCTAATTATTTGACATTTTGAGATATTTAAATAAAGTCTATTTTCCTTACACCAAATTAACAATTTGTTGATATTATCTTTAAGAATGTTGCAATGATAAATATTTTGAATAATTTTAAAAATTTTTAGGTCATCAGCAAAAAGTAAGATAGATACATTATGAAATATATTTGTAAGATCATTTATAATAAACAAGATAAATAAGATTGGGCCAAGGTGTGAACCCTGTGGAACTCCACTTGTTGCATGAATTTTTTCTGACAGGGAGGATTTTATTCTAACAATTTGTTGTCTTCCAGTAAGATAGCTTTCAAACCAGGCTGATATATTGCCATGATCAATCATGTGAATTCTGACAGATACAAAGGTCGTATTCAACATGGCCATCACCTTGAACGAGAAAGGGAACACTCAAACAAATTTATAGACAGATGAAATTTCAAACTTTCAAGGACTTCAGGAACAAATCAGGACTTCGTTATGCTCAGTCAAAAAATACTGTGAGGTAACTAATAAAAATAATAGTTGATGTATATACTCGAAAACTGTATCTTTCCCTCCTCACTCCCGTCAGGCTCACAACCTCCCCCAAAGGGGATGCCAAATACCAACGAGCTCCGGACTGCTTGGATCGTTGGGACTCTTGTGCAGGTATTCAGTAAAAGGTCTTTTATTTAATTCATAACACCAACATATTATAAAAAAACTTTTTTTCGCTGAAACACAGGCCCTCCATTGACAAGCTTGGTGTAACTCTAAGTGACAAGCTCAGATATGGGGGCTCCTTCGAAGCCAGAGTTTAGTTAGCCTCTCAAAAACTGGGCGTACTATACAAGGCGCGCAGATAGTACAGAACTGCTAACCCTGTAAAATCACAAGTGCGCCCACGATTGAATTTGGCAACCACCTCTGGTCTGGAACCCCACAATACCTGCAAAAACCCTCGACTCTGTGCAGAAACGGGCGGTCCGTTTGATAGATTCTTCTAACTTAACAAACGGATTGTAATCTTCAGAGCACAGGCGTCGGGGGGGGGGGGGGGGGAATGCTATCCTTGTTCTACCGGTAGCGTCTAGCTAGCGTCATTGATCCCTTCGGCACCGGTGCAGAGTCGGGAAACACGTGCCCAACATATGTACGCGGTTGACATTTGTCACATGAGAACGGGTCGTTTCTACGACTCGTTCTTGAGTTCAACAGCTCGGCTGTGGAACGATTTGCCGGCCTCTGTGTTTCCTCCCTCCTACAACATGGGTCTCTTCTAGACCCATGTTCACTCCTTCCTCTCCTCAAAAACACCCTCCACACAGCATCTTCAAAGATGACATAGGCCCTGAGGGAAATTATTTTCCCCAGAGCCTCCTGTGTGGAGTTAATGAAAAAAAAAATACTCATACAGCATCTCAGATGACATAAGCCTTTAGGAAAATTATTTTCCTCAGAGCCTCCTGTGTGGAGTTAATGTAAAAAAATAAAATAATTTTTTTCAATGCCATTTCTATCGTAATACGTTTAATAGAAAAAAATCTATGAACTTCTTGAACAACAGAATGTGTCTGGAATATAATTGTCCTTTCCTGAAATTCCTACCTACCTCCCACTACCTACAGTACAAATCAGTGTAGTGACAACCTTCGACAAGTGCAGAGATAACCTACGGCGAATAAGCAGTGTATTATTATGAAGTTCATATTTGTTCATATTTTCAAAGTGCTAATTACATGTGTATGCAAAGACTTCAAATAACTTATGTTGATCATACCATCTGTACAGTTTGGAACATTTTATGTGAATTCTTATGTGGACACCAACCCAGCCCGCTACATTAACTACAGTGAGTTTTTAAGCAATTCCTATTTTCCCACCTACCAAAAAAAGTTCCTAATAGAATGTACACTTGAACGTTAAAAGTTAGGGTGGGTTGTAACATATCTATTTTGCCAGTAGGTACTGGCGACTTTTTTTCTTAATTTAATTCGATTTTAAATTTTATTTTGGTGTGGTTGGTCAAACTGTCAACCGGAGATGGAAAAAGAACGGAAATTCGGGAATGATGGCGGCAGGGGTGAGTTTGCGTCTTTGACCGGGGAGGTCAATTTTTTTGAGCCTTGAAGGCGAGTTTGATTTTTGTTAAGTGCTGGAAGCCTTAAATATTTTTATTTTGGATCACGAGTTGGTGATGTCGTGTAGTGGCGAAGGAGCCAGTGATTTCGCGTCGAGCTGTCGGCAGATGCCTGGAGATTTTGTTGTTGCGTTCTGCTAATGGCGCGTGGTTTTCGGCTGTTGAAGCCGTGAAATTTTAACAATCTGCCGACCGATAATAGTTGTGTGACTGCCGACCGATATAAGAGAGGTGGCTTTATCGTATTCTGGGCACGCTAGGCTGATGGAGCCTCTTTCCTGTTGATGAAGGAAGACCGCTTTGACACGCGGAAGGCCTGCCGAGATTCCTGCTTTTGGCCTCCTGGTTGGGAGCCTCGAGCCTCTTTACTGTTGATGAAGGAAGACCGTTTGACACGCGGATGGTCTGTCGAGATTCCTGCTTTTTGGCCCCCCTGGTTCGAGCCTCGAGCCTCTTCTCTGGTGGCTATTCTACCCGCGACGACATTCCGTAACGGCGTATCTTTAATTAACGGTCTAAACAATCTCTCTGTCTCTTTCCGTATTGCAACCTATTTGAATAATGCAGGTATTTATATTTTATACAACTATTTGTTTGCCAATTTCAAGTAATAAATTAAGTTGTTCTTATATCTTTAACTACTCTTTTACTTAAACATAATACTTACTTACATAATACATACTTTTTACATAAACATGATACTTTAATAGTACACAACTGCTTACCCTGTACAAATCGCAAGTGCGCCCCACGGTTGAATTTGGCAGCCACCTCTGGTCTGGAGCTCCAAAATACTTGAAAAATACCCTCGACTCTGTGCAGAAACGGGCGGTCCGTTTGATAGATTCTCCCATCTTAACGAACGGGTTGCAATCTTTAGAGCACAGGCGTCGGGTGGGAATGCTATCCATGTTCTACCGGTATTTCAATGGAAGATGCTCTGAGGAACTAGCGTCATTGATCCCTTCGGCACCGGTGCATAGTCGGGAGACACGCCAAACGCGCGCCCAACATATGTACACGGTTGACATATGCCAGGAAACACAAAAGCCGGCAAATCGTTCCACATCCGAGCTGTTGAACTCAAGAACGAGTCGAAAAAACGACCCGTGCATTGCAGTACCTACGAAGCATCAAACTGCGCTCATTGGCCACTTTGATTATGACCTCACTTTTCAAGGCTTCTATTGGTTGAGATATGAAATTACGCATTACAGTACCTACAAAGCGTCAAACTGCGCTCATTGGCCACTTTGATTATGATCTAACTTTTCAAGGCTCCTATTGGTTGAGAATATGTGGGCGAACGTTTCACTTCAACCGCGTGTGAACTGCACTCGATGTTTTTTTTTGTCATCGATAGAGCTTTTAAAGTAGTGAAATTTATTTATCTATTTATTACACGCCTTACTGAGAATCAAAATACTTTTAAATAATTTACAACTAAAACAATAAAGAAAATAATATATTAAAATGAAAAAAAATTTAACAACAATAGCATATAACACAAAATAAAATACTTTGGTAAAAATGATAAGAGGTCACACATAAAAAGATATTTAATACATACAAAAATTGCAGAAATTATCCACGACTATTTGCGTCTAGATTTATATAAGAACTAGCTTTTCCCCGCGGCTTCGCTCGCATGGTATTACGGGAAATTACTGTAGCGCTTGCACTTATCAATTATCTCCCCTCCCCACCCCCATCCCCTCCCGCATTCCATTTATTCATTCCCTTACATTTAGTTTTCAAACATCTCGCCTACCACCTAAATTTCATAATGCTATAGCTCAAAAAAAAAAAGAATTACTTATCCAATTTTGTTCATTCGTTCGGAATTTATGCGCTTACAAACATTTCGGATGTTTATTTTTATTTAAATATTTGTAAGCTCGTAAATATAATACAAAATTACTCTATTTATCATTCAGTCTTTATAATCGTTACGAATTATATTTTTAATATAGGAACTCTCATTTGACATTTATTCCAAGCTTGTCAAAATAAAAACGAATTCTAATATTTGAATTTTCTGCAGTAGTAGCTGACCAGTAGACTGAGTACCAACCAGCATAGAGCCCAAAAATATATCAACATTGTTTCCATGGAAAACATTTTTTTCTGACGTTAGCAAAAACACGCTTTTGTTAGCGACAGAAAACGTATATCAAATATAATATATTAATATTTATAATTTCATAACGCCAGAGCTTACCATCATGTATAACCTGTAGTCTGCGCATATAATTAAGCTTTATATTGGTGAAAGAATTATTAAAGTCTTTATATTGTGTTATGCGTGAAAAGGTCATAAACAAACTCGAGCAGTTTCGCATTTATAATATTAGTATGGATTCGAATAAACAATGTTTACACTGGTTTACTATTGTTTAACCCTGGAAATTGAACGTTGGTTGTGAACGGTAAAATTTTGAAATATTCAGTGTTTTTTCTCGTAAAATAAACAAATTTCTATGTTAAAGTCTTTCTATTTAAAACATGGGAATAAAAAGATAAATTAATAAAATAATAAACTAGTAAGACTCCTTTGAGCAAATTTCCACGATGATTTAACTACAATGTAACAAGAAAAGTATTTATTGTACTTACTGATATTTATTTTATGTATTGATTTGTTTATATTTGTGTCTGTCGTAATTTTTGTCTAGAATGTTGTCGGTAAATAAATATTTATACAAATAAATAAATACTACGTTTTTCAACCCTGATATATTGAATATGAAAATGGGTATATAATTGTAAATAACATTCTTCATCAACAAGTATGCCAACAATTTTATAAAGAAAATTCCCTGCAAAATAATCACTTTGATTTCGCTTTCAGTATAAACCCACATGTTTGTTATAGGGGTAGTACAAACATCTCGAAACCGTAACGCGAATGAGGAATGAGGTATTGTGATTTTTTTATAAAGCATTTTATGGCTTAGGCGGAATTTGGTTGAAGACATTTCTCGTTCTTTCCATATAAAAGGAGTTTGTTTCAAGAGCAAAGAAGCTGTAGAAAAAACTAACAATACACAATAAGACGTCTCAATACAGAATCCGCCCGAGTAAACTTTTATTCGAGGGGAGTGAATCAAGAGAGGGATAAACTATTCTAGAATCTGGAAGTACGAAAGAGAAAAGGATCAATAGAAACAGCTCAAATGTTGTATTAAGACTTTTACATTTAGTAAAAAGACACCTTACCAAAGAGCCCTAATCAATTGTACCAACCAAATTATAACTAAGTCAATATGGTGAGACTATTCGACAAATGCGTTAATCTTACTGCAGTTTTCGAAGGCTGTTTTGCACTTAATGGAAATCGGTTTAGAGCAAGGGCTGAAAGCCATTTGATGCTTTATTTAAATGTGTAATGAATAAATAAATAAATATTGGTTTGAGTTATCTCCGGCTAGTACTTCTCGGTTTATGGGTTGAAGTAAATACTCTTAGAACTATGCCTTTGGCAAATTTATTCCATGTACTTAAAATCATTTTCAAGATATATTTAGGGATGTTAGTTTTCTAGGAAAATCCAACGCCGTACAAATGTATACGATACCAATCAATCTAAGAGCTGTTGTAGGAGAAACAGGTCCTACTTCTGGTATGCGACGGTGGATTAGCTGGTAGTTCTAGTCTTGATTTGATGGTATTTTGAACCTTAAGCGTAATTAAGCTTTAAACGTACTAAAATATTATTAATTTACTTGGCAAGGAAAAATGTATCTTATTATTAATCGAGCTTGCCGTTTTGCATCGTAATCCGGCTCGAAGGACCACATGGGCGGTCTTTTGGTATGGACTCTGGACAGTCTGCCGTCAGTTGTAAGTTGAGCAATTGGATGACTTCTTTGTTTCCCAATCTAAGAGATACGCGCACAGAGATTTGAGAGGGTTTTAGAGGTTATATATTCAGGAGTAAAAACACTTGTTTCGTACTGGATAGTGTTGTAATCGTTTTCATAATTCAGAGATTTTATTCGAGTTCTGAGCTCTTGGGCTCTAAAATGTGGAGTGAATTGCTATAAATGAAATCGAACATTATAATTTCGAAAAAGTGAATGCTATCATAAAGACTAGAGATAAATGATAAGATAGATAAAGCTGTGTAGAACAATTCAGAAGAGACACAGACGGTGAATTAAGGGTAAAATAGTCTATACATGGAAAAAATTTATTAAATTGGAAATGCTAAGTAATAAATTAAGTTAAATATTAAACACAGGACAACACAACATTCAACAACTTACAGCATAACTTTTTCCACCTTTGAAAAAACACTACGTGTCCAAATAAAAATAATTCCGTTTTTCAAAAGTAACCGTACCATATTTCATTGGGAAAAACGCTTGTTAAGGTGGAATATTTTATAAAGCTTTTCGTACCTCTTCCTTATGTTATATTATTTTTTTTTTAACATGGGAGAGAAAAAAAAACATTTCTCTGAATATAAGTAGCCATCGGGGAAACAATAGAGAATAGCTGTTAGCTTTAATTAATACTTGTATTACATTTTCTGGTAAGATGATACAGTTTACAAAAATATCTTTCAAAAAACATGTTTTTCATATCAAAAAGTTGATACGAAAATAGTGTCAATGTAATGGACTGAAGCCACCGAAGTAGCGCCTATATATATTTTTAAATTTAAACATATTTTTTTTTAAAGAAAGACGAACATTCCCAGACAGACATATTTTGAAATCTCCTTTCCACCGCAGTAAGCGGAAAATGTTGCTCATGTCGGGTTAAAGGAATGGAACACACTTCGCCTGGGTGGAACCAAATCACGGTGCCAACTCAGCCACTAACTCTTCGAATATTGGGATGATTGGAGGTTTTTTTTTTTTACATTAACTCCACACAGGAGGCCTTGAGGAAAATAATTCCCCTCAGGGCCTATGTCATCTGGGATGCTGTGTGGAGGGTCTTTTTGAGGAGAGGAAGGAATGAACATTGGTCTTGAAGAAACCCATGTTGTAGGAGGGAGGAAACACAGATGCCGGCAAATCGTTCCACAGCCGAGCTGTTGAACTCAAGAACGAGTCGAAAAAACGACCCGTTCTCATGTGACAAATGTCAACCGTGTACATATGTTGGGCGCGCGTTTGGCGTGTCTCCCGACTATGCACCGGTGCCGAAGGGATCAATGACGCTAGTTCCTCAGAGCATCTTCCATTGAAATACCGGTAGAACATGGATAGCATTCCCACCCGACGCCTGTGCTCTAAAGATTGCAACCCGTTCGTTAAGATGGGAGAATCTATCAAACGGACCGCCCGTTTCTGCACAGAGTCGAGGGTATTTTTCAAGTATTTTGGAGCTCCAGACCAGAGGTGGCTGCCAAATTCAACCGTGGGGCGCACTTGCGATTTGTACAGGGTAAGCAGTGAAAAGGGGTTGAAATATTAAAATACATAGTTTTTAATTAGATCCGTTCACATGAACAACGCAAAAAGCACTGCGCCGCTAAAACCGGCACTTACGATGAAGCTCCTAAAATCCGAAATCCTATTTTGATACTATTTAGATTAATCTCAACGACGAATCGGTTTACACTATGAACTTCAAAAAATATGTAACGGATAAATTGAAGCTTTTCTATGTATTGGAATTACAATAAATTATTATTTATATCACAACAATAAAAAGCGTAAACCCATAAAAAGTTGTTTTTTCATGACTTAACTATGAAGTAATAAAAGAAATATATTTTTTTTAAATTCCCCTTTATGGCTAAGGCTATTTTTAAGGTTTTATGTTCTAATTTTTTTTCGTTCTTATAAAATTATGCACAAAATAAAAAAACCAACATTTTCGCTTACTTGCTTCGTGCAAATAAGACGCTCGATTTTAAATTTTAAAGGCACGAGAATCGAAATATTTTTAGCGTTTATATTTCTTTTAAACAAATAAATACTTGAACACTGATGGAAAGGCCTGTAGATTTTGGTAGTCTAGAGCGGCTCAAGGCATTTTGCGGGCTTCGAATGGACGGAACCTATAGATATACCAACCTACACGGTTAGCCAGAACGTGAGGTTGGCTGCAGGCATCCTTCTGTTGGCACGTCTTAACCAGAGACAGTTTCGGAGTTTTCAGCGGTTTTACAACTTTTTAATTAATATTTTTTATTTTCCTCTCCAAAATTCAAGAAACGCCTTCAGATTTAAATATAAATAAATATATAATTATACTTTGCAGTACACCGCGTTCTATCAATAAATTACATTATTTATTTGCGATTTTCAAAGGCTAGATGGGTCTGATATCTCCATTGAGCTGATGAAAAAGCTGCCTATTTGAATATCAATGTCAATTTTTTCGGCTCAAAGAAGGGACTAATATATTCCACCCTTCGTCCCTCATCTTCAAGGAAAAAAGAAATGAACATCAAAGGTCAGGATTGGAGAAAAACGGATATTTCGTTATTTAATCATTAAATACACCCCAAGTCCTGAGTGTGATCTTGTGAACAATATGAATTCTTAACCTCCATCAGTTAATCAACGTAATTTTTTTTTTTTGTATTTGGAACGTTAACAGATTGATAGATTAATGAAATTTTATTTGTACATCAACAAAATAACGCTGGAAAATATTGCGTCCCCGGCGTTGTCTAGGCTTTACACGTTACTTGTTTCTTAAAATCAGATGTAGAGATCTAGAGTTTTCAATTTGGGAGGCGGGAATGGGTACCGCCGCCCTGGAGATAACCAACACCTCTGCCATAGGTCACTCCAAGTGGTTCGCTACGTTTGGTGATTTAGCAGGGGTGCCCGGGCTCATGGGGTGAGGTATGTCTACGTCTTGAGGGTGGATGACCAGGACACACTGAGCCCTAGATTCCCACGCACCCCATATACCCTTTTCCTTCACAGAACTCTCCTTTCCTTCCTTTCCTTAAAAAAAACCCTCCTCACAGCATCCCCAAAGATGCCGTATGCCCTGAGGAAAATAATTTTCCTCAGGGCCTCCTGTGTGGAGCTCATGTAAAAAAAAGAAAAAAAGAGGGTAATTTACATTCTTTTGAATTTTTTGGGCATTAACTTTATAATACAATTTCTTAATATTTTGTTTTGAAAACTTTCACAATTTACATTTGTCACCTAATTTAATTTATTTGCCCTTTATTTTGGACAAAATCAATCAAGAAGTATCAAAATTATACTCTACAGGGTGGAAACGGGGTAAGGGTTAGTTATCCAAATCTCATAAGACAGTTTCTTGTTTTGTAGGTCAATGTGGGAACGAAAGGCCAACTGAGAGGTCAAAAGGTCTCCCCGAAAGTTCTTTCCCGAATCGGCCCGCCACTCAGCTGGGGTGACCAATGGCGGAGGAACCACACTGGGTGACCAATGGCGGAGGTATCCGCCTCCGAATTCTGTCCCATATTTTTATTGGGAATTATTATTGAAATTATTTTCAATACTTTTTACTTATCACGATGAAGTGACAATATAAAATTATTACAATCAGTGGATAATAATTTTTAACGCTGATGTTATCACGTGTAACAACACAATCCATCTGGAGTCTTTGAAAACCATGATGTTCCCAATGTATATATAACGAGCAAATTACAACATTCTTTCATTAACTATTAATATAAGTTATTAATTATAATATAGAATGATAGATTGAGATTTCCGAGTTTTCGGTTGTCAATTTGGTCAATGAATTTTATTAATTTCCTACCGCCATATATTAGAATACCGAAGCAAAACAACTGCTTACTGCAGTTTAAAGCCAATTAATCCACCAAGATTTCACCGTTTATCCCTTATCTTTAGATTTTATAAAAAAATCAAAAACATTTATATTTCAATATTTAATTAAATGAAGACATTATAAGCGAAACTCAATCGAAAATCTAGAAACAGAAAAATCAGAAAAAGATATTTGCACCTCTGGGACTCGAACCCAGGACCTCTCTACTTTCCGGGCGAGTGCTTTTGACCGCTGCGCTAAGGTGTCGATATCCAATTCGGTCACTTTTAACTGTACCATACTTCGACTGATTGAGTTAAAAGTGACCGAATTGGATATCGACACCTTAGCTCAGTGGTCAAGAGCACTCGCCCGGAAAGTAGAGAGGTCCTGAGTTCGAGTCCCAGAGGTGCAAATATCTTTTTCAGATTTTTCTGTTTCTAGATTTTCGATCGCTTATAATGTCTTCATTTAATTAAATATTACAATTTAAGTTTTACTCATAAAAAGTTAAAATAAAAAATAATTTAAATTTCATCACTCTTTTTATTTTATATTTCTCATATCTATCGCTCGAATGGTTTTCTAACTTTTTTTTTACAGCTTACGAATAACTTTATGCACTCACTTAATTTTTATCCATCACCAATGAACGTTGATACAAGAAGGTTATCATTAATAATATCTTTTTAACTAACATTAATGTAACCTAATTGAATAATAAGATTGAAATATTCAAGCTTGTTACATATCAGTATTATCTCATTTTCACTGTTCGTATTTGCAAATTATTCACAGTTGTATCGCTTTAATAAATTAAATCCCATTTGGGCGTATGTATACTTTTACATAAATGTATTCACAAAGCTTTGCGATTATCACTTGAATCGTTTTATTTATTCTAATCGATTGTATATCCTTAGAATGATAATAGTATCAGATTATTGTATACTTGTTTGAGGATTAGAGATTAACTTTTCATTCTGATGAAAAACTCTATTGACTTTATTTCTTCTTTACCATTACATCTCCTCTGGCAGGGGTGGGTTTACGCGGAGGAGATTAGCCCCAGCTAGCTTGTTGTTCTCTGCCAGGGTGGTTGGGTGGTTGGATCAGGTGAAAAATAAGGATATACCAAGAACTTTTGATATTAAACAAACAATCATCGAAAACCTTAAAAACATCTAGTTAATTGCTGTTACATATTTCGCTTATTTTCAATATAGTATTTTTAAATGTGTATACGACACAAGAATCTCAATTGCCTTGTGCTAACCTGAGATAGAGAGACTATGGCGTCGCCAATCGGGATATGTTGTAAGGCTGAAGGGTTTGAGGAGGGAACGGTAATGGGGAAGAGGAACGTGGAAAAGTGCCTGGCTATTCAGATCTCATCACCAAACACATCCATTAAAAGCACAATTTTAAATAAATACACTTTGTGCACGGGGGCTGTTAATTTTATACTGCATAGTGACATTTAAGTAGTTATATTAATGTAAACTACATCTTTTGATAACAAATTACGTTTTTTGAATCGCATTGAAATTCAAATTCACAAAAGCAATCAGTATTTCAACAAAATATATTCTAAATGCTCCTAAACCACAAAGGTACAAAATAACCACCACGCTGTTAAACTTTATAACCAAATCCCCAACTCATTGAAACAAACTTCAAAGAATTCACAATCACATTAGACAAAAAATAGGTTTCAATCTATCAAAAAAAGGTACACAATTTTTTCTCAGTTCACTAATTTTTTTCTTAGATGTTATTGTAATTGCAGAAAATAGGCGCAAGTCACAAACATAATAATATTTTGTCATATCATCAGTGTTACAGGTCACGAAACTAATTGTGTGTTTTGGGGCATATGTTTTCACTTCTTACAGCAATGACCATGTCAAAGATAAGAAAAAATATCGGCTTGCTTACGCCTGTTTCCTGTTTGGCGAGGGAAGGATTATAAGGTGTCGGTTGTTGATCAAATTTGAAAAATCGAAAGGTTTTTTTTCATTTATTCTATTTTTTTTTTCATTAGATCCACAAAGGGCGCTGAAGAAAAACATTTCCCTAAGGGCCTATGTCATCTTTAAAGATGCTGTGTCGAGTTTTTTTTAAGGAATGGAAGGAGAGAAAGTTCTGGGAAGGAAAAAGGTACGAGGAGTGGATAGGAATCTGGGGGTCAAGAGGACGTATGGATTCATCTCTCCCACTGCAATGCAAGGCGATAGGTCGTGAACATCCGGCTTGAGAGATCTAGATTAGATCTCTCTCAACCAAACTCTCCCGATTTGACCCGCCATGCAAATGGTGGGCAAACGCCGCCAAGTCTCCAAACGTAGCAAACCACTTGGGGTGATCTATGGCAGGAGTGTTGGTTATCCAATAAATGATTCGCGGGGCGGCGGTACCCATACCCGCCCCCCAAATTGCATCGATTAGTTTTGGATTGCGTCCTTTTGTTGTGGCGAAAATTAATTTAATTTTAACTATTTTTATATATTAATTGTAGGAAAAAAACACTCTTGTAACGTCACACTTTAATATTTATTTACAAACGGAATTAAGAATAAAAAGTTTGGTCCGCGTAAAACGCAATTCTCTCAAAACACATAAAAATATAATATTTTATTGCATCAACAACAAAATATTGTATTTTTACTGATTTATCAAAATATATAGATGTACATAAAAACATAAACTGCACATCTCACTAGGGCATTCTTGTATCGAGATGTGCAGTTTTACAATAAAAATAAAAATAAAAAACAATAATGGAATAAAAATAAAAAACATACATTTACACAAGAAACATTAAATATAGTTTACTCAAATATTAATTACAGCTGGGCGGTATGCTCATATTGCTCTTAGTTGGCCACAATAATATTCTACTGTAAACTAAACATGTTCAAGGTACCTGCAGTGGCTTAACAAATGCATTCATAGGTCGACCATACCGTCAGTAACAGTCTTCGATCAATAATGGCTAATTATTTTACTTGGTCGATGGTAACAGTAGATTAACGAGTATTAAAAAAAAAATAAATAAAAATAAAGGTAGGTAAATAATAATAGATAAATAATAAAAAGTTAATAATAATAAACAAGTATGTAATAAATGTATATAGATTATGTAATAAATATAATATAGTAAGTAATAAATATAATATAATAAGAATAAATATAATATAGTAAGTAAATAAATGTAAGTAAATTAAATACATAATATAAAATATAATTATGAATAAACAATAATAAACTATTTAGTAATCGTAAGAAAGTAAATAAAAGATAAACATAAATTAAGTAAATACATAATAATTATGAGTAAATATTGTATTATAGTATTATACAATTATGTATTATAGTGAGTAAATAATTATACAAAAGTTAATTTGATAATAACAATGAGTAAATTCAAAAGTATACAGCAGTAAGAAATAACAATAAGTAGTAATGTACACACACAGTAATCAAATATGGATTGTATCGATTATAGCTTAATTCCATGCTGATTTATGACAAAAGCGACAACATGGGTAATCCAAAACCATCACTCTCAGTTAGTACATACATATATAATCCTACCCAACTGCTCCC
Source organism: Glyphotaelius pellucidus (assembly GCA_936435175.1). Classification (NCBI taxonomy): domain Eukaryota; kingdom Metazoa; phylum Arthropoda; class Insecta; order Trichoptera; family Limnephilidae; genus Glyphotaelius; species Glyphotaelius pellucidus. The sequence continues at coordinate 10,932,880 of OW386557.1, read as the reverse complement.
AGCTGGAGAGGGTGAAACTACGGTATCCCCAATTGAGGAATGTTGTAAGGCTGAGGTTGTTGGGGAGGAGAAGGAGACGAAGAAGAGGAAGGTGGGGAATTATCTGGCTATTTTTCAGATCTGGTCGCTACGGCTAAAAAGACATTTAAAGCAGTTTTTCAATTCTGGATGGCGGTATTTAAGCAATATTTTTTTTTTGTGCACACTGCACCCTGAACTGAAATTGGGGTATGTTGTGAGGGGAAGGAAATGGGGAAGAGGATGGTGGGAAGTACCTGGCTATTCAGATCGATTAACGATTGATGTGAAAGCGTATAACAAAAATTCATCTATATTTATAAAAATCAATTGCTGTTCTCAACTGCTGTCTCGCTAAAACTCGAGAACGGCTAGGCCGATTTAGCTGATTTTGGTCTTAAAATGTTTGTCGTAGTTTAGAAAGGTTTAAACGGTGAGAAAATATGGAAACATGGCGAGGAAAATAGTCAAAACAACAATTTTTCCTTTATTGGTTTAAAAATGAAATTACCGTGGTTGAATGTATGGAATGGGTGAGTGGGGAGGGGGAGGAGGGAGGGGGAAGGAAACTCGGGTAGGGGCTTGCGGGAGGTGGAAGGAAAACCAGAAATGGAAATTTGGGAGGGGGGAGGGGAACTCGGGAGAAGGGTTTATGAGACGGGAGAAGGGGGAGAGTGGAGTGCGGAGAGGGAAGGTGGAGGAGACAGAGTGAGAACGCGAGAGGGGAAGGGGACGCGGGAGAGGAAGGGGAGGCGGAAGGAGAACGGGACGAATAGGAAAGGACACGCAGGGAGAAACATTTTTTTTAAATGGCGTAGCAACGCGTGCCGGGCACCACAGCTAGTAAATAAATAATTTAAATTTAAATGCCACGATTTCATGTAGTTTTTCTTATAGCTGAGTTCATTTCCGGTGTTGGTTGCAGATAAACTCTTAGCTTTCATCTAGATACGGAATGGCAACACAGATATGAAAATATTCCATTTCCCTCACCGGAAGCTGTCTAGCTTCCGCCTTCCTTGGGTTACCCCCTCTCCATACTGCCGCTCCTCCACTTACCGTAACCCCCACCCTCCTGCCGTCACGAAGGTGTTAAATATCAAACAACTTCCGCTAGGATTAATTCATTAAATACAAAAAGGGGACATTTTTCCCCTTTCTTAATGAAGGGGCTTCGCTAAAATGGGTCCTTTCTTTAAAATTTAATGGTGTCTGTTTTTGTAGAATCCACACCTTTATCCAGATATTATCTTATGAAGAAAAACAACGTAATTAAAATAATTCTAAGGATTTTTTTTACGTTACCTCCCAGGAGATGCGGCGGAAGATAATTTCCGTCAGGGCCTGTCATATTAGGAAATGCTGTGTGGAGAGTCTTTTAGAGGAAAGGAAGGAGAAGATGTTTTGGGAAGGAAAAAGGTATGAGCGGCGGGTAGGAGGAAGTAAAGAGGTATCTGGGGGCAGTGTGTCCAGGAGTGACGGACGTTTGAATCCATCCGTCCAACTGCAGTGCAAGGCGATGGTTCGAGAGAGTCCGGCTAGAGATGTCAAAAGGCCTGACTCAACCGGTGACTCTCGATCCGGCCCGCCAGGCAGCAGAGACCGCGATAAACCTCACTCCATGAACCCGGGCACTCCTGTAAGGCACCAAACATGGCGAACCACTTGGGGTGACCTTTGCAGAGGTTATGGTTATCCAATAAATGGTTCCCGGGGCGGCGGCACCTATACCATCTTCCTAAATTGAAAAAAAAACTCACAAAAAACCATGGATCATATTTACACCATATTTGATGTCTTTTAAAAAAAAGATCATAGTTTTTTTTTATTATTAAATGTTGTTATAATATGGTATTATTACTCGATTATTAGAAAAAAATCCTCCCTCTTTATATTCTTAAGCATCCGTAACACACGATGTGTAGATTAATAATAGTACTAGCTTTGCCTGTTGCAGAGGCAACAAAGGGGTTAAACACTACGCGATTTGACGTGTGAACGCGGATGAAGCGAAGAGTGTGTGTTAAATAAAATAGGTAGAGAAAAAAACGTTATTTGAATGTGGATAAAGCGAGGAGTGTCCGTCTACAAAGGGCATAGATAGTTGACAGCCCAATTGCGTACGCCTGCTCTCTGGCCGCTTCGGTCACCCGGTTCAAGGCGTTCGGTACGGGCCTTTTCTCGCAAAAGCAGGCCAAAGAGCTTCCTGCTCAAATTTTCACTGCGCCATTTGGGTTGTGCAGATCGATACGCGTAATTTGTTACCCGAAACGTATAGTTAACTGTCGAAAAGACTCTTCCCACAGTACCACTTTTGTCGTCGACACTTTTAAAACGGCCCAGGAGCTTACCGCTCAATTCAGTACTGAACCAATCCAGCCGCCCGACTCAGGGCGTTCGGTTTTTCATTTAATTTAAATTAGAAAAACCAATAGAGCCTAAAAGGGTCCTCGGATTTTATCGTTTAATTTTTTCAGTCAACCCTTTGGATTGTGTAGGTCGAGACGCGTAATTTGATATCCATCTCGAGTACTGTAGGTTGTAATTTAAAAAAAAAAAATTTTGGATTTTGGAAATTTTTAAATTTTCAAAAAAAAAATTTTTGGATTTTGTAAATTTTTGAATTTTCAAAAAAAAAATTTTTTGAGTTTTGGAAATTTTTTAGTTTTGGAAAAAAAAAATTTGTTTTCTGGAAATTTTTTGTTTTTGAAAAAAAAATTTTTTGGATTCTGAAAATTTTTTAATTTTGGAAAAAAAAAATTTGGAATCTGGAAATTTTTTAATTTTGAAAAAAAACTTTTTTGGTTTCTCGAAATTTTTGAATTTTGAAAAAAAAAAATTTTGGTTTCTGGGAATTTTTTAAATTTGGAAAAAAAAAATTTCGGATTCTGGAAATTTTTTAATTTTGAAAAAAAAATTTTTTGGTTTCCGGAAATTTTTGAATTTTGAAAAAAAAATTTTCGGTTTCTTGAAATTTTTTAATTGTGAAAAAAAAATTTTTTGGTTTCTGGAAATTTTTTAATTTTGGAAAAAAATTTATTGGATTCTGGAAATTTTTTAATTTTGGAAAAAAAAAATTGTTGGATCTCGGAAATTTTTGAACTTTTTCAAAAAACGGCGCTATAAAAATGTATTATTCAGAAATTTTAGAGACTTAAACTAAACCCAACTGGGGATGCCGTAGTCTCACTGACTCCAGACGGCAGTAGTTGAGACTCTTGTGCGGTATTCACATTGAAATTTAATTTAAAATGTATGAACCCGTACAGTATTCAAAAGGTACCTACAACATTTGGCAAAAAAAAATTGGACCATCTTTATTTAAATTTACTCATTTCATTAAAAATGTTCAGAATAAATAGTATTCGAGTAGGACGTTGTCAAAAAAAAATTCGAGTGCAGCTTACCGTAGTTTTTCAAACAAAAGGCGCTATAAAAATTTATTATTCAGAATTTTTCAGAAACTAAAACTAAACCCAACTGGGGACGCCGTAGTCGCACTGACTCCGGACGGCAGTAATTGGGACTCTTGTGCGGTTTTCACATTGAAATTTAATGTAAAATGTACGAACGATTAGTTCCCGTACAGTATTCAAAAGGTACCCACACCATTTCGCAAAAAAAAAAAATGGACCATCTTTATTTAAATTTACTCATTTTATTAGAAATGTCAGAATATATAGTGTCCGAGTACGTTGTCAAAAAAAATTCGAGTGCAGTTTACACGCGGTAGAAGTGAAACTTTTCCAAAACAATCTCATCTAATACTTGAAAAGTGAGGTCTCATTTGATTAGACATGTTCAGAATAAATAGTATCCGAGTAAGACGTTGTCAAAAAAAAATTCGAGTGCAGCTTACTGTAGTTTTTCAAAAAACGGCGCTGTAAAAATGTATTATTCAGAATTTTTCAGAAACTAAAACTAAACCCAACTGGGGACGCCGTAGTCGCACTGACTACGGACGGCAGCAATTGGGAATCTTGTGCGGTTTTCACATTGAAATTTAATGTAAAATGTTCGAACGATTAGTTCCCGTACAGTATTCAAAAGGTACCTACACCATTTCGCAAAAAAAAATTGGACCATCTTTATTTAAATTTACTCATATTATTAGAAATGTTCAGAATATATAGTATCCGAGTATGTACCTACGGACTTTGTCAAAAAAAAAAATCGAGTGCAGTTTATACGCGGTAGAAGTGAAACTTTACCAAAACAATCTCAACCAATACTTTTTCACATGTCAACTAATTTTTATCAAAGCGGCCGATGGGCACAGTTGATGCGTCGCAGGAGCAGTTATCGTCATTTCCGTTACATCCGAAATCCAAATCACAGCCGTGCTATAGAAGTATCATTTCAAAACTCCCGTCTTTGTATGTTTCTTTTTATTTAAATTCATAATTTTTGTCAATGAAAGGATTGCCTCCCTAGTCTAGTAAATAAATGTATTCTCTGTAATATTTTACTCCTGCGTATTATGTGCTCTCGGTATATTTTCAATATTGTACGTCACCCTTTTAGTCATTTTTCACAAAAACGGCGCCATTAAAATGTATTTTTCAAAATTATTTATCAAATAATAATTTAAATGCAAAATCGTTCATATAAAAAATAAATCAGGGTAGCGACCTACACATGAGTACCTACATATTTTTTGAATAAATATTACGAATCCTAATTTTTTAAATTTTGAAATTCGGTTTTGAAATGATATTTGAATGTGTATGAAGCCTTAACCTTTTACAAATTAATTTAATTTCATTAAAAGTATCCAGGATAAATAGTCACGACCATCTTTGTTTGTGTCCGTTTATTTGATATCTTGTTTTTTTTTATTTTTAAAAGAAAAAAGGCCCTTGGTATTTAAGTACCTACCTTGTCTAGTAAATAAGTATATTTTATTCAATATTTTACCCTTGCAAAATGTGTATTCCTGATGGAAACTCAATATTGTACAGCGCCCATTGTCATTTTTCACAAAACTGCGCCATACATTTTTTTATTATTGAGCATAAAATAACTCAAACAATTTTATTGCAGTAAAAAAATTACAGAAAAAAAAACTTTCAAAGAATGCTTGTAGGTACTTACCCATACACCCATAATGTTTTTTATTATTTAATAATGTCCAAAGAAATCGAATCCTTACTAACACAATCATAAATGAAAAGTGTTTAGCATTGTATTTGGACCCATCTTACTTAAAAAACGTTCCGATTTATCTAGTACTAATTTCCTTCGTAACTACAAAAGTCTACCTACCTGAAATAATGCATTTTGGCAAAAAGTGCGACCATCCCAAGTGATTTCTTTTATTTCAAATCATTAATTTTTTATTTGATATCTAAAGATGCGTAAGCCGGTACCTACCCGGTACTTACGCAGACAAACAATATTGATGTAGGTACCTAAGCATTTCCTTAAAAAAATCCGTTCATCTTACGAACAAATTTGCAATAATTCAACGGAAAAGTACCTACCCTGTAATTAATTACGTTTAAACGTGTTCTTTTTATATGGCCAGCAATATTTTCTCTTCTGTAGGAAAATTCAAAGCACGTTATTTTTCTCAAACGTCATATTTTCGGTGGCGTATAGTGAAATATTTTTAATGGTTTGCGTATGTAACGACCGTTGAAAAAGTTTTTTCAATCTCTTGACCTCGATATTATTGAAAAAAATTACAGCCAGAATCGGTTTTCGAGCCCCAGGGTCGTTTTCAAATTGGCCACTCCGGAACAGGCTTGGAGCTTTTTTTTATTAGGCTAAATCGTAAATTGACGTCCCTTGAAACTCAAGGTGGTTTTTTATTTTCAATTTTTTAGTGAGTAAAAAGGAAATTAAGTTCCTACTCGACAGCTGATTTTACTGGCCGCCAAATTTTTCACTTTCGACGGTAGTGAAATCTTAGCAAATGTCAAAAATAATGTTAAGTATTATGCAATATTGCAGAACATTTTGGATGAAATGCGTTACATGTCGCGGTTTTAAAATCTTATTAATACTCTCTACTACGAATCTGTCGTAAAACATCTCCGGCGGAAGGGTTATTTTTGACGCAATCTCGAATTCCGTGACGCACCTATAAAATGCCATTTTTTCCTAGCAACGCCGTAAAATTTTTAAGAATAAATCCCTAGCAAATTGCACTTTGTATGAGAAAAAAGTCTTAAAAAATCTTAAAAATCTTAATTTCTTGGTGTACTGAAAATCAAATAAGCGAAAGCGATCCTTAGGGTGGGCGAACTTAAGGGGCGGCAAGGTCGTTTTTCGCGTAAAGGAAAAAGTGAGTTTTTCGAAAAACTGTGCAATAATATATAAACTAGCTTTGCCTGTTGCAGAGGCAACCAAGGGGTTAAACACTACGCGATATGACGTGTGAACGCGGATGAAGCGAAGAGTGTGTGTTAAATAAAATAGGTAGAGAAAAAAACGTTATTTGAATGTGGATAAAGCGAGGAGTGTCTGTCTACAAAGGGCACAGATAGTTGACAGCCCAATTGCGTACGCCTGCTCTCTGGCCGCTTCGGTCACCCGGTTCAAGGCGTTCGGTACGGGCCTTTTCTCGCAAAAGCAGGCCAAGTAGCTTCCTGCTCAAATTTTCACTGCGCCATTTGGGCTGTGCAGATCGAAATTGGAAATTTTTTAAATTCGGAAAAAAAAAATTTAGGATTCTGGAAATTTTTTAATTTTGAAAAAAAAATTTTTTGGTTTCCGGAAATTTTTGAATTTTGAAAAAAAAAAATTTCGGTTTCTTGAAATTTTTTAATTGTGAAAAAAAAATTTTTTGGTTTCTGGAAATTTTTTAATTTTGGAAAAAAAAATTATTGGATTCTGGAAATTTTTTAATTTTGGAAAAAAAAAATTGTTGGATCTCGGAAATTTTTGAACTTATAACTGAAAGTAATTTTTCAAAAAACGGCGCTATAAAAATGTATTATTCAGAAATTTTAGAGACTTAAACTAAACCCAACTGGGGATGCCGTAGTCTCACTGACTCCAGACGGCAGTAGTTGAGACTCTTGTGCGGTATTCACATTGAAATTTAATTTAAAATGTATGAACCCGTACAGTATTCAAAAGGTACCTACAACATTTGGCAAAAAAAAATTGGACGATCTTTATTTAAATTTACTCATTTCATTAAAAATGTTCAGAATAAATAGTATCCGAGTAGGACGTTGTCAAAAAAAAATTCGAGTGCAGCTTACCGTAGTTTTTCAAAACACGGCGCTATAAAAATTTATTATTCAGAATTTTTCAGAAACTAAAACTAAACCCAACTGGGGACGCCGTAGTCGCACTGACTCCGGACGGCAGTAATTGGGACTCTTGTGCGGTTTTCACATTGAAATTAAATGTAAAATGTACGAACGATTAGTTCCCGTACAGTATTCAAAAGGTACCTACACCATTTCGCAAAAAAAAAATGGACCATCTTTATTTAAATTTACTCATTTTATTAGAAATGTTCAGAATATATAGTGTCCGAGTACGTTGTCAAAAAAAATTCGAGTGCAGTTTACACGCGGTAGAAGTGAAACTTTTCCAAAACAATCTCAACTAATACTTGAAAAGTGAGGTCTGAGTAGCCCAGTAAATAAATGTACCCTCTGTAATATTTTACTCCTGCGTATTATGAGCTCCTGGTAGATTTTCAATATTGTACGTCACCCTTTTTGTCATTTTTTACAAAAACGGTCCTATAAAAATATAATTATCAAAATTATTGTGTACCTATTTTTATGAGGTGTTGCTCATCCAACGAATGGCTCCCTGAGCGGCAGTGCCAATGCCCGCCTCTAACGTTGAATAATTATCATAAAGAAGCAAAATACAAAAATAAGCGTTATGTAACTTTAATATTTAAAAAAAATAAATCCCTTAAATATCTAGGCTAAAGACGAAGGTAGCGCAACACGGCATAACAGCCCAAAAAATTATTACTAAAGAAATTATCCTTTCAACTTCAAATAATTTCATTACAAATTTCCAAAAAAAAAACATATGCAATTCTTATTTGATGATTCCGAATTGTTATGTGCAGGTACCTACCTACTCAAAATAGGCATTCCAAAACCGAGCGTCTAGCAACACTCGATACGGAGATCTTTTTTCGTGAATTGAGCAAATTTCTTTCGATACAGACGAACCTGCCGATTTGAACGGATTGAAATAGAACTACAGGCGTGTTCGACAGACATTTGATTTTGTATTGCGTGAACGATCCGTACTTATATTCCGCACCGCTAGATGTCTCTGGATTGAAATCTTTAGTTGGCGGAGAGCTTTGCCCTACCGCCATTTGTAAAATTTCAGAATCCAGTGTTCCAAGGTGTGAGAAAATTTACTCAACCTGAATTTATTTGTAAGAAAATTAGGTGTTCTACTGGCCAGTAAAATTATGCACCCTCGAGAAAAATGCGAGTTTTGCGAAACGTCATAAAATATCATTTTTCCGCGCGCTATCGTGTAACATTTTGAATGGTGACCGACATATTTGTCGATTTTAAAAGCTTCCTTAACTTTTATTCTTCGTATTTATCGAAAAACATCTTCGCCAGAATGCGCCTTTTCGACGATATCTCGAACCGCGTGTCGTACCTATAAAATGTCATTTTTTAGCAGCATCGCCATTAAAATATTATGAAAAAATTTCTAGCAAATTCGTTTTGTATGAGAATAGTGCTTAATTTTTCTCCGACTTTTTCGAAATGCGAACCTGTCGGCGGGAAATATAACCGGGCCGATTTCTTCGTCGATGAGAGATTCAGTCGGAGGTTCCAGTTATCGCCGCTGATTTTGCATCAGTTTTTACCGTTGACTTTTGGTGTTTCGGTTTCATGGTTTTTTTTTAGCTTCCTGTCTAGCGATTGTGGTCTCTGCGGTCGGTCAAACTCGAAGAGCGGAGAGGTCATTTTGGCGTGGGAGGCCCTGCACTGAATCGCATTTCAAGCGAAAGCGATCCTTAGGGTGGGCGAACTTAAGGGGCGGCAAGGTCGTCTTTTGACTGTATGACCCATGTGAGTTTTTCGAAAAACTGTGCAATACTATATTAACTAGCTTTGCCTGTTGCAGAGGCAACCAAGGGGTTAAACACTACGCGATTTGACGTGTGAACGCGGATGAAGCGAAGAGTGTGTGTTAAATAAAATAGGTAGAGAAAAAAACGATGTTTGTAATTTGTTACCCGTAACGTATAATTTACTGTTGCAAAGACTCCTACCACTGTGCCACTTTGGTCGCCGACACTTTAAAATCGTCCCAGGAGCTTACCGCTCAATTCAGTACTGAACCAATCCAGCCGCCCGACTCAGAGCGTTCAGTATTTCATTTAATTTAAATTAGAAAAACCGATAGAGCCTTATCTCGAAAAAGGGTCCTCGGAGTTTATCGTTCAAGTTTTTCACTCAGCCTTTCGGATTGTGTAGGTCGAGACGCGTAATTTGATATCCATCTCGGGTACTGTAAGGTTTAATTTTGAAAAAAAAATTTTGGAAAATTTTTGAATTTAAAAAAAAAAATGATTTTGAAAATTTTTTAATTATAGAAAAAAAAATTTTGGATGTTGAAAATTTTTGAATTTTGAAAAAAAAAAATTCGATTTTGGAAATTTTTTAACTTAATAAAACTGAAAGTAATTTTTCAAAAAACGGCGATAACAAAATGTTTTTTCAGAATTTTTCATAAACTAAAACTAAACCAAACTGGGGATGCCGTAGTCTCACTGACTCCAGACGGCACCAGGTTGGGACTTTTGTGCGGTATTCACATTGAAGTTTAATTTAAAATGTACGAACGATTAGTTCTCGTACAGTATTCAAAAGGTACCTTCACCATTTGGCAAAAAAAGTGGACCACCTTTATTTAAATTTACTCATATTATTGAAATGGTCAGAATATATAGTATCCGAATATGTACCTACGGACTTTGTCAAAAAAAAATTCGAGTGCAGTTTATACGCGGTAGAAGTGAAACTTTACCAAAACAATCTCAACCAATTCTTTTTCATATGTCAACTAATTTTTATCAAAGCGGCCGATGGGCACAGTTGATGCGTCGCAGGAGCAGTAATCGTCATTTACATTTACGTCCGTTACATCCGAAATCCAAATCACAGCCGTGCTATAGAAGTATCATTTCAAAACTCCCGTCTTTGTATGTTTCTTTTTATTTAAATTCATAATTTTTGTCAATGAAAGGATTGCCTCCCTGTCTAGTAAATAAATGTATTCTCTGTAATATTTTACTCCTGCGTATTATGTGCTCCTGGTATATTTTCAATATTGTACGTCACCCTTTTAGTCATTTTTCACACAAACGGCGCCATTAAAATGTATTTTTCAAAATTATTTCTCAAATAATAATTTTAATGCAAAATCGTTCATATAAAAAATAAATCAGGGTAGCGACCTACACATGAGTACCTACATATTTTTTGAATAAATATTACGAATCCTAATTTTTTAAATTTTGAAATTCGGTTTTGAAATGATTGAATGTGAATGAAGCCTTAACCTTTTACAAATTAATTTAATTTCATTAAAAGTTTCCAGGGTCATTTTTCACAAAACTGCGCCATACATTTTTTTATTATTGAGCATAAAATAACTCAACCAATTTTATTGCAGTAAAAAAATTACAGAAAAAAAAAACTTTCAAAGAATGCTTGTAGGTACTTACCCATACACCCATAATGTTTTTTTATTATTTAATAATGTCCAAAGAAATCGAATCCTTAATAACACAATCATAAATGAAAAGTGTTTAGCATTGTATTTGGACCCATCTTACTTAAAAAACGTTCCGATTTATCTAGTACTAATTTCCTTCATAACTACAAAAGTCTACCTACCTGAAATAATGCATTTTGGCAAAAAGTGCGACCATCCCGAGTGATTTCTTTTATTTCAAATCATTAATTTTTTATTTGATATCTAAAGGAAAGGAACCGATGCGTAAGCCGGTACCTACCCGGTTCTTACGCAGACAACAATATTGATGTAGGTACCTAAGCATTTCCTTAAAAAAATCCGTTCATCCTACGAACAAATTTGCAATAATTCAACGGAAAAGTACCTACCCTGTAATTAAACGTGTTCTTTTTATATGGCCAGCAATATATTCTCTTCTGTGGGATTTTCAAAGCACGTTATTTTTCTCAAACGTCATATTTTCCGTAGCGTATAGTGAAATATTTTTAATGGTTTGCGTATGTTACGGCCGTTGAAAATGTTTTTTTAATCTCTCGACCTCCATAATATTCAAAAACATTACAGCCAGAATCGGTTTTCGAGCCGCAGAGGCGTTTTCAAATTGTCGACTCCGAAACAGGCTTGAAGCCGTTATTTTATACGGCTAAATCATAATTTTCTCCTAACTGACGTGTCTTGAAACTCAAGATTGTTTTTTATTATCAATTATTAGTCAATTTAATCGAATTTAAGTACCTACTCGACGACTTATTCTACTGGCCGCCAAATTTTTCACTTTCGACGGTGGTGAAATCTTAGCAAATGTCAAAAATAATGCAAGGTATTATGCAATATTGCAGAACATTTTGGATGAAATGCGTTACATGTCGCGGTTTTAAAATCTTAATAATACTCTCTACTACGAATCTGTCGTAAAACATCTCCGGCGGAAGGGTTATTTTTGACGCAATCTCGAATTCCGTGACGCACCTATAAAATGCCATTTTTTCCCAGCAACGCCGTAATATTTTTAAGAATAAATCCCTAGCAAATTGCACTTTGTATGAGAAAAAAGTCTTAAAAAGTCTTAAAATATCTTAAAAATCTTAATTTCTTGTCTCGCCAAAATGGTCTCTGCTGTCGGTGAAACTGGATAGGCAGGGTGGTCGATTTTTGCTTGAGGGGGGGGGGTGTACTGAATCGCATTTCAAGCGAAAGCGATCCTTAGGGTGGACGAACTTAAGGGGCGGCAAGGTCGTCTTTTGACTGTATGACCCATGTGAGTTTTTCGAAAAACTGTGCAATACTATACTAACTAGCTTTGCCTGTTGCAGAGGCAACCAAGGGGTTAAACACTACGCGATTTGACGTGTGAACGCGGAGGAAGCGAGGAGTGTGTGTTTAATAAAATAGATGAAGAAAAAAACGATGTTTGTAATTTGTTACCCGTAACGTATAATTTACTGTTGCAAAGACTCCTACCACTGTGCCACTTTGGTCACCGACACTTTTAAAACGTCCCAGGAGCTTACCGCTCAATTCAGTACTGAACCAAGCCAGCCGCAACGACTCAGGGCGTTCAGTTTTTCATTCAATTTAATTTAAATTAGAAAAACCAATAGAGCCTAAAAGGGTCCTCGGATTTTATCGTTCAATTTTTTCAGTCAGCCCTTCGGATTGTCTAGGTCGAGACGCGTAATTTGATATCCATCTCGGGTACTGTAGGGTGTAATTTAAAAAAAAAAAAATTTTGGATTTTCGAAATATTTGAATTTCGAAAAAAAAAAATTTTTGGATTTTGAAGAAAAATTTTTGGACTTTTGAAATTTTTAAATTTGCAAAAAAAAAATTTTGGATTTTGGAACTTTTTGAATTTTCAAAAAAAAAATTTTTGGATTTTGTAAATTTTTGAATTTTCAAAAAAAAAATTTTTGAGTTTTGGAAATTTTTTAATTTTGGAAAAAAAAAATTTGTTTTCTGGAAATTTTTTGATTTTGGAAAAAAAATTTTTTGGATTCTGAAAATTTTTTAATTTTGGAAAAAAAAATTTTGGATTCTGGAAATTTTTTAATTTTGAAAAAAAACTTTTTTGGTTTCTGGAAATTTTTGAATTTTGAAAAAAAAAAAATTTTGGTTTCTGGAAATTTTTTAAATTTGGAAAAAAAAATTTCGGATTCTGGAAATTTTTTAATTTTGAAAAAAAATTTTTTTGGTTTCCGGAAATTTTTGAATTTTGAAAAAAAAAATTTTCGGTTTCTGGAAATTTTTTAATTATGAAAAATAAAATTTTTTGGTTTCTGGAAATTTTTTAATTTTGGAAAAAAAAATTGTTGGATCTCGGAAATTTTTGAACTTATAACTGAAAGTAATTTTTCTAAAAACGGCGCGATAAAAATGTATTATTCAGAAATTTTAGAGACTTAAACTAAACCCAACTGGGGATGCCGTAGTCTCACTGACTCCAGACGGCAGTAGTTGGGACTCTTGTGCGGTATTCACATTGAAATTTAATTCAAAATGTATGAACCCGTACAGTATTCAAAAGGTACCTACACCATTTGGCAAAAAAAATTGGACCATCTTTATTTAAATTTACTCATTTTATTAGAAATGTTCAGAATAAATAGTATCCGAGAAGGACGTTATCAAAAAAAAATTCGAGTGCAGCTTACTGTAGTTTTTCAAAAAACGGCGCTATAAAAATGTATTATTCAGAATTTTTCAGAAACTAAAACTAAACCCAACTGGGGACGCCGTAGTCGCACTGACTCCGGACGGCAGTAATTGGGACTCTTGTGCGGTTTTCACATTGAAATTTAATGTAAAATGTATGAACCCGTACAGTATTCCAAAGGTACCTACACCATTTGGCAAAAAAAAATTGGACCATCTTTATTTAAATTTACTCATTTTATTAGAAATGTTCAGAATAAATAGTATCCGAGTAGGACGTTGTCAAAAAAAAAATTCGAGTGCAGCTTACTGTAGTTTTTCAAAAAACGGCGCTATAAAAATGTATTATTCAGAATTTTTCAGAAACTAAAACCAAACCCAACTGGGGACGCCGTAGTCGCACTGACTCCGGACGGCAGTAATTGGGACTCTTGTGCGGTTTTCACATTGAAATTCAATGTAAAATGTACGAACGATTAGTTCCCGTACAGTATTCAAAAGGTACCTACACCATTTCGCAAAAAAAAAATTGGACCATCTTTATTTAAATTTACTCATTTTATTAGAAATGTTCAGAATGCTCATCCGACGAATGGTTCCCGGGGCGGCAGTGCCAATGCCCGCCTCTAACGTTGAATAATTATCTTAAAGAAGCAATATACAAAAAAAAGCGTTGTGTAACTATAATATTTAAAAAAAATAAATCCCTTAAATATCTAGGCTAAAGACGAAGGTAGCGCAACACGGCATAACAGCTCAAAAAATTATTACAAAAGAAATTATCCTTTCAACTTCAAATAATTTCATTACAAATTTCCAAATAAAAAACACACCATACGATGATTCCGAGTTGTTATGTGCAGGTACCTACCTACCTACTCAGATTCTCAGTTGGTACACCTGCACATACGTAAAAAAAAACACGCCATTAAAATGTATTTTCAGATTTTTTTTATCAAATAATCATTTCAATGAAAAATAGTTCGCAAAGTATTTATATTTATAAATAATACGAATCCTAATGCATCGGAGCCCATTTATCGGGTACCTACTTAGTTCGTCATTCGCAGACGTACAATAGTCTGCAATTATATTTTCATCGCTGGCAAGACCGAAACGAAATAATGTAGTCACCACCTCGAGCACGGCCTGAAAATCGAGTGGTTTTTAACGTTTTCCATACAAACAACGCTGTCCTGGCCCGATTAAAAAGTTTAGTTGGCGGAGAGTTTAGCATTCCGCCATTTGTAAAATTTCAGAATCCAGTGTGCCCAGGTGTGAGAAAATTTACCCAACCTGAATTTATTTGTAAGAAAATTAGGTATTCTACTGGCCAGCTAAATTATGCACCCTCGAGAAAGTGCGAGTTTTGCGAAACGTCAGAAAATATCATTTTTCCGCGCGCTATCGTGTAACATTTTGAATGGTGACCGACATATTTGTCGATTTTAAAAGTTTCCTTAACTTCTATTCTTCGTATTTATCGAAAAACATCTTCGCCAGAATGCGTATTTTCGACGATATCTCGAACCGCGTGTCGTACATATAAAATGTCATTTTTTAGCAGCATCGCCATTAAAATAATTTCTAGCAAATTCGTTTCGCGTAAAGGAAATGCGATTAAGATTACTTATCTTTTTTGCAAATGCGAACCTGTCGGCGGGAAATATAACCAGGCCGATTTCTTCGTCGATGAGAGATTCAGTCGGAGGTTCCAGTTATCGCCGCTGATTTTGTATCAGTTTTTTCCGTTGACTTTTTGCGTTTCTCAAATAAGAAATTCGTGCGAGTTTCCTGTCACGCAATAGTGGTCCTTCAGGTGTATGAAACTTAAGGGGCAGCTAGGTCGTTTTTCGCGTAAAGGAAAAAGTGAGTTTTTCGAAAAACTGTGCATTAATATATATACTAGCTTTGCCTGTTGCAGAGGCAACCAAGGGGTTAAACACTACGCGATTTGACGTGTGAACGCGGATGAAGCAAGGAGTGTGTGTTTAATAAAATAGATGAAGAAAAAAACGATGTTTGTAATTTGTTACCCGTAACGTATAATTTACTGTTGCAAAGACTCCTACCACTGTGCCACTTTGGTCACCGACACTTTTAAAACGTCCCAGGAGCTTACCGCTCAATTCAGTACTGAACCAAGCCAGCCGCAACGACTCAGGGCGTTCAGTTTTTCATTCAATTTAATTTAAATTAGAAAAACCAATAGAGCCTAAAAGGGTCCTCGGATTTTATCGTTCAATTTTTTCAGTCAGCCCTTCGGATTGTCTAGGTCGAGACGCGTAATTTGATATCCATCTCGGGTACTGTAGGGTGTAATTTAAAAAAAAAAAAAATTTGGTTTCTGGAAATTTTTTAAATTTGGAAAAAAAAAATTTCGGATTCTGGAAATTTTTTAATTTTGAAAAAAAAATTTTTTGGTTTCCGGAAATTTTTGAATTTTGAAAAAAAAAATTTTCGGTTTCTGGAAATTTTTTAATTATGAAAAAAAAAATTTTTGGTTTCTGGAAATTTTTTAATTTTGGAAAAAAAAATTGTTGGATCTCGGAAATTTTTGAACTTATAACTGAAAATAATTTTTCTAAAAACGGCGCTATAAAAATGTATTATTCAGAAATTTTAGAGACTTAAACTAAACCCAACTGGGGATGCCGTAGTCTCACTGACTCCAGACGGCAGTAGTTGGGACTCTTGTGCGGTATTCACATTGAAATTTAATTCAAAATGTATGAACCCGTACAGTATTCAAAAGGTACCTACACCATTTGGCAAAAAAAATTGGACCATCTTTATTTAAATTTACTCATTTTATTAGAAATGTTCAGAATAAATAGTATCCGAGAAGGACGTTGTCAAAAAAAATTCGAGTGCAGCTTACTGTAGTTTTTCAAAAAACGGCGCTATAAAAATATATTATTCAGAATTTTTCAGAAACTAAAACTAAACCCAACTGGGGACGCCGTAGTCGCACTGACTCCGGACGGCAGTAATTGGGACTCTTGTGCGGTTTTCACATTGAAATTTAATGTAAAATGTATGAACCCGTACAGTATTCCAAAGGTACCTACACCATTTGGCAAAAAAAAATTATTTTCTTAGAACTCATTTTATTAGAAATGTTCAGAATAAATAGTATCCGAGTAGGACGTTGTCAAAAAAAAAATTCGAGTGCAGCTTACTGTAGTTTTTCAAAAAACGGCGCTAAAAAAATGTATTATTCAGAATTTTTCAGAAACTAAAACCAAACCCAACTGGGGACGCCGTAGTCGCACTGACTCCGGACGGCAGTAATTGGGACTCTTGTGCGGTTTTCACATTGAAATTTAATGTAAAATGTACGAACGATTAGTTCCCGTACAGTATTCAAAAGGTACCTACACCATTTCGCAAAAAAAAAATTGGACCATCTTTATTTAAATTTACTCATTTTATTAGAAATGTTCAGAATGCTCATCCGACGAATGGTTCCCGGGGCGGCAGTGCCAATGCCCGCCTCTAACGTTGAATAATTATCTTAAAGAAGCAATATACAAAAAAAAGCGTTATGTAACTATAATATTTAAAAAAAATAAATCCCTTAAATATCTAGGCTAAAGACGAAGGTAGCGCAACACGGCATAACAGCTCAAAAAATTATTACAAAAGAAATTATCCTTTCAACTTCAAATAATTTCATTACAAATTTCCAAATAAAAAACACACCATACGATGATTCCGAGTTGTTATGTGCAGGTACCTACCTACCTACTCAGATTCTCAGTTGGTACACCTGCACATACGTAAAAAAAAACACGCCATTAAAATGAATTTTCAGAATTTTTTTATCAAATAATCATTTCAATGAAAAATAGTTCGCAAAGTATTTATATTTATAAATAATACGAATCCTAATGCATCGGAGCCCATTTATCGGGTACCTACTTAGTTCGTCATTCGCAGACGTACAATAGTCTGCAATTATATTTTCATCGCTGGCAAGACCGAAACGAAATAATGTAGTCACCACCTCGAGCACGGCCTGAAAATCGAGTGGTTTTTAACGTTTTCCATACAAACAACGCTGTCCTGGCCCGATTGAAAAGTTTAGTTGGCGGAGAGTTTAGCCTTCCGCCATTTGTAAAATTTCAGAATCCAGTGTGCCCAGGTGTGAGAAAATTTACCCAACCTGAATTTATTTGTAAGAAAATTAGGTATTCTACTGGCCAGCTAAATTATGCACCCTCGAGAAAGTGCGAGTTTTGCGAAACGTCAGAAAATATCATTTTTCCGCGCGCTATCGTGTAACATTTTGAATGGTGACCGACATATTTGTCGATTTTAAAAGTTTCCTTAACTTCTATTCTTCGTATTTATCGAAAAACATCTTCGCCAGAATGCGTATTTTCGACGATATCTCGAACCGCGTGTCGTACCTATAAAATGTCATTTTTTAGCAGCATCGCCATTAAAATAATTTCTAGCAAATTCGTTTCGCGTAAAGGAAATGTGATTAAGATTTCTTATCTTTTTTGCAAATGCGAACCTGTCGGCGGGAAATATAACCAGGCCGATTTCTTCGTCGATGAGAGATTCAGTCGGAGGTTCCAGTTATCGCCGCTGATTTTGTATCAGTTTTTTCCGTTGCGTTTTTGCGTTTCTCAAATAAGAAATTCGTGCGAGTTTCCTGTCACGCGATAGTGGTCCTTCAGGTGTATGAAACTTAAGGGGCAGCTAGGTCGTTTTTCGCGTAAAGGAAAAAGTGAGTTTTTCGAAAAACTGTGCATTAATATATACTAGCTTTGCCTGTTGCAGAGGCAACCAAGGGGTTAAACACTACGCGATTTGACGTGTGAACGCGGAGGAAGCGAGGAGTGTGTGTTTAATAAAATAGATGAAGAAAAAAACGATGTTTGTAATTTGTTACCCGTAACGTATAATTTACTGTTGCAAAGACTCCTACCACTGTGCCACTTTGGTCACCGACACTTTTAAAACGTCCCAGGAGCTTACCGCTCAATTCAGTACTGAACCAAGCCAGCCGCAACGACTCAGGGCGTTCAGTTTTTCATTCAATTTAATTTAAATTAGAAAAACCAATAGAGCCTAAAAGGGTCCTCGGATTTTATCGTTCAATTTTTTCAGTCAGCCCTTCGGATTGTCTAGGTCGAGACGCGTAATTTGATATCCATCTCGGGTACTGTAGGGTGTAATTTAAAAAAAAAAAAATTTTGGATTTTCGAAATATTTGAATTTCGAAAAAAAAAAAAATTTTGGATTTTGAAGAAAAATTTTTGGACTTTTGAAATTTTGAAATTTGCAAAAAAAAAATTTTGGATTTTGGAACTTTTTGAATTTTCAAAAAAAAAATTTTTGGATTTTGTAAATTTTTGAATTTTCAAAAAAAAAATTTTTGAGTTTTGGAAATTTTTTAATTTTGGAAAAAAAAAATTTGTTTTCTGGAAATTTTTTGATTTTGGAAAAAAAATTTTTTGGATTCTGAAAATTTTTTAATTTTGAAAAAAAAAATTTTGGATTCTGGAAATTTTTTAATTTTGAAAAAAAACTTTTTTGGTTTCTGGAAATTTTTGAATTTCGAAAAAAAAAAAAATTTTGGTTTCTGGAAATTTTTTAAATTTGGAAAAAAAAAATTTCGGATTCTGGAAATTTTTTAATTTTGAAAAAAAATTTTTTTGGTTTCCGGAAATTTTTGAATTTTGAAAAAAAAAAATTTCGGTTTCTGGAAATTTTTTAATTATGAAAAAAAAATTTTTTGGTTTCTGGAAATTTTTTAATTTTGGAAAAAAAAATTGTTGGATCTCGGAAATTTTTGAACTTATAACTGAAAGTAATTTTTCTAAAAACGGCGCTATAAAAATGTATTATTCAGAAATTTTAGAGACTTAAACTAAACCCAACTGGGGATGCCGTAGTCTCACTGACTCCAGACGGCAGTAGTTGGGACTCTTGTGCGGTATTCACATTGAAATTTAATTCAAAATGTATGAACCCGTACAGTATTCAAAAGGTACCTACACCATTTGGCAAAAAAAATTGGACCATCTTTATTTAAATTTACTCATTTTATTAGAAATGTTCAGAATAAATAGTATCCGAGAAGGACGTTATCAAAAAAAAAATTCGAGTGCAGCTTACTGTAGTTTTTCAAAAAACGGCGCTATAAAAATGTATTATTCAGAATTTTTCAGAAACTAAAACTAAACCCAACTGGGGACGCCGTAGTCGCACTGACTCCGGACGGCAGTAATTGGGACTCTTGTGCGGTTTTCACATTGAAATTTAATGTAAAATGTATGAACCCGTACAGTATTCCAAAGGTACCTACACCATTTGGCAAAAAAAAATTGGACCATCTTTATTTAAATTTACTCATTTTATTAGAAATGTTCAGAATAAATAGTATCCGAGTAGGACGTTGTCAAAAAAAAAATTCGAGTGCAGCTTACTGTAGTTTTTCAAAAAACGGCGCTATAAAAATGTATTATTCAGAATTTTTCAGAAACTAAAACCAAACCCAACTGGGGACGCCGTAGTCGCACTGACTCCGGACGGCAGTAATTGGGACTCTTGTGCGGTTTTCACATTGAAATTCAATGTAAAATGTACGAACGATTAGTTCCCGTACAGTATTCAAAAGGTACCTACACCATTTCGCAAAAAAAAAATTGGACCATCTTTATTTAAATTTACTCATTTTATTAGAAATGTTCAGAATGCTCATCCGACGAATGGTTCCCGGGGCGGCAGTGCCAATGCCCGCCTCTAACGTTGAATAATTATCTTAAAGAAGCAATATACAAAAAAAAGCGTTGTGTAACTATAATATTTAAAAAAAATAAATCCCTTAAATATCTAGGCTAAAGACGAAGGTAGCGCAACACGGCATAACAGCTCAAAAAATTATTACAAAAGAAATTATCCTTTCAACTTCAAATAATTTCATTACAAATTTCCAAATAAAAAACACACCATACGATGATTCCGAGTTGTTATGTGCAGGTACCTACCTACCTACTCAGATTCTCAGTTGGTACACCTGCACATACGTAAAAAAAAACACGCCATTAAAATGTATTTTCAGATTTTTTTTATCAAATAATCATTTCAATGAAAAATAGTTCGCAAAGTATTTATATTTATAAATAATACGAATCCTAATGCATCGGAGCCCATTTATCGGGTACCTACTTAGTTCGTCATTCGCAGACGTACAATAGTCTGCAATTATATTTTCATCGCTGGCAAGACCGAAACGAAATAATGTAGTCACCACCTCGAGCACGGCCTGAAAATCGAGTGGTTTTTAACGTTTTCCATACAAACAACGCTGTCCTGGCCCGATTAAAAAGTTTAGTTGGCGGAGAGTTTAGCATTCCGCCATTTGTAAAATTTCAGAATCCAGTGTGCCCAGGTGTGAGAAAATTTACCCAACCTGAATTTATTTGTAAGAAAATTAGGTATTCTACTGGCCAGCTAAATTATGCACCCTCGAGAAAGTGCGAGTTTTGCGAAACGTCAGAAAATATCATTTTTCCGCGCGCTATCGTGTAACATTTTGAATGGTGACCGACATATTTGTCGATTTTAAAAGTTTCCTTAACTTCTATTCTTCGTATTTATCGAAAAACATCTTCGCCAGAATGCGTATTTTCGACGATATCTCGAACCGCGTGTCGTACATATAAAATGTCATTTTTTAGCAGCATCGCCATTAAAATAATTTCTAGCAAATTCGTTTCGCGTAAAGGAAATGCGATTAAGATTACTTATCTTTTTTGCAAATGCGAACCTGTCGGCGGGAAATATAACCAGGCCGATTTCTTCGTCGATGAGAGATTCAGTCCGAGGTTCCAGTTATCGCCGCTGATTTTGTATCAGTTTTTTCCGTTGACTTTTTGCGTTTCTCAAATAAGAAATTCGTGCGAGTTTCCTGTCACGCAATAGTGGTCCTTCAGGTGTATGAAACTTAAGGGGCAGCTAGGTCGTTTTTCGCGTAAAGGAAAAAGTGAGTTTTTCGAAAAACTGTGCATTAATATATACTAGCTTTGCCTGTTGCAGAGGCAACCAAGGGGTTAAACACTACGCGGTTTGACGTGTGAACGCGGATGAAGCAAGGAGTGTGTGTTTAATAAAATAGATGAAGAAAAAAACGATGTTTGTAATTTGTTACCCGTAACGTATAATTTACTGTTGCAAAGACTCCTACCACTGTGCCACTTTGGTCACCGACACTTTTAAAACGTCCCAGGAGCTTACCGCTCAATTCAGTACTGAACCAAGCCAGCCGCAACGACTCAGGGCGTTCAGTTTTTCATTCAATTTTATTTAAATTAGAAAAACCAATAGAGCCTAAAAGGGTCCTCGGATTTTATCGTTCAATTTTTTCAGTCAGCCGTTCGGATTGTCTAGGTCGAGACGCGTAATTTGATATCCATCTCGGGTACTGTAGGGTGTAATTTAAAAAAAAAAAAATTTTGGATTTTCGAAATATTTGAATTTCGAAAAAAAAAAATTTTGGATTTTGAGAAAAAATTTTTGGACTTTTGAAATTTTTAAATTTGCAAAAAAAAAATTTTGGATTTTGGAACTTTTTGAATTTTCAAAAAAAAATTTTTTGGATTTTGTAAATTTTTGAATTTTCAAAAAAAAATTTTTTGAGTTTTGGAAATTTTTAAATTTTGGAAAAAAAAATTTTGTTTTCTGGAAATTTTTTGATTTTGGAAAAAAAATTTTTTGGATTCTGAAAATTTTTTAATTTTGGAAAAAAAAATTTTGGATTCTGGAAATTTTTTAATTTTGAAAAAAAACTTTTTTGGTTTCTGGAAATTTTTGAATTTTGAAAAAAAAAAATTTTGGTTTCTGGAAATTTTTTAAATTTGGAAAAAAAAAATTTCGGATCCTGGAAATTTTTTAATTATGAAAAAAAAAATTTTTGGTTTCTGGAAATTTTTTAATTTTGGAAAAAAAAATTGATGGATCTCGGAAATTTTTGAACTTATAACTGAAAGTAATTTTTCTAAAAACGGCGCTATAAAAATGTATTATTCAGAAATTTTAGAGACTTAAACTAAACCCAACTGGGGATGCCGTAGTCTCACTGACTCCAGACGGCAGTAGTTGGGACTCTTGTGCGGTATTCACATTGAAATTTAATTCAAAATGTATGAACCCGTACAGTATTCAAAAGGTACCTACACCATTTGGCAAAAAAAATTGGACCATCTTTATTTAAATTTACTCATTTTATTAGAAATGTTCAGAATAAATAGTATCCGAGAAGGACGTTGTCAAAAAAAAATTCGAGTGCAGCTTACTGTAGTTTTTCAAAAAACGGCGCTATAAAAATGTATTATTCAGAATTTTTCAGAAACTAAAACTAAACCCAACTGGGGACGCCGTAGTCGCACTGACTCCGGACGGCAGTAATTGGGACTCTTGTGCGGTTTTCACATTGAAATTTAATGTAAAATGTATGAACCCGTACAGTATTCCAAAGGTACCTACACCATTTGGCAAAAAAAAATTGGACCATCTTTATTTAAATTTACTCATTTTATTAGAAATGTTCAGAATAAATAGTATCCGAGTAGGACGTTGTCAAAAAAAAAATTCGAGTGCAGCTTACTGTAGTTTTTCAAAAAACGGCGCTAAAAAAATGTATTATTCAGAATTTTTCAGAAACTAAAACCAAACCCAACTGGGGACGCCGTAGTCGCACTGACTCCGGACGGCAGTAATTGGGACTCTTGTGCGGTTTTCACATTGAAATTTAATGTAAAATGTACGAACGATTAGTTCCCGTACAGTATTCAAAAGGTACCTACACCATTTCGCAAAAAAAAAATTGGACCATCTTTATTTAAATTTACTCATTTTATTAGAAATGTTCAGAATGCTCATCCGACGAATGGTTCCCGGGGCGGCAGTGCCAATGCCCGCCTCTAACGTTGAATAATTATCTTAAAGAAGCAATATACAAAAAAAAGCGTTGTGTAACTATAATATTTAAAAAAAATAAATCCCTTAAATATCTAGGCTAAAGACGAAGGTAGCGCAACACGGCATAACAGCTCAAAAAATTATTACAAAAGAAATTATCCTTTCAACTTCAAATAATTTCATTACAAATTTCCAAATAAAAAACACACCATACGATGATTCCGAGTTGTTATGTGCAGGTACCTACCTACCTACTCAGATTCTCAGTTGGTACACCTGCACATACGTAAAAAAAAACACGCCATTAAAATGTATTTTCAGATTTTTTTTATCAAATAATCATTTCAATGAAAAATAGTTCGCAAAGTATTTATATTTATAAATAATACGAATCCTAATGCATCGGAGCCCATTTATCGGGTACCTACTTAGTTCGTCATTCGCAGACGTACAATAGTCTGCAATTATATTTTCATCGCTGGCAAGACCGAAACGAAATAATGTAGTCACCACCTCGAGCACGGCCTGAAAATCGAGTGGTTTTTAACGTTTTCCATACAAACAACGCTGTCCTGGCCCGATTGAAAAGTTTAGTTGGCGGAGAGTTTAGCATTCCGCCATTTGTAAAATTTCAGAATCCAGTGTGCCCAGGTGTGAGAAAATTTACCCGACCTGAATTTATTTGTAAGAAAATTAGGTATTCTACTGGCCAGCTAAATTATGCACCCTCGAGAAAGTGCGAGTTTTGCGAAACGTCAGAAAATATCATTTTTCCGCGCGCTATCGTGTAACATTTTGAATGGTGACCGACATATTTGTCGATTTTAAAAGTTTCCTTAACTTCTATTCTTCGTATTTATCGAAAAACATCTTCGCCAGAATGCGTATTTTCGACGATATCTCGAACCGCGTGTCGCACCTATAAAATGTCATTTTTTAGCAGCATCGCCATTAAAATAATTTCTAGCAAATTCGTTTCGCGTAAAGGAAATGCGATTAAGATTACTTATCTTTTTTGCAAATGCGAACCTGTCGGCGGGAAATATAACCAGGCCGATTTCTTCGTCGATGAGAGATTCAGTCGGAGGTTCCAGTTATCGCCGCTGATTTTGTATCAGTTTTTTCCGTTGACTTTTTGCGTTTCTCAAATAAGAAATTCGTGCGAGTTTCCTGTCACGCGATAGTGGTCCTTCAGGTGTATGAAACTTAAGGGGCAGCTAGGTCGTTTTTTGCCTAAATTACAAAAGTGAGTTTTTCGAAAAACTGAACAATACTATATGTACTAGCTTTGCCTGTTGCAGAGGCAACCAAGGGGTTAAACACTACGCGATTTGACGTGTGAACGCGGATGAAGCGAAGAGTGTGTGTTAAATAAAATAGGTAGAGAAAAAAACGTTATTTGAATGTGGATAAAGCGAGGGGTGTCCGTCTACAAAGGGCACAGATAGTTGACAGCCCAATTGCGTATGCCTGCTCTCTGGCCGCTTCGGTCACCCGGCTCAAGGCGTTTGGTACGGGCCTTTTCTCGCAAAAGCAGGCCAAGTAGCTTCCTGCTCAAGTTTTCACTGCGCCATTTGGGTTGTGCAGATCGATACGCGTAATTTGTTATCCGAAACGTATAGTTTACTGTTGAAAAGACTCTTCCCACAGTGCCACTTTGGTCGTCGACACTTTTAAAACGGCCCAGGAGCTTACCGCTCAATTCAGTACTGAACCAATCCTACCGCCCGACTCAGGGCGTTCGGTTTTTCATTTAATTTAAATTAGAAAAAAACATTAGAGCTTTATCTCGAACAATGGTCCTAGGAGTTTTTCGCTTATTTTTTTCACTCAGCCTTTCGGATTGTTAAGATCGAGACGCGTAATTTGATACCCATCTCGGGTACTGTAAGGTGTAATTTAAAAAAAAAAAAATTGGATTTTGAAAATTTTTTAAATTTGGAAAAAAAAAATTTCGGATTCTGGAAATTTTTTAATTTTGAAAAAAAAAATTTTTGGTTTCCGGAAATTTTTGAATTTTGAAAAAAAAAATTATCGGTTTCTGGAAATTTTTTAAATTTGGTAAAAAAAAATTCGGATTCTGGAAATTTTTTAATTTTGAAAAAAAAATTTTTTGGTTTCTAGAAATTTTTTAATTTTGGAAAAAAAAAATTGTTGGATCTCGGAAATTTTTGAACTTATGACTGAAAGTAATTTTTCAAAAAACGGCGCTATAAAAATGTATTATTCAGAAATTTTAGAGACTAAAACTAAACCCAACTGGGGATGCCGTAGTCTCACTGACTCCAGACGGCAGTAGTTGGGACTCTTGTGCGGTATTCACATTGAAATTTAATTTAATTTAATGAACCCGTACAGTATTCAAAAGGTACCTACACCATTTGGCAAAAAAAAATTGGACCATCTTTATTTAAATTTACTCATTTTATTAGAAATGTTCAGAATAAATAGTATCCGAGAAGGACGTTGTCAAAAAAAAATTCGAGTGCAGTTTACTGTAGTTTTTCAAAAAACGGCGCTATAAAAATGTATTATTCAGAATTTTTCAGAAACTAAAACTAAACCCAACTGGGGACGCCGTAGTCGCACTGACTCCGGACGGCAGTAATTGGGACTCTTGTGCGGTATTCACATTGATATTTAATTTAAAATGTATGAACCCGTACAGTATTCAAAAGGTACCCACACCATTTGGCAAAAAAAAATTGGACCATCTTTATTTAAATTTACTCATTTTATTAGAAATGTTCAGAATAAATATTATCCGAGAAGGACGTTGTCAAAAAAAAATTCGAGTGCAGCTTACTGTAGTTTTTCAAAAAACGGCGCTATAAAAATGTATTATTCAGAATTTTTCAGAAACTAAAACTAAACCCAACTGGGGACGCCGTAGTCGCACTGACTCCGGACGGCAGTAATTGGACTTTTGTGCGGTTTTCACATTGAAATTTAATGTAAAATGTACGAACGATTAGTTCCCGTACAGTATTCAAAAGGTACCTACACCATTTCGCAAAAAAAAAATTGGACCATCTTTATTTAAATTTACTCATTTTATTAGAAATGTTCAGAATATAAAGTGCCCGAGTAGGTACCTACGTACGTTGTCAAAAAAATTCGAGTGCAGTTTACACGCGGTAGAAGTGAAACTTTTCCAAAACAATCTCAACTAATACTTGAAGAGTGAGGTCTCAGTAGTCCAATAAATAAATGTATTCTCTGTTAAATTTCACTCTTGGAAATATAACTTGCTATGTTGTTGTTTTTTTTTTTATATGTACAAAATATGCATCAATTGTTTGTAGTAATAATAAAATCGTTTATTCATCAAAAGATTTTAACAATTTTTGTTGTTTATTTTTATAACATTGATTCTATTGACAAAAAGGTCACTGTTCAGTCATACTTTCAGGATTTCTCCTGGAGTAGCTGATGTCCAGCAGTGCCACTAATTATAAATATAATATTACATCACATTCAAATTATTATAAAACAGGAGGGTAATTATCATAATAATAAAATAAGAATGTACATTAAACCAAGTATGTACAATAGCAAAGACTATTTAGTTATAGAATACATTTGTGTTAAAATCAAAAAAGAATATGAATTCTTCATATATAGAGGGTTATTCTTATTTATAATAACAGAGGTTTTATTTAAGCAGAATAATAATAAGTAAATAAAGGTGACTATAGAAAAGTTGTCAGAGTATATATAGTTATATCAAGTATAATGTACTTTAATTCTATTTTTGCATATCGTTGGATTTTAGAAATTGAAAAACTCTATGGAGTTATTTAATTTTGTTGTTATTCAGAGTTAACTTTGTTGGAAATGACTGCACAGGTATATATTGCTAATTGGCTCTGTTATTTCAAGGCTGTCAGTTAGAGTTTTAATAATATTGGTTTAAAAATAATAATTTTGAATAAAATAATACATTTATATCTTAACTTCATTTATCTTAACTATTTTTTCTGATAGTTAAGATAAATGAAGGAAGTAGTTTGGAATCTATTGTAAAGTATGATAAAGAAGCCGTGCAGACAAATATTATTATGCCTAACATTGATTGTTGTGATTGAAGTATGTTATTATATATGTTTTGTGAAAAATTACCTCAAGGCACTGTGAAAATGATTTTTTTATACTCTACTTTTACATTATGTTCTACGCCCCGAAGAAAACAAATCCCTTGGGGTTTATGTAATCTTTGAGGACGCTGTGTGGAGGAATTTTAGGGAAAGGAAGGAGAGGTAGTTCTAGGGAGGAAAAAAGTATGAGGGGTGGGTAGAAATCTGGGGCCAGTATGTACAGGAATGATGAACGTATGAATCCATTCCTCCCATTGAGGTGCAAGGCAATGAATCTAGAGTCCGGCTGGAGACGTCAAAAGATCTCTGTCAACCAGTTTCTCCCAATCTGGCCCACCATGCAGTAGGTGAACAGACACATTCGCTGCAAAGACCTAGACAAATTTCGACCCATGAATCCGGGCACCTCTGCCAAATCACCAAATGTAGCGAATAACTTGGGGTGACCTACGGCAGGGATGTGGGTTATCCAATAAGTGGGACGGCAGTACCGACACCCACCAGAGGCAGTTCCTATATACACATATTGTGGGTGTTGCGTTTTCCTTCCTGTGTATAACAAATAAAATAATAATTGTTATTTATTCTGAATTTAAAAAAAAAAGCTTTGAGTTTATTTTTTTCTAGTGGTAAACTACGGTACAATACCGTAATTAACAACAAAACCTCAACCTCAGGCAAAAAACAAAACGCAACATGCGTACCGGGCCATAATACGTATAAAACCATTCTCGGTACTCATGTGTCGAATGTCGCGTAAACGCATTTATGACGGTGTAGTCCAGCGATAAGGCTCTTGACTCGCATTCCGAAGGTCGCGGGATTGAATCCCAGCGTGGCAAATAAATTTTATTTGATTAATTTGTGTTATTTCACAATTTATTCATTTAAAATAATATATATAGTACATTTGCGGTACGTTTTAGAGTGGAAGATACTCTCAGTATCGTCCTGGTTTAAGTCCACCGTTCAGAATTCAAATGTTGCTTGAAATGGCTTTAGTCGTGTTTGGTGACCATAATCTGAATAGCCAGGTACTTCTCACCTTCCTCTTTCCTTCCCCACTACCTTAAGCCTCACAATATACCCTAATTGGGGATGCCATAGTATCACAGGCTCCAAACGGGAGCAGTTGGGACTCTTGTGCAGTATTCATATAAAAAAAAAACACCAGCAACAGTGGATTCCATAAGTGGATTCTCTGCTTCATTCTATAGCCACGATGTTAGAAAGAATATATTAGCATATGCGCATTTAGTTCTGCCTGCCTAGATTTGTCGAAGCCGAATACGCATTTGATAGGAGCATCCAACGATGCAAAAACGGCAATGCGCAAAGGTATAGTGAACAGAATAGCATAACCAAAATGCGTATAGTACTTCAGTACGTTTTAGATATTTGTTTGCACAACAATTTTGACAGATTGGCTTGAATAACTGAAGCAGATTGATTCTTGAATATCTTTCGTATATCCATTTAATTAAGAACTGTAAAAATCATAGTTAAGCATAAAGGATTTATATAGCTAATTTGACATACCATTTTTGTAAGTAATCACATCTCGTTTGTGGGTTAGACTACAGATTTTTATATTTGATATCAGGTATGTACTTTAGCATCCCTTATAAAAAAGTTACCGACCACCACTGAAACTACCCCCCAAGTTGTCAAACAGACTAATTTCTTTACGTTAATGATGAGCAAACTGTAGTCCGCAAGCCGGTGTTCGTTGCATTTTAAAGGTTTCTATTTTATAAAATATAAAAAGTTTTCTTGACTAAATTTTGTTCAACTTTTTGAATGATAAAAATCAAAAAATCGACAGTTGCTGCAATTGCAAGTAGGGATTTTTTTAAAAAGGTTCCTTCCTTTCGTATAATAAATACAAAAATACTCGTTATTTATTCTGAATTTTAAAAAAAAGCTTAGAGTTTATTTTTTTCTAGCGGTAAACTACGGTATGATACCGTAATTAACGATACCGTCCTAACCTCAGGCAAAAAAACAAAACGCAACATAAGTACCGGGCATTCTCGTTACTCATGTGTTGAATGTCGCGTAAACGCATTTATGACGGCGCAGTCCAACAATAAGGCTTTTGGCTCGCATTCCGAAGGTCGCGGGATTGAATCCCAGCGTGCCAAATAAATGTTATTTAATTAATTTGTGTTATTTCACAATTTATTCATTTAAAATAATATATAGTACATTTGCTGTACGTTTTATAGTGGAAGATACTCTCAGTTTCGCCTTGGTGTAAGTCCACCGTTTAGAATTCAAACGTTGCTTGAAATGGCTTTAGTCGTGTTTGGCGACCATATCTGAATAGCCAAGTACTTCCCACCTTCCTCTTCCCCTCCCCACTACCTTAAGCCTCACAATATACCCCAATTGGGGATGCCATAGTCTCACTGGCTCCAAATGGGAGCAGTTGGGACTCTAATGCGGTATTCATATAAAAGAAACCACCAGCAATAGTGGATTCTCTGGTTCATTCCGTAGCCACGATGTTAGAAAGAATATGATATTAGCATATGCGCATTTAGTTCTGCCTGCCTAGATTTGTCGAAGCCGAATACGCATTTGATAGGAGCATCCAACGATGCAAAAACGGCAATGCGCAAAGGTATAGTGATCAGAATAGCATAACCAAAATGCATATAGTAATTCAGTACATATTAGATATTTGTTTGCTCAAAAATTTTGACAGATTGGCTTGAATAACTGAAGCAGATTGATTTTTGAATGATTGACGCAAAAAAGGATTTTTAAGCTAAAACTGTTAAGTTGGTATTGTAGGTACGTCTTTCAAAACTTCAACAAACTATGCGCAGATGTCAATAAAAGCCACTTCTAATTAAATAGTTTCATTAAATATGACGGTATTTGAATGTGAATGAAGCACGAAATGTATGGTAAGTATGGAATATGCACCGAGATTAAGTTGCTTGGCAGTCCATCTGCTTACCTAAAAAATACATGCAATTGACCGTGTGTAAATATATGTTTTGAGAGAAAAACACCAATCTGACAAAATCATTTAAAAATGTAAAGATAAAATTAATTATCAATCAAAATATACTAATTCATAAGTGCGGCCTCTCCTGTAAGGGCTCTACCGGTTCAACCGACGTGGGTTCCAATCCGCATGATAGTGTAAAAGCATTCGGCTGGATTGTGTCATTTTGCACAAAGCCCAGCAAACATAACCAAATTATTCCAATATAGAAAAAATTGTCACAACCGTGCGACACCCGTGGAGTAATTAACGAACAGCGTTAGAATCATTTGTGTCATTCCGAAGAAATTGAGCGAATTATTTCTTACTTAGGGTTTGAAGGAGATAGTAAGTAATGTTTTGTTTGCAATGGATCACTTTATATCTCATATCTCATCTCACAACTCATTAAGCAAGTATTATTTGTAGTGAATTTATTTTATCATGGTGTTTCTCATTTGCGTATGTATGATCAATGAGAAATATACAATCATTCTACGAAGTTGACAGTTAATTATTTTCAACCGCTTTTATTGTTTAAAAACTAACATGTTTTGTAAGCTATGCTTACTTTATCGATGTTGACATTTGCATACTACAGACAAACGCGCAAAGTTGATAGATTATTATTTTCAACCGTTTTTATTGTTTAAAAACCAACACGCTTTGTAAGGTATGCTTACTTCATTGACGTTTGACTTAAAAGTTTTAAATTTTTTTGTTCGTACTGGGCAAGTAGTTAATCGAGTGGCTTGCTACTTGTATACTTATGTATAAGTATACTTGCTACTTGACTGGCCGAAAAGCGTTTTCATTACTATCGTGTAGAGTACATTAGTGAGCGGTGCGTTGCATATTGTTGTGGCTGTTACGCAACAAAATAAATATGCTAATTAAGTTGATTGTAATGTTTATTTTTGAAGAGGTGGAAAAATAAATAAGTGAGATAAAAATGAATAAATTGTAGACACTGAAATATATATTTAAAAAAAAAAAAAAAAAACAGCCAAAATAAAGAATTTTAGAGAAGAATCTTCGCTCCAATGGCGTGACATATGTGTCTCTACTAATGAACTTTACTAAAACAACTGGTTTGCTCATGTCAGTACGCAGGGGGCCGCTCCTCATCCGAAAAAATAGAATGGAATGATAAATTTGACCTGACAGTTAATCCCACGATAATTGATCCCCCGAAATGACATTTACTATAAAATTATAATCTTTTGTGCATTGTTTACCAATTTCAAACGTAAAAGATATTTAGTTTGATTTCCAAAATGCCCTAATAAGTTGATATGAATATCAAAGGAATTTATATACAGGGTCGATTTTTTTGTACTTATGCGCTGGTACATACAGTAAATAGAGATGAAGATTTTTCCTTGATGCATTTGAATGAAAATACAGTAGAATCTAAATAAGGGGCCGGCCATACTTTGTTGTACTAACCGAATGACGCACAAAACGGTCGGATAATTAAAGCTTGTTTTACAGGAAACATGCCGAACTCCTTCGCGAGGGTTACTTTTGATGGGTTTTTAAAAGGTGTAATATAGAACTTCTTTTTTCAATTGAAAAACTATCGCTCCACAGAACTCATCGTGTCGAACTTTTAACTTAGTCACAACATGATATACATCGATTGTGATTTATGAGTGCTAATAAGGATAGGTGTTAGCGTGTGGAGGCGTGGAAAGGTATTGGTGCGTAGGTTTTGTGAACAAAACACTGCGCGCCGTTCTCACTGGACAAATTATCATTAAAGTGGGTCAAAATAGGTCGCTTTAAGTAGCTGGTTGCTTAAAACGGGGTCGTACTAAACGGATATGTTTTCCTGGTACCTAACTTGAGTTTCCATTGTCGTTGCTAAAAACGGTAAGCCGTTATAAACAAAATCGTTATTTGCGAATTCTACTGTATGTTTTATTCTTTTGTTATTTGGTGGTGAATTCTTTTCGTCACATTTCTACAGTCACTTATTCGTAGTTATATTTTGTGTAATCACTTACAACGTATTTTCCCTAAAGCGACTGCACATTGTATATAAGTACGCCGGGGAATGAATTGTCATGGAACCGTTAGACATATTTTTTTAAGTCGATTTCAGGTTTGAAAACAGTAAAATGTGTACAAAAATTTTATCTTTTTAAGAATTATATTTTCGGGGGACCAACTGTCGGGGGATCAACTGTCGGACTACTTTATCGTTACTGGTCTAGGCAGATATTAACCGGCTAGTTTCTACGTAATTAATTTGGCAATTATACCGTGCATTGACACAATTTTCTGAAGAGAGGGTGAGTTATAAGTTTGCGCACTTTAGTCTAAAATCTCTCTATAAACGATATTTTGGGTTGTAACTCCGCTTGCATTTGCTCCCTGACGTGTTCCTGGAACTATTTGAATTTTTAGATTATTTTCAGATTTCACTCTAGAGCAAGCTACATACAATTGACCATGCGTAAATACAGGTTCTGGAAGGAAAACGCCAATCTGATTAAATGTTTGACCTTGTGATTTGTTTATGGTCATACCGTATGCAAGCTGAACCGGGAACTGGCGCCTGTAAAGATTGAAGGGAACCGTTACGTCTGCAGAGGTATCCAGCGTAATTCTAGGTAAAAAATGAATGCTTCCTCTTCTATCTCCTGTGATTATTTTTACTTGCAATACATTATCTGTAAAACCTATTACGATCATTCTCGTTCCGTTACAGAGGGAGCTGTTAATTGACAGATTTCGGAGTAGCATCACTATCGAGCCCAGCTTTAAATTAAGGGCATGGGGTGGTAATCCCGGCGGATTGAAAGAGTTTAAAAATTCTAAAGGGAATCTCACCTGTTCCTCAGGATCTGGATTTCCTCTCTGGTCTCTCGCCGAATCAATACTGTAAAATGTCTTCAAGGGACCTTCCAATTTTTCTAAAACCTTTTCGTTTATCTTCCTCGCATCGATATTTTTGGGACATAATATTGCCCTGTCACAGAATAAATTTGCGTCGGCTACCGAATGTGACTCTCCGTAAATTGCGCTAACAACATCCTGGCAAATGGTACTCGATGGTAAAACAACAGAAGACGCGACACAACCTTGCGGACATGGAAGAGTTCCGTTACCCAGTTCCAACAACCATTCGGCAAACGCAGTCTGGTCACTTGCAGCCCGCATGTTAGCATTAAGGTGGACCACTTTAAATAACCTCCAAAGCCCGCTCCTTTTGATAGACGATGCAACAATTTTCCCGCGAGCCGCTCTGCGACAAACAGGTAACCATCTTTATTTAAATTTACTCATTTTATTAGAAATGTTCAGAATATATAGTGCCCGAGTAGGTACCTACGTACGTTGTCAAAAAAAATTCGAGTGCAGTTTACACGCGGTAGAAGTGAAACTTTTCCAAAACAATCTCAACTAATACTTGAAAAGTGAGGTCACAAAAACGGCCCTATAAAAATATAATTTTCAAATTTTTTGTATACCCATTTTTATGAGGTGTTGCTCATCCAACAAATGGTTCCCGGGGCGACAGTACCAATGCCCGCCTCTAACGTTGAATAATTATCATAAATAAGCTAAATACAAAAAAAGCGTTATGTAACTATAGTATTTAAAAAAAATAAATCCCTTAAATATCTAGTATAAAGACGAAGGTAGCGCAACACGGCATAACAGCCCAAAAAATTATTACAAAAGAAATTATCCTTTCAACTTCAAATAATTTCAATACAAATTTCCAAAAGAAAAAACATATGGGAATTGCATATGATTCCGAGTTGTTATGTGCAGGTACCTACCTACTCAGATTCTCAGTTGGTACACCTGCACATACGTAAAAAAAAACACGCCATTAAAATGTATTTTCAGAATTTTTTTATCAAATAACCATTTCAATGAAAAATAGTTCGCAAAGTATTTATATTTATAAATAATACGAATCCTAATGCATCGGAGCCCATTTATCGGGTACCTACTTAGTTCGTCATTCGCAGACGTACAATAGTCTGCAATTATATTTTCATCGCTGGCAAGACCGAAACGAAATAATGTAGTCACCACCTCGAGCACGGCCTGAAAATCGAGTGGTTTTTAACGTTTTCCATACAAACAACGCTGTCCTGGCCCGATTGAAAAGTTTAGTTGGCGGAGAGTTTAGCATTCCGCCATTTGTAAAATTTCAGAATCCAGTGTGCCCAGGTGTGAGAAAATTTACCCAACCTGAATTTATTTGTAAGAAAATTAGGTATTCTACTGGCCAGCTAAATTATGCACCCTCGAGAAAGTGCGAGTTTTGCGAAACGTCAGAAAATATCATTTTTCCGCGCGCTATCGTGTAACATTTTGAATGGTGACCGACATATTTGTCGATTTTAAAAGTTTCCTTAACTTCTTTTCTTCGTATTTATCGAAAAACATCTTCGCCAGAATGCGTATTTTCGACGATATCTCGAACCGCGTGTCGCACCTATAAAATGTCATTTTTTAGCAAAATCGCCATTAAAATAATTTCTAGCAAATTCGTTTCGCGTAAAGGAAATGCGATTAAGATTTCTTATCTTTTTTGCAAATGCGAACCTGTCGGCGGGAAATATAACCAGGCCGATTTCTTCGTCGATGAGAGATTTAGTCGGAGGTTCCAGTTATCGCCGCTGATTTTGTATCAGTTTTTTCCGTTGACTTTTTGCGTTTCTCAAATAAGAAATTCGTGCGAGTTTCCTGTCACGCGATAGTGGTCCTTCAGGTGTATGAAACTTAAGGGGCAGCTAGGTCGTTTTTTGCCTAAATTACAAAAGTGAGTTTTTCGAAAAACTGAACAATACTATATGTATATTATTACAGA
Organism: Glyphotaelius pellucidus; assembly: GCA_936435175.1. Lineage (NCBI taxonomy): Eukaryota > Metazoa > Arthropoda > Insecta > Trichoptera > Limnephilidae > Glyphotaelius > Glyphotaelius pellucidus. The sequence continues at coordinate 10,897,620 of OW386557.1, read as the reverse complement.
GCCCTGTAGAAAAAAATGATAGTAGCTAATTCTGATCGGCAAAAAGAACAAAAATGGACGTGACCTAAAAGGAGGTAATTATAGTTTTTTTAGAAGCAAATTTTTTTTTTAAATTTCGGTAAAAAGACTTATTGAAGTAAAAATTAGTATCTTATCGTAGTGAAGTTCTGTTTTATCTCAACCATTTGGTGTTTTCGCAGGGGTGCCCGGGTTCATGGGGTGAGGTTTGTTCAAGTTTGGAGGCGATTGACTAGGACACACCGAATCCCAGATTCCTACCCAACCCTTAAACCCTTTTACTTCCCAAAACTCTCCTCTCCTTCCTTTCCTTAAAAAAACCCTCTACAGCATCCCTAAGGATGACAAAGGCAGATCTGTGTGGAGCTCATGTAAAAAAATTGGTATTTCATCTTTCAGTAAATTCGTTAACTGATTACGGTAATGATTAGTAAAGATTCTTTTTTCAGATACAAAATCATCGTGGTTATTAATTTTAAGTCGGTACGTTAGGAATTTAAGTACCAAATTTCAAGTCATATAATTTTTAAGGACGTTTTGGTTTTGACTTAAAATAAGAGGAAACTGGAAACATACATTTTTGAACGCGAGGACTACTTACAGCACTACTGGATAAGCTCTGTTAATTTGATTTTTTTTTCAAATTTACAGAGCTAAGCAGTTCTAAACAAACCATTGCAGAAGTGGAAATTTAATTTTAAATTAAATGATATAAAATCAATGGTTTGAAACTGGGTTATTTCACAAAAAAAAACTTTCACGGCGCTTGCTCCAAAAATGTTAAATATTTAAATTACTTTTTTCACCCTCACCAGGAAGGTAATCGATTGTTTTTCCTGTTACGACCAATATTTCATTATAATTAAAGGGCTTTCCACTGCAGCGAATTACCAATTAACTATTGCATTTTAATACCCACTGGTGCCGGTTCAAGTTCATTGAATTATGCTGAAAAATAAACGGTGTCATATTTCCGACTCTTATTATTATCGGGGCCTCTGCATATTGGAAAAACATCGACTTTTATAAAATGACATCGTGTAAATCTTTGTAAGCTTGTTGGTTATGCATTAGTTTATGTTTTCTTATTAAAAAAAATAATTATTACTAATTAATTCATATCACAATGATGGTGTTTGGCGCGCTCTCTTTCAATTATTGGCAACACTATAATGTGGTTCCAGTAACGCTAATAGAGAACTCCAGTCCATTTTAAAATTTTTTTTTATGAATAATGAACTTCTAACTTAAATAACTGCATGTTTATTTTTATTTTTATAGTTAGTTTTAATAGTTAAAATAAATGTCAAAGTTTTAATTTTTCAAGATCCCCCGAAAACCACCGTGACGTCATCTGGCCCTGTGACATCATCTGGCCAAAAGTTTTAGTTATTTTCAACAGATGTCGTCATTTTGTATGGAAGAAGTGATGAAACTATTCAATAAGTAAAACGTTATTTAGGTGTAATTATTTATTTATTATGTTATATTTATAACATTTTTATATTTTTCAATATTATTACGGGAGATTGGTATAAAAATTGTTTGCAATTATTATTTTTTTAGCTTTACGAATCGAAATCAATATTAAGGAAAACGAAGCATGAATCTCGTAGGGAACTGGAATCAGCTGTTCGACCGCCGCCATTTTAAATTTCAGCATTGGAGCGTTTTATGGAAGCGGTGACGTCACGCCTCACAAATTCAATAATACCAACTTGACAGGGTGTTTTAATGAACTGTTTTAAAATGGTCTTTTTATATTTTTTTAAAACTCACGTTAAATATTATTAAATAAAACTTATATATTCAGAATCATTGTTCTAAATGAACATATTTTTTTAAAGCCATAATATTTTTCACTGGAGTTCCTTATTATCACTATCGACTGCAAGATTCAGAGTGTCTCTCGCTTGTCGTTTTTGCATAAATAATGTAGTTCGAAATTTTGTCAATAATATATTATTGTAACAATGTGAAAAATAATTCAAATTATTCTATGGTTTTGAATTTTTGCGATTCATCCTGAATTTACCGGTTGTGTAAACTTTGACAACGGATTGTGCAAGTTTCAAGTTACGAAAATTGCTGAAATATATCCAAGTGTGGATGAAATATTCCGGAGGCCTACGATGCTGTAGAAACCAACCATTAATGTTAGCGGAAATGATTTTCATTGAGATATTTGTCGGATTGCCATTATTTGTTATATTTGTTTTTGAACAGCTTTCAGCTCTGAACATGGATCTTAGACAGCCTGGGGAGTTTACAGACCTCATGCTTGCATAACTATACTGCATTTACAGAAAAGTCGGGTTCGATGTTTAAATATTAATCAATTTAATTAATCGTGATAAGCGCCTTGGATTTTCCGATTGAAATTTAAATATAAACTAATTAACATGAATTGATAATGGCGTCATTGATATGGAATGTATTTTCACGGGCATTTATTTATTATTAAATACTCTATTAACATTTTTTAATCGATAAAAACCCTCTTTTCGTCTAAAACATTCAACAATTAAGTTGTATCTTATGGAGCCATTAACCAGCGGCCGAGAATTTAAATTACGTCGAACGATGATCTTGCGATTGTACCCTTGCAACGGTACAAGGCGGTTCCGATGAGAAAGATTAATTATGGTTCATAACGGCATTTTAACAAAATAATTCAATATCGACTTTATTTCATTCTAAATTTGCTTTAAGAAATACCTACATTCAAAAATGCCCAAACTCGTGATGATAAAACAATTAAAATTATGTATGTTTTGTAATTAATTTTAAATCATTAGTAGTTTTTTTAACTATATTAGTTTGTAAGACTATAAATATAACCATACACATTTCACATCAAAACGTTGAAAAAATTAAAAAAAAAAAACACAATTAAAAAAACACATTCCTTTTATTTTAATTTGCATGAAAATTAATACTCACTTTTTCCTCGTTCATACAATAATATTTGTTTTTTAATTTGCTTTTAATTCCCAAAACGTTAACGTTATTACGTTAACCAAAACACGTATTAGACATTTATATTATAAAAAAACATCACTTTCAAGAAGTACTCTGATAAAGAGCAAATACAATTAAAAACTATAACGGTATATCCCTAATTTTTGCAAAAAAGCAAAATAAAGATAATCCACACAGCATTTTTTCGAATTCTATTTTGGATAAAACAGAATAGTAAAATAACAGAACGTCATAAAATTAAGAGCTTTAGGTTCTATTAGGTTAGGTGAAGTTAAATTTTTTTCAAGACAGCATCATTTTTCAAAAGTATTTTGTTTTGTCAGAAACTCTGTTCTCGATGTCGATGTTTTGCATTGTAAATTGCACCACCACACATTTTTCAGGTTTCGTCTACAACAGTGGTCCCCAACCTTTTTATCGCCACGGACCGGTCAACGTTCGATAATTTACCGCGGCTCGCTGATGGGGAGGGGGGCTTGGATTGTTTATATTTTAGATTGTTTTGATATTAAACGTTATTATGTCACCTAAAAAATAAAACTAGTACACTTCGCCTCAAAAATGTAAATCTCTCTTAAATTATAGTAAATACAGGATTAAGACTTTGATCAATCCGTCATTATACATTTACAAATTTATTGAAATAATTAAAAACATAATAATAAGTTCTCGTTGGTCGCAATAGAAGTATTTTGTTGATAAACGGGAATAAATTAATAATACAATCAAACGCGTGTTAGGTCCTACGTCACGTATTCTCAATAAAACGATTCCACTTGCATTTGGGCAAGCAGAATATAAGAGCGATGATCACGTCATTGCGTCTCACTCGAGCTCTTTACTTATATATGCGAGTACGCAAGATGAAAGCCCTGTCGTGTTTTTTACTTCGAACGTATTGTGTCGGCGGTAACTTGGCAAGGGGGGAGTGAAGGGGTTCTCAACTGAATAATTGTTTTTATCGTTGATTATAAAAAATATATTGGGTGTGTTCGATTTTTTTACGTAATTTTGATTTTTAAGCAGGGTCTTGCCACGGCCCGGTACCATTTTATCCACGGACCGGGGGTTAAGGACCACTGGTCTACAATATAAACATAGTGTATATGAATACCGGTTAAACTTGTTAGTGTTTGTGCCGCTCAAATTTCCGGTCGTTAGAAGGACTGATTAATTCGCAATTGTTCATCAATACATCAATTTTGCAACCGTCGGGGCCTATCTGACCGCCAATCGCTACTATTGATTGACGTCCGAAGAAGTTAATAGAAAGGTCAAATAGGTGGTTGATCAATTATTTATAATTTTGATGTTGATGTGAGTAAGCTGTTCATTAGGGTGATTTCGGACGAGCCGGGTAGATACGATGGGCTTGGCTGCCTAGTTAATTGAATGATTGCTACCCAGAAAACTGAAACGCGATTTACCTTTAATCAAGGCTTTGTAAAAGTATTACGACGTTAACGTTATAATTTGATCATCAAATCTACCTTACTTCTTAGAGTAAAAGCATTAAAAGTTAAAGTAACTTTATTTTTGTTTTCATTTTTTATTTTCATATCATTGTATTTTTATTATTTATTTATTCACTTATTACACGCCCTAATGGGCTTTTACATACTTTGTTTAAAAATTAAGTATCACAGTACTTTTAAATACCTTAAAACTAAAAGAGAAAAGAAAACATATTGTAATAAAAAAATGTAACAACAATCCATATCCATACTAATATTATAAATGCGAAACTGATCGAGTTTGTTTGCTAAGCTTTCAGGCATAAAACAATAAATCGATTTTAAAAATTCTTTCACAAATAGAAAGCTAAATTATGTGCGAGAACTATAGGCTGTATATAATGGTAAGCTCTGGCGTTATGAAATTATAAATATTAATATATTATATGTGTTATACGTTTTCTGTCGCTAACAAAAGCGAGTTATTTCTAACGTCAGAAAAAAAATCGTTGCCATGGAAACGATGTTGGTATATTTGTGGGCTCTATGCTGGTGGGTACTCAGCCCCCTACCTACTGGTCGGCTGCTGCTCCAGAAAATTCAAATATTAGAATATGTTTTATTTTTTTTTGGACAAGCTTATGTTTTGGAATAAATGTCAGATGAGAGTTCCTACATTCAAAATATAATTCGTAACAATTATAAAGACTGTATAATAAATAGTGTTATTTTTTTATTATATTTACAAACTTCCACATTAAAATAAACATAAATCTCCGAAACGTTTGTAAGCGCATAAATTCCGAACGACTGCACCAAATTGAATAATTTTTTTTTCTTTGAGCTATAGCATTATGAAATTTAGGTGGAAGGCGAGCTGTTTGAAAACTGAATGTACCGGGAATGAATGTATGGAATGCGGGAGTGGGTGGGGGGGGGGGATAATTGATAAGTCCAAGCGCTTCTGTAATTTCCCTTAATACCATGCGAGCGAAGCCGCGGGGTAAAACTAGTAACATGCAATACAAAATAAAATATATTGTTTATGATATAAACAGAATGGAAAAGGTATATAAAAAAGTTACGTGGTTTGTCGCCATACCTTACGGGCCCTTGTGCTTGGTCCCAAATCAATTACGATATGCTTTTACTCTTTTATTGATTTTTGCAGTTTGCATAAGCCAGTTTTCCTCAAAATCATTTTTGTGGTAAAGTTTTTGACGACTGGGATCAAAATTGCGATCTTAAGAACATCGTACTGGCGGACTCCCTCTTAGTTGAGAATACGAATGCGAATTGAGCGCACCTCGCAGGCGGCGGATTTCGACAGCAGAGCGTCGATCGCAAACGAACGCAAAGATCGCACAGAAGCAGCTACCAAGCCAGATCACATCTCGTTTTTTAGGAGAAAGTCTGAGCTTTATGCTAATGTCATCATATTTTGAGAAATAATGTCCACGTCATCGAAATGAGGAACGGTCTTTAATTCTTGGACAACGTCCTCTATTTCTTCATATTGTAAAATTTGTACTGTTTTTATGTTCGTAAAAGCCTAACGGGCGTTAAATAAATAAAAAATATTTTTAAACATGACCCCGACCCGAACAGGATAAGGGGAAGAAGATGATGATGACGATGATTTTTATTAATAACGTATTAACATGACAAGTTATTTAAAAAGACTGATATGTACAATCACAATATTTACGTGAAGTCGGGGGCGTTGCCACGATATTTACAAGTGCAGCAAAATGATTACTTATTTAGTTTTTTGTCTTTTGCTTAAGTTCGAAAATTTGTACTTTTGGTGTAAGAGCCTGTCGTGTCAAGAGACCCCAAAATTCTTTTCTCCGCCGATCCTCCTTGAATAGTTTTACTGTAAAATATACATGGTGGCATCTAGCGGCGGAATGGCGAATAAAGTTTTGCATTCCACCTTTGTCCACTTGTTTATACATGCAAATGGATTCAAGTGCTGGAAAGGTTTATGTCTCCGCTAACCCCAGTCGGTGGGTTTCATCGTTTTGCGATTCAGAAACATTCAGTGGCGTGTTAAAAATAATCATGTTTCGGAGAGTTTTTTTCCCTGAAGTCTTTTAAATGGAATTTATAAGAACTTTACGTTCATACCGCGAAGTTTTGGTGGACGATTATGAAGATCTAAGCCAAAACATTTTTTCACAGTGGTTGCAAATGCTCATTATCGATTTATAAATCTGAAATTTAATTGTTTCGTATTATAAAAAAATAAGATTTGGTGTGCCGATGAAAAACTAAATAATCTTTTTTTTTATTGTTCTCGACATTTTATGTCCGGGTTAAATCATCCCCACAGGAAAAACTTAACCCTTCCACACACTTTTCCACAATTGATCATCTAGTCAATCCACGCGATGTAATTGCATTGTCTAAGTATAATAAATACAAAACTATACAAGAACAACACGTCAACCTAATAGAGACCAAACGGGAAAATAATTCACCGACTCCAGATATTTTCATATCAGAGGGTTCTTTTTTTTTTTTTTTTAAATAAAACATACAACGAAGTTGCATTCCCATGAGTTATCAAAACTCATTAAGGGATCGCCAATTGGTACATTTGAAAAGATAAACCCAACCCAACCCAATATGCAGACACAATAAATGAAGAAAAATTTTACAAAACATTTTACAGAAGCAACATACAGACACAAACATATGAAGAATCACTTTAGAAATATTTCACAGAAACATGTCTTATAAGATTTTATGAATAATATTATAACCACTCATTTGATTTATGTACTGTTGGTGTCACAAAGTTAAAATAAAGTATCCTCCATGATGGACTATAGAAATGCATAAAAAACAAATCAGGAAAAATACAATAAAAGGTACATGCTCAAAAATACACAGACCTAATACAAGATGTTTACATAAAAAATTACATGATAAGATTTAAAAAAAGATATAAACTGCGCCCATGAACAGAGTTTGTACCTACTTATGACTCGTTTTCCAAATAACATTTTAAAAAATAGGATTTCAATATATCGTTTCGAAATTTGTTAGAGGCATATACCTACTTGTCTTAATTCTTCAGGCAATTTGTTATAGTTAGTGTACGCAATGTATTCTAATGATTTCAGTCCGAACTTTGTTGAGTGTATTTTTGATATATGTAGTTTGTTGTGTTGTCGTGTATTATATTGGTGAAAGTCGTTGTTATAGTTCAGTTTTATATTTGTGTGGGTGTTGCACTGAATAATATTTAAGATGGTGTTTGTTATCTCAAAGCTAGGAACAATCTTAAATGGTAATACAAGTGCGTGACGGTAAATATCTTTAACATGTGTATCCCAAGGCAAGCCAAAAATGTTAAGTAGGGCTGTATTTTGGATTATTTGCACCTCCGATATCAATTTTTTGGTAGCAAAACCCCAGATACCCGAAAGGTGTGCCAAGTGGGAGTGAATCATAGCATAGTACAATGATCGCAGTATGGCTGTGGGAAGCAATCTACGTAACTGTACATTACACCGGTCACCGGAGCAATCTTTGATTTAACATGGTCAAAATGATTTTTCCATGAAAGCCGTGAGTCAATTAAAAGTCCTAGATACTTTGCGACATCTGTTTGTTCCAGTTTGTTTAGTCCAAGGGAAATGTTTAAGCGTTGTTCTTTCTTATTCCCGAATAGCACAAAGTGAGTCTTTTTAGTATTAAGGCTAAGTTTATTAATTCTCAGCCACTCGGCTAGATGAGCCAAATCTCTTTCCATGTCCTTTTCCATTTCGTTTAAATTAGTATTATGATAGACTAATATTGTGTCATCAGCATTAAGTTGAAGTGTACCTTTCACTCCCCAATTTGCAATATCATTTATTTAAATTAAAAATAATAATGGCCCGAGAATCGAGCCCTATGGTACACCACATGTTATATTTCTATGATCACTTGATTCTTTTCCAGTAACAATCGAACAGCACCTACCCGTAAGATAACTAGATAAAAGTTTTAGATTGTTGCCCACGATGCCCAGATATTCAAGCTTTTTTAACAGAATCTTATGATCAACCGTATCGAACGCCTTTTTGAGGTCAATGAAAATGCCCGCTGCATATTTTCCTTGATCTAAGTGTTTTTGAAGAGTTAGTATAAAATCAAAGGCAGCACATTTCGTGTTGGAGAATTTTCTGAACCCATATTGTTGAGGCGTGAGAATATTATTAGTTGTGAGATATTTTGTTAGTCTATTTTTGATTACATGTTCAAAAACTTTGGAGAAGACTGCTTCGGCTCGATAGAACTCCTAACTGGACCGATAAATCCTACTGATCCCTCAATATAAATGTTTAAAAAATCTTTCGTAATCCTAAATGTATTTAATATGACTGATTTATGCATTTTTATATAAAGGTTTTTTGACAAATCTAAGAAGCCTAAATTTTTAATGAGAGAGCTAGGTATAATGCCAGTAGCCGAAATAACTAATGGTAATATTTTTATAGTCTGAGAATGCTAAATTCTTTTAATCTCACTTCCTAAATCTGTACATTTTCTAATTTTTTCAGAAACAGATTTTTGAATATTGCAGGAATTTGGAATAGCGACATCAATGATAAAAGTTATTATTTTTAAATTTTGTCTTGTAAAACTATATCGGATCTATTATGACTAATTGTTCTGTCTGTTAGTATAGTTTTAATATATTTTATAAAATTCATTTTCTAAAAATGAACTTTGTTCGTATTTTTATATATATATACACGTAAAGTATTTTAATTTTACAAGTTTTAAGGCATGATAATTTACTGCACAAAGTTCTTACTATATTTCCCTGACGCCATTCCAAAATAGAGCCAAGTTGTGATTAACACTTTCCTTTAAAATGTGCTAAACACGGCACGGCACAATATTGAACATCAAAATCAGAAACCGGTAAATAGATTATGAAAAATCTTCTTTGCAAACTTTGAGGAGTAAAGAATATTGAACATGGTAAAGTAACTTCACTGCGCCGTGTAAAAACGACCAAATGTCGGATATAAATAAAATGGCAATTGCTATATGTACAACCTGAAGTTGAAACCTTGTAAAATAAAAGGAAGTTTTAAAAAATTGATGTAAGAATAAAGAAAAAAAGGGATTTTTCAAGAGTTTTTCCTGAGAAAACTTTTAAATTTATTAAAATTAAAAATTGTTCACGTATTTATATACTAAACTTAATTTATAATTGTATACGTAACTTTAAACAGTATTTTAAGAATTTTTATTTTTAAAAATAATGATTTTGAAAGCTGCTGTAGCTGATCTCCAGAAGCTCCTCTCAAAAAAGGCATCTTGCGGTGACCATCATATCTCTGAACTGGATCATTTAAAGTGACGAACGCACGAATCCGACAAATGGGGACGTGTGAACATATCAAAATCGGAATATTTAAGGGGTTTGAGTCAGGAGGTTCAAAAAAGGGATTTTCAAGAATTTTTCCTGAAAAGACTTTTAAATTTATTAAAGCAAAAATTTGGACACATATTATGGTAACTTTTAACAGTATTTTAAGATTTTTTATTTGTAAAAATAATAATTTTGAAAGCTGCTATAGCTGATCTCCAGAAGCTCCTCTCAAAAAAGGCATCTTGTGGTGACCATCATATCTGAACTGGATCATTTAAAATGAAAAAAACCAAACGCATTTCGTTTTAAGAATAAATATTTCTCTAATAAATCGAAGGACAGAGCAAAATATTTTTTTTTGACAAAATAGCGGCTTCTAAAAAAAACTTTTTTTGCTAACTGTAAAATATACTTATAAAGCTTGTTTTAAAATTTGAGACTAATCGGTTCAGCCATTTCCAAGTAATCTTAGTCACCGACTTTAAAAACACAGTTTTGAGTAAAACGCGTTTAAAGTTTGCCTCCTGCTTTCAAATGCTCTGACACGTCTTTACAAACATGCGTGTAACTTCCAAAATAATCGTCGGATTGACTTGAAATTTTTCTTGTGTATACTTAAATATATAAAAATTGCGAAAATGAAATAATAAAAAAACGGTTTCTAGAAAATTCTAACTATATATTATAACCCCTTAAGTTCGATTACGTTTTTTTTTTGACAAATGTAATTCCAGTAGGTAATATTTCTACATGTGTAATTTCGTCCATAACTCCATAATTCTGGCAGTGTAATTAATATTGGTTTACTCCTATATACACGTACACGGTGTTCGAAAACTACAAGTATCACTGTAGTACAAAAATAAAACCGATGAATCTACATCACATTTGGACTAGATTTGGTAGTAATTAAATGTTTTTTTGATTTGATCTTTCATTTTAGAGTAAATCTTAAATTTTGGACTACGAAGTTGGAATTTTTTAGAGTAAATTTTAAATAAAATAAAATGCTAGGGGGTTAATTAAAATGGGACAAAGTGTAGATATAACTGGCTCCAAAAGATTTATTACTTCTTTGATTGTCGAAATTTTTTTTATTTTTTGGATTTCATAGGATTCAACTCCTGGTCGGCTGAATGTCTGCAAAGATTCGTCAAGCGCTTTATACTACAGTACTACAGGAGACTCGCGTAGGACCGTGGATTTATCGTATTATATTGGAACCGAGTACCCGTCAAATAAATAAATATTTTTTTGATATCTCATTCTCTTGCAGGCTATATCCTGTAGGGTTGCTTGCCAACTTTTTTTTTTTTTTTTTTTATATTAACTCCACACAGGAGGCCCTGAGGGAAATAATTTCCCTCAGGGCCTATGTCATCTTTGGAGATGCTGTGTGGAGGGTGCTGTTGAGGAGAGGAAGGAGTGAACATGGGTCTTGAAGAGACCCATATTGTAGGAGGGAGGAAACACAGAAGCCGGCAAATCGTTCCACAGCCGGGCTGTTGAACTCAAGAACGAGTCGTAGAAACGACCCGTTCTCATGTGACTAATGTCAACCGTATACAAACTGAGAATAAAGTCAACTCAACACCTCCTTGAAAAGTCATTAAAAGCTATGAAAAAAATAATTACCTAACGTAACCTATTTAACCAAATTTTATATATATATATGTTTTTATCACTTTAAATGGCTTATCTGAAATGGTTCTGAGTTGGTTTCATTCCTAGTTGTCCGGTCACCATCCTGTAGAATGTGTTTGTCTCTTTTTAGTGTCGTTCGCTTGCGTTTCACGGAGTTTCAAATCACAACGGCGCTAAAGAAGTTTTCATTTCAAAAACAGTGAAATGCTTAGGTACATCAAACAAAAAAGTTTTTTTTTGGGTTGTCTATATAAGGTAGATTCACCAGTGTCCTGTTTGTAATGTTTCCGAACACAACTTAGGGTTACGTGATGAAATTATTACTGAAACGCGCCACTGTCAGCCTAAAATTTTTATCAAGCGTTTGATATTCCGTCAGTATATCTATCCAGGACGAAGGCATCCCCAACACTTGACCCTGTACGAGTTTAAAGGCCATAAGCAAGAGTGTTTCATCCTCTCCCAACCTTTTTTGAAAGGATCTGAATAAATTAACGTTTGACGCCCAGTAGAGGTCCGTTACTCCAGTCCAGTCCAGAATATTCTTCAGGTCATCATTATAAAATAATGAAAAAGAGATATTTAGATTTTTTTACGAGAAAAAGGCCGTTTCACAAATGACGTCTAAAAAAATACAAAAAACAGAAAAGAATTCGCAGCGACGACAAACTTTCTTTACGCAAAAGTATGGATTTAAAAAAATCAACCCGTAAAAAATCTTTTTTACTCCATTCCATTTATTTTCTATTTACATAACAGCACGTCTTAGTTGCGCCATTTTTTGCGACGAATTTTAGCCGATTTCAGCAAAATGAGTGTGCAGTGCGCGTGTGTGCATGATTGCCATCAAAAGTTGACAGAGTCTATTGTTTTCGGCAACAAGTCTGTCTGCCGCGTTTTAGTTCGATCAGAAGTTGGGAAATTAATTCATTTCCACTACCCAGATTTGCATTCATTCTTTAAAAACAGTAAAATCGAAATTTAAGCAGATGTGTTTAAAAACATTAATAACAACAATTAAAACATTATTAACAACAATCCTCTCGTATTTATTGTTATAAATATAATAACTAACTCACATTTGACTTATATTTCTATTTAAATCTTGGTGCCCTAGCAATAATAATATATTAATGATTAAATTAAAATCGATGGTCTCTTCATGTTCACAATAAAAACAAAATTTAATACTTATGTATACAAAGATTACCGAAGTACTTACCTTTTTATCCTCTCTCTCTTTTGTATTCATATTATCTTGTACTTTTTGTACCATAATTTGTACTATTTTTTACTTTTTATCACACTATACACTTGTTGAACTCATCTGTATAACTTTTCAAGATATTAACAACTCATGTATTTTTTCTGTATGTACTATTTATCGCTGCGTTAATTTTGCTGAATTCTTGAAAAACTTGCTTTCGAACAATTTATTCATGATCAAATTAATAATAAAATCAACATAGTAAATACCTACACGTTCCTTAATAACTACTTTTAAAGTATCTTAAGCACTCTTCTGTTTTACCATTATTACACTATGTAAACTTTTTAACTCCTTTGTACAATTTTAATGATAACGAAACTACATACCTATGTACATATTAAATCTGTTTGTATCCTTAAAGTACAGTTTATAATGTTATATACTTCATGCTTACAATTATACTCCTGAATAACATGTGTAACTTTAATGTGATTCTGTAAAAGCCTTCAAGACGTGTATGAATAAATAAAAAAATAAAAAAATAATAAGATAAAAAGGCTTGTCTCCCACTCCACAAACATAATACGCGTTATTAAGTCCTAATGATGGACACTAAGGCTGTCCGAAAAGTTAGCTAAAGAAGGACGTAGCGAAACACGGCGTGATTAAAAAACTAATCACGATAAAGCACACAAAAAGTTAATAATAGTAATTGGATGGTTTCATTACCGTTTTTGTGAAAAATCAGCTCAATGGCGCTGTACAAACTTATAACATATTTGGGCCATTGCGACACAAACCTGGCCCCCGTGAGGGACTCAACTTTCAACGTCTCGCAGCTACAAGGTCCACCGCACCTTCAGCCCCCAGCTCCTTTTCAGGCTACCACACCTCGCAGCCACTGAGATCCTCTCAAGGTTTCTCGCACCCCAGATGACTCCAACGCAACTGAGTCACCGCCGTTCATCTCCACCACCACGCCACGGCGTCGAGCGATGGCCTGGAGGAGCAGGTCATCTCCACCAACCAAGGTGCAGAGCAACACGCTGACGAATTAAAGACCCATGATCTTCACCGCCATCGCAACACGACCTCTATCATCACGTCTCCCACTGATTGACATACCATCGCATAACCGTCCACGCTACACATCATTAATAAAAGCCTGACTCTGCTGCTCTGCCTTTCACTGATACGTCTCCCGCTACCGCTTCTTCCTTCTTATTTATATCCTTCCAAAAGATGATTAATCGCGAGAAAAACGCCTAACGATTTCTATTAACTGAATTTATATAGTTGAACACCCTGTATAATTTTAGGTTTAAGATTTTTTTAACACATTTTGCAGAATACAATTTTGTGCAATAATTTTTAATGTTAACTGGATCGTGTGTTACGAAAAGGAGTACTCGATAAAATAGTAAAAAAATGTACGGAAAAAAAAATGAAGTCGAAAAAAAAGTTTTACTATTAAAATGTAAGTAAATAATAAAATTAGTATTTAATATATATTATTTATATGAACAACTATAAAAAATATTATTTTTTATTTTAACTTTTATGAGTAAAACCTCAAATTGTAATATTTAATTAAATAAAGACACTATGAGCGAAACTCAATCGAAAATCTGGAAACAGAAAAATCAGAAAAAGATATTTGCACCTCTGGGACTCGAACCCAGGACCTCCGGGTGGGTGCTCTTGTCCACTGAGCTAAGGTGTCGGTATCAAATTCGGTCACCTTTAACTGTACCATACTTCGACTAAGAACCACCCATATTATCTTCATTTTTCTTAACGCATATTTTTATTGGAAAGTAGGGAGGTCCTGGGTTCGAGTCCCAGAAGTGCAAATATCTTTTTCTGATTTTCTGTTTCCAGATTTTCGATTGTGTTTCGCTCATAGTGTTTTCATTTAATTAAAGATTATAAAAATATCATAAAACAAATCTTGCGTGCATAGTTGAATATCATTAGTGAATGAGATATAATTTATAATTAATTAACTTTTATTTAAACATAGTTTAGAATTCATTTAACATGTAATAAAATATAATTCATATAACAACATAACAATGCATTTAGACAGTAGAATATTAGAAAAAATATCGTTTATTGTGCAAGGAATTTGGCTGGGTGTTTAAAAATATATTAAGTTTATCTTGAAAAGCAATTTTGTAATTCATATCTCAAAGTTAGTCTTCCTACGGCCTTATTTCTAATACTCGTCTTTATATCTGTGTAGATATATATTGTTTTCGAGCTTGTTTTGTTCGGAATACTAACTTCCAGAAATCAGGAATTGTATAATCCTATTCTAATTACTAATTGCGTACTTTGTTGAAAAACTTTGAGTGAAAGCGTAATTATCAGCTTATATTAAGCTTAATTATCAGCTTGTTTTGTGGTTAGCAACCGAATATTTTTTCAAATCCTTTTATCGAATAAACGCAGTTGCAAAAATATATATTTTTCAACAATAATTGCAGACTTGTTATGGGTAACCACTGGGTTAGGTCACGGGGTTATCATTCAGTGTAGGAGTGAGTAAACATTTACACTTTTAAATACACACCGAGCAATATCGCTCAAAACAAATGATAATTAACATAATATATAATATTTGGTTATCTCGATACCCTCTCCTGGAGAGTGCTTTAATATTTCTTGCATTGAATAGATAATATACGCTAGAAATGTCTTCCATGTAGATTTGAAAGCAATCCAATGTTGCTACTTACTTTAATATGTTTGGTTCTAGCCCATTGAGCATACGCACCGTCTTAAATTTATCCGACATCGTAAGTCGTTGTCTCAAAATTTGATAGAAATGAAATTATGACGAAACTCAATGAATATATTTAGTACTAGCTTTTACCCGCGCCTTCATTAATTTATTCATTCAATCATTCCCTCACTCACTCACTCGCTCACTTGCTCACTCACTCACTCACTAACTCACTCACTCACTCACTAACTCAATCACTCACTCATTCACTCACTCACTCACTCACTCATTCATTCATTCGTTCATCATTCGAATGGTTTAGCAACGCATAGGCATCTTATCTAGCTGGTAAACGACATGCGTTGCAATGACGTTCAAAGAAATAAATTGATTTTCCCTGCATGTCCTTTCCCGTGCGTCCCCGTTCCCTTCCACCTTCCCCGCCTTCCCCCTCCCTCGTTTATTCCCTTTCCGCGAATCCCACCTTTCCCCTCCCTTTTCTCCCTGCGTCTAAAACATATGAAATACATACATTTTCACTGTACAAATTTCGTTACACCAGAGCTTACCATTATATACAGTTTAAATCACTTGCTAATAATGTAGCTTTCTATTGGTGAAAGAATTTAAAAATCGGTTCAGTGGTTTAGGCGTGGAAGCTTAACAAACACTTTCGCATTTATAATATTAGTATAGATAAATAATCTATGTATGAAATTTAAGCAAAGAAAGGTCAGACTTCTGAATCACGAAACACGCCCGTATCGCATTTCTTGTGTTCTCTTTAATCGATGGTTTATTATTATCTAAAGTTTGTGACGAATTACTCAAATACAGTTTGTTGTTTTTGAACAAATAATAAGTTTGGTTTCGTATCATTGAGACATCATATCGAGACACAAGGTGACAGTGAAGGACCATCAACCGCGACAAATAAATTATGTTTAAAAGTATTATACTCTTCGTACTGGGATTTTTGTTGCTCACAACATTTCGTCAAAATGGTAAGTACCCACAATAGATTTTAACCTTGTCATTACGAGTCGTCATACTTTTATCTCATTTATCCGTGCAACGTTCCAGGGTGGAATTTTGTGCACTCGCAAATGGATCATCTTAAACCATAGATACACAACAAGTATGTATATATATATTTATATGCATGTGTGCAGGTACATGTATTTTTATGGATGTGTATGTATGTGTATGTTTATATATATATATATATATATATATATATATATATATATATATTACATATTTTTTAATATTCCTCTAATATATTTAAATACTTTTTTTTGCTCTTCTAAATAACCAATGTAAAATAAATATTAAAATTTGAAAAAAAAAAATTCATATAAAACTTTCTATTACAACATATGTACTTGTCATACATAAACACAAATAAACACGTAAACACCTCAGCACAGGTTCTCCTAGTGAGGTGTCCACGAAACATACAACAATACCTATCCACAGTTTCACCTTCACAAACCTACCTTACACCCAACATTAAAATTACAAAATATATTATGTAAAAATGTTTTCGAAATTGATCTATAGGTAAATACTGTAATATATAGAAATAAATAAATAAATAAACAACACTTTTTGAGTTTCTGAGTTAGAGCTTGAAATGAGGTCTCCAAATCAAAATCTAGCTCTGCCAGGGAGACTGGAGAAGTCCGTTGCTTGACTAATGGTAGAGACTTTTCAGCACCATGAACCAATCAAAGACAAGATTTTTAAAGTAGTTATCCAACCACTCTTAAACAGACGCAGTTTCCAATATCAGTATCAAAGTTTTAAAAATAATTTTTAATATATCTGTGAAACGTGCTGGACTAATAAATATACGTTCAAAGCACATCATAAACCTTTATCTTAAATGAACGTCACGATTTAGTTCCATTGTAATGGTGGTATTTAAAATAATACAAAAAAACCATTGTTTTCTCAATTGTAAGATTTTTTATTTCGTTCTGTATGACTTAAGAAGATTAAAATGATCTACATGAAAGGTGGCAACTATCGTCGGTTTGTTGGGATAATTTATTTTCATTTTTTATTGATTCTAGTTACAATTTTTGATGTCCTTTGCCTGTTTGCCTGCTCAATTTATGATAAAAATAATAACATTTTCAATAAAAGTACAAATAATAACACTTAATTACATTTAAAGTAAAGTACAATCATTATCGTACCATTGAAAAAGTACGTAATTATAATTTGGTTTTAAAAATGTATTTGTGGTTGGATCTGTTTTGTCTGGTAATTCAGGACTTGGTCAGATTTATATTTAAGTTACATTGTGTTTTGTCTAATGGCCAGTAGAAGTGCACTGTACATTTTTTTGTACAATGCACTTCCACTGAAATTACATTTCCACTAAAATTTCTTTGGCCAAAAGCTGTTTGAGCAAAAGGGATAAGTTAAAGATTATGCCCTTTGGTTATAGTATCTTGAGCAGTTTAGACATGACTTGTTGACACTGCAGCATTCATTTTCCCATGATTTTCGCTGACATTTGGAATCCATTAACACGTCGGCTCCGGTGGAGCAAAAGAAAACACAAGCAGCGGTGTTGGGTACAGTTTGACTAGCCTAAAAAACTGAATGTACAATTCCTCACGCATCGTATGTTTTTCCTATGAGGAATTGTCACATTTTAAAAAACAAATATTCAGATTGTGTTTTGACGGGCCAAATTCAAGTGTCCAATTTCAGCTTGTATATTTAGCTTATACGCATTTAAAATTTATTTTAAAGTCACTTGTAATCGTCGGATTATATTCATTTGTACTAGAATTGTTGATAAATATTCGACGAAAGACTATCAAGGCAATTAACTTCAACAAAATATCCACGGCATTATAAATATTTATGCAAACACTGATTCACTTATGACACACCACCAGGGTCTAAGTGAGACGTAATATTTACTTTTATACACCCCTCAAAAATTCAGCGACACAATATTTTTAAGTGGAAGTGTTTTTTTAGTCGCAGCAGTGGAGGGACGGGATCCATTTTTCAGAAATGATTACTTTTACTCCGCCGACTTGGAAGCATTCTACAAAGAACACAAGGCGGCGCTAAGCTGGAGAGATGCGGTGTCCATGTGTACCTTGGAAGGCGCTGAGCTTGTGGTGCCAACCTCTGAGGAGGAGGTGGGTGTCCTGCTAACCTACATGGCCAGCACTACCAGCAATGTGTGGCTCGGACTTCATGACTTATTCAACGAACAGAATTACGTGGCCATCAACGGTATTGTATACATATATCTTTTTTTTATTGTAAACTTTTAAAATAATATTGTATCCTTTTTATTGAGTTCTTCCGTAAGGCCATCCGCTCATGGAGAAACTAAAAATAAAACCCAGTTGGCGACTCAATCGCTATCCACAGGAAAGGAATTTGCGAATTTCGTTGGCGGTTCGCACACAGGGAATTTGTTAAAGACCAGTTGTCAAGGGCGATGTGGCTATTTACGCTGCTGGTCTCCGCAGCCGGCGCGTTTCAGTTGCCATGTAGACAGGTTGCCATGGTGGCCTTCACGACCTGTCAAGTTTTTTAGTAATTTGCGATATGTCAGATCAGGAAAATATCGATTTTGTTCTGGAGGTTGATAAATTATTATTATACATTAAGGTTGTTAATTGATAAATTACTAATAATTTATATTTTTGTTAAACACGCTGATACAATTACTGAAATCGTAAAGTTGAGTTACCAATCAGTTGCCAATCAGTTTTCGGTTTCTCCATGAGCGAAGACCCTAAGAGCTATAAGTTCAGTAGTCTTAGATCATTCACATAATCTGCAACTGGGAATTTGAAACAAGAAATTTTACTCATAATTCCTTCCAAGGAACGAGACTAGACTACCATACGTCAAAAATAAATCTGGAAAATAATTAAGACGAAAACAATTTTTTTCGATAGTTAGACAATACTATACCTAAAATAAAGGATAACGCATATAACCATAACTCTAATACCAATGCATTAGAAATACATAATAAGTATATTGTAAAATTTATCATAATAATGAATCCATAATTCCTTCCTTTTATTATTATATACGACTCTCCCGGCAGTTAACCTAAATTTTTACTACATTTTTTCTCCTAATCGCATTAATTATTTTTTTAATATTTAATATTTTTGTACTTTTTATAAGTTTTTTAAAAATATTTTATGGCTTATGAATGGGTTATTCTACGATAGGAGGTTTTAAGTTCATAGAGGATACGGCTAAGAAGAAAAGTTAAAAAAAAAAAGGAATTTTTTCATTGAGCACTTATATTACGATTATTGTCCCGTTTATGTACCTTTTTACGTAAGGGCAAGTCATTTTGTACATAGTTTGTTACTTTTTAGAAGGCTAGGGTAAATAAATCTGGCAGTGTAGAGACATCACGATCAGAGTAGATACACATTTGACCAGGGAGAGAATTTAACGCAATAAAATAACAAATAAAATTAATAATATCTTAAGTCCCTCTGCTTTACGTTTCTTTTGTAATGTTTTTTTACGTGTTATTTTTTTCTGTGGTGCCATAATCTGTAACAATATTAGAAAATAACAAAAAAACAATACCAACTGAGAACCACCTTAATTTTTTTTATCATAAGAATTATCATTTATTATAATTATTTAAGTCATTTAAAACTGACGTTGATAGAAGTTAGCTATATCTGAGTTATTTTGCACAAACATCTTATATGATGCATAATATCTTCCCTGGTCAGCGAGTCTTTCCCCTTGGCAGTTATCTTGCCAGGGTAAATACGGCAGGGGAGAGACATTTTGAGGACAAATACAATTGTTTTAATTGATATAAGAAGTTTTTGGGTTAATTGTATATCACACTTTAACTATTACAGTATTATTAAATTAGAGCAGTAAATGCAAATAAATTAAATGAATATTACGAATTTTATAACTTACCAGGAGAGAGACATAATCATCTTGCGAAACTATTACATTGCACTGTTGCGCCGCAACAACTTACACATGGCGGCGCTTTAAAGGGTCGTGTGTTTAGTATTGCCAACTTAACGTCCATAGAGCGTCCAAGTGTTTTTGAGCGCTATTTGGAATATGGCCGTCTTATATTTATGTTTGTAGTAACAGAACGAAATTTGCCAGGGTAGTTAAGTTTAAAAATTATTGAAAATAAACAAATATTTTGTATTTTTCCTTAATTTATTTATTTATTTAAACGCCCATAGGGCTTTTACATAAAGTGCAGTACATGTTTTTGTTAAAGTATAGGAAATAACATAATATAATATAAACATAATATAAATATAAGAAAAAAAATAAAGAAAACATAAGATATAAGAAACAAAATAAAGATAACACTAAATATGATACAAAACAGGTAAAATAGAATATATATGGTCACGTAAATTAATGTGAGATAGTGATTTTAATTATACAGAGAAATAAGATACGATTGTCAATTTTTATGTTTGTATTTAGCGATTTTTTCTTGTTATAGAACTGTTGCATTCAATTGTGAGAGGAAGGTGGTATTTGTCGATTGGAAGGATAGATTCAGTAGATGCGGATACTTTAACAAATAAGGAATTGGAAAATACTAAGTCAAGAAGACGAGAATTAATATTGTATACATAGTTTAACTGCCGTAGACTTAGAAAATTTGACATCTCGATAATCTCATGAGAACCGTGGTTGATGTTGTCCGTGCAAGAAGTTTTACTGTTGTCTATGTCCCAAGTGACATTTGGCAGATTATAGTCACCTGTCAATATCATGGTTGAGCCAGGAAATTTTCTTCGGATTGTTTCGCTTTCAAGGTAGTGGTCTTTATATATCTGGGCGTCGGAAGATGGAGGAATGTAGATACAGCCGATAATAATTTTTTTTATTTTTTGGTGGAGACCATGATGAATATTTGTTCTAGTTGTGTATATATGCACTTGAGTTTTCATGAGTTAAGTTTATTATTTATAGATACCAACACACCTCCTCCTCTAATTTTATTGATTTCGCTTCTATCTTTTCTGTACACTGTATGATAAAAGAAACCTAATTCAGAAGTGTCAATGTTTTTGTTCAGCCATGTCTCAGTGAAAGCGTAAGAGTCGTGGTTCAAAGTAGGTAAGTTTGATTTCAGGTCCTGTAATTTTGTTCGTAGTCCTCGTACATTTTGATAATATATAGAAATTTTACTGTTTAGTTTTTTGGGTGCGTTTTAACGATTGTGGGATTGTTATTTAGGTATTTAATTGTGATGTCCGTTTCGCCAGAAGACTTCCTTTTTTCTAGTTCTTCTCTTAAATCATTTAAATGTTTCCGTTGTAGAAAAGACTGGTCTCGGTAAATTTGTACATTGTTTTTCAGAGTATCTTTCCTTTTTAGTAGGATTTTGAGCCATTTGGCTTCCGGAAATTCAACTTTTATACCTCTCGGTTTGTCAGTTTTCCTATTACCCAATCTGTAGATTTTTATGTCAAGGTTTGTTGTTGCAGCATCCATTTCGGAGATAATTTTCTTAACTGATGCGATATCACCATTAAGTGATTCAGTCTGAGATAATGATGTATTCTCAGAAATATTGTGAATAATCAGATTTTTGTCTCTGTAACTTTGTTCTTTCATTTCAGCAAGGATTTTGCAAACAGTTTGGGTTTTGGCTTGTGGGGAGCACACATTTGTAGTTGCACTTTTTAGGGCGGTTAACTCGCCTTAAAGGTTTGCCATTTTTACTGCCATTTGGGCGATTGTTCCTAGTATGTCGTTAGTTCGAGGTATTATTTTGGCAATCTGCTCTTTCGTAAATTTATTATTAGGCTCCATTATCATACTGGTCAGTAAGTTGACTGCGTCCTTTGCTAGAGAAATATATGCCTGAGCATCCATTTTCGTTAAAAAGTTGTAAAGTATTACTTGCAGAAGTGGTTGGTGAGACTGCCTTGTTTCCGCTGCGCTTGTAGTAACTGAATGGTAGCGAGTAGGTACCACGGGCCGATACACTGTGCACTGTATTTGCGGAGAGTGTTACCCACACCGTTAGCGTAGAACAATGTCACAAATTTGCTTACAGCACTTAACGTTTTGTTTATTCGCTTTTGGTTTTATTTTTTGTTTTTTTTGTTTAAGGCAATTCACCCTGGAGAGAGTGCTTTGTGCCGGTAATATTTAAAATGGATAAGAAATTTTGGTTAATCTAATGGGAAAATAAAACAAATTAAATATTGGACTCATTTAGATCACTAAAACAAATTAAATATTGAATTCATTCAGGTTAATAAACTTACATAAAGCTGTATGAACACGAGAATTGTTAAGAGATAAAAGGTATGAAATGTTAAGGGGGGACTGGTGTGTGATTTTAATAAGCCGGCGGTATATGTTCTTGAAAGATGAATGGTTTTTACAGTTAAAGAAAACGTGGTCGAGGGTTTTTTCTTCCACACCGCACTGGCAGAACGGATCATCTAAAACTCTAATTCTAGACAAGTGATATGCAATTGAACAGTGGCCAATTCTCATTCTCGAGATACATGAAATGAATCGTTTTGAAAGTTTTTTACCGTGAAACCATGGCTTAGCAGGGATATGGTTTTGAATTCCCGCATAGAAAGATCCAGTTCTTATTTTGGAGACTGCCTAATTTTCTTCCCAGGCACGAGTCATATTGGATTTAAGAATCGGAAAGACATCGGATATAGGAATTCTAAAATTTAGTGGGATAGTTCCGGAATCTGAACCAGATTTGTCGAGAAAATCGGCCATCTCATTACCCTCGATACCCAAATGGGCAGGGACCCAGGCCAATATCGTCTCAAACCCAGATTCACTAAGAGAATTGAGAAGATTTTTTATTTTACATATAATATTGTCTTCCGGATAACGTAACATATTTGACCTAATTTTAGTTAGAGCACTTAGCGAATCAGTACATAATAAGGCTCGATGAATGTTGAGAACCTGGATTTGATTTAGCGCTTGTTCAATTGCAAAGCATTCGGCTGTAAATATGGAAGCTTCTTTCGGTAATTTATAAGTGAGATTGATGTTGAATTCTGGACTATATATAGATGCTCCACATCTTTTATTTTCAAATTTGGAACCATCCGTGAAAAGGATGGAAAATCCAGGGAATTTTGAAGCCACTATGCTTTTAAAACAATGATCCACATTTTGAAATTTATTTGGGGAAGATAAAATATTCTTCCGAAAGACTGATGTTATTGTGTTCGGCATAAAAGTGATTGCCTTAAATGGAATATTTTATATAGGAAGATTGGGAACTTCTTGAAGATATTGGAGGGAAGATGATAGAGAATTATAGAGATGAAAACTTTTAATTAAGAGAGGAAAACATTGTTTTTCTCTCAATCTTTTGTTAGAATTCAAATTAACACTTAACCTATTAAGACTTTGTTTAATAGGATGATGTGATAACGATAAAGCCTTGAAAATATATTTATTGGCAAGGAATTGCCTTCTGAAATATAATGGAGGCTCCACACATTCCACCTGAAGCGCATTAATTGGAGAAGACTTCATAGCTCCAATAATCATTCTGAGGGCTTTTGATTGAATTCTTTCCATTTTCTTATCTAGATATTTAGGGAGTGGGTCAAAAAGGAATGAGCCATAATCCAAGTGGCTCCGAACTAGGGAATTATACATTAATTTAAGAGTGGTAGGATGAGATCCCCACCATACTCTGGAAACTGCTCGCATCATATTAAGTCCCTTTTCACACTTTGTAGAAATTATCTGAATGTGTGGAAGCCAGGAAAGTTTATGGTTCAAAAGAAGACCAAGGAATTTGATTTGAGTAGCGGTTTGTAGAGGCACATTATCAAAAGAAATTGAGAATTGGGGAATTTTTCTTTTGCGCGTGAAAGCCACGACCCTTGTTTTAGATGCCGCCAGATTCATCCCATTTATTGACAACCAGCTTTTAATATATTGTAAAGCCAAATTCATTTCCTTAGCTGCAAGAATAATATTTTTATGTAACAAATATATAAGGATATCATCCGCAAAGTAAAGACGCTTGATAGAAAAAGGAATTACTGAGTCTATGTCGCTTATATAAATATTAAACAACAGAGGACTAATAACAGAACCCTGGGGCAAACCTCTCCATAGTTTGCGCCTTAAGCATTTAGAGGAAGACTCAATAATAATGGACCTATCTGAGAGCAAATTAATAATAAATTGGACTAATTTCGGGGGGATTTGTTTTTTAATTAGCTTTTCTTTCAAAACATTCAGTAAAACATCATCGTAAGCTGATGAAAGGTCAAGGAATGTGGCCAATGTATAAGAATTTAGGGATTGGGAAACTCGGATATCAGTTGTGAACAAACTTAAATTATCCATTGTAGATTTCTTTTTCCGAAAACCATACTGATTTGGTGAGATAATATCTTGACTTTCAACAAACCACTCTAATCTGTTCTTCATCAAACGCTCCGCTACTTTCATCAAACATGATGAAAGAGCAATAGGCCGATAAGACGAAATTTCAGATGGATTTTTTCCAGGTTTTAAAATGGGAATGATTTTTTGAGTTTTCCAATCATCCGGAATTAGTCCTGTTTCAAACATATTATTAATAAGAGATAAGAAATATTCAACCGCCATATCAGAAAATGATTTAATGAAACTATTAAGTATTCCATCGGGACCCGGAGCAGAGTCAGAAAGGGTTCTTATTACTAGTTTCATCTCATCAATGGAGAAAGGAGCATCTAGCCAGTTAGAGTGGGATGGATATGGCTTAATAGAAGGCATTTCTTCACATCCGGCCACTGATGGGGGGGCTATTTTATCCGCAAATCCTATAAGAATTTCTTCTGATATATGCTTGGTTCTCGGCGGAGAATACGATGATCCGAATTTTTTAAGCTAGACCAAACTGAAGATTGGGGAGTTTCCGGAGACAGGTTCTCACAGAACTTCCGCCATCCAGCGCGTTTTTTATTTTTCAAAATTCGTTTGGTTTCTGCCTGGGCTTTTTTAACTGATAAAAAATTTTCTAGTGACATACACTTACGAAAAGGGGAAATCGCTTTTTTACGAGAGTTGACGGAGTGAGTGCATTCCTCGTCCCACCACGGAGTAGAGTGTTTTATTTTAATGTTCGCATTGCGTTTCGGGATGGATTTTTCTGCTGCATTTATAACCATAGAGGGAAACGTCTAACATTGCAATCTGATGTCTCCCGGGGACAATTTTTTTTAAAAATTAATAAGATTATCTAGTTCAGAAGAGAAAATGCTCCAATTCGCATCATTTATTCTAAATTTGAGATTATTTTTAACTGGTGGAGGATAAGTGTTAGATTGATGTTGGAATCGGATTATAATTGGAAAATGATCACTAGAGAGAGGATCGTTTAGGATGTCCCAAGAGCATTTAGATGCTAACGAATATGAACAAAGAGATAAATCAACAGCACTTTTCCGTTGATGAGGGGGGGTGAATCTGGTTGGAGATCCGTCATTTAAAAAACATAGGTTATGGGTATCAATAAAATCTAAAAGATTGCGGCCAGAACGATTTGTTATTTTGCTACCCCAAGAAGGGGAATGTGCATTAAAATCTCCTAGGATCATAAAAGGGGAACAAATCTGGGTTAAGATTGGTGCCCATTCATTTTCAATAAAAGTGGTAGAGGGAGGAATATATATTGATAATATTGTGATATCAGATAAGACAGCTGCTATTATCTGGATATCGTCGGAGGGAGTATGTATATTAATTTGTTTAAACGGGATAGAATTATGGATTATCAGAGCCGTGCCGCCTTTACCATCCGGTCTGTCGTGTCTGAGACAATAATAACCCGGAATTCTTAAGTGAAAGGAGGGTTTTAACCACGTTTCAGAAATGGCGGCCACTGAAACGTCGTGTTCGTCGAGTAATTGAATTAGGTCAGATTTGTTAGCGAAGAGGCTTCTACTGTTCCACTGAAGAATTTTGTTCAGTTTCGAAGTCATTGGGGAGGCAAGATAATAAAGATTTAATGTAATCGGCAGCGTTGGACGGTACAGTATTGTTGTTTGTAAGGATAGAAATTAAAAGGGTAATTAAAGTTTGTATAAAAGAATTATTATTCAATATTTCGGGGAGAGCAGGAGGGGATGTATTACTATTAATGGCACACCCATTGGGGGTCCGAGATTTGGCATTCCCATTCGGGCTGGTCAAAATATTATTCAATTGTTTTTTATCAAGGTAAGGAGTATATTTTGGGTTGGGTTTGACTGGCTTGAGAATGGTTTCTCTGTGAGAAGATGACGTTGAATTTAAAAAGGTGGTTGATTGGAAAGGAGCTGAGGACGATGTCATCTCTGCGAATGATTTTTTCGCAGGAGAGAATAACTTTGAGGCCTGGAAGTAAGAAATGTTGTCGGTAGCCATTTTATGTTTTATGTTCCTCTGTCTTGTCAATTCCGGAAAGGCTAGACTGACCGCGGTATGTGCACCCGAACAGTTAATGCAAATGGGATCATTGGAAGATTTTGGACATTGATCAAATGGGTGACCTTCTCCGCAAAAGTAACAACGTGGAGGGGAGCGGCATACGGATTTTGTATGTCCAAACCGGCAGCAATTGAAGCATTGAACAGTTGGAAATTTATAAACTTCGACGGGAAGCGAGGTATAATAAATAAACACACGAGACGGAAGGGATTGTCCCTCAAATGTAACAACAACAGATTGGGAAGGTTTCCAGATCGTGTTTCCATCAGTAGAATCCTTGTAGTTCAGTCGACGTGCTTTTATTACTTTCGGGGTTCCGTGGGAATTATTCAAAGCATCAACAATTTCAGCCTCTGGGATCTCCGTGGGAATTCCTCGATCAAGACCCATTCTCGTAAGGTTAAATGACGGGATGAACGATTTATATTTATGGTTTGAGAGCGAGTCAATTTTTTTTACAAATCCATTTGCGGAAGCGGCAGTATTAAACTCGATAGATAATTTATATCGCCCTTCCGGTTTAATTGAACCGTTAACAATACCAAGGTTATTATTTTTTGAGTCAAATAAGAATTTTCCAAAATCTAAAGGATGAATAAGTTTTCCTTGTTCAGTTCTCTGAACAATTACGATAAAAGGACCGGAAGCGGAAGCAGGATAAAGTAAGTCAGTACTTTTTGTATTATCGCTAGCTAAAGTACTTGTCTGGGTGTTACTATTGGGGTTAAGGTCGTTAGAGGTCGAGGTTTGTTAAATCGGCGGTATAGATTTAACTTTCGATGGGATGTAAAGGCTATGCGATGGTCGTCGTTTACGAGATGGAAGCGTAATAGAAGCCTGGCTAGTGTTAGATTCCGAATCAGAAAAATCTAATATCGATCCTGGGTCGGGAGGTCTATCTTCGTCTTCCTCCATTATATAAAAAAAAACTTAACTTTTAAAAATTAAACTGAAAAAATAATACGCAGTCTATTTCATTGACTGTACAAACAAAAACGGATTAGCCGTAAGTAGGAATGTAAACAAATAAGTATACGATAAACAGAATTAAATAAAATGTAACAATAATCTCTTATCTGTATGAGGCACGGGAACGGGCGGACGGCACTAAGCAATAGGTAAGGTACACACAACCACTGTTGACCGCGGCTCGAATCGGACTCCTTGGTTTTATTTGTTTTGTTTATTTGTTTATTTGGTTTTGTTTATTTGTTTATTTTTATTTGAAGGTTAATCGTGAACTAAGCAATGCGTTTTGTAAACTTTAATGTTTAAATACTTCAAGGAACGGAAGTTACACTAAAACTTTCGATAAAACTCTGTAAATTTTGTTTTTTTGCAGGACAGAATATTATGCGTGTAAACAGTATAAGATTATTGTTGTAATTCCTTTTAATTTCTAATTAATTTAATAATAACCAAGTATATTTATTTAAATTCGTGCTAAACATACTTTGGTTTAGCAACTGATACGAAAAAAATTGTGCTGTCTGCAAGTTAAACTAAAACCGACAAGACGGCTGGCCAAGGTACAGATTTTATTAGACTTAATTAGGATTTTCAGAAAAAGTGTGCTTTAATTAATCATGGTGTTATTTATAAAGTACATTAAGATGATATGATTCATTGCAAAAAATAACAACATAAAGAATAAAAAAATTTTTTAAACTGATTGCCGCACAAGTTAAATCTTAGCTTAGAATTACCCATATTCATCTTCTTTATATTTTATTTCTTTTCCTTTTTACATTTACTTTTTACTTATACTCACTGTTTATTACCTATTACTTTACTTTTAATTTTAATTTTTTTTGCTACATTTTTTGTTGTTGTTTTGCTATCCATATGTTGATTTAAAAATGTTAAAGGCACATGTTGTGCCATTTACATGAAAATGAATGATTAAATATATAAAGATAAAATAAAATTTATAAGAATCACAACTTTGGTCAAAATTCAGATTTAAAAATAATTCTGAATGTTTTTTTTAGAGGAACGTAAAGATAAAAAATTAAATCAAATGTTTCAGAACTCCTTCGCAATAATTATTTTTAATTAAAAAAAATCTAATATTATCGAACCGGATAAGATTCATTCACTCAAAAATGTCAAATATCTTCTTGTTTATCTTACTCCTCTTGTACTTAAATCCTTTGTAGGCATTCCACGGTCAGAGTTATACTTGAACCACCCAGACCCCAACCCAAGTGAAGGACGCGACTGCGTGAGGATGCTGCGCGATGGGCATTACTCCGACGGACCCTGTGTGGCGGCCAGTCGGTTTATCTGTAAGAAATACCCCAGCACTCTGATAGTTAACACAAATTGTGGAACTTACGATACAGGTATGAAAATTGTTATCAATAATATTTGCACTTAGTTGCATTATGCTCCCTCCGTCTTCCAATTATTAAATGTATGACAGCGCTTTTCAAAAAGAAAGGCGGGAAAGTTTTTGAAAAAAGGGAAAGGTCACCAAGCGTTTTAAAATATCACGATTAACCAGTTGGTAGCCTTGTAGATTAAAAAAAAAACTTAACTCCTTTTTAACCCAGGCGTTGTGGGTTCAATCCTCTACTTTTGTCCTTCATCATTACGCACACCACGTTTTCCGCGTATAATAATCGAAGTCTTTTTTGATTGGTTGTAACCCGGAAATGCTGCACTTAGGAATAAAAAAAACTCTTTTCTTTGGAAATTTATAAATAATTTTAAGGATTTTCGATTCCACTAATGATATCTAATCACTAATCGAACGATTCATCTGCAAGATTCTTGCAATAACGTTCATACAAAATGGATGATTTCATTATGATTTTTTTTTAAATTCCCCTGACACCAAGCCTTTTACCGCCCACCATTTGCCGTCGAGGCCACCATGGATGTAACATAACATAAAGTACACTGATTTAACATTTACTGGTGACTTTGAAAGCATCGTTTAGAATCATTTGTCTCCCATCCATCAATCTAACGGTTAAACTGAAAACCTGTTTGTTGCGTACGCTTTATGGAAATAATTTAATTTTTGTGTAAAAAAATGTTCAGTCTCCCTTTTCCCACTCAAAATACTACTAAATAAGAAAGCAGTTTGGTAAAATATTTTTATTTATTTAAAATAAAATATTGTTCAGAAATTAACAAAATTTTAAAATAAATAAATTAATTTCAATATTTATTTTTTGCTTCTTCGTTTTGAAATATTATATCCCCATGTAAATAAAATTATTGTGCATTCTATATAAAATAAAAGATTTGTTGCTGTATGTATGTCTTAATAATGAACAAAGTTCTGATTGTTGTAAAGTATTATAGGTGAATATTTATAATACTGATTGTTTTTGATGTGTTCAGTTTTTTGAACTTGGAAAAACTTAAATAATATTGCTGACGGGAATGCATTTTTTTTTAAATGCAGTGCTAAGGACGGCTGTTTCAGAGAAATTGAAGAATTCATCAAATTTTAAAAGTAGCAATTCTAGTATATGAAAGTACTTTTCAAGCTATGTTATTATTTCATAATGGGCCAATTGTTTTACAGAACTCGGATAATTACAGACATTCACATTACTTGAAAATCAAATTTGAAATTTGATAAATTGTTTAAATTCTGTGTAACAATGCTTTTTTTGTAGCACCTATACAGGGCTTGCCATTTTTTCGTTTGCACCTCCCCATTTATTAAATCCACATTGAATTGGTAACGCGTGATAATTTTAAAAAAATTATTTATCAAGAATATTTATTAATTTTATAAACGTATAAATTCATCTGAAATTCCACTCGTCATGTTATCTTCTCAAACTTCAAAATAAAATAAGCAATTTTCTCACAAATGAATGTTTCATATGAATCCTTCACAGGACATTTAAAAATAATATTATTATTTATTTAACAGAATACAGAAAATTGTCGCCGATGGAAAATCAATGTTATAAACTACACACCACGCCAAGGTCTTGGCACGAAGCCTTCAAAGTCTGTCAGGCCGAACAAGCCGATCTCGTGATCCTCAACAGTGCTCTGGAAGCTCAACTCTGCTTGGATGTATTTAATGAACATGCTCGAAAATCAACAGTAAAAAACTTTGACACGATGGATATTTGGCTTGGTTTCAATGATTTGGTTATTACAGGACAATTTAGGACAATCGACGGTATGCTTTAATATTTAATCTCCGTACTGTATAACTAATGCAAGACCACGCATTCCAAATTTTTACCGACATACCTCCCTAACATACGTCTGCCGTACTCACCTTGAACGTTTAAAATTTTAGAGCTCTTAAAAAAATTGATGTTCTTTTTAAGCGCTGAGTTGAAAAGTAACTTTATGAAATTCGAAAAAAATTGCAAAGTATGCTCCCAAAATTATTAAAAAAACGCAACTGGTTCTGTTATTTAACGTGCTATAATTATGAAAAAATGATCACAGTATATTTTAGGGTATTTCTTTGATCGATTTTAAATAATTTGTAATCTATTAAATATTTTCACAACAGTCGCTTACGATTAATTAAGTTATTTTTTTTAGTCTCACTCCCTCTATCATTAATAGTTACATATACAAACTTACTTAAAAACCATCTTGAGTGAGCTTCTTCGCGTTTTTATTTAGCTTACTTTTTTCTATTCAATTGTCCTCCTTTCAAAGTGTTAAAATTGCATCCCGAAATGAATACTACCGTAAAATATAATGATTAATCATCTGCTTTTCGAAAGAACCACCAATTATTTACAAAGTGCTTTTTTAATGCTATACCCTCCAACTTATCAATAATCTTGGTGTTGCCATTTAAGTAATTAAAGCGATTGCAGTGACTTCCCAGAACTCTCCATTTATACGAGTATTTTTTATGAACACTCGTTTCAATCTAGTTCAATATTTAACCTTGATTTATATTCACGACCTTTTGGACATTTAAACTATGTAAAATATTCTGCTTTTTATTAAAAAAAATGTTTTTTCTACTGTTTTGATCAAGTCATAAGTTGATCTTGTAGGACAGACCCTGCAAAAAGCGGGCTACAGCGAATGGCAGAGCGGTCAGCCCGACAACTATCAAAACAACGAACATTGTGGCTGTCTAATGGTGGGCAGGGGCAGAAAGTTGAATGACTATCCCTGCGAAAAAGGGCTACTGTTTATGTGTGAGAGAAATATATCGCATAACCAGAGAGGCCTCCGCTCTCCTTCTACGCCAAAAAATAACAAATCCCAAGCGCTGTGTGATACTTGTGCTTCAGGTACGTCAACAAAATAAAATAAAAACTAACTAACGAAATATCAAACTTCGGGCTTGTCTAACAAACTCATAGATGTAAATTCCGAGGTCAACAAAACACAACGAAAGCGAGAGGTCCTGGATTCGAGTCCCAGAGGTGTCAATATCTTTTTCTGATTTTTCTGTTTTCAGATTTTCGATTGAGTTTCGCTTATATTGTCTTCATATAATTAAAAATTAAATGAAAAACACTTTGGACTTTGTGAAAAATAATAATGAGCTTTGATATTTAATACAACAGGCGCACAGTTAATAATTTGAGGTATCGAGCGTAATTGTATCATAAAACCCAAGGTTTCTTTCTGGATTTCATTTTATTTTATTTAGGTACCTGAATGTTTAATCTTTTTAGATTAAAAAAAATCATTTTAGCTGCTTGCGACGTATGGCACCATCGCAAATACTCATACCTCGAAACGCGAACGAGTAATTTTATGTCTATCGAGTTTGGATCTCTCCGCGGTCGACGTATGGACGTCATCGTGATAATTCAACTAAAACTACTATATTTTTCTGAGTCTTTATGAAGAAATATAGAAAATCAGATGATTATCATAACTATTTAATTTGTGTTTAAGTGTGATAAAAAATAATGAAATTACGATTTTTTAAAACGTATTTTTTCTTTAAGTTTAGAATTCATCGAGACTTTTAAAAATGTATCGGGTAATATTTTACGTTTTCTATGTTGAATGGATGTTAATGTGTCAAATTAATTTTGTCAAAATAAGTTTTGTGATGTATTAAGGGTTTACTTTAACAACTATTAATTTTTTCGGCACCAAGGCGATTTTCGATAAACAGATCGATATATACATATTTCAAAATGCTAGAAAATATTTATATAAAAACACTTTTTTGCTAAAATACAATGTTCTGTAAAAATTTTGAATCAATCTATAGATTACTTCCCGAGATTTGCGAACGCAAACAAACGGAACCTAAATTTTTATACATATAGATTGCTATAAGTATTAAAAACGACTACCAGTTTGAATCGCGCAAAATATTTTTTTAACATTTTTTTTATATAATGATAATTTGTATTATCCCAAAAACATACTAAATTAATAAAGTTACGCTAGGTACTTAAAATTACTAACTGTGAGGCGGTAGGAATTATCTAGAACGAATTTAGAAATAAAAATAGTATTAATTTAATTCCTGAACCCTGCATTATTGACAGCTAGGTGAGGTGCCATCTAAGGGTGACCTCTTAAACTTTCATCTAGGAGAGCTGTGTGCCATCTATGGGTAATCTCTTAACCTAATGCCAAGGATAGGCTTATATGCAGGGATAGACAGAGAGGACGGACCAATATGTATTTTATATGTTACAGGATATAAGAGGTATCCATCGATGCCGGACCATTGTTATAAACTTCACACCACCCCCAGATTCTGGAACGATGCGTTCAAAATGTGTGCGGCCGAACAAGCACACCTAGTAATACTAAACAACGCTGAAGAAGCCAAGCTCTGCACGGACATATTCATGAAATATGTTAAAAGTACTCCTCTGGGTAACTTTAGCAAGGATCACGTTATGGTGGGATTTAATGACTTAATGACTCCAGGAGAACACAGAACAATCGATGGTATGGACAATTTTTTTTGTTCTTGCGTGAATTTTATGTTTTTTAAAAAATATTTATTTATCTAAGACAATCTTTTCGTAAGTTGAGAAAACTTCTGATCATTTCAGGCAAGACCCTCTCGGAAGCTGGCTTCAGCGGCTGGGGCGCGACAAACCCCTCTGGCGGGGCGGAGCACTGCGGGGCTCTCACCCAGCACCCTGACACCCCCCGCGGATTCTTCCAGCTGAATGATATACCATGTGCCTCATTGGCCCTCCTGTTCATATGCGAGAAGAAAACTTCAAAACAGATTACGGACCCTAAAGCTCTCACGGCTTGTCGAGAATGCGGGACTTATGATCCTGGTATGAAAAAATCCACTTTTCTTTAAAATTCTTGACATGGGTCTGCAGAGCTCCCGTTAGCATTCAGACCATAAGATCATTGATCTTTGACAGTCGTCTAGTAATTTTATTGAAGTTCGCTGCCGGGTGTCGGCGATGGCAATGTCTACTGATTTCATGACGCCAGACCAGGACATTTAAACTCAAATAAATAATAAAATTACCAGGAACGCATGACCCAAAAATATTTTTTTGAATTCCTCCTGCTTTATCAAAATAATTCGCGGAAAATATTGCTATAGCAATTATGGAGGACTTTGCTAGGCAGATGATTGAACCCGCAACGCCAGAAATGGAATTCAATACCTTGGACTCCACGACTATTGATACAGCCCCGGATCTACGACTTTTTCAAACCGGGGCAGAAACTTGATAGTAGCGCCCCCTCTCGATGTGTGGCGCCCCCTCTCGTGAGGAGAGTGATCGTAGCTTCGCTTGACGTTCGACCGCTCGGGTCATATTAAAAATCGATAGAACAACGTGCGCTGTATGCCAGGCGCTTTGTAAATCAAGTTTTTTTTTCAATCAAACATATAAATTACGACTTTGGCGACCCTAAAACTGACCCCCCCTAGATCCGGGACTGTATCGATACCGATTACTAGATAATTTTCAAAGTCAGCACTAGACTACACAGCATTTTTTCTCTCTTCGCATACGTGCAGATCCCCTTGAGTAGTGATTCTTAACGGGGGCCCCAGCGCCCCCTTGTGGGCGTTTTGGAGGTCTAGGGGGGCGTTTTTAAATTTTTAGAACTTAGAGAGCGCTGCAGATGTTCGAGTGGGCATTGTGTTCATAATGAAAATAAGTTCATCCACGAACTATGCATACTGATACATTGACACACTTTCTTTAGATGCAACGATTTCACAAGTTCTGTTAAATAAACTACACTCTCACGCACAAAAATTTTAACTGAGGCATTATAACTTCTCATCATTTTATTTTTGTAGTAGGATTACTACTAGTACTATTATAATATATATACATTTTAAACTTCGTTTCGGAGTAGTCGATAATCTTACCGTGTTAAAGAAGGCGATTCTTTCAATACAATTAAGAAATACTGCGGCCTAGAGCATACCCCTAGATCCGGGGCTGTATCGATACCAATATTAAGATAATTTTCAACGTCCTAGATTACACAGCATTTCTTCCCTCTTCGCATACATGTAGCGCCGCTATGATTTTTTTCTTTTCACTCCCCGAAACTTCATAATATATCTATAAAGGTGGCAGCGTCCTGTTTATATTCAAACTAGCAAACCTGTGGTGTTATCCATTTTTGAACACTTTGAAATGTCTCGTTGTAGGAGATTTCCCAAAATTACTTTTATTGTTGGTTTTAGATAATAGATTATTAGAATAGTTTTAGATGGATAGATTATTAGTTTAAATTAAAAGAGACCGTGCTTTTTTCCAATTACAGAATATAAAAACTATCCATCGATGTCTGGCAGTTGTTACAAACTTCATACCACCCCAAGTTCTTGGAATGATGCGTTTAAAGTGTGTGCAGCCGAAGAAGCGCACCTTATTGTACTTAACAGCGCCAAGGAAGCCAAATTTTGCACAGACGTATTCATCGAATATACAAAAAGTACAAAAGGAAATAGTTTTGACAAGGATCACGTTATGGTGGGTTTTAGTGACTTGATGACACCTGGAGAGCACAGGACAATCGATGGTAAAGACAAGTTTTGTGTTCATGATTAAACCCTTCATCATCGTCATCATCTTCGTCCCCTTATCCTATTCGGGTCAGGGACTCATTGCATCGACAAGGCTCCTCCATACGTCCCTGTCTTGAGCTTTCTGTTCGGCCTCCGTCCATGGCAGTCCCTTCCTCTCCTCACACAGTTTCTGGAGTTGCCTCGCCCAGCTGTGTCTGGGGGCGGCCCACTGGACGTCTACCCTCTGGAATATCACATAGTATCTTCCTCGGAATTCGGTCTCAGGCATTCTTAGTACATGCCCAAGCCACCTCAGATGCGATTTTTCTATGAAGAGTAGCAGTGGTTCAATTTTTAGATCGTCCCTAACCCCTTCCTTGCTCATTAAATATATGTTCTAGCGGTATGGTAAAATTATTTTTTTAAAATTATATTTTTATCTACAGTAGTTGTGTGTTGTTTGCGAATGAGGGTTTTGATCGTTTAAAACCTTTCATACTTTCTCCATGTTTGCCTACTGATGAAGGCATTCAAACTGAGAAACTAGGTTGGTTAGAAAAATTTGTTTCCTGGAAATAAGCCCACATTCTTTTATGTTATTAAAATATACACCCACATAAACTATTAGAATAAATTTTAATTGAAAATGGCCGGACATGACAATTAGTCCCATTTTGTTCCCGATTCTGGTTCATTTAGCAGGATCTTTCGTTTTGTTCTTTTAACAGTTGTTATTTTTTAATATTATTTTAATATGTAATATATGCTTTATTGTTAATTATCTGAATCAACTTTATAAATTAGGTAAAGAAGTTCATCAAGGGGGTGAGGTCGATTTGGGTTATCAGCCTAGTTGTCTTCTGGTAGTGTTGACTGCATTATGTATCTAGTTTTATTTTATCTATTCCGAAAGGAAAAAATCAAGTGAGTTAGTTACTTAGGTATTTTTTTAATGTTAATTTTACTTTAGTTAATTGTACATTTAAGTTTACAATTTGCTTATTAATAATATCATATCATATTGCAAACTATATTTTTCTTGAATTATGTAGCCCCTACAATACATTTTGAACTTTTCAATTGGTGCGGACTTTAATGTTTCTGGTGGAGTGTTCTATAACTTCATCCCTTTGTATAAGGAAACTGTTCTGCGTATTCGATTTGTTATTTTTATGTAGCCTGATTTCCTTGCACGTCCTTATGTTATGTCTGTGAATGTCCTTGTTGTGTATTCTCGTAATTTTATTTTATTTTTATTTTATTTTATTTTATTTGTAAGAAACAAACAGCTTATATACATACAATAGACATAAAAATATACATGTTAACTGCAGTGAAGCCAAAAGAGTTTCTTATGCTAATATATTTTCTAGATGGAGTTTTAATTTATCTTAAGCTAAATTTTAGACTAAGGAAGAGGAGAGGAAGAGGAGAGGAAGGGGAGAGGAGGGGGAGGGGAGGGAGAATATAGGATAAGGATATGAGATGCTCTCGATACCTTCCACATTCCGTATCAATCCAATATCGCACGCGTTACTTCTATTCGATACTTCTGAAGGCTTAAATTAAAAATGTCTACGTTGTGAAACAATTCGTTGTATTGCGCACATATTCGAGGAATCGGGGAATTTTTTCTAAAGTTTGTTCTACAAGTGGGCAAATGAAGTAAATTCGATTGTCGGGTTAATCTTGAAGGAATATGGAGTTTTATTAAATTGGTAAGCTCTGGTGAGTCCAGGCCATTGTTTAAAATTTTAAATAATAAAATTTGATCAAAAATTAATCGTCGTGTATGAAGGGAGTTGAACTGATGATATTTAATAGAATCGGTGTAATTTAGAAAGTGTAGGTAAAGTTTATAATTTAAGTGTTTAAAAAATTCTTTTTGAAAAGTATTTTGATAACACGTTGTTTACTATTTTATGGATAAATATCATCGTGTTCAGGGTCAACATCTGTTTCACGGTTAGCCAACTTAGTTCTTTTAACGTTTTGTTTACTTTTGAAAATCTATTTCGCCGAAGTATTATTCTCATTGCCCTAATTTGGAGAATTTAAAACTTATTTTGTTCTCGTTCGTTACACAGGAAAAGGAAAGTTGAGCAGTAGTTAAAGTGTGGAGCAATAATAGAATCATAAATGGTGA
Source organism: Glyphotaelius pellucidus (assembly GCA_936435175.1). Taxonomy (NCBI): domain Eukaryota; kingdom Metazoa; phylum Arthropoda; class Insecta; order Trichoptera; family Limnephilidae; genus Glyphotaelius; species Glyphotaelius pellucidus. The sequence goes on along the minus strand of OW386557.1, from coordinate 10,859,636 downwards.
TTGCAGGTTTTATGGATAATTTTTGCCAAATTCTTCCCAAAAATTCTTTTCCCAATTTTTTTTTGGGTATGTTCAGCATGTTTGTGAAAGGTTAGTTTGGAATCTAATATAACTGCCAAGTATTTCATTTCAGAAACATTTTCAATAATTTCACCATAAATTTTAATTTTGCTTTCACTGGATGTCAACAGTCCAAAAAAGCAAAGTTAGCAGTCCGCAATGGAGCCCTGATGCTTCTACTGATGAACCAGAGTGAGGGATTTGGGGCAGAAGAAGGATGAAAGTAGACTGAATGCCATGTAGAAATGAGAACCATGTGTGATCGTGTGAGAAATGAGGAGATAGGCAAAGAATGCAAGGCCGTGGTAATATGTAATGAATAAATAAAAGGGACGCTCAGATGGTTCGGGATTGTAGAGCAAATGAACGAAGAAAGGAGTGTAAAGAGAAACTACGACGCAGAGGTGAATGGTAGAAAAAGTCGTGGATGCCTGAGGAAAACGTAGCACGATCAAATAATTCAGACACTTGAGTCGGACCATGTCAAGAATCAGAAAAATAGAACAATATGAGACGTATGGGACGTTGTATGAATGTGAATGAGGCAAGGCGTGTGTGTCAAGACTTAGTTGTTTAGCTGTCCGGGTGACCGGACAACTCAGAATGAAACCGTCTCAGAACCACTTCAGAAAAATCATGAAATGTGATGAAAAAAAATATTAAAAATTGGTTAAATAGTTACGTAAGGTTACTTTTTAAAAATATTTTTTTCATAGCTTTTAATGACTTTTCAAAGGGTGTTGAGTTGACTTTATTCCCAGTTGGCATGGAACCGTTAGAAAGTGTGCTGTGTGATATTTTACAAAGCATATTGGAACATCATTTCCTCACCTAAATGTTATTGTTAAATCATTTTCGTTATAAAAAAGGTTTTTCTGTCGAATCTGTAGAAAGAATATCAATGGCGGAATTTTTTAACCAAAATTCTTCGCTTCACCTCATGCAGGAAAGTAATTATGCCAATCGAAATCAGTGGTCGTCCTAATCCTAGCTCACTTCTCAAGGGGAAATCTCGATTCCACGTTAGTAGGTGGAAATCTGTTGTGGTATCACATTATAAAAATTTAATCTCTAAATGTTTCAGGAAAAACCCTCTCCGAAGCAGGCTTCAGCGGCTGGGGCCCCACGAGCCCCTCCGGCGGGGCGGAGCACTGCGGGGCGCTCACCCAGCATTCGGGAACCCCGCCAGTATTTTTCCAGCTGAACGACATACCATGTGCTTCAGTACCCCTCCTGTTTATGTGCGAAAAAACTAAAATTGTTCGATAATTACTACAAGAGAATAAAAACAAAAATAAATTAAAAGTCGACCTATGCAAATATTTTCTATACTTATTTATTTAGACGCTCTTTTACCTATGTATGTACGCATATAAATCAACGAATATAAAGAACACAAGTACATAATACAGTTTTATGGTGGAATTTATTGAGTTAATTTAAAATTTATTATGTTTGCTTACTTTGATTTTTTTTCCTAATAATTTTATAAAATATTTTTTTTTTTTAAATAATTTTATTTAAATACAAAAAAAAACATATAATGAGAATTAGTTACACAAAGTAAACTTGGTTTAACAATTAAAATAGGTTTTTTAATTAATAAATAATTACCTGCTTCCACCACTTTAAATTCTATTTGTGCATGAAATTTTATTTATTTTTTCAATTTGGGTGGCGGTTTGGGTACCGCCGCCACGGGAATCTTTTATTGGACAACCAACATCTGAGCACGGGTGCCCGGGTTCATGGGGTGAGGTTTGTCAAGGTCTTGGCGGCGGATACGTTTGCCCACCTAGTCCAGATCGGTTGAGACTGGTTGATGGAGAACTTTTGATTTCTCCAGCCGGACTCTCTTGACCCATCGCCATGCACCGCAATGGGAAGAATGGAGCCATCCGTCCGATACTTCTGGACACATCGACCCCCAGATTCCTACCCAACCCTCATACTTTTTTCCTTATCAGAATTTCCTCTCCTTCCTTTCCCTAAAAAGACCCTCCACACAGCAAACCCCAAAGACGACAAAAGCCCCGAGATAAATTGTTTTATTTAATTGTGAATTACGGCGTAGGTGTTGGTTATCCAATAAATCGTTCCCGGGGCGGTGGTACCCATACCCGCCTCTTAAATTTGTGTTCTCATGAAAGAACCATTGGTTCTGAAAAATGTTTAAATATTTTTTTATTATTAAAATAATGGAAAACAAATTATTTTATCAATAATGAAGAATATATTTAAAATCGCCATGAAATATTATGATACAAAATGAGACAAAATAAAAAAGTAAAGGAAGTTAACAACTACCTGGAATCGAACTCACATACTATGCTCTACCGGGACCATATTTTATTTTACCAATTGAGCTATTGAGACCTTATTATTTTCCGTCATTTTTCAATTAAAGAACTATCAATATTATTCTCAATTTATGTCTTCAACGCTCAATGGGCAGATAATTGTTCCCGTAAGACAGAAGATCTGGGCTCGATTCCTCGTTACAACCGTTACTTTTTGATTTTCGTTTTCATATTATTGTGATTTTTATATTTCATTCAATTATAATGTTGTTTTTTTCAATGATTGTATGTTTCCACGAGGTTTATAAGCTTTCAATAAGTGGTTATAATAAAATTAACCATATTCAACATTCCAATTCCAATCCAATTAACCGAGTTGATCCAATCAATCCAATTGACGGCCGCCGTGGTCTAGCGGTAAGGCTCCTGACTCACAATCCGAAGGTCGCGGGATGGAATTCCGGCGTGGTAAATAAATTTTGTTTGATTAATTTGTGTTATTTCACAATTAATTCATCTAAAATAATAAATAATATATTTGCGGCACGTTCCAGTGTGGAAGACACTCACCACTCAGAAGAACCACCATTCAGAATTGAAACAATGCTTGAAATGGCTTTAGCCGTGTTTGGTGACCAGATCTGAATAGCCAGGTATTTCCCCTCTGACTTTCTCCCCCCCATCTCTTTCCCCTCCCCACTACCTCCAGCGACACAACATACCCCAATTTATTTATTTTATTTATTTATTTATTAAAATATATAGATGTACATAAAAACATAAACTGCACGTCTCACTAGGGCATTCCTGTATCGAGATGTGCAGTTTTACAATAAAAATAAAAATAAAAAACAATAATGGAATAAAAATAAAAAACATACATATAAATTCACAAGAAACACTAAATATTGTTTACTCAAATATTAATTACAGCTGGGCGGTATGCTCATATTGCTCTTAGTTGGCCACAATAATATTCTACTGTAAACTAAACATGTTCAAGGTACCTGCAGTGGCTTAACAAATGCATTCATAGGGTGACCATAAGTTAATTTGAAAATAACAATTAAATTCAAAACTATACAGCAGTAAGAAATAACAATAAGTAGTAAAGTACACACACAGTAATCAAATATGGATTGTATCGATTATAGCTTAACTCCATGCTGATTTATGACAAAAGCGACAACATGGGTAATTCAAAACCATCACTCTCGGTTAGTTTACATATTTTGACCGTTTTCTTGAATATATTTAATGTACCAATGGTTTTTATTTTTCACTGAGCATGTTATAAAGCAACGGATGAAAAACTTCTTTGTCCAAAGGATGTTCTGGTATATACTGGTTGATACATTAAAGAACACATTCCAGTGTTGCGCACTTGTTGTGATCTTTTTGCAGTAATAATGTTGTTAAAAAATTTACAGAGAGCCTGTATTATGTACAACTGCCTTACTGTCATAATTTTGCTTTCGCTATACAATAACTGTGATGGATACATAAAACTTCTCTTAAACATTATTTTTAAAATTAATTTTTGTGCAATATTTAAAGGCTCTAAAATAGTCTTGTAACAAGAGCCCCAACAAATAACATTATTCGAAAGCATTGATTGAACAAGAGCATAACATACAGTTTTTAGTGTTACTTTGTCCAATAATGTAATGTCCAATTTCTTAGAGTCTTGAAGATGTAGGCTAGTTTTCTTATTTTGTTTGTTAATATAGTAATATGATTTATTCCATTTTAAATTTTTATCAATTATTAAGCCAAGATATTTGATATTATCTACTCTTTCCAAAGATTGACAATTACACTCCTGCACGCAACAATGTATTTTTAAAGAACGGTCCAAAGATGGTTGATTTACAGAAGAAATACTAAAAGTGATATATTTAGTTTTGTTCATATTTAAGGTTAACAAGTTTTGATCAAGCCAATTTTTTACTGCCCTTAATCCTGTCTCGCACTTAGCATACGTTTCATCCCATGTATCTCACCAGCAAATACCAAAACAGTGTCATCAGCAAATACAATTGAAGAACCAGAAAACGGCAGTTTACAGAGGTCATTAATATATAACAAAAATAAAATTGAACCCTGAGGAACACCATATACAATTGATTTGTTTGAACTAAAGTGATCATTTATCATTGCTCTCTGTGTTCTATATTCAAGATAAGTTCTGAACCAATTTAAAGTTTTATCACCAATACCCATTGAGCTGAGTTTTTTAAGAGTAAACCGTGGGAGACGGTATCAAATGCCTTAGACAAGTCTAAAAAGACAGCCATTGCTTTTTTGCCATTATCGAGAGCTTCTACGACTGTGGTGATCATTTTTAATGCAGCATCACTAGTTCCCATGTTTTCTCGGAAGCCAAACTGGTTATCTGAGAGAATTTCATGTCTTTTTACAAAAGACATCAACCTAATTATAGCTAATTTCTCTATTATTTTTGATAAGGTGTTTAGCAGGGAGATAGGTCGATAGTTATTGACATCTGTGTTATCCCCTCCTTTAAATAAAGGAATAACTTTGGCATTTTTGCAGTGATTAAGAAACAAGCCGTTATCAAAGCTAACATTTACAATGTGTGTAATAGGTATAACTAGTTCAGAAGCATTTTGTTTGTAGACCATTGCACTTATACTATCATTTCCACTTGAAAAACATGATTTTAGCTCATTAATCACCTTTAGAACTTCATTGCAATTCGTTGGATTGAATTCAAAATAGGCATTTTGCATAGATTGTGTTGGATTGCAATTTTCGATTAAACATTCTTCACTGGTATTATTTACGATGCACAAAAGATTAGCAAAATTTTGACCTATATCACTGAAAAAATCATTTACATGGTTAGTAATGAGTGTTGGATTATCATTAATAGATACAATGTTATTATTTATTTTCAGTTTATTTATGGAAACCGATTCCTTTTGCATATCCAATGCTTGTTTTATTATTTTCCATTCTTGCTTTATGTTTCCTTTAACCTCGTGAAGCTTCTTTTTGTAATATGACTGTTTGATCGATTTTACAATTTTAGAACACCAATTTCTGTAACTTTTATAACATGCAAACAGTTCAATATTATTTGGTTCTTTACGACATTTGGGGATGCCATAGTTCTCACTGGCTCCAGACAGGAGCAGTTGGGACTCTTGTGCGGTATTCATACAATAAAAAATTGATCCAACTAATCTAATTGATCCAATCGATCCTATTGATTCAATCGATCCGATCGATCCAATTGATCCAATCGATCCAAAGGATCTAATTGATCCAAATCATTCAATTGATCAAATGGATCTAACAAAATTGACAAATAAATCGGATGCAGCTTTTGAATATTTTTTTCGATTTAATTATTTATTTTCGTTGATTTATTTGCGATGGACACGAAATGACACTGAAAGAGGAAGAACATTTTTTTTGTCTTTGCCTCACAAGAGTCCCAGCTCCTCCCGTCTAGAGCCAGTCTTCTTTCGTATGGTGTGGGGGGTCAGAGGGGGACATCTAGGTCTGCGAGCCAGTCTAGGGCCTCAGGAGTTGCCCTGTAGACCTCATCAATCCCGCCGGGGAATGAATGGAGCGGGCATTCATTGACCACATGTTCGGTGGTCTGCACCTCACCGCATTCACACATCTCCGACTCTTTAAGGCCCCATCTAAACATCATATGCGCACAACGGCTAAGGGAGCACCTTATCCTGTTCATGGCGGACCAGAGTTTGCGAGGCAATGAGAACCCAGGCTGTCTCTCAGTGGGGTCTTGTTCGAGATGGGCATTTTTCACCTTGGCAGATTGCCACTCAAGCTTCCACCTATCTTCTGGGGTGAGAGGTGAATGGAGGAGTCTTTCTCCTTATGTGCAGAAGAGTTTTAGGGACTTCAAGCGGCATGCCGGGTGAAAGACGTCATCATCGTGCAAAGGTTTTGTGCTTTTTTGCTTTTTTGCAGCGCCTTCTTCCAGAGCCAGTGAGACTATGGCATCCCCGATTGGGGTATGTTGTGAGGCTGAAGATACTGGAGAGGGGAAGGAGATAGGGAAGAGGACGGTGGGGTAGTACCTGGCCATTCAGACCTAGTCACCAAACACGGCCAAAGCCATTTCAAATAACAATAAATGGTGGGCGATCTTACACCAGGGCGATACTGAGAGTATCTTCCACTCTGAATCGTGCCGCAAATATGCTTTTGCGGCACGTTCCAGAGTGTTCCAGATTCTGAGCGACCTTCAGATTGCGAGTCAAGAGACTTACCCCTTGACCACGGGGCCGAACATAGAAAGAAGTTACCTCTTATTTACTTATTACCTATTATTACATTCGTGTTATTTCCAAATTATTGTATTCATTAAAGCATGACTTTCAGATTTTTTGAAAAACCAAATATAACTGAAGATAAAAGTAGTAAAAATGTTGATAACCTCGCCGGTCGGCCAATAATCATGTGACGTCACGGTTCATAAAATATCTTAAGGAGCCATAGACAAATAACATAGGCGCGGCAGTATTCGTCACTGCGTTCCAATTGTACCAAACTTCGACGTCACGGGTTTGCGTTTTTCGCTGGTTCGGTTTGAAAGCTAATAACTTATTTCGTAATTTTTTAAGGGAAAACTTCTTTTGTGATTTGAAACTCGATAAAAAGAAAAATAGCGACTCTAAAAATAGAGAAACACTAAATCTGTAGGATTAAATCTGCGAGAGAATGAAATAGTGTAATCGATTTCCTATTTGTGCGGTGCTTCGAAGCCTACTTGTCTCTCTTGCCTACTTTAGTTTTCTGAAGGTTTCGCTTCTACCGCGTGTGGATTGCACGTACAGATTTTTGATGTGAAAAATTCTTTAGCACCGCTGTGATTTGAAACTCGATGAAACGGAAACGAGCGACACTTAAAAGACAAACACAAAAAGCTTTAGGATTTAACCCGCGAAAGATTGTGGTAGTAATAAAATATTTATTTATTTCGCGGTTACTCGTTTCCAATATAACACAATAAATCCTCGGCTCCACATGTAAATTATAAACATATAGTAGAATCCGTTTATTATGACTCCGCCTATATTGACCAACCGCTTAATATGATGTAATTACACAGCGAAGTTTGGTTTTCATATAAAATTCTTTACAACAAAGTCGGATATAATGACTTCGCTTATAGTGATATGTCGCTTATTATGACCCATTTAAAAAAAATTATGTCCTAATTTCATGGAAAATTATGTCGGTTATGGTAACCAACATGATTTCTAACACCTTCGGCAGTATTCGGGAGGGTCACGTGACGCCCGACAACGTTAATATGCTGTGTTCCTCTCGTCACGAGTCTTAAAATGCTCTTTTTCACGTCGCGAGTCTTAATATGCTGTGTTTCTCTGTATTAAAATAAAAACATACGTGTGTACTTAACAAAAACAGGAGGTTGTTTATTTTCTACAAAATGATTTGTATGACGTCGTTTCCCTTCGATGTCGTTATGAACGGATTCCACTGTATATACATTTTTATGTTAGGGTTTAAAAAGGTACCCGCAAAGCGGAAGGAACTGAGGATAATCAGGAATGCTGAATTACCCTGGTTTTCTTCCTTCGCTTCTCTAATTCCCCTGGTTCTCACATTCACCATTGACCGCAATGATCGCAAGCTCACGATGAATACTTACATATTTTGACACGGTCGAACAGAGGCTCCGTATTATGCACACTTTGAATAATTTATTTATCATTAGCTGAATCTATTATAAGGTATGGAATTACAGCTTGGGGAATTTCATGTAAAACAAATGTTAATCGTGTTCAATCAGTTCAAAACTCATTAGTGAAATTATCAGCTCATAAAAGTTTATATAACAAAGGCATAATGTGCCGTACTTTTACCAGAATCCCAAAATTCTCTCAGCAAGAGCAATTCTGTGGTTTAAAATTATATTTCAGCATATGAATAGCCCTATATACATAAATTAACTGAACCATACTTACAATACTCGTTTTACGTTAAATGAAGGACTTATTGTACCCAAGCATTTAAACAAATATGGACACAGAACGCTGAACTTCATGATACCTAATTGCTTAAATATGTTACCTGGCGAAATAAAAAAATGTAAAAATTGTAAAACAAAAATTATGTCAAAGAATTGGCTCGCCGAAAGAAATAATTTTTATTAGACTAACACAAAAATTCTAAATACATAATAAAGTTAAAAAAGTTTACTTACATCTTCAAAGTAAAAATACCCATCGAAAATCTACTTAGTAGTTTATTGGGACTTTTCTTTTTTCTGTACAATATTTTTTATTTTATGCTGTCATATTATAAGAGCGCCCAACCCGGAAAGTAGGGAGGTCCTGGGTTCGAGTCCCAGAGGTGCCAATATCTTTTTCTGATTTTTCTGTTTCCAGATTTTCGATTGAGTTTCGCTCATAATGTCTTCGATTAATTTTTATTATAATAAGCATACACCATTGGTCCTTGGAAGATTTGTTAAATTTTCAAACAAAACGTTGTATTATACAACCAACGTTTTAAATCATCAAATATCTAGGAAAGCTACTTTTCAGAATTTTAGTTTTAGTTCAAATAAAATCATTAGAAATAAAAATCGCTCACGTGTTTTGCGACGAAAATACTTCAGCTAGTCTATTTATTCACGGTCTAACAAACTAACCTATTTCAGTATTTTTTGCAAACTTATTTTGCTTAGAAATTATTGAAAATTTATAAATACTTATGATCAAAAAATAATTATAAGTAGTACTTAATTTTAATACTTCTATCATCAGGCGTTTGAGCATTTTTATTGCTAGCTTGAATGTAGGTTTAAATTAAAGCAAATTTTGAAAGATATTTTAAGAAATTATAAGTAATTTCTTTTAAACCGATATGTTACGGAGAAGAAGCGTTGTGGCGTCATATTGGTTGTGGAGGACGTGTTTAGAAATTTATTAATCAGATTTGAAATAGAAAGAAGCTGGTACCTACAAAATCACAACTTTGTGGAAGTCATCCGCGCGGCAAGCTAATAAATAATTCAATAAAAAAATGTTCAACTTAATTCCTTGGTAGTTCACATTATTTTTTTCTTCAGCTCGCGGGCCGAATGTGGAGGTTTGCAGGTTTTAAACAGCATTATCCTGATGTATTTATCTTTGAAAAGTACACGATTTTTTAATGTACACAAACAACCGACTATTAAAAATAGGAATGCTCTTGATTTTTTCTACTCCAAGTCTCCTTTACATACAATACTTCCTTGTAATTGACCTTAATACTTTTCATTAGACCAAAACCAAGATTCTGCCTAATGCGCATATTATTGAGGTTTACCAACTTCAGAAATCCGAAATTTACCAACTTCAGAAATCAGGAATTGTGTAGTCAAAACATATTATTTTCAACAATAACTGATGACAATCTCTCACGGGTTATCACTTGATAATGTCACGGGGTTATCTTCAGTCAAGAAGTGGGTGAACTTTTACATTTTTAAATGCATACCGAGCCGTATTGCTGAAAACTAATCGTATGTAATATACTGTATATTATTTTTGTTTGCGCTCTTCTGGAGAGTGTTTTAACCCGGCGAGCGTAAGGTTGGGTAAAGTTTACCCGAGGCAATTTATGTTGCTCTGTAATTTTTGTACGCTGAGCTCAATTGTTCCGTGCCTCTCAGTAGCTGCGCGGGTCGAGGTAAGTGTCACCTCACTACATCACTAGTGAACTACCTGTAAGACAATTGTCGTCTATCACTCTCAAAGTAATGTCAACGGTGTAATCATCTACTCAATAAAGTCTGTCCTGCAAAGTCATAAAGTGTTTTATATTAAATATCGAAGTCTAACAAATTACGAAACATGGTGTCAGAAGTGAGGTGCAAAGTAATCATTAACTTTTTCTTGACTTGTTTTAGGGTGATGGTTTCCATATTCATGTTGAATGATTTGAAAATTTCCATAACTTTGGAGCCAATGGAGTGAAGAAGTATTGCAATGTTTCTCTTTTCTGAAGCGTCTTCCAAATCTGATGCCATCAAGTATATTTCATAACTTTGCCACCAATTTTTCCATAATCCAACGTGGGTTGTTTGACAATACGTTTAGATTTGATATGGCATTGAAATCGTGTTGTACGTACAACTTCGGCTTATTCTACGACATAATGTTTTTCAAATATGATTTTTATTATATTATATTATTACTATTATCATATGACTTCTGACATCATGTTTCGTTTGCAAAAGCGACAAGAAACGAGGATTTAGTCATCCACCGGTCAGTGAGGCTGTTAGGTGACGACAGTCGTCGGCGGGTGGGTTTTACCCACCCTGCGCTCGGTTTTACTATTTTTCACAAGTACTATAATTAGTTGTATAAAAAAAATTAATAATTTGTTGTGAAAAAATTACCTTTTTACAAAAATGGACAATTAAGGCCATAAGTTGAATTCTGTAAGAAAAATGTTGGTAATAATAAAAATGATTAAATTACTTATTTTAACACTTTAATACACAGTTTTTTTTAACAATTACTTAGAAAACAAATAAAATAAGTGTACTATTGAATTAAACATAGTCAAAAGTCGAGACACAAAAAAAAATTTTTTGTAAGAATTTTGGGTGAAAATTACCCACCTTACGCTCGATGTTACAAATTTGAACTGACATTCGCCAGTTAAATATTTCTTGCGTTGATTATATAATTACACTCTAGAAATGACTCCCATGTAGATTTGAATGCAAACCAAAGTTGCTACTTACTTTAATTATTTTGATTCTCCATTGAGCGCACGCACCGTCTTAAATTTACTTGACATCATATGTCGTTGTCCCAAAATTTGATAGAAAAATTATGACGAAACACAATATTTAGTACTAGCTTTTACCCGCGCCTTCACTCGCATGGTATTAGATGTAAATACCTCTGATTCATTCATTTATTCATTCATTCCATCATTCACTCACTCACTCACTCGCTCACTTGCTCACTCACTCACTAACTCAATCACTCACTCATTCACTCACTCACTTACTCACTCACTCACTCACTCATTCATTCATCATTCGAATGGTTTAGGCATAGGCATCTCGTCTAGCTGGTAAACGACATGCGTTGCAATGACGTTCAAAGAAATAAATTGATTTTCCCTACATGTCCTTTACCATGCGTCCCCGTTCCCTTCCATCTTCCCCACCTTCCCCCTCCCTCGTCTATTCCCTCTCCGCGAATCCCACCTTCCCCCTGCCTTTTCTCCCCGCGGAAAAGGTATGAAATACATACATTTTCCTTTACACAAATTTCGTAACACCAGAGCTAAACATTATATACAGTTTAAGTTACTTGCTGATAATGTAGCTTTCTATTGGTGAAAAAATTTAAAAAAATCGATTTAGTGGTTTAGGCGTGAAAGCGTAACAAACAAATATACTCACATTCGCATTTATAATATTAGTATAGATAAATAATCTATGTTTGAAATTTAAGCAAAGAATGGTCAGACTTCTGAATCACGAAAAACGCCCATATCGCATTTCTTGTGTTCTCTTTAATCTATGGTTTATTATTATCTAAAGTTTGTGACGAAAGACAGTTTGTTGTTTTTGAACAAATGATAAATCTGGTTTCGTACCATTCGAAACACTTAAAGTGACAGTGAAGGACCATCAACCGCGACAAATAAATTATGTATAAAAGTAAAATTAAATAACTCACTAAGTGCAGATGAAACTTTAGCATTTGGAATTCCCCAGGGGAGTGTTATTGGACCGATTTTATTTATAATTTACGTTAACCAAATGTTTAAATTAACACTTAATGGTAAACTTATATCTTTTGCTGACGACACTGCAATAATTATCGAAAAAAAGACGTGGAACGATATTACAAATGCAGCCAATCAGGACATGAAGGTTATAAAAAAATGGTTCGATAACAATTTATTATCACTCAACACAGAAAAAACATACTATATTCCATTTTCTCTTCAAGAAGATGTGCCAATTAATTTAATTAACATAATAATCCATTCCAAAAATTGTGCAAATGACGGTACATGTAATACGGACTGCGCTAAGCTAAATCATAAATCTAATGTAAAATATCTTGGAATCTTAATAGATAAAAATGTTAAATGGAAAGATCATATAGATCTCACTGTGGAAAGAATAAGAAAACTTATCTATGTATTCTACAACATACGAAACATTTTAAACAAGAAAACTATCAAAATTGTCTATTATGCGCTAATTCAGTCCTTATTACAGTACGGCATTATTGGTTGGGGAGGGGCCTTTAAGATTTCCTTACAGCCCATAATTATAATACAAAGAATAATTATTAAAATCATCCTTAGGAAACCATATGACTTCCCTACTTTAGAGATATTTCGAGAATTTAATGTGCCAACTATCACAGAATTGTATAAGAGAAACGCATTATATCAAATCTACAAAGAATATTTCATCCAAAAAATTCATCCCTCAGATAGCATAAGCAATAGATTCAAAACTAATGGCTTAATAGCCATTCCTATGCTTAGAACGACCACGGCTCAACACCACTATTTATATTTAGGTGTGAGATGGTACAATATATTATTATCCAAAAACAAAATAAATGTAACAGAAACAATGAAATATGAACAATTTAAAAATCAAATTAAGTCCCTGAAATTGGATAATGATATATTGTACCCTTAACTAATTAACATCTAATTAAAAAAATGTATTATTGTTATTGTTTTTTATTTTATTTTTATATCTATGTCAAAAAGTATTTGTATATTTATTTCATTCAAGACATTTAAGTCTTTGATCATTGTATTCACACTTTTCAGAACAATATGTTTTTTTTTATGCGTTTAAATACTCCTCCCATAAACACGAGCTCCTAGAGCTCAATTTATGGAGTAGTAGAACCATAAAATTAATTCTTATGTATACCTAGGTAATTATATTATAAATGTAATTATTATTGTTAAAAAAAAATAAATAAATAAATAAAAAAAATAAAAAATAAATAAATTATACTCTTCGTACTGGGATTTACGTTCGTCACAACATTTTGTCAAAATGGTAAGTAACCACAATAGATTTTAACCTTGTCATACGAGTCGCTACATCATACTTTTCTCATCTTATTCATGCGACGTTCCAGGGTGGAATTTTGTGCACTTGCAAATGGATCGTCTTAAACCATGGTACACTAAAACACTTTTTGGAGTTTCTGAGTTAGAGCTTAAAATGAGGGCTACAAATCAAAATCTAGCTCTGCCAGGGAGACTGGAGAAGTCCGTTGCTTAACTAATGGTAGAGACTTTTCAGCACCGTGAACCAATCAAAGACAAGATTTTTAAAGTAGTTATCCAACCACTCTAAACAGACGCAGTAACCAATATCAGTGTCAATCTTTTTAAAATAATTTTTAATTGATCTGTGAAATGTGCTCGACTAATAAATATATGTTCAAAGCTCAACATAAACCTTTGTCTTAAATGTACGTCACGATTTAGTTCCATAGTAATGTTGGTATTTCAAAAACATACGCAAAACCTTTCTCAAATGTAAGATTTTTTAATTAGTTCTAAATGACTTAAAAAGATTTTAATGATCTACATAAAAGATAGCAAATGGTTGTTCTTCTTTTTAACCCGCATAACTTCTACCACTCTGTCACATTTCTACCACTCCGTCACACTTTGTTTTTATTATAAATGAATCTCTCTGGATCTCAGAGGGGAAATTGTAACAAGGGGGGAAGGAGGCCTAAAATGTCTACTGGGAGGCCTAAAATGTCGACAAACACGAGCTGCGTGTATACCTATTTGAAATGAAAACCCACGTGACAGAAGTGTCGTACGACATACAAATTGTAGGAAACAAGTTTTTGAGATTTTTAAAAATATTTTATTAAACATCATAAAAAATAATAATTGCTGTATTTGGATAGGTTATACCTTTTGGAGTTATGAATTATTTTATATTTTTTGTCGTCATACCATTTTTTTGTAACATTATAATAATACACGAATATACGCAAATCGAGGTGGCAGAAGACAGCTGTATTTTAATGAAATACACTTCTATCACGAGGAGTTGCACATCTGTAACGTAATTTTTACTACAAAAATATTAACACATATTGTTTTTAAACGCACGCAGTCGTTACGTCTTTAGTACAGTAGATTTTAAAGTAATTATAAGATAATAATATTGGTAATTCTGTTGAATTTTTCTCCACTAACTGGTGGAGACAATTTTATGTAGGTTAAAAAGAAGAACGACCCAAGTATCTTCGGTTTGTTGGGATAATTTATTTTCATTTTTTATTAATTCATCTTTATTAATTTTAGTTACAATTTTTGATGTCCTTTGACTGTGAGACTAGGAAAACTTGTGTTGAGAGCAGGCATTTAAAACGGTGACCGGACAACTCGGAATGAAACCAACTCAGAACCATCTCAGATAAGTCATTTGGAGTGATAAAAAAAATATATATATGAAAAATTGGTTAAATAGGTTACGTTAGGTTAGGGTTATCTGCTAATTCAAAATAATTGTTTTCATAGCTTTTAATGACTTTTTAAGGAGGTGTTGAGTTGACTTTATTCTCAGTTGGCACGGAACCTTTAAAACACGATCAGTTTATGGTAAAAATAATAACACTTTCAATAAAATTACAAATAACAACACAATATTACGTCAATCATCATCGTACCATTCACAAAATACATACTTAAGTTGGTTTTGATAATATCTTTGTGGTTGGACCTGTTTTGGCTAGTAATCCAGGACTTGGTCAGATTTATATTTAAGGTACATTGTGTTTTGTCTAATGGCCAGTGGAAGTGCATTGAATAGTTTTATTGCAAGGCATCTAAAATTTCTTTCGCCAAAAGTTGTTGGAGCAAAAGGGAAAAGTTAGAGATTATGCCCTTTGGTTCTAGTATCTTGAGCAGTTTGGACATGAATTGTTGACATCGGATGCCGATTCATTTTGTCGTGTGATTTTCGCTCTCATTTGAAATCCATTAACTCATCGGCTCTGTTAGAGCAAAAGAAAACACAAGCAGCGGTATTGAATACAGTTTGACTAGCCTAAAAAACTGAATTTTGGAGCTTGTCATGCAATTTTTATCCAAATATTAAATTTTTGTGTAATCTCGTACAATGCATCATGCATCGTATGTTTTTCCTGTGACGAATTGTCATATTTTAAAAAACAAATATTCAGATTGCGTTTTGACGGACCAAATTCAAGTCCAATTTTAGCTTGTACATTTAGCTGAAATGCATTTGAAATTTATTTTAAAGTCACTAGAACTTGTCGAATTATATTCATTTGTACTAGAATTGATAAAAATTTGACGAAAAACTATCAAGGAAATTAACTTCAACGAAATATCCACGGCGTTACAAATATTTTTGTAAACACAGGTTCACTTATTACCAAAGTCTAAGTGAGATAGATAATATTTTAAAGTGGAAGTGTTTTTTTAGTCGCAGCAGTGGAGGGACGGGATCCATTTTTCAGAAATGATTACTTTTACTCCGCTGACTTCAAAGCGTTCTACAAAGAGCACAAGGTTGCGCTAAGTTGGAGAGAAGCGGTGTCCATGTGTACCTTGGAAGGCGCTGAGCTTGTCGTGCCAACCTCTGAGGGGGAGGTGTGTGCCCTGCTAGACTACATGGCCAGCACTACCAGCAATGTGTGGATCGGACTTCATGACTTGTTCAGCGAACAAAATTACGTGGCTATCAATGGTATAAATATTTACATATACTTTTTTTTTTAAACTGTAAAATCTTGAAATAAAATTGTATTCTTTTTATCTCTCCGTAAGAGCCTTAAGTTCAGTAGTCGTAGATTGACCATATAATCTGCCACTGGGAGTTTGAAATAATAAAATTTTACTTACGATTGCTTCCAAGGAATGAGACTAGACTACCACATTGTCTAAAAAATAAAACTGGAAAATAATGAAGTAGAAAACTCATTTCTTCTGATACGAAGTTGAGTCCATGTCTAAAATAAAAGATAACGCTGATAACCATAATATAACCCAGAGGTTCCCAAACTTTTTTGACTCGTAGACCACTTTAAAAATTTTACTGGTCATGGTGGACCCCCTGACGCTACGACTTTCATCGGGGGCTAAAGAGATTATATTTGTCACGACGGAGGGGGCGTAACCGGATATGGGACGGAAGGGGGGTATGGGTATGTTCCCATCCCAGTACAGTACACCCATATTGCATTACGCCCCCCCCCCTCCTTGCCTAGCTGGGCGTTTTAAGATCTCATGCACAACCGGTACAATAACGTGCGCGGTATGCCAGTCGCTCTGTTATTGAGAGGGCGTAATGGGATATAGATATGAGGCATGGGATGGGTCTTAATCGAAACCAGTTCGTGGGCCCCCACTTACAACTTGTGAACCCCCATTTCTTTATGGCGCCTACGTGGACCCCCGTCGGATCTCCCATGGACTCCTAGGGGTCCACCTGGACCACTTTGGGAATCACTGATATAACCCATTAGTACTTCATACGTAACCTCTAATACCAAAGCATTAGAAATACATTCTTTTTACATTAGCTCCACACAGGAGGCCCTGAGGAAAATAATTTACATCAGGGCTTATGCCATTTTCGGGGATGTTGTGTGGAAGATTTTTTTAGTAAAGAAATGGGAAGAAGTTCTGTGATAGAAAAAGAAGTCACAGAGACTTCCTCAACTATTCTCTTTCGATCCGGCCTGCCATGCAGCTGCTGGGCAGACGCATCCGCCACCAAGACCAAGACAAACCTCACTCTGCGATCACGGGCATCTCTGCCAAGTCACCAAACGTAGTAGACTACTTGGGGTGACCTGTGGCAGAAGTGTTGGTTATCCAAAAGGTGGTTCCCGGGACGGCGGTTCCCATATTCGCCTCCCAAATTGGTACGATATAAAATTTATCGTATCGTGGCGCCATAACCCATAACACCTTTTTTTAATTATCTACGATTCTTCCGGTAGTTTACTTAAATTATTATTTTAATTTTTTCTCTTAAAGAGTATTGATTTTTTTTTAATATTTAGTATTTGTGTACTTTTCATAAGTTTTTTTGATATTTTAGAGATAACTTAATCAATTTTTTAATATTTTATTTCTTACCTTTTTAATATTTTCTTTTAACTTAATACTTAGATACAACATATTACCTTTTACTTTAATTTTTGGTTTAAATCTATACTGTTACATTATTTATGTTGTTGTACTAATCATAAGTTGATATAATAATTTTAATGGAAAAAGTTGTGTCGTATTTGCATTTACAAATTTGAATAAATATAGAGAGATAAAACTAAATTTACAAGATTTATAGCTTTGGTCTAAATTCAGTTTTCAAAATAATTCTGAATGTTTTTTTTCAGAGAAACGTAAAGATGAACAACTTGAAGTACTTCAGCACTTACTCTCAATTATTCTTTTTAGTAACAATATAATAATATTGTCGAACCGGAAGTTCATTTCCTCAAAACTGTCAAATAGCTTCTTGGTAACTTTCTCTCATACTTTAACTCTTTGTAGGCATTCCAACGTCAGAGTTATACCTGAATCACCCAGACCCCAACCCAGGTGAGGGACGCGACTGCGTGAGGATGCTGCGCGATGGGCATTACTCCGATGGGCCCTGTTCGGCGGCCGGACGGTTTATCTGTAAGAAACACCTCAGCAATTTGACAATTAACGCAAATTGTGCAACTTACGATACAGGTATGAAAATTGTGATCAAAAATATATGCATTATATATGTTTTGAAGTTGTAATCTACAACGATTGATGATCGTTTGCGAATTTATTTAAATCACAACACGTAACACAGAGGTTTCTTAGGTCACCTGCTCTCCGCTTCTTAAGGATACTTTTTCCAATGCCCCCCCTGAACGGGGAAAGCGCTTTTCAAAGGGAAAGAGGGGAATGTTTTTGAATATAGGGAAAGGTCGCCAGATGTTTTGCAATATCACGATTAACCGGTTAGCTGACGGGTAGTTTTTTAAAAATTTTTTTAAATTTTTAACCTTTATTTACTTTGGGGACCTGAGCTAACCAGTCAGGACAACATTATTAAATTATATGATGAAATGTAAACTATTGTATCTAATAAATAAATAAAAA
Organism: Glyphotaelius pellucidus; assembly: GCA_936435175.1. Taxonomy (NCBI): domain Eukaryota; kingdom Metazoa; phylum Arthropoda; class Insecta; order Trichoptera; family Limnephilidae; genus Glyphotaelius; species Glyphotaelius pellucidus. The sequence continues at coordinate 10,841,103 of OW386557.1, read as the reverse complement.
CCTGAGCGTTGCAGGTTCGATCGTTTATTTTCGTCCTCATATTTTTAGATTGATTGTATCTCGGAAATGCTGCATTGGAAAAAAAAAAGATTTTTTACGTTAGATGTAGACAGGAAGCTCTGAGGAAAATAGTTTACCTACGTCATCTTAGGGGCTGCTGTATAGATGGCCTTTTTAAGAAAAGGAATGAGAAGAAGTTCTGGGAAGGAAAAAGCTATGAGGGGTGGGTAGGAATATGGGGGTCAACATCATTTTGAGATCTTAATCTCCCATAAAGGTTGATTAAATTTGTGATTTGTTAATTGAGAAAAACTAATGCAATGTACTAATTTTCATTGCAAGAACGAATTTTGGATAAGAACTTTCATTTTTAGTTAATCTCTATTTTCCACGAGTTTTGGATGTTGCTATTTAAATGTATCGCATTCTTCGCATGTCGCAGTCTCTTTAGTGATTTCATCGATTTCATATGTTTAAAAAAAAATTATAACAACATATTTCTGCTTCGTGGTCCAGAATCCCAGATTTCTTTACAATTTTAATTTTTCACTGATAATCCTAAGGTAAGATTTTTTTTGTAATTTAATTTTGAGTTTCTTGGTATTTAGGTTCAGCAAATTGAGATATTATAGCTTTGTCAGTGGCTGTATCCATTTTTCAATAGTTTCTCGTTCTTATTCTTCCTCCATATTTCAATTTGGGAGGCGGGAATGGGTACCGCCGCCCCGAGAACCTTTATTGGATAAATAACACCCCTGCCATAGGTCACCCCAAGTGGTTTGCTAGGTGTAGTGACTAAGCAGAGGTGCCCGGGTTCATGGGGTGAGGTTTGTCTGGGTGTTGGAGGTGGATGACCAGGACAGACTGAACCCCAGATTCCTACCTACCCATTAAACCCATTTCCTTCCCAAACTCTCCTTCCCTTTCTTTTCTTAAAAAAAACCCTCCAAATAGCATCCCCAAAGATGACATAGACATAAAATAGGAGTTCATGTAAAAAAATATATTTATATATTTAAGTTGATTTCATCCAATGATTTTTTAAGTTATTTTATTTTCTTTTATATGTTTTATTATTTTATTTGTTTTTCACATCCTCGGTAATATTATTAATTAAGATATTTTCGCTGTCTGATGTATGTTGTCTGGTAGAATGTAATTTTTTCGTTATACACCGATTGTATTTTCCATAAAGTTTGAAAGCCGTTGAAAATAATTTTCTGTCGTACAATAAACTTTAGGCAATAATAAAACGAATTGAAACGGGCCCAAAACCATTTCACCCGACAACGAACTGTATGTTGATAGTTAGAAGTCGAAATAAATAATTTGTTTACATTACGTACCTACAAGGTGTACGACAGTTTTTTTTTTATTACAGCGATGCCCTTACTCAAAATGTATCGTTTCATAACGCGCTAGTTTGCTCCATTGTAGTGCGTGGTTGGACATTTTGAGGCCAGGATACCAACTCACCGTCCACCGTCAAAAATCTTACAAGTCCACCCATTCGGGTCATTTCTTAGTTCTGAGAGGCACGTGGCATCGTTCTAAATGAACCCATTGTTGGCAAATCTGGCAATTTGGCTCAAACAATACCTAACAATGCATCTTCTATCTACTGGTGAACGGCCACGAGGACGCAATACTGTCATCGACATGCATTAAAAGTAATATGACTGTGTGGACGCAGCACGACCATCGTTATGAATTAAAAATAATATTAGTGGGATGCAGAGGGACCGTCGCGAGTCATTACGAATTAAACCATACACTGCCCGAAATATACTTCGTGTAGCAAAACTGGTGACAAATCGTCAAACGTTCAATATTCGCTTCCAGACATTCTGAGAGATTTTTGGGTCCATATAAATGTTTAACATTTTATACATGGGGTAAGAATAGTTCTGGCATATTTTTTGTTGATGATGTATATGTAACGGATATTAATTTTTTCAATGAGGTTTATTTTCTTAAATAAATCAAATATATTTGTTTCACTTCTTCACAAAGACTATTAAAATATTATATCCTTGTGTAAATATAAAGATAGTGCATTGCATAGAAAATAAAGGATTTTCTTGTTATATTCATGTCTTACGATGAATAAAGTTTTAATAGTTGTAATGTATTGTCGGTGAATATTTATAATAATGTTTTTTTTTATTGATGTGTTCGGTTTTTGGAACTTGGAAAGATTTCAACAACATTGTTGATTGACATCCAGATTTCTTCAATAAACAATGCTAAGGAAGTCTGTTTCGGAGAAATTGACTAATAAATAACATTTGAAAGTAACCAATCTAGATATATGTGAAAGTTCTATTCAATTTATGTTACCATTTCATCATGGGTCAGTTGTTTCACAGAACTCGGATAATAACAGCCCTTTGCATTACTTGAGTATTAACTTTGAAATTTGACAAATTGTTCAAATTCGGTGGAACATCGTCCTCAGTCTTCGTTGCAGCATTTTTCGTACGCACACCCCACTCATTAAATTTGCATTGAATTAATGACTGGACCAATGACGAATAAATTAAGAAAATAAATATTTATCAAGAATATTTTTCAATTCAATAAACGCATAAATTTATTTTTAATTCCGAATAAATTGTCATCGAACATCAAATTAAAGTTAGCTATTTCTCACAAATGTTGGTTCCGTTTGAATCCTTCACCGGACGCCGGCCTTTTAAAAATAATATTGTTTTTTAATATTTTACAGAATACAAACAAGTGGCGCAGTTGGAAAACTGTTACAAACTACACACCACGCAAAGGTCTTGGCACGACGCCTTTAAAGTCTGTCAGGCCGAACAAGCTAATCTCGTGGTCCTCAACGGTCCTCTAGAAGCTCAAAGCTGCTTGGATGCGTTTAATGAATATGCTCGAAGATCAAGAGGAAAAAACTTTGACACGATGAATATTTGGCTTGGTTTCAACGAATTGGTTATTCCAGGACAATATAGAACAATTGATGGTAAGCTTTACTATTTAATATCCGTACTGATAACTACTACTGGACCACCCATTCCAAATTTTTACCGACTTACCCCTAACACACCATTTACCATACTTACCTAATTAATACCTTGAACACTTAAAATTTTAAGCTCTTCAAAAAAATTGATGTTCTTTTTTGAGATATTCTCTAATCAGACGCCGCGCCGAGTTGAAAAGTAATTACATGAATTTCGAAAAAAATCGCAAACTGTGCTCTCAAAATTTAAAAAAGGACTTGGTTCTGTTATTTAACATACATACTTAAGAAAACTTGGTAATCTTCTTCTTGTTTTGAACGTTTATAACAGAGCCTACTTACCTTGACAATTGTCCTCCTTTAAAAAATGGCATCGAAAATCAAAACTACCATAAAATTTTATAATTAATCATCTCCTTGTCGAAAAAGCCACTAATTTCGTTACCTTGTGCTTTTTTACACTTGGTAAAGAAATTAGCCCCTCCCTTCTTTGACTTTTGACTTTTGAAATACTGGCATACAGAGCTCCGGGCCAAAAAGGCCCCTTCCTCTTTCATCATGAGTTTATAATTTAAAAAATTATGTTTGAGAAAAAATGAATTTATTCGTGTTTTTTTAAAAATTGTTATTTGCAAGGGGGGTACATGGCTGCAATATGGGGGAGGGATTTTTTGGAGGATTTGTTTGGGTTTCTTATGTTGTTAGGCTGTACGGATTACTTTGTTTTGGAAATTTTTAAGTTTGTTCATGTTACAATTGGAAGTGTTTCCCCAGATGGGGCTGGCATAGGTTAATTTGGGTCTTATTGTGGTTTTGTAGATTAGGAGTTTATTTTTAGCAGAAAGTTGTTTGTTCCTTTTACATAGCATGGGATAGAGGGCTGCGTATGTTTTGTTAGCTAAGGCTAGGATTTCTTGGGTGTGTTTTTTCCATGTGAGTTTAGTATCGAGGGTTGCGCCGAGGAATTTAATGTTTTTTACCCAGGAGACGTTTTGACCGAACAGCTGGATGTTAGGTGGCCTTCGGATGGAATATTTGCGAGAAAAGACGCAGGCTGCGCTCTTGGAAGGGTTGATGCTAATTCTCCATTCTTTGAAGAAGATTTCGCATTCGGAGGTATGGGATTGAACTCGACGGGTGGCGGTGAATGGACTTACTGAAGTGGACATAACTTCAGTGTCGTCCGCGAATTTTCCTATTTTTGTGCGATGATTTTGGATGCTGGGAAGGGGGATATCGCTTAGGTAGATGTTGAAGAGGGCTGGTGAGAGAATGAATCCCTGAGGGACTCCTGCTGTGAGTGATCTGATGGTTGAAAAAATACCGTCGAGTTTGATTCGGAATTTACGATTTGTAAGAAAATTACCTAGGAGTTGGATCATTTGGAGGGGAATCCCTAGGAGGAACATTTTGTAGATGAGGCCTTCGTGCCAGACTTTGTCGAAAGCCTTTTGGACGTCTAGGGAGAGGACTACCGTGCACTGGTTGTTATTGAAGGCGTTTGTAATTTCTTCGACCACCCGCAAGAGTTGGTGAAGAGTAGAGTGACCCGATCGAAAGCCGTGTTGGAAGTCGGGAATGAGTTGGAGGTCGTCGACTATTTTTTTCAGTCTGGCGAGGATTAATTTTTCGAGGATTTTGCCTATACAGGGGAGTAGGCTGATTGGTCGGTGGTTTTCGGCCTGAAGGGGGTCTTTGCCAGGTTTGGGGATGAGAATGACGTCAGCGGTTTTGTAGTCTTGGGGAAAAATGCGAAGTCTGAAGGACGCGTTGCTGATGGCTGTGAGGGCGCAGATGCCCTTGGAGGGGAGGCATTTTAGAATTTTGTTTGAGATTGAATCTAATCCTGGGGATTTTCTTTGTTTTGAGAGTTTTGATGACTGAGGTGATTTCCTGAGGGGTTGTGAAGGGGATTTGATCATCGGTGGGGATTTCAGACATGAGGGATGAGACTTTGGCTTCTACGGTAGCAACGAATTGAGAGTTGTCGTAGGTCGTGGTTGGGGAGAATTGTTCTTCGAGGCTGTCGGCAAAAGTCTTGGCTTTACCTCGGGAGGAATAGACTGTGCCTTTTGGGCCCGTAAGGGGACATATTTTGGTGGGGGGTTTCCTGAGGGTTTTGGAGAGTTTCCAAAAGGCTTCTCAGTCGTCTTCGAGAGTGGAGATGTAGTCATGCCACTGCTCGTCTCTGAATTTTTGGAGTTCGACTTTGACTTGGTGGGCGAGTCGGTTCATACGAATGCGATCGATCGGGTTTGAGAATCTTTGCCACTCTTTTCGGGCATAGTTTTTTTCACGTATGAGCTCTTTTAATTCGGAGTGGAGTGGAGATGTAGTCATGCCACTGCTCGTCTCTGAATTTTTGGAGTTCGAATTTGACTTGGTGGGCGAGTCGGTTCATACGAATGCGATCGATCGGGTTTGAGAATCTTTGCCACTCTTTTCGGGCATAGTTTTTTTTCACGTATGAGCTCTTTTAATTCGGCGGGTAGGTCGAGTCTATGTTTGTCGTTCGCGACATCGACGGTGGCGAGATTTACTGCGGATTTTACGTCGTCGGTGAAATTTTTTGTGGCTAGATTTAAACTTTCTTCGTCGGTGATGTAGGTTTGGATTCTTACTGATTCTAGGAGTTTGGGGAGTTTCTGCCATACATTTTTTTTGCCATGAGATGGTACTGAGGGTATGGAGCCGTCGGAGAGGAATAAGAGAACGGGGTCGTGGTCGGAGGATAGTTTTTTAACCGGTTGAAGGGTGTAGAGGAGAGGGCAATTTTTCATGATGATTATGTCGAGGACGTCGGAGGAGTGGCCGGGTATTTTTGGGAAAAATGTAGGTATATTGGGGGCGTTTATTATGAGCGATTTTTTGGCTGCATAGTTGGCTAGAAAGGTTCCTTTGACGTTTGTTTTGATACTATTACAAAAAGTATGTTTCGCATTTAGATCGCCCGCTATTATTGTGGGTAGGGGGTCGGCTAGGAGATTGTCGAGGTCAGGGGTAGTTAGTTTTCTATTGGGGGGGGGCTGCAGGCTGCGATGAGTTTGAGGGGGCCGTTGTTTAGGGTGTTGATGACTATTGCGGTGCTTTCGATGTTTACTGACGAGGGGCAATTTACAAAACAGTGGTCTATGGAGTATTTGACGATGATCGCGGTGCCACCGCCGTTGGTGTGGGTGCGGTCCGTGCGGTAGGTAATGTAGTTCGGAAATTTAATGCTTACACAGGGTTTTAGCCAGGTTTCCTTAATGAAAAGAACATCGAGGTTGTAATCTGACAGGAATTGGTTGATTTCCCCTCGGAAGTTTTTGACTTTACCGTCTGCATTCCAGTATGCAGCTTGAAGGTTAGAAGGTTTATGAGTTTGTCTGGACATTTTGAATGATTTGATGGATGTAGGAAGGGGATAGAACGAGTTTAAATGACGTCTATTGTTGTTGAATGGATTCTTGGTGAGCGGCTTCGAGGAGGATTTGGACGTTTGAGAGGAGTCTGGTGTTCATTTCGATGGCTGTCCTTAATTGGGCTGCCGAGGCTTGCAGCGCCTTAATGAGCTTGGAGGAGAGAGATATGGGGGGTGTGGGTTGAGGGGGTTGGGTGGGGTTTGGGGGTTGGAAGGGGTCTGGGGGGGGGGCTCCCTTCTATCAATTAATCATCTTGGTGTTGCCATTTAAAGCAATTAAAGCAATTGCAGTACCCTCCCAGAACTCTCGATATCAATAAATATATTTCAATAATTTATTTGTCATGAATAGTCGTTTTCAACATTAATATTCAATCCTGATTTATCATCACGGACTTTTGAACATTTGAAGTCCTAATTTGGACAAATTTTCTTTTTTTGATAAAAAAAGTTTTTTCAACTGATTTGGTCAAGTCATAATTTTGATGTTGCAGGACAAACACTGCAGCAAGCAGGCTACAGTGAATGGCAGGGCGGTCAGCCCGACAACTACCGAAACAACGAACACTGTAGCGCTTTAATGGTGGGCATGGGTAGAAAACTAAACGACTATCCCTGCGAGTTAGGGCTCTTGTTCATGTGTGAAAGAAAGATTCCGCATTACCAGAGAGGCCTCAGCTCACCCTCTATGCCAAAAAGTAACAAACCGCAAGCGATGTGTGAACCTTTACAATTAAAAGAAGGTCATTAAATATAAAATTATGTATGTGATAGTGTTTTTAATACGTAGGTTGAAATAGTGTTAACCCGAAAACCAGTGCATGACATAATGTCAACCTAAAATTTAATAATAAAATACAGAAAGTATAAAATATTATTTTTATTTATTGAATCTATTTTTACATGAATTATGGCTGTATTATAGATTGAACTTTACTCGAAATATTAACTAATTATCTCAATGGTGGACAAAACTACTATGCAAAATTCTGTCAGCAAAATAAATGTTGCAATTGAAATTTGTCTGATATGTGGGCATGATTATAAGAAGGTTTTAAGGGCGCCATTGCATTTAAACTTCAATGCAAAAGTAGGATTAAACGAAAATTAAATTGGGAACCAAAAGATATACTAATAATGAGAGTAAAAGTTAAAATGTGCCATCGTGATAATTCTTGAAGCCGTGCGATGCGCGTCCTTTAAGTGCCCGGCTGGATGGAATTGAAGTTGCCTGTGAGGCGTCCGCTCTGTGAACTCATAGACTTCAGGGTTGAGGCGCCACTATCCGCTTTTTATGTTATGATGAATGATACCGGGATTGGATGATTTTTGATGGAATCAACCCTTTACAAGGTAAGTCCAGAAAATAAAATAAAAACTAACAAACAAAATGTTTTAATTCCAAGTTTTAACTCACAAGTAAGCCACCGAGTGAGGCCAAAATTACTGGATTTTACTTTGAAATATATGTAAACTCTTGCTTAAAAAAATTTAAAAAAAACTCCAATTCCAAGATGAAAATTTTGAGATCAACAAAATCTTTAGACTTTGGACTTTTAAATAACAATGAGCTTTGATTTTTCATTTAGCAGGCGGTAGGAATTAAACTGGCCCCCTTGGCGGTAGGAATTAAACTGGTCTTGATGTTACAATAGTATTTATTAAATTCTCGATTCCTGCATTATCTGCTAGGTGAGGTGCCATCAATGGGTGACGTCTTTTTTTTCATGAAATCCACACAGGAGGCCCTGAGGAAAATAAACTCCCTCAGGGCCTATGTCATCTTTGGGGATGCTGTGTGGAGGGTTTTTTTAAGGAAAGGAAGAAAAAGGGTTTAAAGGTTGAATAGGAATCTGGGGTTCAGTGTGTCATGGTTATCCGCCTCCAAGACCTAGACAAACCTCACCCGGGTACCCCTGCTAAATCACCGAACGTTGTGAACCACTTGGGGTGACCTACGGCAGAAGTGTTGGTTATCCAATAAAGGTTTCCGAGGCGGCGGTAACCATTCCCGCCTCCCAATTCGAAACTAACGTCTAGAATAGCTGTGTGCCTATGGGTAAACTGTTTAACTAATATCAAGGATATCAACCATCGCGCCGCATGGGGACAGGGGTAGGCAGAGAGATTGGACATTCCAGCTGAATGATATACCATTTGCCTCAGTGGCCCTCCTGTTCACGTACGAGAAGCTTACTTCAAAACAGACGACGGACCCTAACGTTCTCATGAATTGTCAAAAATGCGGAACCTATGATCTTGGTACGAAAAAATCCACTTTTTATTAAAATTCTTGACCAAATTCTTCTTGGTCTGCAGAGCTCCCGTTAGCATTCAGACCATAGAATCATTGTCATTTATAGTAATCTCATCTAGTCATTTTATTGAAGTTCGCTATCGGGTGTCGGTGATGGCGATGTCTAACGGTTCCTAATGCCAGGCCAGGGCATTAAAACGAAAATAAATAATAAAATTACCAGGAACGAATGACTCGAAAATATTTTTTATGTACAAAAGTTATGTTATGAATAGCTTAAAAATCATACTTTTTCATTCATAGTCTATTGAGCTAACGCTTTTGGAAAGCCATTAGTTTAACATATTTATATTTTTATACTGAAAAAAGAAGAATCATGTCAGTTATGGTGACCTTCAGCAGTGTTCGGGAAGGTCACGTGACGCCCGACGACGTTAATATGCTGTGTTTCTCTCGTCACGAGTCTTGATATGCTCTTTTCTCACGTCACGAGTCTTAATATGTTGAGTTTCTCTCTATTAAAATAAAAACATACATTTACGCCTACCAAAAACAGGAGGTTATTTGTTTTCTACAAAATGATTTGTATGACGTTTGCTTATTATGACGCGTTTGTCATTTCCCTGCGATGTCATTATAAACGGATTTCACTGTAGTTTGAATACGGAAAGAATTTGTTCATTTAGTTAATTTTTTAAGGTGTTTAGTAGTATTGGTTAAAAATATTAGCGACTGCTTATTATGACGTGTTTATTTCCCTTCGATGTCATTATGCTAAAAAATGTAATGTGAGCCATTTAATTTTTTTTTAATGTTTGTGCTAAAAAAATATTTTTTTTAAAAATTGTTTTATTTTTTCAAATTTCAAAATTTGAAACTGTACTTCACCGCCTTTCAAAAAACATTTTTAAATTTTCGAATGCGTTGAGAAATATTCCATTTATTTGATTTTATTGCAAAGCGGAAATATTTTGACCTTTCGACAAAATAGTCAGAAGTTCTGAGGAGTAAAAGGGTTGTATTATGATCCCGTTTTATTAAAAAATGTTACTCTGAAGCCAAACGTAAAAAAACGATGTAATACATTAGTGCTTCACAAAGCGTATGAAATCTTTATTCGAATTCAAATTTGACCGCTTTGGAAATGTTTCTAAATGTAGCCGCAAAATAATTAGATTATATTTTTCATTTTGGTCAGAAAAACCAGTGGAACGCGTTCATTTTTTATTCCATTTCATACACATTCCCGCTCGGGTTCCCGGTGGGATAGTCGCCCTACTCCGACTCCAAAATGCAGCCGAGTGCAGTATGCAGCAGTGTCCGTCGCAAAGGGTAACCAAGCGTTCCCCTTATTGCAGCACGGTTCCGTGTTGTGTTTGCATCTGGTGCAGTTGCATTATTCAGGCTATGAATAATGTGCATCGAAATGCACCCACTGCACAGCGCGCACCCGCACAACAGTCACCTCAACGTGAAGTGAGAATAACTGCGGGTACCTTCATTAAATAACAAACAAACTATTACATACATCCTACAAATACACAAAAATGTAGGTAAACCAAACAGAAGAAATAGATTGCTCGACACCCGCCTGGACTTGGCTCAAATTTTTATATTGCACGTATTACTCCGGCCATGTTCAGACAGATTTCCATAATAAAACAGTCAGAACAAGATCTTAAAATAGATTTTACACAAAACCTCTAAATACCTAAAGAAAACAAAATTTCACAATCAATTCCTTCAAAAATTACCTCACAACATGGCAAATTTGCATAGGTAAGTCGATAGTTGATGGTTGCGTGAAATAAAAATTACGTGAAAGAGACTGCAAAAAATTTACGATTCCATCCAATGTAAATCATTATAAACATTCAAGATAAATAAAGGTCACAACACTAAAGGACATAAAAAATTTCATTAAAAAGAAAGACAAATATTCTCTAGTTACAAATAACCTGAAAATAACTAGACTTAGACTGAAAATCTTGTGCTCCCACCACATCAAGCGGAAAATATCGTGATGGGGGACTTAGCCAGACGAGGAATTGAACACAGGACTCCTGGGTGGGACCCAAATTCGATGCCAACTCAGCAACTCACCGGACACATCAACAGATTTTTGATATTTTTCGTGATTGAGCGGCTTACAATTTAAAATCTGTTGGCACTAAACGCTACTTTTTAAACATCTACAACAACGTATTGCACATAATTTTTCTGTAAATTCTATAAGAAAAATGTTAAACATTTTCAGTGAATAAAATTATTACTACTATATTCTTTTAAATTGTATGAAATAAATGCTAAAATGAGAGGTGCAGTTTGAAAATCAGACCCCGCGCAGAAAAGTAAAGTTCGTAAACGTAAGATAATGGTTTACAGCGCAGTGGATTGTGGAAAATTTCTGCACAAGGTCCGTTAGCACCCATCTTTCTCATGTTCGATTACTGCGAGTAATTAAATTGTGAAAGGGTCAAACTAAGTACTGTAACAAAACATTCGATTTTGGAAACAAGCCGATCCTAGTTTACCCAATTTGGGAATTGCGGTGAAGGTTTTTACGCAGCCAGCAATTTGCGCAATATTATGAAAACGATTATTTTTTGCAAGCTAATTTATTTTCAAAGACTAGATAGTATGTATGTTTTTAAATGTATTATTTTAACTGTAAGATACATTTATTATCCCTGAAAGGGAGACAGTCACGCCACTTTTTCTTATGGGCAGTTCTATCAGATTCTTATATCTCTATGATGCTGACATTTTTAAAGATGAAGTGCCTCACGTTCCTTCCACGTGGCTCGGTTAACAGAGAGGTATCTGTAAATCAAAATACTGCTATGCCCAGGTTTATGTGTATGCCGAAACACTTCACGGTTCAAAACAGCCAGTTGTAGCATAATGTCATTATTTATAGTGTGTTCTAGCTACCTGAATATTTAATATCTGCATACCCTAAATACAAATGGTATGAAAGAAATACGTATGAATACAGTAGGACAGGCAGTCAAAGAAGCCAACATTCAATAGGCCACTTCTCAAAAGTTGCGCATTCGAATACTGTACAAAAAAGTTTTTATTATTCTCAGACATTAATATTTTTTCAAATTTTCAAAAGTATAGACTGTAAAATTATTGTTTTGTCGTATTTATAAAATTGTCTTCTATGTACACTTAAAAACCCACAATTATTTTTTTTGATTAGTTGAATTTGTATTCTGACGACGTGTGTTAAGCGAAACCGAACGGTCTTAAAAATAAAATAAATTTTGTGTTTATTTATTTATTTATCGCCCATAGGGCTTTTACATATAGTGCAATACATGTTTTTGATAAAATATAGGAAATAACATAAAATATAAGAAACAAAATAAAGATAACATAAAATATAAGAAACAAAATAAAGATAACACCAAATATAAGAGTTGACACAAAGCAGGTAACATAGAATATATGGTAAGTAAAAATAGAGGTAAAGATGGTTTAAGAAATAGGAATAAATAGTTGGCACATACGTCGTTTAAAGTTTGTTAAATTTAATTTATTATCAACCACATCCGTATTGTTTAAATATTGGTTACCAAGGCTATGTAAACGCTGTATGCAAACTATAGTTGGAATGAGATGTGTGTTTATGAAATGTTAATATTTGTCTAGTCAATCGTGTAGGTACGTATAGATTTATCAATTGCAGGAGTTCAGAACAGTTGAATTTAGAATTTAATAATTTTAATAAAAAGGTTAGGTCGTTACTTTTTCGTCTGTTTTCCAAAGTTGGAATATTTAACATATTCATTAAAGACGGGTAATTTATATTCTCTAAAGGGATGTTAAGTTTAAAATTTACATAACGTAGAAATTTTCTTTGAATTCTTTCAACATTATGAATATGAATTTTGTAGAAGGGTGACCAGACTATAGAGTTATGTTCCATTAGGCTTCTAACAAGGAAATGTATAACAGTTTAATGATTTGTAACGAATCAAAAATTTTAATTGTTCTTTTTACAAATCCTAATGTAATAATAATAATGTTCTATTGAGTTCTATTGAGCCGAACCCTCTGATATGAAAATATCTGGAGTCGGTGAAGTATTTTCCCATATGGACTCTGGTGGGTTGACGTGTTGTTCTTGTAGTATTGAATTTATTATACTTATACAATGCAATTACATCGCGTGGATTGACTAGATGATCATTTGTGGAAAAGTGTGTGGAAGGGTTAAATTTTTCCTGTGGGGAAGATTTAACCCGGACATAAAGTCTATAGAACAATAAAGTAATTGTAAAGTAGTATTACGTTGTGTTGCGCTGCCTCCTCTTAAGCCAAAGTTTCTATCATCGGGGAACATGTATCACACATCTGCCCTGTGTCTACACTTGTGTAACATCTACACATGATGAACACTATACACTGTAACACTTTCCAAATCGTTGGCGCAAAACGGCATAGTACTACAAAAATAAATTATATTACGAACACTGCTTTCTACAAAAAAATAGTATCGTCGGCAGATTTCACAAAAACAGACAAGTTGCTTGACTACTTACCCGTTTATGTCACATTAATATAAATTTATTGAATCCCTTGTCAGTTGATCCCCTGACAGTTGACCACTCGACATACACATGTATATGCAATATTCAGTCAGTTAAGGGGAAATTCCGTTTTCTAACTTATACAAAATACCACTAAGTTTCCCCGAAGGGGTATTCAGAGATGATGTACCGCCAAATGACAAAGATAAAAATCATAGTTTCTTTCAAGTGCATCAAGGATAAAACTACTGTTAAGTATATACATATATAACATAAGTACGAATAAAAATTATTTTGCTGTTTGTTTTTTTAACTGCACTTTCTTGTTATGGTGACTATTCAAAAAAAAAAATTATAATATGTTTGAAAGAAATTATCAAACACTAAATTATTTAATTAAATGAAGACAATATCAGCGAAACTCAATTAAAAATCTGGAAACAGAAAAATCAGAAAAAGTTATTTGCACCTTTGGGACCCAGGACCTTTCGCTTTCCGGGCAAATGCGCTAACCACTGCGCCACCGTTTCATACTTCGACTAAGAACCACAAACATTATCTTCACATTTCTGAACGCATATTTTATTGGCTGTTTTCTTTATTCGTTGTTTCTTTACATGGTAGGCATCATTGTGACATTTCAATTTTTATTCTCTATAGGACAAGCGTGTTGCAGTCAATAATTTTTATAAAGTAATAAAAATAACACACAATAATAAAGGTGGTGAACCCTATTGAGCTGTAGGAACTTAAAACATTATAATGTAAACATGAAGGGTGACCACGTGTTGAAATTTGGTTGGAAATAATGTATTATGCTATAAATTTAAAAGGAAAAAGGTGAAAAAAGAATGCCAATCCTCATTTGGCATGTACAAAATGATAATTCGTAGCTCTCCATTATTATTATATTGCGTTGTCCTAATTTTAAGGCCTCTCAGCAAACAAAGTTTAGGACAACGTGATATATTACAGTGAACACTTTTCTAAGTTCTCTACCACACTTGTGGGTCGAATTGTGGAACCTTTTTTGATAATTTCCCAAAGGATGCAAAGTGCATTGATGATGAGGAAATATGTGGTTGCAAATCACTACAGGGAATTCATTCTCCTCAGAGGAAAAAGGTTAGCTAAAAAGAGTTTACATTTCGAAAACGTAAAGGTATAACACATTTTCCAACCACTACACAACCAACTAGTCAAAAATCATCGATATAACTTTAGTTGTAAAGTTCCAATTTTGAAAACGGCCTTTTTTTACATTAACTCCACACAGATGTCATCTTTGAAGATGCTGTGGAGGGTGTTTTTGAGGAGAGGATGGAGTGAACATGGGTCTTGAAGAGACCCATGTTGTAGGAGGAAGGAAACACAGAGACCGGCAAATCATTCCACAGCCGAGCTGTTGAACTCAAAAATGAGTCGTAGAAACGACCCGTTCTCATGTGAATGTCAACCGTGTATATATGTTGGGCGCGTGTTTGGCGTGTTTCCCGTTGTTTTCCCCTGGTGCCGAGGGGATCAACGACGCTAGTTCCTAGGAGCATCTTTCATTGTAATACCGGTAGAACAAGGACAGCATTCCCACCTGACGCCTGTGCTCTAAAGATTGCAATCCGTTTGTGCCTGCGTAAAAGGAAGCCATAATAATACATAAAGACGAATTTACATTACGCAACTAGTTGTATGCATGTTCCAAATTATTGCACGACACCAGAAAGTTGGTGTAAATTGCGCAAATTTAGTGTTGTGCAACTTTCAGTATCACAGCAACCATGGCAGCATCGACCTGAAAGCTTGTTTTGCAACGCACAGTGTTTTTTTACACAACTCTAAGCTCTCGCCAAGTAACACAGGTCTGCCCTACTGAAACGGTTTCTCGACATTAGTTGCATCACGTTTTTACACTATGCATTTAGTTGCCCACCGCTATTGGTGTCATAATTTCGCGCTAGTGCGATTCTAATTTTGTAGCATTGTAAAATGCATGCATTATGAAATTATATATTTACTTAAAATAGCATTGCAACTAGTGCACCACTTTTGTTGCGTAATGTTAATTGGGCTTTATATTTCAGAATATCTAAAAAAAAAACTAATATTTATCTGATAAAATAGATATTCTGGATTTGAAAATATTCAATTTAAATTTGATAGTTTTCTCAACACATCCACCAAATCTAATTTAGAAAAGTCCACATACGTTAGCACACTAAATTATTACTCTAGGAAATTGTAAAGATATGCATTTATAGATGACTAACGCAAAAGGACTTAGCGCATCTGAGTCGACCTCGACGCAGTACTAACACAAATGAATTGCTTGCACATAGCATGTTTCAATAGTACTTTGATTTCTTTTAAAAATTCTAATCAATTTGTTCAAGGTTCATTTAAATATAATAAAAAATAAAATAAAGAATATTTAACAAACTACGTGAAAATTAAATATAAAACATAGTAACGTTGTTGTGTCAAATATAATACAACATTTTTTTTACGTTTTTGTCGCTTCAAATTTGTAAACGTAATTATTAAAATTTGCACCTTTAGTAAAGAAAACAAAAAAAAAAGTTTAATATATTTAAATCCTGATTGTGGGAACTTTGTGAACCATTTAATTTCGTACAATAAAACTAAATTAGAAATACAGAACAACCTTGCACCAAAAATGTGCCGCATACAAAATATTTTAATTCCGCAAAAAGAAGGAAATTTGTTTTAATTATAAATAATAACATTTAATTAGAACAGCACACAGTGAACTTGCACCTACCCCAGTGAACCTTTTAATTAATTAACCCTTCGTCTATTAAATTTCCGTACTACACCTAAAGGGTCTTAATTGTTTTGGGTTCGGCCTTTTGGTCGGCCAGAATGAGTGGATAGTTAGTAGAGTGGCAAGTTGGTTTTGTATGAGATCTGAATCAAAACCTCTTCAACACAAGCCAGGACACTTAATATAGTTGGCCTGCTATATTATTATCCTACACAAATAACTGTCTTGTTCGGGTACCCATCGCATCGCCAAGGCGCCTTCAGGCGTCTCTACTCGTAATACTTCTACGGCTTCTGTTCATAGCATCTGTTCCGGCCTCTCTTTGAACCACCTCTGGAGTTGCCTATCCTAACCATGACTTGACGTCTTTGCTCTGGAAAAGAACTCAGCATTTTCAACTTTATTCGATCTTCTGACATTCTTAATACATAAACAAGCCACCTCAATTGTGAATTTTCTAAAAGGACGAGTAGGGTTTTCGGTTATTGTTGAATTTATAAAATATAATAGAGATCAAAATTATAATTAAGAACAGGCGTCGCGTGTTCGTTTCCTCGTCTGGGTAAGTCCTCCACCAAGATGGAAGCAACATATTTCGCTTAGTGTTGTGGTAGTAGGAGATTTTAAAATATTGCTAGGTTATTCGAAACGTAGGAATGTTTACCTTTCTTTAAAAAAGTGGACTTCTACAAATTTGATTTGATTACAATAAATAAAAAAATAATGTTCGGTGTTTAGCTCATCTCGGATCTTTGAGCAGGTCTCTTATTCCATCCAGTCGTTTTGATAGTTTGAAAACTTTAGTAAACATACTAATTTCGGCTGTTGGTGAATGGATGGATGCGTGAAGTGATGTGAAATATTCCTGCATAATGCATTAAATTATTAAAAATCAAAGAACTGACAAGAATAAATCATCAAATAAGATACTCAAAAGGGGAACCGATTGTCGGAACGCTTCAGACAAGCGAAAAAACAGGTACCAATATTAATTAATTATTTTCTAGTATTTGTCGTAATTGAGAGTGAGAATTATATTCTAAACAGTGTTAAAAAGGTTAAACTCAACGCTTTGTAGTCTAATCTAAAAAATAACGACGAAAAAAGTAAAACGTACACCTTTATGAAACCAAAATTTTGAATCCAAATTTGAAAAAAAAATTGAAACCTTGAGAATTTTTTATTAATTATTTTTTATATGAATAGACAAAAAAGTGAGGTGATAGTAACGTTTATAATGTATTTGTATAATAAAATATGTAAGTGTTTTTTTTTGGTTATTAGTAGTTTAAATTAGAAAAAGCGTGAGGTAAATTTGAAAATTTTGAAAATTTTTTATGTTTGCATGCAAAATTTTTATATTTTAAAAATTATACGTTTATTTTGAATTATAAAATTTGAAAGCGTATTTTATCACCTTTCAAAAAAAGTTTTTAGTTTTGGGATATGTTTAGAAATATACCATTTATTGTAAAACGGAAATATTTTGACCACCTGAAAAATACGCCAAAAGGTTGAATTCCTGACCTTGCTTGAGGTGGTGTTGTACGTATCCATCTCACATTCTTTGTTCAGTTTCCCAGTTAACCGCTTAACCTCTGCGTTCCGGAGTCCTGATATTTTCCGAGTGATTTGCCATGTTTCGAAAGTTGGTGTTAGACTTTATCTTACAAAGATTGTAAGTAAGATTGGTTATTATTTCCATCTAGATCATAGGTTCTTCGACGCCCCCTTGAAAAGGTTGGAGACTTTCAGGGGGGCAGTAGAAGACCTAGAGAAAATTAGGGGGCGTTGAGGTGGCACAGTGAGGGCGTGGGCAGGTAAAAAAAAATATGGTCTAAAAAAGATTAAAAAACACGGTAATCACTATATTGGTTAATTTTTATTATTGTATGTTTTGCATTAATTTTTATCACAAGTGCGAAAATTCACATATTTCGGTAATTCGGGAAGTGGATGAAAATTGAAGAAAAAGATTCCATTACATTCAGATCTACGTTAAATTGGATGAAATAAATTTTTTTATTTATAAAAATTTAAATACTTTTGCTTCCGTCTATGTATGTATGCTATGCGTTGCTAAACCATTCATCCGACTGCAAAGAAACTTTGGGATTTGATGTGCGCTTGCCCGCGATTCTTACTCTATACAATTGTGAGTTCTGGCATCATGAAATTACGCGTTGCTAACAGTTATTCGATGTGTGCCTGCCAGCGAATTTTAAAATGCCAGAACTCACTTGTATATATATATACAAGTTAGCTCTATATATATATATTTACTAGGCATTATAAAATTTGTACAAAAAAATGCAATATTTGGAACGCGAGCTGTTTGAAAACTGAATGAACCGAGAATGAATGTATGGAATCCGGGAGGGGGGAGGGGAACTTGGAAGGGGGGGGAACTCGGGAGGGGGATTCGCGGGAAGAGGGAGAGGGGAGGTGAATCCGGGAGGGGGGATGGGAACTTGGGAGAGGGAGGGGACTCAGGAAGGGGGTTCGCGGAACGGCGAAAGAGGGCGAGGGGAGTGGGGAGAGGGAAGGCGGAGAAGGCGGAGTAGGAACGCGAGAGGGAAGTGGTCGCGGGAGAGGAAGGGGAGGCGGAAAGGGAACAGGATGAATGGGAAAGGACTCGCAGGGAGTAACAATTTCTTTATGAAGTGGCAGAGCAACCACGCCGGGAACTTGCTTGTATAAAATAATATCTTACGTGTATTATTATTAGGAATTTACACCCTTCCATATATTTTTAATCAAATTATTGATAAAAAAAAAATTGGGGGCTCTAGAAAAAAAATATATTTTCAAAGTGTGTGGTGGGAAAAAAAAAAGTTGAGAACCTATGATCTAGATCAGTGGTTTCCAAACTCTTTTGGCCCAGGGAGCCCTTTCACAAACTCTTTTGGCCCACGCATTGCGCCGACTGCATTCATAATGATAATTCGAATTAAATTTTTGTTATTGAGATTAGTTTGTTGAGTTCCTAAAAGTGACATTTAAATTAAAAGAATGATAAAAAATAAGTGTTCAGTATGAATAAGCTAGAGGAAACTAATTTTATTAACTTTTATTAAGCGGTCTGTTCATTGGTTAAAAAAAAATGTTTTGTACACAAATCAATATGGAAGATTCGGAAGTCAAACAAAGCTTCAAGCATGAATAATAATATTTTTCGTTTTAAAATCAGTGTTAATTAGTGCTGCATTTTCTGAAAAATTTTTACTTTACATATCAATTTTTTAACAATTTGACCGAATATACCCAAATGTAAAAAAAAAATTCCCTTCGCTAGCAAGGGTGTAAGAATGATCTTGGAATCCCTAAGGGATGGAGACGAACCTCATTACATGTGTTTTGTTTTTATTGACCTCTCCCGCAGCCATACATACACACTCCGAGGGTAAAACTTTATCGCCCCTTTAGTAAGGTCGGATACAAGACACACTCTCTACCAAAAGATAGTCAATGTGCGAGGAAAGTGATGTGAGTACCTTGGTACGTAACATTATAAAATTCCCAAACAAAAAAATTAAATAAATTATTTTAGAGCATAATTCTTTGCCCTGTTTTCTATTATAACAAATTTGTGAATGTATATTAAGGTGGTACAAAACTGTATTTTTTTTATTTTTCATTTGGCCACCCCGTGAATTTGTTACATGTATTTATAGTAATAACATAGTAAAATTTCAGCGAGATTGCTCAAGTAAAAAGGGGTGCTCAATCGAGTGTAGTTTTTCAATTTTTTGTGTAAAATGCTAAATTTTAACTTTTTTTTACATGACAGTTTCATGTGTTAAACTATCAAATAAATATTAAAATAAACTACTAATAGTTTTGATACTTATTTAGTAGACTGTGAAGTGAATCAGTGTAATAAAATGGATTCATCTACTCGAAAAAAAGACCAAATTTTTCTACTTGGGGTTCGAGATATTGAGCCATCGATGAGGCAAAACCAACTTCCTACTCTTCGGCAAATTTTACTCCGTTATCACCGCATATTTAATAAATCCAAAAATGTGAAAGATACCGCGCATGTACTTATTCAAGAACTGATAGAAGTTTGGACTAAATTTTATTACGACCAGACAACAAAATCACTGCATTGAATAACTGGTTAAATTTCATAAGAACTGGCTGCAATTCACAAAGAAAAAGAGAGTATTTGTTTATAAAAGAACTAGGCAAACTTTTTGATATTGCCTTTGAAATTATATTTGAAATTGCGGAAATTCAGAGCGTTTCTCATCGTCCAAAGAGGAGAACGTAAGAATATTGTAAGACGTACTCAATCGACAAGAAACGAGAAAAGGTCAAATAACGTTCACTAAAACGGAAATAAAGATCTGAAAATGCGAGAGAAATGGCTGCTAAAAGTAATGCCTCATCTTTGGCAGTGTCGAGTCAAGAGTTACAACTTAGTGCAGCTTCAGTAGCACTTCTAGTAATGCTAGCATTTTAGAGGATGAGTCCAAAGATGAGTTCGTAGTGGCTGTACCAAAAAAGATTAAGAGTGCTTCTAGTTCCTGTGGCATTGAGCCGTCTACCAGTGGTATATTTACATAACACATTACCAGTGCGCTTGATCGTAACAAGATCACCGATCGAGAAGCAGTACGGCTGATTATTCCATTGTCTGCTGCCCTCGGTTGCAATCCTGCTTCACTCCCAATCTCTCGCAGTAGTATTCGACGCGCAAGAAAAAATGCGAGAACTGAATACAACCCCTTTATTATATATTGGTAAAAGAAAAATTTGATATTGATGCTATTTTGACACAATGCAACATTGGAATGTCACAAATAAAGTTCGGGCTATGCGTCTTGCCACTGCTGCTCCTAACACCGGTGCCAAAAAGGGAGCTTGCACTCTTTTAGAAGAAAAGACAGGACGTGATCTTTTGTGGCTTGCTTGTCATCATCACGTATTTGAAATAATGCTTTCAAAAATATTTACTCTGTGTTTTGGGCCATCAAGCTCTCCTCAAATTCCACTTTTCAAAAGATTCAGCGATATTTGGGAAACATTACCGAAGGAGCACAACGATTGTCTTGACCTCGATAAGAACGCAGAACAGTTCGCTGAAAATACTCTTGAGAGTCTTACAACCGCTCTATCTGGAGAGAATTAAGTTCGTGATGATAACGAAGAGCTAATAAAGCTCACCATGATTGTTTTGAACGAACCATCTGCGAAGATACATTGGATACCCAAGAATAAGGAAGAAAGGTAATTTTTACTTTTTTGTTGAACAAAACAGAAAAATCGTTTCTACTGAAACATCCAAAAAGGAATTAACAAACATATTTTTGAAAGATTGCGGCTAACATTATGTTAATTATTGCTTAGTTACCAAATTTTGTTCACATTCAAGTACTTTGTGTACTTATTTGATTAAAATACTCATAATATTAATAAACCGTAAATTGCACGTTTTACTTGAAATCCTGAACTTTTTGTCAGAAACTTCTAATTCGATGAGCACCCCCTTTTGTATAGGATAGGGGGTTGAAATTTTTTGCACATAATAAAAATGGTGTGTGTAACAAATCAAGGGGGTGGCCACACCTATATTTGAAATAATTTTTTTTACTATGGAGGCCTGGACCACCCTAATGTATATATACTGATTTGTTATTAATATCCACGTTGGAAATATTTCCATTAGCCTGTCATCTTTGGGGATGCTATATGGCGGGTCCTTTAGGGAAATGAACGAGAGTAGGTTCTAAAAAAGAAAAGGTACAGGGGGTTGGGTAAGAATCTGTGTCCAGGGGTGACGGACGTGTGAATCCATCAGTCCATCTGTGGTGCAAGGCGATGTGTCGAGAGAGTCCGGCTGGAGAGGTCAAAAGGCCTCCTTCAACCAGTCTCCCCTGATACAACCCGCCACGCAGTAAGTGGGCAAACGTATCCGCCGCCAAGACCTGAACAAACATCATCCCGTAAATTTAAACATTAAAAATTTGGGTACCAGAGTGGAGGGCCATTAACCATTAAAAATATATTTCGCCGAATTACCATATTAAAATCAGTGTTTTTGTTTCTTATAAATCGATGAACGCAGGCTGCACTCACGAAAAAGCATGACTCATTGTCACGTTGTCACTTTCCACCTGAGACGAGCGTGCAAGCGAGAATGCGGAACAAGCGTTCGGCCTAAGCCTTCGGCTTGTGACGCATCTCTCTTCCACTCCATCGTTATTATATGACGTTATCACGTAAAATTATCGTCCGTAAACCAACTTAACAGAGAATCAATTTTTTTATAGTTTAAGCTACTGCATAGCATTTTAAAGACAATACCCTAGACTTTAGAAAGCTTTGGATTAGGGCGAGAGATCTTTTAAATAAACAGAGCCTTCGAGTGCTCCTTGCCTCGGAGATAAAGCTCTCTGAAGCTGCGGTACACACCCCGTAGGGATTCAGTTCAATTCCGAGAACTTTACTGCTTGCAATTCAAGGGTTCTATCGTCAATGGAAAAAAGGCCATTCAGACAAAAAAAAACAACAGAACTGCAAAATAACAGTTCGCGTTTCAAACAAAGTAAATTGTGCGTGAATAAATGGGTTAAGAAAATTTTGTTGGATAACTACTCTCTAACTGTTGTGACTCCCGGCGACTAATGTTTCTTGAATTCAACTAAGGGATCAAACAATTCACCGTAATACAACTTTATTGTGATAGTTATTTATTTGTTTAAGGATTTATTCCAGCAGAACTGGGACGGTTGTGCAATCCTAGTCTGCCATATTTCTTAAACAACTATAATACATATAATATCAGAGCGTAAATTAAAAGATCTAAAAGAAGAAAAAAAAATAATTTCATAACATATTAGGTACCTACCTAATTAAAACATAAAATGAAAACAAGATTCATCACATAAGTAACAAAAAAAATTAAAGCATTAAAAACTTAGCATAAAATTAAAATTAAATTAAACACAATTAAAAAAATATTTTGGGATCGTCCATCAAGGATGTCACCTCATCGTCTGCATCCATCTGCTCATTTAGAAGGGAACTAAGCCACTCGGATGCATCCACGACAGTGATATTGTTTGATTTCAGTGTCCTGTTCCAGAATCTGGCTGGTTTTAATTGAGCTAGGACAGCCAACAAGGCACTGTCTTTAATTAGTAGGAAGTAGTAATAATTCTGAGCTTCTGACATTGGAAGCAATGCTATTTATCTATCAACGATTCTCTGTATTACCGACAACTAATTCAGAAAAATATAGATGCTACAAGTGCTATCTGTTGATAGAACCGCAAACTAATATTTTTTTTTTTTTTTTTGGTTTTAGGCAATTCACCCTGGAGAGAGTGCTTTGTGCCGGTAATATTTAAATAGTTTAGAATACCAAAGGAATTTGCGGTGAGATAAAAGAGTTCTTTAGGTAAAATAACGCAATTTCTCAAATCGGAATGTCGCAGGTTGAATTTCGTTACAAAAACAGCGCTCTCTGGAACAGCTTTTTGAAATGAAAACTTTTTTAGCACTGTTGTGATTTTAAACACGATAAAACGAAAAATAGCCACACTAAAAAGACAAACACATTCATTTTTATTTTATTTTATTTATTTGGGTAAATCAACAGATTATTTACATTTATAACCACACATAAAATCCAACAATAAATTTTCATAGAACTTAAAAATATAATAAAAACGGTTCTGTACCCGTGAGCTAACAAGTTTACAAAAATACTGCATCGTAAATATTAAAAAGAGAATAAAGAATACAAATATTAACTAATAACCTCCTTAATAAGTTTCAAAACATAAAGTATTCAAATAATTATCTGCACTGCACAATAGCAATAATAATAACAACAAAATATATATGTATGCTTATAATATAAAATGCAAACACCATGTATAATTAAACATACCTATTATTTTATTATTATTTGATAACTATGCAAGCAAAAAACAGAAATAATCATGTATTAATTGCTTATTTTATTTTATTGTATCTGTTTTCTTTATAGTTCTCATTAGTACGACTATAATATGAAACGCAAACACCAGTTACCTTTATGCTGTAATCATATGTGTTATTTATATATTTATTATCCTTTTATTTGTTATTATTATCATTTCAATAACCATGCTAAACAAACCACGGCTTTTGTATAATAATTTGTTGGTTATTTTATAATAATTTTATTTCTTTCTCTTCTCTTTTTTTTCTATTTTTATACTATATAATGCAACACAAGTTATCTATATATTTTAATCCTGTTTTTAAGAACCCATGTGTATACTAACTACTATGTTTTAGCTTTTGTTACTATGTTTTAAACTTTCTAACTTCATTTTTTATTATTTCTCTTCTTTTTATTTCCTCTTTTTTGTACAAATCATGTTCCATATGTTCACACTAATCCTAATTTGACTGTTCTAAAACGGGAATCATCCTAGTTGGACAGTCAAAACATATCATAAATAATGTTTATAAATGTATTACACTATACTAAATAAATAAAAAATAAAAATAAATGTCAACTCAAGTTGACACATCACACATTACAACTAAACACTTTACAATTTATTTCATCTAGAGGATTTAGACTGCGAAATAATGAGATAGTATATTCGGTCTCCTCTTTGTGCGGTGCTTCGTAGCCTACCCACTCTTGTCTACTTTATTTTTCTGAAGGTTTCACGTGTACCGCATGTGAATTGCACACTGATGTTTTTTAATGAGCACATGTTAGGTGTGTTTTGTCCTCCACAAAAAGAGTTCACCTATGTTTTAAACAATCACGCCGTTTCCCAGCAGTGATACACAGATAGGACAGTCCCGCATAACTCCGCCTTGGCGATATCATTCGGATTCATACATAGCCTCCTACATTCTCATCTGTTTTAACGGTTTTTAATATGACCCGGCTCGGATATTCGAGCTACTCGGTCGTACCATGTCTTCCTCGGGCATCCTAGACTTCTTCTACCATTCTCTTTCGCGATATATATTCTCTTGTGCTCTTCATTGGACGTAAAGATGAAAAGGAAAAGAAACGCAGGGGAGAAAGGTTTGTAAGAACCTGCCTGTTCACATCTGCTCACTAAATAAGAAATACGAAAAAATAAAAAAATCAATGGTTGTAACTCACTAGGTAGGAAATATTCTGTTAAATTGTGTTATATGATTTTAAAAGTGAAGATAGGTTACTAATGGCACGTGGTTTCAATGAACTAGGTTCAGCGGTAAGATTATCTTAGTTTGGTATCGTACATACGTTTGTTCGTCAGACAAGCAATCACCAGCTACCACAATCACGCCGCTTTAGGCCTTTTTTGCGAAAAAATGCTTTCCTGCCCTTTTGAGAAGTCCAAACATCAATTGCAAGCCATAAACAGATCTCTTAGGGTTTTTTCTATCCGTAAATACACTATTTTTTTTATTTATTTTTAAAATCATTTAAATAAATTTATGTTTCCTAAAAACGAGACACACAGTTGTAAATTAAGTCATTGAACATTAAATAGTGAATATAATAATAAATAGTGAATAAAATAATCATTTAATAGTGAACACAATAAAACACTTAATATTGAATACAATAATAACTTAATAGTGAATACAATAATCACTTAATAGTTAATACAGTAATACACTTAATAGTCAATACAATAATCACTTAATAGTGAATACAATAAAAATCACTTCATAGTGAATACAATAATACACTTAAAAGTGAATACTATGGATACAATAATCAGTTATTAGTAAATACAACAGAACACTTAATAGTGGGCACAAGCGTCAGGTGTGTCGTTTCTACGACTCGTTCTTAAGTTCAACAGCTCGGCTGTGGAACGATCTGCCGGCCTCCGGTGTTTCCTCCCTCTTACAGCATGGGTCTCTTCAAGACCCATGTTCACTCCTTCCTCTCCTCAAAAACACCCTCCACACAGCATCTTCAAAGATGACACAGGCCCTGAGGGAAATCATTTTTCTGTGTGGAGTTACTGTAAAAAAAAAATTTTTTTTTCGTGTCATTCATTGTATTGAATGTCATTGGTAGATAGGTAATTATATTGTTTAAATTAAATGTAAAATAGCTTGTATAAGCGAACTTTCTTTTTATATTCCTAACCGGGCTTAGAATCCGTGATCTTTAAGATGTATCATCCATCGAAATTCACAAAAATTTAGCGCAGCAAAGAGGTTCTTGAAAGTATGCTAAAGAGGTCACAAATAATTCGTGATCAAAAATATTTTCCGGTTATTGAAAAACACGAAGGAATATGATTATTTTTACCACAACTTACTCAAAAAAGTTAAATTCAAATTTCTTTTCCCCCAGATGAAAAACATACCCATTATTTTCCAAGGACATAAAAAGGAAAATGCGTTGTAACTTTCGAACAGTAAAATTTTCATTACATTTACGAATCTCTAAAATTAAAAGCATTCAGTTTGATGGGATTTTTTAACGGAATTCATATTCTTAATCGTAAATTCTCGGTTTATCGAGTTTTTGAGTTTTGAGTCGTAAAGCTCCTTAACCTTCGCGTACCGACGCAGAAAAAATTCTTTAATCTTTAAAGTTATTTAGCTTATAATTTTTGTTTCTCGTAAAAGTATGTTTTTGCATCTGATTGGAATAACTTCGAGTGAAACCTAAAATTGTAATATTTATTCAATCAAGAAAATATTAGCGATTCCCAAACAAAATTTTGAAACAGAAAAACCAGAAAAAGATTTGGTCGCATCTAAGTGTTGAATGCAGGACCGTTCGAGAGTCGCTAATATTGACATTTGGGAGGCGGAAATGGGTACCGCCGCCCCGGGAACCTTAATTGGATAACCAACACCTCTACTATAAGTCACTCCAAGTGATTCGCTACGTTTGGTGATTTAGCAGGGGTGCCCGGGTTCATGGGGTGAGGTTTGTCTAGATCTTGAAGGTGGATGACCAGAACACACTGAATCCCAGATTCCAACCCACCCCTTATACCATTTTCCCCAGAACTCTCCTTTCCTTCAATTCCTTAAAAAAAAACTCCACACAGAATCCCCAAAGATGACAAAGGCCCTGAGGGAAATTATTTTCCTCATGGCCTCCTGTATGGAGCTCATGTAAAAAAAAAAAAAACAAATTGTCTTCAATGATTATTTTTAATTGTTTCGTTGTTATGAAATTATTTTTTATACCATTCATCCAATCATGATGAAACTTTGAGATGCTGGTACAAAGAGTACTTAAGAGAATAATAACAGTTATGCAGACCACATGATTACAAGAATGGCCATTCAGATTTGGACGCCAAATTCAGCTAAATACATTTCAACCAATTTTTTTTTTTAAAATTACTTCCTCACTAAAAAGAAATTGTATATTCATACAGAAATTATAATCACTTCCAAGGAAAATAAATTATATATGGCCTAAGTCATATTTGGGGAAGTTGTGTGGCGGGCAAAAGGAAGTTTTAGGAAGGAAAAAGGTACGAATGGTGGGCAGAAATCTGGGAGTCAATGTGGCCTAGTGATGGACGTATGAATTCATCCCACCCACTACGGTGCAAGACGATTGGCCGAGAGAGTCTTATTGGATAGCTCTAGGAGAATTCCCTCAATCAGTCTCTCCCGATCCATTCACGAAAGTAATCGCCGCCAAGACCTAGACAAACCTCACTTCATGAACCAAGGCAGACTTGTAGTGATCTATGTCAGGATATCCAATAAATGGTACCAGGGGCGGCGACGCCCGTACCCGCCTACCAAAGTGAAAAGAGTGTACAAACCCCTTTTTAAAGGCAACCACCAGAATCGAAACGTCAAATGGCTTAAATCGTATTTGGTGACCAGATCTAAATAGCTATGTACTTTTCTCCCCCAAATCCCCCTCAATACCCCAATTGGGGATGCCACTAGAAACGTTGTGCCAAGTGGCTGAGAGCAGTCGGCGCCCTGATGCGGTACTCACTTAAAAAAGGCTACACTAGTTTACAGTTTCAATTTATTTTTATAGAACCAGTATCTACAACTACAGGCAGTTACTTTTGCAGACTGTTAATTATTAGAATAAATCAAATTTTCTAACTTTTCTAAATAACTCTAAAACGACGGTAACGCCGGTGTGTCATCTTGGATTATAAAGGGAGTGTTCGAATTCGGTACGGGTAGGTTATGGCGCGGGTAGAAAACCATTTCGGGTCAAGGGTACTTGGGCACCCTAATGAACCGCGTTAAACTTTCATACTGGCTGCCCGCGTTACTTAGGCCCTACAAGCACGTTAAATACTTAAAAAGGTTATTAATAACTATTCTACTTTGTAGATAAAGTGAATTATTTATTAACAAGGCGTGTTACTATGTGCGCAAACATTTGCTCATTCTTTCTTTTCTAGCTGAAACATAGACTGGTTTTGTAAACAGACCGTAGACAGTAGACTTCGCAGCCAAAAGAGCATGATCCTAATTTTCTGTTATTTAATAAATCAAAGCTAAAACTTCCCCTGAAGAAGTGTAATTAGGTAGGTCCTTAAATACCAAGTTACTTAATTATGAATCATATATTTTACGATATTTTTATAATTTTCTCTTATCTATACAAATATTATAAATGCGAAACTGCATATTTGTTTGTTACGCTCTCACGCTTAAACCACTTGCCTGATTTTAAAAATTCTTACACCAATAGAATGCTTAATTATAATAGAGTAATATAAATTGTATATAATGGTAAGCTCTGGCGTTATGAAATATATTATTATTATATATAATTTTAATAATAAAATATAATATTATTATATAAAAAAATTATATTTTATATATAATATATAATTATTATTTTTTTTAATTAATATAGATATATATAAGTGTACAGTGGTGTTATATAAACTAAATATTGGTACAGAAATTATTTAAAATTGCAATCTCACCAATGAAGAAGCTAGATTTTGTGCTTGATGAGCGAGTTACTCTAATTAAAACAGAAATAGAATAACATTATGCAGTAGGTAAGTGTATATTAGGAACAGTTGAAACTTCTGAATCATCTGTATGTGAAGGTGTACCTACATACATAGAATACGGTTTCATACTAAAATATTGTGCACTTTAGAGAAATTCTAAATCTAAATAGAATAAAGATGAATAAAGATTGATAATAAATAGAAAGAAAGAGAAAAACGTAATTATTTAGTTAATTATTCCTGATGAAGTGAAGCTTCAGTTTGAGTTTCAGTTTATTGATGTCTTTGATTTTTTTATTTCAATCGGAAGTTTGTTGAAATACTTTATTCCTAAGTAGATATAATTATTTTGCATTAGTTTGGTATTTTGACGTTTTGATTATATTTATTATTCGTTTTCTGTCCCTAGGGGAGTTATTGCTAACGTCAGAAGAAAAGCGAAACAAATCGTTGCCTTGGAAACGATGTTGATATATTTGCGGGAAATTCTATTTCAGGCGTCGTTGTTAATATCTATCTCCAAAAATGAATCTCCTTAAAATTGGAGGAGGAGGTATGAGGAAGGAGGAAACGGGATGAATGGGAAAGGAGACGTAGGGAGAAACAATTTCTATATTAAATGGCATAGCAACGCATGCTGGACATCAGCTGGTTTTATTATATAGCGAAACCGAAGTTTGCTTTAAAATCATAAGATTTTTAAGTAGATTCAATAAGTACGTACAAACGTAAATACTGAATAATAAGAATTGTATGATAATTCTTTTTTCAGACTTTCTTCAGGCAGTAGGTACCATAAAATGGAAAATATGCTAAAAAGAAAGTCCAAATAAATACGAAGATTTCAAGTTTGACAGAATTACATAGGTTGAAATTACAAAATATATATTATAATATTACTACTCAGGGTGCGGCAGCATAACTACTTTTTTTTTAATTCACACCATTTAGTCGGTTGATGTCGTAGCGGAGCGCAAATTATCTCGTTCGAGGGAAAGTTTTTCCCGGCACAGTTAAGTTGCCATCATGAGTTAAAACAGTGAGAAGCGAACACATTAACCATGTTAATTGCTGTGATGCCAACTGCAATCGTAGATTTAAAATCGTGGTAAATTACCTCGCCGTTCAAAAACAGTTTTTATGAAAAAAATTGCCATAAACAAAAATTCTTTAAAAAAATGGAATTCTCCAACCGTAAAAATCTTTATTTCAAACGTTATTTTATTTTCCACGAAATTTTGGTTTTATAGCGAAAAATTCATAAAACATGACAAAGTTTAATTTTTAAGAAAATAGCTTGAAAAACCAACGCATGCTTTTCTCAGCAAAATCTATCTTTAAACCTTTATTTGACTATCCATGAATTTTGGGTTGAAAGCTATAAATACATTTACCGTGAAAAAATGCTATTTTAAGGAAAATTGCTCAAAACTAAAATTCTTTAAATAAACAAAATGCTTTCCCATTAAATTCTATCATTTAACCGTTATGTCGTTAACCAAGAAATTTTGGTTTGAACGCAATCAATTCATTAACAATGAAAAACGTAAATTTTAAAGAAAATTGCTTTAAAATTAAAATCTTTAAAAAAACGAAATGCTTTTCCCATTTAATTAAATCTTTCACTATCCGTTTTTTTATTATCCATGAAATTTTTGTTTGAAAGCAATAAATTTATTAACGGTGAAAAAATGCTTTTTTAAAGAAAATTGCTTCAATCTAAAATCACTTTGTAAAAATGGAATTATTCAAATATAAAAATCTATCTTTTACCCGTACTTTCATTTTCCATGATATTTTGGTTTTATAGCGAAAAATTGATAAATCATGAAAAAATGTTATTTAAGAGAAAATTGCTTAAAACGAAATTCTTTAAAAAAAAAGATTTTCCCATTAAATTCTATCTTTTTCAAAGAAAATTGTTTAAAAATTAAACTCTTTAAAAGACGGAATTCTTCAACCGTAAAAATCTTTTTTCTAACCGTAATTTCATTTTCCATGAAATTTGGATGAGAAGCACAAAATTTATTAACAATGAAAAAGTTTAATTTAAAAGAAAATTGCTTTAAAATTAAATTCTTTAAGAAACCAAATGCTTTTGCCATTTTAATCTATCTTTAAACCGTTGTTTTATTATCCATGAAATTTTTGCTCGAAAGCAATAAATTTACTTATCGTGAAAAAATGTTATTTTAAAGAAAATTGCTTAAAACGAAATTCTTTATAAAAAATGTTTTTCCCATTAAAGTCAATCTTTTAACCGTTTTTTCATTTACCGAGAAATTTTGGTTTGAACGCAATAAATTCATTAACCATGAAAAAATTTTTTTTAAAGAAAATTGTTTAAATTTTTGTTATTGTTTTTGGGGTGTTATGCCGTGTTTCGCTACCTCCTTCTTTAGCCAACGTTTCGGACAGCGTTACAGTGTCCATCATCAGGGCAGATGAGTAAATGATATTGGTGAGAGTGTTTACTTATGTGTGTCGAATCGATACCGTGCTGCCAGCTCCATTTCTCTACGAGCTGGTATTAGAAAACATTCAGCATGGTTTTTTGCGTTTAGCTTTGGTGTAGCCGTCAATTACTGGATACCAAGAACTATTGAGCTTAGCTCCGTCGTCTCTGTTAATATTGATGGGGTTTTTATGGATTTCAATTGCCTCCGTAATTAGGCGTGCTCTGTAAGTTTTGGGTCTTCCCAGGACTTCATGAACAAATCCAAAGTAATGGCCGGTTTCGATTAAGTGCTCGGCGATTGCCGATTTGTCAGGGTGGCCAAGTTTACAAGCACGAAAGTGTTCCGAAATCCTTTTGGAGATCGTCCGCTCTGTCTGGCCTACATAGACCTTGTCACATCCGGAACAGCTGAGTTTATATACTCCATCTGTTTCCAGAGGAAACTTAGTCTTTGCCGACCTCAGTAGGTTTGCTTTTAACCGTTATAACATTTACCAAGAAATTTTGTTTGAACGCAATAAATTCATTAAGCATGAAAAAAAATTTTTTTAAAGAAAATTGTTTCATAATTAAATTCTTTAAAAAACGGAATTCTTCAACCGTAATATCTTTATTTTAAGGGAAATTTCATTTTCCAGGAAATTTGGATGAAAAACACAAAATTTATTAACAATTAAAAACGTTAATTTTAAAGAAAATTGTTTAAATATTAAATTCTTTAAAAAACGGAATTCTTCAACCGTAAAAATCTTTATTTTAACCATTATTTCATTTTCGAGGAAATTTTGGTTGAGAAGCAAATTTTTTTATTTATTTATTAATAAACGCCCTTTTTCGGGGCTTTTACATATAAAGCATAGTTAGAAAAATACATTTAATTGCATGTAACTGAACTGCCTCAATAACAATATTTTATATTTTTTCAAAGATAAATTGAAGATGTCCACTGACTTGTTTCCCTATTGTTTCCCTCCATTAGTATTCTGGGCAAAGAGGAATACATATGGAAGTTAGTCCCAGAAACAATGAAAAACGTTAATTTTAAAGAAAATTGCTTTAAAATTAAATTCTTTAGATAACGAAATGCTTTTCCCATGTTAATCTATCTTTAAACTGTTATTTTATTATCCATGAAATTTTGGTTTGAGAGCAATAAATACATTTACCGTTAAAATATGTTATTTGAAAAAAAATTGCTTATCACAAAAATTCTTTATAAAACAGAAATGATTTTCCCATTAAATTCTATCTTTAAACCTTTATTTCATTTACCAAGAAATATTGGCTTGAAGGCAATATATTCATTAAACATAAAAAAATGTTATTTTAAAGAAAATGGCTTGAGAAAAAAAAAAAAGAGATTTTCCCATTGAATTCTATCTTTTTAAAGAAAATTGTTTATATATTAAATTCTTTAAAAAACGGAATTCTTCAACCGTAAGAATCTTTATTTTAACAGTAATTTCATTTTCGAGGAAATTTTGGTTGAGAAGCAAAAAATTTATTTACAATTAAAAACGTTATTTTAAAGCAAATTGCTTTAAAATGAAATTCTTTAAAACACGAAATGCTTTACCCATTTAAATCTTTAAACCGTTGTTTTATAATCCCTGAAATTTTTGTTTGAAAGCAATAAATTAACTTACCGTGAAAAATGCTATTTTAAAGAAAATTCCTTCAACCTAAAATTCCATTGAACAAAAGGAATTATTCAAACATAAAAATCTATTTTTTACCCGTAATTGCATTTTCCATGAAATTTTGGTTTTAAAGCAAAAACTTTATTAATCATGAAAAAATGTTATTTTAAAGAAAATTGCTTAAAACGAAATTCTTTAAGAAAATTGATTTTCCCATTAAATTCTATCTTTTAACCGTTGTTTCATTTTCCAAGATTTTTGGTTTGAACGCAATAAATTCATTAACCATGAAAAAATTTTTATTTAAGGAAAATTGTTTAAAAATTAAATTCTATAAAAAACGGAATTCTTCAACCGTAAAAATCTTTTTTCTAATTTCATTTTCCATGAAATTTGGATGAGAAGCACAAAATTTATTAACAATGAAAAAGTTTAATTTAAAAGAAAATTGCTTTAAAATTAAATTCTTTAAAAAACCAAATGCTTTTGCCATTTTAATCTATCTTTAAACAGTTGTTTTACTATCCATGAAATTTTCGCTTGAAAGCAATAAATTTATTTACCGTGAAAAAATGCTATTTTAAAGAAAATTGCTTCAATCTAAAACTCCTTTGAAAAAAATGAATTATTCAAACATAAAAATCTATCTTTCACCCGTAATTGCATTTTCCATGATATTTTTGTTTAAAAGCGAAAAATTCGTTGATCATGAAAAAATGTTATTTTAAAGAAAATTGCTTAAAACGAAATTCTTTAAGAAAATTGATTTTCCCATTAAATTCTATCTTTTAACCGTTGTTTCATTTACCAAGATTTTTGGTTTGAACGCAATAAATTCATTAACCATGAAAAAAAATTTTTTAAGGTAAATTGTTTGAATATTAAATTCTTTTAAAAACGGAATTCTTCAACCGTAAGAATCTATATTTTTTTATTTATTTATTTTAAGGGAAATTTCATTTTCCAGGAAATTTGGATGAGAATCACAAAATTTTATAACAATTGAAAACGTTAATTTAAAAAAAATTGTTAAAATATTGAATTCTTTAAAAAACGGTTCAACCCTCAAAATCTTTATTTTAACCGTTATTTCATTTTCGAGGAAATTTTGGTTAAAAAGCAAAAAATTTATTAACAATGAAAAACGTTAATTTTAAAGAAAATTGCTTTAGAATTAAATTCTTTAAAAAACGAAATGCTTTTGCCATTTTAATCTATCTTTAAACCGTTGTTTTATTATCCATGAAATTTTTGCTCGAAAGCAATAAATTTACTTATCGTGAAAAAATGTTATTTTAAAGAAAATTGCTTAAAACGAAATTCTTTAAAAAAAATGTTTTTCCCATTAAAGTCAATTAGAATTAAATTCTTTAAAAAACGAAATGCTTTTCCCCATTTAAATCTATCTTTAAACAGTTGTTTTATTATCCATGAAATTTTTATTTGAAAGCAATAAATTTATTAACTGAATAAATTTTAAACTGCTTCAATCTACAATTCCTTTGAAAAAATGGAATTATTCACACATAAAAATCTATCTTTTACCCGTTCTTTCGTTTTCCATGATATTTTGGTTTTATAAAAAAAATTCATTTATCATTAAAAAATGTTATTTTAAAGAAAATTGCTTAAAATGAAATTCTTTTAAAAAAATGTTTTTCCCATTAAATTCTATTTTTTTTAAAGAAAATTGTTTAAAAATTAAATTCTTTTATAAACGGAATTCTTCAACCGTAAAAATCTTTATTTTTACTGTAATTTCATTTCCCAGGAAATTTTGGTTGAGAAGCAAAAAATTCATTAACAATGAAAAACGTAAATTTTAAAGAAAATTAATTTTATCCGTAATTTCGTTTTCGAGGAAATTTTGGTTGAGAAGCAAAATATTTATTAACAATGAAAAACGTTAATTTTAAAGAAAATTGCTTTGAAATGAAGTTCTTTAAAAAAGAAATACTTTTCCAATATAAATCTATCTTTAAACCGTTGTTTTATTATCCATAAAATTTTTGTTTGAAAGCAATAAAATAACTTACCGTGAAAAAATGCTATTTTAAAGAAAATTCCTTCAATCTAAAATTCCTTTAAAAAAATGGAATTATTCAAACTTAAAAATCTCTCTTTTACCCGTAATTGCATTTTCCATGAAATTTTGGTTTTAAAGCGAAAAATTCGTTGATCATGAAAAAAATGTTATTTTAAAGAAGTTTGCTTTAAACGAAATTCTTTAAAAAACATGATTTTCCCATAAAATTCTATCTTTTAACCGTTATTTCCTTTAACAAGTAATTTTGGTTTGAAAGCAATAAATTCATTAACCATGAAAAAAGTTTTTTTTAAAAAAAATTGTTCGAAAATTCAATTCATTAAACACTGGAATTCTTCAACCGTAAAAATCTTTATTTTAACCGTAATTTCATTTTCCATGAAATTTGGATGAGAAGCACAAAATTTATTAACAATGAAAAACGTAAATTTTAAAGAAAATTGCTTTGAAATTAAAGTTTTTAAAAAACGAAATGATTTTCCCATTTAAATCTTTCTTTTAACCGTTGTTTTATTATCCATGAAATTTTTGGTTTGAAAGCAATAAATTAACTTAGAGTGAAAAAATTCTATTTTAAAGAAAATTCCTTCAATCTAAAATTCCTTTGAAAAAATGGAAGTATTCAAACTTAAAAATCTATCTTTTACCCGTAATTGCATTTTCCATGAAATTTTGGTTTTAAAGCGAAAAATTCGTTGATCATGAAAAAATGTTATTTTAAAGAAGTTTGCTTAAAACCAAATTCTTTAAAAAACATGATTTTCCCATAAAATTCTATCTTTTAACCGTTATTTTATTTAACAAGTAATTTTGATTTGAACGCAATAAATTCATTAACCATGAAAAAAGTTTTTTTAAAGAAAATTGTTCGAAAATTCAATTCATTAAACACCGGAATTCTTCAACCGTAAAAATCTTTATTTTAACCGTAATTTCATTTTCCAGGAAATTTGGATGAGAAGCACAAAATTTAATTCGAATGAAAAAGTTTAATTTTAAAGAAAATTGCTTAAATATTAAATTCTTTAAAAAAACGGAATAAATCATCAGTTAAAATCTTTATTTTAAGCGTAATATCATTTTCCAGGAAATTTTGGTTTAAGAAGCAAAACATTCATTAACCATTAGAACGTTAATTTTAAAGAAAATTGCTTTAAAATTAAATTCTTTAAATACGAAATGCTTTTCCCATTTAAATCTATCTTTAAACCATTGTTTTATTATGCATGAAATATTTGTTTGAAAGCAATAAATTTATTAACGGTGAAAAAATGCTATTTTAAAGAAAACTGCTTCAATCTACAATTCCTTTGAAAAAAAGGAATTATTCAAACATAAAAATCTATCTTTTACTTGTACTTTCATTTTCCATGAAATTTTGGTTTTAAAGCAAAAAATTCGTTAATAATGTAAAATTGTTATTATTATTTATTATTTTAACTTTATGAGTAAAACCTCAAGCTGTAATATTTAATTAAATGAAGACATTATGAGCGAAACTCAATCGAAAATCTGGAAACAGAAAAATTAAATCCGAATTGGATATCGACACCTTAGCTCAGTGGATAAGAGCGCCCAACCCGGTAAGTAGGGAGGTCCTGGGTTCGAGTCCCAGAGGTGCCAATATCTTTTTCTGATTTTTCTGTTTCCAGATTTTCGATTGAGTTGAAATATTGAATATTGCTCATAATGTCTTCATTTAATTAAAATTGTTATTTTAAAGAAAATTGCTTAAAATGAAATTCTCTAAAAAACGGAATAGTTCATCCGTTAACATCTTTATTTTAACCGTTATTTCATTTTCCAGGAAATTCGGATGAGAAGCACAAAATTTATTAACAATAAAAAACATAAATTTTAAAGAAAATTTCTTTAAGATTAAATTCTTTAAAAAACGATTTGCTTTTCCCATTTAAATCTATATTTTATCCGTTAATTTATTATCCATGAAATTTTGGTACGAAAGCAATAAATACATTTACCGTAAAAATATGCTTTTTTTTTAAATTTGCTTAAAACTAAAATTCTTTTTAAAAAAGAAATGATTTTCCCATTAAATTCTATCTTTTAACTTTTATTTAGGCAATAAATTCATTAAACATAAAATATATTTTTTAAAGAAAATTGCTTAAAAATTAGATTTTTTAAAAAACGCAATAATTCATCCATTAAATTCTTTATTTTAAGCGTAATTTCATTTTTCAGGAAATTTTGGTTTAAGGAGCAAAAAATTCATTAACAATGAAAAACGTAAATTTAAAAGAAAATTGCTTTAAAATTAATTCTTTTAAAAACGAAATGCTTTTCCCATTTAAATCTATCTTTTAACCGTTATTTTATTATCCATGAAATTTTGGTTTGAAATCAATAAATACATTTACCGTAAAAATATGCTATGTTTTAAAAATTTGTTTAAAACTAAAATTCTTT
The DNA here is from genome assembly GCA_936435175.1 of Glyphotaelius pellucidus. Classification (NCBI taxonomy): domain Eukaryota; kingdom Metazoa; phylum Arthropoda; class Insecta; order Trichoptera; family Limnephilidae; genus Glyphotaelius; species Glyphotaelius pellucidus. Next base: position 10,803,621 of record OW386557.1, on the reverse strand, counting down.
ATAAAAAAGAAATGATTTTCCCATTTAATTCTATCTTTAAACCTTTATTTAGGCAATAAATTCATTAAACATAAAATATATTTTTTAAAGAAAATTGCTTAAAAATTAAATTCTTTAAAAAACGCAATTATTCATCCATTAAATTCTTTATTTTAAGCGTAATTTCATTTTTCAGGAAATTTTGGTTTAAGGAGCAAAAAATTCATTAACTATGAAAAAACGTTAATTTTAAAGAAAATTGCTTTAAAATTAAATTCTTTAAAAAATGAAATGCTTTTCCCATTTAAATCTATCGTTAAACCGTTATCTTATTATCCATGAAATTTTGGTTTGAAATCAATAAATACATTTAACGTAAAAATATGCTATTTTTTAAAAATTTGTTAAAAACTAAAATTCTTTATAATATAGAAATGATTTTCCCATTAAATTCTATCTTTTAACCTTTATTTAGGCAATAAATTCATTAAACATAAAATATATTTTTTAAAGAAAATTGCTTAAAAATTAAATTCTTTAAAAAATGCAATTATTCATCCATTAAATTCTTTATTTTAAGCGTAATTTCATTTTTCAGGAAATTTTGGTTTAAGGAGCAAAAAATTCATTAACTATGAAAAACGTTAATTTTAAAGAAAATTGCTTTAAAATTAAATTCCTTAAAAAACGAAATGCTTTTCCCATTTAAATCTATCTTTAAACCGTTATTTTATTATCCATGAAATTTCGGTTTGAAAGCAATAAATACATTTATCGTAAAAATTGGATTTACTTAAAAAAAATTGCTTAAAACTAAAATTCTTTACAAAAACCAAATCCTTTTCCCATTAAAATCTATCTTTAAACCGTTTTTTATTATCCATGAAATTTTGGTTTGAAAGCAATAAATACATTTACCGTAAAAATATGCTATTTGTTACTTACTTTTTACGGTGAAAAAATGCTATTTTAAATAAAATTGCTTCAATCTAAAACTCCTTTTAAAAAAATGGAATTATTCGAACATAAAAATCTTTCTTACACCCGTTATTGCATTTTTCATGATATTTTGGTTTTAAAGCGAAAAATTCGTTAATCATGAAAAAATGTTAAAGATATTTGCTGAAAATGAAATTCTTTAAAAAAATGATATTCCCATTAAATTCTTTTTTTTTTTTAAGAAAATTGTTTAAAAATTAATTTCTTTAAAAAACGGAATTCTTCAACCGTAAAAATCTTTATTTAAATCGTAATTTCATTTTCGAGGAAATTTTGGTTGAGAAGCAAAAAATTTATTAACAATGAAAAACGTTAATTTTAAAGAAAATTGCTTTAAAATTAAATTCTTTAAAAAATGCAATTATTCATCCATTAAATTCTTTATTTTAAGCGTAATTTCATTTTTCAGGAAATTTTGGTTTAAGGAGCAAAAAATTCATTAACTATGAAAAACTTTAATTTAAAAGAAAATTGCTTTAAAATTAAATTCCTTAAAAAACGAAATGCTTTTCCCATTTACATCTATCTTTAAACCGTTAATTTCTTATCCATGAAATTTTGGTTTCAAAGCAATAAATACATTTACCGTAAAAATATGCTATTTTTTAAAAATTTGCTTAAAACAAAAATTCTTTATAAACAAGAAATGATTTCCCCATTAAATTCTATCTTTTAATCTTTATTAAGGCAATAAATTCATTAAACATAAAAAAATATTTTTCAAAGAAAATGGTTTAAAAATTAAATTCTTTCAAAAACGCAAATATTCATCCATTCAATTCTTTATTTTAAGCGTAATTTCATTTTTCAGGAAATTTTGGTTTAAGGAGCAAATAATTCATTAACAATGAAAAACGTAAATTTAAAAGAAAATTGCTTTAAAATTAATTCTTGTAAAAACGAAATGCTTTTCCCATTTAAATCTATCTTTTAACCGTTATTTTATTATCCATGAAATTTTGGTTTGAAATCAATAAATACATTTACCGTAAAAATATGCTATGTTTTAAAAATTTGTTTAAAACTAAAATTCTTTATAAAAAAGAAATGATTTTCCCATTTAATTCTATCTTTAAACCTTTATTTAGGCAATAAATTCATTAAACATAAAATATATTTTTAAAGAAAATTGCTTAAAAATTAAATTCTTTAAAAAACGCAATTATTCATCCATTAAATTCTTTATTTTAAGCGTAATTTCATTTTTCAGGAAATTTTGGTTTAAGGAGCAAAAAATTCATTTACAATGAAAAACGTTAATTTAAAAGAAAATTGCTTTAAAATTAAATTCTTTAAAAAATGAAATGCTTTTCCCATTTAAATCTATCTTAAAACCGTTATCTTATTATCCATGAAATTTTGGTTTGAAATCAATAAATACATTTACCGTAAAAATATGCTATTTTTTAAAAATTTGTTTAAAACTAAAATTCTTTATAAAAAAGAAATGATATTCCCATTTAATTCTATCTTTAAACCTTTATTTAGGCAATAAATTCATTAAACATAAAATATATTTTTTAAAGAAAATTGCTTAAAAATTAAATTCTTTAAAAAACGCAATTATTCATCCATTAAATTCTTTATTTTAAGCGTAATTTCATTTTTCAGGAAATTTTGGTTTAAGGAGCAAAAAATTCATTAACAATGAAAAACTTTAATTTAAAAGAAAATTGCTTTAAAATTAAATTCTTTAAAAAATGAAATGCTTTTCCCATTTAAATCTATCTTTAAACCGTTATCTTATTATCCATGAAATTTTGGTTTGAAATCAATAAATACATTTAACGTAAAAATATGCTATTTTTTAAAAATTTGGTAAAAACTAAAATTCTTTATAATATAGAAATGATTTTCCCATTAAATTCTATCTTTTAACCTTTATTTAGGCAATAAATTCATTAAACATAAAATATATTTTTTAAAGAAAATTGCTTAAAAATTAAATTCTTTAAAAAATGCAATTATTCATCCATTAAATTCTTTATTTTAAGCGTAATTTCATTTTTCAGGAAATTTTGGTTTAAGGAGCAAAAAATTCATTAACTATGAAAAACGTTAATTTTAAAGAAAATTGCTTTAAAATTAAATTCCTTAAAAAACGAAATGCTTTTCCCATTTAAATCTATCTTTAAACCGTTAATTTATTATCCATGAAATTTCGGTTTGAAAGCAATAAATACATTTATCGTAAAAATTGGATTTACTTAAAAAAAATTGCTTAAAACTAAAATTCTTTACAAAAACCAAATCCTTTTCCCATTAAAATCTATCTTTAAACCGTTTTTTATTTTCCATGAAATTTTGGTTTGAAAGCAATAAATACATTTACCGTAAAAATATGCTATTTGTTACTTACTTTTTACGGTGAAAAAATGCTATTTTAAATAAAATTGCTTCAATCTAAAACTCCTTTTAAAAAAATGGAATTATTCGAACATAAAAATCTTTCTTACACCCGTTATTGCATTTTTCATGATATTTTGGTTTTAAAGCGAAAAATTCGTTAATCATGAAAAAATGTTAAAGATATTTGCTGAAAATGAAATTCTTTAAAAAAATGATTTTCCCATTAAATTCTATTTTTTTTAAAGAAAATTGTTTAAAAATTAATTTCTTTAAAAAGCGAAATTCTTCAACCGTAAAAATCTTTATTTAAATCGTAATTTCATTTTCGAGGAAATTTTGGTTGAGAAGCAAAAAATTTATTAACTATGAAAAACGTTAATTTTAAAGAAAATTGCTTTAAAATTAAATTCTTTAAAAAACGAAATGCTTTTCCCATTTACATCTATCTTTAAACCGTTAATTTCTTATCCATGAAATTTTTTGTTTCAAAGCAATAAATACATTTACCGTAAAAATATGCTATTTTTTTAAAATTTGCTTAAAACAAAAATTCTTATTCATTAAACATAAAATATATTTTTCAAAGAAAATGGTTTAAAAATTAAATTCTTTCAAAAACGCAAATATTCATCCATTCAATTCTTTATTTTAAGCGTAATTTCATTTTTCAGGAAATTTTGGTTTAAGGAGCAAAAAATTCATTTACAATGAAAAACATAAATTTTAAAGTAAATTGCTTTTAAATTAAATTCTTTAAAAAACGAATTGCTTTTCCCATTTGAATCTTTCTTTTAACCGTTATTTTATTATCCATGAAATTTTGGTTTGAAAGCAATCAATACATTTACCGTAAAAATAGGCTTTATTCGAAAAAATTGCTTAAAACTAAAATTCTTTACAAAAACCAAATGCTTTTCCCATTAAAATCTATATTTTAAACGTTATTTCATTTACCAAGAAATTTAAATTTTAATTAAAACAATGAAAAAGTTAAATTTTAAAGAAAATTGTTTAAAAAATTTAATTCTTTAAAAAACGGAATTCTTCAACAGTAAAAATCTTTATTTTAATCGTGATTTCATTTTCGAGGAAACTTTGGTTCAGAAGCAAAAAATTTATTTGCAATGAAAAACGTTAATTTTAAAGAAAATTGCTTTAAAATTAAATTCTTTAAAAAACGAAATGCTTTTCCCATTGAAATCTATCTTTCAACCGTTGTTTTATTATCCATGAAATTTTTGTTTGAAAGCAATAAATTAACTAACCGTGAAAAAATACTATTTTAAAGAAAACTGCTTCAATCTACAATTCCTTTGAAAAAATAGAATTATTCAAACTTAAAAATCTATCGTTTATTTACCGTTATTTCATTTACCAAGAAATTTTGTTTTGAACGCAATAAATTTATTAACCATCAAAAAAAAATTTAAAAAACGGAATTATTCATACGTTAAAATCTATATTTTAAGCAAATGTTCATTTTTCAGGCAATTTTGGTTTAAGAAGCAAAACATTCATTAACCATTAGAACGTTAATTTTAAAGAAAATTGCTTAAAAATTAAATTCTTCAAATACGAAATGCTTTTCCCATTTAAATCTATCTTTAAACCATTGTTTTATTATCCATGAAATATTTGTTTGAAAGCAATAAATTTACTAACGGTGAAAAAATGCTATTTTAAAGAAAACTGCTTCAATCTACAATTCCTTTGAAAAAAAGGAATTATTCAAACATAAAAATCTATCTTTTACCCGTACTTTCATTTCCCATGAAATTTTGGTTTTAAAGCAAAAAATTCGTTAATCATGTAAAATTGTTATTTTAAAGAAAATTGCTTAAAATAAAATTCTCTAAAAAACGGAATTGTTCATCCCTTAAAATCTTTATTTTAAGCGTAATATGATTTTTCAGGAAATTTTGGTTTTAAGCAATAAATACATATACCGTAAAAATATGCTATTTGTTAAACAATTGCTTAAAACCACAAATTCTTTATAAAAAAGAAATGATTTTCCCATTAAAGTCTATATATTCATTTAACATAAATTTTTTTTTAAAGAAAATTGTTTAAAAATTAAATTCCTTAAAAAACGGAATTCTTCAACCGTAAAAATCTTTATTTTAACCGTTATTTCATTTTCCAGGAAATTCGGATGAGAAGCACAAAATTTATTAACAATAAAAAACGTAAATTTTAAAGAAAATTTCTTTAAGATTAAATTCTTTAAAAAACGATTTGCTTTTCCCATTAAAATCTATCTTTTAACCGTTAATTTATTATCCAAGAAATTTTGGTATGAAAGCAATAAATACATTTACCGTAAAAATATGCTTTTTTTTTTTAATTTGCTTAAAACTAAAATTATTTTTAAAAATAAATGATTTTCCCATTAAATTCTATCTTTTAACCTTTATTAAGGCAATAAATTCATTAAACATAAAATATATTTTTTAAAGAAAATTGCTTAATATTTAGATTTTTTAAAAAACGCAATAATTCATCCATTAAATTCTTTATTTTAAGCGTAATTTCATTTTTCAGGAAATTTTGGTTTAAGTAGTAAAAAATTCATTTTAAAACGTAAATTTAAAAGAAAATTGTTTTAAAATTAAATTCTTTTAAAAACGGAATGCTTTTCCCATTTAAATCTATCTTTAAACCGTTATTTTATTATCCATGAAATTTTGGTTTGAAATCAATAAATACATTTACCGTAAAAATATGCTATTTTTTAAAAATTTGTTTAAAACTAAAATTTTTTCTAGAAAAGAAATGATTTTCCCATTAAATTCTATCTTTTAACCTTTATTTAGGCAATAAATTCATTAAACATAAAATATATTTTTTAAAGAAAATTGCTTAAAAATTAAATTCTTTAAAAAACGCAATTATTCATCCATTAAATTCTTTATTTAAGCGTAATTTCATTTTTCAGGAAATTTTGGTTTAAGGAGCAAAAAATTAATTAACAATGAAAATCGTTAATTTTTAAGAAAATTGCTTTTAAATTAAATTCCTTAAAAAACGAAATGCTTTTCCCATTTAAATCTATCTTTAAACCGTTATTTTATTATCCATGAAATTTCGGTTTGAAAGCAATAAATACATTTATCGTAAAAATAGGATTTATTTAAAAAAAATTGCTTTAAACTAAAATTCTTTACAAAAACCAAATGCTTTTCCCATTAAAATCTATCTTTAAACCGTTTTTTATTATCCATGAAATTTTGGTTTGAAAGCAATAAATACATTTACCGTAAAAGTATGCTATTTGTAACTTACTTTTTACGGTGAAAAAATGCTATTTTAAATAAAATCGCTTCAATCTAAAGCTCCTTTTAAAAAAATGGAATTATTCGAACATAAAAATCTTTTTTTCACCCGTAATTGCATTTTCCATGATATTTTGGTTTTAAAGCGAAAAATTCGTGAATCATGAAAAAATGTTAAAGATAATTGCTGAAAATTAAATTCTTTAAAAAAAATGATTTTCCCATTAAATTCTATTTTTTTTAAAGAAAATTGTTTAAAAATTATTTTCTTTAAAAAACGGAATTCTTCAACCGTAAAAATCTTTATTTTAATCGTAATTTCATTTTCGAGGAAATTTTGGTTGAGAAGCAAAAAATTTATTAACAATGAAAAACGTTAATTTTAAAGAAAATTGCTTTAAAATTAAATTCTTTAAAAAACGAAATACTTTTCCCATTTAAATCTATCTTTAAACCGTTATTTTATTATCCATGAAATTTTGGTATGAAATCATTAAATTCATTTACCGTAAAAATATGCTATTTTTAAAAAATTTGCTTAAAACTAAAATTCTTTATAAACAAGAAATGATTTCCCCATTAAATTCTATCTTTTAATCTTTATTAAGGCAATAAATTCATTAAACATAAAATATATTTTTTAAAGAAAATGGCTTAAAAATTAAATTCTTTCAAAAACGCAATTATTCATTCATTAAATTCTTTATTGTAAGCGTTATTTCATTTTTCAGGAAATTTTGGTTTAAGGAGCAAAAAATTCATTTACAATGAAAAACATTAATTTTAAAGAAAATTGCTTTTAAATTAAATTCTTTAAAAAACGAAATGCTTTTCCCATTTGAATCTATCTTTAAACCGTTATTTTATTATCCATGAAATTTTGGTTTGAAAGCAATAAATACATTTACCGTAAAAATAGGCTTTATTCGAAAAAATTGCTTAAAACTAAAATTTTTTACAAAAACCAAATGCTTTTCCCATTAAAATCTATCTTTTAACCGTTATTTCATTTTCAAGAAATTTTTGTTTGAACGCAATAAATTCATTAACCATGAAAAATTTTTTTAAAAGAAAATTGTTTAAAAATTAAATTCTTTAAAAAACGGAATTCTTCAACCGTAAAAATCTTAATTTTAACCGTAATTTCATTTTCGAGGAAATTCGGATGAGCAGCACAAAATTTATTAACAATGAAAAAGTTAAATTTTAAAGAAAATTATTTAAAAAATTTAATTCTTTAAAAAACGGAATTCTTCAACAGTAAAAATCTTTATTTTAATCGTGATTTCATTTTCGAGGAAACTTTGGCTCAGAAGCAAAAAATTTATTTACAATGAAAAACGTTAATTTTAAAGAAAATTGCTTTAAAATTAAATTCTTTAAAAAACGAAATGCTTTTCCCATTTAAATCTATCTTTCAACCGTTGTTTTATTATCCATGAAATTTTGGTTTGAAAGCAATAAATTAACTAACCGTGAAAAAATGCTATTTTAAAGAAAACTGCTTCAATCTACAATCCCTTTGAAAAAATAGAATTATTCAAACTTAAAAATCTATCGTTTATTAACCGTTATTTCATTTACCAAGAAATTTTGTTTTGAACGCAATAAATTTATTAACCATCAAAATTTTTTTAAAAAACGGAATTATTCATCCGTTAAAATCTTTATTTTAAGCGTAATTTCATTTTTCAGGCAATTTTGGTTTAAGAAGCAAAACATTCATTAACCATTAGAACGTTAATTTTAAAGAAAATTGCTTAAAAATTAAATTCTTCAAATACGAAATGCTTTTCCCATTTAAATCTATCTTTAAACCATTGTTTTATTATCCATGAAATATTTGTTTGAAAGCAATAAATTTACTAACGGTGAAAAAATGCTATTTTAAAGAAAACTGCTTCAATCTACAATTCCTTTGAAAAAAAGGAATTATTCAAACATAAAAATCTATCTTTTACCCGTACTTTCATTTTCCATGAAATTTTGGTTTTAAAGCAAAAAATTCGTTAATCATGTAAAATTGTTATTTTAAAGATAATTGCTTAAAACGAAATTCTCTAAAAAACGGAATTGTTCATCCGTTAAAATCTTTATTTTAAAAGTATATGATTTTTCAGGAAATTTTGGTTTTAAGCAATAAATACATATACCGTAAAAATATGCTATTTGTTAAACAATTGCTTAAAAACAAAAATTCTTTATAAAAAAGAAATGATTTTCCCATTAAATTCTATATATTCATTACCGTTAAAATCTTACTTTTAACCGTAATTTCATTTTTCAGGAAATTCGCATGAGAAGAACAAAATTTATTAAAAATGAAAAAGTTTAATTATAAAGAAAATTGCTTAAAAATTTAATTCTTTTAAAAACGGAATTGTTCATCCTTTAAAATCTTTATTTTAAGCGAAATTTCATTTTTCAGGAAATTTTGGTTTTAAGCAATAAATACATATACCGTAAAAATATGCTATTTGTTAAACAATTGCTTAAAACCAAAAATTCTTTATAAAAAAAAATGATTTTCCCATTAAAGTCTATAGAAAATTTTTTTTTAAAGAAAATTGCTTAAAACGAAATTCCTTAAAAAAATGATTTTCCCAATTAATTCTATCTTTTAACCGTTATTTTATTAACCAAGAAATTTTGGTTTGAACGCATTAAATTCATTAACAATGAAAAAAAAAATTTAAAGAAAATTGTTTAAAAATTAAATTCCTTAAAAAACGGAATTCATCAACCGTAAAAATCTTTATTATAACCGTTATTTCATTTTCCAGGAAATTGGGATGAAAAGCACAAAATTTATTGACAATAAAAAACGTAAATTTTACAGAAAATTTCTTTAAGATTAAATTCTTTAAAAAACGATTTGCTTTTCCCATTTAAATCTATCTTTTAACCGTTAATTTATTATCCATTAAATTTTGGTATGAAAGCAATAAATACATTTACCGTAAAAATATGCTATTTTCTAAAAATTTGCTTAAAACTAAAATTCTTTTTAAAAAAGAAATGATTTTCCCATTAAATTCTATCTTTTAACCTTTATTTAGGCAATAAATTCATTAAACATAAAATATATTTTTTAAAGAAAATTGCTTAAAAATTAGGATTTTTAAAAAACGCAATAATTCATCCATTAAATTCTTTATTTTAAGCGTAATTTCATTTATCAGGAAATTTTGGTTTAAGGAGCAAAAAATTCATTAACAATGAAAAACGTAAATTTAAAAGAAAATTGCTTTAAAATTAAATTCTTTAAAAAACGAAATGCTTTTCGCATTTAAATCTATCATTACACCGTTATTTTATTATCCATGAAATTTTGGTTTGAAATCAATAAATACATTTACCGTAAAAATATGCTATTTTTTAAAAATTTGCTTAAAACTAAAATTTTTTTTAAAAAAGAAATGATTTTCCCATTAAATTCTATCTTTTTACCTTTATTTAGGCAATAAATTCATTAAACATAAAATATATTTTTAAAGAAAATTGCTTAAAAATTAAGTTCTTTAAAAAACGCAATTATTCATCCATTTAATTCTTTATTTTAAGCGTAATTTCATTTTTCAGGAAATTTTGGTTTAAGGAGCAAAAAATTCATTAACAATGAAAAACGTAAATTTTGAGAGAAAATTGTTTAAAAAATTAAATTCCTTAAAAAACGAAATGCTTTTCCCATTTCAATCTATCTTTAAACCGTTATTTTATTATCCATGAAATTTCGGTTTGAAAGCAATAAATACATTTTTAAAACTAAAATTCTTTACAAAAACCAAATGCTTTTCCCATTAAAATCTATCTTTAAGCCGTTATGTTATTATCCATGAAATTTTGGTTTGAACTCATTAAATACATTTACCGGAAAAATAAGCTATTTTTAAAAAAATTGCTTAAATCTAAAATTCTTTACAAAAACCAAATGCTTTTCCCATTAAAATCTATCTTTTAACCGTTATTTCATTTTCAAGAAATTTTTGTTTGAACGCAATAAATTCATTAACCATGAAAAATTTTTTTAAAAGAAAATTGTTTAAAAATTAAATTCTTTAAAAAACGGAATTCTTCAACCGTAAAAATCTTCATTTTAACCGTAATTTCATTTTCGAGGAAATTCGGATGAGCAGCACAAAATTTATTAACAATGAAAAAGTTAAATTTTAAAGAAAATTATTTAAAAAATTTAATTCTTTAAAAAACGGAATTCTTCAACAGTAAAAATCTTTATTTTAATCGTGATTTCATTTTCGAGGAAACTTTGGCTCAGAAGCAAAAAATTTATTTACAATGAAAAACGTTAATTTTAAAGAAAATTTCTTTAAAATTAAATTCTTTAAAAAACGAAATGCTTTTCCCATTTAAATCTATCTTTCAACCGTTGTTTTATTATCCATGAAATTTTGGTTTGAAAGCAATAAATTAACTAACCGTGAAAAAATGCTATTTTAAAGAAAACTGCTTCAATCTACAATCCCTTTGAAAAAATAGAATTATTCAAACTTAAAAATCTATCGTTTATTAACCGTTATTTCATTTACCAAGAAATTTTGTTTTGAACGCAATAAATTTATTAACCATCAAAATTTTTTTAAAAAACGGAATTATTCATCCGTTAAAATCTTTATTTTAAGCGTAATTTCATTTTTCAGGCAATTTTGGTTTAAGAAGCAAAACATTCATTAACCATTAGAACGTTAATTTTAAAGAAAATTGCTTAAAAATTAAATTCTTCAAATACGAAATGCTTTTCCCATTTAAATCTATCTTTAAACCATTGTTTTATTATCCATGAAATATTTGTTTGAAAGCAATAAATTTACTAACGGTGAAAAAATGCTATTTTAAAGAAAACTGCTTCAATCTACAATTCCTTTGAAAAAAAGGAATTATTCAAACATAAAAATCTATCTTTTACCCGTACTTTCATTTTCCATGAAATTTTGGTTTTAAAGCAAAAAATTCGTTAATCATGTAAAATTGTTATTTTAAAGATAATTGCTTAAAACGAAATTCTCTAAAAAACGGAATTGTTCATCCGTTAAAATCTTTATTTTAAAAGTATATGATTTTTCAGGAAATTTTGGTTTTAAGCAATAAATACATATACCGTAAAAATATGCTATTTGTTAAACAATTGCTTAAAAACAAAAATTCTTTATAAAAAAGAAATGATTTTCCCATTAAATTCTATATATTCATTACCGTTAAAATCTTACTTTTAACCGTAATTTCATTTTTCAGGAAATTCGCATGAGAAGAACAAAATTTATTAAAAATGAAAAAGTTTAATTATAAAGAAAATTGCTTAAAAATTTAATTCTTTTAAAAACGGAATTGTTCATCCTTTAAAATCTTTATTTTAAGCGAAATTTCATTTTTCAGGAAATTTTGGTTTTAAGCAATAAATACATATACCGTAAAAATATGCTATTTGTTAAACAATTGCTTAAAACCAAAAATTCTTTATAAAAAAAAATGATTTTCCCATTAAAGTCTATAGAAAAATTTTTTTTAAAGAAAATTGCTTAAAACGAAATTCCTTAAAAAAATGATTTTCCCAATTAATTCTATCTTTTAACCGTTATTTTATTAACCAAGAAATTTTGGTTTGAACGCATTAAATTCATTAACAATGAAAAAAAAATTTTAAAGAAAATTGTTTAAAAATTAAATTCCTTAAAAAACGGAATTCATCAACCGTAAAAATCTTTATTATAACCGTTATTTCATTTTCCAGGAAATTGGGATGAAAAGCACAAAATTTATTGACAATAAAAAACGTAAATTTTAAAGAAAATTTCTTTAAGATTAAATTCTTTAAAAAACGATTTGCTTTTCCCATTTAAATCTATCTTTTAACCGTTAATTTATTATCCATTAAATTTTGGTATGAAAGCAATAAATACATTTACCGTAAAAATATGCTATTTTCTAAAAATTTGCTTAAAACTAAAATTCTTTTTAAAAAAGAAATGATTTTCCCATTAAATTCTATCTTTTAACCTTTATTTAGGCAATAAATTCATTAAACATAAAATATATTTTTTAAAGAAAATTGCTTAAAAATTAGGATTTTTAAAAAACGCAATAATTCATCCATTAAATTATTTATTTTAAGCATAATTTCATTTATCAGGAAATTTTGGTTTAAGGAGCAAAAAATTCATTAACAATGAAAAACGTAAATTTAAAAGAAAATTGCTTTAAAATTAAATTCTTTAAAAAACGAAATGCTTTTCGCATTTAAATCTATCATTACACCGTTATTTTATTATCCATGAAATTTTGGTTTGAAATCAATAAATACATTTACCGTAAAAATATGCTATTTTTTAAAAATTTGCTTAAAACTAAAATTTTTTTTAAAAAAGAAATGATTTTCCCATTAAATTCTATCTTTTTACCTTTATTTAGGCAATAAATTCATTAAACATAAAATATATTTTTAAAGAAAATTGCTTAAAAATTAAGTTCTTTAAAAAACGCAAATATTCATCCATTTAATTCTTTATTTTAAGCGTAATTTCATTTTTCAGGAAATTTTGGTTTAAGGAGCAAAAAATTCATAAACAATGAAAAACGTAAATTTTGAGAGAAAATTGTTTAAAAAATTAAATTCCTTAAAAAACGAAATGCTTTTCCCATTTAAATCTATCTTTAAACCGTTATTTTATTATCCATGAAATTTCGGTTTGAAAGCAATAAATACATTTTTAAAACTAAAATTCTTTACAAAAACCAAATGCTTTTCCCATTAAAATCTATCTTTAAGCCGTTATGTTATTATCCATGAAATTTTGGTTTGAACTCATTAAATACATTTACCGGAAAAATAAGCTATTTTTAAAAAAATTGCTTAAATCTAAAATTCTTTACCAAAACCAAATGCTTTTCCCATTAAAATCTATCTTTAAACCGTTTTTTATTATCCATGAAATTTTGGTTTGAAAGCAAAAAATACATTTACCGTAAAAATAGGCTTTATTCGAAAAAATTGCTTAAAACTAAAATTCTTTACAAAAATCAAATGCTTTTCCCATTAAAGTCTATCTTTAAGCCGTTATTTTATTATCCATGAAAATTTGGTTTGAAATCATTAAATACATTTACCGTAAAAATAAGCTATTTTTAAAAAAATTGCTTAAATCTAAAATTCTTTATATAAACCATATGCTTTTTCCATTAAAATCTATCTTTAAACCGTTTTTTATTATCCATGAAATTTTGGTTTGAAAGCAAAAAAATACATTTACCGTAAAAGTATGCTATTTGTTACTTACTTTTTACGGTGAAAAAATGCTATTTTAAATAAAATTGCTTCAATCTAAAACTCCTTTTAAAAAAATGGAATTATTCGAACATAAAAATCTTTCTTTCACCCGTAATTGCATTTTCCATGATATTTTGGTTTTAAAGCTAAAAATTCGTTAATCATGAAAAAATGTTAAAGATAATTGCTGAATGAAATTCTTTAAAAAAAATGATTTTCCCATTATATTCTATTTTTTTTAAAGAAAAGTGTTTAAAAATTAATTTCTTTAAAAAACGGAATTCTTCAACCGTAAAAATCTTTATTTTAATCGTCATTTCATTTTCGGGGAAATTTTGGTTGAGAAGCAAAACATTCATTAACAATGAAGAACGTTAATTTTTAAAGAAAATTGCTTTAAAATTAAATTCTTTAAAAAACGGAATGCTTTTCTCATTTAAATCTATCTTTCAACCGTTGTTTTATTATCCATGAAATTTTTGTTTGAAAGCAATAAATTAACTAACCGTGAAAAAATGCTATTTTAAAGAAAACTGCTTCAATCTACAATTCCTTTGAAAAAAATAGAATTTTTCAAACTTAAAAATCTATCGTTTATTTACCGTTATTTAATTTACCAAGAAATTTTGTTTTGAACGCAATAAATTTATTAACAATCAAAAATTTTTTTAAAAAACGGAATTATTCATCCGTTAAAATCTTTATTTTAAGCGTAATTTCATTTTTCAGGCAATTTTGGTTTAAGAAGCAAGACATTCATTAACCATTAGAACGTTAATTTTAAAGAAAATTGCTTTAAAATTAAATTCTTTAAATACGAAATGCTTTTCCCATTTAAATCTATCTTTAAACCATTGTTTTATTATCCATGAAATATTTGTTTGAAAGTAATAAATTTATTAACGGTGAAAAAATGCTATTTTAGAGAAAACTGCTTCAATCTACAATTCCTTTGAAAAAAAGGAATTATTCAAACATAAAAATCTATCTTTTACCCGTACTTTCATTTTCCATGAAATTTTGGTTTTAAAGCAAAAAATTCGTTAATCATGTAAAATTGTTATTTTAAAGAAAATTGCTTAAAATGAAATTCTCTAAAAAACGGAATTGTTCATCCGTTAAAATCTTTATTTTAAGCGTAATATGATTTTTCAGGAAATTTTGGTTTTAAGCAATAAAAACATATACCGTAAAAATATGCTATTTGTTAAACAATTGCTTAAAACCAAAAATTCTTTATAAAAAAGAAATGATTTTCCCATTAAAGTCTATATATTCATTAAACATAAAAATTTTTTTTTTAAGAAAATTGCTTAAAACGAAATTCCTTAAAAAAATGATTTTCCCAATTAATTCTATCTTTTAACCGTTATTTTATTAACCAAGAAATTTTGTTTGAACGCATAAAATTCATTAACAATGAAAAAAAAATTTTAAAGAAAATTGTTTAAAAATTAAATTCCTTAAAAAACGGAATTCTTCAACCGCAAAAATCTTTATTTTAACCGTTATTTCATTTTCCAGGAAATTGGGATGAGAAGCACAAAATTTATTGACAATAAAAAGCGTAAATTTTAAAGAAAATTTCTTTAAGATTAAATTCTTTAAAAACGATTTGCTTTTCCCATTTAAATCTATCTTTTAACCGTTAATTTATTATCCATTAAATTTTGGTATGAAAGCAATAAATACATTTACCGTAAAAATATGCTATTTTTTAAAAATTTGCTTAAAACTAAAATTCTTTTTAAAAAAGAAATGATTTTCCCATTAAATTCTATCTTTTAACCTTTATTTAGGCAATAAATTCATTAAACATAAAATATATTTTTTAAAGAAAATTGTTTAAAAATTAGGATTTTTAAAAAACGCAATAATTCATCCATATAATTCTTTATTTTAAGCGTAATTTCATTTTTCAGGAAATTTTGGTTTAAGGAGCAAAAAATTCATTAACAATGAAAAACATATATTTTAAAGAAAATTGCTTTTAAATTAAATTCTTTAAAAAACGAAATGCTTTTCCCATTTGAATCTATCTTTAAACCGTTATTTTATTATCCATGAAATTTTGGTTTGAAAGCAATAAATACATTTACCGTAAAAATAGGCTTTATTCGAAAAAATTGCTTTAAACTAAAATTCTTTACAAAAACCAAATGCTTTTCCCATTAAAGTCTATCTTTAAACCGTTTTTTATTATCCATGAAATTTTGGTTTGAAACCAATAAATACATTTACCGTAAAAGTATGCTATTTGTTACTTACTTTTAACGGTGAAAAAATGCTATTTTAAATATAATTGCTTCAATCTAAAACTCCTTTTAAAAAAATGGAATTATTCGAACATAAAAATCTTTCTTTCACCCGTAATTGCATTTTCCATGATATTTTGGTTTTAAAGCGAAAAATTCGTTAATCATGAAAAAATGTTAAAGATAATTGCTGAAAATGAAATTCTTTAAAAAAAATGATTTTCCCATTAAATTCTATTTTTTTTAAAGAAAATTCTTTAAAAATTAAATTCTTTAAAAAACGGAATTCTTCAACCGTAAAAATCTTAATTTTAATCGAAATTTCATTTTCGAGGAAATTTTGGTTGAGAAGCAAAAAATTTATTAACAATGAAAGACGTTAATTTTTAAAGAAAATTGCTTTAAAATTAAATTCTGTAAAAAACGAAATGCTTTTCCTATTTAAATCTATCTTTAAACCGTTAATTTCTTATCCATGAAATTTTGGTTTCAAAGCAATAAATTCATTTACCGTAAAAATATGCTATTTTTTAAAAATTTGCTTAAAACTAAAATTCTTTATAAACAAGAAATGATTTCCCCATTAAATTCTATCTTTTAATCTTTATTTTGGCAATAAATTCATTAAACATAAAATATATTTTTTAAAGAAAATGGCTTAAAAATTAAATTCTTTCAAAAACGCAATTATTCATCCATTAAATTCTTTATTTTAAGCGTAATTTCATTTTTCAGGAAATTTTGGTTTAAGGAGCAAAAAATTCATTTACAATTAAAAAATAAATTTTAAAGAAAATTGCTTTTTAATTAAATTCTTTAAAAAACGAAATGCTTTTCCCATTTGAATCTATCTTTAAACCGTTATTTTATTATCCATGAAATTTTGGTTTGAAAGCAATAAATACATTTACCGTAAAAATAGGCTTTATTCGAAAAAATTGCTTTAAACTAAAATTCTTTACAAAAACCAAATACTTTTCCCATTTAAATCTATCTTTTAACCGTTAATTCATTTACCAAGAAATTTTTGTTTGAACGCAATAAATTCATTAACCATGAAAAAATTTTTTAAAAAAAATTGTTTAAAAATTAAATTCTTTAAAAAACGGAATTCTTCAACCGTAAAAATCTTAATTTTAATCGTAATTTCTTTTTCGAGGAAATTTTGGTTGAGAAGCAAAAAATTTATTAACAATGAAAGACGTTAATTTTTAAGGAAAATTGCTTTAAAATTAAATTCTTTAAAAAACGAAATGCTTTTCCCATTTAAATCTATCTTTGACCCGTTAATTTTTTATCCGTGAAATTTTGGTTTCAAAGCAATAAATACATTTACCGTAAAAATATGCTATTTTTTAAAAATTTGCTTAAAACTAAAATTCTTTATAAACAAGAAATGATTTTCCCATTAAATTCTATCTTTTAATCTTTATTTAGGCAATAAATTCATTAAACATAAAATATATTTTTAAAGAAAATTGCTTTAAAATTAAATTCTTTAAAAAACGCAATTATTCATCCATTAAATTCTTTATTTGAAGCGTAATTTCATTTTTCAGGAAATTTTGGTTTAAGGAGCAAAAAATTCATTAACAATGAAAAACGTAAATTTTAAAGAAAATTGCTTTAAAATTAAATTCCTTAAAAAACGAAATGCTTTTCCCATTCAAATCTATCTTTAAACCGTTATTTTATTATCCATGAAATTTCGGTTTGAAAGCAATAAATACATTTTTAAAACTAAAATTCTTTACAAAAACCAAATGCTTTTCCCATTAAAATCTATCTTTAAGCCGTTATTTTATTATCCATGAAATTTTGGTTTGAACTCATTTAATACATTTACCGGAAAAATAAGCTATTTTTAAAATAATGGCTAAAATCTAAAATTCTTTACAAAAACCAAATGCTTTTCCCATTAAAATCTATCTTTAAACCGTTTTTTATTATCCATGAAATTTTGGTTTGAAACCAATAAATACATTTACCGTAAAAGTATGCTATTTGTTACTTACTTTTAACGGTGAAAAAATGCTATTTTAAATAAAATTGCTTCAATCTAAAACTCCTTTTAAAAAAATGGAATTATTCGAACATAAAAATCTTTCTTTCACCCGTAATTGCATTTTCCATGATATTTTGGTTTTAAAGCGAAAAATTCGTTAATCATGAAAAAATGTTAAAGATAATTGCTGAAAATGAAATTCTTTAAAAAAAAATGATTTTCCCATTAAATTCTATTTTTTTTAAAGAAAATTGTTTAAAAATTAAATTCTTTCAATAACGGAATTCTTCAACCGTAAAAATCTTAATTTTAATCCTAATTTCATTTTCGAGGAAATTTTGGTTGAGAAGCAAAAAATTTATTAACAATGAAAGACGTTAATTTTAAAAGAAAATTGCTTTCAAATTAAATTCTTTAAAAAACTAAATGCTTTTCCCATTTAAATCTATCTTTAAACCGTTAATTTCTTATCCGTGAAATTTTGGTTTCAAAGCAATAAATACATTTACCGTAAAAATATGCTATTTTTTAAAAATTTGCTTAAAACTAAAATTCTTTATAAACAAGAAATGATTTCCCCATTAAATTCTATCTTTTAATCTTTATTTAGGCAATAAATTCATTGAACATAAAATATATTTTTTAAAGAAAATGGCTTAAAAATTAAATTCTTTCAAAAACGCAATTATTCATCCATTAAATTCTTTATTTTAAGCGTAATTTCATTTTTCAGGAAATTTTGGTTTAAGGAGCAAAAAATTCATTTACAATGGAAAACATAAATTTTAAAGAAAATTGCTTTTAAATTAAATTCTTTAAAAAACGAAATGCTTTTCCCATTTGAATCTATCTTTAAACCGTTATTTTATTATCCATGAAATTTTGGTTTGAAAGCAATAAATACATTTACCGTAAAAATAGGCTTTATTCGAAAAAATTGCTTAAAACTAAAATTCTTTACAAAAACCACATGCTTTTCCCATTAAAATCTATCTTTAAGCCGTTATTTTATTATCCATGAAATTTAGGTTTGAAATCATTAAATACATTTACCGTAAAAATAAGCTATTTTTAAAAAAATTGCTTAAATCTAAAATTCTTTACAAAAACCAAATGCTTTTCCCATTAAAATCTATCTCTAAACCGTTTTTGATTATCCATGAAATTTTGGTTTGAAAGCAATAAATACATTTACCGTAAAAGAATGCTATTTGATACTTACTTTTTACGGTGAAAAAATGCTATTTTAAATAAAATTGCTTCAATCTAAAACTCCTTTTAAAAAAATGGAATTATTCGAACATAAAAATCTTTCTTTCACCCGTAATTGCATTTTCCACGATATTTTGGTTTTAAAGCGAAAAATTCGTTAATCATGAAAAAATGTTAAAGATAATTGCTGAAAATGAAATTCTTTAAAAAAAATGATTTTTCCATTAAATTCTATTTTTTTTAAAGAAAATTGTTAAAAAATTATTTTCTTTAAAAAACGGAATTCTTCAACCGTAAAAATCTTCATTTTTATCGTCATTTCATTTTCGAGGAAATTTTGGTTGAGAAGCAAAAAATTTATTAACAATGAAAAACGTTAATTTTAAAGAAAATTGCTTTAAAATTAAATTCTTTAAAAAACCAAATGCTTTTCCCATTTAAATCTTTCTTTTAACCGTTATTATATTATCCATGAAATTTTGGTTCGAAATCATTAAATACATTTACCGTAAAAATAAGCTTTTTTTAAAAAAATTGCTTAAATCTAAAATTCTTTACAAAAACCAAATGCTTTTCCATTAAAATCTATCTTTAAACCGTTTTTTATTATCCATGAAATTTTGGTTTGAAAGCAATAAATACATTTACCGTAAAAGTATGCTATTTGTTACTTACTTTTAACGGTGAAAAAATGCTATTTTAAATAAAATTGCTTCAATCTAAAACTCCTTTTAAAAAAATGGAATTATTCGAACATAATAATCTTTCTTTCACCCGTAATTGCATTTTCCATGATATTTTGGTTTTAAAGCGAAAAATTCGTTAATCATGAAAAAATGTTAAAGATAATTGCTGAAAATGAAATTCTTTAAAAAAAATGATTTTCCCATTAAATTCTATTTTTTTTAAAGAAAATTGTTTAAAAATTAATTTCTTTAAAAAACGGAATTCTTCAACCGTAAAAATCTTTATTTTAATCGTAATTTCATTTTCGAGGAAATTTTGGTTTAGAAGCAAAAAATTCATTAACAATGAAAAACGTAAATTTAAAAGAAAATTGCTTTAAAATTAAATTCTTTAAAAAACGAAATGCTTTTCGCATTTAAATCTATCATTACACCGTTATTTTATTATCCATGAAATTTTGGTTTGAAATCAATAAATACATTTACCGTAAAAATATGCTATTTTTTAAAAATTTGCTTAAAACTAAAATTTTTTTTAAAAAAGAAATGATTTTCCCATTGAATTCTATCTTTTTACCTTTATTTAGGCAATAAATTCATTAAACATAAAATATATTTTTAAAGAAAATTGCTTAAAAATTAAGTTCTTTAAAAAACGCAATTATTCATCCATTTAATTCTTTATTTTAAGCGTAATTTCATTTTTCAGGAAATTTTGGTTTAAGGAGCAAAAAATTCATTAACAATGAAAAACGTAAATTTTGAGAGAAAATTGTTTAAAAAATTAAATTCCTTAAAAACCGAAATGCTTTTCCCATTTAAATCTATCTTTAAACCGTTATTTTATTATCCATGAAATTTCGGTTTGAAAGCAATAAATACATTTTTAAAACTAAAATTCTTTACAAAAACCAAATGCTTTTCCCATTAAAATCTATCTTTAAGCCGTTATGTTATTATCCATGAAATTTTGGTTTGTACTCATTAAATACATTCACCGGAAAAATAAGCTATTTTTAAAAAAATTGCTTAAATCTAAAATTCTTTACAAAAACCAAATGCTTTTCCCATTAAAATCTATCTTTAAACCGTTTTTTATTATCCATGAAATTTTGGTTTGAAAGCAAAAAATGCATTTACCGTAAAAATAGGCTTTATTCGAAAAAATTGCTTAAAACTTAAATTCTTTACAAAAATCAAATGCTTTTCCCATTAAATTCTATCTTTAAGCCGTTATTTTATTATCCATGAAAATTTGGTTTGAAATCATTAAATACATTTACCGTAAATATAAGCTATTTTTAAAAAATTTGCTTAAATCTAAAATTCTTTATATAAACCATATGCTTTTTCCATTAAAATCTATCATTACACCGTTATTTTATTATCCATGAAATTTTGGTTTGAAATCAATAAATACATTTACCGTAAAAATATGCTATTTTTTTAAAATTTGCTTAAAACTAAAATTTTTTTTAAAAAAGAAATGATTTTCCCATTAAATTCTATCTTTTTACCTTTATTTAGGCAATAAATTCATTAAACATAAAATATATTTTTAAAGAAAATTGCTTAAAAATTAAGTTCTTTAAAAAACGCAATTATTCATCCATTTAATTCTTTATTTTAAGCGTAATTTCATTTTTCAGGAAATTTTGGTTTAAGGAGCAAAAAATTCATTAACAATGAAAAACGTAAATTTTGAGAGAAAATTGTTTAAAAAATTAAATTCCTTAAAAAACGAAATGCTTTTCCCATTTAAATCTATCTTTAAACCGTTATTTTATTATCCATGAAATTTCGGTTTGAAAGCAATAAATACATTTTTAAAACTAAAATTCTTTACAAAAACCAAATGCTTTTCCCATTAAAATCTATCTTTAAGCCGTTATGTTATTATCCATGAAATTTTGGTTTGAACTCATTAAATACATTTACCGGAAAAATAAGTAATTTTTAAAAAACTTGCTTAAATCTAAAATTCTTTACAAAAACCAAATGCTTTTCCCATTAAAATCTATCTTTAAACCGTTTTTTATTATCCATGAAATTTTGGTTTGAAAGCAAAAAATACATTTACCGTAAAAATAGGCTTTATTCGAAAAAATTGCTTAAAACTAAAATTCTTTACAAAAATCAAATGCTTTTCCCATTAAAGTCTATCTTTAAGCCGTTATTTTATTATCCATGAAAATTTGGTTTGAAATCATTAAATACATTTACCGTAAAAATAAGCTATTTTTAAAAAATTTGCTTAAATCTAAAATTCTTTATATAAACCATATGCTTTTTCCATTAAAATCTATCTTTAAACCGTTTTTTATTATCCATGAAATTTTGGTTTGAAAGCAATAAATACATTTACCGTAAAAGTATGCTATTTGTTACTTACTTTTTACGGTGAAAAAATGCTATTTTAAATAAAATTGCTTCAATCTAAAACTCCTTTTAAAAAAATGGAATTATTCGAACATAAAAATCTTTCTTTCACCCGTAATTGCATTTTCCATGATATTTTGGTTTTAAAGCTAAAAATTCGTTAATCATGAAAAAATGTTAAAGATAATTGCTGAATGAAATTCTTTAAAAAAAATGATTTTCCCATTATATTCTATTTTTTTTAAAGAAAAGTGTTTAAAAATTAATTTCTTTAAAAAACGGAATTCTTCAACCGTAAAAATCTTTATTTTAATCGTCATTTCATTTTCGGGGAAATTTTGGTTGAGAAGCAAAACATTCAATAACAATGAAGAACGTTAATTTTTAAAGAAAATTGCTTTAAAATTAAATTCTTTAAAAAACGAAATGCTTTTCCTATTTAAATCTATCTTTAAACCGTTAATTTCTTATCCATGAAATTTTGGTTTCAAAGCAATAAATTCATTTACCGTAAAAATATGCTATTTTTTAAAAATTTGCTTAAAACTAAAATTCTTTATAAACAAGAAATGATTTCCCCATTAAATTCTATCTTTTAATCTTTATTTTGGCAATAAATTCATTAAACATAAAATATATTTTTTAAAGAAAATGGCTTAAAAATTATTTTCTTTAAAAAACGGAATTCTTCAACCGTAAAAATCTTTATTTTAATCGTCATTTCATTTTCGAGGAAATTTTGGTTGAGAAGCAAAACATTCAATAACAATGAAGAACGTTAATTTTTAAAGAAAATTGCTTTAAAATTAAATTCTTTAAAAAACGGAATGCTTTTCCCATTTAAATCTATCTTTCAACCGTTGTTTTATTATCCATGAAATTTTTGTTTGAAAGCAATAAATTAACTAACCGTGAAAAAATGCTATTTTAAAGAAAACTGCTTCAATCTACAATTCCTTTGAAAAAAATAGAATTTTTCAAACTTAAAAATCTATCGTTTATTTACCGTTATTTCAT
This sequence comes from Glyphotaelius pellucidus, assembly GCA_936435175.1. Classification (NCBI taxonomy): domain Eukaryota; kingdom Metazoa; phylum Arthropoda; class Insecta; order Trichoptera; family Limnephilidae; genus Glyphotaelius; species Glyphotaelius pellucidus. Next base: position 10,780,186 of record OW386557.1, on the reverse strand, counting down.
TTACCAAGAAATTTTGTTTTGAACGCAATAAATTTATTAACCATCAAAATTTTTTTAAAAAACGGAATTATTCATCCGTTAAAATCTTTATTTTAAGCGTAATTTCATTTTTCAGGCAATTTTGGTTTAAGAAGCAAAACATTCATTAACCATTAGAACGTTAATTTTAAAGAAAATTGCTTAAAAATTAAATTCTTCAAATACGAAATGCTTTTCCCATTTAAATCTATCTTTAAACCATTGTTTTATTATCCATGAAATATTTGTTTGAAAGCAATAAATTTACTAACGGTGAAAAAATGCTATTTTAAAGAAAACTGCTTCAATCTACAATTCCTTTGAAAAAAAGGAATTATTCAAACATAAAAATCTATCTTTTACCCGTACTTTCATTTTCCATGAAATTTTGGTTTTAAAGCAAAAAATTCGTTAATCATGTAAAATTGTTATTTTAAAGATAATTGCTTAAAACGAAATTCTCTAAAAAACGGAATTGTTCATCCGTTAAAATCTTTATTTTAAAAGTATATGATTTTTCAGGAAATTTTGGTTTTAAGCAATAAATACATATACCGTAAAAATATGCTATTTGTTAAACAATTGCTTAAAAACAAAAATTCTTTATAAAAAAGAAATGATTTTCCCATTAAATTCTATATATTCATTACCGTTAAAATCTTACTTTTAACCGTAATTTCATTTTTCAGGAAATTCGCATGAGAAGAACAAAATTTATTAAAAATGAAAAAGTTTAATTATAAAGAAAATTGCTTAAAAATTTAATTCTTTTAAAAACGGAATTGTTCATCCTTTAAAATCTTTATTTTAAGCGAAATTTCATTTTTCAGGAAATTTTGGTTTTAAGCAATAAATACATATACCGTAAAAATATGCTATTTGTTAAACAATTGCTTAAAACCAAAAATTCTTTATAAAAAAAAATGATTTTCCCATTAAAGTCTATAGAAAAATTTTTTTTAAAGAAAATTGCTTAAAACGAAATTCCTTAAAAAAATGATTTTCCCAATTAATTCTATCTTTTAACCGTTATTTTATTAACCGCGAAATTTTGTTTGAACGCATTAAATTCATTAACAATGAAAAAAAAATTTTAAAGAAAATTGTTTAAAAATTAAATTCCTTAAAAAACGGAATTCTTCAACCGTAAAAATCTTTAAGGAGCAAAAAATTCATTAACAATGAAAAACGTAAATTTAAAAGAAAATTGCTTTAAAATTAAATTCTTTAAAAAACGAAATGCTTTTCGCATTAAAATCTATCATTACACCGTTATTTTATTATCCATGAAATTTTGGTTTGAAATCAATAAATACATTTACCGTAAAAATATGCTATTTTTTAAAAACTTGCTTAAAACTAAAATTCTTTTTAAAAAAGAAATGATTTTCCCATTAAATTCTATCTTTTAACCTTTATTTAGGCAATAAATTCATTAAACATAAAATATATTTTTTAAAGAAAATTGCTTAAAAATTAGGATTTTTAAAAAACGCAATTATTCATCCATTAAATTCTTTATTTTAAGCGTAATTTCATTTTTCAGGAAATTTTGGTTTAAGGAGCAAAAAATTCATTAACAATAAAAAACGTAAATTTAAAAGAAAATTGCTTAAAAATTAAATTCTTTAAAAAACGAAATGCTTTTCGCATTTAAATCTATCATTACACCGTTATTTTATTATCCATGAAATTTTGGTTTGAAATCAATAAATACATTTACCGTAAAAATGTGCTATTTTTTAAAAATTTGCTTAAAACTAAAATTCATTATAAACAAGAAATGATTTCCCCATTAAATTCTATCTTTTAATCTTTATTTAGGCAATAAATTCATTAAACATAAAATATATTTTTAAAGAAAATTGCTTTAAAATTAAATTCTTTAAAAAACGCAATTATTCATCCATTAAATTCTTTATTTGAAGCGTAATTTCATTTTTCAGGAAATTTTGGTTTAAGGAGCAAAAAATTCATTAACAATGAAAAACGTAAATTTTAAAGAAAATTGCTTTAAAATTAAATTCCTTAAAAAACGAAATGCTTTTCCCATTCAAATCTATCTTTAAACCGTTATTTTATTATCCATGAAATTTCGGTTTGAAAGCAATAAATACATTTTTAAAACTAAAATTCTTTACAAAAACCAAATGCTTTTCCCATTAAAATCTATCTTTAAGCCGTTATTTTATTATCCATGAAATTTTGGTTTGAACTCATTAAATACATTTACCGGAAAAATAAGCTATTTTTAAAATAATGGCTAAAATCTAAAATTCTTTACAAAAACCAAATGCTTTTCCCATTAAAATCTATCTTTAAACCGTTTTTTATTATCCATGAAATTTTGGTTTGAAACCAATAAATACATTTACCGTAAAAGTATGCTATTTGTTACTTACTTTTAACGGTGAAAAAATGCTATTTTAAATAAAATTGCTTCAATCTAAAACTCCTTTTAAAAAAATGGAATTATTCGAACATAATAATCTTTCTTTCACCCGTAATTGCATTTTCCATGATATTTTGGTTTTAAAGCGAAAAATTCGTTAATCATGAAAAAATGTTAAAGATAATTGCTGAAAATGAAATTCTTTAAAAAAAATGATTTTCCCATTAAATTCTATTTTTTTTAAAGAAAATTGTTTAAAAATTAATTTCTTTAAAAAACGGAATTCTTCAACCGTAAAAATCTTTATTTTAATCGTAATTTCATTTTCGAGGAAATTTTGGTTTAGAAGCAAAAAATTTATTAACAATGAAAGACGTTAATTTTTAAAGAAAATTGCTTTTAAATTAAATTCTTTAAAAAACGAAATGCTTTTCCCATTTAAATCTATCTTTAAACCGTTAATTTCTTATCCATGAAATTTTGGTTTCAAAGCAATAAATACATTTACCTTCAAAATATGCTATTTTTTAAAAATTTGCTTAAAACTAAAATTCTTTATAAACAAGAAATGATTTCCCCATTAAATTCTATCTTTTAATCTTTATTTAGGCAATAAATTCATTAAACATAAAATATATTTTTTAAAGAAAATGGCTTAAAAATTAAATTCTTTCAAAAACGCAATTATTCATCCATTAAATTCTTTATTTTAAGCGTAATTTCATTTTTCAGGAAATTTTGGTTTAAGGAGCAAAAAATTCATTAACAATAAAAAACGTAAATTTAAAAGAAAATTGCTTAAAAATTAAATTCTTTAAAAAACGAAATGCTTTTCGCATTTAAATCTATCATTACACCGTTATTTTATTATCCATGAAATTTTGGTTTGAAATCAATAAATACATTTACCGTAAAAATGTGCTGTTTTTTAAAAATTTGCTTTAAACTAAAATTCTTTACAAAAACCAAATACTTTTCCCATTTAAATCTATCTTTTAACCGTTAATTCATTTACCAAGAAATTTTTGTTTGAACGCAATAAATTCATTAACCATGAAAAAATTTTTTAAAGAAAATTGTTTGAGAATTAAATTCTTTAAGAAACGGAATTCTTCAACCGTAAAAATCTTAATTTTAATCGTGTTTTCATTTTCGAGGAAATTTTGGTTGAGAAGCAAAAAATTTATTAACAATGAAAGACGTTAATTTTTAAAGAAAATTGCTTTAAAATTAAATTCTTTAAAAACGAAATGCATTTCCCATTTAAATCTATCTTTAAACCGTTAATTTCTTATCCGTGAAATTTTGGTTTCAAAGCAATAAATACATTTACCGTAAAAATATGCTATTTTTTTAAAATTTGCTTAAAACTAAAATTCTTTATAAACAAGAAATGATTTCCCACTTAAATTCTATCTTTTAATCTTTATTTAGGCAATAAATTCATTAAACATAAAATATATTTTTAAAGAAAATTGCTTAAAAATTAAATTCTTTAAAAAACGCAATTATTCATCCATTAAATTCTTTATTTTAAGCGTAATTTCATTTTTCAGGAAATTTTGGTTTAAGGAGCAAAAAATTCATTTACAATGAAAAAATAAATTTTAAAGAAAATTGCTTTTTAATTAAATTCTTTAAAAAACGAAATGCTTTTCCCATTTGAATCTATCTTTAAGCCGTTATTTTATTATCCATGAAATTTTGGTTTGAAAGCAATAAATACATTTACCGTAAAAATAGACTTTATTCGAAAAAATTGCTTAAATCAAAAATTCTTTATATTAACCAAATGCTTTTTCCATTAAAATCTATCTTTAAGCCGTTTTTTATTATCCATGAAATTTTGGTTTGAAACCAATAAATACATTTACCGTAAAAGTATGCTATTTGTTACTTACTTTTTACGGTGAAAAAATGCTATTTTAAATATAATTGCTTCAATCTAAAACTCCTTTTAAAAAAATGGAATTATTCGAACATAAAAATCTTTCTTTCACCCGTAATTGCATTTTCCATGATATTTTGGTTTTAAAGCGAAAAATTCGTTAATCATGAAAAAATGTTAAAGATAATTGCTGAAAATGAAATTCTTTAAAAAAAATGATTTTCCCATTAAATTCTATTTTTTTTAAAGAAAATTCTTTAAAAATTAAATTCTTTAAAAAACGGAATTCTTCAACCGTAAAAATCTTAATTTTAATCGTAATTTCATTTTCGAGGAAATTTTGGTTGAGAAGCAAAAAATTTATTAACAATGAAAGACGTTAATTTTTAAAGAAAATTGCTTTAAAATTAAATTCTTTAAAAAACGAAATGCTTTTCCCATTTAAATCTATCTTTAAACCGTTAATTTCTTATCCATGAAATTTTGGTTTCAAAGCAATAAATTCATTTACCGTAAAAATATGCTATTTTTTAAAAATTTGCTTAAAACTAAAATTCTTTATAAACAAGAAATGATTTCCCCATTAAATTCTATCTTTTAATCTTTATTTTGGCAATAAATTCATTAAACATAAAATATATTTTTTAAAGAAAATGGCTTAAAAATTAAATTCTTTCAAAAACGCAATTATTCATCCATTAAATTCTTTATTTTAAGCGTAATTTCATTTTTCAGGAAATTTTGGTTTAAGGAGCAAAAAATTCATTTACAATGAAAAAATAAATTTTAAAGAAAATTGCTTTTTAATTAAATTCTTTAAAAAACGAAATGCTTTTCCCATTTGAATCTATCTTTAAACCGTTATTTTATTATCCATGAAATTTTGGTTTGAAAGCAATAAATAAATTTACCGTAAAAATAGGCTTTATTCGAAAAAATTGCTTTAAACTAAAATTCTTTACAAAAACCAAATACTTTTCCCATTTAAATCTATCTTTTAACCGTTAATTCATTTACCAAGAAATTTTTGTTTGAACGCAATAAATTCATTAACCATGAAAAAATTTTTTAAAAAAAATTGTTTAAAAATTAAATTCTTTAAAAAACGGAATTCTTCAACCGTAAAAATCTTAATTTTAATCGTAATTTCATTTTCGAGGGAATTTTGGTTGAGAAGCAAAAAATTTATTAACAATGAAAGACGTTAATTTTTAAAGAAAATTGCTTTAAAATTAAATTCTTTAAAAAACGAAATGCTTTTCCCATTTAAATCTATCTTTGAACCGTTAATTTTTTATCCGTGAAATTTTGGTTTCAAAGCAATAAATACATTTACCGTAAAAATTTGCTATTATTTCAAAATTTGCTTAAAACTAAAATTCTTTATAAATAAGAAATGATTTCCCCATTAAATTCTATCTTTTAGTCTTTATTTAGGCAATAAATTCATTAAACATAAAATATATTTTTAAAGAAAATTGCTTTAAAATTAAATTCTTTAAAAACGCAATTATTCATCCATTAAATTCTTTATTTGAAGCGTAATTTCATTTTTCAGGAAATTTTGGTTTAAGGAGCAAAAAATTCATTAACAATGAAAAACGTAAATTTTAAAGAAAATTGCTTTAAAATTAAATTCCTTAAAAAACGAAATGCTTTTCCCATTCAAATCTATCTTTAAACCGTTATTTTATTATCCATGAAATTTCGGTTTGAAAGCAATAAATACATTTTTAAAACTAAAATTCTTTACAAAAACCAAATGCTTTTCCCATTAAAATCTATCTTTAAGCCGTTATTTTATTATCCATGAAATTTTGGTTTGAACTCATTAAATACATTTACCGGAAAAATAAGCTATTTTTAAAATAATGGCTAAAATCTAAAATTCTTTACAAAAACCAAATGCTTTTCCCATTAAAATCTATCTTTAAACCGTTTTTTATTATCCATGAAATTTTGGTTTGAAACCAATAAATACATTTACAGTAAAAGTATGCTATTTGTTACTTACTTTTAACGGTGAAAAAATGCTATTTTAAATAAAATTGCTTCAATCTAAAACTCCTTTTAAAAAAATGGAATTATTCGAACATAAAAATCTTTCTTTCACCCGTAATTGCATTTTCCATGATATTTTGGTTTTAAAGCGAAAAATTCGTTAATCATGAAAAAATGTTAAAGATAATTGCTGAAAATGAAATTCTTTAAAAAAAAATGATTTTCCCATTAAATTCTATTTTTTTTTAAGAAAATTGTTTAAAAATTAAATTCTTTCAATTACGGAATTCTTCAACCGTAAAAATCTTAATTTTAATCGTTATTTCATTTTCGAGGAAATTTTGGTTGAGAAGCAAAAAATTTATTAACAATGAGAGACGTTAATTTTAAAAGAAAATTGCTTTCAAATTAAATTCTTTAAAAAACTAAATGCTTTTCCCATTTAAATCTATCTTTAAACCGTTAATTTCTTATCCGTGAAATTTTGGTTTCAAAGCAATAAATACATTTACCGTAAAAATATGCTATTTTTTAAAAATTTGCTTAAAACTAAAATTCTTTATAAACAAGAAATGATTTCCCCATTAAATTCTATCTTTTAATCTTTATTTTGGCAATAAATTCATTAAACATAAAATATATTTTTTAAAGAAAATGGCTTAAAAATTAAATTCTTTCAAAAACGCAATTATTCATCCATTAAATTCTTTATTTTAAGCGTAATTTCATTTTTCAGGAAATTTTGGTTTAAGGAACAAAAAATTCATTTACAATGGAAAACATAAATTTTAAAGAAAATTGCTTTTTAATTAAATTCTTTAAAAAACGAAATGCTTTTCCCATTTTAATCTATCTTTAAACCGTTATTTTATTATCCATGAAATTTTGGTTTGAAAGCAATAAATAAATTTACCGTAAAAATAGGCTTTATTCGAAAAAATTGCTTAAAACTAAAATTCTTTACAAAAACCACATGCTTTTCCCATTAAAATCTATCTTTAAGCCGTTATTTTATTATCCATGAAATTTAGGTTTGAAATCATTAAATACATTTACCGTAAAAATAAGCTATTTTTAAAAAAATTGCTTAAATCTAAAATTCTTTACAAAAACCAAATGCTTTTCCCATTAAAATCTATCTCTAAACCGTTTTTGATTATCCATGAAATTTTCGTTTGAAAGCAATAAATACATTTACCGTAAAAGTATGCTATTTGATACTTACTTTTTACGGTGAAAAAATGCTATTTAAAATAAAATTGCTTCAATCTAAAACTCCTTTTAAAAAAATGGAATTATTCGAACATAAAAATCTTTCTTTCACCCGTAATTGCATTTTCCACGATATTTTGGTTTTAAAGCGAAAAATTCGTTAATCATGAAAAAATGTTAAGGATAATTGCTGAAAATGAAATTCTTTAAAAAAAATGATTTTCCCATTAAATTCTATTTTTTTTAAAGAAAATTGTTAAAAAATTATTTTCTTTAAAAAACGGAATTCTTCAACCGTAAAAATCTTCATTTTTATCGTCATTTCATTTTCGAGGAAATTTTGGTTGGAAGCAAAAAATTTATTAACAATGAAAAACGTTAATTTTAAAGAAAATTGCTTTAAAATTAAATTCTTTAAAAAACCAAATGCTTTTCCCATTTAAATCTTTCTTTTAACCGTTATTTTATTATCCATGAAATTTTGGTTCGAAATCATTAAATACATTTACCGTAAAAATAAGCTTTTTTTAAAAAAATTGCTTAAATCTAAAATTCTTTACAAAAACCAAATGCTTTTCCCATTAAAATCTATCTTTAAACCGTTTTTTATTATCCATGAAATTTTGGTTTGAAAGCAATAAATACATTTACCGTAAAAGTATGCTATTTGTTACTTACTTTTAACGGTGAAAAAATGCTATTTTAAATAAAATTGCTTCAATCTAAAACTCCTTTTAAAAAAATGGAATTATTCGAACATAATAATCTTTCTTTCACCCGTAATTGCATTTTCCATGATATTTTGGTTTTAAAGCGAAAAATTCGTTAATCATGAAAAAATGTTAAAGATAATTGCTGAAAATGAAATTCTTTAAAAAAAATGATTTTCCCATTAAATTCTATTTTTTTTAAAGAAAATTGTTTAAAAATTAATTTCTTTAAAAAACGGAATTCTTCAACCGTAAAAATCTTTATTTTAATAGTAATTTCATTTTCGAGGAAATTTTGGTTTAGAAGCAAAAAATTTATTAACAATGAAAGACGTTAATTTTTAAAGAAAATTGCTTTTAAATTAAATTCTTTAAAAAACGAAATGCTTTTCCCATTTAAATCTATCTTTAAACCGTTAATTTCTTATCCATGAAATTTTGGTTTCAAAGCAATAAATACATTTACCTTCAAAATATGCTATTTTTTAAAAATTTGCTTAAAACTAAAATTCTTTATAAACAAGAAATGATTTCCCCATTAAATTCTATCTTTTAATCTTTATTTAGGCAATAAATTCATTAAACATAAAATATATTTTTTAAAGAAAATGGCTTAAAAATTAAATTCTTTCAAAAACGCAATTATTCATCCATTAAATTCTTTATTTTAAGCGTAATTTCATTTTTCAGGAAATTTTGGTTTAAGGAGCAAAAAATTCATTTTCAATGAAAAAATAAATTTTAAAGAAAATTGCTTTTTAATTAAATTCTTTAAAAAACGAAATGCTTTTCCCGTTTGAATCTATCTTTAAACCGTTATTTTATTATCCATGAAATTTTGGTTTCAAAGCAATAAATACATTTACCGTAAAAATAGGCTTTATTCGAAAAAATTGCTTTAAACTAAAATTCTTTACAAAAACCAAATACTTTTCCCATTTAAATCTATCTTTTAACCGTTAATTCATTTACCAAGAAATTTTTGTTTGAACGCAATAAATTCATTAACCATGAAAAAATTTTTTAAAGAAAATTGTTTAAAAATTAAATTCTTTAAAAAACGGAATTCTTCAACCGTAAAAATCTTAATTTTAATCGTAATTTCATTTTCGAGGAAATTTTGGTTGAGAAGCAAAAAATTTATTAACAATGTAAGACGTCAATTTTGTAAGAAAATTGCTTTAAAATTAAATTCTTTAAAAAACGAAATGCTTTTCCCATTTAAATCTATCTTTAAACCGTTAATTTCTTATCCGTGAAATTTTGGTTTCAAAGCAATAAATACATTTACCGTAAAAATATGCTATTTTTTCAAAATTTGCTTAAAACTAAAATTCTTTATAAACAAGAAATGATTTCCCCATTAAATTCTATCTTTTAATCTTTATTTAGGCAATAAATTCATTGAACATAAAATATATTTTTTAAAGAAAATGGCTTAAAAATTAAATTCTTTCAAAAACGCAATTATTCATCCATTAAATTCTTTATTTTAAGCGTAATTTCATTTTTCAGGAAATTTTGGTTTAAGGAGCAAAAAATTCATTTACAATGAAAAAATAAATTTTAAAGAAAATTGCTTTTTAATTAAATTCTTTAAAAAACGAAATGCTTTTCCCATTTGAATCTATCTTTTAACCGTTATTTTATTATCCATGAAATTTTGGTTTGAAAGCAATAAATACATTTACCGTAAAAATAGGCTTTATTCGAAAAAATTGCTTTAAACTAAAATTCTTTACAAAAACCAAATACTTTTCCCATTTAAATCTATCTTTTAACCGTTAATTCATTTACCAAGAAATTTTTGTTTGAACGCAATAAATTCATTAACCATGAAAAATTTTTTTAAAGAAAATTGTTTGAGAATTAAATTCTTTAAAAAACGGAATTCTTCAACCGTAAAAATCTTAATTTTAATCGTGTTTTCATTTTCGAGGAAATTTTGGTTGAGAAGCAAAAAATTTATTAACAATGAAAGACGTTAATTTTAAAAGAAAATCGCTATAAAATTAAATTCTTTAAAAAACGAAATCCTTTTCCCATTTAAATCTATCTTTAAACCGTTAATTTCTTAACCGTGAAATTTTGGTTTCAAAGCAATAAATACATTTACCGTAAAAATATGCTATTTTTTTAAAATTTGCTTAAAACTAAAATTCTTTATAAACAAGAAATGATTTCCCACTTAAATTCTATCTTTTAATCTTTATTTAGGCAATAAATTCATTAAACATAAAATATATTTTTAAAGAAAATTGCTTAAAAATTAAATTCTTTAAAAAACGCAATTATTCATCCATTAAATTCTTTATTTTAAGCGTAATTTCATTTTTCCGGAAATTTTGGTTTAAGGAGCAAAAAATTCATTTACAATGAAAAAATAAATTTTAAAGAAAATTGCTTTTTAATTAAATTCTTTAAAAAACGAAATGCTTTTCCCGTTTGAATCTATCTTTAAACCGTTATTTTATTATCCATGAAATTTTGGTTTGAACTCATTAAATACATTTACCGGAAAAATAAGCTATTTAAAAAAAAATGGCTTAAATCTAAAATTCTTTACAAAAACCAAATGCTTTTCCCATTAAAATCTATCTCTAACCGTTAATTCATTTACCAAGAAATTTTTGTTTGAACGCAATAAATTCATTAACCATGAAAAAATTTTTTAAAGAAAATTGTTTAAAAATTAAATTCTTTAAAAAACGGAATTCTTCAACCGTAAAAATCTTAATTTTAATCGTAATTTCATTTTCGAGGAAATTTTGGTTGAGAAGCAAAAAATTTATTAACAATGAAAGACGTTAATTTTAAAAGAAAATCGCTATAAAATTAAATTCTTAAAAAAACGAAATCCTTTTCCCATTTAAATCTATCTTTAAACCGTTAATTTCTTATCCGTGAAATTTTGGTTTCAAAGCAATAAATACATTTACCGTAAAAATATGCTATTTTTTTAAAATTTGCTTAAAACTAAAATTCTTTATAAACAAGAAATGATTTCCCACTTAAATTCTATCTTTTAATCTTTATTTAGGCAATAAATTCATTAAACATAAAATATATTTTTAAAGAAAATTGCTTAAAAATTAAATTCTTTAAAAAACGCAATTATTCATCCATTAAATTCTTTATTTTAAGCGTAATTTCATTTTTCAGGAAATTTTGGTTTAAGGAGCAAAAAATTCATTTACAATGAAAAAATAAATTTTAAAGAAAATTGCTTTTTAATTAAATTCTTTAAAAAACGAAATGCTTTTCCCGTTTGAATCTATCTTTAAACCGTTATTTTATTATCCATGAAATTTTGGTTTGAACTCATTAAATACATTTACCGGAAAAATAAGCTATTTAAAAAAAAATGGCTTAAATCTAAAATTCTTTACAAAAACCAAATGCTTTTCCCATTAAAATCTATCTCTTACCGTTAATTCATTTACCAAGAAATTTTTGTTTGAACGCAATAAATTCAATAACCATGAAAAAATTTTTTAAAGAAAATTGTTTAAAAATTAAATTCTTTAAAAAACGGAATTCTTCAACCGTAAAAATCTTAATTTTAATCGTAATTTCATTTTCGAGGAAATTTTGGTTGAGAAGCAAAAAATTTATTAACAATGAAAGACGTTAATTTTTAAAGAAAATTGCTTTTAAATTAAATTCTTTAAAAAACGAAATGCTTTTCCCATTTAAATCTATCTTTAAACCGTTAATTTCTTATCCGTGAAATTTTGGTTTCAAAGCAATAAATACATTTACCGTAAAAATATGCTATTTTTTAAAAATTTGCTTTAAACTAAAATTTTTTATAAACAAGAAATGATTTCCCCATTAAATTCTATCTTTTAATCTTTATTTAGGCAATAAATTCATTAAACATAAAATATATTTTTAAAGAAAATTGCTTAAAAATTAAATTCTTTAAAAAACGCAATAATTCATCCATTAAATTCTTTATTTTAAGCGTAATTTCATTTTTCAGGAAATTTTGGTTTAAGGAGCATAAAATTCATTTACAATGAAAAACATAAATTTTAAAGAAAATTGCTTTTAAATTAAATTCTTTAAAAAACGAAATGCTTTTCCCATTTGAATCTATCTTTAAACCGTTATTTTATTATCCATGAAATTTTGGTTTGAAAGCAATAAATACATTTACCGTAAAAATAGGCTTTATTCGAAAAAATTGCTTTAAACTAAAATTCTTTACAAAAACCAAATACTTTTCCCATTTAAATCTATCTTTTAACCGTTAATTCATTTACCAAGAAATTTTTGTTTGAACGCAATAAATTCATTAACCATGAAAAAATTTTTTAAAGAAAATTGTTTAAAAATTAAATTCTTTAAAAAACGGAATTCTTCAACCGTAAAAATCTTAATTTTAATCGTAATTTCATTTTCGAGGAAATTTTGGTTGAGAAGCAAAAAATTTATTAACAATGAAAGACGTCAATTTTGTAAGAAAATTGCTTTAAAATTAAATTCTTTAAAAAACGAAATGCTTTTCCCATTTAAATCTATCTTTAAACCGTTAATTTCTTATCCGTGAAATTTTGGTTTCAAAACAATAAATACATTTACCGTAAAAATATGCTATTTTTTCAAAATTTGCTTAAAACTAAAATTCTTTATAAACAAGAAATGATTTCCCCATTAAATTCTATCTTTTAATCTTTATTTAGGCAATAAATTCGTTGAACATAAAATATATTTTTTAAAGAAAATGGCTTAAAAATTAAATTCTTTCAAAAACGCAATTATTCATCCATTAAATTCTTTATTTTAAGCGTAATTTCATTTTTCAGGAAATTTTGGTTTAAGGAGCAAAAAATTCATTTACAATGAAAAAATAAATTTTAAAGAAAATTGCTTTTTAATTAAATTCTTTAAAAAACGAAATGCTTTTCCCATTTGAATCTATCTTTTAACCGTTATTTTATTATCCATGAAATTTTGGTTTGAAAGCAATTAATACATTTACAGTAAAAATAGGCTTTATTCGAAAAAATTGCTTTAAACTAAAATTCTTTACAAAAACCAAATACTTTTCCCATTTAAATCTATCTTTTAACCGTTAATTCATTTACCAAGAAATTTTTGTTTGAACGCAATAAATTCATTAACCATGAAAAATTTTTTTAAAGAAAATTGTTTGAGAATTAAATTCTTTAAAAAACGGAATTCTTCAACCGTAAAAATCTTAATTTTAATCGTGTTTTCATTTTCGAGGAAATTTTGGTTGAGAAGCAAAAAATTTATTAACAATGAAAGACGTTAATTTTTAAAGAAAATTGCTTTAAAATTAAATTCTTTAAAAACGAAATGCTTTTCCCATTTTAATCTATCTTTAAACCGTTAATTTCTTATCCGTGAAATTTTGGTTTCAAAGCAATAAATACATTTACCGTAAAAATATGCTATTTTTTTAAAATTTGCTTAAAACTAAAATTCTTTATAAACAAGAAATGATTTCCCACTTAAATTCTATCTTTTAATCTTTATTTAGGCAATAAATTCATTAAACATAAAATATATTTTTAAAGAAAATTGCTTAAAAATTAAATTCTTTAAAAAACGCAATTATTCATCCATTAAATTCTTTATTTTAAGCGTAATTTCATTTTTCAGGAAATTTTGGTTTAAGGAGCAAAAAATTCATTTACAATGAAAAAATAAATTTTAAAGAAAATTGCTTTTTAATTAAATTCTTTAAAAAACGAAATGCTTTTCCCGTTTGAATCTATCTTTAAACCGTTATTTTATTATCCATGAAATTTTGGTTTGAACTCATTAAATACATTTACCGGAAAAATAAGCTATTTAAAAAAAAATGGCTTAAATCTAAAATTCTTTACAAAAACCAAATGCTTTTCCCATTAAAATCTATCTCTTACCGTTAATTCATTTACCAAGAAATTTTTGTTTGAACGCAATAAATTCATTAACCATGAAAAAATTTTTTAAAGAAAATTGTTTAAAAATTAAATTCTTTAAAAAACGGAATTCTTCAACCGTAAAAATCTTAATTTTAATCGTAATTTCATTTTCGAGGAAATTTTGGTTGAGAAGCAAAAAATTTATTAACAATGAAAGACGTTAATTTTAAAAGAAAATCGCTATAAAATTAAATTCTTTAAAAAACGAAATCCTTTTCCCATTTAAATCTATCTTTAAACCGTTAATTTCTTATCCGTGAAATTTTGGTTTCAAAGCAATAAATACATTTACCGTAAAAATATGCTATTTTTTAAAAATTTGCTTAAAACTAAAATTTTTTATAAACAAGAAATGATTTCCCCATTAAATTCTATCTTTTAATCTTTATTTAGGCAATAAATTCATTAAACATAAAATATATTTTTAAAGAAAATTGCTTAAAAATTAAATTCTTTAAAAAACGCAATAATTCATCCATTAAATTCTTTATTTTAAGCGTAATTTCATTTTTCAGGAAATTTTGGTTTAAGGAGCATAAAATTCATTTACAATGAAAAACATAAATTTTAAAGAAAATTGTTTTTAAATTAAATTCTTTAAAAAACGAAATGCTTTTCCCATTTAAATCTTTCTTTAAACCGTTATTTTATTATCCATGAAATTTTGGTTTGAAAGCAATAAATACATTTACCGTAAAAATAGGCTTTATTCGAAAAAATTGATTAAAACTAAAATTCTTTACAAAAACCAAATGCTTTTCCCATTAAAGTCTATCTTTAAGCCGTTATTTTATTATCCATGAAAATTTGGTTTGAAATCATTTAATACATTTACCGTAAAAATAAGCTATTTTTAAAAAAATTGCTTAAATCTAAAATTCTTTACAAAAACCAAATGCTTTTTCCATTAAAATCTATCTTTAAACCGTTTTTGATTATCCATGAAATTTTGGTTTGAAAGCAATAAATACATTTACCGTAAAAGTATGCTATTTGTTACTTACTTTTTACGGTGAAAAAATGCTATTTTAAATAAAATTGCTTCAATCTAAAACTCCTTGAAAAAAAATGGAATTATTCGAACATAAAAATCTTTCTTCCACCCGTAATTCCATTTTCCATGATATTTTGGTTTTAAAGCTAAAAATTCGTTAATCATGAAAAAATGTTAAAGATAATTGCTGAAAATGAAATTCTTTAAAAAAAATGATTTTCCCATTATATTCTATTTTTTTTAAAGAAAAGTGTTTAAAAATTAATTTCTTTAAAAAACGGAATTCTTCAACCGTAAAAATCTTTATTTTAATCGTCATTTCATTTTCGAGGAAATTTTGGTTGAGAAGCAAAACATTCATTAACAATGAAGAACGTTAATTTTTAAAGAAAATTGCTTTAAAATTAAATTCTTTAAAAAACGGAATGCTTTTCCCATTTAAATCTATCTTTCAACCGTTGTTTTATCATCCATGAAATTTTTGTTTGAAAGCAATAAATTAACTAACCGTGAAAAAATGCTATTTTAAAGAAAACTGCTTCAATCTACAATTCCTTTGAAAAAAATAGAATTTTTAAAATTTAAAAATCTATCGTTTATTTACCGTTATTTCATTTACCAAGAAATTTTGTTTTGAACGCAATAAATTTATTAACAATCAAAAATTTTTTTAAAAAACGGAATAATTCATCCGTTAAAATCTTTATTTTAAGCGTAATTTCATTTTTCAGGCAATTTTGGTTTAAGAAGCAAAACATTCATTAACCATTAGAACGTTAATTTTAAAGAAAATTGCTTTAAAATTAAATTCTTTAAATACGAAATGCTTTTTCCATTTAAATCTATCTTTAAACCATTGTTTTATTATCCATGAAATATTTGTTTGAAAGCAATAAATTTATTAACGGTGAAAAAATGCTATTTTAAAGAATACTGCTTCAATCTACAATTCCTTTGAAAAAAAGGAATTATTCAAACATAAAAATCTATCTTTTACCCGTACTTTCATTTTCCATGAAATTTTGGTTTTAAAGCAAAAAATTCGTTAATCATGTAAAATTATTATTTTAAAGAAAATTGCTTAAAATGAAATTCTCTAAAAAACGGAATTGTTCATCCGTTAAAATCTTTATTTTAAGCGTAATCAGATTTTTCAGGAAATTTTGGTTTTAAGCAATAAATACATATACCGTAAAAATATGCTATTTGTTAAACAATTGCTTAAAAACAAAAATTCTTTATAAAAAAGAAATGATTTTCCCATTAAATTCTATATATTCAATACCATAAAAATCTTAATTTTAACCGAAATTTCAGTTTTCAGGAAATTCGCATGAGAAGAAAAAAATTTATTAAAAATGAAAAAGTTTAATTATAAAGAAAATTGCTTAAAAATTTAATGCTTTTAAAAACGGAATTGTTCATCCTTTAAAATCTTTATTTTAAGCGAAATTTCATTTTTCAGGAAATTTTGGTTTTAAGCAATAAAAACATATACCGTAAAAATATGCTATTTGTTAAAATATTGCTTAAAACCAAAAATTCTTTATAAAAAAGAAATGATTCCCATTAAAGTCTATATATTCATTAAACATAAAAAATTTTTTTTTAAAGAAAATTGCTTAAAACGAAATTCCTTAAAAAAATGATTTTCCCAATTAATTCTATCTTTTAACAGTTATTTTATTAACCAAGAAATTTTGTTTGAACGCATTAAATTCATTAACAATGAAAAAAAAATTTTAAAGAAAATTGTTTAAAAATTAAATTCCTTAAAAAACGGAATTCTTCAACCGTAAAAATCTTTATTTTAACCGTTATTTCATTTTCCAGGAAATTGGGATGAAAAGCACAAAATTTATTGACAATAAAAAGCGTAAATTTTAAAGAAAATTTCTTTAAGATTAAATTCTTTAAAAACGATTTGCTTTTCCTATTTGAATCTATCTTTTAACCGTTAATTTATTATCCATTAAATTTTGGTATGATATGAAGATATGATGGTATGATGATTTGGTATCAATAAATACATTTACCGTAAAAATATGCTATTTTTTAAAAATTTGCTTAAAACTAAAATTCTTTTTAAAAAAGAAATGATTTTCCCATTAAATTCTATCTTTTAACCTTTATTTAGGCAATAAATTCATTAAACATAAAATATATTTTTTAAAGAAAATTGCTTAAAAATTAGGATTTTTAAAAAACGCAATAATTCATCCATTAAATTCTTTATTTTAAGCGTAATTTCATTTTTCAGGAAATTTTGGTTTATGGAGCAAAAAATTCATTAACAATGCAAAACGTAAATTTTTAAAGAAAATTGCTTTAAAATTAAATTCTTTAAAAAACGCAATTATTCATCCATGTGTTCAAACCAAAATTTCTTGGTTAATAAAATAACGGTTAAAAGTTAGAATTTAATGGGAAAATCAGTTTTTTAAGGAATTTCGTTTTAAGCAATTTTCTTTAAAATTTTTTTTTATGTTTAATGAATATATAGACTTTAATGGGAAAATCATTTCTTTTTTATAAAGAATTTTTGGTTTTAAGCAATTGTTTAACAAATAGCATATTTTTACGGTATATGTATTTATTGCTTAACACAAAAATTTCCTGAAAAATGATATTTCGCTTAAAATAAAGATTTTAAAGTAAGAACTATTCCGTTTTTAAAAGAATTAAATTTTTTAACAATTTTCTTTATAATTAAACTTTTTCATTTTTAATAAATTTTGTTCTTCTCATGCGAATTTCGTGAAAAATTAAATTACGTTTAAAATTAAGATTTTTACGGTAATGAATATTTAGAATTTAATGGGAAAATCATTTGTTTTTTATAAACAATTTTTAATTTTAAGCAATTGTTTAACAAATAGCATATTTTTACGGTATATGTATTTATTGCTTAAAACCAAAATTTCCTGAAAAATGATATTACGCTTAAAATAAAGATTTTAACGGATGAACAATTCCGTTTTTTAGAGAATTCATTTTAAGCAATTTTTTTTAAAATAAAAATTTT
The DNA here is from genome assembly GCA_936435175.1 of Glyphotaelius pellucidus. Lineage (NCBI taxonomy): Eukaryota > Metazoa > Arthropoda > Insecta > Trichoptera > Limnephilidae > Glyphotaelius > Glyphotaelius pellucidus. Next base: position 10,762,004 of record OW386557.1, on the reverse strand, counting down.
TCACGATTAACGAATTTTTTGCTTTAAAACCAAAATATAATGGAAAATGAAAGTACGGGTAAAAGATAAATTTTTATGTTTGAATAATTCCTTTTTTTCAAAGGAATTGTAGATTGAAGCAGTTTTCTTTAAAATAGCATTTTTTCACCGTTAATAAATTTTTTGCTTTCAAACAAATATTTCATGGATAATAAAACAACGGTTGAAAAAAAGATTTAAATGGGAAAAGCATTTCGTTTTTTAAAGAATTTAATTTTAAAGCAATGTTCTTTAAAATTAACGTTTTTCATTGTAAATAAATTTTTTGCTCCTCAACCAAAATTTCCTCGAAAATGAAATTACAATTAAAATAAAGATTTTTACGGTTGAAGAATTCCGTTTTTTAAAGAAAATAATTTTTAAACAATTTTCTCTAAAAAAAATAGAATTTAATGGGAAAATCATTTTTGTTAAAGAATTTCATTTTAAGCAATTATCTTTATAATTTTTTCATGATTCACGAATTTTTCGCTTTAAAACCAAAATATCATGGAAAATGCAATTACGGGTGAAAGAAAGATTTTTATGTTCGAACAATTCCATTTTTTTAAAAGAAGTTTTAGATTGAAGCAATTTTATTTAAAATAGCATTTTTTCACCGTAAAAAGTAAGTAACAAACAGCATACTTTTACGGTTAATGTATTTATTGCTTTCAAACCAAAATTTCATGGATAATCAAAAACGGTTAAGAGATAGATTTTAATGGGAAAAGCATTTGGTTTTTGTAAAGAATTTTAGATTTAAGCAATTTTTTGAAAAAAAGCTTATTTTTACGGTAAATGTATTTAATGATTTCAAACCTAAATTTCATGGATAATAAAATAATGGCTTAAAGATAGACTTTAATGGGAAAAGCATTTGGTTTTTGTAAAGAATTTTAGTTTTAAGCAATTTTTTCGAATAAAGCCTATTTTTACGGTAAATGTATTTATTGCTTTCAAACCAAAATTTCATGGATAATAAAATAACGGTTTAAAGATAGATTCAAATGGGAAAAGCATTTCGTTTTTTAAAGAATTTAATTTAAAAGCAATTTTCTTTAAAATTTATGTTTTTCATTGTAAATGAATTTTTTTCTCCTTAAACCAAAATTTCCTGAAAAATGAAATTACGCTTAAAATAAAGAATTTAATGGATGAATAATTGCGTTTTTGAAAGAATTTAATTTTTAAGCCATTTTCTTTAAAAAATATATTTTATGTTCAATGAATTTATTGCCTAAATAAAGGTTAAAAGATAGAATTTAATGGGAAAAACATTTCTTTTTTAAAAAGAATTTTAGTTTTAAGCAAATTAAAAAAAAAAAACATATTTTTACGCTAAATGTATTTATTGCTTTCATACCAAAATTTCATGTATAATAAATTAACGGTTAAAAGATAGATTTAAATGGGAAAAGCAAATCGTTTTTTAAAGAATTTAATCTTAAAGAAATTTTCTTTAAAATTAACGTTTTTCATTGTTAATAAATTTTGTGCTTCTCATCCGAATTTCCTGGAAAATGAAATAACGGTTAAAATAAAGATTTTTACGGTTGAAGAATTCCGTTTTTTAAGGAATTTAATTTTTAAACAATTTTCTTTAAAATTTTTTTTTCATTGTTAATGAATTTAATGCGTTCAAACCAAAATTTCTTGGTTAATAAAATAACGGTTAAAAGATTGAATTTAATGGGAAAATCATTTTTTAAGGAATTTCGTTTTAAGCAATTTTCTTTAAAATTTTTTTTTTTATGTTTAATGAATATATAGACTTTAATGGGAAAATCATTTCTGTTTTGAAAAGAATTTTTGGTTCTAAGCAATTTCTTTAAAAATTTTTTTTTTATGTTTAATGAATATATAGACTTTAATGGGAAAATCATTTCTGTTTTGAAAAGAATTTTTGGTTCTAAGCAATTGTTTAACAAATAGCATATTTTTACGGTATATGTATTTATTGCTTAAAACCAAAATTTCCTGAAAAATCATATTACGCTTAAAATAAAGATTTTAACGGATGAACAATTCCGTTTTTTAGAGAATTTCATTTTAAGCAATTTTCTTTAAAATAACAATTTTACATGATTAACGATTTTTTTTGCTTTAAAACCAAAATTTCATGGAAAATGAAAGTACGGGTAAAAGATAGATTTTTATGTTTGAATAATTCCTTTTTTTCAAAGGAATTGTAGATTGAAGCAGTTTTCTTTAAAATAGCATTTTTTCACCGTTAATAAATTTATTGCTTTCAAACAAATATTTCATGGATAATAAAACAATGGTTTAAAGATAGATTTAAATAGGAAAAGCATTTCGTATTTAAAGAATTTAATTTTAAAGCAATTTTCTTTAAAATTAACGTTCTAATGGTTAATGAATGTTTTGCTTCTTAAACCAAAATTGCCTGAAAAATGAAATTACGCTTAAAATAAAGATTTTAACGGATGAATAATTCCGTTTTTTAAAAAATTTTTGATGGTTAATAATTTTATTGCGTTCAAAACAAAATTTCTTGGTAAATGAAATAAAGGTAAATAAACGATAGATTTTTAAGTTTGAAAAATTCTATTTTTTCAAAGGAATTGTAGATTGAAGCAGTTTTCTTTAAAATAGCATTTTTTCACGGTTAGTTAATTTATTGCATTCAAACAAAAATTTCATGGATAATAAAACAACGGTTGAAAAATAGATTTAAATGGGAAAAGCATTTCGTTTTTTAAAGAATTTAATTTTAAAGAAATTTTCTTTAAAATTAACGTTTTTCATTGTAAATAAATTTTTTGCTTCTCAACCAAAGTTTCCTCGAAAATGAAATCACGATTAAAATAAAGATTTTTACTGTTGAAGAATTCCGTTTTTTAAAGAATTAAATTTTTTAAACAATTTTCTTTAAAATTTAACTTTTTCATTGTTAATAAATTTTGTGCTGCTCATCCGAATTTCCTCGAAAATGAAATTACGGTTAAAATAAAGATTTTAACGGTTGAAGAATTCCGTTTTTAAAAGAATTTAATTTTTAAACAATTTTCTTTAAAAAAAATTTTTCATGGTAAATGAATTTATTGCGTTCAAACAAAAATTTCTTGGTAAATGAAATAACGGTTAAAATATAGATTTAAATGGGAAAAGCATTTGGTTTTTGTAAAGAATTTTAGTTTTTAGCAATTTTTTCGAATAAAGCCTATTTTTACGGTAAATGTATTTATTGATTTCAAACCAAAATTTCATGGATAATAAAATGACGGTTTAAAGAAAGATTCAAATGGGAAAAGCATTTCGTTTTTTAAAGAATTTAATTTAAAAGCAATTTTCTTTAAAATTAATGTTTTTCATTGTTAATGAATTTTTTGCTCCTTAAACCAAAATTTCCTGAAAAATGAAATTACGCTTAAAATAAAGAATTTAATGGATGAATAATTGCGTTTTTGAAAGAATTCTTTATTATCTAAATTCTTTATAAACAAGAAATGATTTCCCCATTAAATTCTATCTTTTAATCTTTATTTAGGCAAAAAATTCATTAAACATAAAATATATTTTTTAAAGAAAATGGCTTAAAAATTAAATTCTTTCAAAAACGCAATTATTTATCCATTAAATTCTTTATTTTAAGCGTAATTTCATTTTTCAGGAAATTTTGGTTTAAGGAGCAAAAAATTCATTAACAATGAAAAACATAAATTTTAAAGAAAATTGCTTTTAAATTAAATTCTTTAAAAAACGAAATGCTTTTCCCATTTGAATCTTTCTTTAAACCGTTATTTTATTATCCATGAAATTTTGGTTTGAAATCAATAAATACATTTACCGTAAAAATAGCCTTTATTCGAAAAAATTGCTAAAAACTAAAATTCTTTACAAAAACCAAATGCTTTTCCCATTAAAATCTATATTTTAAACGTTATTTCATTTACCAAGAAATTTTTGTTTGAACGCAATAAATTCATTTACCATGAAAAAATGTTTTTAAAGAAAATTGTTTAAAAATTAAATTCTTTTAAAAACGGAATTCTTCAACCGTAAAAATCTTAATTTTAACCGTAATTTCATTTTCGAGGAAATTCGGATGAGCAGCACAAAATTTATTAACAATGAAAAAATTAAATTTTAAAGAAAATTGTTTAAAAAATTTAATTCTTTAAAAAACGGAATTCTTCAACAGTAAAAATCTTTATTTTAATCGTGATTTCATTTTCGAGGAACCTTTGGTTGAGAAGCAAAAAATTTATTTACAATGAAAAACGTTAATTTAAAGAAAATTGCTTTAAAATTAAATTCTTTAAAAAACGAAATGCTTTTCCCATTTAAATCTGTTTTTCAACCATTGTTTTATTATCCATGAAATTTTTGTTTGAATGCAATAAATTAACTAACCGTGAAAAAATGCTATTTTAAAGAAAACTGCTTCAATCTACAATTCCTTTGAAAAAATAGAATTTTTCAAACTTAAAAATCTATCGTTTATTTACCGTTATTTCATTTACCAAGAAATTTTGTTTTGAACGCAATAAATTTATTAACCATCAAAAATTTTTTAAAAAACGGAATTATTCATCCGTAAAAATCTTTATTTTAAGCGTAATTTCATTTTTCAGGCAATTTTGGTTTAAGAAGCAAAACATTCATTAACCATTAGAACGTTAATTTTAAAGAAAATTGCTTTAAAATTAAATTCTTTAAATACGAAATGCTTTTCCCATTTAAATCTATCTTTAAGCCATTGTTTTATTATCCATGAAATATTTGTTTGAAAGCAATAAATTTATTAACGGTGAAAAAATGCTATTTTAAAGAAAACTGCTTCAATCTACAATTCCTTTGAAAAAAAGGAATTATTCAAACATAAAAATCTATCTTTTACCCGTACTTTCATTTTCCATGAAATTTTGGTTTTAAAGCAAAAAAATTCGTTAATCATGTAAAATTGTTATTTTAAAGAAAATTGCTTAAAATGAAATTCTCTAAAAAACGGAATTGTTCATCCGTTAAAATCTTTATTTTAAGCGTAATATGATTTTTCAGGAAATTTTGGTTTTAAGCAATAAATACATATACCGTAAAAATATGCTATTTGTTAAACAATTGCTTAAAAACAAAAATTCTTTATAAAAAAGAAATGATTTTCCCATTAAATTCTATATATTCATTACCGTAAAAATCTTAATTTTAACCGTAATTTCATTTTTCAGGCAATTCGCATGAGAAGAACAAAATTTATTAAAAATGAAAAAATTTAATTATAAAGAAAATTGCTTAAAAATTAAATTCTTTTAAAAACGAAATATTTCATCCTGTAAAATCTTTATTTTAAGCGAAATTTCATTTTTCAGGAAATTTTGGTTTTAAGCAATAAATACATATACCGTAAAAATATGCTTTTTGTTAAACAATTGCTTAGAACCAAAAATTCTTTTCAAAAAAGAAATGATTTTCCCATTAAAGTCTATATATTCATTGAACATAAAAAAATTTTTTTTAAAGAAAATTGCTTAAAACGAAATTCCTTAAAAAATGATTTTCCCATTAAATTCTATCTTTTAACCGTTATTTTATTAACCAAGAAATTTTGGTTTGAACGCATTAAATTCATTAACAATGAAAAAAAAATTTTATTTCTATAAATCAAAACGGAATTCTTCAACCGTAAAAATTTTAATTTTAACCGTGATTTCATTTTCCAGGATATTCGCAAGAACAAAATTTATTAATAATGAAAAAGTTTAATTATAAAGAAAATTGCTTAAAAATTAAATTCTTTTAAAAACGGAATTGTTCATCCGTTAAAATCTTTATTTTAAGCGAAATATCATTTTTCAGGAAATTTTGGTTTTAAGCAATAAATACATACACCGTAAAAATATGCTATTTGTAAAACAATTGCTTAAAACAAAAAATTCTTTATAAATAGGAAATGATTTTCCCATTAAAGTCTAAACATTCATTAAACATAAAAAAATTTTTTTAAAGAAAATTGCTTAAAACGAAATTCTTTAAAAAAAAGATTTTCCCATTAAATTCTATCTTTTAACCGTTATTTTATAAACCAAGAAATTTTGGTTTGAACGCATTAAATTCATTAACAATGAAAAAATTTTTTTGAAGAAAATTGTTTAAAAATTAAATTCCTTAAAATACGGAATTCTTCAACCGTAAAAATCTTTATTTTAACCGTTATTTCATTTTCCAGGAAATTCGGATGAGAGTCACAAAATTTATTAACAATGAAAAACGTAAATTTTAAAAAACGATATGCTTTTACCATTTAAATCTATCTTTAAACCGTTAATTTATTATCCATGTAATTTTGGTTTGAAAGCAATAAATACATTTACCGTAAAAATAAGCTATTTTAAAAAAAATTGCTTAAAACTAAAATTCTTTACAAAAACCAAATGCTTTTCCCATTTAAATCTTTCTTTAAACCGTTTTTCTACTATCCATGAAATTTTAGTTTGAAAGCAATAAATACATTTACCGTAAAAATATGCTATTTGTTAAAAAAATGCTTAAAATTAAAATTCTTAATAAAAAGTAAATGATTTTCCCATTAAATTCTGTCTTGTAACCTTTATTTAGGCAATTTATTCATTAAACATAAAAAAATTTTTTTAAAGAAAATTGCTTAAAAATTAAATTCTTTAAAAAACGGAATTATTCCTACGTAAAATTCTTTATTTTAAGCGTAATATCAATTTTCAGGAAATTTTGGTTTAAGGAGCAAAAAATTCATTAACAATGAAAAACGTAATTTTTAAAGAAAATTGCTTTAAAATTAAATTCTTTAAAAACCGAAATGCTATTCCCATTTAATTGTATCTTTAGAGCAAAAAAATTATTAACAATTAAAAACATAATTTTTTAAGAAAATTGCTTTAAAATTAAAATTAAAAAAAAAAACCAAATGCTTTTCGCATTTAAATCTTTCTTCATACCGTTGTTTTATTATCCATGTTATTTTTGTTAGAAAGCAATAAATTTACTTACCGTGAAAAAATGCTATTTTAAAGAAAATCGCCTCAATCTAAAATTCCTCTGAAAATATGGAATTATTCAAACTTAAAAATCTACCTTTACTCGTAATTTCATTTTCCATGATATTTTGGTTTTAAAGCGAATAATTCATTATTCATGAAAAAATGTTATTTTAACAAAAATTGCATTAAACATAAATGCTTTAAAAAATGGAATTCTCCAACCATTAAAAATCTTTATTTTAACCGTTATTTAAATTTCCATGAAATTTTGGTTTTTAAGCAAAAATTCATTAGCCACGAAAAACGTTCATTTAAAAAAGTTTACTTTATAATTAAATTCTTTAAAAAAAAAAGCGGAATTCATCAACCGTAAAAATCTTTATACTAAACGTTATTTTATTTTCCATGAAATTTTGGTTTTACAGCAATAAATAAATAATAAATTCATTAACCATGACCAACTTTCATTTAAAAAAAAAATTGATTTAAAATGAAATTCTTTATCAAGACCAAAAGCCTTTCCCATCAAAATCTATCCATTAAACCGTTATTTCATAAACCATGAAATAATGGTTTGAAAGCAATAAATTCATAAACCATGAAAAATGTTATTTTGCCGAAAATGGTCAAAAAAATTTTTTTTTGAAAACTGAAATGCTTTTCCCATTAAAATTTTAGAAATTTCATTTTTAGGAAATTTTGGTTTGGAAGCAAATTATTCATTCACAATCAAAAACGTTAATTTTAAAGAAAATTACTTAAAAATTAAAATCTTTAAAAAAACGAAATGCTTTTCCCATTTAAATCTATCTTTAAACCGTTGTTTTAAAGCAATAAATTTACTAACGGTAGAAAAATGCTCTTTTAAAGAAAATTGCTAAAATCTAATTTTTCAAACATATTTTATTTTACTTTGAAAATTCTGTAACAATGGTTGAAATAAATGTAAATTTTTGAAATAACCTTTTTTATCATATTGTCACCCTTTTGCACCATATTCCGTGGAAAAATATTATTTTCTAGCTTGAATGGGATTAGGGACCACTGTGGCCGCCTAAATACAGTTTTTATGAAAATTACATTCCCGTTGAAAAAAGAAAGTTTCCGTGTAAATGTCGGTTTCGTGTAAAATAAAGATTTAAGTGGTAAATAACCTCGCCGTCCAGAAACACTTTTTATGAAAATTACCTTTCCGTTGAAAAAAGAAAGTTTCCGTGTAAATTTCGGTTTCGCGTATAAAAAGGATTTTCGTGGTGAATGTCCTCGCCTTTCAAAAAAGATTTTATACTTTGAAACAAAACAGTTTCCGTGTAAATTTCGGTTTCGCATAAAATAAAGATTAAAGTGTTAAATTACCTCTCCGTCCAAAAACAGTTTATATGAAAATAAACTTTCCGTTGAAAAAAGACAGTTTCCGTGTAAATGTCGGTTTCGCATATTAAAAGGATTTTCGTGGTAGATGTCCTCGCTGTCCAAAAGCAGTTTTTATGAGAATAGCTTTTCCGTTGAAAAAAGACAGTTTCCGTCTTAATGTCGGTTACGCATAAAATAAAGATTTTCGTGGTAAATAACCTCGCCGTTCATAAACAGCTTTTATGAAAATAACCTCCCCGTTGAAAGACGAGTGTTTCCTTGTCGGTTTCGCACAAAATTGAGATTTTCGTTGCTAATAATTACCTCGCCGTCCAAAAGCAGTTTTTATGAAAATAGCTCTTACGTTGAAAAAAGACAGTTTCCGTGTAAATGTCGGTTTCGCGTAAAATAAAGATTTTTGTGGTAAATTACCTCGCCGTCGAGAAAACAATTTTTTATGAAAATTACCTTTCCGTTGCAAAAAGTCCGTAACCGTGTTAATGTCGGTTTTGCATAAAAAAAATATTTTCGTGGTAAATGGCCTCGTAGTCCAAAACCAGTTTATATGAAAGTAACCTTCCCGTTGAATGAGGGCAGTTTCCGTGTAAATGTCGGTTTCGCATAAAAAAGAGATTTTTGTGATAAATTACCTGGACTTCCAAAAACAGTATTTATGAAAATTTCCTTCCCTTTGAAAAAATACAGTTTCCGTGTAAATGTCTGTTATGCATAAAATAAAGATTTTCGTGGTAAGTGAACCCGCTGTGCAAAAAGAGGTTTCGTAAAAATAAATATATCGTTGAAAAAAGACAGTTTCCGTGTTAATGTCAACTACGTATAAAAAGGAAATTTTCGTGGTAAATTACCTCGTCGTCTAAAAACTGTTTTAATGAAAATTTCCTTTCCGTTGCAAAAGGAAGTAACCATGTAATTTGTAATTTTTTATTGCAATACAGTTAAGTTTCGTATAATTATTTTTCCTAAATAATAAAACATAATAATAGCGCGCCGTTTTTGTGAAAAATCACCTAAAAACTATGTACTACCATATAAATGTATCAGGAGCACAGAATAATGCATGAGGTAATGTATTATTAGGATTAGGTTAATTTGTTGTTCGATACAACAATTTTTTGCAAAATTACGTAGGAATATGAATTTTTTTTTTTTTGAAGGTGAAACTGTGGATAGGTATTGTTGTACGTTTCGTGAACACCTTACTAGGAGAACCTATGTAAATGTCCGTTTCGCATAAAAATTACCTCGTCTTCCAAAAACAATTTTTTTTTATGAAAATTTCCTTTCCGTTGCAAAAACAGTTTCCGTGTAAATGTCTATTTCGCATAAAATAAATATTTTCGTGGTAAATGACCTCGTCGTCCAAAACCAGTTTATATGAAAATAACCTTTCCGTTAAAAAAAGGCAGTTTCCGTGTTAATGTCGGTTTCGCATAAAAAAGAGATTGTTGTGGTAAATTACCTCGCCTCCAAAAAACAGATTTTATGAAAATTTCCTTTCCGTTGCAAAAAGACAGTAACCGTGTTAATGTCGGTTTTGCATTAAAAAAAGTTTTTCGTTGTCAATGACCTCGCCGTCTAAAAGCAGCTCTAATGAAAAAGCATTTTCGTTGAAAAAAGAAAGTTTCCGTGTTAATGTCAGTTTCGCATAAAATATAGATTTTCGTGGTAAATTACCTCTCAATCCAAAAACAGTTTTTATGAAAATAACCTTTCCGTTGAAAAAAGACAGTTTCCCACCCTTCGAAAAAAACATAAATTCTTCTTCCTTCAGCGATGCAGTGGGTGTTCGAACTTCGTTCGGTTCTATAAAAAACCCATTTCATCGTGTAATATAGAGGATATGCTCATTTTAAAAATAGTTAAATTTTCATAACCAATACGTGAAAACCAATTCACGTCAATAAAACAAAATTATACTCGAAATCCGAAAACCCGTGGTACAAACGTAAAATTTGAATCTATCACAATTAAGAGTAGAAAATATTAAAAACGGAATTACAAATTTTATCATAGAAAATAGGGAACACACCGTACATCATATTAAAATAAAACATTTTTTTGTTCTTAAACAAAATAAAATAGAAGAAGCACTGTTGTTAAGGTACCTACTTAATGACAAAATTTTGATTAAAGGGTCTTTTTCAAAGTGATTTGATTTAATTTAATTTAACATATTTATGTTTGAATTTAAGGTAGAAAGGAAGAATCACTCATGGTGAGTTTAGTTACACTACTTTTAGATCTGACTGAAATAAGTATATTCGGATCTAAAATTAGAGACATGATCCAGCCTGATCTAACGCTAATGATCTAACGCTAGCAATTTCTCAGCTCTGCTATATATTTTATCTCAATATCTTTATTCTTCATTATGTTAATACAAAATTGCAAAGGTGTAATAATAATATACCTATATGCAATTCTTATTTTGAGATCAGTGGGTATCTAAATGGTAATGAAAAAATATTTTTTTCACTTTTATACCTTTTTAATTATAGTAAAAATGAAGTTTACACAGCTTTACACTTACCCCATGACTTATTTTTTAGTATTGCCATTTGAACAAAAGTGGCTTCCTCCTTTGTTTTCTACTCTTATTTGGCAAACTGTACTTCCATTTAAAGTCGAGATTTGATAGAATCATTTTTTTTTGATACGTGCTTCCGTTTTCGGGTACAAATTTTTTTTGGGTTCTCGATCAATATATTCAAAGTTAACAGTGATAATTTACAATTTGGGATGTGGGTACCGCCGTCCTGGGATCCATTTATTAGATAACCGACATCCTTGCCATAGGTTACCTCAAGTAGTTCTTTGTTTTGTTATTTAGCATTGGTGTCCGAGTTCATGAGGGACGAGGATTGTATAGTTCTTGTCGGCGATTGCATTTGCCCACCCAGATCTTTCCAGCTGGACTCATCGGCTTCCACCGCAGGAGGAGGGATGGACACGTTCGCCACTCAAGACTAGACACATTGACCCCCAGATTCCTACCCATCCCCCATATATTTTCCCTTCCCAAAACTTCTTCTCCTCCCCTTCCCTAAAAATACCCTTCACACAGCATCCCCAAAGATGACATCGGCTCTGAGGGAGTTCATGTATAAAAGAAGGATTTTATTGAGCTTAATGTTTTATTTTACATTGTTCTATTTCTAACTGTTCTGCTTTATGATTGTTCTGTTTTATCGTGTTCTGTTTTATCACTTATTTGTTTTTATAATGTTTCTGTTTTTATAATGTTTGTTTTGTTTCATCGCTGTTCCGTTTTACAATGTTTTCTTTTATCTATTAATCATGTTTGTTTATTATGAGTTTGTTGTCATGTTCTGTTTATTATGTTCTATTGTTTCATCTACCGCAGTATTAATGGTTCCGTGGCAATTCAGAATCAAGTCAAATCAACACCTCTCTGAAAAGTTTTGAAAAAAATAATTTTAAAATAGCCCATAACACCAATCTTACAAAATCTATGTAACCAATTTTGACATATTTTTTTAATCACTTTTAATGATTTTTCAAAGGAGGTTCTGAGTTGATTTTATTCTGAATTAACCGGTCACTGTATTACGTAAAAAGAAACCAGTTCTATTGATTGAAGTTCTACAGCTTTTTACTGTCCAATATTTAAACGTCAGGAAACCTACTTCATCGATGGTAAACCTCGGTTTCGTATTCAAGGGTGGCCTAATCCTATATATAACCTACACCTTCCTTTAAGGGTTGTCGGTTGGGTGGAGGGCGCGAGGCAGGGGCGGGGGAAGGTGAGTGACGTTTAGGAGTACGTGCCTCTGAATATATTAAGGCTGAAAGGGAAAACATAAAAATATGCGGCGGCCATGTTGCCTTTGTGTGAGCTTTATGTGCCATGGAGCGCGAGTATGAAGAAATAAAAAAATAAAAATTATTTTATAAAAAATTAGAAGACCCACGAAAAATCACGGGATATTATGATTTTAGGAATTTTGAAGTTGAAAGTATTTAAAAAAAAATTGATTGATAAAAAACTGGATCATTGATTGGATTTCCAAAACCTACCCCACAGTCCCAAGTGGTTTGTTACGTTTGGTGTCGTGCGAGGGTGCACGGATTCATGGGGTGTGGTTTGTCTAGGTCTTGGCGGCCAATGCTTTTTCCACCTAGTGCGTGGAAGGGATGGATTCACAGGTCCGTCACTCCTTTTTGAATACCTCACAAGAGTGCCAGCTGCTTTGGAGCGAGTGAGACTAGGGCATCCCCAAAAAAAACAAACAATATGAATTTACAAAACAACTAAAACGCTCAACAATGGCGAAAAGCAGGAGTCCCCGGTGCAGGTCAAAACTGTTGGTGAATTTCACCAGCATTCGGGGTCTGCACAAAACTTAAACTCCGTCCACCACCATCTTCTCTCCCAACGTCCTAACCTTCGCTTCCTCTCCGAAACGCAGATAGCCGAGCCTACAGACGCCTCCTATTTGGACTGCACGGGCTTCACCCTCGTAGGCAAATTCAGACCCAAGGGAGGTGTCTGTCTCTTCAGCCGAACTGACGTCAACTGTGTGCGACTATTGAATCTGGAAAACTACAGATTCGACGTAATTCGGGTGCGCGTCAATCTTGCCAGTAAGGTAAGGTTTTATGCTTATTTATACCGCTCACCTAACCTTAGCGAATCAGACACGTCCGAGCTCTTTATACATTTAAGCAACACAGTTGATGACCTCTTGCCCCGCTTCCCTACGGCAGAGTTTGTGGTCCTGGGGGACTTCAATGTTCATAACGAACGTTGGTTGAAGTTCTCGGGATCAGCAGACTCGGCTGGACGACACGCGGAGTCCTTTGCCCTTCGCCACGGACTGGAGCATTCATTCCCGGTACATTCAGTATCCAAATAGCTTGTTCACCTAAATTTCATAATGCTTGAGCTCAAATAAAAAAAAGAATTATCCAATTTGGTGCAGTCTTTCGGAATTGCTTACAAACTTTTCAGAGATTTATTTTTATTTAAATATTTGGAAGTTTATACATATTATAAAAAATAACACTACTTATTATACAGTCTTTACAATCGTTACAAATTATATTTTTAACGTAGGAACTCTCATCTGACATTTATTCCAAAACATAAGCTTGTCCAAAAAAAAAAACAAAACATATTCTTATATTTGAATTTTCTAGAGCAGCAGCCGACCAGTAGGTAGGGGGCTGGGTACCTACCAGCATAGAGCTCACAAATATATCAACATCGTTTCCATAGCAACGATTTTTTTTCTGACGTTAGCAATAATTAGCTTTTGTTAGCGACAGAAAACGAATAACAAACAAAATATATTAATATTTATAACTTCATAACGCCATTTACACAGGTTACCATTATACACAGCTTATAGTTTAGCTTTCTATTGGTGAAAGAATTTTTAAAATCGTTTTATAGTTTTATGCGTGAAAGCACAACAAATAAACTCGAGCAGTTTTTGCATTTATAATAATAGTAAGGATATTTAAATTATAAGTAATAATTTGGACTTGAAAGTTTTTCGTGGATCTCTAATATAAAAACATTTAAACTAACAGGCCGCCCAGGCTTCCACGTCAGAGTATACGTAAAAAAATCACGTTAGTTAAAGGTTAAAGGAATATTCCTTACTCGTTTTCAAGGCAACTGATTGTTCAAATAGCTTCATTTCACAACTGTTGCCGCATGATTTTCTCTCTACTATTATTACTTATAAAGGCCGAAGTGTTGGCCGAACAATCGTATTCAAAACTTTATTTGCTGATTTTATCCTTGTAACACAATATTACAAAGGGTTCGTTCTATGCAATCTTATTGGGGATTTTTCTCCTGCTTTGTATTCTGCTTCAATAACCACTACACAAAGGAAATGGGAACCATAATATTGTGATTTTTGTTTGTTACATTACAATATGTTCTGTGACATTTAACAATGTGCATTATTCAGGTTCTGGTAGTTACATTTTTAATCTTAATAAATTTAAAAAAACTAATAATAGAATAATACGTCAATAATTGAATTGATATCTCCCCCAAAGAACGATTTACTTGAAAAATCAATTTTGTTCAGGAGAGGCAAAAACTCTTTCACACCTTCGTATTCAAAATATATATGGGCATCACTTACATTCATTTTTACGTGTGGCATCACCGTCACCTCTCCGAAAAATATCTCGGCACCGCTCCGAGAATGACCGTGCAAATTATTCCATTCCTAGCACTCGATCCAACCGCCCGTTCGCGTTTTGTACCTCTCTACCCGTTTCATACGTGAACACTAATTGTGTAAATTATTAAAATCTAAAATAAATGTTTAATCACTCAAATAAGAGTACAGTGTTATCAATCATCATCCAGTATAATCATTGAACACAGGATCGTGGCCTGAAAGTACCGCGACCCCCAGGAGCCTGACTATTCCTCATGGTTGAGTATTAATATACCCTCGTCTGATGAGAAGACGGAGCACAGGTCAAACATCCTCCACCAGCTCCTCAGCCTCTGGAACCAATTCTTTCAACCTTGATAATCCCGACGCTCAAAAACTACTTTCAATATTGGTGACCCCGACGCGATAAAATAACGTAGCTTTTTTCGTTATATGTTTTGTTATGCGGTGTTGTGCTCCTTATTTGCCAACTTCAATATAAAACCGAAAAAAAATGACGATAATACTTTTGGCCGTGAAAGTCTAAAAACTTAAAAACAAAGCTGTATTTAAATAACATGAAATTTTTTAAATAAATAACCCTTCAGACTAATTTGTTCGCTATTCAAAACAACTCATGTAGGTCTCGTAGTCGTAGTGTTTCTCTCTCTAAAATAGTGAGAAATATGAAACAAACGGTGTTAGAAATTAAAAAAAAACACCATTTATTTTATTAAAATCTTTAAGTTAACAATAAAAGAAGTAAAATGTACACCTTTATGAAACCAAAGGTTCGGAATACAATTTGAAAATAAAATTTAGAAACTTTGGGAATTAATTTTTAATTCATTATTTTTACATGGAATGACAAAAAAGAGAGGTGATAACAACGTTTATAATATGTATGTTTTTATTTTTATTCTCTATCAGTAATTTTAGTTAGAAAAAACGTAAGGTTGACCATTTTTCAAATTTTTTATGTTTGCATGCAAAATTATTATTATTCTTCAAAAATTAAATGTTTAATTCGATTTATAAACTTTGAGAGCGTATTTTATAACCTTTCAAAAACAGATTTAATTTTCGAATATGTTCAGAAATATTTCATTTATTTGAATTTTATTGCAAAGCGGAAATATTTTGAACCCCCCGACAAAATATGGTCGAGGCCTGAGGGGATAAGCAAGCAAGAAAAAAAAAGATTTTTATGTTATATGGTGGCATAACGGTGTATATGTTACATGTATATAATAAAAGCATTGCTTACAATATTTTACATCAAAGAAACAATTACAATATTACAATATTTTCCATCAAAGAAACGATACTGAAAATAAACATGAAACAACACTTATTTATGGGGGTACATCAAATATATCTATTATGGAATTAATTAGTGAATCAAATTTGTTTGAAATACATGTATCTTTTTATGACCAATAAATTTTTTTTTTTTTCAAATACGATGTGTTCACGGTAAATGATTTTACCGGTGAGTTTTAAATAAAAAAAATGATTTTGAGATGGTTAATTTGGCTGTATGACAGAAATAGTGATGGTTTCATTAAAGTTTCTTTAAAGGGGGTATTTTGGGTATTTTATAACAGCTGACTCGTTTAAGAGGAACGTATGCGCGGCCCATTTCGGCCAGTTTCATACAAATCTTAGATTTAAATTCGAGATCAAATTACCCAACCAAACAAAAAAATTATTTTTGTCATCAAAAGGTATATCAAATATCTATTTTTTATTGAATTTTATAAAAACAAAACAGCGTAACACGATGTAGTAGATACTCTCAATATCGCCCAGGTGTAATACCGCCATTCAGAATTGAAACGGCTTTAGGCATGGTGTTTGGTGACCGGATCTGAATAACAGGCACTTCCCCACTTTCCTCTTCCCCATTTACCTCTCCTCCCACTACATTCAGCCTCAAAACCTCGCTAGGTGACTCGCTAGGCTCTAGGCGCTAAGCAAGCCGCCTGCCTATGCGGACGTAGCCTTAGAGAGAATAAAATAAAAGTGGTCTACCACAAATGCATGTGTTTTTATTGTAAAGTTTCTTTATTGGTTGAATATGAGTGTTTCATTCTATATTTAAATAAAAGTATGGAAGAGGAAGACAGGGCGAGGTTAGGGGATGCTCTTATTTTTATGGATTTTTGTTATTTGTTAAGAGTGTCGGTATTGTAAAATTGTGTGCTTTCATATTTATCTTTTTTTTTCATATTTAACGGAGAACTATGACAGCAATAATGATGAAAATTTATCATATGCCAGGATATTAAAAACGATTTTTGTCATTCCAGAAATCAGTAACGTAGCAGCGTTTCGGCGCGTTCCGGCACCCCTTCCTTGTACACACCTTCACAATATTGACATTTCCCTCCTTCGCTTACATGGAAAATAGAATAATAATGTAAGAAGGTTTTCCCTAACTGGTTTTTCTCTGTCGTGGGCGTTTTACACGAAGGCTTTTTTTGTAGTGATCCTCACATGGAAACTATATTCAGATGTATATGAAAAATCTTTGCTTTACGCGGACAGTATTTTCGTACAGATTGTGTACTACGGTTATTATATCGTCAATAATTGCGATACCTTGACGATGAACCTTGAACATAACCAACCTGATTTGTTGCATTATGTTTTTTTTCCTGTTAGGATACTGTTTTCTAACAACGTATGCAGGGACACTGGAGGTTTAGAGTCGTTCAAAATAAACAAATGTAGCTTCGGTTAACAAAAAAATTAGAATCTTGCGAGAGCTTTGTAGGCGTAACCATCTGTTACTTATACCAGGGCGGGTAAGTGGTGGATAACCTCCAATGAACAAAACATAGATCACATGAAAGCATCTATCTTTTGCCATTGCAGTTTTTTTTTTACATTAACTCCACACAGGAGGCCCTGAGGAAAATAATTTCCCTCAGGGCCTATGTCATCTGGGATGCTGTGTGGAGGGTCTTTTTGAGGAGAGGAAGGAACGAACATTGGTCTTGAAGAGACCCATCTTGTAGGAGGGATGAAACACAGATGCCGGCAAATCGTTCCACAGCCGAGCTGTTGAACTCAAGAACGAGTCGAAAAAACGACCCGTTCTCATGTGACAAATGTCAACCGTGTACATATGTTGGGCGCGCGTTTGGCATGTCTCCCGACTATGCACCGGTGCCGAAGGGATCAATGTCGCTAGTTCCTCAGAGCATCTTCCATTGAAATACCGGTAGAACATGGATAGCATTCCCACCCGACGCCTGTGCTCTAAAGATTGCAATCCGTTCGTTAAGATGGGAGAATCTATCAAACGGACCGCCCGTTTCTGCACAGAGTCGAGGGTATTTTTCAAGTATTTTGGAGCTCCAGACCAGAGGTGGCTGCCAAATTCAACCGTGGGGCGCACTTGCGATTTGTACAGGGTTAGCAGTTGAGGATTTGTTCAGGGTTAGCAGTTGCCGTTAACAAATCATAAAAAAAAAACAAGCGGAATCCACAACACCGCGATACGCAAAATACAAGTGGAATCCACAATTTTTTCAAGGTTTTATTTATTTATTTATTATAAATACAAAGTAATACAATATGACATAAAATATTATACAGAAAAAAGAAAAGTCCCAATAAACTACTTTTTAGCAGTTTGTCGATGGGTACTTTTACTTTGGAGACATATATAAACTTATTTTACAATTTTTGTGTTAGTCTAATACAAATTATTTCTTTCGGCAAGCCAATTTCTCAACAAAATATTTTTTTTACCATTTGTACATTTTTTAATTTCGGCAGGTAACATATTTAAGCAATTAGGTATCATAGTCCAGCGTTTTTTGTCCATATTTGTTCAAATGCTTAGGTACAATTAGTCCTTCATTTAACGTAAAACGAGTATTGTAAGTGTGGTCCAGTTTATTTTTTTATATGAACAATAATATATTCAAAATCAGTGAAAAACGCAAGTTATGATAGAGTTTTTTTTTATCAATATTCTAAACATAATACGAAATTAACTTGCAACATTTACGTATGGTTTAGTTAGCCCATCAGTCTGATTTATTCGTTTTTGGGAAAAGTTCATACAGGTCTCATCGAAATCATTGTGTTTTCTTTACTATCATAGTGATGAATAACAACAGAAGAATTAAAATGGATACATATTTGAAACCAAAGTTTCCCGACCGCAATTTGAAATAAATTTATGAAACTTTTTGAATTTTTTGTTAATTATTTTTACGAAATGTCGAAAAGTGAGGTGAAAAACGTTTGTAATTTTTTGTTTCAGTATTTTTAGTTAGAAAATACGAAAGGTGAGCGATTAAAAAATAAAATGTATGTGTGTTTACATTTTTTTGTTACCATTTTAACCACAGTTTTTAGTTTTCTGACACTCAGAAATAATCCATTTATTTCGATTTTATTGCAAGGCGAAAGTACTCTTACATGCTGGCAGAATTTGCTCGGGGCCTTACAGGTCATGTAAAACAATGGCGTGTGACAAATGTCAAATAACGTCCTATATCTTAAACTGTTTGAAAATCGGTGCCAAAATAAAATCCTTTTTTTTTCAAATTTAGAATCCACATGAAAAGTTGAGGCGTATTTATTTATTTTACAAACAGTGAACATTACATTTTATAAAATTTACAAATCAAAACTTGCAGAGTTGATAAATTACGTCCATTAATTACATAATTGAGAAGCAGCCTTTTGCTAATATTATATTAAATGATTTAATTGTGAGATAACACAAATTAATCAAAAAAAAATTATTTGCCACGCCGGGATTCAATCCCGCGAACTTTGGATTACGAGTCAAGAGTCTTACCGCAAGACCACACCGTCCGTCATTATTATAATTATATGGAAACGGGACGACAAAAAACTTCGTGTAAATCGCCCGGATTATACTGTAACCTTCGTGGAATCACCAAAACAACTTTACGACCGAAGCGCAATAAAATCTTCGACGCGACGATTCGTCAAATAATAATGACGTACATAATTTAATAAACGGCAACATTCTCAATTCAGAGGAAAATGTTGTAACTTTTAACAGGAAAGTTAAAAGCGACGGTATTATTTATGTACCTTTTTCAGGAAAGAAGTAAATATAAAAAACCAGCCTCAATTGCGTTATTATACACAAAACTAATTTATGGTATGGACTTTACGTCCGGGTTAAATCTTCCTCACAGGAAAAACTTAACCCTTCCACACACTTTTCGACAAATGATGCACCATGCTATGCAATTGCACTATATAAGAATAAAAAATACAAAACAATACAAGTACAACATGCCAACCTACCAGAGACCAAATGTGAAAATAATTCACAAACTC
The DNA here is from genome assembly GCA_936435175.1 of Glyphotaelius pellucidus. NCBI lineage: Eukaryota > Metazoa > Arthropoda > Insecta > Trichoptera > Limnephilidae > Glyphotaelius > Glyphotaelius pellucidus. The sequence continues at coordinate 10,742,149 of OW386557.1, read as the reverse complement.
CAGATATTTTCATATCAGAGGGTTCGGCTCGATAGAACTCCTAACTGGACCAATAAATCCCACTGATCTCTCAATATAAATATTTAAAAAATCTTTCATAATCTTATTTGTATTTAAGATGTCTGATTTTTGCATTTTTATATAAAGATTCTTTGACAAATCTAATAAGCCTAAATTTTGAATGAGAGAACTAGGTATAACGCCAGTAGCCGAAATAACAAATGGTTATATTTTTATAGTCTGAGAATGTCAAATTCTTTTAATCTCATTTCCTAAATCTGTATATTTTCTCATTTTTTCAGAAACAGATTTTTTAATATTATAGGAATTCGGAATAGCGACATCAATGAAGTAAGTTTTTATTTATTAATTGCATTATTATTCACAAAACTATAATTTTAATAGCCGGCAAACTGGGCGTTTACTGTCATATATTTTGAATACACGTTTATTACGCATTAACGTCAAACGCCTCACTAGACGATGTTCTTCTCTGTACGACATCATTAAGATAACGAACGTGTAACCAACGTCTTATATTAAACCAAAAACTCCGATATCACACGACCAAAATCGGCCACACGAATCACACGAATAAAATCGGCCACAACTTGCATAACCTCCTTTACGAAATTGAATTTTCTTCCATCTTTCTTCTTATTCCTCTTATCCTTTTCGGGTCGGGGACCCATTGCATCGACAAGACTCCTCCATACGTCCCTGTCTTGCGCTGATTGTTCGGCCTCCGTCCATGGCAGTCCCATCCTCTCCTCACACAGCTTCTGGAGTTGCCTCGCCCAATTGTGTCTAGGGCGGCCCACTGGACGTCTACCCTCTGGAATCGCACTCAGTATTTTCCTCGGAATTCGGTCATCAGACATTCTTAGTACGTGTCCAAGCCACCTCAGTTGTGATTTTTCTATGAAGAGTAGCAGTGGTTCAATGTTCAGATTGTCTCGGATCGTCGTGTTCTTCCCTCTTTAATGATTTAAGTAAAGTTGCCATCACCTTTTCCGTAATCGCAACTTCTCTTTGTTGCATTTTTATTTTTTTTTTCATTAAATTTAATTTAAAAACACCTTGCAATAATTTTTTTGACTGGTGCGCAAATTCCCAGTTCCCAGCCAGGAGTCATAGGTTCAATCCACCAGCACGCTAAGCTCCATCAAAGCACAAGCAACATCTTTAAATTTAAAAAATGGTAGTGGGAGATCTAAAAAAATGTCAAATATTGATAATTATTCATTACCGGAGAACGCTTGTCTTTCATTGCAAAGACGCGTGAATTCGAACGAAGTCATAAAGAAGAGGAAAGCTTAAAAATTATGAAGTAACACAGAAAAATAACCAACCGTCAACCATCATAAAGACGAGAAAATCAACAAATATCAAGATGAAGAAATCAACAAACACACAGATGAGTACATCACGACGTGACACCAACACTACCTACAGTTCTTTAATTCTTTCTTTGGAATTTGTATTTTTATTTATTATCTTTTCTATTTCTTTTGCTTTAATCTTTACTGATATATGTAATTATAGATACTGCTACCCGGCTCAGAACAGATATTGTCTAGTGAGTCGGGTAGCGCACATATATGTAAATGTAAATAACTCTTTATATTAATAAACGCCCGGGCTACCGGCACCTTTAAAAAAAAAATAAGTTCGCCTCGGAACAGAAATCTTTAGCTGCAATCACTTCTTCAAGAATGGCAACATCACTTTGTGGCATTTTTATTTTCTACAAAAATAACCTAGAGTCAACTACAATAAAGATGAGGAAGTCAACAAATATGAAGATGAAAAAATCAACAAACACGAAGATGAGTAAATCATGACGTAACACCAACAATACTTATAGTTCGCCTCGGAACAGAAATCCCTAGTAAAAGGGACTGCATAAATGTACGATGCTATGTATTTTGGAGTCTTGAAAATATTATTGCTTACAGCTGTAATTTTCTAAAAGCTTAGAAGAGTCGAGAACGAGGACGGAATGCAAAATAATTCATTTTCCCCTGCCATACAAGCTTTTCCACTTGATTGCATTTTCAAACACCGTATGGGAGGGTTTCTACGGGGTTGGCAATAATGCTCCATCTTTCCCAGACACCCCCGACCTGGAGCTCACTCTTCCACCCATCTCCACTCCTTCGAGGCTCGAAAAAAGTCCACCGTTTCTTGCTGGTAATTTATTTGAATTATATTTTAACAACACGGAAAAATGAATATTACGACACGTAATCATGATTTCAAAATTCAAAATTTATCTTCATTCAGTATAAAAAGAGTAACATTTTATGGATTTTCAACCACTATTGTAGGCACTACTTGTTGCTGTAGTCAGTTTTTTACAGTGCAACAAAGCACGACCTTATTACACAATTCAGGTCAGGTCTTTTATTAGTAGAGCGGTTTTCGGTTATAATTTAATTGTTGCATCCCAAATAAAAAATATAAATTTTTTATTTTTTGACGGCCGGCGTGATCGAGGGGTAAGGCGTTTGACTCGCAATCCGAAGATCGCGGGATCGAAGGCAATTAAATTTTATTCGATAAATTTATGTTATTTCACAAGTAATTCACTTCAAAAAGATAATAAATATGTACTATTTTTGCGGCAAGTTCCAGAGTGGAAGATACTCTCAGTATCGCCCTGGTGTAAGACCACGATTCAGAATTGAAAAGTTGCTTAAAATGGCTTTAGTCGTGTTTGGTGACCAGATCTAAATAGCCAAGTGCCTCCCCACCTTTCTCTTCCCCATTTCCTTCCCTTCCTCTCTACTTTTAGCCTCACAACATACCCCAATTGGGGATGCCATAGTCTCACTGGCTCCAGACGGGAGCAGTTGGGTTTCTTGTGCGGTATTCATGCAAAAAAAAAAAAATATTTGAAGTTTTAGTCGTGTTTGCTGACCAGATCTCAATGGCTTTGTACTTCCCAACCGTCATTTTTCCCATCTCTTTCCCTGGGGATGTTATAATCCCACTATTTCCGAACAGTTAGGAGCAGTTGGGACTGTCGTGCGGTGTTTGCATTTAAATACATGGTTTCCAATGGCGGCCGGTGATTTTTTGTAGAAAGGATGCTGGACAAATAATAAGTATGATACACCCACTATAAATAAATTAACAAATCTGTATAATAGCCCACCAACAAGTTGCAATTGTTGACAAAAATATTAAAATTAGCTCTGTAAATCCTTAACACTCCGCAACATCCATAATTATTAAATATAAGACACGGCCAGCATGGAGAGAGACAGACAGAACTCAATGCGCGTGCGCGAGTTTAGAATACTTTGCACCATTTTGGATGCGGAGAGTTCCATAGCATGGAATACTGTCATCTTGTGTGTGTTAGAGCAGCGATTCTCTGAGAAAACATGTCATGCTGGTATGTGTGTGTTTAGGCGCTGTACGTTAGAGATGAGTAAGTTCTGCATTTTACCGGAGGCCTCGGAGGAGTGCTTCGTTTTAAAAGCACTCGAGTTCTAGGAGTGGGTACCGGGTTCGAGTTCTTGGGTGTGGACTGAGTAGGGCGCTGTTGCGGCGCACTGAGACGGGACACACGGGTTCGACCAAGAACTCGGAACCGCCCTCGGATAGAACCCGTAGAAGAACTCGGACCCGGGACCTGCTATAGAACCCGCACAGGAACTAGAACCCGACAGCGCGCAAGGACCCGCACGCAGACTCGGGCCTGTCACCCGTCGCACCCGTCCGCTCTACCGGCCGCCGCCGGCGTTCGGGTTTGAGTTCGCGTTCCGAGTTCCGCGTTTGGGCCCGAGTCCGCGCTCACAGGGTTCTTCAGGATTGGTCGATTTTGAAAAAGGAGTGGGAGTAGGAACCGCTTCCCGCAAATGACCCGAGTTCAAGAGCCCATTCCGGCTGAACCGACTCATCGGTACTGTACGTTAGACGATTGATATATATCGAGAATGCACATGAATTTCGACACGCTCGAGCGTGTCCACATACATGTGCAGTCAATATGTGTCGTCCGTTATGTTTGAGTCTCTATTTACGGCTTGAAAAATGAATAAAAGCTAGAACTTAGTGGATGCTCCGCATCCGGAGCATGTATGGAAGGACCGCGCTTGATGTATTCGTGGCGAAGATGCGAAACTTTAAAGTCGAATTCTCTGTAAGATAGATAGTTTTGTTTTAAAAAAACTTTTTCTAACTACCTTTGAAATATTTCTGTATTTCAAAAAATCTAATAAACATCATAATATTGTATGAAGTATAGGCAATGCACGAGCCAAAGAAAAAAATCAAAAATATGTAAAAAAAAGCAGTGAAAAAAAGGTACTTGGTAAAAAAAACAATTATAGGGAAAAATCTATTTTTTTCGTCTTATCTTCAATATTTTATCTTATTATTATTTTCCATACAATGTATTGTTGCAAACAGCTTTTTTGAAGATGTCATTTTGCTGACCGATGATATTTTTTTTTTTCAAATAAAAGCAAACATATTTTTTTCCATCACACGCTGCAACTGAGTAGTTGTCTCGTTCTAGCAGCACGGTAAAACGAGAGAGAAAGCTCATATTGCGTGATCCCGTCGCCACGCTTAGCAGTGTTTTCAGTGGTGAAGTGTGATAGAAAAGTATTTTATATTTTTAATTGAAAAAAAAAAAATCATCGGACACAAAATGACATCTACATTTTAACTCTAAATAAACTAAGAGATCGGTAGTTAAAATATTTCGGGTAGGTGATTATAACACCCTGTAAATACACCTTCTATTCCCGGTGAATCGGTGCGTTCAGAGATGATATCTGTTTAGCGGAAGAGGCAGTTCGACAGGGGGACTAATTGAATTTCCTTGTACGCCGGAGTTGGCTCAGCCAAACTAAATTACTCAGCTCACCTCGGAGGCTGGGAGAATTTCTTGTATTTGTAGTTGTTATGATATACAAATTAATGCGCATATTCGAATTTTAGCTAAGTCACTGTACTCGCATATATTATATTCAACACATATAAACCGTGTTCCAGGGTGGTATTGCGAAACTAATTATTTTATGTGAGGTTATTAAAAATTATTAATTCAAAAAAATTCTCACCGATGCTACATAAAAAAAAATAATTTATTAAAAATTTTTACTCATCAGCAAAAATTAAAAAAAAAAATAATTAAAAATTCTTACTCATCAGCAAGAATTAAAAAAAAATAATAATTTAAAATTCTTACCGATGTTTCATAAAAATAATTAAAAACATATTCTTACTGATGCTTCATAAAAATAATTAATTCAAAATTCTTACTGTTTTATAAAAATAGTTAATTCAAAATTCTTACTGATGTTTCATAAAATTAATTAATAAAACATTTTTACTGATGTTTCTTAAAAATAATTAATACAAAATTCTAACTGATGTTTCATTAAAATAATTTTAATTCTTTTTTACTGATGTTTCATAAAAATAATTTAAATAAAATTCTTACGTAATTTTAACTTTAAAATTATTTTAATAAAATTCTTACGATGTTTCAAAAAATTTTTTTAAAAAAATCATAAAAGTTTCATAATTTTTTCTCAAATCGGGGTCGGAAACTTTGGTTTCATGGAGGTGTAAATTTTATTTTGTCCTTTGGTTAACTTGTATATTCGATTATAAAGCGTGGTGTTGTCTCTTTCTTGCACTACTATTTCGGGCAGGATCGCGAAAGACTGGTTAAAGGAAGAATTTTATACTCTCCAGCCAGATTCTCTTGACCCATCGCCTTGGAGGGATGGATTAATACGTCCGACACTCCTAGACCCACTGACTCCCAGATTTCTACCCACTTCTCATACCTATTTTCTTCCCGGAACTTTCTTTCCATCCTTTCCTTAATTTTTTTTTGCCACACATCTCCTAAGATGATATAGGCCCTGAGGGAAATTATTTCAAATTAATTAATTTTCATTTTAATTTTCCTCAGGGCCTCCTGTTTAGCGCAAATGTAAAAAAAAACCTACTTTGATCATATTTCTCGACCTACGATTTTGCGACCTACGTGAGCTGTTCCCAAAAGCGAATAAATTAGCCTGACGGATTAACAATGTTGAAGTGCATTTTTGGTTCTAAATATTCTGCATGTATTTTTATATGACTTAGTCACATTTTCCATGTCTTCTCGGCATGACTCTTCATTTTACCTTTACCACATATTTTTAATTTCACTATGCGATATTGTAAAATCTGTTGATTCTTTTACATAAAATTTATTTTTTTCTTTTTATTAAGAGCTGGTTGAACTTATTTGCCAGACTTCTCGAATAATTTTGATGGTTGATCTTACGTCCCAGACACTATGGTGTAAATATAAAACAATCAAATGGACATCGGACCCTTTGTAATGATTCTCGATGTACATGCTGTATTTTTTTTCAGGTTATTTTTTCCATTTATATATTTACACGTCGTAGGTGTTACTCTCATGCTTTTTTTTTTTTTTTTAATACTTATATGCATTATTATTATTTTATATCATTATTATTTTATAACGCACAAAAGCTGGTAGGGAGATAGAGTAGGGTAGAAACTAAGATTTTTTTTAATGCTGGCAGTTTTTGACGAATCGCCACAGCGACGGACGTGCTAGGAATTGCAGATATCCAATGATAAAGGTGCGGTTTGGAGAACAAAAATTCATTCTGCTTTGATCGTCACCTGCAAATACTTCATGGTTCCTAATTATTATTTTAACTTCCGTGTTTCAAACCTCATCTAAAACTTTTAAGTGATGATGGACCTATAATGTACCGTCAACAGACTTCTGTAGTTTCTTTGCTGGCACGACTGGAATCAACAATAATTGTAAGAAATCACTAGGTAAGACATCGGTCGTTTCTTCATAGTGTGTTTTTTTTAAGAAAGACCAAACATTCCCAGGATACGAATAACCCAACAATGTTTGAAAATCTCCTACTACCACCACTCTATATCTTATTTGGGTAATTGGAGGTTATCCACCACTTACCCGCCCTGGTAAAAGTAACATATGGTTACTCCTTCAAGGCTCTCGCATGATATCAGAATCATTAATGACAAAATACAATTATCGAATTCTATCAAAAATCATTTTAAAGAAATCATGAACGGAAAAACTGCTTCCCCTATTTCCACATGAATGTAATACTTAACATTATACTTGTATTTACTCTTACGGAATACATGGATGTCTTTTAGTTAAATGGTCTTGGTTACGATGTGTTTGTTTTAACAGTACTAATTATACATGTGAAACACGTGACTGTTTAACTGTATACATAAAATATAAACTCTTCTTCAATCCACAAACAAATGTTTTAATGGAAGATCAGTATTACTATAATAAGTTCTAATTTTAAGATAAACAAATAAATAAAAAATTTAAAAAAAAAAACACTTTTTTTTGTTAAAAGAAGCTACATTTATTTATTTTGAACAAATCTAGTGTGTCTAAATCTAATCTTTTGACCTCCAGTGTCCCTGCATACGTTGTTAGTAAGCAGTATGCAAGTGCTTAACAGGAAAAACAAAATGCAAAAATATTTAGGTAAGCTCTCAATGCTCTTTTGATTTCACAATTAATATAAGGAAGTTTGCTTTTAAGCAGTTTTGAAGTATAGCAAAGCCACGCTCCGCCTCTTTACATGTGCTTGTCCAATCTTGTTCGTGAAATAAAATAACAGGGTCATCTGCAAGGTCACAAAGTATTTTATGATGGGAAGATAACATTCAATCAATAATTTTCTTTAGCTGGTTTTATAATCAATTAAACTCATTGGTGATCTTTTCTTTGCAAACAAATAGTTTCCATCAAAATCAGCTAACACAATCAGCCATATAGATGATAATGATCTGAAAACAGCTTCATTACAGCAGACTCCTAACATACAAACAAGTTTTGTTGTTGTCCAATATATATTTGATTTGGCCAAGCAAACAATTCCTTTGATGACATAAGACAAATAATAATGTAAAAAGAGGCTCGTTATAATACTTATCCAGATTTGTTCCGGTCGCTTCTTCCTGTACCCAAACAGAGCATAATAAAAAAAATATGAGAAGTAAATACTTGGTACTAACAAATTTTTTACATGTGACTGAGAACTGAGAACAATCCAACACATTGAAAAGGAACATTAATCTAAATACGAGATAAATATTTGATTAACTTATATAATATACTGGCGAGTTCCCATACGTTGCTATGCCACTTAAAAAAGAAATTGTTTCTCCCTGCGTGTCCTTTCCCATTCGTCCCGTTCACCTTCCGCCTCCCCTTCTTCTCCCGCATCCCTTTCTCTTCTCGCGTTCCCACTCCGCCTTCCCTCTCCGCACTCCCCTCGTTCTCCTCCCCATCCCACGAACCCCCCTCCGAGTTCACCTCTCCCCTTCCGATTTCCCCTCCCCCCTCCCGGGTTCCCCTTCCCACTCTCGCATTCCATGCGTTCATTCTCGGTACATTCAGTTTTCAAACAACTCGTGTGTCACGTATTGCAATTTTTTATACAAATTTCACTAGTATATATAGAAACCATCGATGGCAGGCACACATCAAATCCCCAAAGTTTCATCGCAATCGGATGAACTGTTAGCAAAGCGTAATTTCATGATGCCAGAACTCACTTTTGTATATAGTTAGAATCGTGGGCATGCGCACATCGAATCTCCAAAATTTCATCGCAATTGGATGAGTGGTTTAGCAACGCAAAGCATACATACATACGTAGACAGAAGCAAATATATGTTAATTTTTATAAATCATATGTTCACCGATTTTCGTAAAATGTCAATATCCAAGTTATGTGTATGATAACTGAGTTTTTTTTTAATTGTAAAAAACGAGTATAATTTGACATGTCAGTGACATTTCCACCGCACCGCAGATGGATTATTTGACGTCAGAGCCGGAGCTTGCATATTTTGTATTTTTTTTTGTTTAATTTTCAGAACCAATTTGTTTCTTTAGCAAAATTATCTCACTAATAAACACTAATGTACGTAGAACGTAGAACACGAATGTAAGCAGAAAGATAAAGAATTTAGCAAAAATATCTGAAAAGGTTAAAGGCAGTTCTCTGTTAATGTTTTAATCTAAATACCTTCATTTTGCTTTCGTTTTCTCAAGGGAGAATTACAATATTAGGCGCGTAATTCAGCTCTCAAAATATTTATTAATTGCGCGACGCAAACAAGAAGACAAATACATAATATTATTAATTAAAGGCTACAAGATAAGATGAAAATTTGCTTAAAATATTTAATATATGTTAATTTATTCTCTTTATGCGGGGGTGCGGGTTTTAGGAGAAGTAGGGGTCACACGCAGAATACAGAAAATACTAGAAGTGTAATATTTAAAAAAAAATAATTGCTAGTAACCTTACACATATGAATGTTAGTAGACCTGCCCTAAGTGATAAAAGCGTATTATTTCCCCCTCCCCATACCGGATCCATTTGGAGCCGGCTGGGCTTGCGAATGGCCTCGCTCGAATCTAGAAAATGAGACGTCGTCATTCTTATGCGAACCAGCGTCGAGCTGCGTCGTACATTTTACGAAACAACACAGTAAAAATGGTGGCTTGTGCTATGAAAACGTGTAAAAATAGAAGTGAAAAAAAGAATAAACCTTATTGACGTATTACATTACATAGGTAAGCATTATTAACTTTATTTTAAGCTTATTCAGATCATATAATATGATCAGTTTTAGTAACCTATACATTTGTAGGCGTTTCTCAAGTGTGCTCGTCGCTGTTTACTGGGGTAAGTAAATTATGAAATATTTGTAAAAGTGTCCTAACTAAATAAGGCAACAAAATATTCGACTCTTAAAACAGGCGAACTTTACTTTGCGTATTTGGACTCCGCAAATTTGTTCATAACGTGGCGATCATTTCGCGCTCCCATGAAAAAGGTACGAATATAGGGGTCAGTGTGTTCAGGAGTGACGAAGTTACGAGTATGTATTCATTCCTCTCGCAAGTGCAAAGCGGTCGAGAGAGCTTTTTCAGACCTTTTTCCTTCAAAGAAATTCATCTCCTTCCTTTCCCTAAAAAGACCTTCCACACAGCATCATGATGAAACTATGGAAATTATTTTCCTCAGGACCTCCTACGTGAAGCAATAGAAAAAAAGAAGGAACATGTGAGTATTCATTTATCAATGCTTAATAAATAGAAACCAACACAGCAAAAACGTTTCTTTTGTAACAAGTAGTGTTTCTCCATCTGTGATTAAACTGTTTTAAGTAAGTTGAGTAACTACTTAATTTCCGTATCAATTTATTAACAAATAATTTTCAACCTAGCCTAAATCACGAGAAATCGAAAATTTTTATGGAATATCTTCTAAATACAAAACGCAACAGAAACAGTAAAGTTATAGGGCGTTAAAAATACTTAGCAACGAAACATTTTGATTAAAAAAATTGTTTAGATTCAGTTTGGTAGGGTATTTAAGCCATAAAAGGGACAAAGCGCCCCGGAGACGGTCATCAAAAAAATTTTTAGGAGTTTTTATGGTTATATATGATATGGATAATTCAATCGACCCATTTATATTTTTGCCCCAGATGCTTTGTGCCGGTAAAAAAAAATCTCGTTCGAACCAAATTCGACAAATTCGATGGTTTTTTCTACATTAGCTCCGCACGGAAGTAAAAATCCCTCAGAGCCTGTATCATCTTTGGGGGATGCTGTGTAGGGGGTTTTTTAGGGAAAGGAAGGAGAGAAAGTTCTGGGAAGGACAAAGTTAGATGAGTGGATAGAAATGTGGGGGTCAATGTGTCTAGGAGTGACGGACGTTTTTTTTCATCCCTCTCGTTGCGGTTCACTGTGTTAGGTCGACAGTGACCTGCTGGAGAGATCTAGGTTACATCACAGGGCAGGGGTGTTGGGTATTATTCAATGGTTCCCGGGATGGCGGTGCCCATGCCAATTCAGGCGGCGCTACCCGAATTTCAACCGATTCTTATCTCCCTTGAACATTTGACGTTTTTAAGCTCTTAAAAAAATATATGTTTTTTTGAAAGATAATATCTAAACAATCCCCACGCCGAAACGCAAATTACATGAAATTCCCTCGCTAGAAAAAAATCGCAAAGTATGCTCCGAAAATTTTTATTTTCGAGCCTGTCTCTATTATTTAACAAGTTTTATGTTTGAAAAAATTAACAGTGTTTTTTTGAACGTCGATTTTTGCTCTATTCTAAACGAGTCCTGTTTTATTAAACATTTTCACAATTTTCGCTTCAAATTTTCGTCCAAAACACCAGCGCAAAGCGCCGCATATTTTTGTAGATACCTTCTTCATTTACGTCGTTAAGACTTTATTTTATTTTAGAGCAATGTGTCGTCTCAATGTTCAAAATTCACTTGAAAATGATAGTCTCCGAGACACTTCTAGAACTTTCCGCTCAGTGTAGGGTAGGTGGAGGGTGGTGGGGTGTTATTCTGTAGGAAATTCATGAGAAATCCTGAGTATTTCAACTTCAACAAATGAACCCTGATTCCGTGTGTTTGATTGCAGGTTTTGAATTATTAATCTGTCGTGGTGGCGGTGGAAGAACATTTGAATTGCGGTTTCAATAAAGTGTTTCTGTTGGATCAATATAAATTAAAAGGAAGAGTGTGTACTGGTCCCAGCGAGAAGTTGTACGTGTCGTCATCGTTCTGGTATTTTCTGCAATTTTTGTTTTCATTCAAGATGTGTTTGAAGGAAGAGGACAATGACGTACGTTAGAGCTCTAGCTGGGACTAGTATAGAATCCTTTATATGTTGTTTTGATAAAATCATAATAATAATAATAATAATTTGTAGAGCGCCGTTTTTGTTAAAAATCACCCCAAGGGCGCTGTACAGCTTATTATTAATTCCTAGGTTCTATCTAATTTAACTATTTACAAACAGATACAGAAACATACTTACCTGGCAGGTCACTTCCGAGAAATTAGAAAGTTAATAGATACGTTAAGATTGTTGCAGAAAATACGGTCTTGCACGCGGAGGGCATTATATTTAAAACACTGGACATTGCGTGAATTTACATTAAAAGATTAGTGGTAAAAGTAGAGTTGTATTTATTTTGAGAGACTGGAGAATTTAGGAGTCTTTAGGGAATCTTCATGAAATGACCCTTACAACGGTTTTTTCGCATTTTTTTTAAACGTCACTTTATGTAATAATCCTTTGCGCAGGAATACCTAAAATACTAAACATATAATTTATGTATTTAAGTAGATATAAGAAGAAAAGTAATTTTGGGGTCTACCTTCGACCTCAGTTAGCTGCGGGAGAGTTAAATATAAAATATATATTTCCAGTAAAGATTTTGTAAAATTTCAAATAAAGAATAAGGAAAATTCAATTTGGGAGGCGTATCAGTTATTGGATAACCATTTCCCCTGCCGTAGGTCACACCAAGTGGTTCGCTACGTTTGGTGACTTATCAGGGATGCTCGGGTTCAAGGGGGGTGGGATTTGCCTACCAATTTTATGGCAGGCCGGATCAGGGTCTATCTGGTCAAGAAAGACCTTTTGATTTCTCCAGCATCTTCCTCGGAACATCGCCGCAGTGGGAGGGTTGAAAACATAAGTCCTATACTCCTACCAACCCCTCATTTCAACCTCTCCTTTGAAGTGAAAACTTCTTTAGTACCGTTGCTTCGTAGTCTCCTCGCTCTTGTCTTTTTTGGTTTTCTAAAAGTTTCACTTCTACCGCATGTGAATTGCACACTCTGTTTTTTTTTTCTTTCCAGCACATCGTCTCACTTCTTGTCAAAAAAGATCCTCCACACAGCATCCCTAAAGAAGACATAGGCACTGAGGATAATTACTTACCTCAGGGCCTTCGAAGTAGAGCAACGTAAAAAAAAAATATATTAGTTTGATTTTATAATTATGAAAGTAATTGTGTTATCATTAGAATATTGTACTCTAATACTTAATGCGCGGTTTACCCGCCTAAAAAGAAGAAGATGGAGAGAGATACGTGAATAAATGTTAGAGAGAGCGCGCTAATGGTTAAAATCGACAATATTTAAGCGAAAATTGTGAAACTTTTATAAAAAAACACGACTCGTTTAAGATAGTACAAAAATCTAAAAGTTGTCAAAAACAGCATTTAAAGATTCACTTTTCATTCATCATCTACAATTTGGGAGGCGAAAATGGGTACCGCCGCCCCGGGAACCTTTATTGGATAACCAACACCTCTGCCATAGGTCACCCCAAGTGGTGATTTAGCAGGGGTGCCAGGGTTCACTTGGTGAGGTGTGTCTAGATCAAGGAGGCGATGGCCAGGACACACTGAACCCCAGTTTCCTACCCACCCCTTAAACCCTTTTCCTTCCCAGAAATCTCCTTCCTTTCCTTTCCTTAAAAAACCCTCCACACGGCATCCTAAAAGATGACATAGGGCCTTAGGAAAATTATTTTCCTCATGGCCTCCTGTATGGAACTCATGTTAAAAATTAAAAAAATACATATAACTTCTAAAATAACTGAAACAAACGTTATTTTATAATAATTTTTGGAGCATACTTTGCGATTTTTTTTCTATCGAGGAAATTTCATACAATTTGGGTTTCGGCGCGGGTATGTATATATATTATTTTCAAGATTAAAATATACATTTATTGAAAGCTTTTAAACTTAAAGTGTTTAAAGTACATACGTAATAAATCGGTAGGAATAAATTATGCCGCGGCTAAATTCAATAATTTATTAAATGGTTACTATATTAAGTTTACCAATTAATAATTCATACGATTAACAAACTTCCAGACCGTCAACAAAACTTTAATTTTGGCATTTAAATTTTCATTAATCCATTTTCCATTTGGGATTTATTTGAACAGGGTTTTTGGATAAGCCTACCACAAAATGCTGACTGACCAATTTGAATTGGAGCTTTTCAAATTCAAAATGATTGCGAAATTAGTTTTCCAAAATCCTTAAAGTTTTACATTAAATGTTTATTATTGATGATTTTGAAACAATGAATTTCTACTATTTTTCATTTAGCAAGGGACACAAATTTAATCCGCTCTGATGAAGGATACTGTAATGGTGTCCGAAACGTTGGCTTAATAAGGAGATGGCGCAACACTGCGTAACACCCTAAAAATAAATAACACAAATTTAATCGTTAGAATCTTCGACCAAGTATATCTAGACGTGCCCTGTGAATTTAAAAATGACGCCAGAAACCAAATAAAATTGGCTCAAGGCCCATTTATGAAAAAGTGCGAGCATTGTTTCGTACTATTTAGATCGCATAGTGCTTTGTGTTTTACCTTTTATCGGTCCACACTGAAACTAATTGCTGTCCCAGCCGTCCTGACGGAGTTAATTTTTTCAAACACAAAAATATCCTACTTCCGAATATTGTACAAGGTACAGTCCGCGGACTTTATATTTGATAATGTAGCCAGCTATCTGAATACACAAAAAAAAGTATTCCTTACAGATAGCTTTAAGGCAGCGTTTTAATAAATGTAATAATATTGACGTATTATTTTTTTGGCAAGCAAAGTTTCTGACGTCACTTAATCACCCAAATGCTTGTGACGTCACCACACACCGATACTAACACATAGACGAAGGGCTGTCGGCACGATATGGCAGTGGTTTTCAAACTTTTTAAAAACGCGACCCGGTTGTATAAAACGGAAACCTTTAAAATACATTAAATGCAGATCTTAACAAAAAACCGCTGCACTATTTTTCAATTAAGGTCGAAAGTTAACCTATCTTATAGCATTCCGAATTTCTACCGTTTTACAACATATTTCTCTAGAACACTTTAAGTTTTTAAGTTTCTAAAAAATATATGTTATTTTTGATAATATCTATACATTTGCCACGCCGAAACGGTAATTTAATGAAATTCTTCCGATAGAAGAAAATCGTATAATCGTATATATCGAAAATTATTATAAGCTCTTTATTTTTGTTACATTACAAGTTATATATATGCAAAAAAATCATAATTCATTTTATCTTTAAAGCTATGACATTTCCCGCGGGGTTTTGGTTCTATTTTAAAATAGTTTAAACGAGTCATGTTTAATTAAACATTTTCACAATTTTCGCTTAAATATTATCGTTTTCGCGCTCCCTCTAACATTGGTATTTACATATCTCACCTTCCACTTCTTTTTGAGCGCTTACTAAGGGGCTTTAATTAACTACAAATTTCTGTCATTTTTTAATTATTACCTATATACAAAAAAAACTTAATGTTTGAGCAGCCGATTCAAAACTTTTAAGAAAGATTATAGTTTTCGGCTAAGACATTTTGAAAAACATAACAGAAGCCTTTGAATATTTTTTAGTGCAATTTTTTTGATATTTTTTGTAGTCAAAAGTCCGGAAAGCAGTAAATGGGCTTGCGGGCTGCTGGTTGCTCATCACTGTGTTAATGATAAGCAACCAAACTGGGCAGCCCACGGTGCGTGAGCGGTAAAAGGGTGAATTTTTCGTCATTATTTTCAAGCAAACGATGAATGGATTTTTTTTATTTTAAAACTCATGATCAATATATACATATACGGGACTGTGTACAAGTTTTTGTACACGAATCTAAAGTATGGTTTGCAGTGTACACCGCTTTCGACAGGACACTCCGACGAAATTGCTGCTTGGTGGTTGACAACGAGCCATACGTTCAACAGAAAAATAAAATTTAAAAATTTGCAGACGCATCCGCCGCCAAGACCCGGACAAACCTCAATCCATGAACCCGGGCACCCCTGCCTAGTCACCAAACGTAGCGAACCACTTGGAGTGACCTATGGCAGAGGCGTTGGTTATCCAATAAATGGTTCCCGAGGCGGCGGTACCCATACTCGCCTCCGAAATTGAATCGCTTGTCATAATAAAGTAAAAAAATATTTTTGTCTAATTAAATTTATGAATGTCTCGCGATCCCCACTTTAAAAACCATTTTTATACAACACAGCTTGTCTAAATGTCCACGCATGCAACACGTGATCACCTATCGATGTATTAGTTCAAAAATTACACCATGGGATTAAGTCGGTGCTCAGTTTCATATTGCCGAGAATTCGCATGCAAGACGGCGGAATTCGAAGGAGAGTTGTATTGCGAAATTACTGATACTTGGGGTTATGTTTTTTCAGATTTTTACTATGAGACGGCTTGTCTAGGGTATACTAGGTCAATGGTTAGAATCTAAAACATGGGAGGGATGGATGCTCGAATTTAAATGTTCGAATCTATAAATACGATTACGTTTGGTGACTTAGCAGGGGTGCCCGGGTTCATGGGGTGAGGTTTGTTCAGGTCTTGGCAGCGGACGCGTCCGCCCACCTGCTGCGTGGCGGGCCGGATCGAAAGAGACTGGTAGAGGAAGACCTTTTGTTGTTTTCCTGTTTGTTCAGGGCTCCTAAACCCAGTGCAGGGGCTTTAGCACTGGGTTAACTCTGCTCTACGCCGAATTGCTAAGGCGGTATTCTGGAGAATTTTTCTATTTAAATTGAATTTTTGAAGTGATTCTTCTTTAGCCCCGTTAGCGAGTTGAAATTTGATTGAAAAGCAAATGCGTCACTAAAATTTATTATATGACGGGTCGTCGGTTCAGATATAATCTTTTATGAATGATGCAAGATTCAACTCGAACTAAATGCAATCTAGATGGTGTCTGAATAAATTTTTATCCATTTTATTTAATGTGCGACATCTTTTGACTCTTCAGCAAGTCTAGGATGAATATTATTATTTTATATTTTATATAAAAGATGGCAGCCAATAAAAATATGCGTTAAGAAAAATGAAGATAATATGGGTGGTTCTTAGTCGAAGTATGGTACAGTTAAAGGTGACCGAATTGGATATCGACACCTTAGCTCAGTGGATAAGAGCGCCCAACCCGGAAAGTAGGGAGGTCCTGGGTTCGAGTCCCAGAGGCGTAAATATCTTTTTCTGATTTTTCTGTTTCCAGATTTTCGATTGAGTTTCGCTCATAATGTCTTCATTTAATTAAATAAAATTTTTGTTCAATATTACAAACATTTAAAGAAAATCTAATAAAAAAAATTTAAGCTTAACTCATCATTAAGGCATAAATATAAAGTCCAAATTCCTATATTTTCAACCTAACAAATGCACAAAAACTATATTTACAAAGGCATACAATATTTTATTAGTCTTTCCCAAGAATTTAAAAAAATAACATATTTGGTAAGAAGCCATTTGTAAAATCGATGGTAATAATAACTACGATGAATTAAATTCTCGTCCCAAAATCGAATATTCCTCCCTCACTTCTGTGAACGGTATTTATCGCATCGGAGCGGAGGGGGTTAGCGAAGATAATTGACTTTTCGTGTGAAATCAATTTTAACCCGTCACTGTAAAATAACGATTCTCAACCAATTTGCCGAACGAAGGCCCTATAAATCCGATCTCAACCCCAATGCTCGCAGTGCCGAGGGTTAAATGGACCTCAAATTGATATTTAACCAAATTTTCTTTTTCTTGATTGCTTCCCATTAGGATGGGGTAGCAAAAATGCTGATAATCGGGTTATCTCTGCTTAGGGGCGGAATGCTTGTCGGCTTGAAAAAAGATTTATTTACGTGATCAAATCTTGATTTAACATGAGTATAATGTACCTACATCTTCAGAAGGATAATAAATAAAATAAAATAATTGTATAATTTACATAGCGCCTCTTGGTGCTCCAAAAAAGTTGATAATGGTTAGAAACTTTTAGCCCAAAGGGTGATACCATATATTTTGTTTTATTTTTATGTGAAGTCAACGTTACTAGACAATTAAGACAAAATGGCGAAATCCGTCAGATATCGGAAGGTGTCCGTCGTATGTTATCGGCTGTTAAATTTCTGTGATTTTCGATGGCTTTCAGTGGCTTGTCTATGCCTATCGTGTGTTGATGTTAGTTGGTGTGGATTAATTACGTACTTAAATTATTTATTAGCATAACTAACAGCATGCCTAATCGGTGTTCAAAATTGACCATCTACTTATATCATTTTGATGTTTGTACGCGATGATATTAGATTCGCAAAATTTCGACTACATCTCTTATAGCTTGTTCGCATTGGGCAAGTAGCTAGTCGAGTAACGAGTTTACTCGCTACTTTACTGCTACTACTAACTACTAAATTAATGGTGTTCGGACACGTTTAGTTACTAAAATACAAGCTACTTGACTAAACTACTAGTCTAGTCTGTACGGGCCATTAGAGCCGTTTGCACTGGGCAAGTATTTTAGTCAAGTAGCAAGTATATTAGTAAATAAACGCGTCCGAACACAACAATTTTAGTAGAGTAGCTTAGTCAGCTCTTTAGTAGAGTCAATCCATTTCGTTCTATTTTTTCGGGCGAGTAGCGACCCGCACCACGCGTCCCTGCGCACTGCCATGCGCAAACCCGTCGTTTTAACAAAGTTCATTAGTAGACGGGCAGATATGTCGTGCCGTTGGAGCGAAGATGTTGCTCTGAAACTCTTTATTTATTCTGCTATTAATATATTATTATTATTTTCATCTCACTAATTTATTGTTCCACGTCTTCAAAAATAAGCATTACAATCAGCTTTGAAAAAACTCCTACAACCACCACAAAAAGCCGAAAATGTAGTTTGTGTTGTGATGGAGGACTTAGACTTAGATGGGACCCAAACGCGATGCCCATTCAGCCATTGCTCAAGTCTGGTGAAGTCAAATTTATCTCTTCCGGGTTTACATAAAACTAAATTGCAAAACAGACTAAAGGGTTGGTGTCTTCAGTGGAACGTTTGCGCGGCCCTTTTCAGCCCGTTTCATACAAATCTTAAATTTGGATTTGAGATCAAAATACTCAACCAAACTGAAAAATTATTTTTGTAATCTAAAGGTTTATCAAATACGGATATGAGCTATTTTATTAATTTTTGCTTTAAATTATAAGATATAGGCCATTAAAGAATTTAGCGGCAACTTGGGCAATTGTTTTTGAATAAATGAAAAACAGTAAAAAACATAACTATATTTATTATAAAAATAAAATGAAATATAAAATAAAAAAATAAAAATCAGGGAAAAAATCATTTTGAAGGGTGTAAATTTAAAATTCAAATTAACTATTTACGGCGTAACAAAAATTTGTCATTTAATAATTAAAATTACTACCCAAAAAGCATTTTTAACAATGTTTTTGAAACCAGTTTCTAGCCTCAGACTGATCATTCAAAGAATGTGGACCATTCTGGAATGCTCGGTCTCTATGTTTTGGAAATCAAAAGGTAAAATCAATCAGGTAGGTATTTGATCTTGAGAACACGAATCTTCATACAAGTCGAAACAGAAATGTAACATAACGAAAACATACAAACAATAAATGACCCACTTTGAGTAAAGTTAACCACGCGGGTTGTAAATTAAAAATTAAAATAATTATTAAAAACCAACAAAACAAAGTTTACAAAAAACTTAGTTTTAAATTCTTTTGTTGTTTAAAAACTAAAGTTATGCTTATGTCTTCCGGGTTTAAATAAAACTAAATTGCATAACAGACTTAGAAATGTAAATGGAATGGGTGAGTGGAAGGAAGGAGTGGGTTAATAGGGCGTAATTTATAACGGGAACAAGTTTAACCAAATAAGTCTCTTCAGAAGGAGGTATATGATAGCAATGTGAGGAATAAAAATATCCGAGGACTCCCTTCAACTAGCCAATGCTACCGAAATAGTCGTCCAAGTCAAGTGAGTGAGTTATTTTATTATTAAAAGTGTGGATCATAACTAAGTTATTATATTATTAAAAAAAGGGATCGTTATAAGGAGACGAGCAAAACTACATTTGACATGCACGCTAATAAAGGTCTAATAGTTGAGGAAAATGGGTCGAATACGAAATAGCAAGCTGGTGTAGAAATAAACAAAGTTTTTTTGTTGATTTGTTTATTGTCTTGTAAAATTGTCAATAACCCTGGTTAGTATTTTTCTCGCACATGAATGCATAATTGTAAGGTCCGTCACAATCTCTATCTTCCATCAGGAAATGGCGCTTGTCGTCCGACTCGCATTGCCTGAGAGACCCGCAGCCCTTAATCCGGCCTGCATCGGGTATCCAGTCGTCGTAGCCCGCCTCCGAGAGCGTCTTGCCTGCAAAATACGATCGTTTTTAACCTTTTTGTCCCGGAAAGAAAAAAAATCACACATGATCCAAAGAGGGGTCACCCGAAGACCCCAATTTGTTTTGCTTATTAGAGGGTGTTAATGACAATTTTTTTTGTAATTTGTGTTGGTACTAATTAGAAGGAAATATATTCATCGTATTTCAGTAGTCATTTTAAAAATCCTTTGGCAAATAAAGTCATAATTAATGTTTTAACGAATTTAGACCATAACGTGTATTTTTCCAAAGAAAACAGAGAAGGCGGGCCGATAGCCCACATAACTCCTTGTTTCCGAATCTCGACTGGCAATTGGACTTTACCGGAAACGACCCAGACCGAATGATCTTTGACCGGCAAGCGAACATTATAGCATTGTAAAAATAGCAAACGAGATGCGCGGTGTAAACGAACGGGATCTAATCCTTTCCTTTAACAATTTAGAAATTACTTGGTATCGCTTAGAATTTTCCCGATACTTCCAGCAGATGGGAACGGGGTAACGTTCGAACAGAGGGAGGACAGATTGTCGTCTGGAATTAGATAGAAATTATTTAATATTGAAGAAAAGTGGAAATGCGATATTATTTTTTTTAATGCAGATCGGTAACCAAATAGTTTTTCCAGGTTTACTCAAATTATTTAGTATGCGGTTTAAAATGAAACTTAGATACAGCGTAAAACTCTCGTTAGTGTAAGTCCGTTCCCCGGTCCGGTACAAACCGGGGAACGGACTTATGTGAAAAAATGGTTGGACAAGTGCATACACCCTAATGGTGAACATTTAAAAGCCACCAAATTTTGATGTAAAACTATTGAAAAATAAAAATGTTTTTTTTTTTTTTTAATCGTTTATTCCAGATCTTGGGGAGGGTGGTGCAGTCTCACGAGTTCCATATTATACATATATAATATAACAAGTAGAAATTAAAATTTTACAAGATAAAAAATATAAAAAAATACATGGTAAAAGAAAATAAAAATACGAAAATGAAAGCAGAGAATTTGAAAAAAAGTTAACTTTTTGTTTTAAATCTAGGTCATCATGAAGTGGCTCCATCGTTTGTAGACGGGACCCTGCCAGAAGTGAAAAGCTGCCATCACAAGACTTTTGTCGCTCGAGGCTAGTCGCGTTCTGTAGCTGGTGGTCCGTTTTTTCATTAGTGCTCGGAATCCGGGAACGCGCCCTTCTTCAAACATCTCGGTGGCACTGCAGTACAGCACTGTACTTCTATTCTTTTTAGTGATGCTTTGTTAAAGTTGGTCCACAGCTCCGAGGTATATAAGCTCCTACAGTACGTGTTAAAAAGTTGCCTTTTTGCACCTGGGCTGCACTTGTTAAATCTTCGGGAAATCATATTTGCCCTAATGCACAGTGATCTTCTCGGTCGCTTAACAATCGAATCATCGTTGAGGTCCGCTGATAAGAATCATAAGTATTTATGCTAGTAAGATGTGTCCTAAGTATGCAGAAAACCCCGTTACTTTTGAGTCCCGTTCAGGACAGTAAGGAAGTCCCATAAGGAAGTGAACACTTTCAAAATGAGTCAAAATAAAAATTCTAAAGCATTGTTCTTACCATCGAGTGTCCTAAATTCTCCTTTAGTTACCAATTGGTGTGCGCCCACCAAAACAATTTCATCATCAAAGTCGTGTTTTAATGTATTATTAAGACATTCCAAGAATATGTCTGAGACGAGTTGGGCTTCCTGAGCGCTGTTTAGTATAACGAGGTACGCTTGTTCGGCTGCACACACTTTGAAAGCGTTTCTCCAGGAGCTGCCGTTCTTGGTGTGAAGTTTGTAACAGCTGTTTGGCATCGATGGATAATGTTTATATCCTGTAACAGATAATATAACAACTGCTATTTAATTATTGTTATCACGTTTAGTTTGTAGAACTCCATTTTATTTTCATTTCTTTTAGACATTCAATAAAAACAAATCACAAATGGTTTCTTCGTTAGGATAGAATTGAAATTAACGAAAACTACAAAAGACAAACAAGTTTAGACAAATAAGAATAAAAAAAACTTCGTTATTTGTTTTGGGGCGTTACGCCGTGTTGCGCTACCTCCTTTCGTGTTGCGCTTCCTCCCTCCGACTCTCTTGATTCATCGCCTTGCACCGCAGTAGGAGGAAAGGATTCATACGTCCCTCATTCCTGGCCACACTGAGCCACACATATTCCTTCCAACCTTTTCCTTCCCAGTACTTCCCTTTTTTTCTTTCCTTTTTCATTCTCGTAATGACTTAGACCTTAAGGGAAATTATTTTCCTCAGGTGCAGCTAATGTAATAAAAATCCCTTTTCGAGGACATGTTTTTGTTCAGAAGGTGCCAAAATAATGGAGATATACTCAAGGATGCTGCGAATGACTGCTTCATACTATGCCTGTATTGGATGGGGGGGGGGTACAGGTAAAACAACGCTAAGCCCGTTATTGAAAGCACAGAAATCTGTTTTACGCGTCATTATGAAAAAACCTTTCAGATATTCAAGCGACGCTCTCTTCATGGAATTTAATGTACTAGATGTTCGACAGTGTTACAATTACAATTAAATTATTGTACAATTAAAAAGATAATAATTTAAAGATAAAATAATTTAAAGATTAAAAGATAAAATTATTGTACAATTAAAAAGATAATAATTTATGCTGATAAAAATAAATATAAAATGGAAACAGTCGAACGCAAACATCAAACCAGAAGTAAGGGCAGAAATGACCTATCTATCCCAACAAGTAACACAGCAGCTTATCAAAAAATATTCATATCTGGGACCAAAACTATACAACAAAATCCCTTCTCAATTAAAACTGTGTGAAATGTCGTCCTTCGGTCCCAAAATAACAAAATGGTTGATAGATTTAGGCAGGACGGAGTCAGAAACACTATTAAAAAATGTTATATGAAAATTATATATTACGAGCACCCTGTACATCTCTTTTGTTCCCAAAATTTAAAAATTTTTAATCTTCTTTTCTTTACTGTTTTCATGCTGATTTTTTTGCTATTTTTCTTGTATCCAATAATAATAAAATGGTTAATGGTATGTATCTCTTTGTATCCAAAATTTTTTATTTTATTTTCCTTTTCTGTTTCTCTTGTATACTGTTTTTTTTAGTATTCAAGAATAACAAAATTGTTACTGGTTCAGTAGGTAATTATGTCTTACTAGCGCCTTATATTTCTTTTGTTTCCCAAATGTTATTTCCTTCCTTATTTGAATGTCCTAGAACGGGAGTCCTTCCTAGTTGGACAGTCAAGAGCTTCCTTATACTTTGTATTTTTATAACAAAAAATAAAATAAATAAATAACAATAAATAAAATACTCGAGGTAAGACGCTGTAGAACAAGGAAATATTGCCGAACGTTCAATTACAACGCAGTTTAAATATATGTAAAGCGACTGAGCTAGTGTCAAAAGAGAAAGGTGAAACATGGGGGGTGTTTGTATGAATGATGTGCTTTTAATTATAATACGAAAGAGATGTTTATTCGTACCAGGATCATAAGTTCCACAATCTGTACATGCATTGAAAGCGCTGGTGTTCTTTGTCGGATTTATAATATTCTGCTCGCAGATGAACAAGAGTGGTGAGTCACATGGTATGTCTTTCAGCTGGAAAAATCCGCGCGGGGTGTCCGTGTGCTGGAAGAGCGCTCCACATCGACCCGTTTCGTTGGAAGGGCTCCCGTGGCCCCATTTGCTGTAACCTACCTCCGAGAGTGAATTGCCTGAAACAATTCAGATGTTACAGTACAGACATCAGATACGAGATAAATTATTGTCGAACAAGTGTCGGTAGAAATATTGAATCCCCATTAGAGGAATAGGTAATGTGATGCTAAGGTAAGATGATAAAGTATGCACTGGACATTTTGATCAAACATTTATTTATGGCAAAAAACCTTAGGAAATGTGTATGGATTGTTGAATTGTGTATTTAATCTTGCCTTGAATTGGCAGCTATAGTCAAACGGTGACCGGCCAACTAGGAATGAAACCAACTCAGATCCATCTCAGATAAGTAATTTAGAGTGATAAAAAAATATATATAAAAAATTGGTTAAATAGGTTATGTTAGTTTAGGGTTATCGGCTAATATAACATTATTTTTTTCATAGATTTTAATGACTTTTCAAGGAGGTGTTGAGTTGACATTATTCCCAGTTGGCATGGAACCAGTCAAACAGATACCAAGTGCACTCTCAAAATTTCAAACGTGGAAGAACGTTCTTTCCAGTTTGAAATTTTGAGAGTGCACTTGGTATTTTGTCTATAGCAGCCTTTCCTATCACTGTAAGCTGTGATCGTGTATAAGGAAAATTTTGCCAATAATAATTCGTGTTTATTCGGTCAAATTTACTTACAATAAAACTTCGTACAAAATTAAATTTGTCGCGACTAGAGCACACTGGAGGAAACATATAAAACAGCCGAGAACGTGAGTAACGGAATAAATTTGCAATCTCATGTACCCAGCCAGGGAGCGACACCCGGGGTGAGTCGGTAAAATTTTCTTTTTAATAATTTAAATGTTGTTCTGCCATAAAAATATTGCGTTTTGTGTTTTTGGAGACAGTTTTTTTGATTATATTGCTCTCGCTGAGAAATTGGGAGAGCGATATAAAACAAATATACTTAACTTATAAAACCAATTTTTTTTATTCTCACCATAAATTGTCCTATATTTTTTTACATCAATTAAGCTATTAAAGCCCACCATAAAGCCATTCTTATTAAAGTTACATTGCTGTAAATTGGAAAGGGTATATTCCATGAATATGTCCATGCTGAGTTTGGCTTCATCACAGCCGTTTAGGATAATGAGGTGCGCTTGTTCGGCTGCACACTCTTTGAATGCTTCGATCCAGGTTTTAGGGGAAGTATGAAGTTTGTAACAGCTGCGTGGCATCGAAGAATACTTCTTATATCCTGTAATGGGAGATTTATAATAAAAACGGTTGTGTAAATTTGATTTCTACTACTTTTTTCATCAGGACGGTAGTTACTCCTTAAATTTTAGATTGTGAGCGCTAGTTACATTCAGATGTAGCCCTCGTAACAGACAAGACCAGCCGTTAGAATCATGAAATTTTATCGATTTTCGTTAAAAAAGATAAATTACGAAGTGACCACCAAAATATTTCAAATTAAAAGCAATCACTTTCCCTACAAAATGCTTGCTGCTTTTTATTTTTTATTTACCACCCTAATTTTGTATTTTATTTTATTTCTTCTCAGTTTTAATTGTTTTTTAGACTTTATGGCCGGGTTAAATCTTTCCCACAGGAAAAACAACCCTTCCACACACTTTTCCACAAATCATCATAAAGTCAATCCATGCTATGCAATTGCACTGTGTAAATATAATAAATACAAAACAATATAAGAACAACATGTCAACCTACCAGAGACCAAATGGGAAAATAATTCACCGACTCCAGATATTTTCATATCAGAGGGTTCGGCTCGATAGAACTCCTAACTGGACCAATAAATCCTACTGATCCCTCAATATAAATTAAATTATTATTTTAATTTATTATTTCATATTACTTTTTATTGAGTTTTGTTAAATTGTAAAATTGGGGCATCAGTACGAGCAAAGTACTCGGTGAAGCCCACATTATCAAAATATCAAACGTTATTAATAGCCTTCCGTCTGCGTGGTTGAATTTCAGAACACGACTTCGATTGTATGTTTGACGCCACGCCTTACGCAGCGCACCACAAATAACACCTGTTTACATGAAATATCAAACGAAGCTACCGTTGTAATTTTGGTTTTAAATTAAAAAAATCGCCACAAGATGTCGCCACTCCGTTGCGGCAGGTTAAGTACCACGATTTAGTAAACTTGCAGTATCTCTCCGGATATGGAAAGATTGACGGTAATACTCAGTTGTATTAAACTGCTATACATTACATGTGACGTCATTGCCTATCTCGGTCACTTTATCCCGCTGACTATCACTGGATGACAATGTATCCAAGGAACAGGCAATTTTTGGAACCAATTCCTGTTGGATTTATAAAGTGATCACAAACACTAACTGGGCGAAGCCGAACCAAAAGCCGCCCGCAAGGCCTAGCAGCAAAAACCTTCGGAGCGGGTTTTTAACTTAATAGTGTTACATAATTTCATCAATTAAAAAAAAAAACTTTACCGTAATTCAGTGCCGATAATTAAGATCCTAAAATTTCTCTCGGAAAAAACTTCTATGTAACTAGTACATAGAAGTTTTTTCTAGTACATTTAATAAATGAAGAGATTAGCCCTCGAGGCATCGTGTTAATTGTTTGATACAAGTTTTATTCATGACGTTATTTTTTTAATTATCTGCTATTTCACAAGCTCAGGCACGGGGCTACATCAAAGCCTGAGTCAAGTTAGCCCCTCAGAAGCTGGGCGTACTGTACAGGGCCAGCAGATATTTTATTAGTGCACTACTGATCCTGCTGCCCCTGTGCAAATCGAAAGTGCGCCATGTTGATTTGTACACTGAATTAAATTATTTTGAAGGGCGCCCTTTCGATTTGTACCCTAAATTTAGCAATTCGAAAGGGCGCCCTTTCGATTTGTACATTGCAGACACCTCTGGTCTGTTAAATGTCAGTCTCTAAATTCCTGAAAAAAACTTGACTCGATGGCGGTCCGTTTGATAGATTTGCACGGACGTAAGGTAGGTATGCTGCCTTGTTCTACCGGAGTTTTAATGAAACATATTCCGAGGAACTAGGGTCATTGATCTCTTCGGCACCGGTGCATAGTCGGGAAATAAAAATACGGGTCACTTCCAGATCCACGTTCAATCTTTCCTCTTCTCAAAAAGACCCTCCACGTTATTACTATTTATCCCGGATTGAGATAATGATTACTGAAAGACGACAATTGAAAATTTTTCAACTTTTCAGGAATGAGAATTATTTGGATATATTTTGTTTATTGTTATTGCGGTTTTTTTTTAAATTTTTTTTTTAATTTGTGACCTTGAGTAATTTTAATTTTAGTATTTTTAAGTTTTGGAAAGGTTTAATTTTTTATTGTTGTGACGGCTGTTTCTGCGTTCAAAGCCAATATGAAAATGTGGCTATAATACAAAATTTAAATAATATTGATGGATACCAGCTGAAGGACAACGAGTAGATTCCGATTTAGGCTTTGTTGGAATCTTCCTCTCGCACAAGAAACGAAGGGGTATCCCACAGTTCATGTTGTTCAACGTTCCGCCCATTTTAACGGACATTGAGCCACAGTGTTTGTTACGATCAAAGTTGTCGGGCCGCCCTGGACTCCATTCGCTGTAACCAGCTTTTTCTATCGTCTCTCCTGCAATACCAACAATATCCTTAAAACACAAACATATTTAAAATTTTGAAACGTTCAAACGTTCAGGCAAATTAATAATAATAAGGTTATTCCCACCAATGTAACAAAATCATTGAAGAAGAAGATAATACTAATAAATCTAATAAAAATACGAAAAAGAATAAGGCACAGCAAAATAAATAAAATAAAATAAATAAAGGTACCATAAAGATAGTAATTCTAATTAAAATTGAAAATTCATTTGGACATTTAGAAAAATTTCAATATGTGTCTCTTATATAACTATCTAGCTAGAAACCAGTACTTTGAACATTTTGATAATTAAAAAAAAAACGAAGCTACCGAAAATAAAGGAAAAATAATGGAAGATAATATTGTTAATTCTGAATTTGAAATATGAGATTGACAAAAACAATGTACAAATAAAGGGTATGGAACAATTGCCTAGTTGGTTTAGGCGCTTGTCCGGTAAAACAAGGGGTTCTGGGTTTGAGTCCCAGTTGCGACCATTACCTTTTTATTTTTTTGTGTCTTGCTCTTTGTCATATTTTTGTTTCGATTTATTAGTATTATCTTCTTCAAGGCTGCTCTTATTATCGCCCGTATCAATCGCACTGTGCTGCGTTGTAAACGGACTACAAAAATTGATATTTTGGAAAATTTGTATTCAACTGCTAATTCTTGGACGGATTCTATACGTAATTTTACGTTGTCCAGTGCTTTTGTTTTTAAAAAAATTGGTCAATTTTGCGGAACAAAATTGCTTTAAAAATAATGATTTTAGAAATACAATAAAAAAAATTAATGCGGAGTTATTTTGCCTGGACCGATTTTATTTTAATGTGATGCTGTTGGCCTGTTCCATGTCCTAGTTCATATTTCATTTCTAGAGGGTTCAAGAAATAAAAAAAACGATTAAACATGGCCGCCACAATTACTTAAATACAGAATTTTCAAACTTAACATAAATTTAATTAGATTTAATACGCAAACTTTGAAGCATACCGTCGATTGTCGTAAATTGACCTGGAATAACCAAGTCATTAAAACCTAGCCAAATATAATCGTTGCTCGTTGTGGTATCATTTGAACTGCTGGCATATTCATTAAACATGATCACGCATTGTAGAGCCTCCTTGGCACTGTGAAGGACCACGAGATGAGCTTGTTCGGCCGAACAGACTTCATACGCATCATGCCAGGACCTAGGCTTGGTGTGAATTTTGTAACAACAATCTCCCAACCGTGAAAACCTTTTGTATTCTGAAAAAAAAACGATTTTCAAAGAGATAAAGAAGCAGATTCGATGAAGTTGTTAGTCATCAGTAATTAGCAAAAAGGGATCAAGTTGTTTGTTCATTTTAGTAATTATTATATGAGAGATTGTGTTTCAAAATGCTATGAAATTTATTTATTTATTTATTTAAAATTTACGGCACAAAGTGCCATTTACAAGCTTGTGTATGTTTAATTACAGTCATAGTACATTATACAGGCATTAAAAATAAACAATAATATCAAAAAATCATTATGTAGTGACCTCGTTAACGTATAATTGGCTGAGTATTGATTGGATCAGTACAACCTTATATTTCAGTATGGAAATATTAAAAATATCGGCCACATTGGCATAAAAATTTCCAGTGGTGTGTAATCTATTTACAACTGAATTGGAGCCTGATACCGACATAAAGTTGTCACAATAAAACAAACTAGGGAACCTTGATCTTATTGTAGGTATATGAAAGTGAATCAGTTTTAATATATCAGGGCTATCCAACTGATAGTTAACGATTTTATACAAAAATATAAGATCAAAAATTTTTCTTCTGTCACTAAATTTCAACAATTTGAATGAGTGCAACAAAAAATCATAATTTATTGATTCTAAGGGAATTCCAAGTCTAAAATTAATACACCTCAAAAATTTGTGTTGGACTCTTTCAATGGTATTGATGTGATTGTTGAAGACAGGTGACCAAATTGTTGAATTATATTCAAGAATGCTTCTAACAAGAGATGTGAACAGAATTTTTAATGTGTAAATATTTTTAAAATCCTTGGAAATCCTTAATATAAAACCTAGCATTTTCATAGCCCTGTTAGCTATAGAAGTTACATGAGATGCAAAGCAGAGTTTCTGATCAAAAATGATGCCCAGGTCAAGTATTTCGACTACAGAGATTAAGTCAACATTACAGAGTGCATAATTATATATTATTGGATGTTTAATTTTGTGGAACCTCATAACTTGGCATTTGTTAATATTTAGCTGAAGTTTATTATCTGAACACCATTTGAAAAAGTTATTAAGGTTTTCTTGCAAGATTATGCAATCGTGCACATCATTTATGACTTTAAACAGCTTCATGTCATCAGCAAAGAGTAAGACTTCAACACTATGGAAAATGCTTGTGACATCATTGATGAATAGGATAAATAATAAAGGTCCTAGGTGCGAGCCTTGCGGGACTCCGCTGGTGGCAATAAATTGGTGGGATAGACAGTCATTGATCTTAACAAAGAGTAATCTATCAGATAAATAGCTGATCAACCAAGCCAAGAAATTGCCACTTAACTCTAATTTTTTTAGTTTATTTATTAGTATTTTGTGGCAGACCTTATCAAAAGCCTTGGAGAAATCTGTATAGACGGAGTCAACCTGTTGCCTGTTAGTCAAAGCTGAGTTTATATAGTTTTCATATACTGTGAGGTTCGTGAGAGTAGATCTAGATGAGACAAAACCGTGTTGGAAATTGGTAATAATATGTTTAATATTAGAGAATATTTTGCTAAGAATGATTTTTTCAAAGAGTTTTGGAATAATAGACAGAATACAAATAGGTCTGTAATTGCATACATCATTTTTTGAACCCTTCTTGAACACGGGCGTGAGATAGCAGGATTTCCAGATATTGGGGAATTGACCTGATTTAAGAGATTTGTTAAAGATTGTGTACAATGGATAGGAAAGACTATTGACACAATTTTTCAAAAATATGGGTGGAACATTATCAGGGCCAGAACTTGTTTTAGGTTTCAAGAGTTTAATCGAGACTTTGATGTCATTACGTTCAATTACTAATTCAGATAATTGCAAGTTAATATCAGTGACAAATTCAGGAACTCTATTAACAGGGATATCATCCTCATATACACTTTTGAAAAAGTCTGCAAATAGATTGACAATGTCTTCAGTTTTGGCACAAGTCTTGCCACCATAGTTCATAATATTAGGGATAGAAGAATAATTGTTTTGTAATGACTTAGAATAATTGAAGAAAGATTTAACATTATATTTTATAGAGTTTTCAACTTCTTTTATATAATTTTTGTAACATTTATCTGAAGTTTCAGCGCATTGCTTACGCAACTTATGAAATTCAGTATAATCAAGAAATGATCTCGTTGTTTTGAATTTGTGGTGTGCAGACTTCTTTTTGAAAACTAAATTAATAAGATCATTGTTGAACCATTTAGGAAAAGTTGATATATTATATGACATAACAGGTACATGACTTGTAATAATTTGTTTTAAGATAGAGTAAAATTGTTCAATATTGTCATTTAATTCACCATCATTTAGAAATGACCAATCGACCTTGAGGAGGAAATCACAAATTTCGGGGTAGTTGGCTTTATGAAAGTTGTGAGACATTTGTTTAATTTTAGGATTTTCACTTACAGTGTTGTTTATAGTTATATCTAATGATGGGTGGTAGTTGTCCAAAGGAAGAAGAGTATCTAAGGATTTGGTTACAGTTACAGACTTGTCATTAGAAAAAACTAGATCCAGGGTTCTATCGTTACTATTTTTGTTATCGTTTAATTGATTTAAGTTTAAAAAATTTGACATTTCAAGTATTTCTCTTTCAATTATAGATACGCTGGAATTATTAGTATCAGACAATTCTGAGGATAATGGGTCCCAATTAATATTAGGTAGGTTATAGTCACCTGCAATGATTATTTTTGTTTCGGGGTATTTAGATATTAATAGTTGAATCTCATCAATATGGTTTTTGTAGATAATTAGATCAGATGAAGGAGGAATATAAACACAACCTATTATGATTTATTTTTTTTGTTGGTGTTAATCATACTAAAAACATGTTCCACATTTTTACAGGTAGTGTTAAGCTGCCTAGAGACTAATTTCTGAGAAATTGCTAACAAAACACCACCTCCTCTTAATTTGGGACTAGTATTCTTGTTTCTATCCAATCTGTAGATATTGTGGGTTGGTAGTCCCAGTTCCGCTGTGTTGATATCAGAAACAAGCCAAGTTTCTGTAAGAATGATGACATCGTAAGGAAGAATTGAGGCAGTTTTGGAAAATTGTTGAAGTTTTGTTCGTATTCCTCGTACATTTTGATAATAACATTTAAGTGAATTTAATGTCCTGAGTTTTTTGGCAATGTACTTATTATTTTAGGACAAGAGTTGATGTATTTAATGGTGAAATTCGCTTCACCACCTTGTAGACGATCTTCCAATTCTTCATTTGATCACATTTGATTTTTATCTCATTAGATACAACGTGACTATTTTGGAGAATTAACATTGCTTGAGACTCTTCCGGAAACTCCATTTTAATGGGGCGAGTTTTGTCGCTGCGTTTGGCCCCCAATGTTGAAAAAAAAAATATTAATAGAAAATTCCTGAAGAATTCAAGGAAAAGAAATTGTTAATACGTGCATTGCGAAGTAGAAGACATATTTTTTTTATTTTTTTTTTTGCTTGTACCGCACAAGAGTCCTAACTGCTTCCGTCTTTTCTTTTCTTTTTTTATATGAAATACCGCACAAGAGTCCCAACTGCTCCCGTCTGCCAGTGAGACTATGGCATCCCCAATTGGAGTATGTTGTGAGGCTGAAGATAGTTGGGAGGGGAAGGAGATAGGGAAGAGAAGGTATAGAAGTACCTGGCTATTCAGATCTAGTCACTAAACACGGCTAAGGCCAATTCAAGCAACGTTTCAATTCTGAATGGTGGTCTTATACCAGGGCGATACTGATAGTTTCTTCCACTCTGGAACGTGCCGCAAATATACTTTATTATTTTAAATGAATTAATTGTGAAATAACACAAATTTATCAAATAAAATTTATTTGCGTACGCCGGGTTCGAACCCGCGATCTTCGGATTGTGAGTCGAGAGTCTTACCTCGGGACCACGGAGGCCGTCAAAAGCCATTGGGACTATTGCATCCCCGATCGGGGTATTTTGTGAAATTGAAGGTGGTAGGGGGGGAGGGGGTGATGGAGACGGGGAAGAGGAAGGTGGGGAAGTAATTGGTTTTTTTATAACTCGCGAACTTCAATTCAACACCTCTTTGAAAAGTCATTTAAAGCTACGAAAAAAAATTATTGAAAAATAACCCATAACCTAACCCAACGAAACCTATTTAACAATTTTTTTAATGTTTATTATCACTCTTAATGGCTTTTTAAAACAGGTCCTGAGTTGATTTTATTCTGAGTAGTCCAGTCACCAAAGAACCATTAATGTGTCTCCAAAATATCTCATTTGGTGTACCCCTTGCTTGATAAAAATCACGAAAGAAAAATTTAAATTTCACCGTAAATTTAAAAAAATAAACAATTTTTGATTATCAGACATTTTGGTTACTTAGAGCTCGCCAAAAGAAATTTGAAAAATAAAGTTGTACAAAATACTATATAAATAAAGCTGAGTTCCCCCTACAGAACAATTTGAAATATTTTTTAACTTTCGTGAAATCGAAACATCCTCTGATATACCTATGAACGGGTGGAAATTACTGTTTAAAGATTACATTGAATACATCTTAGAAAGAGTCTACAAACAAATGGACTTCGTTTTACGCGTCACGAAACAATTAAATAAACATTTTACACTTGAAAGTCATTTATAATCCTCAATAGCAAACTGACATTAACGGAATTGAAAACATTAATTTTATTTTTGAAATTCCTGTCGTATCGTTTTGAAAACCATCAGTGTAAAAAATGTTCACTTACAAAATTTTGCATTAAACTATGAACTGCCTTATTGATTCCCCAACTTTGTTAGAAAGGATTATATTTAATTGGCCTGAACGCAGTACCAGTTCGAATACCTTATTTCATATAAACATTCCAAATCGAAATATCCATAAAACTTGCTCGGGCGTATCTGCAAATCTTATAATGCCCTAAGAGATGTGTACCCGTAAATCTTTTAAAATCAATCTACCCTTACAATTAACTTAAATTAAAACAATTATTTCTGAATTGTTTATTATTTTATTTTTTAATATTTTTTTACTTACACTATGTATCATTATAATTTTTATTTATTTATTTATTTATAAATAAACGCCCTTTTCATAACTATTACCTTCCTAATCAGTAACCATAACAAAATATTATAAATGGAACTTAACTGATTTATATTATTTTCACTATATAATGTACAATGATTTTATACACAACTTTAAATGTTTGTTTCGATATTCTCGTGCTTGAAATTGGGATTTTAGTGTTAAGTATTTGTATCCTATTTTCTTCTATACATTTTTAGAAAGTTTAATTTCAAATTATATTAGTAGCTTTTTTATACCTGCATCATGAGTTCCACAAGCCGAATTATCTGTCAGAGTGGATAGGTTTTTCTTGCACAAAAACCGGCTGAACGCCTCACAGGGCCGGTCGAAGTACTGTCCATTTCGCAACATCCGCACGCAGTCACGTTTCCCGCTCGGGTTGGGCTCTCGATGATTCAAGTATAACGATGACTTTGGAATGCCTACAAATAGTTAGCTAATCAAGAAGCGGCAATGACTTCATCTAAATGGTCAAATTCGATACTTTGAAATCATGTACCTTTGAAAACATTTTTTCAGACTTTTGATATTATTTCGCACAATCGGTGTACGTACTCGTGTACTGGATCTCGCGGACCTCGTCGGTCCCTACCTCTGTTTGAAAAAACTGTGAGTCGCTTTATCATTATTTCCCCCTTTAGTCAAGTATGTAATTGGATTCCTCATATTCACAAAGAGAAAAAGAGCCTATTCTAATTTCAGCACAGTGTACGAGTACAATATATTTGTGTTTTACTGTATCCTTGTAAACAATATAAACTGATTTGTTGTAATGTTGTGTCATTCCTGGAAACCAAACTCTTCTTTTTCCGGCCAAAAGCAGGCTGGTGAACCTAACCCCCCGTAAATTTGGAAAGAGATGCCTCATGCTGAGCTAGTTGTGGGTGCTCCGAAAATGCCTCGCCTCAGGGCCCGGCAGACCCTCTGTTAAGTATGAGAAACCGGGTCGTAAGCCTAACCTAACAATGGCCCCCCGATGCTATCTAACATAGCACCTGTCGCGGTTTATCCCCAACCTAACCTAACAGTATGCATATAATATATCTACGTATCAGAAGAAATGAGTTTTGAGTAACGTTATTTATTTTATCACCTGTGTTTATATTATTTACTAAAGTTACGGTAAGGCATATTGGGCCTACGTACACATCGTTTGCTACGCTACCCAGGCCAATTTTTCGCGTTGAAAAGCATGATGACCACCTTTCCTATATTTATGTCCAACGCCGATCTGGACAGCGCAGATCGGCATTGCGAAGCGTGGGACTGCGTGTGACAAATGTCGAAATGCCGAAGCATCTATTTTCGTAGAAAGTGTACGGATTGTAAGTTGTTCAGACGAATTAATGTATTGCATACGTTACGTACCTGAGCCCCGATCTAAGATCTCCGACTTGAGATATAACACTAATTCAGAGGAACTCTATAAAAATACGCAAGATTCCCATATTACATGCAAACTTTTCAAATGTGATAAGTTACCATTGATTGCCACGTAGTTATGTCGTACGAATAAATCATGTATTCCAATCCATATTTCCTTTGTATTGCAGGTCTTGTAGGTTAGCAGGGCACCCACCTCCTCCTCAGAGGTTGGCACCACGAGTTCAGCGCCTTCCAAGGAACACATAGAAACCGCCTTTCTCCAGCTCCGTGCTACCGTGTGCTCCTTGTAGAACGCCTTTAAGGCGAAGGAATAATAGTAGTCATTTCTGAAAAATGGTTCACCTTCCTCCTCTGGTGTGACTAGAATAAAACTCATTGGTGAAATTATTTTTTGGAGACAATGAAGTTTTTAGAGATTTTCTAAAATGCACATGGGCATCAATGAGCACTTGACATTGATGCCAGTTGGCAGCAAAAATCATGACCAAATGGGTGCCCGCTAGGTGCTAACTAGTAATAAGCTTTAGAAGTAGGCTTTTCTAGAAATCTGCGGGGAAGTTGGTTGGAGCTGGATGGAAAAGTCTGAAGACTATTTAAGGAGACGTTCAATCCAGCATTCTTCATCTCGAAGGAACAGCGACGATGTTGTTAAAAAATGATTGTGAGGAAAGTGGGTAGACTACGTTGCATGCCGATTTACGTTTAATTTAGGGTCAGTTTAATTTAAGATCTCGTTAGACAAGAAGATAAAAATCCTTAGCGATTACTTACCAGTTACTTTGCACGCGGTATGGTATAAACTATCTACACGAGATATGAATGCGCTTACAAATCCAAGTACGAAAAATATACTGCGAAACATTCTTTAATAACCATAAACACAACCATACGACATGGAAATGGGACTTGTTTCTGAAAAATCAATTAATCAAACCAATTAATTAATACTGATTTTTTATTTTCTGATAAATTTTAACCCAGTAGCAGTGATATAGGGTGTGACAAACTCTATCGAAATTTTATTCATTATTTTTATTTATTTATTTCATTTTGACTTTTGTTTACTGTTAACATAACTAATAATAAACAAGAGTTTGATTTTAGATTTTTACGACCAAAAATATTTTCATTATTTATTTTTGGGATGTTATGGCGTGTTGCGCTACTTTCTTCTTTAGACAACATTTTGGAGAGACTGTCCGTCATTAGGGCAGATGAGTATATGCTTTGATGATAGCAACAGAAAGAGGTAGCGCAACACGTCATTATAACCCCCAAATAATAAAAATGCAATATATTTAGTTAAGAAATGATAACTTCTTCAAAACGCAGCAAATTTATTTTGTGGCACCATTTTTAATAAAAATTGAAAGAAATGATAACATTTAAAAAAAAAATTATTCAATTGAAACATATCTTCGCTAGTTCTTCATTTCGGTACAAGAAAATTTATACGCCTGTGTATTCTTTGAAGTTGTCGAGAACATAAAATTCAAATTTGTGTATTACGAATATATCAGGAATATAGATATGACCGTTTGGAAGATTAATGCTGATAGGCTGATGGATATAACCTGGGATAATACCCGACTAAGATATAAACGTTTTTTTTTTCAAAAATCTCCATTGTGCACGGAAGGTTTGATTTGGAAACTAGCGTCATGTGATATATTAAAAATCGACTAAGATAAAATTGATACCGCTTTTGCATGGCCCAGTTAATAATTTTTCAAAACTAACTACTGCAATAAAAAGGTATTGTCCGGTCAGTGGTTGAGTGGGCATCGCGTTTGGGTCCCACCCGGGCGTTGCGTGTTCGATTCCTCTGCTGGCTAAGTCCTCCATCACAACACAAGCAACATTTTCGGCTTTTCATGGTGGTAGTAGGAGATTTTCAAACATTGTTGGGTTATTCGTAACCCGGGAATGTTTGTCTTCCTTTAAAAAAAAAAAAAAAATGAGTCTTGAAGTCGAGCTACCTACGTTGGTCATTGGAGATTCCAACGAACGGGTATCATTCTCTTGAGAGGCTTTGAAAAATCTATTATGATCTATATATTCATTAAATCAAAGTATTATTATGTAATTGGAAAACATAACTTTTTGATGTACCTGTTCATTTATATATGTTTCTTATTACCCCAGTTTCCAGCCGAGTTTTTTTTAGGTGTGATTGTACTAGGCAAAAAATATAAACATATATTTTTTGACGTGATAACGTCTTATAAATCGATAAACACCGGCTGCATGCACGAAAAAGCACGACTCATTGAGCCGAGCGTGCAAGCGAAAGTGGGGAACAAACAATAAAGAGGCACGATCGACCAAAGCCTTCGGCTTATGACGCATCAATGCAATTCTTCATCAATGTTTTCTTATTACGTTATCACGTTTAAACTATCGTCCGTAAACCGACTTTACGGACAACCAAATTTTTTTTTACAATTTTTTTTTCTTCCAAATGTCATCACTGGTCACTCACCCGAGTGACCGACCAACTTCTTACCCCTCCCTCAACTGTTCACCATCTACTATTTTCTTTAAATGTTTTTGTGGGAAAAAAAAAACGCCAAAAATGTTACCGGAGTACCTGTATATAGGGTGTTCGGGGGTGAAGCGCACTAATATCACGAGTTTATTCTACACGAAGGTAGAAGTCAAAAAGTTAAACAAACTCAATTAGAAAATCAATTGTTTATTTCTCACACAATTTTTTTGTCATAGAACAATGTATATTTAATTTTATTGGAACGGCACAGTTTTTTGGAATTCAATTAGTTTTCTTGATTGTTTGTACTAAATGTCAATTTGCTACTAGAATATGATTTGAATAGACTGAGATCAGAACACACTGGTATCAAAGGCTTTTGAAGATTCAGTTTCAGTTTCAGTGCCGGCAACCCAGGCGTTTATTTTATTTTCATTTACGTACATAGATTTCTTTTACCCACCTCACCAGACAAAGTCTTTTCCGAGGCGGGTGTATTCATTATACATTATACATTTGTCTACTATCAATGCTACTCTTGCTTGCTATCAATGCTTTACTACTAAAATTGCTGTCAGTTTGTTCAATTTATTCCTCAAGCCATATAAGTATTTTTACGTAATAAAAATTTAAAATCGTTCAGATTTTCGTCAAAAAACGCTTCCGTTTCAAAATCAAAGTACGAGTAGCGTACTTTTGAGACTATAATAAAATTCCCTAGTTTTACGAAAAATCACAATATGCGATGGTTTGAATACAATGACTAAAGTAGGTTTTACACGATCTCTTTTTTCAGCCCGATTCCCATAAAGAGACCAAAGACAAAATTTTTGGGTTTACGCGATCGCTATTTTCTTCTCTATTTTCATTTCTATGATTTCAATTGGCATCACAGCGAACAACACATGAACCATATTTTTGCTGTGATGCCAACTGAAATCGTTGATGTGAAAATAGAGGGATCGAGTAAAGTGAAAAATTTTGTCTTTGGTCTTTATACGGGAATCGGGCTGAAAAAGGAGATGGTTTAAAACCTACATAATTTGCAAGAACAAATTCGCCCTGAGCCGATACGCCGAGCAAATCTATTTGTGAATTCTGTGCTATAATCGTTTCCCTTAGTAGTAACTGACAACCCTCAGCTCGCTGCCGCTTAGGCTGGTTCCATGACAATTCATCAAGATGGCATTTCAACACCTTGATTTGAAAATTTGAAAAGTCGTTAAAATGACGAAAAATAAATTTGACTTAGGCTGGTTCCATGACAATTCATCAAAGTGGCATTTCAACACCTCGATTTGAAAATTTGAAAAGTCGTTAAAATGACGAAAAATAAATTTTAACATTATTACATTAATGTTCAAAACCTAACCTAACCTAACCCACTTAACCATTTTTTTCATGACTTTTAATGACTTTAAAGGAGTGATGAAGTGCTACATTGGTGAGTCACCAGTTGTCCAGTCACCGCTTAGGCAAACGCGACCGGTTAGGGTATCTCATACCCCACCTCACCTCTCGCGTAGAAAGTAAATATTTTGGAATTGATCGGCTTATCATAATTTTATAATTGTTTTATTTAATTTTACTTGGGTAAACGTACCATGTTTTCAACGCACACTAAACTTAGGCGAATGTTTTGTTAAAATTTGAACCGTGTTGGAGGAAAACTTCAAGAAAACGATATTTATAGGAAAATGTTTGGGAAGATGAGAAGTTTTTGATTCTTTAACGTTTTCGTTCACTTCATAATTTTATTATTTTACAACTTACCTTTATTAGGAATTATATTACAAAGTTAGTGGTAGTGGTGTGTATGTTCAATGGTTTTTCACAACCGTTTTTTTTTCAAACTTTTTTTACTCTTTTTGCGGGGACGGTTTTTTTTTTCAACATTTATTTTTTCTCGAGAAATAATCGATAAGGCTAAAATGGATTTGAACATTAACGATTCTTTTTTAAAATTGGTTATAACCACATATCCTAATTGAATGGATGATTCTTTATGACATGAAGTAAAAAGATATTAATAAATCACAAAAACACAAATATTCCAAAAATACCATTTCTTTGATTGAAAGTATAAATCGACTCAGTTAAAACCCTAGAGATTTGACGAAGAAGTAGTAAGTTGGAGTCACCACAAAAGAAAGTTTCATCAAGGTGTATGGTCTGCCAAATATTTAAAACTCGTTTCGCTTGCTCCATGACGGCCGGCGGAAAGGCTCTTGACTATATGATAATTACGCATAGAAAAATATTGAAAAAATTGATATTTGGTTTGAGATAATAATACTCAAACAGATGTGTTAAAGTCATATAGCTTCAAGGGGCCAGAGGTGTCATTATAGTTATGAGAATGACTCTTTTGACAAAAATATTTCTTTTGTTAAATATTATGTTACGCTGATGGTTCTGCACTTGTTATTACTGAAATTCTTGCATCAAGATTTTATTTTTTTATGGAAGTGGTCACATGATTAAAGTCTAATAATCAATTCTAAAAAAACAAAACAGATGCACATAAGATCACCACATGCCAAGTACAGCGATGCACCTGTAATCATATCTCAGTCTTTCGATTACATTCATAACAATGCCACACAGCCCTGTTCATGTACAAGTACCGAACTAGTTAACCACTATGTATCTAGGAGTTGCAGTAGATTTTAACATGAAATGGGACGTACACATTTCCAATTTTTGTAAGCGACTCCGATCTATTGTAGGTAGACTTCATAAAATAAAATATTATGTGCCTTTAAAAACTATAAAATTGATTTATTTGTCTCTTGCGGATTCAACCGTAAGATATGGGATAACTTCTTGGGGTCAATCATGTAAAACTAACATAAAACATGTACAAATGATTCAAAACGCCATGGTTAAGTTGCTAGTAAGCTAAAGCGATATTTATATATTAATATTTAGCAAATTACCATACGAATTTAAAGAAAACTGCTCTACAACGAAACTCTCACTGATGTTAAAATCGTGGCTTTTAGGAGTAACCTTATGTACTAAAATTATATTTTACTCACTCTCATCATGTGCTTATTTGCAAATATGTTATTAATTACTAATGTATTGCTGTTATTATGTTGCTAATGCATTGCATTCTCAATGGTCTAAAGATGTTTTAAAAAAAAATTATATAAATATATATATTTTCCTATTCTACTGTTTTACACCATAAAATACTGTTTCTGTACTATTTTCAACATTTGCGTATCATAATATTGGTAGGTATCTTATATGCTGTTACATGTACGTTGTTGCTACGCTAATGCGTTTATGATTATTTCATTTATTGTTGTTGTAACCATCTTCCTCGTGGAACAAATCTGCTGACAAGCTACTTTCAGCAGCTTAGCGGGTACAAATTCCCATTGTTTGTAATTTTGATACAATAAAAGATGAGCATTTTTATCTTTTTTTTCTATTATGCGGAAAAAATAAATTTTTTTCAGCGTTAGAAAAAATATTTTTTTCTCGGTTCTGAAAACTGGATAACATGATTAAATGCCTAAAATATTCTGGTTCATCGTCTCAAAAGAGACAAAAAGTCTAAAACTTCATATTTATAAAACCAGAGCACAGAAAATAGACGATTTAAATATACCTGTGCCTATTGAGTCATATTGTGCCTATACGCCAGAAAAGCTCTCAATTTTTAGTTGTAAAATTATATAAAAAAAACTCTCGTCCAAAATTTTGGTTTCATGAATAATCTAAAAAAGAACTGAACGATAATTTAAAAACATCAATACAGAAGTTACCGAAAAAATCCTACTAAAAAACACCTCCAACCAAAACCTAGTCCCTCAGCACAGGATCTCTGATTAAAAATATCCTTCCTTTCATGATTATTTTTTTTAACATTTATATTTTATATGTATCTTCTTAAAATATTAAAAAATATGATAAATTAATTAAACAATTAAAATAAAAAGACTTAAATTTTTAATTGAACCAACTAGACAAAAAGTGAAGTTAAAATTTGCTAGTGTTGTGTAAAATTTTTCTGTTTGGAGTAAAAAATGTGTAAAGCGTTTTTGACAACAGTTTGACAACATTTTTCTTGTTTGATGTGTAAATATTATTATTTAGAAATGCTGTGAGCAGTTGCTCCGGTTGTGGCAAAGTCTATACAGGCCAGACAGAACGTACCATCTCCAAAAGAATTAGCTCGAATTAACTTTAGCCGTGTTTGGTGCCTGAACTGAATAGCTAGGCAATTCCTTACCTTCTTCTTCCCATCTCTTTCTCTTCGCAACTATTCAGGCTCACACAGCTCAACACCCCGATTGGATATGGATACTCTCACTGGCTGCAGACAGTTGGGAGCAGGTGGCACTCTTGTGCAGAGAAAAACTAAAATAAATACGTATCTTTAAATCCAAGGAGTTTTAATGCCACTCTGCCAGGTATTCAATAACTTCTTAACCTACTGAATTAGGTAAATATTAAAATTTATTATTACTAGAATTACGATAACGATTCTAACAGTAAAATGTTTTCACAGAAATTGTTTTCTAAAAAAGTAATTGGAAATTCAGTTCAGAATGTAATAATTATTTGATTGCATGTATAACAATCAACAATCAATAATCAATATTACAACCAGTCAATCAAATGTTATTGTAAAATTTATGATATTTATTTTTAGAACTGTAAGTAAAGGTTTAAATTCTTACTTGTTCGTTCCTATCAGTTGATGTGTTAAAACAACTAGTTTTGTCTTTGGTTGTGGAACTGGTTAGATCAACAAACGCTGATTCTGAAAATATAATGGTTTTTATATATTACTAGCTGGTACCCGGCATGCATTGCAATGCCATTTAAAGAAATAAATTTAAAATCCCTGCATCTCCTTTCCCATGCGTCCCCGTTCACCTCCCGAGTCCCCTTCCCCTCCCGCGAACCTCAATTCCCCATTCCCCTACCCCTCCTTCCTTTCCTCCCTGCCGCTAAAATATATGAAATACACACATTTTTATTTTTACAAATTTCATAATGCCAGAGTTTACCATTATATACAGCCTATAACCTTTGCGGGCGTGCGCACAACAAATCACCAAAGTTTCATAACAATCGCATGAACGGTAAGACAGCGCATAAAATACGAACAAACAAACAATTCGATTTTTATATATAAAGATTGTATGCAGAATTAATAAATCGTAATTTAAAAACGAATTCACGGGGTTCATGAAGTGAAGTTTATATAGGTTTTGGTGGCAGACGCGCTTGCCTACCAGCTGCGTGGCGGACTGTATCACGAGAGGATGGTTGATGGAGTCCTTTTGATCTCTCCAGCCGAACTTTCTCGACCCATGGCCCCACCGAGAGGCAAAAATGGATCCATACGTCCGTCACTTTCGGACACACTGACCCCAGGTTCCTAACCACCCTTCATACCTTTTTCCTTCCCAGAACTTCCTCTCTCTCTCTTTTCTCCAAAAAGATCCTCCACACAGCATCCCCAAAGATAGGCCACGAGGGAAATTGTTTTGCCTCAGGGCCTCCTGTGAGGAACTAATATATTAAAAAAAATAAGAACAGTTCGTCTTGCTGGAAAGACGTTAGGCACGGGATAATCCGAGACGGACCTGAGGGAAAACCACCTCTTCAGGCGAACATCTACCGTATGCAATTATTAATGTTCTCCAAAATGACCTTGAAAGAATCTCATCCTTGCGATTTCTCGAAAGAAACCATTCCTTTGTTCTGAATGCAATTATTAATATTTCATTAAATGAAGACATTATGAGCGAAAATCAATCGAAAATCTGGAAACAGAAAAATCAGAAAAAGATATTTACACCTCTGGGACTCAAACCCAGGACCTCCCTACTTTCCGGGTTGGGGATGCAATTTATTGATGCAATTATTAATGTTCTCCTAAATGATCTTGAAAGAATCACATCCTTGCGATTCTTTCATGTACATAAAGAAACCATTCCTTCGTTTGGAATCCAACTATGAAGGTTCTCAAAAGTTGTCTAGATAGAATCTCATTATTGTGACATCTTGAACGAAACCATTAATTTGTTAAGAATATTATCCGTGTTTTGGTTGTTCATTTTAATATGACCGTTCTGGAAACTCTCACGTAGATGTTCAATGCAACGTAGTGTTCTTGCATACATTACAAATGTACTTAATTAGCAATCACACAACAGAAGTTGACAGGTTGCCTTAGATGGCGGTGGAAGAATGTTTTTGACAAAATATTTGCCCACTGTGCGCGACATAATATTTGCCCGCTGTGCGTGAGTGTGAGAAAGTACCGAAGAAGTAGGTACTCTTACGTCAGCAAGCTCCAAAGAAGAACTGTATATGTTCAGGTTGCGGAGGAATATTTAAGGAGCCAATGGTGGAGGACTGGATTCTGTCCAAAAAATGCCAGGAATAGTGGCACCCATAGTGGTACTGGTTGTTTGTTTGTTGTTTGTACCGCAACTGGAAACACCTCAGCACAGGTTCTTCTGCTAAGGTGTTCACGAAACATACAATAGTACCCACCCACGGTTTCACTTTCTTAAACCTACCGTAAGGTGTAAACCTAACCTAATAAAAGCTCAAAATATCTAATGTACAAATGTGAATAATTAGGTAAATACTATAATACATATATACACTGTTGGAAAACTCATTCATAACGCCATGGAGGAGGTCCTTTGCCTTAAAAATCGCTCGCTACCCTCAACAGCTGTTGCCCAATTTGATCAAATAAGGAGAGACTTTACTGGATGTAAAGCTCTATTAAGAACAAGGATTGCAGGACTGAGGGGAAGAATAAACCACTCCAGAAATATAGAAGCCCGTCTGACTCCAGGATCGAGCATAGAAGAATATTGGATAAAGACACTGGCTCCCACAATCTCAGATCCGATGGACCAACGATTCAACGCTCAATTGACGATTTTATCATATTTTTATGAATACTTATTATCGAATGATACTTGTCTTTTTTATTTACAGTTCTCTGAATTTTATTTTATTATTATTTTTCTTTCTTTTCTGTGTTTCTTTACTTTCGATT
Organism: Glyphotaelius pellucidus; assembly: GCA_936435175.1. Lineage (NCBI taxonomy): Eukaryota > Metazoa > Arthropoda > Insecta > Trichoptera > Limnephilidae > Glyphotaelius > Glyphotaelius pellucidus. The sequence goes on along the minus strand of OW386557.1, from coordinate 10,697,398 downwards.
CAATTTTTAATTTCGATTCTGTCCCATTTTACTATCATTTATAAATAGCATGTTTTCAATGTATGTCCTTATTCTCTATATGGGATTGCACTACCTCCCCACATCCTGGGATAAAGACCATTATTATTATATTATTATTACATTACATTATATTATTGCCATTATTTAATAGCTGTCATAATTTAAAAACTCGAAAGATTTTGCTTTTATAGGAAAATCAATCTGCTAACAACACTCTCAGCAAGCTTTATGGCTTCATTGGCAGCAAATTTCAAAATAACTGTTTATTAACATTCATTGTTGGTATTCATTTTATATTTACGAATAAAACTAAAATTTAATTTTAAATATTCACAACTTTCTTTCATACCAAAAAGGTTAATAGAATTTTACCCACGTATACCCTCCACCCTCCTTATGTTAAATTGTTCATTTCCACTTTTGTGGAAATGTGTCGAAGTTTCAGCCGATTTGTTTAACTGGATTATTAAAAAAAACCGTACTTTGTAATCGGATATTTTTCAATAGCACAAAGGTTGACGTTCTCTTAATTTTTTTTAAATAACAGAGTTATAATCGCAATGATAATAATTAATTAATGACCATTATGACCAATTTTGACCATATCAGGGATTTTCCAGAAATTTTATAAAAGGATAATTAAAATATATTTTAAATAGCAACTTTCGTAGTCATCCGTCAACCGCCCACACGTAGGTCCAAATCGCAACATCACTGTATCCGACCAAAAATGATTGCGACCAAAATGGATACGGCACATCTACTTTTTAAGGAAGACACACATTGCCTTGTAACGAAAACCGTGATAGTGTTTGAACTACTCATATGAAAGGTGACGGGATATAACGCTCAGAGTCAATTTTCTCCCATATTAAACAATTAAAATTTTAAAGTTTATAGTTATTCTATTGCTTAAATAAAAATTTTAAAAGGTCCGCTAAGGGTTTCTTATACCGATAGCATGTAGTTTGGCTGTAAAGATTGAGTAGACATTTACTTTTGAGATATCTTCCAGGCCGTTGACCATGCTGTCTATTAGTAGATGGACAGCATGGATCATCATCATCCAAGATTTTAGGAATATGAGATGAAATTGATGTCAGTCTATTTTTAACAATAAATCTGATATGCGAAACTTTCCAGGATTCCGGGAAAGTGGCAGATGAGAGTGATAAATTATATGACAAACAGATTGGCTTAAACAAAATAAATTTACATTATTTCAGTAATGATTCAGGTATACAATCAAGACCTGTGTTTTTTTCTTTGCTAAGGAGATTCTTTATAGAATTGAAGACATCTATAAATGTGATTGGCAATTATTTAAGTAAATAGTATTAGCATAGTTGAGTGGAGGGATGGTGCACGTGGTATTGGAATAGACGGAGAACACTAAGAACGGGTTGTTTCAAAAAATGTGATGAGTTCATCAAATATTTGAAGTTAATTTTCACGTTCTGTGTAAGTTCTATTCGAGTTCTGTTATTTTATTATCTTAGGCCAGTTACTTCATAAAACTGAAATCATCACAGAACTTGAAAAGAAATTACACAGAACGTGAAAATTAACGTCAAATATTTGACGAATTTGTCAAATTTTTTGAAACAACCCATCCTTAGTGTTCAGCAAAAAGGTTAGCTTTATCGAGACAGTTGGTAGCACGAATGTCGTTAAAGAATAAACCTGAAGGGAGAGAATTATCAGAACGTTTTAGTTTAACAATTATCCAGAATTGTTTGGGGTTAAGATTTGATTAAGGCTCGGTGAGCTCGATTCAACATATGTAGCACCTAGCAGATTCAATTTCGGATAGTTCTCTAAATTGAGAATATTTTTGGTAAAACGCTAAATTGTTCGCAAATTTTAATAACTTTATGTTTTTTTTTCAATTAATTAAAAGAAAATTTAGGCTGGGAATAAATTCCTCTAGTAACAAATAAGTTTAAAGCGTGAGTTACACATTGAGCGCTTATATGCCGTCACGGATCCCGTAATGTGAATCGTTACGCTAATAATAAAGCGCGTATTCGTTAAATTTAAATAAAGCATCGTTAATATTAGTGTGCCAACCAGAAATGTTCAGTCACATCGGGCAAGACAATACAGTCCCTAACAAATTTGAAAGTAAGGAATCGGCATTTATGGAAACGCTCTTACTGCTTCAGTATGTAACTTAAAGATGACTGAAGAAGAGGAGTTAAACTAACTAACTGGTTGTTACATTTGCTTTAACCAATGATTCCTGTCAATATTTAGAGTAAAAAATGTTCATGAAATTGATCTTCGGTGATTTTTTTGTTTTTTTTTTCAATTTTTTTTGTTCAAAACCAAACAAGATCAAATTCTTCCACACATTATTGGACGCTCAGCTGAGTAACAAAACCACGTAACTACTTACCTAGACCTGAACTCTCAGATACCTAATGATTTTTTTTTGTCTTAAGTAAAAAAGTAATAAGACCTCAAAATTGTATTTGCATTTTTTACTCCATATTATTTCTTGAATCACCGGTTAAAATAAGTCAAATACGTTCATTAAAACCCTGTGTAACTCTAAGTAAGAAGTCTTTTTTCAGTTCCCAGAGATATTTTCATCTACAGTCCTGTACGGTCTCCTGTATTAATTTAATTTATTTACAAAACGGAACACAACGAACGTGAAACAGACACAACGAAACTGAACGAAACATAACACAGCATAACGAAACATAACGAAATATAATAAAACATAACAAAACAAAACGTAACAGAACATAACGAAATATATCAAAAGATATTAAAATAAAATAAAATTTAACGAAACACAACAGAAAAAAACATAAGGAAACAAAACTAAAAATAACAAAACCTGATAATACATAACACAACCAAAAATTACAAAACATAAAAACACAAAATACAACGTAAAATAAAATAAGGTAACACGGACTGAAAAATAAAAGAAATGATAGAAAATAATGGTAACCACAAACAACAACCATAAAACTACATTAAAGCTAAATTGCATAAAAATATAGGTACACAAGAAAAATATGGACTCGCCCAATTGTTTTATTAAAATTTGCGATCCAAAATTTAAATTTAACAACAGTTGTTAAAAATCAAAAATTTATGAAAGTAAACTCGCTCAAGTGTGTTTGAAATTGAGATATCTACAAAATTTACCAAAATGATAATCCAGGGAAGGAATAAAGAAAGGATATTTTTTTTATTGGTAGATACATCAATAATACCGCGTGGGGCCCTGTTTTGCCGGTATAAATAAAAATGCTAATATTAAAAATTATTTTTAATATGAAATTTTGATTACTAACCAAAAGTTAGTAAAAATAAAAAGTTTTTAAAATTAGCTCTCATGTTTTTTAATAATTAAAATTACTGTTAATGAAAAAATAAAATAAAAACACAAGCATATTTATTTATAAAAATGTAACTTAAACATTACCGTCCCCTCACTTTTTTATCATGCAAAAATAATTAATAAAAAATTACCAAAGTTTCTTTTTTTTCAAATTGCATTCAGAAACTTTGGTTTCATAAAGATGTACATTTTACTTCTTTTGTGGCTAATTTTTAGATTTGCGTATAAAGCGTGGTGTTTTTCTTTCTCACTACGATAGTAAGGAAGACACAACAATAACAATAAATGACAATTTTCCAATGCAAGGGTTTTGTACGTTTATTGGATCCTTGAAATGCTTCAAAGGAAACACTTTATTATTATTATTCCTAGACGTGGAGGAGGTTTGCGAAAATGCATTATCTCCAGCACTCTTCTTAGCACGCGTTGTGCGGTGTAACTTGAACCACCGGAACATGTTTGCGAAGTGGGCGGTATTTGGTTACGGGATGTCCATGTCCTACCTGGTGCAGAACTTTAGGGGTTTCCTGATCGATTACTTAACGGGACTATTATTTACAGAGTGCTAAGTACCCAATTAAGCAATAATTTTATTTAGAAAAAACGTAAGGTGAGCCATTTTTTGTGGCACTTTTGTTTTTTTGCATTCGAAATTTTAGCAAATTAAAAATTATCAGTCATACTAAAAAAAAACTCCTTCACGATTGTTCAACGGTACATGTGTTGCGTGCTCGATGAACTGCATTTTTGTATCTTTACTAATAAGATTATCATATTTTTTATGATTTTTATGTTGGTCATATTGAATCTTAGTAGATCTGCGCAGGCCCCGCGGCCATCTTGTCTTAGAGCTTGGCAGGAAAACTCAATTTTTTATGTTTTCAAAAAATATTCAAACATTAATTCTATTAAAATGATCAATTCAATATGATATTAGTGTAATCATGTAAGTTTTGCAAAGCCCTTAGTGTCTTAAAGCTATCTTAAGATATTTCTTACTCACCATCGTAATGGTAGGAGAACGATTGCCATCAAGAACTTGTATTTTTGTGTTGTAGATTTCTCTTCGATTCACACTTTGCAATTAGTAGACTCAAGACAACCATGAACAAAACTTTAATCATAATCTGATGAGGAAACATTCAGTATCAACAACTGGTATGCTTTTATTTTTGGCTTCTCTACATTTCAAAACCTTTCAATTGGTATATTCAAAACCTTTCAATTGGTATAATCAAAACCTTTCAATTGGTTTATTCAAGGGAATCTTACACTTGCTATGGTGTCTTCAGGCTTTTTTAAGACTCGTCGTCATAATGACAAGGTTACATTAAGAGGAATCTGAAATCTAACAAGCAAATTTTAGGTTTCTCTGCGTTTCATTATCAAGAACCACGCAATTGGTAAACCCAAGGAAATCTTGCACATGCCGTAGTGTCGTTAGGCTTTCTTAATTACTCAGGTACGTCTCATACGTCATTACATGTCTGGGTGTGTTGTAGGTAGCTTGAAAACAAGCTAATGGGCTTCTTAATATTAATATTGTCGTATAACAAGGTAACACTTACAAATCAGAAATCTGAAATCTAACGAGTATATTTTAGGTTTCTCTGCATTTCATCCTCGAGAACCTTGCAATTGGTACACCCAAAGAAATCTTGCCCATGCCATAGTGTTATCTGGCTTCTTTAAGATCTTTTTTTTAATTTTGCTAATCATCGTAAAGACAAGGTAACATTTACACATCAAGAATCTGAAAAATTCTAACGAGTATTTGTAGGTTTCTCCACATTTCGTCCTTGAGAACCTTGCAATTGGTACACCCAAGGAAATCTTACACATGCCGTAGCAGTAGAGACTTCAAACTTTATTGAGGTCTATTTTAATCTTACGAACTGTTGTAATGACGTGGAATATATGTGTATATCAAGAATCTGAAATCTCATAAGGATATTGTAGGTTTCTCCACATTTCACCCTGAAGAGGCTGCAACCATTGATTAACACGATGTACAGACCCCTATAGAATTCCGACAACGTCTCGAGATGCTGCAATGTAGTATGTACATTATGTACATTCCAACCGCAAGCCCGTCGCTAATGGATGTGGCTGCCGTACAAGAGGAATACTTGCATCGATTATAATATTATATACATAAAGCCCTGTACGGCACTCGAAACGGGCTGATTCTAATGACCACTTAACAGCAAATGGGGCGAAATACTACCTCACTGTAGGGTCTCCAGAAGATCCTGAAGCACAACCACCCACTAATCGTAATAATTTATTTAAATACTAGCTGACCCAGCCACGCGTTGCTGTGACGTGAAATCGAAACACAACGCCATCTACTAGATGGTTACCCAACCATAACCAAGTGTTGTGTCGATAATTTTTTTTTTCACATGAGCTCCACACAGGAGGCCCTGAGGAAAATAATTTGCCTCAGTTTGTCATCTTTGGGGATGCTGTGTGGATGGTTTTTTTAGGAAAGGAAGGAGAGGGGAGTTCTGGGAAGGAAAAAGGGTTTGAGGGGTGGGTAGAAATCTGGGGTTCAGGGTGTCCTGGTTATCCGCCTCCAAGACCTAGTCAAACTTCACCCCATGTACCCGGGCACCCCTGCTAAATCACCAAACGTAGCGAACCACTTGGGATGACCTATGGCAGAGGTGTAAAATAAAGGTGGCAAATAAACTCACACCGCCATCTGTTAGAAACTTATGGCACTTACAAATAATAACAAAGCATTGTCCTAATAACAAAAACTTAATGAACATTTAATTCGCAAATGTTGAGATCGAGATAAAAACTATACTATCTTTTAATTTGGACTAAATTACACACAATTAGCCAAATTTCATGAAAATCGGTGGAGTAGTTTCGGAATTTATCTCGAACAAAAATTGTGACACGAGAATTTTTATATTTATACCATGCGTTGCAGTGCACCGTCTATTGAATAACAAACATTTAATTCAAAATAATAAATATTTAGGTCAGTAATCGAGATTAAAACTGTCATATCTTTTAAGTTGGACCAAATACACACAGTAAGCCAAATTTCATCAAAATCGGTAGTTTCGGAGTTTATCTCGAACAAACATCGTGACGGGAAACTTTTATATGTAAAGATAAAGACAACGATTTTTTTTTCTTCCTTTTTATTTGAATATTGCGCAAGTGTTCCAAATTTCTCGGATCCAACCGGATCGGAATATGGCATCCGTACTTGGGGTTTATTCCTAGGTTGAAGATATGGGAAGGGGAAGAAGACTTGAAGAGGTAAATTCGGAAGTATCTCATTGTATCTGATTTACAAACGTCACTAGAGCCATGTCGTTTCGATTATGAAAGGTGGTATTTTATCAGAGCAGTATTGAGAGTACGACATTGTAACCTACTGCAAATATAGGTACCTACGATAATTTCGCAATGTTTCGAAGCTAAAACGAGAATGATACCTCCGTGGTTACCAACCACGGCTAAAGCCATTTCAAACAACGTTTCAATTCTGAATGGTGGTCTTACACCAGAGCGATACTGAGAGTATCTTCCACTTGGAATGTATTTTCCAAAAATTAAAAAAATAAGAGTGAAATTCTCACGCGGTGGAATGAATACCTTCAGAAAGTTAAAGTAGGCAAGAGTGGGGAGATTAACGATGACGAAGACGAAGCACCTTTTTTTTATCAAAATGAAGGTTGATTTTTCAATTTTTTTATCGTCGAGTTCCAGTGCACTTTTTTCTATATAATTTGTCATATTATTAGTATAGGAATATACTCTTCTTCGGAATCGCTAGATGTCACTTTATTTTGTGTTATCCTTGCCTGTTCATAGTGTTCATTGTGGAGTGGTTTGAAGATTGGATATTGATTTTCCAAAAAAATTGATAATTATTTTTTTTGGGATTTAATGGGGTTTAATGGGATTCGATACTTGGTCGGCTGAATGTCTGGCCGCTAAGATTCGTCAGGCGCTTTATAGCACTAGACTAGCTTGCGTAACCGAGTACCCGTGAACGAAAGAAAAATTTTATTGCTATCTCATTCCCTCGCAGGCTTAATCCTATAGATGTATGTGTTTGTCTCTTTTTAATGTCGCTCGCTTCAGTTTCATCGATTTTAAATCACAACTTTACTAAAAAAAAATTTTTAATTTTTGATACGATGCATTTGTGATATATATATTTTACATTAACCGTACATAGGAGGCCCCAAGTGAAATAATTTCCTTCAGGGCCTGCGTCACATTTGGGGATACTGTGTGGAGAGGGTTTTACAAGAAAGGATGAAGAGGAAGTTCTGGTGAAGAAAAGGGTATGCAGGAGTGATGGACGTATGAATTCATCCTTTCAATGCGGTGCAAGGCGATAGAGTCCGGCTTGAGAAGTCAAAGTGTGTCCCTCATCCGGGCTATCACGATTCTGCCCACTATGCAGTTGCTGAGCAGACGTACGAGACGCCAAGACCTGAACAAACCTCACCCCATGAACATGATACCAAAAGCAAAATAAAGTAAACAACCTCTATTTCCATCCTGGGCGGTAATTTCATTATTATGAGAAACAATTTTAGCAGAACGATATAAGTTAATATTGTTTTATAATTTATTTCATTACAGAAAATATCTACTCTATTTTTTATGTACAGAGATAAACGTACCAAATTTGAGTCACCATAACACATTTTAACTGAACAAAGCGAAAAATAATAATTTAAGCCTCTGTGGGTGTTGAATTGAATGCGCGGATGTTGCTATTTTTATCAATAATTCCCCCAATTTTAAATTTTTATCTTCTGCAAAAACAATTTATCTTCTGTTCAAAACAATTTCGAATGAAACTAATTCTACCACTTTTTACACTATAGTTATTCGCTTTTCTAAAAATCATGGCACACACATTTGCTCTGATGATGGACACTGTAATGCTGTATAAAATGCTTGCGAAAAGAGAAGGAATCGCCACACGGCATAATACCACAAAAATCATTCGCGTTTTGCGTGAAAACTCTCGAATATCTTTTGCATGTTCTTTTAATTTCTTTTTTTGCTTTGTTTTATTATTCAATCATTAATCTTCATTGTTTAATGTATCTGTTTTTTTAACTGGATTATATTTACTAACATGTAATCTCTAAAAATCTGTAACAACTGTAGACAGTCACCATGTACGATGTTTAACAGCCTAAAAATATAATTTTTATACCCGGCCACACCAGAGCTCTGAGGTACATTATGCCGGCTGCCGATGAAAGCGCAGATAAAATTCATTCGGATTTGTTCGCTGTTCCCAGCTTGTTGTGTTGGTTAGTTCTGTCTAGATGCTTTGCCCTTCAGGATTAATTGTCACATTTTTATGTACGACATTGTGGGTTAAATAAATTCAATGGACTTTAAATATTTTTACTAATTAATATCCCCGTGACATCCTAATAACAGTGGTGACTTGTTTAGGTAAGGAACGACCACTATTCGTTATACCACAATAAGTACACTTGGAATCGCATTGGTGAAATATCAACACATGTTCGAAACGTTGCTAAAAATGACTTCAAGCCGTGTTTGGTGGTCAGATCTAAATAGCTGGTTGCTTTTGCACCTTTTCTCCATTAGTTTCACAAAATACCCCATTTGTGGATGCCATAGTCTTTCAACACTGATTCCAAACGGTTGGGAGAAGTAAGGACACTTGTGCGGTATTCACAAAAAAAGAGTACCTATGGATATTCTTTAGTACGCATCGTAAACTTCTACAAATAATCACAGCATTGGAGGTTGCCCACCACATTCCTAAGGAAACAGATGGTTTCCTCCTTCAGCGTACACGTCAGGACTCTAATTTTTCATTGAAGAAGAAGATAACACTTATAATCTAAATGAAAATATGAAAGAAAACAAGACACAGAAAAACAGAAAAAATAATGGTCGCAACTGGGACACGAACCCAGACCTCTCGTCTAACCGGGACGTGCGCGTTTTCCAATTTCGCTATTGCCACCTTCTGTCAAACCGTCATATTTTTCAATCTCATATTTCAAATATTTAGAATCAATAATATTATCTTCAACTATTTCTTTTTTCCATATTAATTTTTATTTATAAAGCAGCTACTTTTTATTAAAATTACTCCAATGTCCAGGCATACTTTGTTAGCAGGCAGTATGCGAGTGCGGACATGTTGTTAGTTGTTTATTTCACTGTATCATGTCTCATATTCGCCACTTGATGTAGCTGAAATAAAAGATAAAGTAATTAATAATTATAACCTACCATTTTTCATTAAAAAAAAATCAAACACGCCGCATGAAATAAACATAAGGATTTACTCTGCACCAAACAACAACCACACCCCTCTACCTTACTATGTACTAATATTGAAATTAAAACTTCAACCAAATATCTAGGGATCACTATTGACCGACGCCTAAAATGGATACCGCATATAACCATTCTCAACAACAGAATACAAAAATTGACCTATATTTTTAGCTGTTTGAGACATATTCTAAATAAAGAACTACTGAGAATGACGTGCTTCGCTTTCTGTCGATCAATAATCCAATACGGTATAATAGGATGGGTGGGTGGGTGCCTATAAAACTCATATTTTTTAAATTTAAAAAAAAAAATCTCTCTTATTCTTTATATAGAATAAATTTAAAAAAAAAAACGGCAACAAAAACAAAAAAAAATCTAAATAACTAATTAATTAATTCCTCCTCCCATACACACAAACGTTTGCTTATTATGGGAGAACATCTTCGACCAAGTATATCTAGACGTGCCCTGTGAATTTAAAAATGACGCCAGAAACCAAATAAAATTGGCTCAAGGCCCATTTATGAAAAAGTGCGAGCATTGTTTCGTACTATTTAGATCGCATAGTGCTTTGTGTTTTACCTTTTATGGGTCCACACTGAAACTAATTGCTGTCCCAGCCGTCCTGACGGAGTTAATTTTTTCAAACACAAAAATATCCTACTTCCGAATATTGTAGAAGGTACAGTCCGCGGACTTTAAATTTGATAATGTAGCCAGCTATCTGAATACACAAAAAAAAGTATTCCTTACAGATAGCTTTAAGGCAGCGTTTTAATAAATGTAATAATATTGACGTATTATTTTTTTGGCAAGCAAAGTTTCTGACGTCACTTAATCACCCAAATTCTTGTGACGTCACCACACACCGATACTAACACATAGACGAAGGGCTGGCGGCACCATATGGCAGTGGTTTTCAAACTTTTTAAAAACGCGACCCGGTTGTATAAAACGGAAACCTTTAAAATACATTAAACGCAGATCTTAACAAAAAACCGCTGCACTATTTTTCAATTAAGGTCGAAAGTTAACCTATCTTAAGCCATAGCATTCCGAATTTCTACCGTTTTACAACATATTTCTCTAGAACATTTTAAGTTTTTAAGTTTCTAAAAAATATATGTTATTTTTGACGATAATATCTATACATTTGCCACGCCGAAACGGTAATTTAATGAAATTCTTCCGATAGAAGAAAATCGTATAATCGTATATTTCGAAAATTATTATAAGCTCTTTATTTTTGTTACATTACAAGTTATATATATGCAAAAAATCATAATTCATTTTATCTTTAAAGCTATGACATTTCCCGCGGGATTTTGGTTCTATTTTAAAATAGTTTAAACGAGTCATGTTTAATTAAACATTTTCACAATTTTCGCTTAAATATTATCGTTTTCGCGCTCCCTCTAACATTGGTATTTACATATCTCACCTTCCACTTCTTTTTGAGCGCTTACTAACGGGCTTTAATTAACTACAAATTTCTGTCATTTTTTAATTATTACCTATATACAAAAAAAACTTAATGTTTGAGCAGCCGATTCAAAACTTTTAAGAAAGATTATAGTTTTCGGCTAAGACATTTTGCAAAACAGAACAGAAGCCTTTGAATATTTTTTAGTGCAATTATTTTGATATTTTTTGTAGTCAAAAGTCCGGAAAGCAGTAAATGGGCTTGCGGGCTGCTGGTTGCTCATCACTGTATTAATGATAAGTCAATTCAGACGGTTGCTGATGGTTTCACCTCTTCCTCGCATCCAATAAATGCTGGCGTCCCACAGGGATCGGTTCTGTCCCCGACTTTGTTTTTGTTGCACATCAACGACCTTTTGTCATGTGCACCAATTCATTGTTACGCGGATGACAGTACAGTCCATGACAGCTTTTCGTTTGACAAGCCCCCAAAGGGCACACAAACTCCAGCGGCTCGGAGGGCTTTGAAGCAAAGAATGGATGGTTACCTCGAGAGTGTTTTCTCTTGGGGTAAGAATAACCTCGTAGAATTCAATGTTTCAAAGACCCAATCTTGTCTGATTACGTCTAAAAGGGATCGAAATGAAAATCTAGTCTCCTTCAACGGAAGCAATCTTCCGAACAGACCTTCCATTGATATGCTTGGTGTAACTATAAGTGACCAGCTCAGGTATGGGGGCTCCATCGAAACCAGAGTAAAGTTAGCTTCTCAAAAACTGGGCGTACTGTACAGGGCCCGCAGATACTTTAATAGTACACAACTGCTTACCCTGTACAAATCGCAAGTGCGCCCCACGGTTGAATTCGGCAGCCACCTCTGGTCTGGAGCTCCAAAATACTTGAAAAATACCCTCGACTCTGTGCAGAAACGGGCGGTCCGTTTGATAGATTCTCCCATCTTAACAAACGGGTTGCAATCTCTAGAGCACAGGTGTCGGGTGGGAATGCTATCCATGTTCTACCGGTATTTCAATGGAAGATGCTCTGAGGAACTAGCGTCATTGATCCCTTCGGCACCGGTGCATAGTCGGGAGACACGCCAAACGCGCGCCCAACATATGTACACGGTTGACATTTGTCACATGAGAACGGGTCGTTTTTTCGACTCGTTCTTGAGTTCAACAGCTCGGCTATGGAACGATTTGCCGGCATCTGTGTTTCCTCCCTCCTACAACATGGGTCTCTTCAAGACCAATGTTCATTCCTTCCTCTCCTCAAAAATACCCTCCACACAGCATCCCAGATGACATAGGCCCTGAGGGGAATTATTTTCCTCAAGGCCTCCTGTGTGGAGTTAATGTAAAAAAAAAAAAAAAAACAACCTGGGCAGCCCACGGTGCGTGGGCGGTAAAAGGGTGAATTTTTCGTCATTATTTTCAAGCAAACGATGAATGGATTTTTTTATTTTAAAACTCATGATCAATATATACATATACGGGACTGTGTACAAGTTTTTGTACACGAATCTAAAGTATGGTTTGCAGTGTACACCGCTTTCGACAGGACACTCCGACGAAATTGCTGCTTGGTGGTTGACAACGAGCCGTACGTTCAACAGAAAAATAATTTTTAAAAATTTGCAGACGCATCCGCCGCCAAGACCCGGACAAACCTCAATCCATGAACCCGGGCATCCCTGCCTAGTCACCAAACGTAGCGAACCACTTGGAGTGACCTATGGCAGAGGCGTTGGTTATCCAATAAATGGTTCCCGAGGCGGCGGTACCCATACTCGCCTCCGAAATTGAATCGCTTGTCATAATAAAGTAAAAAAATATTTTTGTCTAATTAAATTTATGAATGTCTCGCGATCCCCACTTTGAAAACCATTTTTATACAACACAGCTTGTCTAAATGTCCACGCATGCAAAACGTGATCACCTATCGATGTATTAGTTCGAAAATTACACCATGGTATTAAGTCGGTGCTCTGTTTTATATTGCCGAGAATTCGCATGCAAGACGGCGGAATTCGAAGGAGAGTTGTATTGCGAAATTACTGATACTTGGGGTTATGTTTTTTCAGATTTTTACTATGAGACGGCTTGTCTAGAGTATACTAGGTCAATGGAGAACATACAAAAATTAGATATTATAACTTTTGATGAGACTGAATGTCTTTAATAAATTACATATTATGACTTAAGCAAAGCAGCTGAGCTGCAGTCGTCCGGCAGTCCCTCCGAGGATAATCGGAGCCATCAGTCCAGTCGCAAGCGAGACTTGGCAAAGCAAAGAGATATTACGGTGTCAAATAAATTGTTAGATGGCACACGTCATTATTTCCGAACAGGTGCGAACGGAATAGAGAAATACACCGCTGGGGAAGGTGACACCAGGCGTGAAGGTGTGACGTGTAATGGAGACATTTCTAAAAGGGTATTTGATAGCTGTGGCTGCATTTCAGTGCAGGCAATAACAAGTTGCAGCAATGCTTTGTGCATCTTATTTGGCAGGGCTTTCCATTTCCAATAATAATAAATAATATTCATATTTCGTTTTCGTAAGTATTCTTACTTACATATTGCTATTTCCTAATTTCCCATTTCATACAAATCTTAATTTTTGATTTGAGATCAAAATACCCAGCAAAACTGAAAAATTATTTTTTTAATCAAAAATATCTTTTACAAATGTGAGTTACTTTATTTATTTTTGCTTTAAATTATGGGATATAGGCCATCAAAGTTTTTAATGTTTCACGATTTTAGTGAGTAAATGAAAAACACAAAAAAAACTCTAATCCATTTATTACAAAAATATAATGAAATATAAAATAAAAAAAATAAAACATTGTTAAAAATGCGTTCTGTCGGTAATAATTTTAATATATAAACGACGAATATTTTATAATTTGTAATTTAAATTTACACCCATCAAAATGATGTCCTTTATTATTTTTTTTATTTATTTCATATTTCATTGTACTTTCACAAACAGTTAAATTATTTTTTTAATGTTTTTCATTAACTCACAAATAATTATTGCCCAAGCTGCCTCTAAAATCACGAAACATTAAAATCTTGAATGGTCTATACCTAAAAGCTTAAAGCAAAAATAAATTTTAAAAAAACTCACACCCGTACTAGATCATTGATATATCTTTTGATAACAAAAATATTTTTTCAGTTTGATTGAATATTTTGATCTCAAATCTTAAATTAACATTTGTACGAAACGGGCCGAAACGGTCCGCGCGAACGTACCAATTAGCTTTACTGTTAGCACTAAAAAATGCACACTATTTATTCTGCAAACGCAAAATGCTGGGTAAACTAATTCCAGCCAGCGTTCGTATGGACGTAATAAACGTTTTTTTTTATTATTTTATCTATTGTTATCAAGTTTAATTTGTAGAACTCCTTGTTAATTTTAATTAATTTTATATTTTCAAAATATTATTGTTTGATTTCAGAACACCGTTTATTTATAAATATGTTCTGCTATGAAATTATCATTACGCGTGACAGCTGTTTCGCCCTTTGAAGAAAGTTTGAAAATGGCAGTTTGATAATGCCTTCATGGTTGCATAATTTAGATGCAACATTATGCATAGCTTTCGAAAATGCCTTCACTAGTATCAAAACTGCACTTTTTACAGACATTTGTCTGTATATCATAGACTTTAAAAGATTCGATTCGAAAAGTTCGAGGATACTTTTGATTTGAAAACTTATTTACACTTTTGTTTGAGCTAGCAGACTACAAAGTGATTTTCCAAACCATTTAAGAGTACTGAATATTTATGTTATTTGTTTAAAATATTACGTTGATTTGTTTATCTGTTTTCAGAGGTGACTGGACAACTCAACTCAACTCAACACCTCCTTTCATTAAAAGTGAGAACACATAATAAAAATTGGTTAAATAGGTTACATGAGGTTATGTTATGGGCATTCTAACTTTTTTTTCATAACTTTTTAAAAAGGTGTTTGGTTTGAAAGTTGAGTTGATTCTGAGATGGCATTAGACCGTTTTCAGGCTATGTTATTTGTTTAAAATATTACGTTGATTTGTTTATCTGTTTTCAGAGGTGACTGGACAACTCAACTCAACTCAACACCTCCTTTCATTAAAAGTGAGAACACATAATAAAAATTGGTTAAACATGAGGTTATGTTATGGGCATTCTAACTTTTTTTTCATAACTTTTTAAAAAGGTGTTTGGTTTGAAAGTTGAGTTGATTCTGAGATGGAAAAATCAGGAAAGAGATTGCACGTGATATATTATTATTTGCTCTCCCTCATGACCTATACTCCTTTTACCACTTTCAGACTTAACTGCGCTCGGGTAGAATTTATTATTTTGTGTGGTACAGTATTCGTGTATTCGTGAAATTTTTATAAAAGTTGAGATCACGTGTGTAAGCTCACGAACGTAAGTTCATTTTAACAAAAATAATATTTGGAATTTTACAGCTTTCTGTAAGATTGCCAATATTGTAGTACTTTCTGTACGTTTGAGGACTCGGAACATCTTTGCACCGCAATGAGAGCGATGGATTCATACGTCTGTCACTCCCGGATGCACTCACCCCCGGATCCTTACTCACCCGTCATACCTTTTTCGTTCTCAGAACTTTCTCTCCTTCTTTTCCTAAAAAGAAACTCCACAAAGCATCCCCAAAGATAAAATAGGCCATTTTCCTCAGAGCATCCTGTGGAGCTAATGTAAAAAATGTTAGCTTTTATATAATAATATATTTTTTTTTTAATGAGCCCCACACAGGAGGCCTTGAGGAAAATAGTTTCCCTCAAGGCCTATTTCCCTATAGTCATCTTTGGGGATGCTGTGTGGAGGGTTTTTTATGGAAAGGAAGGGGAGGAGGATTCTGGGAAAGAAAAGGTTTAAAGGTGTGGGTAGGAATCTGGGGTTCAGTGTGTCCTGGTCATCCGCCTCCAAGATCTTGACAAACCTCACCCCATGAACCCGGGCACCCCTGCTAAATCACCAAAAATATCGAACCACTTAGGGTGAACTATGGCAGAGGTGTTGGTTATTCAATAAAGGTTCCCGGGGCGGCAGTACCTAATCCCGCCTCCCAAATTGAGATTAATATAATGACACTATATTTGTATTGTATTGTAATTTAAAAACAAGGCGATTGAAAATTTCGCATGAGTCAGAAGCCTAGATAATATACACGGCAAAAAAGATATTGTATAACCTTTACTTGACATTTCCTGAAGGTGTGCCATGGCGTTGAATTTGAACATTTCAGAATATCAGTATGCACCCGGACGGAAGGCGCAGTGCGGCAATTGCTTCAAACAACATTTATTTGCTCCCTTATTCTGCCATCAAATATTTACTATGGGAGTTATTTATTCCTTTGCTTCTCCCCTATTCTTGAAAGAAGGAAGCCTTAAAGGGATCATTTCAGTGATATCACTTGGAAATTATTGCCCGAGTTGAAGGATACAATGATGCCTTGAAAATAAATAAATTGTTAAGAGGAATGTCTACGCGTCCTTTTTCATACAAAATTTAAATTTACATTTGACAATTATTTAAAAGTTGGTGATAATTATTTTGCTTTATTTATTAATAGATTAAATACATAAATTTAAACATGGTGAAAGATAAAACAAAAATTAAATTGTATAAAAGAGCATTTTATGGGCGTAATTTTAAAGTCCGATTTAAGTTGGTAAATATGTATTAAAGGCTGTATATAATGTTGGCTGTAATAAGTTCTGGCGTTCTGAAATTATCGATTTTAATATATAATATTTGTTATTCGTTTTCTGTCGCTAACAAAAGCGACTTCTTGCTTATGTCAGAAAACAAATCATTGCCATGAAAACGATGTTGATATATTTGAGGGCTCTGTGCTAGTAGGTACTCAGCCCCCTACCTACTGGTCGGCTGCTGCTCCAGAAAATTCGAATATTAGAATATTATAATATTATAATATGTTTTGGAATAAATTATGTTTTGGACAAGCTTATGTTTTGGAATAAATGTCAGATGAGAGTTCCTACATTAAAAATATAAATCGTAACGATTGTAAAGACTGCATAATAAATAGTGTTATTTTTTATTATATTTACAAAATTACAAATATTTGAATACAAATAAATCTCAGAAATGTTTGTAAGCTCATAAATTCCGAACGACTGCATCAAATTGGATAATTTTTTTTTTATTTGAGCTCTAGCATTATGAAATTTAGGTGGCACGCGAGCTGTTCGAAAACTGAATGTACCGGGAATGAATGCATGGAATGCGGGAGGGGGTGGGGGAAGAGGGGAAGGGAGATAATTGATGTGCAAGCGCTAAAGTAATTTCTAAAAGCTAGTACTTAATGAAAAAGAAAAGCTAGTACTTAATAAACGATTCAAATAAAATTAATCAGATTTTTTTTACCTAAGTTGTTTCGTATCCGGTACGTCTATCTCCTCTAAACTCGAAAAAAAATGCCAAAGATGCGTCCAAAAAAAGGCCGCCCAATTATTTCCTCTCTAATCCTTGTAGAACAGATGGGTAAATACGAATATTAGAGGGAGCGTGCTAAAATTAAAAACGATAATATTTGAGCGAAAATAGTGAAAATGCTTTATAAAACACAACTCCTTTAAAATAAAGCAAAAATCTCGTGGGAAAGTCTAAGATAGCATTTAAAGAAACAATCTGATTTTTTTCATACATAAACTTGTAAAATAACTGAATAATTTTGGGAGCATTCTTTGCGATTTTTTTCTATGGAGGGAATTTCATATCATTGCCGTTTTCGTGTGGGAAATGTTTAGATATTATCTTCAAGAATAGCATATATTTTTAAGAGCTTTAAAACTTAAAGTTTTTAAGGAAAATATGTAATAAATCGGAAAAAATGCGAAAAGCCGGGTCTTAAGCTTTTAACAATTTAAATTATTATTAAGAACAAGTAAGCTGAAAAGAAATTGCGCGCACAAAAGTGTCGCGAATATTGTTCAACAATACTCAAATTGTATCTAATTTGGACTAAGCAGTCGTTCTTACTTACACATTTAAGCATAACTTGGCACCGCGAGCTGCTTCGATAGTCCGTGCAATTTGATCGTAGATCGTAGCTCGGTGACAGTCAGTACGCTTTGTTTCTTCTATCTATGGTTCTGTTAATTAACAAACTCCAAACTCAATTCTGAACCTTTGAGTGTAAAATAATTTCATCAACCTAGTTTTATCTAGGCTTAAACATTCGGAATAAGTTTACTGACTTAAGAACTATAGTCAAGTTCGAGCTTTAAAGCAGGGCAAATCTTCTGTTAATCTGATGATTATCAAATCGACGATATACTAAACTAAGGTATAAGACACGTTATCTGATAGACTTGGTGTAAGTAGAATATGAATCAAACATAGACATCCAAATTCATAGATTTGCTCCAAACTAAAATCTGGGAAACATTTGGACTAATTGGAGGCAAATCACGTGACCACATTTTACACCATGAGACCATTTGAGACTGTTTTGAATAAACTATGACACTAGTCGTACATCCACCACCGAAGAGCAAACTTTAAAGCTCGGTAAAGTAAGGCAAAGGTTACCATAGCTGTCCATCGTAAGACTTTTCTTGGTAGGATCTGAATTTTCGTTCTTAAACGAATCGCCAGTCGTAGCGACGCTGAAATTGAGTAAAGTGGATAAATTATAACACATTTGTAAAAATGTCTACCTAAATAGTGTAATAAAATATTAAATTTTGGAAAGAAAGCTAGAACTTTTGTTTAGCCAATTTGCAACCAAGAATTATAAAAAAATTTGGTTTTCTGTAAAGTCGGTTTACGGACGATAATTTTACGCGATAACGTCACGAGCCGAACGCTTAGGCCGAACGCTTGTTGGTCCTTATCGCTTGTTCCGCGCTCTTGTTGAAGGCTTAGGCCGAACGCTTGTTCCGCGCCATCGCTTGTACGCCCGGCTCAGGTGGAACGTGACATCGTGACATCTTGACATCGTGACATCGTGACATCGTGACAGCGTGACAGTGATTTGGTTGACAGTGGTTTCGGTGATTTGTCTGCAAAACAACTGAAAGAGTCATAATGCGTTGTGTACGCATTAGTCCCGCGCTGGTGCTGATGGTCTCACTGAATATTGTAACGCTTTTCGGCTTTTAAAGAGCCCGATGAGCGTGTAAAACAGAAAAAGGTTAGTAAATTGAAGTTACGAACGTGTGTGGAAATAACAAAGCAAACAATAAGATCCTGCTTAAGTTAGATAATGTTAGAATGAGAAAAATGTATATTTGGAGTAAAAAACGTAGATGTTATTTTATAATACGTTGTCACTGATCACACCATTACGCATGGTGACAGGATCACGTATTATGCGTTCTCTCTCTTGTTGTTCGGTAACAACGGCGCTGCTGGAATGAGACGCAAAGTGTAATACGTGGCCTGGCTGCTCCCAAAAAATCGTCACCTTGGGGGGTTGAATCAAAAGTCAAGGAAATCTATGAAAAATCCAGATCGGTGCTGATGATCGATCCATTTTAGGTCCCTATTGCGGATGAAAGAAAACAGAAAAGGAAGGAGTTCAAAAGAGTCATCAAACACTGCCAATGCTTTGCCGAACAAACAAAGATGGACGTCATCGTAAAATCACATAACAAAAAACAGTTTGCTTAGTTCTGGAATAAAAGCATCAACCTGATCAAACCAAACATTCGAATCGCCAGTCAATTTGATAGGTCCGCAAACACGGAGGAAATTGTTGAGATATTTAATAGAATCTTTGCAAATATTTCTGGAAACGAAGCACCGATTGCTCCTGATATTTATTTATTTATTGATATACGCCTATTTAGGCTTTTGCATATATATATATATATAACATTTATGAAATTATACTTATAAATAGTGCAGGAAACAACTGTTTAAGACAATTGCACAAAAATAATTATAAAGTAAAAACATTATTGAATTAGATCCACACAATATGTAGGTACCCAATATTTAAAAAAAATATTTAAAATATAAAAATCCAAAATAACTTTTTTCTTTATGCAGACAAAATACAAATAAATAGCTTTATCAAGGTATTCCCATACTTGATAAAAAAAACTTCAATAAAGTATGCTTATATATTGAAATTGATGTACTAAATATATCAACAGCATCGGAGTATTTGTTTCCTAGCTGTTGAATCCGTCGCATAGGAGTGTAATATTGCGATGTTGAAGTAGAATTGTCACAATAATAAGGTAGGTACTGTCTTGTAACTGACCTGCCTGGAGTGTGAAAAGAGATTACATACAATAAATCAGGGGTATCAAACATTGAATTTACGATTTTATATAAACAGGTTAAATCGGAAATGATTCTTCGGTCAGATAATTTTATTATATTATGGAATTAGATGGACAAAACCTCACAACTCTGAAAATAATAAAATGAAAGCCATCAAAACTACTTAGGCAGGTAAATCTCAAGGACATGACAGTTTAAGTTTTTAACATGTAATGTGCGGAGGTAGGTAGATACATACCTAAACTACTAAACATTTTGTTCAACGTAATCCTTAAACGAAACCATTATAATGATGATAATAATCTCCCTCAGGGCCTATGTTACATTTACGGATGCTGTGTGGAATTCGCCTTCTTCCATTCCTTTTAAGGAATGGAAGAAGGCGAAGTTCTGTGAAGAAAAAATATATGAGGGGTTGGGTAAGAATCTAAGGATCATTGTGTCTAAGAAGACAATGTTTAAAAAAACACGACTCGTTTAAAATAGAGTAGGGGTTGTCTAAAACAACGTTCAAAGAAACACTATGAATTTTTTCATACATATAACTTGTTAAATATTAGAGACAGGCTTGAAAATAAAAATTTTCGGAGCACACTTTGCGATTTTTTTCTATGGAGGGAATTTCATATAATTTGCGTTTGGGCGTGGGAATTGTTTAGATATTATTTTTAAAAATAACATACATTTTTATAAAAGCTTAAAAACTTCAAATGTTCAAGGGAGATATACAAGAATCCGTAGAAATTCGCAGTGGAGGCTTAAAGGGTTTCCCCAAACCGCCTCTTCCGTTCCGGCCTACCACGCGGCTGGTGGACAGGCACGTCAACACCAAGAACTAATCACACCTTACCTGATGAACACGGGTACCCCTGCTAAGTCATCAAATGCAGCGAACCACCAAGGGTGAACCACAGGAGATGTGTTGGATATCCAATAAATGGTTCCTGGGGCGGCGGTACCCATACCCCTTCTCCCAAATTGATAGTGAATGTTAATTAATAATATTACATTATTACAAAATGTATAGGAAGGGAATGAAATGAGGAACAGGAATATACGAATATACCCGGCTATTCAGACCTGGTCACCAAACGCGGTTTAAGCCATTTCAAGCAACGTTTCGATTTTGAATGGATACTTTCAGTATCACCAGGGCGGTATTGAAAGAATGCACCACTTCGAAACTTGCCGGAAATATAATTTATGCTATTTTTAATGAATAAATTGTCAAATAACACAAAATAGCCAAATAAAATTTACTTGCGCGTCGGGATTTGAACCTGTCGCCTCCAGATATTAGTATCGAAGGATCGTAACCACTCGACCACGGAGGCCTTTTATTATTGCGGATAAACGTTTTCACATGGAAATGTAAGCTGGAAGAAAAGCTGACCATTGAGGTGCCTTTCTACAAATAATGCATTTCATGGAAAATGCAACCGATTTCGAGTGGTCGCAAGCCTTACCATCGGCCATATTGTGCATTAATATTTCTGAGTATTTATTTATTTATTATTTACTAGCGAGTTCCCAACATGCGTTGCAATGCCACTTAAGTAAGGAAATTGATTCTCCCTACGTGTCCTTTCCAATCCATCTTCGTTCCCCTTCCACATCCCCTTCCCTCTCTCATTCACCCACCACCTTCCACGCCTTGATTAAAAATACAAAGTCCAATAAATCTCTCGTGGACCCCCAGGGGTCCACGTAGTCGCGATAAAGAAATGGGGGTCCACAAGTTGTAAGTGGGATTCCACGAACTGGTTTCGATTGAGACCCATCCCGTGCCCCATATCCATATCCCATCCCACTCTCCATCTTATATCCCACTACGCCCCCTCCATAACAGAGCAACTGCATACAGCGCACGTTGTTGTACCGATTACGCACAAGATCTTAAAACGCCCAGCTAGCCAAGGAAGGGGGGGGGGGGGGGTGCGTGATGGGATGTGGGTGTACTGTACTGGGATGGGAACCCGCCCATATCCCATTACGCCCCCTCCGTCGTGGCAAAAATATAATCTCGAATACTGGTCCATTTTTCCCCCTTTTGAAAAAGTCATAGATTTCTGTACAACGCTTGTCGAGTTTTGGGAATATGGTAGAAATATAACAGCAGAGGACCGTAACCAGTAAAATTTTGAAAGTGGTCTACGAGAATAAATGTTTGGGAACCTCTGATCTAATGTTGATTCAGTTTTCATTTTTTTCGATTTTTTGTTTTGTTTTTTTTTGCAGGATAAACGGAGACTGAATGGTTAAGATTCTTCGTATAATGCATCTTTTGAAAGTGTTATTGTGTATAACTTTGATAATATGGGTTTGAGATTTTTGTAAATGTTTAACAAATGCATCAAGCGCACCATCGTATCCTATTAATAATTTATTTATTTATTTATTTTACGCCTACTTAGGCTTTTACATATACATAACAATATTTAAGAAATTAAACTTGTAAATAGTACAGTTTAAGACACTTGCAAAAAATATGTATACGACACTTGTACAAAAAAAGAGTAAAACATTATTAAATTTTATTCACACAGTTTTATCTGACCGTAGAATCATTTCCGATTTAACCTGTTTATATAAAATCGTAAATTCAATGTTTGATACCCCTGATTTGTTGTATGTAATCTCTTTTCACACTCCAGGCAAGTCAGTTACAAGACAGTACCTACCTTATTATTGTGACAATTCTACTTCAACACCGCAATATTACACTCCTATGCGACGGATTCAACAACTAGGAAACAAATACTCCGATGTTGTTGATATATTTAGTACATCAATTTCAATATATAAGCATACTTTATTGAAGTTTTTTTATCAAGTATGGGAATACCTTGATAAAGCTATTTATTTGTATTTTGTCTGCATAAAGAAAAAAGCTATTTTGGATTTTTATATTTTAAATATTTTTTTTAAATATTGGGTACCTACATATTGTGTGGATCTAATTCAATAATGTTTTTACTTTATAATTATTTTTGTGCAATTGTCTTAAACAGTTGTTTCCTGCACTATTTATAAATATAAATTCATAAATGTTATATATATATATATATATATATATATATATATATATATATATATATATATATATATATGTATATGTAAAAGCCTAAATAGGCGTAAATCAATAAATAAATAAATAAATAAATAAATAAATAAATAAATAAATAAATAAATAAATAAATAAATAAATAAATAAATAAATAAATAAATAAATAAATAAATAAATAAATAAAAAATAAATAAATAAAAAAATAAATAAATAAATAAAAAAATAAAAAAATAAATAAATAAATAAATAAATAAATAAGTATTTAACGTACAAAATATAAAAAAATATATAAAATATAAAAAATTCAAAACAGCTTTTTTTCTTTCAGCCGATAAAATACAATTTAATTGTATCGTACGTGATTGAAGATTGCACCAGAAAAAATAAATCATTTTCAAATTGTCAATATTGACTGCTTCCTTAAGTCTGTAAAATATGTACGTAAGATATCTTAATTTTGAAACGGTCTTTTTAATTTGTGATTGCCAATGTAAATTTGTGTCAATAAATATTTGATCTTTTCAACTTTTCCAAGTTCAAAGCAAGAAGAACATGGTACATTATAAAAAAGTTAGGTTAAATGTTTTACTATAGTTTAAGAAGAGTCCATTACATTTTAGCCATGATGAGACGTATATAATACTTCTTTTGCCTTTCAAAAAGTTTCAGGGTTTCCATTTAATATTATTGCTGTATCATCAGCGTAAGATACATTTTTACCAAATATCACATAAATCATCTATATATATTAGTAACAGAACTGGGCCTAGCACAGTTCCCTGTGGTATTCCATTTAATATCACGTTTCGTTACTATAAAAAATCCCTTTTTCTGTTTTCTGGCTTTGAGATAGATGACTTAAGCCGTGTTTGGTGGCCAGATCTGAGAAGCCAGGAACTCACCCAACATCCACATCTTTCTCTTCCTTCTGACTTCTCCCCCTCCTGAGAGCCTCCCAACATACTCCTAATATAGGGGATGCCACAACTCCGGTTAGCAATTGGGCGTCTTATGCACTAAAAACCTTCTGATCTGATGTTTTATTTTTTGCATCATAAAAAATCCAAGGAGCCACAGCGTCCCGGAAAGTGATCCCGGATACATTGCTAAATATTCAACAACTCGCGACATTGCTTGTGTATCGTGTAAACAGCATCGACAAACCAAAAAAAACTTGCTGTAGCCGGTTAAATAAAATATTTAAACTCACACTGTGCAGTATTTACTTTGTTTCCCTGAGCAGACAGCCGCAACTACCTGGATGTGTAGAATTCCCCGCAAATGGCACATCTTTCACCCTGGGAATATTCACTCTGGTTGGGAATATTCACACTCTCCTCCCCCTTCCTCCTGCAGTAGACACAAAACATTCTTTTCCCACGTGATCGACTGCTGGCGGGACTATAAACTCTCAAACCAGTCTGGGGTGTTGTCTGCAGAACCTTCAAACGTATGCTTAAAAAAAGCTGGACCACTAACAATCGAAATAAAGGGACGTAATATGGCACGGAAGAAAACCGAAAAAACTGGTCAGTGACAAAGCTGAACATGATAAAAGAATGGAATAGGTTAGATGAAAATTAATCAATAAATAAATAAAATAAATAATTTTACTGCAATTTTCTTCTCCGCACTTCCGACCCTCACGAGTGAATAAAACGTTCGTGTCTTAGGGTAAAAATGCAATTTTCTGTGACAGGACAAAATTGAAAGTCTACTTCACAGCATCCATTTTAGTCGGGCGACTGTCGGCCGTATTTCAGGGGCTCTAAACTGCAGAGTCGTGACCAGCCAGGCGTTGTTAACAGTTTTACGAGTCGAATTTTGTGGCTCCGAAAACGTGTGCGGTAAATAATGTGTAATTAATGTGTAAAGGGTTGGAAATGAAAGTTTTTGAAATGGCGTTGTTTATTATTTTATATCATATCTTTATGATAAAAAAGTCCGTTCGTGAGCAAGGCTATCGACTAGCGATCCGGAGGTCGCGGGTTCAATTCACGGCGTGCGTAGATAAATTTTTATTTGATTTATTTGTTTTCACAATTTAAACATTTAAAATAATATAAAGTAATATTTACGGCATGTTCTAGGGGCCTATGTCATATTTGGGGATGCTGTGTGAAGGGTCTTTTTTAAAAAGGAAGGAGTGAACCTGGGTCTTGAAGAGACCCATGTTGTGGGAGGGAGGAAACAAAGCCGAGCTGTTGAACTCAAAAACGAACCGCCAGAACGTTCTCACTCGACAAATGTCAACTGGGTACAAATATCAGGCGCGCATTTGGCGTAAATTTTAAAATTATTAAAAATAATATATAGTACGGCTTCACAACAAACCCCAATTGGGGATGTCACAGCCTATCTAGCTCAAGACGGTTGAGAGCTTTTGGGACTCTTGTGCGCTTCACTACACACAGAAGGCCCTCAGGAAAATAATTTTTCCTCAATCAATGACATCTATGGGGATGCTGTGTAATTGATTTTTTTAGGAGAAAAATGAGTGAATACGGGTCTTGAAGAGATCCATATTGAGGGAATAAGGGAAACACAGAAGCCGGCAAACCATGTTCAAGAACGTGAACTTAAGAACGAGCGGTAGAAACGACCTGTTCTTTTACGATACAAATGTCAAACCGTGTACAAATTTTGGCCGCCCGATTGGCGTGTTTACCAATTACGCAACGGTGCCGAAGGGATCACAGACGTTAGTTCCTCGGAGCAACTTCGATTAAAATACCGTTAGAACATGGACAGTATTCCCACCTGACGCATATGCTCTAAAGATTGCAATCCAGTTGTAATCGGGGAAGCTATCAAATAGACTGCCAATTTCTGGGCAGAGAAAAAGGTTTTTTTTGTTTAAATATTTTGGGGCTTCAGCCCAGAGGTGGCTGCCAAATTCAACAGTGGGGTGAACTTTTAATTTGCACAGGGTCAGCAGTTGAAGGATATCCCCAATATAATCTGCACCGAGAAAACTTTGCACGTCTTTTATTACAGGTCAAAAAACTTTTACTGTTGACAACATATTCAACTTCTCAAAAAAAAAGCGCCCCCTGGTTGACACGATTGCAACCCTCCTAGTAATCTAAAAATAATCTAAATCAATGCATTATTCAAACTAATGCGGCTATGGCCCGAACTAAGGAAAAGTAAAAAAAAAATTCGTAGGACCAGTTTTTTGACTTCGCAAATTAAAAAAAAAATTGTTGTAATTTTAGTTTGCGCGATATAGTAATGTATAGAGAAGACTCACACCAAATTTCAAGTAAATTGGTTCAGTAGAACTTGAGATATCGTGTCAATCGTCTCGAAAAAAGTAGTTTTGAGAAACATGACTTGCTCTATTTAGATTTTAGTTAGATTCCATCTAAAATGGCTCTAACTTTTAAAATAATTCGAATTTTTAAAATCCTTTCAAGAGAATATTCCTAAGTATGAAGATTTTTTTAATCCTTTTTTTCTAGAATAGAATACCTCCTTAAGAGATCATACCTGAGTAGTCAGGCAACTTCTAACCTTCTTCTTCCTCATCTTCATTCCGTCTCCAAAAGATCTGTGGAACATATTAAGAAATCTGCGTGCAACAGATATTTGTGGTTAAAAGGAGCTCCTTGTTTAATTTTTAAATAACTCTAGCTTCCCAGTCTCGGTTTTTCCAGCTTTCATGGCTTAAGCCTTGTTAGTTACTGAATTATTAAAGTAGTTTTAGATTATTTATTTACGGAGATGCAGTGCGGTAAAATCCTGGAGTATAAAACTACAAAGATGCAGGACAAGGTTGAAGTCGAAAATTTTTGGTGTTGGAATTTTTTTGTTCTAATGAATAGAACTTCGGCAACCAAAAATCTGGTCCACCCGATTTTGGTGATATGGCTTGTCCAAAATATAGAAATAATGCCAGATGACGGGACGACAAATTTATGACGGTGTGGGTGCCCCACTAGAAGCGACCCAGGGGCAGACTCGGTAGCCCAGTCAATGACGCATTTAATTGGAATAAATTAAGGGAAAGCCGAATTTTTGCTGGTGAATAGTACCTACCACAGGGAGTATTTCACAAAAGTCCCCACTCATCCCCCGCTTACTTCGCTCTCTGTGCCCCCTCAAATTTTGAAATTGTAGGATTCTACTAATAATAATAATAATAATTGGATAATTTTTAGAGCGCCGTTTTTTGTGAAAAATCATACTAAAGTAATCATGTCTTCTAAACTAAAACACATACCGAAAAAAATTTCAATCGATGTACTTTTTACAAAACTACCCAAAAATTACAATAAATGATACTTTTTGTCATCTGCAATAGTTTGGCAAGTAAAACTGATTTTGTTTGTAAAAACAAACTTTTTTTCTTAAAATTTTGTTTTCAAGTTGAACTTTTTTTGACTGAGGGAATTTGGTAATAGGAACAGATAATAGTTTGCTGAGCTAAACACAGATGGCACTAATGATGTGTAAGATATTAGTTAGCTGTACTAAATACAGATGGCACTAGTAATGAATTAGATATTATTTAGCTGTGAGATATTATGTGCACAGATGGCACTAGTGATATATTAAGCAAGTTTGATGTGATAAACACAGATGGCACTAGTGATATATTAAACAAGTTAGCTGTGCTAAACAGACATGGCACTGGTAGCAGCAGTTTTTATCAAGATCCCAAAGTTTTCTGTAATCTGTTATACCGGTAGCTCTAATAATGTAATAATAGTGCCATCTGTGCAGTGGCATAGCGCGAGGGGGGCGGGGGGGGCGGCCTGTCCCGGGCGGCACTTTTAAGGTGCGGCGAAATTTCAAAATCAATTATGATTTTTTTATTTTTATTTTATTTAAAAAAAAAAATAATAATAATTCGAAGTGCAGTTATAAAATTTTAGTTGCGGACTAAGTGTGTTCTGCCAGAATCAAAGAGAAACCATTTTCATGTTCTGAGTGTAGTTTCAATTCACCGCATACAGATTTACTTTAAAGCGGTTTTGTATTCAGAATGTAAAATTTCACTTGTAGAATCATATCCCGACACATTTTGAAGGAAAACATTCTCTTATTTGAAGTGCAGTAATAAAATTCTAATTGCTGACTAATATGAATGTGCTGCCAAAATCAAAGATAAACCATTTTCATGTACTGTGTAGTCTTAATTCACCCCAGAAATTTATTTAAAACCAGTTTTGTGTTCAGAATGTAACGATAAATTAAATAACAAGTTGCAGATTCATAGTGTACCTAGTCAAGTTTTACATTCGAGTTGCATGCCATACGCTGCAAAATTTTTAAAATTGGCTGTGTGTAACTATTATTTTGGTTCTCTAACGCAAAATCAATCAGCCTTGTGTTATAAACTAAATACACTGTAAAAATTCGAGATGTGAAATCCTATTACATGGATATCATTATCGATTTTCGAGAGCGGTTAATATTTGTAGCAGAATTTAAAACATGATTTTTTTGGAAGTAAACCGATTTATGTGAAAAAAAACCGTCGTATAAAAAAATGCGCTCGTTATATAAAAAAGGGAAATCTACTTTTGAAATATGTACCTACAAAGGGGGGCGGCAAAATTTGAAATAACCATAAAGAGGGTGGCGGTAAAATTTTTCTCAGCCCCGGGCGGCTGATACCCACGCTACGCCACTGCATCTGTGTTTATCACAGTTAACTTATATCTAGTATATCAAACTAATAATGGTTTATGGCATATATTAACATCAGGCCTAGTAACATATCCTTTGCGCTTTATAATCTATAGGGAGAATTGACGGTGGCAATGTGCGGAAGGAACTTTATGAGGTATACGAGAAGTAGGACATAAGGGCGAAAGATGCAACTTTACCGGATTAGTAGGGATGCTGGGATGCTGCAGTCAAGGCAGTACCAACAATATATTGAAGACAACAGTTTTTTCGGAAATAAAACTGCAAACCTGCAGCGACATTCTCATGATTGCATTTTTAATGCCCTTCTTATCCTTACCTAACAGAATCAGAAGATTGGCCTAGAGAATATATATTTAAAATGTTTTAGTCTCTTTTATATTTATTAATTACTTTTTTAAAAATACTAAGTCATAGACGTACATGGTTACGTTATGGTTTATTCACAGTCCCCCTTCTAGTAATTCCTGTTTCGAGGTGGACTGTTGGTTGTTGTACGGGTGTATAATCATGATTTCCGCATCTTCGTGTGGTGGTTATATTGATTTCCACGAAAAAAAAAATCATGTTGTTTGTCGACTACAGGTTACGATGGTGTTGCTTCATAATTAACCATATTATAATGTTATTTTTTTTTGAAGTTTTTTTTTTTTCAAAAGCGACTGTACCAGGTTAAATTACGCTATTTTTTAAAACAATTTCTTCACATAATGATAATTTGTATTGTCCCAAAAACACACTAAAATAATAATGTTACGCTAAATACTCAAAATAACTAAATGTGCTTTGGTACGAAACTCTGTAATTTGATCACGCTCTCAGTCAAAAATCACAATGTTCGAACATTTAATCTCAAATATAAACATGAATACGAAACATATGGAAATAGAAATCAGAGATATAAAATATTATATTATATAATTATATTATATATAACACCAATTAGAGACTGAAAGCAAAACCTAAGAACTGTCACCACAAAAAAACACTACGTCATATAATAATTTTATAATTATTTTGAAAAAACACTACACAATACATTTATAATTACTTTACATCATAAATACTAATACATATGTAAATGAAATCCTCAGCACGGAAGATTCCAGAGAGGATATCATTATATACTCGTAGGTACAGGGTGTCAAAGGACATTATTTGGAGTAAAAAATATAAATGAAAATTTTGTGACCCGACAACTCAGAATGAAATCAACTCAGAACCTCCTTTGAAAAGTCATTAAAAGTTATATTAATAATTGGTTAAATAGGTTACGTTAGGTTAGGGTTATGGTATACTTAAAAAAATCATAGCTTTAAATGAATTTTCAAAGAGATGTTCAATTGAGTTGATGCTGAGTTGGCATGGACACGAAATTTTGATCTTCAGTGACTTTTCAGATGTGTTTTTTTTTTCTTTGTTATTACATATTATTAAAAAAACTTATGGGATCTTTTTAACCTCTTTCATTAAAATTAAAAGCTCGTACAATTCTTTGCAACAATGATAACCATAAAGTAAAATTGTCTTGAGCAAATCCCCAGAATATAAGGCCGTAAAAATGAACCATAAATTTCCCTATACGGCGGGCTTTATATATGGTCTCCGGAGACCGTGAAGCGTATAGTCTCCGGCTCGGGTTCTATGGGCTTAAGGATCTCGGCGTCAATAAACTGAACCACATTTTCCAAAAATCCATAGATGGGAATCAAAAAATCCCAGAGGCAAAGTCACCCTAAGGCGGTGTTGGATCATCTTGCCAATATGAGAAATGATTATGTTCTCGTGTGTTCTAAGAACTTATTTTTATTTACTGTCTTCTGCTAGAAAGTTTATTTTAGTTTTATTCTTTACTAGCTTTTACCCGGGGCTTTGCTCGCGTGGTATTAGGGGGAAATTAGTGTAGCGCTTGCACTTATCAATTATCCCCCCACCTCCTCCCACCCTCCCCCCTCTACTTCACGCATTCCGTACATTGAATCCCGGTAAATTCAGTTTTCAAACAGCTCGCGTGTCTCCTTAATTTCATAATGCCAGAAACTCAAAGAAAAAAAGATTGATCCATTTTAAGTAGTCGTTCGGAAGTTAAGCACGTACTTCTGTGTAGAGGTAATGTAAAAAAAAACCGTCATTTTTGTCAATTTCATATTTAAAATTTTAGAATTAACCATATTATCTTCGATTATTTTTTTTTTCCTTTTGCGACCATTATCTTTTTCTGTTTTTTGCGTCTTGTTCTCTTTCGTATTTTCGTTTAGATTATTATTGTTAACTTGTTTTTTAATGATGGGAATAACCTTCAAAAGTTATAAAAATTCATTCACACAATGAATTTTTTACCTGAAAGCCACCTAATATCGAAATTTTGAAAAAGTTTTTATTAATCTTTTTCACTAAACTTATTAGACTAAATTTTACCCCCCTATGAATAGGTAAGTTGTTGACTTTATACAGCGCTCTTTCGCGATAAAATCATATTAGGAGCGTTTTTTTCTATTGTCAATTAATAAAACCTTCTAAAAGAGGTTAAATACATATCTAAACAGTATCCAACATTTAAAAGCAGAGATAAACTAAACCCTGCGAGAGCTCGACTGGTCCGCTATGTTTGGTGACTTAGTAGGGGTGCTCGGGTTCATGGGGTGAGGTACGTCTAGGTCTTGACGGCGAATGCATTTGCTCACTCACTGACTGACACCATTTGGCCTCTCCCGACCCGCCGCCTTGTACCGCAACAGGAGGAGGAGAATTCTGGAACCATTAACCCCCAGATTCCTACCAATCCATACACGTTTCCTCCCCAGAACTTATTCTCCTTAAAAGACCCTCCACACTTCATTCTTAAAGATGGCATAATATTCATTAAATCCTGTTTAAATGCTACAATAACCGGACTGAGAAAAAAAAACACTCGCTTGTACCTAGATTACATGAAGTTACTAATAAATATGCAGATATGGCAGATCTATTTAACTGCATGGAAGCTAAAGAAGTCTAAACAAGAAGTCTAAACTATCAAATATTTTCAATCAGTATTTTTGCACTATAGAATTTTATATGTAATTTTACCTACGGTGTCATTTCTAAATCAAAAGCCACAATTGACTGTTGTACTCTTTTTATTATTTCTTATTTAACTATAATTTTGTGATAGGTAATCCGTGTTTATGGTATTTGTATACCGTTTATATAAAATAAATAAATAAATTTCCCACATGGCTTCCTATGTGGAAAAACATAAATGCAAATTTCCATTTCGATTCATCACACCGGGTTCTCCACCGCATAACTGTCGGATGACGTAATCGATGACATTTAGGGGGTGATGACGTGATATTGTTTCCTGTAACGACATCGTGTCCATTCATGCGGAAAGCCCGATAGGCCGAACAGGTCGAAAGATTTACGTTTCACGTGAATGGCTTTGTTTCTGTTACATCAGCCGAATACGTTGTAACGAGTGTTTTTGTCAAATGAAGAACGTAACACAACCTGCGGTATATCGTTATAAAGGTGACTGCAGGCGTCAGAAACTATATTCACGTATCTAAGGGATATTTTTTCCTCGGGGACTTCTGTTTGGAGCTAATGTAAAAAAATATATGAAAAAATAATATTTCAAGTGACTATAATACAAAGTCATAAAAAACATAGACATAATACAGGCAATATACTAAAAAAAATAATACTTTTGTACGAGGATCAGTCAAGAAGTTATTCCTCCTATTTTTTTCTACTTTAATAAAGTTATTTAAGTAAAAATTTAGAAATTGGTGATATTCCTCAAACCTTCTTCTACTGTATCGTGACGAATCACGGGGTCAAAGTGGTGTGGTGGAGCCACTCTGTGTGCTCTGCGCCCATGGATATCAAAGCGTCAACTACATACCAAACGCACGATATAGTCACATTGAGTACTTGCCTTGTTTCCTCCGCTATGCATTCGGTAACGCTGTCTGGCGCTCTTTCCACAGGCAACCGACACTTTATAAAAGTCTGATACACATTACACATACAATATGGTACGATATAAAACACGATATGATTCGGTACGAGATGAAGCACGATATGATATATGAACCGTAAATATGCGCGTGCGATACGCATAATACGAACGCTAACTTTTTACTCTGCCGATACGTTATTGTTGCGCCGGGCGGTAGATTTGACGTCATGTACTCATGTGCGCGTACAACGACACATGGAACGCTAGTCGGCCCTCAGCAAGCAGAAAACACATCGACAACCATTTAGCGTTACGGCACATCTACAATCTACTGCAATTGTATCTTTTTGCGTCGACAGCACTGCAGTCGCTTGCAAAATGGCCGATATCAATTTTGATAATAGACAGCGTTCTGTGATTGATTCTTGACTGTAGAAGGTGAAACGCCCATTCGCATTCATGAAAGACTGTAAGATGTGTACCATGATGCAACAGTGGATGTCAGCACTGCTAGACGATGGGTTCGTCGCTGTAACGAAGCTGGAAGACAAAAGCTGGCTGATAAAAAGGGAAACGTGCCGTTGACTGCATTACAAAATATCTACTAAAACCTAACCTAACCTTATTTTACATTTTACTATTTTTGAACAATAATTTATTGTCTGTAGGATGTCTGTATTATTTTTCTCAATTTTTCTACTTTGAACAATAATTTATTGTTGAAGAAGAAGATGACACCAATAATCTAAACGAAAATATAAAAGAGAACAAGACACAAAAAATAGAAAAAGACAAGTTCGTAACTGGGATTCGAACCCAGACCTCTCGTCCAACCAGGACGTGCGCTTTAACCAATTTTATTGCCACCGTCAAACCGTCAAACCGTCGTACTTGTCAATCTCATGTTTCAAATTTTAGAATTAACAATATTATCTTCTACTCATTCTTTTTTACCGTATTAGGTCTGGGGTCGAGTCCCAGTTGCGGCTATTGTCTTTTTTGGGTCTTGTTCTCTTTCATATTTTTGTTTAAATTATTAGTGCTACTTTTTCTTCAATGATATATTCGTTGGTGGGAATAACCTTAAATAGTTATAAAAAGAGAATTTTTATTTTAAAAAATTGAATAATTTATTGTCGTCACTGGATGTCTGTTATACTTTTGCCATTTTTTGTTAGGTTATGTTAGGTTAGGTTAGGTTAGGTCTTAGTAGATATTTTTTGGAGGATGTTTTGTCCGAAGTTTATTTTGTCGGGGATATTTTGTCGCGGGTTGAAAAGTCGCAGAACCAAAATAACCACACCATAAATAACTGCACCACGACTTGTTCTGTATCTACCACAAATTATTTATAAAAGCTAAATACAAAATAAAATCGTTTTCCGAAAGTTTTCACACATTTTTGAGAAGCACTATAAGGTAAATTTATATTTGATCACTTCGTGAGTTCAAACAGAGAGCTTTTATTTAATAAGAAAGTATAACAAACATAATAAAAGCAAAATATTAAGTACACGGGTATAAAGATACTTCATAAATACAGTAAATGTTCCTCTACCGATCAATGTGGACAAATATTATCTCACAGTTGATCCTTGGTATTGAGCCTTTGGGACTGTTTGCTGGATCTCTGCTCGTTCAAGGCCGTGCAGTCGTTTAAGTAGGCGGCTGGAGGTACATCTTTTGGTAATTACGCTGATTAGCCGTTAGTTTGAATTGTGCAACCAATGCAAGTCCTCTGGCACGCTGAGACGGCAGACAAGGATGCTGTATTATGTATGAGCGAGAAAGTATTGGGATTCGCGCGGTGCCTCTCGTTACAGCACTACATTTTCCCTATTACATTCAAACTTGTTGAATATAAATGGAATGTTATTTTTAAGGGTTCTTTGGCTGTACGTATTTAAATGCAATTGGTACTATCAACATCTCATTGTGTGAATCGAGTATTGTGTACGTGTTTCCCAGTGGAGAAATAAAAATAGACGAGAGGAAGGAAAAATGTAAGTGACAGGTAACAGGTGTTCCACGTAAATAAAATGCGATATGTTTATCCGACACACTATCTAGGTTACAAATAAATCGGTTAGAAAACTTTGTTATCATTAAAAAAGATAGTTGCCAAGTATAAGACGAAAATTAGTTCAGGATAATGAATTTGAAATATGAGATCGACAAAAATGAAATAAAGGTACCAATGGCTGGCTGAGTTGGTGTTGTATCCCTCTAAGACAAGAGATCTTGGAATCGAATTCCAGTTGCAACCGTTACATTTTAATTGTTTGGTGTCTTGTTCTGCTTCATGTTACGTTTAGATTTATTATCTTTTTTTTCATTGAAAAGTGTAGGTTAGGTATTTGAATTACCTGACTTTTCGAATTGGCCTCAAAAAACGCAATAGTTCCCGTGAGGTAAGTTTTTAGTCGACCTAGGCTTAAAATATTCAACAAATGGCTAAAACTAGAGTAGAAAGTCGTCTAAACATAAACTTGCGCCTGTTATTAGGCAATCTAATACACTTGAAAGACGTGAACTGGCAAAAGCAACAGGCGCAGGTCTCTCACTTTTGTGTTGGAACTTTATTTTTTGGTATTTATTTTTGTATATCCATGCTCGAGTTCGTTTATGACGCTTTCACGCATTAACCAACAAAAAGACTTAAAAAATTCATTCACCAATAGAAAGCTAAATTATATGCGAAGACTATAGTCTGTATATGATGGCAAGCTCTGGCGTTATGAAATTATAAATATTAATATATTATATTTGTTATACGTTTTCTGTCGCTAACAAAAGCGAGTTTTTGCTAACGTCAGAAAAAAATCGTTTCCATGGAAACGATGTTGATATATTTGTGGGCTCTATGCTGGTAGGATCTCAGCCCCCTGGTCAGTTACTGCTCCAGAAAATTCCAATATTGGAATATGTTTTGTTTTTTTTTTGACGAGCTTCTGCTTTGGAATAAATGTCAGATAAGAGTTCCTACATTAAAAATATAATTCGTAACGATTATAAAGACTGAATAATAAATAGTGTAATTTTTTTATTATATTAACAATCTTCCAAATATTTAATTCAAAATAAACATCCGAAATGTTTGTAAGCGCATAAATTCCGAACGAATGGACAAAATTGGATAATTTTCTTTTTCTTTGAGCTATAGCTTTATGAAATTTAGGTGGCAGGCGAGATGTTTGAAAACTGAATGAAAGGGAATGAATGTATGGAATGCGGGAGGGGGTGGGGGTGGGGAGGAGGGGGATAATTGATAAGTTCAACCGCTACAGTAATTTCCCGTAATACCATGCGAGCGAAGCCGCGGGGAAAAGCTAGTTGTTTTATATTTAAATGCTAGCATTGTTCTTTTTTTTTTAAATATTCTAGTTTATGTTATGTTAGTTTTATGTTACCTATCTGTTAATATTTATAATTTGTCTGTTTTTCTCTGTCATCCTCTTATGTTAATTGTATTACTGCTTATATTCCTTAAATAAATAAACTCTTTTTCTGCTAAAGTGCTACTAGAAGATGTAATGGTAGAGTTGAAATAAAATCGTGTATTCTATCAATAACACAGCATTCGTTCATGATAATTGGTATAAATGTCTAACTAAATTGACCAAAAAACCTCATATTCTACTAGATCACAATCTCAATCTGAGCTATCAGGCTGAAATACTGATAAAATTAAGATAATTATGCAATGCACTATTATTTGTGCAATTGAGTTCCGTAATTCCGTGTCAAGTAATATTTCGATTTAATAAATTAAATCAATACCTTAAACTGTTGAGATACGATTACGGTTGCAGTAAGAACTCCCGAATAACGATTTCTTGAATCATGAATTAAGCAGATCTTTTTTAAAATGGAATTTCTCGGTTAGCGCAAATCTTCAGCAAGCTTTATAATTTTGTAATACTGTAACTGTAAAAAGATAGAATGGTCGCCGGACTCTTTGTTTTGAGTTTTTCAATGAATTGTAAAATGAGAGAATGAAGCGTTTCGAAAAGAGTATTGAAGCTCAAGCGAAGCTGATATAAAGAAGAAAGAAGTGTTCATACATTATTTTATTTTAACTATCATTAAAAAGCTATTTTATCGATGGAAGATAAGTGTCAGTACGCAAAAATGGGGCTAAACTATAATTCGTAAAAAAATTTAATACCATCAATCCTGCTGATATTTTATCTAAAAATGCTATGGAAACTAAATATTTGGTAATCTGACATTTGATCCAACGAAAATTCCTCGAAAACGGATAATTATAATTTTTGGTATTTTTTTTTCTTCAACCCTAAAATAGACCTCAAAAATACAGTTAATATTAAGTTGGTACAGATATCAACGAATTTATTTAGTTTTAATGAAAACAAATAACTTTGTATACATCACTATATTTCTTACATTATCGACATGATTCGATGTTTTCTAGAATTTGACATTGTTTTTTAAACATGTCGATAATGTTAATTATATAGTGGTGTATACAAAGTTATTTGATTTTATTAAATCAATAATGAAGCCACAAAGTGTATTTGCGAAGTTTGAAGAAATAATTTATTTTGTGTCATTTTTTACGATGGTATGTACGAGTGGTTTGTTTCTTGATGTATTTGAATGAAAATATATTTTAATCTTTTGTTATTCGGCGGTACATCTTCTCTCCACAGCCCTTCGAGGACACTTAGTTATATTTTGTGTAAGTTGGTATTCCGTATTTTCCATAAACCGACTGCATAATATTGTATTTATGTATAAGTATGCTGGGGGGCCAACTGTCCGGGGTTCAACTCGTGTCAATAACATATATGTCAAGTAATCAGGGAGTCTTATGTTATATGTTTCCAGTTGGAAAATTTTCAATACGTCATTTAGTATATCGGTGCATTGTCAGAAGTACATTTGTTGGGGGGGACATTTAGTGTTTTGTGAATACAGTGGTACCTCGAGATACGAGTGCCCTAACATACGAGATATTTGAGATACAAGCCGTCGACCGAGCGAAGTTTTGAAATACGAGCAACATTTGAAATATGAGGAATGGCCGGCTGACTCACAGGGTAAAAAAACCTTTTGCTTGTTATGACCCGTATGCATTCATCTTCTCATAAGAGAGATTTGAAGAAAAATATTCTGGCTCACAGTGGAGAAAAACCTTTTTGATGTTGCGTCTGCAAACAATCATTTACTCGAAAGGGATCTTTGACGAACCACATTCTGACTCACAGTGGGGACCTTTTCATGTTCCGACTGCAAAAAATCATTTTCTCAAAAGGGAAATTTGACGACACACATTTTGATGCACAG
Source organism: Glyphotaelius pellucidus (assembly GCA_936435175.1). Lineage (NCBI taxonomy): Eukaryota > Metazoa > Arthropoda > Insecta > Trichoptera > Limnephilidae > Glyphotaelius > Glyphotaelius pellucidus. The sequence continues at coordinate 10,658,991 of OW386557.1, read as the reverse complement.
TGGAGAAAAATCTTTCTCATGTTCCGCCTACGACAAATCATTTTTTTCGCAGGCGGAACATGAGCCACGTGCTGAGACATAGTGGAGAAAAACCCTTTTTATGATCGGACTGTAAAAAATCGTTTCTATCAATAACAATTTTTGACATACCACACGCTGACACATGGTACGAAAAAACCCTTTTCGTGTTCCGATTGTAAAAGTTCTCTCACGAACCACATATTGACGTATGGCGTAAAAAAACCTTTTGCTTGTTATAATTTTACGTATTCATCTTCTCATAAGAGAGATTTGAATAAGTGAAATTTTGAGATTTTGGGGGCTGGGATGGATTTACGGCATTTCAATTAATTTCAGAAGGGTAAATTGCTTTGAGATAAGGGAAAATTGACGTGAAAATTGTTACGGAACGAATTAAACTCGTATCTTGAAGTATTACTGTATACCATATTTCCCTTAAGCCGACTGCATCCCATATTTAAGCGCGCCAAGGAGCCAACTGTCAATAAATCTAATATGGGTTTAACAAGAGTTTTAAACTAGAAAAGACATTTTCGAACGTTTTACCTAAAATTTTAGAAATCATTCCATAAAGATTTTAAAACATTTCAATGCATTCAATGAAAACCTTAGTCATTTCCCTTAGACCAGTATAGAATTTGTACTAATACTTGTACTACAAATTTATTACAAACTAGCTTTTCCCCGCGGCTTCGCTCGCATGGTATTACGGGAAATTACTGTAGCGGTTGAACTTATCAATTATCCCCTCTTCTCCCCACCCCACCCCCTCCCGCATTCCATACATTAATTTCTTACATTCAGTTTTCAAACATCTAGCCTGCCACCTTAATTTCACAAAGAAAAAAAGAATTATCCAATTTTTTTCATTCGTTCGGAATTTATGCGCTTAATAACATTTCGGATGTTTATTTTTAATTAAATATTTGGAAGTTTGTTAATATAATACAAAATTACACTATTTATTATTCAGTCTTTATAATCGTTACGAATTATATTTTTAATGTAGGAAATCTTATCTGACATTTATTCCAGCTTGTCCAAAAAAGACAAAACATATTCTAATATTTGAATTTTCTGGGGCAGTAGCTGACCAGGGGGCTGAGTACCTACCAGCTTAGAGCCCACAAATATATCAACATCGTTTCCATGGGAAGGATTTTTTTCTGACATTTGCAATTAACGCGCTTTTGTTAGCGACAGAAAACGTATAACAAATATAATATATTAATATTTATAGTTTCATAACGCCAGAGCTTACCATCATATACAACATATAGTCTGCGCATATAATTAAGCTTTCTATTGGTGAATGAATTTTTAAAGCCTTTTTATTGTTTAATGCCTGAAAAGGTCATAAACAAACTCGAGCAGTTTCGCATTTATAATATTAGTATGGATGTATTTCATTGTATGCGAGAAGCGGTAGATGTTAAATAAAGACTTGTAGAAGTGATTCATGGAGAAACCATTGTACTTCAAATAAAATTCTAAATAAAAGTGACTCACAAAACAAATCGATATAAGTTGGGCACCCACAGGTACTGAATTTTACGTTCAGACCTGTTAGTCAAAGTTAACCGTTTTGCTACAACGGAAAAGTTTTCCGGGTTCCTTTTTTCAAGATAAGATTTTCCGGGTTTTCGCCTCCGAGAAAAGAGTCCATATTTACTGGATATTTTGTACTGTACAAGAAATCCGGCAGTTCGCCTGTGTAGCATTTATACGTTTGTTGGAAAATAAAGCTCGATAGAAAAGATATTGAGACCTATGGGGGGTCTGATATTTTGAAAAATGTGTTCTAAAAGTTCGGTTCTTATTTTTAAAAAGTTTGTTTTATATGAAACAATATTAAGAGCAGGAAAAACATATCTAACCATAAAGAAAGTTGATATTACAGACAGGAAAAACTCAAACTTCTTTGATAACTTGTGAAATAGTATGTATGATACTATGACTAGGAACCATTAGGAATACAAAAAAAAAAAACAAGATGAGCTTCGTAGCTGAGTGGTTAATAACCTTGACTACGAATCTGGTGGTCACGGGTTAAAGACCTGGCATACGCAAATAAAAAATTCGTAGTATAATTTCGGTACGTTCCACAGTGGAAGATATTTTAAACATCGCTCTTAATTCAAAAACTATTTGTTATTTGAATCGGTAAGAGTCATATTAGTGACAATATCTGAATGGAAAGGTACTTCCCAACCTTTCTCTTTCCCGTCACCCTCCCTTTAGCCGGTCAACAGTTGTATGTTTATGGTCCCAATGGTAGCATTTGTGTCTCTTGTGCGGTGATAAAAAAAAACGTTCCGTCGGTCGTAACTTCTTAAATTTCACTCATCTTAAAGTCCGTTTGAGAACCTGTTGCTGAGGGAATATAATTTGAAATGAGGTGGGATTTTTACAAACTAAGCCTCCAGTATTGCCGCTGAGAATCCCGTTGCGATCTCTTTCGAGAACTAGGGAAAGAATAGAACCAAGCTTCAGCGGTAAATATATAGCGAGATAAAATAATGTCTTTGGGGAACGAAGTTGCTATGCAGGGGTAAATACGTTCCCGAAATTCTGTGAATTATTTGTAAAATGAGATTTTATATGTATCGCCAGTTGTACCCACGTTTGCATTTGAAAACGATTTCACTAAAATTACTTTTTTATCTTGATCACAAATGTTATATTCAGAATACAAGGGGACCATGGACTAACTTCTTACTTCCGTTAAGGGACATTTTTACTTGTATTAAGGTCTAACACATGAGAGAAAATATAATGCCCTTTGACAGAGCTGTAATTTTCTTTGCTCTACCAGATGTCGCAAGTTAAAAAGGAGAGAATGCATTTCATATTATCTAGGTTTCTTTTAAGCCGTGACGTAATAATCTACTTCAATACTTGATTAGTTATTTAAATTCTTTTTTATTACAAAAGCCTACTAGTCCTAAAACTTTATTTCTTAAGTACCTTATATTTATTATTATTATTGAAACTAATTTAAAATTTGGGAACTGTGTACTCAGTTGCTCATGATATATTAAGTTCATCAATTTAGTAGGCTGGTGTGTGTACCGCCGCCCCGGGAACTTTTTTTTTTGATTACCAACACCTCTGTTGAACACAAGTGGTGTGCTACGAGTGGTGACTTAGCAGGGATTCCCAGATTTATCGGGTGAGGTGTATCCAGCCTTGGCGTCGGATGCGCCTGCCCACCATTTGCGTGGTGGGCCGGATTAGGAGTTTCCTACCCACCACTCATACCTTTTTCCTTCCCAGAACAATATCTTCAAAGATGGTAGGACTCCTGCTTGGGTTGAATGTAAAAAAGACCAATAAACCTGGCTTAATACAATAATAAAAAAAAAACTGGCTTTATACCTACCGGTTTTTTTTTCATCTAGTAGAGCTGATTTATTTGATGAAACTGTTTAACTATGGATGTGCGTTGGTTCGATGGCTAAAGGTGTTAAATTGTATTAAAATTGTTTGTGTTACTTTCTACTATGTACCTGATAAATTTATTTTTTTCTTTCTTGTACAATATTTTAAATATGAATATGTTAGGCATACCTACTTATCTACTACGCAGTTAATGAGTGTGTTGTGTAAACTAAGTAAATGTATATTATGTAAAAGCCTTTTTGACGGTTGTATATTTAAATAAATTAAAATATTGACATAAATTTTTTTAACAATAGAAAAAAGTCTTCCTCATGGCAGCTTGTCTGTTGGTTCCACATTTTTTAACAAACTTTTTAATAAATTTTATTTAATAAACACCACACTTGATTTTTTTTTGGTAAATTGAATTAATATTATGCTCTTTTCTACCATTTCTTCTTCTTCTAATTGCCCCTTCCTTTCGGAGTTTGTTTTCTTTCTAAAAAATAATATAAATGACGTACTATCTGCAAAACACTACTCAGAAATGAGCAAGTCGTCAAAATAGATAAAGATTCATACATAAAATATATCGTACTCATCATAACGATTTTTTTCTGAAGGGGTAGATAGGGAGGATCACCACAATACAACTATGTCTAGGTATGCATTGCTGGCTTTATTCACATTTATTTTAATAATGCATATTAAACGCACATTATAATATACACCTAAAAACTGTTGAAAGAAAACAAAACAAATAAATATGTAATTGTTTCTCTGTTGTTATTTCTTAATCAAAAGCCACAATTAACTTTTGTACTCTTTTTTATTAATTCTTATTTTACTACGATTTTGTGTTAGGTAATTCATGTTTATGAGGAAAATAATTTCCCTCAGGACCTATGTCATCCTTGGGGATGCTGTGTGGAGGGTTTTTTTTTTAAGGAAAAGGGGGAAAGGAGAGTTCTGGGAAGGAAAAGGTTTTAAGGGGTGGGTAGGAATCTGGGGTTCAGTGAGTCCTGGTCATCCGCCTCCAAGACCTAGACAAACCTCACCCCATGAACCCGGGCAACCCTGCTAAATCACCAAACGTAGCGAACCACTTGGGGTGACCTATGGCGGAGTTGTTGGTTGTCCAATAAAGGTTCCCGGGGCGGCGGTACCCATTCCCGCCTCCCAAATTGAAATAACTAATATAATCCCAAATTTACATTAAATAAATAAATTGAGTCTTTTTGGGACTCTTGTGCAGTATTTACACAAAAAACAATAAAAATATATGTCAGTGTCTTCACATTACTTCAATGAACACAATTATTTTGAGCATTCCATGAATTACAAATTTTAGAAAAGGTTTTTGTAAAATTTCCGCTTCGGAGGCGCTGCAAGCATCCTTTAAAATTCAGATAAAATCGTATAACCCTAGAAAGCGAACTAATGTGCTTGCATACAAAAGTTGCATAATAATAGCGTACGTACGGTACAGAGGAATATTAAAAATTCGTTTTTATACGTGTTTGGAGACCGGAACAGTTTCCGCAGCGCACTTCCGCCGTGAAATGGCCGCAACACGACCCCGTTATTATTATTGAATGTTATTCCTGGAATGAATTTACCCGCGGCAAAGGAAAAACTGCATATTGGCGCGCCGTGCACTTCTTTTCTACACTATTGTTCAGGCGGGAAGGTCTGAAACAAGAAAGAATATTTTATAAATGCGTTTGTTATTCATTTCATTTTTTTGAAATAAATTTCTTTAATTTAATTGAAAAATAAGTGTGTATGAAAAAAATATTTGTTTCCGTACACACTTATAGAAACATATTATAATATGTGCGTTCACAGATGGCGCCATTTTATTTATTTTAGGAAAAAACACTTTTACAAGTTACTTTAAAATCTTAATTTGGTGTTTGTTTGTGCCCGTATATATGTAATTTGAATACGAATAAAAAGTTTTGCAATTCTTTCCAGAAGGCACACAAACGAACAGTCAGAAGCTGAGTTGGCGTCGTCTTCGGATCTTCGTGTTCCAATCCCCGGTCCAAGTCCTCCATCACGACGCAAGCAACATTTTTGGCTTACTGTGGTGGTAGTAGGAGATTTTCAAATATTGTCGGGTTATTCGTAACCCATTTGTCTTCCTTTAAAAAATATTGTATATACATAATATTGGGTTGAATCGCCGATTTTGTATTTGTACGCCTTTCTTGAAAGAATTGAGTTTGTATACGCATTTTATTTTGTTTTTTGCGTAAGTACGAGCACAAACAAATAATTCATCTTAATATTTTAAAGCATAACTTGCAAAAGGTGTTTTTCCCCAAAAGTATTAAACTTGCGCTAATTACGAAAGGAAGTTTGTTATCAATCGAATTGAAAACCGCGCTCTACAGACGAAAAACCTCTGGAATTTTATAAAAAAACTGAACAACAAAACCAACTCAGACTCTCCTCAAATTATGCATCTGGACCATCTGGACAATAAAAAAACTGAAAACACACAAGGTACAGCGTTTAAAATATTTAAAAATGTTTACCATACACCTGAATAAATTATATAAATTTAAATAACAACCAATCTGTCAACATATAAAAATTGATCCAGAGTTATAAAAAACATATTGGCGCTTGATAATAATAAGTCAATTAATAATAAGTCTGCGGGGCCATATAAAATTCCCCCATTTTTCTAGTGATCAAAAAAGTGATAACACTTACAAACTAGCTTCCGGTAGGTATGCATCAATCAGCTTTACCCAAAGTATGTATTTGAATCACTTGTTCTTGACAAATATCAAATAGTTAGTATTATAGATTAAAAAAAACAACATGGATGTGTTAAAGGTAGGTAACACAAATTTGCTTCCATATCGAAACTACGTAAACGATGCATTTATAAAAAAAATCAGGTCTACAGCGCTAAGTACAGTTAGTCGGTAGCATATATACAGACTTCACGAAGGCGTTCGATAAAATATCACATAAATTACTTCTCCATTAACTAAAAGCCTTAGACATACACGGAAAATTGCTAATTTGGTTCGCTATTTATCTGAGTGAAAGAAGTTAAAGTTAAAGAATTCTGTGCCTCTAGCGGGGTAACGCAAGGTGGCCATTTAAGTCCTGTACTCTTCCTACTATTTATTAATATAAATAATATCATTGTTTTAAAATGTTAAATTTATACTCTCTGCTGATGTTGTAAAAAATTACAAAGAAATTACTCACATAAATTATTGCCAAGAGCTCCAATCAAATGTTTTAAATGTTTTGAAAAATTGGTGTGTAGCTAATTTTTTTTTTTTACAGTTAATACCGCACAAGAGTCCCAACTGCTCCCGTCTGGAGCCAGTGAGACTATGGCACCCCCAATCGGGGTATGTTGTGAGGCTGAAGGTAGTGGGGAGGGGAAGGAGATAGGGAAGAGGAAGGTGGGGAAGTACCTGGCTATTCAGATCTGGTCACTAAATAAGGCTAAAGCCATTTTCAAGCAACGTTTCGATTCTGAATGGTGGTCTTACTTCTTAAATCAATAACTTCCTGCCGAAAAAAAACTTAAAACTATTTAATTATGCGATAGAACACAAACAACTAAAATAAAAGACCTCGAAGTTGTATTTAATGATAAACTAGAATTTGTACACCACATTACAAATAATAGTATGAAATTATTAGGATTTTTACTGAGGACCATTCAAAACTTATCACAATTTTATTTTTCTCATTAGTTCGTAGCCAATTAGAATATAACTACAATAAAAACAAATAAATTTGTTGTAGACCACTTTTATTTTGTTACACTCTACCGGTTTCGGAAACGCCCTTCCTTCGTCAGGAGAATATTGTTACTGATCTACGTAGACATAGAATATTGTCAGACATATAAATTTTAGGTGTGTGGGTGGGAGGTAAGCGAGGGGGTAGGGGTAATTGTGGGATTTCCGGGAAGAACAGAGCGGTTCACTGGAAATAAATTTAAAATGGGACTAAAAGATAAATTAATTTGATTATTTAAAATACTGAAATTATTATTTAGGGATTTTCTAATTTCAAGTGCTTCTAAATTATTTAATTTTTTGCTTTTATTGCTACGGTGAAGAATTTTAACCCTTGTATCCTTATTAAAAGTATGATCCGTGGAAATTAGATGATTTGCAAATTCTGAAAAATTATTATTATTTAAGCATCTTAAATGTTCCGTGATCTAATGTTTATATTTCTAGTTGTCTTACCTATGTAGAATGATGGACAGTCATTGCAACATAGTTGGTAAATGCCTGAGTGGCTTAATTTATGATCTCTATCTTTAGTGTTTTTAAATAATTTACCTAAATTGTTATCAGTATAGAACGCGGGTTTAACGTGGGTCGGCAACTGGTCTTGCAACGGAACTATAATGATACTTTCCTAACTCATTTCCGTAATACTCTGAAATGGAGGAAGAAACAATCCTTCTTGGACAGGTTTTTTTTTTTTAATCTGGAGAAAAAGAAAAGCAGCGACTAAAATTAAGCATACAGTAGCATTTAAGTTGTGTGTCAGTTGCATTTAAGTGACCAAAATACAAATACACTTTATAAAACCGTTTATTTCTTTACATTCTCTTTAATTATGTTTTTATCATATTTGTCATTTATAAATTCATTCAAAAACGGGGTGGCATTTTGGGCATTTTGGGCATTTTGGGCATTTTGGGCATTTTGGCAATTTTCAATAGGGAAAATTGCTTTGAGATACGAGCAAATCGACGTACGAGCTAGGTTACGGAACAAGTTACACTAGTATCTCGAGGTACCACTGTAAAATAAATAATTTACTTTCAAAGTTACGAGGAGAGTTTGGACGAAGATAATCATGCTGCATACAAGCAAGGTTGTAAAAATGTTATTTAAAAAATGCTTTGAATCTTCCTACACTAGCGACACTGATGGCAAAAAATATAATTACATGTAAAATGGGTGTCGCAAAAACATTTTCCAGGAAACAATGTTTCACCGCGTGAAACTGCGATGATGTTGTTGTGAAAACAGAGATGGCGCCGCCCGTCTCAGGGGAAATGAAACGATTCTGCCGCCGTCAAGTGGTCACAATGCAATATAAAATGCATTAAAATTTAATGTCAATTTTGTCTTAGTAATCTCAAGATGTCATTTTATGTTGCAGAGATTACGTTTTCATAAATTTTATATCGCGTCTTTCTCCATTACGTTCATAGTAGTTGATGCTTGATACAATACAATATCGAGAGGCACATCGGTACAGTAATTTAGTTGAGAAAAAATACTTATCAATTTTTTTTTCGTTTATTTCACGACAAGTTTTTCTGCATTACAATTGATTTATTGGTGTTTATGAGAAATCTGATAAGTTTCCTTTAATGGGTACACTTTTACTGCATACTCAATTCAAACTGTTTTTGCCTCCGCCAGCCGCCTACTAGTTAGGATTAATATTTTGATTCATCTATGATTAACATTTATATCTGGGGAAAGGATTAAGTGGAGTTTCATTGCAAAATAAATGTAGTTTCTTTGTCCGAATGTGGTTTTAAAAATTGGAATGTATTTTTATATCATTTCAATTCGATTTGGTGTGATGAATACGCGGTCTAGTGGAGGACTCTTTACCTCTGAACGGTTTCATTTGGCGTATACCTATGTGTTATACATTTGATATGTCAAAACTATTGAAAATTTTATATGGGTGGAAAATTCAGTGTGGTCTTTATGTTTCCTTTTTGAATTGAATTCAGGTTGTGTATGTACTTAAATGTAGCAGATCGCTAACCCCTTAATTGAGTCCGGTCTTAACGAAAGTAGTGAAGTAGATGGTTCTGGGTTCGAGTCCCAGTTGCGACCATTATCTTTTTCTATTTTGCTGGGTTTTGTTCTTTTTCATATTTTCATTTAAATTATTATTGTTATCTTTTGCTTCAATGATATATTACATTGATGGGAATAACCTTCAAAAGTTATAAAAAGAGAGTTTTTCTTATAAAAATAGAATTTTTATCCTGACAAAACTTTGTATTCATATTTCGCATTTTAACGTCTTCATGGGGTCGAAGAGTAAGGCTCTCAACTAGTTTTTCGAATGTCACAAGTTCAAACAGGTGAATTACATGTGATTGTCTTTGGTTATTTCACAATTTACTAATTAAAAATAATATGAGGTGTATTTGCGGTACATTTTAGGGTAGAAGGTAATCTCAGTATCGCCCTTGTGTAATTCAGAATTGAAATGTTTAATCATGTTTGGTGACCAGATCTGAATAACCATGATCTTCCCCTCCTTCCTCTTCCCCAATCTTTTCTCCTTTCTACTTCCTTCAGCCACACAACATACCCCAAATGGAGATGCCATAGTTTTACTGGCTCAAGGCGGTTGAGACTCTTACGCGGTATTCAATAAAATAAATAAGGAACAAACCTTTGTTGGAATACATAATTATAATAAACCGGTTGGATAAGGAAATAATAAAATGTATTCCAACAAAAGGTTTGTTGGAATACATAATTATAATAAACCAGTTGGATAAGGAAATAATAAAATGTATTCCAACAAAGGTTTGTTGGAATACATAATTATAATAAACACAATAATATAACTTAGTTTTCATTCCATTTTATTATTTCCTTATCCAACCGGTTTCGGTTCGACCTGAACCTTCATTAGGGATGAGTAAAAATATATTAATGTATTTTTATTCATCCCTAATGAAGGTTCAGGTCGAACCGGAACCGTGGAAGTGGAATTATAACAAAGTTATATTATTGTGTTTTATTAAACATTTTCACATTTTTCTCTTAAATATTATCGTTTTTAAAATTAGCGCGCTCTCTCTAACATTCGTATTTACATGTCTCTCCATCTTCTTCTTTTTGAGCGGGTATACTGCGCCTTAAAACATAACTTGTAAAAAGTGTTTTTTTCGTAAAATAATTAAACTCACACCATCTTTGAAAGAAAAGATAATGAATTCTTTAGGCATCACCTTTTAAGTAGGTCCTCTACTCCCACAATATAATTTAAAATAGATCATCCTCGACTAAAGGATAAAACGTAAAATACAATGTCCCATTAAATCAGATTGCCTGTAGCAAGCGAGTAGATATATTTTTCTGGCGGTGTAACAAAATCAATATTGCTTCAGGTGCTCCGATATTAAAAACGGTATTTACATTTTAAAAACGTACGCCATCCCAGAGTTACGACCTCAAACAATACGACCTGATGTGCTTGCGATGTATTTTCCAACCGTTAAAAGAAATTGATGATTGCAATAAAACACATTATATCGATATTTTTTTCAATAATGATGAAAGAATGTCAAAGAAAACACAATTTTTGCTGAGATGCTTTATTAAGATGGAAAATTCATTTAAAATTGTTACATATAAATTATGGTACCTACATTCACAGCAGTAAATGGTTTGTGTTTTTACCAGTTTATCCATGGAAATGTCAGTGAAGAAGAACAAAAACGTTTTTTCTTTGTCAAAACACGGAGCGATCGGAGCTCTTGCGTGTTCTGCCGGCGAATCAATCTGGAGTGCGAGATGTGATTTTTATAAACGAGAGGAGAATCTTAATCCAATCCAAAGGTCGTATTTTGAATTCCTTTCAACCTCACCTGAAACCTGAATTGGATTGTGAGCTATTTTGCTGCCTGGTGTGAATGCACCATATTTGGAGGAGAGTTGCAGGTCTCACCCAAGGTCTTTACAACACTATCATATGGAAACATGGATCGCCAAGTGTGCGATCGTCTGAATTATGGATTTTGACGTATTGATGAACAAGAATCAATTAAATCCCGAAGGATCTGTTTGCTGCAAGTGACAAGAAAAACCCCCTTGGTAAAGCGATACAGATTAGGATGTAGGGTGTTTTTTTTTATCTTTCAATTTAACCTTTTTATTGCTTATTGAAAACTTTGCTTTTGGATTGAATCTTGAATTTGTAACACTTTCTTTCCCAAATTGCCTGTACATTGGGTGCAAGACCTGAAGTAAGCAGTTCTCATTGTTTCTTTTTTTGTTTCTGCTGAAATAGGCAGGATGGCGCCCCAACACTTTAAAATCATTATTATTCAATTTATAAAACCAGTTTATTTATAAACAAGTTCTGCTAGGTAATTATTATTACTGTTTCGCCTTCTGAAGGCATTATCAAACTGTCACAGTTGTAACACAAAATGTAACACCTCATTTACACAACATCATTACATAAATCCAGAGAAAAATATTTCAGCAGCCTACAATATAATACAAGCGATTAAACAGAAATCAATATAAAAAAAATACAAAATGGTGAAAATTTTTATGTCTATTTTTTTAACCTTCAAACTTCAGTCACAATTTATTTGACTTGTGAATACAAAATATTTTTCATTCTGATGCTCGCTCCTCTTTTGAACACAAGCGCCCGCTTCTACAGAAGAAAAACATTAAAAAAAAATAATTCTGTTGAAATTTTTTTTTTGATATTATTTTTTGACACTATAAATGAATTCGTTAGATATTCACACTAACTTATTATTAACGGTATTTTTGAAGTCGATTTTCTATTTGAAATTGGTATATATTGCACAAAAATTATAATTTTAAATTAACTATAATTTTGGATGTCAACTGTGGCGGATCAACTGTTCGGTCCCCATTATTTCATAATTGTCGCAGATTGCGGCTCGCAAGCCACACGCGGCCCTTTTTTCTCACTTGGGTGCGGCTCTTCACAAAATTAGAAAAAATATTGTACACCCAAATTAAAATCTACAGAAGGTAAATTACTGTCCGATGAGTTTTCATCCCCCCACTTCCCAATTACTTCCCGTCGAGGCACCACCGGGAAGTCGGCTTAAGGGCGCGGAATCCGAACCTTGTATCCGGCCTGCCCGATCTCCGACAGACTCAATAGGACTGCCAGGCGATCTGTGATGGCCGCCTCCGTTTTCTGGATCTATCATCCATTTTTTTTTTTGGTTATTTTTATTTTATTTTATGTCTTGTGCTAATATGTGCATAAAAGTCAGGCAGGGTAGGCATAATGCCTACTTTTGTTTTCCTTACCCAAAAGAGGTTCAGGTAATATTTTATACTTTTCTTTGATACTAATATTGTTCATAGCAAGCAAGCACTTGCATACTGCTGCCTAACAACGTATGCGGGCACAATGGAGGTCTAGTTTCGTTTATTAAATGTAGATTCGTTTTTATAAAAAAAAAATTAGAGTCCTTGCAAGAGCCTTGAAGGGGTAACCATCTGTAACCTATACCAGGGCGGGTAAGTGGTGGGTCCTCCAATGTCCGATGAGTTTAGTGTCAACTTGATAGTGGACCACTTTCTCTCAACAATCCAACATCTTTCAGTGGTATACTTCAAGCATCAACAAGATGTGTTTTTTTTCAATTCGTATTACAAAATTTAATCATTTTTCGATTTGTAAGTCGTATTTCTTATGAAATTAACTTTGGAATAGGTACATCGCTGTGAATTAATATTTAAGTTCTGGGAAAAGCTTAGTAAAAGAATTTTTCATATTCGTAATAACATTATTCCCTCGTTCGTGAGATATTCAATTACGTTTTAATTTTATTTAAACATTCTCAAAAATTTCTTTGGACAGAAATTATATCTCTTCATTGTGTGGAATAAATTTTCCGTATTCAACACAATAAAAATATTTGATATTATACACTGGATGCATGTTATAATTAAAACAGTTAATTAATTATTTAAAAAAAAATTGTGAGATGTCACCAAAGACGATTCGAAGCTGGAAAATATCTTCAAATACTTAATTAAGGGGGTATTCTGGTCTAGAAGCATGAATTGTAGGTGTTTTTTCAGGAGCAATAAAAAAACCAATTATACTTTTGTAGCCATTATTTAAAAAAATATTTATTAAAAATTAAAGAATACGTAAAAAAGTCAAACGAAAAAATTAAAACATTTAAAAATTGCAGGGTGTTGAAGTGGGGGTCTCAAAAATATGGCGCGCCCTGGTTGACACGATTGCAACCCTCCTAGTTATCCAAAAAAAAAACAAATTAATTTCTAATCCAAACAAATGCTGCTATGGCACGAACCTCGTAGAACCATATTTTTTTTTCGCAAAATGGCGGCAGTCTGAAATAAAAAGACATTTTTTTACCAGTTTTTTTGACTTTTCCGAATTTTTCCGATTTGTAAAAATTAGAATTTTGTTAAAGTTCTGGTTCATGCGATAAATTTATGTGCAGAGAAGGCTCACACCAAATTTCAAGTAAATTGCTTTAGTAGAACTTGAGATATCGTGTTTGAAACTAACGATTTGGTTAGTTTCCGTCTAAACCGCGACATTGAGATGGTTGTAACTTTTAAAATAAATAAATAAATGCGAATTTCGAAAAATCCTTTTAAGAAGATGTTTTTGAATATTTCAACTTTGGAAATGTGAAGAAAAAAAAAATTTTTTTTTAGACTAGAATACTGCCTTAAATAACCTAAAAAAAATTACAATATTACTTTTGGAATATTGATTTAAACATGTTTTAAAATTATTTCTATAACGTTCGCTTGTTATGAAAAGTAGAACTTTACAGTAGTAGATCGAGATTTTGTGCAATAGCGTATGATTATTTATTTCTTAAAGAAGTGAATTTAGATAATTTAAACCTGTCTTTGCAAACAATTATTCGGGCAAATTGTTATCCATGCTAATGTGAAACTAAATAACCCTTTTTGTTGTTCAACGCTCCCGTGGTGATTCTTCTATTTTTCTTATTACTATTATTATTTTAGTTATTTTTTTTTCAACTGGGAGGTGGGAATGGGTACCACCGCCCCGGGAACCTTTATTGGATAACAAACACCTCTGCCATAGGTCACTCCAAGTGATTCGCTACGTTTGGTGATTTAAGAGGGGTGCTCGGATTTATGGGGTGAGGTTTGTCTAGGTCTTGGAGGCGGATAACCAGGACACACCGCACCCCAGATTCCTACCTGCCCTTTAAACCCCTTTCCTTCCCAGAACTCTCCTCTCCTTCCTTTCCTTAAAAAACCCTCCACACAGCATCCCCAAAGATGATATAGGCCCTGGGGGAAATAGTTTTCCTCAGGGCCTCCTGTGAAGAGCTCATGTAAAAAAAAAAACTGAAAACATTTAAAAATATTTTGCATTGGAAACGTAGGGGCCGGTAATTCGGCGTTCACCCGACAAAATGTTGTAGGGTCTATCAGAATCTATCAGTATCTCTGAAATAAATAACTGCATAAAGTTATTCGAATCTATTCGGAAAACTCGTGAAAAGCGTCTGTTGGAAAATTTGCTGAAAACTTGAGAAAATCCAAAGTTCTGAACATTTACTGTAAAATTATGAAATGCGAACGAAAATCTTAAAGACTTCTGTTTGCACGGCCAGATATATAATTAAAGAAACTTAAATTGAAAACAGCCAGCGAACTTTAAAATTAAAATTCAAAGTAGAAACAGGTTAACCAATTTAACATTAAGGAAATTTATTTTAGGTCTTGAAGAAACTCTGGATAAGGTACTGCGACATTAAAAGATGATTACAACAGTTATAGTAGATTAAGAACCTTTTAGAATCGCTTTTTAATAGCTACGAAGATAGTGGGAAGTGATTTGCTTTTGTAAGCATTTTGCGTTTATCTAAATTATCGACTGACACTGAGAATTTTTTTTGTATTGGAATTGGAGTAAATGTGACAAATGGCCTTATTTTACCATTTCACGCAGATAAATCTTAGCATTAACAGGCAGAAAATCTGTTTTTGCTAATTCCTCATAAATCTCTTGAACCTATGCTTAAATCTCTAATTGTCATGGAAATTTCACAGCTTTTCCCTTTTTATAATTGGTAAGTGCGACGGTCGGCCTTTGAGACGGGAGGTAAAGCTCTCGACAAGCAATCTGGGTTCAAATACCGGTGTCAATAAATTTTATTTAATTAATTTGTGTTATTTCACAATGGAAGATAATCTCAGTTTTGCCCTGGTGGCCCTGGATTTAGCCGTATTTGGTTATCAGATTTGAATACTTACCAAGCACTTCCTCACTTTTCTCTTCTTCACCTTCTTACCCTCTCCACTACCTTCAGCCTCACAACGTACCTACCCCAATTGGAGATGTCGTAGCCTCACTGGCAGGAGGCAGGAGCAGTTGGGACTCACGTGCAATCAATATATATTATAAAAGAAAGTCCAAAAAAAAAATGCGGCTCGCAAAAACTCAGAAACGAATCCTGGTACGATTGGTGTGGTAGGTCTCTACCCCTTCTCCAGGAAGATGGTTCCCGTTGTAACCTAAAGGGCGTGCTTTTTAAGATATAAGGATTGGAAGTATCACCCTCTTGAAATTTCTAGAACAGTCTTCCAGAAAATTCTAGAAGGTTCCATAAGAACTTCAGAGAGTTCTAGAAGGAGTGGCGGAGTATGTCGTGGAACGTTCGGGAATAGGGAATCGGAAATATCATTGTGGAACATTCCAGAACACTCTCGAATGTTGTCCTGAGCGAAGCCGGGTAACCCAGCCAGTATTCATAAAAGCTCAATGCAATTATTTTATGTTTCTTTCTTTGAAACGTAAATAGAAAAAACGTTATTGGGATTGATGAACATGCCTCGTAGGACAATAAAATATGTATGAATTGTTTAAAAAAAGACCTTACCGGTGCGGATTTTAATGACACAATCTTAAATCCTTCGGAGATAGTTAGTTTTATTCACTTTTTGAAGATTTTGCAAACTCAATTACATGTGTTCGTTTGGTAAATACATCTGTACCAATTAGTAATAATTAGTTGACTTCTAAATTTACAAGTTAAATAATAAAACGTCAATTTGCTAATAACCTCTACGAATAACAGACTTCTTATTAAAAAAACAAAAAACTTAGGTCACGTAACTTTATTTTTATACACAAATCTACATGTTTCGTGAATAATCACAATTTTTGTAAATTTAGTCCGGATGATGTGAAACCTTCACGAAACATTTAGATTGTGTATATACCTAAACTTAAAGTTTTGTGAACTAATAAGCTATTTGTATTTTTAATGAAATCAATAATGACGTCACAAAGCGATAGAAGAACTTTTCTTTGAAAAATTAACGAATAACGGACAAGAAACAGAAGTGTTGACACCTTGTTTGCAAATAACTTTTTGGTCAAGTAAAAATTCTGTCCAGATGCGCCTCGTTTATTTATGAATGTTAACTGCTAGGCAAATATTTGTATACATATGAAAAACTATACAATACACAAAATTAGAAATTATTTAAAAAAAATCGTAAATCATCTGATTAGTAATACACCTACAGAAAGATTTTGCAATTCCAAGAGCCCTCCCGGTAGCAAGTTTCACCCGTACCTATCCTAGATCCGGCCCCGCAGTGTACATAGGTATAGTTGTTACGCTTGAAGGAATTAATGTTTATGTTTTCGGGTAATCTAATAATTTGGGGAAATTCAATTAGCAAGGGATAAAGGAGGATATATTGCTGGCGGAAATGATATTAATCAAAAGAAAAATAAAGCTTGACAGGGTGTGGAAAAAGCTAACCACGAAAATCTACGTACGCCCTTAGAGTTATAAAAATGAGAGAAGACTTTCCATACAGACGGAGACCTGAAACCATGTTTTAGTTGATTCTGGGGTTCAGCGGAAACTCTCGCGTTCGACAGCCGAACGATACTCGTGGACCATTTTGCCGAACGCTCTGCACTTGGCATTTCAACGTGACAGTTATTGTATTTTACGAGTTTTTTCGTGAAAAATCTGTACTCGCTTATTAAGCACTTATTTTATGACTAGCTTTTCCCCGCGGCTTCGCTCGCATGGTATTACGGGAAATTACTGTAGCGGTTGAACTTATCAATTATCCCCCCTCCTCCCCACCCCACCCCCTCCAGCATTCCATACATTCATTCCCTTACATTCAATTTTCAAACATCTAGCCTGCCACCTAAATTTCACAAAGAAAAAAAGAATTATCCAATTTTGTTCATTGGTTCGGAATTTATGCGCATACAAATATTTCGGATGTTTATTATTAATTAAATATTTGGAAGTTTGTTAAAATAATACAAAATTACACTATTTATTATTCAGTCTTTATAATCGTCACGAATTATATTTTTAATATACTCTTATCTGACATTTATTCCAGCTTGTTCAATAAAAACAAAACATATTCTAATATTTGAATTTTCTAGGGCAGTAGCTGACCAGGGGGCTGAGTACCTACCAGCTTAGAGCCCACAAATATATCAACATCGTTTCCATGGGAATGATTTTTTTCTGACATTTGCAATTAACTCGCTTTTGTTAGCGACAGAAAACGAATAACAAATATAATATATTAATATTTATAATTTCACAACGCCAGAGCTTACCATCATATACAACATATAGTCTGCGCATATAATTTAGCTTTCTATTGGTGAATGAATTTTTAAAGTCTTTTTATTGGTTAATGCCCGAAAAGGTCATAAACAAACTCGAGCAGTTTCGCATTTATAATATAATATATATATATCTCTCTAGATTTTATGTCCGGGTTAAATCTTCCTCACAGGAAAAACTTAATCCTTCCACACACTTTTCCACAAATGCTAATCTAGTCAATTCACGCGATGTAATTGCATTGTATGTATACTAAATACAAAACTATACAAGAACAACACGTCAACCTACCAGAGACCATATGGGAAAATACTTCACCGACTCCAGATATTTTCATATCACAGGGTTCGGCTCGATAGAACTCCTAACTGAACCGATAAATCCTACCGATCCCTCAATATAAATATTTAAAAAATATATTAGTATTTATATATATATTAGTATTAGTATTAGTATTAGTATTAGTATTAGTATTAGTATGGATATAAAACAGACTTTGCCGAGAAAAGTTATACGTCGTAATATGAAGGGTATAATAGCACGTTCCACAAGGATTTCAACCAGCGCAGCGATTCCTGGGTATATTAGTGTCATGAATGTTGATCATAGTTTAAATAGGAACAAAAGAATAATATTTTGGATTCTTTTCTTTGATATGAATTAAGGTATAAAAGGCATGTCTTGTATGAGAGCCCTCTCTTCACCATTGACCACCACGCGATAATAAACGTTACTTTAATATATTATATAATTATACGAGTTACATTATTTTATTTAACGGTCCCGAACACGGTATAGTCACGACATCTTAATTAGGAGCAAAAATGTAGATGCATTCTGCTATCCGATATTTTTTTAAATTTTAAAGGAAAATAATTTTTCATCACCCCTCGCCACTGATCATACTGTCACAAGTCTCGTATGTTACCATGTTTCTGAAATGAGAAGGAGTGCGTATCACGTGAACCGCATTGTAGCAGTACCTAACAACCCAGGAGCATGGTGTGTTGGGAAAATGAATATATATAGTTGAAAAAAGAAAATACTATTCATTTTTTTTTTCAATAGTCAAACATGGTTACGATTGAAAATCTCTTACACACAGCTGAAAATGTTGCTTTTGTCGTGATGGATGTCTTTAACACACGACGCCTGGGTTGGATCCAAAAGCGATGCCAACACTGCCACTGATGTTTATAACACTAAATATGCTCGAGAATTGCTGGTTGAAATCCATCGGGTATAATCCGTTACACACTTTATATATTAATTACCAGCTGGTACCCAGCATGCGTTGCAATGCAAATAAATTGTTTCTCCCTGCATTTCCTTTCCCATGCGTCCCCGTTCCCCTCCCGCGTCCTTTTTCCCCCGCGATCCACTTCCACCTTCCACGCCTTCCCCTTTCTCGTCGTCCCTCTCGCTAACCCCACCTTCTTCATCCCTCACGCCTTCCCTCTCTACGGCTAAAATATATTTATAACTCATTTTCATTTATTATTATATATTATAGCCTATAAACTTCGCGGGCGTGCGCACAACAAATCACCATCTAAGTATCATCGCAATCGGATGAACGGTATGGCAGCGCATAAAATACGAACAAACAAACAAAAATTCATTTCTATGTATGAGATTAAAGTCCTTGTATGTAGCTGGTTACATTATATTTTAAATTTGTTACTTGTCTACCAAATTTTACATTTGTTTTTGAAGGGTTAACTAAAGTTTTTGACGTTGATTTTGCATAAATGCATATAGGCATTCGTAAAATGCTGGCAATAATAATTGGCAATGGTTGGAAGTCGACTAAAGTGGTGGGATATCAGGCAGTAAGTGGATGTACCAGCCTCCATCGAAGTGAAGTCACTTTTTTCGCTCAATGTCTCATCTAGTTATATATCTATGCCTACGCATAACATAATGGAAAATAGCCTCCAAAGAAAATGTACAATGAATATAGGCGGAAAATCATATTATCTTTAATTTTTTATTTTCTTTTCTCGGGGACGCAATTAAGCTTTGCCGATATTTTCGTGATTGAATCCATTATACTAATGCCTTTTTTGTGTAGATTGTTTTTTCATGTTTTTTATATTAGATAAAGTGATCGGAATATATTGTGTTGACATGCAGATGACGAGGAATTAATGGGAAAATTGTACCCGTTGAAAGAAAGGAAACTCGAAAAAACGTTTTAAAGAAATACAATTTTCCCTGTTTACGAATAAAGTGGTTTTATTTGAAATCTTCCTATTACCATTATTATAAGTGGAATGGGTTGTTTGTGAAATGATGAAGTCAGTACCTACTGTGGGCTAGCGTAGAATTGAATCCGCGACGTCTGGGTGGGAACTCAACGCTTTAGGCCGCGACATACCCCATTTCTACCGATTTATTACATATGTACCTTAAACAGTTTAAAGTTTTAAAGCTCTTAAAAATATATATATGTTATTTAGAAGAAAATATCTGAACATTCCCCGCACCGAAACGCAAATTATATAAAATTCCCTCGATAGAAAAAAATCGCAAAATATGCTCCGAAAATTATTATAAACACGTTTGTTACAGTTATTTTACAAGTTATATGTACGAAAAAATTCACAACGTTCCTTTAAATGCTGTTTTAGAAAACCCCCGTGAGATTTTGCTCTATGTTAAACGAGTAATGGTTTATTAAACATTTTCACAATTTTCGCTTAAATTTTACTGATTTTAACATTAATGCGCTCTCTCTGACATTCGTATTTAGATATCTCTCCATCTTCTTTTTTTAAGCAGGTACACAGCGCCTTAAATCACTCGGTTATTAAACTCATTATCGAGAGAAGTCTCCATATCTTAATTCTTGAAGGTTTATCCTGTTCACTTTTCGAAATTATTGCATCACAATCAGTGTCTAATTAAAGTGTTTAAAACGTACGAGTACATCATGCCGGGAACCTTAGATTGGATAACCAACACCTCGGCATAGGTCACCCCAGCTGGATCGATACGTTTAGTTTATTAGAAGGGGTGCCCGGGTTCAAGGGGTGAGATTTGTCTGGAACTTGGCGGCCGATGCGTTTGCCCACCAACTGCGTGACAGGCCGGATTGGGAGAGATTGGTTGAAGGTGACCTTTTGACTTCTCCTGAAGGACTCTCGGAACATCGCCTTGCATCATAGTGGGGGGGAAAGATTCGTACAACTTAACGCCGGGACACACTGACCCTCAGATTTCTACCCACCCCCAAACCTTTTTCTTTCCCAGATCTTCCTCTCCTTTATTTCCTAAAAATACTCTCTACACAGTATTATTTATTAGTTCCATCGGGGATTCCTGTGTGGAGATAATATATAGGAAAGAATAAAAAATAATAAAATAGTTATAAAATGATCTTAAAACCCGACCCAGCATGAAAGATCGCCTAGAATTATAATAATTGTATTATCTTTTTGAAATAATGATTCAGAAAGGCTGTCGACGATCCATTTTGCGTTGAAACAATCCCGGATGGATGACGAAGCAACCTTAATTGAGTATAATTAAATTAATTGGTTGGCTCTGAAATTGTAAAATTTTCCTTTGATAAGAGAATAACAAATTATTTCTACATTTTACGGGAAAATTACAGAGTTGGGCCCAATTTACACGGACCAGTAGTATCAAATGAAAAGTTGTTTATTGATTTTCGATCAGATAAATGCATGTGTCTATTTTTTTAATACATAATAAATTTGTGATGAAAAATTCAAAAATTAATTTTGGCGAAAATTCGCTCTACTCTTGAAGTGAAAACTTCTTTAGCACCGTTGTGATTTGAAACTCGATGAAATGGAAATGAGCGACACTAAAAAGAGACAAACACTGCGCGCATTGGTCACTTTGATTATGAGCTCACTCAAGTTGGTTGAAATTGTGTGGGTGTGGGTTTCACTTCTACCGCCTGTGAACTGCTCTTGATTTTTTTTGTATGGCGGAAGACTAATTTGATCTCCACTAACTAGTGGAGATCAAATTAGAACACTGAAATTATTAAGCCAATCGACGCCAACGGCATTATAATTTGAGAGGGGGGAACTATTTATTCAATAACCAACACCCTGGCCGTAGGTTAGTCACCACAAGTGATTGGCTACGTTTGGTGACTTAGCAGGGTTGGATTATAACAATATATAATATAGCATTTGTATATGCGTGACGGGCTGGATCGGGAGGGACTGATGGGGAGACAAGGGAGACCTTTTGACCTCTCCAGCCGGACTCTCTTATCATCTCTCACCGTTGTGGGAGGTACGGATTCATGCGTTTGTCACTCTTGAACACTTTGATCCCCAGATTTCTACCCACGAATCTTACATTTTTTTCCTACAACTTCCTCTCTTTTCTTTCTCTAAAAAGAGAACACAACGTTCCCAAAGACGACATATTTTTGGTACCGCGCGTTTTCATCCCTCGACAAAATATCCCCTACACAATGTCCTCCGACAAAACATCATTCGACATAATATTCCAAGGACAAAATATCCCCCGACAAAATACCTCTCGATATAACAGACGATGCAAAAAAGACGGAGCAAGGAACTTACAGTTTCGATTTAAATTTTAAATTTGTGGCCTAGAGGTTAAGTTAGTTTAGGTTAGATTAAGTTAGGTAATTTTAAGCTAGGTTAGATTAGGTATGTTTTAAGGTTTTCACGGCCAAAAAGTATTTTTGTTATTGTTTTTGGGGTGTTATGCCGTGTTTCGCTATCTCCTTCTTTAGCCAACGTTTCGGACAGCGTTACAGTGTCCATCTGCCCTGATGATGGACACTGTAACGCTGTCCGAAACGTTGGCTAAAGAAGGAGATAGCGAAACACGGCATAACACCCCAAAAACAATAACAAAAATAGGTTAGATTAGGTTAGGTTGGGCTAGGATGTTTTGTTGGGGATATTTTACCGGGTTTGTTTTGCCTATAGGATGTTTTGTCCGTAGGATATTTTGTCGGGATATTTTGTCGGAAGATGTTTTGTCCGTAGGATATTTTGTCGGGGATATTTTCTCGGGGGATGTTTTGTACGTAGGATATTTTGTCGGGATATTTTGTGGGGGGATGTTTTTTTGCGTAGGATATTTTGTCGGGGAATGTTTTGTCAGTAGGATATTTAAACAGGGATATTTTGTCGGGGATATTTTTTCCGATTTGTTTTGTCCGTAGGATATTTTATCGGGATATTTTGTGGGGGGATGTTTTGTCCGTAATTTTGTAGGGAATATTTTGTCGGGGGATGTTTTGTCCGTAGGATATTTTGTCGGGGATAGTTTGTCGGGGATGTTTTGTCCGGAGGATATTTTGTCGGGGATATTTTCTCGGGGGATGTTTTGTACGTAGGATATTTTGTCGGGATATTTTGTCGTGGGATGTTTTTTTTCCGTAGGATATTTTGTCGGGGAATGTTTTGTCAGTAGGATATTTAGACCGGGTTATTTTGTCGGGGATATTTTGTCCGGTTTGTTTTGTCCGTAGGATATTTTTTCGGGATATTTTGTGGGGGGATGTTTTGTCCGTAATTTTGTAGGGAATATTTTGTCGGGGGATATTTTGTCCGTAAGATATTTTGTCGGGGATAAGATATTTTGTCGGATTTGTTTTGTCCGTAGGATATTTTGTCGGAGGATGTTTTGTCCGTAGGATATTTCGTAGCGGATATTTTGTCGGGGATATTTTGTCCGGTTTGTTTGGTCCGTAGGATATTTTTTCGGGATATTTTGTGGGGGGATGTTTTGTCCGTAATTTTGTAGGGAATATTTTGTCGGGGGATATTTTGTCCGTAAGATATTTTGTCGGGGATAAGATATTTTGTCGGATTTGTTTTGTCCGTAGGATATTTTGTCGGAGGATGTTTTGTCCGTAGGATATTTCGTAGCGGATATTTTGTTGGGGGTATGTTTTGTCCGTAATTTTGTCGGGGATATTTTGTCGGGGGATGTTTTTTCCGTAGGATATTTTGTAGCGGATATTTTGTTGGGGAATGTTTTATCCGTGGGATATTTTGTCGGGGATGTTTTGTACAGGGTATTTTATAGCGGAATGAAAAGTCGTGGAATTATATTTTTTCTCAGGGGGGAAAAAATTCTCCTGTGTAGAGATAATGTAAAAATAAGAGATAATGTAAAAACATAAGAAGATTTAAAAAATCTATAGGTAACAGCGCTTGACATTTCCTTACATTTCTGACTTCGATGAGATGCATAAAAAACCAGCATGAATTTTTCATAACGTAATAATATTGTTTATAAGATAAATTTTGATGTGACGTCAATTATTATGTTTAAACGACCTTACAAAAATGTCTTAACAGCTGTGAAAATGATCACATACTTATTTATTTTTATTAGTACTTCATTCAAAGCAATAATGTGTATGTCCACTTTTTACCTTTTATCAAAACAGAATTTTCAATGTACCATGAAAATGGCAATAAAATTACATTCACATTTCTATTATACTTTTACCTTAACTTGTATTCGATAGATATTTTGATCCTCCAGTTGATTAGCGAGACATCTCCAAATACTAAGTTTTGAGATAATGAGGGAAGCAATTTCCGAATGATTATCATTAATAAAGTTTTACGCGTGTTTGTGTTTTACACATTAAATATTAAATAAAATAACTCCGGGAGGCATAAAGGTACATTAGCATGAAATTTTTAATACCGTACTAGTGTCCCAGAAAACATCAACATTTCGTTTAAATTCACTAGAAATTTTTCTGCATTATAATTATTGATTTGGTGGTATTTATGAGTAAAGAAGGAGAGGAAGTTCTGGGAAGGAAAAATGAATGAGGGGTGGAGGTCAATGTGTAAGAATGACGGACGTATTAATCCCCCTCATTCCTCACGCTGCGGTGCAAGGCAAGGTCGAGAGAATCTGGTTGGAGAAGTTTAGGCTAGGTCTCCCTCAACCAGTCTCTCCCTATCCAGCAAGGCACACACTAAAAAAGGCAGACGCATTTGCCGCCACGACCTATACAAACCTCACTACATGAACTCAGGAACCCCTGCAAAGTCAAAACGTAACGAACCACTTATAGGGTGAACTATGGCAGAGACGTTGGATATCCGTACCCGCCTCCCATATTGAGAATAAAATATTGTTCAAACAAAGTATGCTTTATCCAAATTATGAAATATTTCAAGTTCATATTGTGATTTATGGCAGCAATGATAAACAAAACAAAGAAATCAAATATTTTTCAATCATCTATCAAATATGTTCCACCGAACACTTGTGTCAGTATTTACCCATTTAGCGTGGAAAATTTTATACTTCAATTATTTGAAAATATGCAGCAGGACATGATACGAAGTCGGTGCGAGAATTAAATTGGAAGAATTTGAGTTCTAAGTACCCGTAATAAAATGAAATAAAGCAAGACAATATAAAAATCAGAGTGCAATTCACACGCGTTAGAAGTAAAACCTTCAGAAAATTGAAGTAGACAAGAGTGGGGAGGCTGCGAAGCACTTTTTTTATCAATGTGAAGGATGATTTTTTCCATGTTTTGTCGTCGAATTCCAGTACACCTTTTCCTTTACGTTTGGTCATTTTATTAGTATTTGAGTTTTCTTCTTCTTGAGTTCTTTTCTTCTTCGCGACTTCCAGCGACTTATGTTTATTTTATTTTTATTTTATTTATTTATACACGCCTTGAAGGCTTTTATAGTATCACATTATTAAAGTTACACATGTTATTCAGGAGTATAATTGTAAGCAAGAAGTATATAACATTATAAACTGTACATTAAGGATACAAGCAGCTTTAATATATAGGTATGTAGTTTCGTTATCATGAAAATTGAGCAAAAGAGTAAATAAGTTTACATAGTATAATAATGGTAAAACAGAAGAGTGCTTTAAATACTTTAAAAGTAGTTATTGAGGAACGTGTAGGTATTTTCTATGTTAATTTTATTATTAACTTGATCATGAATAATTTGTTCGAAAGCAAGTTTTTAAAGAATTCAGCAAAATTAACAGAGCGATAAATATTCCTACACATAGAAAAAAATAAATAAAAATACATGAGTTGCAATATCATGAAAAGTTATACAGATGAGTTCAACAAGTTTATAATGTGATAGTAAAAAAGTAAAAAATAGTACAAATAATGGCACAAAAAGTACAAGATAATGTTAGTACAAAAGAGAGAGACCACAAAAAAGTAAGTACTTAGGTAATCTTTGTATACATAAGTATTAAATTTTGTTTTTATTGTGATCATGAAGAGACCATCGATTTTAATTTAATCAATAATTTATTATTATTGCTAGGGCACCAAGATTTAAGTAGAAATATAAGTCATTAATGTGAGTTATTATATTTATAACAATAAATACGAGAGGATTGTTGCTAATTGTGTTCTTATTTAGCTACCTTTAACCTTATATGTGCCTACTTATATCATTCATATAATTTTATTATGCTCTAAGCACTCTTATTATTAAATTCCTTTGTACAACTTAACTATAATAATGCGTACATGTAAAAGCCTTCAAAGCGTGAAAAAATTAATAAAAAATGTATGATGTCAAATTTTTGATAAAGCGTTGCAAAATGTAAAGATATCAGTAAGTAAAATAGACCTCTGTGTTTTCTCCCTCCTTTTTTATGTGAATACCGCACACGAGTCCCAACTGCTCCCAAACGCTTCCAGTGAGTGAGACTACGGCATCCCAATTGGGGTATGTTGTGAGACAGAAGGTAAGTGGGGAGGGAAGGAGACGGGGAACAGGAAAGTGGGGAAGTACCTGGCTATTCATTCCTGATCATCAAACACCATTTCAAGCAGCGTTTCATGGTCCTGTTTTGCGATGGCGGGTGATACATCTTTCACTCTGGAAAGTGCCGCATCTTTTATTAATTTTAAATTATTAAATTGTAAAACACAAGTCAATCAAATAAAATTTACTTGCGCACGCCGGGGTTTGAACCCGCGACCTCCGGATAGCCAGATCCTTGCCCCTCGACAACATGGGTCTCTTCAAAAACCAGTTTCATTTCTTTCTTTCCACAAAAAGTTCTTCCACTCAGCATTTTCAAAATGACCGAGAAATTATTTTTCTCAGGGCTTCCTTTGTGGAGTTAACATAATTTTTTTTTAATAAAAAAACAGAGTGTGCAATTCACAAGCGGAAGAAGTGAAACATTCAGAAAATTAAAGTAGATAAGAGTGGGGAGGCTACAAAACACTGTAAAAATAAAAATATATCTAGTGCAGTTCACACGCGGTAGAAGCCCACACAATTTCAACCAGTAGGAGCCTTAAAAAGTGACCTCATAATCAAAGCGGCCAATGCGGTAAGGTTTCATTCTATCTCATTCTAGCGCAGGCTTAATCCTGTAGATGTATGTCTCTCTTTAGCGTCATTTCCGTTTCATTGAATTTCAAATCACAACGGTGCTAAAGAAATTTCAATTCAAAACATTCCACACCGATCCCTTAATTTGATAAATTAAACAATAAATTTAATTTTTTTTTTTTAATTAAATGAAGACAGTATAATCGAAACTCAACCAAAAATCTGGAAACAGAAAAAATATTGGCACCTCTGAGACTCAAACCCAGAACCACTGCGCCTAGGTGTCAATATCCAATTCGGTAATTTTTAACTACATCATATTCGACCAAGAACCACCCACGCTATCTTTTCTTAACGCATATTTTATTGGCTGCTATCTTTACGAATTATTTTTATCAACCGAGTAAGTACATACGAAATACATAATTTTGTTAGCAATTTATTTAAATATAGCTGGCATACATTTAAAAAAAAAATTATATTATTTGTGATTGCAAATTCCCAAGGCACATCTCTTTAGAAAGGTTAGGCGATGTTACAGGGCAAACAAGGTTACCTTGCAGACGTCGCGCGTCGGCATCGGTCTGTACAAACAAACACTTTAAATTGGATGGAAATCTGTCGAAAAACTCACCCGCCGAGGGAAAAGCACCGCCGGTAATCTCGATTTCGAGTGAATTGCAAATTTAAATATCTCATTTGAGATTAAATAAGTTTGACGTCGCGAGACGAAAGCAGAGAAAATAAAAGTTAGGTTCGTTTATTTTAATTTATATCATGATATTACTTTTGTTTTTAGTTTGTTCAGGGCGTTTCGATTAATTTATAGATTTATTCAACCACTGGGGCGACCACGCGAAATAAATAAATTTTCAAAAGATTTTTTATCATTTCTTCGAATTTGAACATGGAGACATAAAAAACTTATTATAGTGCTATACAGCCAATGAATTAACCTGTATTTTACCATTTATTCCATATTTGTAGGATTTATAAAAAAAATATAAAAAAATCTTAAAATTTATAACCGCGCGAATCCTGATTAATCCTGTATACTGTCTGTAGTGTACTTGATAATTGATAATAAAAGGACTTAATTTTAACCGTGAACAGGTGATCAGAAATTCTGCGCTAAAAACAATTTTTTTTAAATTTATTTTTAACATCTTTCTAAAATAGTCTACGAAGTTCGGATTTGCGAAATCTATGGTCATAATAGATAAAGCATATCAATAGCTTTGTTTTAAATAAATGGCTGGCCATGGAAATTTTTTATATAATTATAATAAATGTTTTACAAATGGTAGGAAAATGTGGTCTAATTTTGGACCGCTATCAATCGCAGAAAAATAAAAGTGGTCCATTTTTCGACCAAAATCGCTCCAGTAGCTTGCAAATTTTTAAAAAGGCCTTTTTTTATATTACTGATTTTCATTAATCGCTCCATCATTCCCATTGCTCCACGGGTCAGGGGTAATGAATTAATTGTGAAATAACACAAATTAATCAAATAAAAATTATTTGCCCACGCCGGGACTCGTTCCCGCGGCCTTCGGATTGCGAGTCAAGAGCCTTACCCCTCGACCACGCCGGCTTATCATTTACTTTAAAACCTACCACTGATGAAATAAACAGATAGCATTGTTTTGTAGGTGTGTCTGTGTGCCCGAGATAAGCTCAATTTTATCTTACTTCAGGTGAAATTGATCTTATATTTTCAAATACCGAAAATATTTCGAGAGTAGGTAATCAATTTCATAAACCTCTCTCTCTAACAGTCTGATTACTTCGTCAATAGTGACAATTAGCAAAGTCAATATCCGGCCGGGCGAAACTTGAAACAGGAAGTCATCGAGCCTCACAGAGTCTCTTCCGGTCAACTCCTTTGAGTTTCAGACGTCGGAAGTTAACTGCCAATGTCATTTCCGGGCAAAGGTTCCGAGCGGAGACAGTCGATTCTAGTCCTCCCTATTTTGAAATTCGTTTTGAAGTTTAAAATTTAAATTTATTTTTCAAAAAAGTTATTTTAAAAACTAAATAGCTACTCATTTTTTACAAAAATAATTTATTCCCTGATTTTGAGTGAAATCGTAAATAATTTTTCTTCGTCGGTAAAACCTGGGTTTTTGGGAATCTTTATATCTTTATAAATATAAAAATCTCGCGTCACGATGTTTGTACGAGATAAACTCCGAAACTACTTAACCAATTTTGATGAAATTTGGCTGAACTGTGTGTAATTTGGTCCAACTTAAAAGATAGGATATTTTTTATCTCGATTTTTGACATCAATTTTTATTTTTCGAAAAAATGTTCATTAAATGTTTGTTACAGGACAATCAATTATTTGTTATTACTTTTAAGTTTCATAATTTTCTAACAGATGGTGGTGTGAGTTAATTTATCGACACAACACTTGGTTATCTAGGTTGGGTAACCATCCATTAGATGGCGTTGTGTTTCGATTTCACGTCACAGAAACGCGTAGCCGAGTCAGCTAGTATGTATATAAAAATCTCGCATCACGATGTTTGTTCGAGATAAACTCCGAACTACTTAACCGATTTTGGTGAAATTAGACTTACTGTGTTTAATTTGGTTCAACTTAGAAGATAGGATAATTTTTACTTCGATTATTGACGTCAATATTTATTACTGCGAGTTAAATGTTTGGTATAAGACAATGCTTTGTTATTATTTGCAAGTTCCATAAATTTCTAACAGTTGTCAGTGTGGGATAATTTATCGACACAACATTTGGTTATCTAGGTTGGGTAATCATCCAATAGATGGCGCACAGCAACGCGTGTCCGGGTCAGCTAGTGTTTTTTTTTTTAAATATATTCTTTACTCGCCTTACTACACATAAAAAAACGTTTAAAAATAAACTTAAAAGTACTTAACCAAAATTATGTTTTTTTTTCAATACATACACATAAACAATGTTTGAAAAATGAATAATGCACCAAACTAAGATTTCAAACAATGAAAACGAAGGGCAATAGCAGATTAGATACACACATAAACAAAGTTGATCTGTATAGGTATAAATAACCTGAAATATATTTTAGTCATTTATTTTTGGGGTGTTATGCCTGTTGCGCTACCTCCTTCTTTGGCCAACGTTTCGGACACCGTTGCCGTGTCAGATATGTTGGCTAAAGAAGGAGGTAGCGCAACACGGCATAACACTCCAAAAATTCTTTTGTCCGTGAAAACCTAAAATGTTACCCAACCTGAAATATGGTTTTGAGAAAAACGTGAAAAAATAAATGTTTAATATTTTTTTTAATTTGAGATTAAAAAGAGTTAGGGAGTAACTAGCTACCTAGTTCTGTTTTATTATATTATTTGGTGATTCCCGTAAAATAGTTTATATTTAGGATTCCATCTCCTTCCCCTCCCCACTACCTTCAGCCTCACAACATACCCCGATTGGGGATGCCATAGTCTCACTGGCTCCAGACGGGAGCAGTTAGGACTCTTGTGCGGTATTCATATAAAAAAAAATAAAAATAAAAATTAAGATACAAACGACATAGAAAATAGAAGAAAAGCCTTACGTTACGTTTGTGTGGGGAAAATATCTGAAAAAAATTAGATCTTCGATTTTCCAGCCAGGACGGTGAAAAAATCACATTTTTTTGTTTGAAATTTTTACGTAAGCCTAATAATTTTTATTTCTATCATGAGATTTGAAATATTTCATAATAAAAACACGTAAGACGTAAAGCTTGTTTTTTAAGAGGAGTGTGTTGATATGTGCGCAAAGCCTGATAGTCGAGCGGTAAGGATCATGACTCTCAATCCGAAGGTCGCGGGATCGAATCCCGGCGTGGCAAATAAATTTTAGTTTATTAATTCATTTAAAGTAATATGTAGTATATTTGCAGCACGTTCAAGAGTGGAACTCTCAGTACCGCCCTGGTGTAAGATCAACATTCAAAATTGAAACGTTGCTTGAAATGGATTCGGCCGTGTTTGGTGACCAGATCTGAATAGCCAGGTTCTTCCCCAACTTCCTCTCCTCCCCATCTCCTTCCCCTCCCCACTACATTCAGTCTCACAACATACCCTAATTGGAAATGCCATAGTCTTACTGGCTCCAGATGGGACCAGTTGGGACTCTTGTGTTGTATTCATATAAAAAAAACGAGTAAGAACTAATAATACAGCAAAATGAATATGAAACAGCAAATTTTCCCAACATCGAGAGTTTTTTTACGGATTTGTCACTCTGAAATTTCTTAGTTAGCGTAACTATTTACTCGCATCGTCATCCATCCCAATCTTCTTAGCTTCAAGGTATTCGTAAGCTGTCAAAAAGAGTACAAAGAAGACGCCACAGAAATGTTTTTTTCCAAAAATTTATAATTAATCAAATATATGGAATAAGAGCTCGGGTAAACCCGGGTACTGAAGCCAGATATTTATGAGCTTCGTTAAAGCACTTTTGTTACGTAAACCTGTTACACAAAACCAAAAACAACACACGACAGGTAAGGGCGCTTTCTATAACGTGGGTGACCTAATTCGCATCGAGCACGTTGGAAAAGGCTTCATAAAAGATTTATGTTCCATTATCCCCTGCAACCAGCTGCTCCCCGGAAGCTTTCTACCCAAATACCCTTAGAGCACACCTCGGATTTGAACACCTTCAATTGAACGGGGTGTTTTTGACACGGACTGTAAAATTAGGTATAGGTTTGTCAGGTCATTTTAGTTTAGTCAAAGATCGGTTGATCGCTTAATTTGTCATCGGTCCAAAGGCTCAGATTCCGGGTGGTAATATGACAGTGGTTTTATTATTAGATCACTTAAAAATGATTCAGCCGAGTTTTTTTTCAATGCGTTTTTTTTTTTGATAAAATTTATTTTTTCACGAAACTTTTGTTATGTTTGAACAAGAAAAAACACTAATCAATTTATTTGATTTGAATATCTATATGTATAGATACTAGCTGACCCGGCCACGCGTTACTGTGACGTGAAATCGAAACACAAAGCTATCTACTGGATGGTTGCCCAACCTAGATCACCAAGTGTTGTGTCGATAAATTAACTCAAACCGCCATCTGTTAGAAACTTATGGAACTTACAAATAATTTCAAAGCATTGTCTTAAAACAAATCGTGCGAGAGGGAGAAGCATGGAGAATCCGCCACAATAATGAGCTTTATGATATTTACCAAGCTCCCAGACTCTCTACTCATTTAAGGCTCCAAAGATTAAGATGGGCCGGACACGTGCACCGAATGCCAAGCACACGAGTACCGAAGAAGGTTCTAAAAGGACATCCGAGAGGTAAACGGAAGGCGGACAGACCTAGGCTGAGATGGGAGGATGATGTCACGAAGGATGCAAGGGAACCACTTCATGTAGCAAATCGGAAGACGACGGCCGAGGGCAGAGGGTGGTGGAGGATTAATTTGAAGGAGGCCAAGGCTCGAAATGCGCTGTAGCGCCATTGAAGAAGAAGAAGTCTTTTAGAAGATTAAGCAGTTTCGGAATTTATCTCGAACAAACATCATGACGCGAGATTTTTATATTTGTAAAGACAGCCGCTGCAAGCGGAGGGCGCTGAAAATGATCTAAAACAAGAAATTGAAAAAAAAATCGCTATAGTATGAACGTAGAATGCGCACGTTAGCAAAAAGACTTGTTTTTTGCAAATATGGCGAACATGAAATTTTGCAGTAACTTTGTCCTGTAATAATCATTTTTCATAAATTAAAATTTATCCGCACATAAATTTTTATTTTCTTTTAATTAAACATTGAATGAAGTCAATTGGGTGGAAATTCCGTGAGCTACCATTCCAACCACTTGTTGCTTTGAGAAAAACGCGTTTAAAGGTTTCGCGTGTAAGGAAGGAGGGGTAGTTCTGGGAAGGAAAAAGTTTTTTTTTTTTTTTTACATGAGCTCCACACAGGAGGCCCTGAGGAAAATTATTTCCCTCAGGGCCTATGTCATCTTTGGGGATGCTGTGTGGAGGGTTTTTTTCAAGGAAAGGAAGGGGAGGAGAGTTCTGGGAAGGAAAAGGGTTTAGGGGTGGGTAGGAATCTGGGGTTCAGTGTGTCCTGGTCATCCGCCTCCAAGACCTAGACAAACCTCACCCCATGAACCCGGGCACCCCTGCTAAATCACTAAACGTAGCGAACCACTTGGGGTGACCTATGGCAGAGGTGTTGGTTATCCAATAAAGGTTCCCGGGGCGGAGGTACCCATTCCCGCCTCCCAAATTGAATTATGAGGTGGATATAGGAATTTGGGGGTTAATGAGTCCAGGAGTGACAAACGCATGAATCCAACCCTCCCAATGCAGTGGAAGAAGGTGGGTCGAGAAATTCTGGCTGTAGAGGGCTGGGTTAGGTCTGCCTCAACCAGTGCCTTTCGATCCAACCCGCCACACAGTAGGTGCGCAAATACGTTCACCGCAAAAACCTCACCCCGGGCACCCCTGCCAAACGTAGCGAACCACTTGTGGTGGCAGGGGCATTGGTTATCCAATAAAAGATTCCCAGGGCGGCGGTACCCACAACCACCTCCCAAATCGCATAAACCATTAGAGAGATTATTTTCCTCAGGGCGGTTGGCAAGCAGTAAATGTAAAACTGATATGATATTGGAAATCGATTTATTTCGATTGATTTTTTGAGTAAATTACGTCAGAAAATAAATTATTGTTAATGTTTATGATTTATTAGAAAAACGAGTATAAGTAAATATCTAGGAGGACACTAGTGCCCTTTGTAAGTAAACATCCTTCTACGTCTAAGACGAACCTGACCTCCAAAAACATTTTCAAAAAATCAACGCTATTTGTAAAAAATATTTCGTACAAAAATAAATTTCATTCCCTCAGAGCGACCCGATTCCCGAAATTTTCTCAATCAATGTCAATTAAATAAATAAAGGAAATAAAATAAATAGCTTTTACATTACAAATTACAATGATAAGATTCTAAGTTACAATGGTACATAGAAGGGTATCAGCAGTATTAACGACAAAATAAGAATTAATGAGAAAAAATAATGTATAAGAAATCTTTTTTATCACGAAAGTTAGTTTTTTTACAAAAAATAGAATTCGGAAGAAATATAAAAGAAATGTGCACTTAAATAATAGTTATAATAACAGAGAACATAAGATATTTTTTTGCGTGAGCTCCACCCAGGAGGCCCTGAGGAAAATAATTTCCTTCAGGGCCTCTGTCAACTTTGGGGATGCTGTGTGGAGGGTTTTTTAGGAAAGGAAGAAGAGAAGTTCTGGAAAGGAAAAAGGGTTTTAGGGGTGGGTAGAAATCTGAGGTTCAGTGTGTGTCCCGGTCATCTACCTCCAAGACCTAGACAAACCTCACCCCATGAACCCGGGCACCTCTGCTAAATCACCAAACGTAGCGAATCACTTGGGGTGACCTATGGCAGAGGTAAGTTTAATGAAAATATGTAAAGAAAGTTAACTTGATGGCAAGCATAAACGTGCATAATTTTCAACATCTGGTATATCTATTCATAAATTAGGAGGGTTCCAGGAACTGATTTGTAAGTAAAGTAATTTAGTATTTATTTATTATTTAGTATTGAAATATTATTGTAACATTCAAAATTATATTTGCTTGAAATGGTTCTAAAAGTTATCTCTCTGAATTCAGGTCTGTCAGTTAGAAATTTAAAAATAATTTTTGAATAATTTTTTTTTTAATAAACTAAAACATATTTTGGTTAACACTCTTCTGTCCGGATATCTGAAGTAAGTAGTTTAGAATCTGTAGTAAAATGTGATACAGTAGCCATGCAGAAGAATAGTATCATTCCTAACGTTGATTTTTGTGATTGAGGTATGGTATTATAGTCTTCTTATAACTTACATTCCGTGCAGTTGAATACATTTACCACTTCTTAGAAAACATTGCCAACTGCATGCTATCTAGGTATAAGCGAGTATCTAAATCAGAGGTTCCCAAATTTTTTGTTCTCGTGGACCACTTCCAAAATTTTACTGGTTTCGGTTGACCCCCTGCTGCAACATGTCTACCATATTCCCAAAACTCGACACGCGTTGTACTGAATATTAAATATAATGCTGGAGTTGTAGTCTGTCACAACGGGGGGGGGGGGGGGTAATGTAATATGAGATGGGGGGCAGGATGGGATATGGGCACGAGATGGGTCTCAAAATGACCATTTTTCACCTAAATACTAGTGTACTATCTGCCTACATTGACAGCGAAAGCCAAGCCAACATTTTCGTTCTTTACTATCGTCATCAGCAGGCTTATTCTCTATCTTATCGAGATAACGATCGTGATCAACGTGTACAACGTACATTAAATGAATAAATAATCATGCATTCTTTCAGGAATTCATGTTTAAAACGATCTAAATTAAAATGCGTTTCAATAAATATGTAAAAATTACACAAATCTGTCAGGAGATCACGTCCGTTATCGCGATAACGATCTCACAAGAGATAGAAAATAAGCCTGCAGATAAATTTTCGTGGAGCCCCACTTACAACTTGTGGACCCCCATTTTTTTATCACGTCTTCGTGGACCCCCGTCGAGTCTACGTGTACCCCTGGGGGTCCACCTGGACCACTTTGGGAATAACTGATCTAAATAGTCCTGATATTAGCTCCAGGATGAAATTTAACCACTCAGGTCTTTCATGGTCGGACACATTAATTGTCTTAAACGAAATGTCAAAATTATAAAAATTTTGTGTAATTTCCACTTCGCAATTAAAGCTCAATAAAACAAACATTTCTTAACGTAGCCGATCACTAAAAACTGTTTTTGAAAGGTTATGAAGTTAGCTTTCTAATTATATTATTTAAAATTAATATAAACATTTGTAAATATTACAATTTAGAATGCAAACATAAAAAAAGTTGTAAAAATGACTCACCTGTGTTTTTTTATATAAAAACTATACTAAAATCACAGATGACGTTAAAAAAACACTTATTTTATCATAAAAATGTATAATTAACATTTTTGTCACCTCACTTTTCTATCATTTCATACAAAAATATTTTATTAAAAATTAATTAATTCCAATAAAATTTTCACACATTTTGAAATTTGTTGAACATGTGAAATATTTTACAAACTTATTTTTCATTGTTATATTCCGCAATTACTATGGGAATAGTTATAAATAGCTCCATTATGGTTTTATATATTCAAAGCACTTAGTTTATCTGGTTTGAAACGATTGAAACACATTTATTTTCTAAAATTACCGAATTTAACCTCAAAACACACTTTGTTTAGTTTTATAAAGTTACAATACAAAAACAATAGATACGGATGTTTTAATCACTGGTAACTATCATGCACATTTCAAATTGTTTATATTTGATGAAATCCGGACAATATTTGCATAATTACACCTACAAACAATGAATATAAAAACACAAATAAACAACGAATCGCGCGCGAATCAGTGACAAGTCGGCCATTGTTAGAACTGTTTAGTGATGTGCGTGCAAACTGTTTCGAATAAGTAAATACCGAGTTCGAAATTCTGTTGAAATAAATAATATGTAATACATTGTGTGTAAATAAAAACCCGTGATAGTTTTTTTTATAAATACTATATTTATTTATATGTTAGAAAGAACAACGAAAGTAAACAAAAATAATAAATGTAACATTGGAGGTTATCCACCACATACCCGCCCTGGTATAAGTAACAGATGGTAACTCCTTCAGGGCTCTCGCAAGGACTCTAATTTTTTTTGAAAGAACGAAGCTACATTTAGTTTAGAACGAATCTAGACCTCCAGTGTCCCTGCATACGTTGTTAGTAAGCAGTATGCAAGTGCTTGGCGGGAAAAACAAGATACAATATGCGTTAGTATGATAAGATATAGACAAGACAATGGGACAGGTTGGTGACAGTTCACGAGGCGGCAAGCGCTGGGTGATTGCATCCAGCATAAGCATCCACCGCGAGCCGCACGGGCGGCTTGTGACCGAAAAGCCAGTAGCTGGGGAGGGAGCTGGTCATCGGAGCCAAACACCAGTGTTAGGTTCTGTCCCAAAGTCCAGGCCGCTCCCACTCCGACAGCACGCCGTCCCCTCACTCCGATGCGCCCTCCGCGGCGTCGGCTCCCGCGTACGGCCAGTGAAACGGGTAGCGGCTGCAGAAACTGGGAATCTGAAAATATAACAAATTAAAATAAATTCAAATTTAAGAACAGGAAACCCTAGTGAGGACTATGAAAAAATTTGAATTTACACTTATATTGTATGTTATGCCAACATGATGTAGGTAAAAACTTTGCAATTGAAGGCAAATACTGTGTTGTATATAAAATGATGAAAAATAACTGCATAATATGACGAAAAGGCTGCAAAATATAATTAAAAATTTATACAAGTACACAAATGTATACATACATATATTATAATGTATATACCTTCTACGCGGCTGAAGCTTGCTTGGTCAGTTTCTTCAACACTGGCACTATCCGTTTCAACAGCACTGTAGTCCATCGATTCTGAAAATATAAGATACGAAATAATAAGAATGGAAATAAATAACTATTACACAACTCTTACCTACTTATATAATATGACGAAAGTAACTACATAAAATGATGAAAAAGGCTGCAAAATATAATTTTTTTACATATATACATATATTATAATGAAGGTATATGAAAAAGGCTTCAAAATATAAAAAAAATTATATGTATATATATATATTATAATGAAGGTATATACCTTCTACGGCTCTGCCGCTCGTTTCGGGAGATCCTCTCATCATCGTCTCTCCACTGACCCCTTCGGTAGCATCAGCAACCACCGGATCCGACTCCGCAGAGTCCATGAGGTTTTCTCCGCTCATAAAAAACGAAGAAGCCTGAAAATAAATCGATATCCATTTTTTTATTGATGGCATAAAAAATTAACGTAAACGAAACATTGATTTTAATTACATAAAATGGGCTTCACCTCATGAAACGTCTCCGTTGTATCTTCTTCGATGTCGGATTCGATGGTGTCATCTGCGGCAATGCTGCCACCGCTGCTACCGTAATCAGATTCAGTGAAGCTCTGCTCCAGCTCTGCTATGATTTCTTCCGTGGTGCATGATTTTCTTTACGTAGAACAATAATAAAGGTTTACTCAAATGTACATCACTTCACAACAAAATATTTTTGATTTTCAAGTATAAGAATTCTCAATATAAACGAATTATATTAGCTTGCACAGTGCGAGTGTAAACTGTGCGCCCTAAAAAGTTTTAACTAATAAAATTCAATTCTTCGTTTGTGTGAAATCACTACGAAACAATATATGATAATTTCAATAGCGAAAGTCAGAGTCGAATTTTCGAAAATGATCGACCCCATCCCTAGCCATTTTAAAATGTCAAAATTCTCGTAACTGTTCTAAAAGACTAGAAGTTGGAAAAACGTTAAAAAATCACTATTTTTTCATGAAATTGTTACATGTTTTTGCTAAATATAGCAAAAGAATGTATGCTTTTAAGAATTTTCATCATAATATGCCCCAATAACTGACATATTAGTTCCAAAGCGTCTCTTTAAAATGACAAAAGAATTCGGTGAACATGACGCGCAGTTTAAAAACACTTAATTATTCAAGAAAAACACTTCAAACAAAGAAAAAATATCACAAGAGCGTAGCAAATATATATAACTATAATAAACAAATACTTACTTGGCCATTTTCGAAGAAATTTCTTGAAAAAAACTCATAAATGTAGGAGGCGAATCGGTACGAAAAAGTTGCGTTTTACAATTTGGCGGGTAAAATCTGTATCTACAGAAGAAGTATTTTTATGTATTTCTATGGACAACTTTGAATAGAGATGTGAAGCTTGATTTAAAATGGACCTTCAATTTTTCGTTTTAGGTTTGTCACTAGAGCAATAACGGAGTTATAACGATTTCTGTGGGAACACGCGCGTTGACGTGAAAACACGCTTATTGTACTTGACTGTTATCGTTATTTTAACGTGTATATCCGCTTACGGGTCGGACTGGTTAAGGAATAAAATAGTACTGGCAATACTAAAATTATTATTAATCAAAAATGTCCCGTATTCTACCAAGATTTCGAAATTCAAAGAAGTGTAAAGAAAGGTGTTTTCCAGAATTGGGACCTTCTGAGATTGATCAAACAGAACGTGACTTATCCAGAGGATAAAATCTCTATTGCTTCATAGAGTGAACAAACACCACTCTTATGTATCTCCACGGATAATACATAGTACGAACTGAGGTATATTCTGTGCCCCGTACTCTGGATAGTGTGTTTTCTATGGATATATGATATTGGCGATGCTCTATCAGGCGATTCAATCTTCGGGGACAGGGGTTTTGTATAAGACAGAAAAATAAATGACCACAAAATTATATATTTATAAAGGAGATTGATAAATATAATATCCTAGATAATAGTTTAAGGGGTTAATCGTAGATGACAAACAGCCTATGATAATGCAGGGATAAAGACTGTAATAAATACGATTGCATCCTCAAGGTCAGGACACAGAAGTATTTCTACCGCCTGCCATTTTTGAATTATCACTAAAATTAAAATAACCACTGAAGCAATTACGGTCGAAAAATGGACCGCTTTTATTTTTCTGCGATTGATAGCGTTCCAAAATTGGACCACATTTTTCTACTATTCGTA
The DNA here is from genome assembly GCA_936435175.1 of Glyphotaelius pellucidus. Taxonomy (NCBI): domain Eukaryota; kingdom Metazoa; phylum Arthropoda; class Insecta; order Trichoptera; family Limnephilidae; genus Glyphotaelius; species Glyphotaelius pellucidus. The sequence goes on along the minus strand of OW386557.1, from coordinate 10,619,154 downwards.
AAAGGTTTATTGTAATTTTTTAAAACATTTTCATGGCCAGCCATTTATTTTAAAACAAAGCTACTGAATTGCTTTATCGTAGAAATGCACCTTTCATTATCAAGTATACCACAGACAACATACAGAAATCAAAAATATTCTATGTTGACTCGAATAAATACCCCTCTCGGAGTTTCAAATAACAAACAAATAATAACAAATGCAGGATTCGCGCGGTTAAAATCTTTACGATTTTTTTATATATTTTTTTTATAAATCCTACAAATATGAGATAAACGTTAAAATACAGAATAATTTATTAGCTATATAGCACTATAATAAGTTTTTAATGCCTCCTTGTTAAAATTTGAAGGTATGTTTTTTTTAATGTTGGCGAAAAATTTAAAAGATGATCTGGAAATCTCAAGCAATCGAGGTAAATTTATTTATTTCGCGTTGTCGCTCCAGTGGTATGTAAATTTTGTTGATCATGCTTTAATTAATTATGCATTATAATTTAGGAATTTCTTTAGTGTAACGTTACAAAAAAACTATGTACACATTGTTTACGTGCATTTATCTTTATAAAAAAATGGGGTATGTTAGGAACTTTCTGGAAAGAAGGGAAAATAGGAATGGCGTAAAAACTTACTGTAGGCTGGGATGAAGATGTCCACATAAATTCCACATAAAATGTTCAACAATGCACAGATTGTATGGTCACTGAAGAAGACTTTTAGTTAACTTGTGAAGACTTTTAATAAACTCGTAATTTATCATTTGATACAAATAGAATACACACCGTCAATCAATCATGGAAATAATGCTCATTCGTTGAAGATTGCCACTGCACTTTGGCAAATTTATTGTAAAAGGCGCACAAGATAATGATATTTCTCAATGCTGGTATAGTCCTCTTTATCAGCATTGAGAAATATCATGAATAAAGTGGGTTACTGATTAAAAATGTTTTAATTTGTCTCCAAATTATCTTGGAAGCGCATGTTCTCCGAACTTTCAGGATGTTTTATGAGGCGGAACGAAAGGCTTTCGAGTATACCTCCTTCTTTACGAGTCGTTTTGTGGTAATTTGGGGTTAAACAGAACAATTCAAAGAGCTTTCCGTCCATTTATCTTGAAATTAACTACCCCTTTAATATTTGTCCCCCCTTAGCGAACCGGCTTTCAATCTGGAAGGATTTTTGGGGAACTTTTATTAGGGAATTAACGAGGGTTATGGAAGGGTTGAAAATAATAAATCATACACCTTACTTAAAATACAAAAAGAAGAATAAATAAAGAGAAAAATTCGATAATGAATGTATGGAATGCGAAGGGGGATAATTGATAAGTGCAAGCGTTACAGTAATTTCCTTTTAATGCCATGCGAGCGAAGCCGCGGGTAAAAAAGCTAGTAAAATATATACTTGAAACTATTTCTAACATCAATTAAGCCTGACTTCCATCGTAAACACGCTGAAAGGATAGGTCATCTCCCCTGCAGCCCCGTTATACCGTCTTCCCCGTCTTCCCCGTCTTCCCCGTCGTACCCCGTTAGAGAAAATCTCGTCATACTGACAGCGGATCGTGATAGATATCTTAAATGACACGTGTGTACGAAGAGGAATGGACTTGGAGAAGTAGACTTCTTGGATTCTGCCGCTATCCAACATGACATCTCCGGACTTTGTTATCAACACCCAGGTGCTCAAATACGTAAACCACTAATAACTTCTTTTTTTTTTTACATTAACTCCACACAGGAGGCCTTGAGGAAAATAAATCCCCTCAGGGCCTATGTCATCTGAGATGCTGTGTGGAGGGTCTTTTTGCGGAGAGGAAGGAATGAACATTGGTCTTGAAGAGACCCATGTTGTAGGAGGGAGGAAACACAGATGCCGGCAAATCGTTCCATATCCGAGCTGTTGAACTCAAGAACGAGTCGAAAAAACGACCCGTTCTCATGGACAGCTACCCAAATAATGCGATCTTGAATAGAATTGTTTGTGTGCATTTTTTTTTTTTTTACATTAACTCCACACAGGAGGCCCTGAGGAAAATAATTTTCCTCAGGGCCTACGTCATCTGGGATGCTGTGTGGAGGGTCTCCCGACTATGCACCGATGCCGAAGGGATCAATGACGCTAGTTCCTCAGAGCATCTTCCATTGAAATACCGGTAGAACATGGATACCATTCCCACCCGACGCCTGTGCTCTAAAGATTGCAATCCGTTCGTTAAGATGGGAGAATCTATCAATCTATCGACCGCCCGTTTCTGCATAGCAGAAACGGGCGGTCGATGATTTTCTACGGCTGTTATTTGCTTTTTCTATCGGCCGATGTCAAAATTTCAGCTGTGAGCTGTCACGTATTTTAGTTTGGGTCGTTGTAAACACGAATTCCTGCAAGTATACGTGATTATTTATTCATTTAACAGCTGTAGAAAATGACACAAATCTGACAGGACATCTCGCGGGAAACGATCTCGTTCTCACAAAAGATAGAGAAAAATCTTCTGAAAGAAAAAAAAAAGTTTTTTTTGGTTTCTCTGTATAATGATATATTTTCAACAATTTTCGCTTGTACTACGAGAGAAGATTTTTTTGATAATAGTTGCTAGTCATACATAGAATATTGGATATAGGTATTTTTTATTGAAATATATTGTTGTCGTTTTTTTTGCCTCATTGTACTCTTAAACTCATATATTTTTCTATGGTCGAATCCATCCTTAGATATGGTATTCGAACTTGGGGACATGCAAGCACTACATACATTAAATATATTGAAAATTTACAAACCGCCATAATAAAAAAAATTGTCACAACTAAGATTTACAAACAGAGACATAACTTAAAACTACTGTATGGCTCAGAGAGCCTACTTACAATAAAAGGTCTCCACTGGTTCACTACTATTATGGATAATATGGGGGAAAGCCCTTACAAACACCTACTTGTACACAAACATACCACAAAATTTAGAGAAGGAAAGGGCCTAAAAACTCCTCGAATATTAAATAAATATGGAAGCCGTACTCTTGAATATCTAATACCAGTGATTTTCAATAAAATCAATAAAAACATAAAATTTGAAAAAAATGAGAGACTAAGTCCTAAAATGATAAAACTATGGTTAATGAACGAAAACTCCATGTATCTTTGAATATCTTAATATAGCTGCCTACATATCTTTTATTAGATAGGTGTATTGAAATATCGTACATATTTATAGTTGTAAGTTAAATTATCTAATACTACTATGTGATCTATTCTAATGTTTCCTTAAAACTATAAATGTATTTACAAATATTTTCTTAGATATTATATTAAGAATGTTTAAATTGTTAGAACCTGCAGACAAGCTGCCATATGACAGCTTTGTGGGTCTACTCTAATTCTTGTACAAAATGTTCTCTGTAATTTTAATAAATAAAAAAAAATAAAAAAAAGTACAGATTTTCAGAATCTGTATAACACAATGTGTCAATTTAGGCGTTAAGAGATGAAAATAAATGCCTTCGCCAACATCCTTGCCAAATCTTGATTTATGATACGTCGGAGAAATATTCTGATATTATTTATTTAACACTAGGTAGATGAGCGGCAAAAATGGCTTGATTTATGTACGAGAAATCAATAGAATATTTAGTTAAGCCTGCCCATAAATATTTAGTGGGTTTAGTTTGTGGTTTCAGAGTTTGTGCGTTCAGAGTGAATTTGTGGGTTTGTGGCTTTGCATGCCAGGGATCCTGAGGTTAATCCCCATCACGTCGTGTCCAGTGTGTTCATTAATCCATGCCTGTGGGAACACAACATTGTATTACCTACTATCGCACAAACAACGTACACCAAAACATAACAATGAGGTTCTAACATATGTGTTTTCTCACTTTTTTAAGAGTGACGAACATTACCGGATTACGAAAACCTAGCCTTACGACATTTTAATTCTTTGCGCTTTTTCACATTAGCTCCACATTGGAGGCCCTGAGGAAAATTTCCCTCGGGCCTGTGTCATCTTTGGGGATGCTGTGTGGAGGGTGTTTTTTTAAGAAAACGAATAAAAGGAAGTTGTTATATTTCATTAATATGTCAAACCACAAAGTGACTGCTACCTCCAAAAAAAATTAATTATAAATATTTTTAAAGAAATTTCAAAACTTTGTACGACCGTGTTAAAAATGTGGAGATCCGAAAAGGATGCACAGCATGATTTAGGTTAAGACAGGCTCGTTTAAATGGTTTTGGCATGTAGAGCCATGAACAAAGAAATTAATGTAAGGAGAATATATAACGCGAAAATGAATGATAGAAGAAGTCAGGGACGCCCGCGGAAGACATGACACAATCAAATATTTGAGTCGGTTCATGTCAAGAGTCAGAATAACGGTAGAGTTTGTGTAAGATGTTATATGAATATGAACAAAGCAAGGAGTGTGTGTCGAGATATAGTTGTGTTGCGATCCATCTTCTTTGCTTACCCTACAGGGATACGGTGGGATGGTTAGTTAGTTAGTTAGTACTAGGGAATGCAATCTCGACTCGAGATCGAAAATTCGAGATCTCGCGAGATTAGAAATTACAATCTCGCGAGATCTCGAAATTTTCGGGATCTCGTTAATTAAAATAAAATATTATTTGCAAGAAAACAAAAACCTTTATTCTTTAATACTAGTTACTAAATAATTAACAGTTTTTTTTAAATTAAAATAATCAAAAGAAAAAATATAGCTTAAGGAGTAATTACGGGTGATTTTGAAAGTTAAAAAAACAGAGTGCATTATGGATGCTATCTGCTAAACGGCATCTAAAGTCCGTTGCAATGTACACAGCTACTGAAAATGCCCTCTCCGACTCAACACTGGGTGGCAGCAGTGTGTGCAAAAATATCCCCCTTGTTCCTCCACACTCAAATAGATCCATTTTTTTTATGACTTACTCTAATTTATCTCAACTCGTGGATACACGCAAAAAAGGACTTTTAGATACTCTCAGAGTCTCTTCTTATTCTCTTCCTCGTCACTAAGTGACGTATTAATTTGTGCAGCAGCAGCAAATAAATTCAAATCCTCTGCAATCATAGAAAGAGGCAAGTCATCTTCGTCTTCTGTGTTTGCTACTGTGGTATTAATTACTGTACCAGAAGTTGCGTCGTGTAGCGTTGCTGATTACTGCCACCCAATCCCGTCGATCTCGAACGGGATCTCGTCATATTATGCTTCGGGATTGATCCCGAAAAATGTCATGAGATCTCGCGAGATCGAGATCCCGCGAGATCGGGATTGCATTCCCTAGTTAGTACATAAATAACAGCAATTTTCGGTGTTCATCTAGCCCGTATATGAGATTTAGTGTCGCGTCATGTAAACGTTGTGTACCTTGCTTACAAATTCAATAACTTATGTATATATTGAGGGTAGGAAATTTGGTCCCCTTCATCCCAGGGGGTGAGTCCTTCCACCGATATTATTAATGTTTCCCTCTGCTATTTCAAGATGAAATTAATTATTTATTGAATTACATATGAATTTGACGTCGAGTTTGACATCGGAAGTATCAGAATTTGTAAATAATTTGCGGAAATAATGAAATTGTGCGAAGCCTTGTAATTTTGTAATCTTGTAATTTTTGTTGTCTTTTTGAATGTGAATACTAAACTATAGTAGCCACGAGGTATGTTGTGAATTGATGGAAGTTGGTAAGGAAAGGAGAGGAGAGGAAAAGGAAGGTTGGAGATGTACCTGGCTATAGTGGCTATTCAGACCTGGACTCTAAGCAAATCTGAAGTAATTGCAAGCCATGTATCGAATCTCTGTGGTATTCTTTTACCAGGGGGTTACTGAGGGTATCTTTCATTATTGAAATCTGTTTGTGGGTTCGACTTAAAATACTAAGAATTGATCAGGAATAAAAAGAATATAAATTATTGAATTTTGACAGAATTATTAATAATTCAAAAAAATATTTAAGATCCATATTGTTTGTCCCAATGTGATGTATTATAGAGGTTTCTAAAGCTTTATTAACCCTTCCTGCACTGCGATGTGTATGTAGTACACATTGCTTCTTACAATTTTAATTTCTCCGTAAATATGAAAAATTCGAGTTTCAGATTTTAGGTAATCCTCCGTTATACATTTATCTATTAAATTAAAAATTATTTTTTCCAATAATTAGTACCTATCGGGCACATTTGAGGTATTTTGTGAAAATCGGAACTAAATGTACCAACACAATCAAACGTATGGCATACTACAGCAGTGTGGGTGGGATGTTCAGCGTGCTTAGTAGTGCGACACTATCCACGTCTCACCAACTTCGCTATAAGTGAGTGCGAGAAGAGAGCCAAAAGTCACGTTTTTTCTTTCGATGCGCTATGTCGGGTGAATAGCAACCTGCACACATCCACTGCGAGACTTTCGGCAAGTGGCGTGGGACTCGGTCGCTCCGAAGTGAACGTGAGCGAGGCGCCAGTGCTAGCGAGCACCTTTAAAAAAAAGATTTGAAACTCTGACAAAACCGGGTAAAACCCACTAGTATAAGTATTTTAATTCACAAGTTTTTTTTCAATCCGTAAAACCTACTTAAATTATGTTATTTTTGTTTATTATCATTTCACAATTAACTCATCTTAAATAATATAGAGTTAATTAGGACTCAAATCCTGGATCTCTCGTCTTACCGGAACTCGGCCATTGGGTCCTATATTTTTCTGTTTTAAATTGTTCCATTTGTTGCTGAAATAAAATACATATTATGATTATTATTTACTCAAAGCATTAAGTACCAAGTAGACAGGCACCAAACCCGTATTCCACAAAGTTGCGAAGTTATTCGAAACAAAAGTTCTACTTGCAAATTAGAAATACGGGACTTGGCACCGCTCACCGCCGGGAATGAATAGAAACCAGGTTTTAATGAAATTGTAACATAACTGTGTGCAATGTAGCCCCTTGTTCCGCCATTACAGAGTTACCCCGCTGTTTACAAATTGGCGTAACTTCGACTGGCGCAAGTTTTGTTCTGAACTTGTTCTGATAATCAAACCCTTACCAATTATACAAGCTGCGACCAATAGTGAAACAATATATAATTGTTGTATGAATTTGAGATTCAGCTTGAAGATGGATGTGTGTAGTTATTCTAATTATATGGCGACCAAATTGAACAAATCGTATGTGCCTTATTATAAGGATGAATCCCAAACCTCTGAAGGTTTAAAATGAAGCTAATTTTAGGGGGGAAATAGGTGCAGGACGGCGTATTTTTAGTGATTTTCAAGATTTTTTTAAGTACAAATTCTTTACGCACGCTTGACTTGGGGAGTAAGCTGGTGAATGCGTGACGAGAGCGTTACGAAAAGTGTCAGGCGAGGCGAACGGAATTTGAGAGCGAGATATAAGTTAGTGAAGATAGAAAGAGTTACGTTTCGTGTATTACTGTAGGGGCAAGAGAGAGAGGTGGGAGCACCATTTTCTTTCTCTCTTTCTCTCTTAGCCAGTAAGATTTCGTATATCTAAGACACAGTGCAGGCCTATTGTCTGTATCACACTGTAGGAGCAAGAGAGAGCAGTGTGCGCGCACATTTTCTTTCTCTCTTCCTCTCATAGCAGTTTTACTTCAGTCGTGTGGTCTAAAGTATAATCTAAAATTTTCCTCAAAAAAAAACGGAGATATCAGCTGCCTCGCTTTGTCAAGTCGCCATCCGGCTGGGCAATTTGTGTAACTCCTGGAGGTCACAATTTTCACTTGAAATCAATTTTTCAAGAAAATTTACTTTTTTTCTAAGTCTTCCTTCTATTTGAAGGTCACTTCTCATAAAAAATTGAGAATTATTATTTTTTGAGGAATGTGAAAATTTTATGTGATTTTTTACCACTTTTTAGCACTTTGCAATAAAAAAGAGTAAACAAAGATACTATTTAGAATTGAAGTTTAAACAGAGCGCATTTATATAAAGAAACTATGTGCTGAGTTTGGTAACGATTGATCAAAAACTGTAGGAGCTAGAGGTTACACAAACTCTAAAAAAGGAATTTTGAGAAAAACGCGTTTGAAAATAAAAGTGGGAGTAAAATAGTAGTAGTTCGACCAAAGGACACTCACTCAAACGCTTTTAACTTTTAAACAGTTTGGAATTTTGGTTTGAAATTTTCAGAATATATTTTTGAATAGTTTTACTATTGATATTTGAAAGAAAAAAATATTTTTTAAGCCTCTTCACTTCCCCCTTGGAAAATGAGAACATGTTTTCGGAATTTTAACAGCTTTATTGTGTAATTAACGTTTGTTTATTTATTTACCCATTCATAATCGATTTTTACATATGTTCTCACTAAGATGAGAACATTTTAGTTTCCAAAACTAAGTTAATACGCAATTAACATACAATTAATTAAACATAAAATTTTAATCGGACTAAGGATAATTTGCATACATCGAAATGGTAACCCGACAGTTGATCCGCCGACAATTGGACCCCGGAAATGATATCTTCTTCTTAAAATTTAATATTTGTTTGTTCGTATTTTAAAATAATAATAATAATATTTGGATGATTTATATAGCGCCATTTTTGTGAAAAATCACCTCAAGGGCGCTGTACAAACTTACAATATATTTCTAAAATCTAGAAAACTACAAACTAGACAAACAATTAAAAACAACTTGTAGCTAAAAATTGCATCCACCGGTTCATACGAATATATATGTACAATGTCTCGACCAATGAACGCGATGCTGCCTAAAAATGTATACAGGACCATATTTACCTGGGAGATCGCTTGAAATTAACATTGTTTATTATCTATAAAGAAATTTAGATAGAGTTCGCACGCAGAGGACATTATTGTAAACACTTGTTACATATTTTTAATCCTGAAATATATTTTAATATTAGTATAGAATATATTAAATAGAAGGTCGCCGAGGGCCTGGTAGGAGACAAATGTCTTGGCTACGAAAAATACGAGAGTGGACCGGCATTGGAAGTGCGGAGGAGCTATTCCGGGCAGCACAATGTAGAGAGACATTTTCCAGGGTGATCGCCAACGTCGGGGGGACCCGATAGGGCACACGAAGAAGAAGAAGAAGATGTAATGTATTCCTTAATGAGTGAATCAGGGAAATCAAAAGCAACATTTTATGGTGGGCGGTACAAGGATTTGATCTTCCTAGATGTGATTCACCAAGAGACAGATTGATGTGTAAAGATTCAAGTAATTTGCTTCAATTATATTCGCTTATCGATTCAATTATACGCTACCATACCATTCATCCGATTGCGATGAAACTTTGGTGATTTGTTGTGCGTATGCCCGCGAAGGTTATAGGCTATATATAATGGTAAGTTATGGCGTTATGAAATTTGTAAAAACGAATATGTGTGTATTTCATATATTTTAGCGGCAGGGAGGGAAGGCAGGAGGGAGAGGGTAACGAAGGAGGTGGGGTTCAAGGGAGGGGTGACAAGGATAGGGGAAGGGGACCCAAGAGGGGAACGGGAACGCCTGGAAAAGGATATGAAGAGATAAACAGAAACAATGTATTTCTTTGAATGGCATTGCAACGCATGCCGGGTACCAGCTAGTTTACTATAAAATTATTGTGCAATATTTACCAATTTCAAACGAACAATCGAATTTTTTAAAAAAGTTGGTAAAAATATCAAAAGAATTTTTATACAGCGTCGATGTTTTGTACTTACGCGCTGGTATACACAGTGTATAGACAAGCAAATTTTTCCTTGATGTATTTGAAAGAAAATATGTTTTATATTTTGTTATACGACGGTAATCCTCTCTGCAAATCCCTTCGGAGTCACTTAGTTATATTTTGTGTATTTAGGTTTACCGTATTGGTATACCATATTATATATCCGAGTCAACTGTCGGTGGATTAGCTGTCATAGAACCCATCGAAATAAAGATTCTAAAACAAACAAACGAAATAGAACTTTTTTTTTTTTATAAAAGTCCACTGAAATTTCAAATAATACAAAGAGAGGCAAGAGACACAAGAGGTTCCAGAGACATAAACAGAGACGCAAATAATAAGTAATATAATTAGCTCAACATATTTTTCAGCAAAGGCAGAATTTTTTTTGAACCCTTATAAATTATCGACGACATGATAAAATCATTTATTGCGTAGATGAACACCCCGCGGAGCCCTTAGCAGTAGAATTGGGAGGTCGTGTGTTTGACATGTATGCAAATCGATTCAATCCTTCAGACATGTTTACCTACCCGTCCCAAAGATGTCGACGCGCTACGGTGAAATTTCTCACGGAACTTAGCGCTTGCAATGCTTCTGGGGTATTTTTGAGGTTGTCGTTAAAACCAATATCATTTTATAAAGTGTTTCAAATCACCTTCAGATATTGATACGTATAAATAATATATTTTTTATGTCAAACTAGCGAGTTCTCGGCGTGCGTTGCTACGCTACTTAATAAAGAAATTGATTTTTTCCTGCGTGTCATTTCCCATTCAACCCGTTCCCCTTCCGCCTCCCCTTCCTCTCCCGCGTCCCCTTCCCATCACGCGTTTCCACTCCGCCTTCCACCTACCAATGCCCTTCTCCCGCTTCCCCAGTCTCGCGAACTTAGTCCCGGTGCATTCAGTTTTCAAACAGCTCGCTTGCCATTTTGCAATTTTTAAACAAATTTCATAATGCCAGGGCTCACCAATATATATATATAAAAACCTTCGCGGGCACGCTAACAACAACTCAACAAAGTTTCATCGCAATCGGATGAACGGCTTAGCAACGCATAATTTCATGATGCCAGAGCTCACTATTATACATAGAAACCATTGAGGGCACGCACCCATCAAATCCCCAAAGTTTCATCGCAATCGGATGAATGTTTAACGCATAATTTGATGATGCCAAAGCTCACTATTATACATAGAAACCATTGAGGGCACGCACCCATCAAATCCCCAAAGTTTCATCGCAATCGGATGAATGTTTAACGCATAATTTGATGATGCCAAAGCTCACTATTATACATAGAAACCATTGAGGGCACGCACCCATCAAATCCCCAAAGTTTCATCGCAATCGGATGAATGTTTAACGCTTAATTTGATGATGCCAAAGCTCACTATTATAAATAGAAACCATTGAGGGCACGCACCCATCAAATCCCCAAAGTTTCATCGCAATCGGATGAATGTTTAACGCATAATTTGATGATGCCAAAGCTCACTATTATAAATAGAAACCATTGAGGGCACGCACCCATCAAATCCCCAAAGTTTCATCGCAATCGGATGAATGTTTAACGCATAATTTGATGATGCCAAAGCTCACTATTATAAATAGAAACCATTGAGGGCACGCACCCATCAAATCCCCAAAGTTTCATCGCAATCGGATGAATGGTTAACGCATAATTTCATGATGCCAGATCTTACTATGTACGGGCTTTTTACACTGTGATATTAGTTTCTGTAACTGTGCATTGATGGCTCTGGTGATAGAGTAAGTAATTAGTCGGTAAAGTAGGTTTCCAGTTCTTCAGTTGAAATAGGCCTACGAGGCTTTTTCAAGGTCAAAGAGACTTTTACATTACTAGAGAACGGACATTAATTTCCTGGCAGTCCAATACACCATTCACCATTATAAAAAGTAATTGTCTCGATAGCATTTAGTTCCGCTTGAATCTTGCAATTATACAAAAAGATAGCAGCCAATAAAATATGCGTTACGAAAATGAAGATAATGTAGTTAGTTCTAGGTCGAAGAATGATACATTTAAATACGACCGAATAGGATAGGGACACATTAGCTCAGTTGGTAGAACACTGACCCGGCAAGTCATAGGTCCTGAGTTCGAGTCCTAGATGTGACTATATCTTTTTTTGATTTTTCAGTTTCAGATTTTCGATTGAGTTTCGCTAATATTGTCTTCATGAATTAAACAATATTCCATCACCTACATTTTAATAAACGAATTAATTTACAATTTTATTCTCTTTTACAAATAATCTTACCAAGTAGCCTCACATCCTTTATTTTCAAATTCCGGATGCAATTCGTGGTGAATTTAATTTTGTGCATATCATTTAAACTGGGTGCAACCAACTGAGGGCAAAGAAGATAGAATAAACTACGTGAGGTACCGCGGGATAGGAACTACGTGGTGGTAGGAAATAGAAGCTAGGGGTAGGAACTGGTAGGTAGGGGAATAAGGTATGGAATGGGTTGTGGCGCGTTTACCGAGGTTAACATGATTTATTATTCTAGTTGTCAGATTTGCATTTCTGTCTGGATGCTGAGCAATTTCCATAGTTTAAACAGGAAAACAGGTGTAGGTGTCTATTGCTTTTCATTTGCATTACTGAAGAGCAGGGTGTTTATTGATGCGTTGCATTTATGACCCACGATGATCATATATTAAGAATTCCAAAAATTGTTTTTTTTGCAAAGCGGATCCAAGCCTAAATACGTCTTGGATGATTTTTATTTTGTTTCCATAATAAACTTTATCTTTCAACAATGCATTTTTTTTTTATAAGATGTATAACCCACCATCAAATTATTGTTCGAGTTTTTTTCTAAATATATGGTGTCGAAAAAAATCGACTGTGGTTTGGTAACTCTTCAAGCCACAAAATGATAACTTTGCAGGAGACGATGAAAACGAATATTTTCAAACTCGTAGAACTAATTAAAATCAAAGTTTATGAGAAAGTGGTTTTTTGTTTTACAAAATTCTAATGTAAAATTTCCCAATTCCATTTATGATCATGAGAGATTTGAGGGTTAAGTAGGTTTCATCTATGGTTTTATCGAAAACTTTATCTTAAATCATTTGCATAACCCTCTAACACATCGTTTTTTTTAATAAACCAATAAGACAAATAATATAAGGCTGATGTAAGCGTAATGAATAAGATCGAGAAAGGGTCGATCAGATGATTAGGACACGTGAAGAGGAATGAAGGAAACAGAACAACTCCGTGTGGCACTATTAAGTTAATCAAATACTTATCTGTATTATGAACGTGAATGGATAGTGTGTGCCAGGATATAGTCGTGTGGCAGTTCATCCCCTCTGCCTACCCCTGCGGGGAAACTGCGTGACGATTAGTTGGTTAATTAGGATGGGGCTACAAGAATACCCGGGTAAATGACCAAAAAGTTAAAACCTACAGCAAAAGATATTTCATTTATTTTATTTTACTTAATGAGGTACATAAGGGTAGCACTCAGCTGGGAGAATTTCCCGCAAAAGTAATTTCCATTATCCTTTAAATGGATAATTGTAATTATGTTCTTCCTTACCTGAGGGAAAATAAATGTGGAAGGTAATATTCTCAAAAAATATAACTAAGCCTAATTTTAAATTGTGAGTACCTACTTCCAACAGATTTTTTTGGACTATTCCCTTGTCTTCACTGAAGAGGTAGACCAATGGAAATATATTTTGAATGTGTCTCTGAGCCCGAAGTAAGGAAAATTTTACCTTACTTCGTGTAAAAATAATCAACTATTTTCAAATACGGAAAATATTTCTTGAAAAGGGAATCAATTTTAAATTTTACCAAGCATTTTTTTTTAAATTTAGCTTGTTAATGTACATTTTATGTCTAATCCAAAACTATTTATTCGAGGCAAGAAAGTTTTGGTTTTAATTTTGTTTACTGAAGTAAATTGCCTCTAAACTATAAGAAATAAACACATTTTTCAACAGCTCTTGCGCCACCTAATTGTAATTTTTTTGTTTTTAAATTTCATAATGCTATATAAAGAAAACTTTGCGGGTGTGCGCACAACAAAACACCAAGGTTTCATCGCAATCGTTTAAATTGTTTAGGAACGCACACGGGACAAACAATGAAACAAACAAACAATGAAACAAACAAACAATGAAACAATTTATGTACGAGTATTATATTTCTTGAAACCTATCTTAAAATTTAAAATTCAAAACATCCAGACACAACCTAGGAAAATTGTTTTTTGCTTCTTTAAACTTGGGGAGTTCATTGAACATTTTAAAACTGGTCTTGGTCAATCTTTGGCCTAGGAGTCTGAAGGACTTATAATTTTTTTATTGGCGATATAATTTTTCTTCCCAATCGGTTTACATTACACATCTAGTAATTTTCTGTTCAGTGACTATAGAAAGTCTTTATACATGAAATAATATCTTGAAGCAGCGAAAGGCTCTTGATTGATCGATATATTGGGCTCTTCTTAAAAAAAAATTATGACTAAGTAAATAATATAATAAATCAACTTACATTTGTTACTTTCTGTCGGTTTGTAGCTTATTTTAATATTGTTTGGGGAATACCTTTCAAGTAGTATAAATTATTAACGTAAACATATTAAGTACCTAGTATTAAGTAAACAATATCATGATGAAGATCATTAAAAATATATGAAGCAACACCGACCTTCTACTAACTGTGGTGATGAAGGAACGAGTTCATTGTAAAATATTAATTATTCCTTTATTGGTTCTCGAATAGCGGCAGAAGTTGAAGAAACTTTCCGACCACCCTGTTCGCCAGTTGTTAGCTACAGGATGTTTAAACGAGGCTTAAGCTTTTAAACTCAAACAATGGGGAATATGAACATTCCCTCCTCCCCCCGCGGGGGGAACGATCGCAATATGGAAAACCATTGGTATTGTAATCGAAAAGGGAGAACTCTTTGTGTCAGAAGATTACGGAAAATCTAGTTCGGTTTCCGCTATTTGAATGTCTGATCATGACTTTATCAAACTTAACGGATTATTATCTATTTTGGAAAATAATTACATTGCGATGGAACATTTATCTTCTTTTTTATACAAAGGAGAGTGTCTGCGGCGGACGGCTAGCTGCGTGGTGGATAACGGACAGTTTTATTCCGAGATTGATGAAATTTTGCAAACATGGTCTTCAAAACAACAGAAAGGTCACTGCCTACATAATGTATGCAGGGACATTGGAGGATCTATATTCGTTTAAAAATAAATGTAGCTTCCCTTTTACAAAAAAAAATAGTCCTAACGTGTGCGGCTAGGGAGGTTAAACAATCAGTTTCCTCACACAGCCGTTGGAAAAGTAGTGGGTCCCCTCCAATGTCTACATAATGTTATTTCCTGAGGAAATTCCCAAAGGCCTGGGTTGAGAGATGGCCTGTTCTTAGAGTCGCAGATTTGCAGTAAAATCAATTAGGTAACCGGTGTATTTTGCTTCTGAATCCTCGGACACTCTATTTATAACTACTTTACTTTTGTTGCTTGGACTATGTCTTATGTGTTTTGTGTTTATTGTATATTTGTGTTTATATGTTTTGTGTTTTTTTTTAATTTTATTTAAAATTACAGATTTGCCTTGCGAATTGTTTTGCTAATGATATTAATGTAACCTACATATATATTTATGTCATGTTCATTCTATTTTGATTATTTTTAACTGTTTTTCATTCTTTATTGGATGAACTGAACTCAAATTTTTTATTTTATTTTTTATTTATCCCCAATGCACACCCCCGTGCTGAACCTCGTTCCTCCTTAGTTAGACATGTTTTTCTTGCAGATCTATCTCAAATTTATTTGCGCCACCCCCAATAATGTGTGAAGGCTTGAAACTTGCCTTAAACGGCCTTAAATTTTTTTGTCCTGCCTCCGACTACTCAACGCTGAATGTTTTCTTTAAGGTATTCAGGTATTTTACCTCTATTATTCAACTGACTTTCTTTGAGGCTTCACTGGGTGGTTGGCTAAGAGAAACGGATGCTGGGTGTGGTTTATATCAGGCTGGATGCAATTTACATTTTTTATTGGTACATGTCAAATGATTTGAGACTTAATTGTTTATCGTATGTTCTCTATCTATTTATACAGATGCTTACAGGGTTTTCACATGATGCATCATGAGCTTCTTGAACCAGTTTTTTTTCTATTAAGCACTTGCATGCTGCTTTCTAACAAGGTATGCAGAGACACTGGATGTCTAGATTTTTTCAAAATAAATAAATAAAGTTTAACCAAAAAAATACGGTTGAAGCCATTTCGTGAGCAATTTGAGATGTTATGGGTTTAAATCCTGGTGTGTACGTTTTGTGATACTTTTCATCCTTCTTCCTCATCGCCTTTTCCATTCCTCACTCCCTTCAGCCTTACAAAATTCTCTAATCATAGATGCCATAGTTTCATTGTTTCCAGCCAGTTGGGAGCCGTTGGGATTCTTATGCGGTAACGCAAGATATTATAAAACAGGCTTCCAACTTCTTGAACAGATACACAATACACACATTTCAATCAAGACGCAACAAAATTATTACCATTACAAGTTTTACTGACAGTCAATCAATTATATGGTATTGTGTTCACATTAATCAAAAGCGGTAATATCTTCCCACATTGCGTTAAATTGGGTGCAGTTAAAGTAAAACCCCACCCTTAATAATATCGTCAAATAGTGTTTTATATGCTCCCCATAAATGGAAAATACCATCCACGGTTTTATGTCTCGGGATAGGCATCAAATTGGAATTGAAACGTCCTCGGGCAGGAGGACTAATGGTGATAAACGTTGGTAGCCACTTTATGGGGTTCCGCACAGTTTTATCTTCGAAAAGCTCTAACTGTGGGGTTTAAGAAGTAATGTCGATTCGTTTAACCAACTATTTTCACATCATTTATATTAACTAATACATACGGCGCACAGTTAGTAATTTTGACTGTCTAGCGTAACTTTATTATTTTAGTTTTTTTTGGGACATTACAAATTAATTATCATTATATGAAAAATTGTTAAAAATATATATTACGCGATTCAATCTGGAACAGTCGTTTTTAATACTCAGCAATCTAAATATAAAAAAATTAGTTTTCGTATGTTTGCGTTCGCAAATCTCGGAATGTAATCGATAGATTGACTCAAATTTTTTACAGAACATTGAATTTTAGCAGAAGAGTGTTTGTACATATGGTAATGAGTGTTTCGGTAATGGTAAGCTCTGGCGTTATGAAATTTGTATATTTCGATCTCTATATATCAAAAATCGCCTTGGTGCTGAAAAAATTTAAAGTTGTTAAAGTAAACCCTGAATACATCACAAAACTAAAATTAATTTGACAGAAAACGAAAAATTTTGCCGGATACATTTTTAAAAGTCTCGATGAATTCTAAACTTAAAGAAAAAATACGTTTTAATACGTAAAATACAAGTCAAATAGTTAGGATAATCACCTGATTTCCTAGAATCCATCATAAAGGTTCAGAAAAATTCGCTTTGAGGTAGTGAGTATTTGCGACGCGATGGTGCAATACGTCGCAAGCAGTTAAAATGTTTTTTTTTTTAAATTCTAAGATTAGGCATTTAGGTACCCAATTAAAATTAAATGAAATTTAGAAAATACCTTGGGTTTTATTATAAAGTCACGCTAGATACCTCAAATTATTAACTGTGCGGCGCGAAGAAGATGCTATAATTTTGTAAAGATGTGGCTTTAAAGATTACTTCTAACTACGCCTTTTCGAAGCTTCCGAAGTTGTTAAATTTTTTTCTTTCAAAGCTTTTCTTAAGCTTTCTTAGTAGTAAGTTTTATGTCTGTGTTAGCTATTTAAACAGTGCCGATGACCAACGTTCAAGTAGTCTAGGGCTTGGAGGCGGTTGACCAGGACACACTGAACCCCAGTTTCCCACCCACCCCTTAAACCCTTTACCTTCTCAAAACTCACCTCCCCTTCCTTTCCTTAAAAAAACCCTCCACACAGCATCCCCAAAGATGATATAGGTCCTGAAGGAAATAATACTACATTATTGATTATTTAAGTTTCCTTCATTTTTATCTTTATAATGTTTGCCCGGCGAGCTTTACACAGGCTCAGAAAAGGGGATTGGGTAGATTTTAAAATCTCATGTCGCCTTTTTCGTATTTCGAAGATCGAGTGTGCAAAATTTCACACAGAATTTTAATGAATCGGTGATGCGCTCGCTTCTCCCTCCCTAGTTTAGGGCTACCTTACAGTATCCATAATCAGGGTAGATGTGCAGTATATATATAAACTTTCAAGTCTATATTTATCCAAATTGATCTGATGCTGTTCTACAGCCAATTCTTGTTAATATAATATTAACAATACATGAAATTGCTTCTTGGAAATGCTGTTCAAAGCAGGATACCAAGAAGCAAGGAGTAATTATTCATTGGTAGATCGAATCCATTAATTGTATATACCAAATATCTCTCTACAGCTTAATCAATTAACGATGTAGACAACCTTAATTCAACGTAATAATAACAGTATTATATACGTACAACAGTAATGTGACGACCGGGTAATTTGCTTGGATATTGTAACTTGTTGTCTAATAATAATAATGTATCTGCGATTAAATGTGCGAGACTCATTTCAGCAATAATATTTCAAACAATGTGCATTTACCTCATTAGCCTAACTTATGTATGTATTAATATAATAAAACAAATATAAACTTACTAGCTGGATTACCCGGCTTCGCTCAGGACAACATTCGAGAGTGTTCTGGAATGTTCCACAATTTATTTTATTTATTTATAGCGGACCCCACAGACGTTGTCCTGTACACAACTGTCGGGACAAACTAAAATTAAAATAGAATAATATTGAATATCTGATACTGCAACAACTCCTTAGAAATAAAAAATTAATTAAAAGAACATTTTCCAGTGGATCAAATTGTAAATCTAAACCATTCTCGAATCCTCCTGAACCCACACAAAAAAAAATCATCAAAATCGGTCCAGCCGTTTAGGAGGAGTTCAGTGACATACACACGAACAGAAGAAATATATATATATATATATTAAGATATCCACTTAATTTATTTGTGGCCGTAACCAGTTTCAGCCTATTAAGGCCATCTTCAGACTGATACAAATGCTTCTTAATGTAGAGTTTATACACATAACATTTGGGGAAATAAGTTTAAAGAGAATGAAACGACCGGTTTTGGTTGATTTCAACCTTCTTCAGGACAATAAACATATTAACTAAATTACAGTACAGAGTTAAGATTAAGGGGTAAACACAATAGAGAGAGCATACGAGAGAGGGAGAGAGCATCAGAGACTGGTTGGTGGAGGTGTAGGAGGAGGAGTAAAAGAAAGGTGGAGGTTACATAGGGAGAAAGGGAACAACAAATTTGGCAACTATTTTCCGTTGATTTTGATATTTCTAATGCTTCTAATCCTTAGGATGGATTGTTTCGCAGAATTTGAACAATTCATCAAATTTCAAAGTTCTGAAATTTCAGGTTCAAAATTCAGGTTCTGTGAAAGTTCTTTTCAAATTCTGTTATTGTGTCATTATCGTCAGTTGTTTCGCATAACTGCAATGATAACAGAATTTGTAAAGGAATTCCCAAATCGTAAAGGTATAGAAATGAAAACAATATCGGTATCATAGTTACAAATACAGTTGTTTTTCTAGATCTAGTTTAATTAAATATACAATTGATAATTTAATAACCACCATCGGGACCATCACGGTTCTACAATTCTAAATCCCATTGTGAAATTTGGACTCTTCCACAAATTTATTGTACTCCTTTGGCTACGGTTCTCTCTACTATCTTCTACACCAGTTCATCTCTTTCTCGGTCTGCCTCTGAGTCATTCCCACTGTAACGGATACCCATTTTTTCTGTGACCTGTCAACTGGAAACCTTTCCACATCGTAGTATTTGAATCTAACTCAATTTTATTTTAATTCAACTAAACCTATGCCGCTGGGTAGGGACACTCGGCAAAAATGGACGATTTCAGACCACCAAAAATGTTTCTCCATTGTTTGGTTTAGAAATAAGAATATTATGCTTAATTCAAACCGGGAAGTCCTTCATCTTATTCCTACCACTTCCTAATCTTGCTGGAAGAGTATTTGAAATTTGGAACAATGGCAAGAAAAATGGTGTCAATTGGAGTGCAAATTTTGAAAACAGAAGAAGTTTTGAAACTACCTTGGAATCAAGTTGTAAGTGTTTTTCGTGTACACAAACTCGTTTTTAACTAAAAAGATGGAATTCGAACATCTCTTGGACTAATTCGTTTTGGTGTGGCGATAATTACCTTGAGGTACCGCGGTGAAATTACGTAACTACATAACGGTTGTCGCGTGCTCCTTTGCAGAGATACAATGGTAAGTGATGGTTATCCCTTTTCCTTGCATACTTTGTTTTTCCTACGCATACTGATTATTGACCAGATTCGTATATCCAGGTACTTCCCCACCTTTCTTTTTCATATCTCTTTCCTCTGAGTGTCGCAACATACCCCATTTATTGAGGATCCTATAGTCCCACTGGCTTCGTACATTTGGCACTTTTTATTTATTTATTTATTAACGCCCTTATTCGGGGCTTTCACAAATGAATATTAAGAAATGTAAAGTATTTATTGTGTATAACTGAATTGCCTAAGTAACAATATTTTATATTTGTTTAAAGATAAATTGAAGATGTCCACTGACTTGGTATAATTATTTCCCTCCATAAGTATTCTGGGCAAAGAGGAATACATATGGTAGTTTTTCCCGGAATTTCTACACTGAAATAAATCCTGACTTTGAAGCTTATCAGTTCAAGCAGTACCGGACTAAATCATTTAGAATTTTATATAAAAATACAAAGACAGTGAAAATTCTTCTGATAATTTGACCAGATTTATATAATTAAACAGAGTATTATGGTTCAACATAATTGCTGGAACACCCATTTTAAAATTTATAAAACGTAAGAATTTGTTTTGTATTCTTTCAACAGCTTGTTAATGAGTATTATAATGTGGATTCCAGACGGGAGAATTGTACTCAAGCTGACTTCTAACGTAAGCAAAATATAACAGTTTAATACACTTTATGGTTAAAATTTATAAATTTGAAGAGTATATTCACATAAAAAGGAGACAGCCAGAGACAAGAGGCGTTTTTCAAAGGTTACTGTTGAGTGATTTTTAATAACTTTCCATGAAAGTTTTCGAAATCCAGTACGAAATTTAGCATGACGAAGCATTGTCTTCACACCATTTTTTTTAACTAGTGTACTCTCAAAATGGAAGTTTGGGCACGCAATGTAGTTGTTAGCTCATAAATTTTACATAGCCGACTTGGCAATAAACTAAATTCCATTTGTTTTCATGTATTTTCCTGATTTATACAAAAATTAAACTTATGTTCACATAGTGTTTACATAATATCGTATATGCACGAACAGCCGGTTGGTATTTCAGGGTTCTGCCGGAGTAACTTTTTTCTTTAAACAAAGGCTCACATTAATGCGAAATAATGTGGTTAATTTGAGCAAAGCACGCGATTTGCAGCATATTTCCTTTGTCTTCCCACCCGCAGTAGAGTTACGAACCTCTACCCCCCGTTCAGACTTGTTCAGAGTGTTGTAATTATGTCAAATATTTGATGATTTATTGGCATTGAGAACTAAAGTGGCACAAGTAAAATATTTATTACAAAAAAGTTATTTTAATGTTTAAAATGATCGATGTTAAAAGGTTTTTCATTGTTGACTTATTAGGAAAGTATTTTGTGGTTATTTGAAAATATGCTAAAACGAACTGCATGTTCGGCTTAGTATTTGATCAATGTCAGCAGGGCATTGATCTTGTCTGAATCTTAGTAGAAGATAGACCGCCACACAACTCTCCTGACACTAAAGCCAAAATAGAAAAAAGAGAGATACGTAAATGTGAATGTTAAAAACAATGATGCTAAAATTGTGAAAATGTTTAATAAAACACGATTCAAATACGTTCTTAGATTTTCAGGGCCAAAAGTATTTATGTTATTTGTTTTTGGGGTGTTATGCCGTGTTGCGCTACCTCCTTCTTTAGCCAACTTTTTGGACAGCGTTACAGTGTCCATCATCTGCCCTGATGTGTGTTATGCCGTGTTGCGCTACCTCCTTCTTTAGCCAACTTTTTGGACAGCGTTACAGTGTCCATCATCTGCCCTGATGATGGACACTTTAACGCTTTCCGAAACGTTGGTTAAATAAGGAGGTAGCGCAACACGGCATAACACACCAAAAACAAATAACGAAAAAACAAAAAACGACTCGTTTATTCGTATTTTTACTTCATCTCATAGTTTGTTTTTCGTCTCTTAAGTATGTACTCTTCTATTATTTTGACTTTTAACTTGGCCCGATTCAGATATTTGATTCATTTGATCATGCCGTGTATTCCTCGGGCGTCTCGACCTTTTTACCATTCACTTCCGTGGTGCGCAATCTCCTTACATTCCTTTCTTCGTTCATTTGCTCCACATGCCCAAACCGTTTAAGCATACCTTTCTTAATCTTATCTGTTACGCTTATGTTGCATTCTTTCCAGATTTCTTAATAAACACGGTTTTTTTAACATGGTCATACATGGTTTTAACAAACGTACACCTCAGAGATCTCATTTTTATTTTCAACTTTCCTCTGCCAGTTCTCTGCTCCACTGCCAGGGATGGTATCAACATTCCATTGTGGACTGCTAGCTTTGCTTCGTTGTACTTTTTTTTTCAAGAAGCTCTAAGAGATTCCTATATTTTCATTCAAAATCTTTATAAACCTTTCCATTTCTTCCCACAATTATTTCTAATTTTGAAACCTTTAGTTCTTTATTTACAAAACTGTTTTTATATGAATACCGCACAAGAGTCCCAACTGCTCCCGTCTGGAGGCAAGTGAGACTATGGCATCTCCAATCGGGGTACGTTGTGAGGCTGAAGGTAGTTGGGAGGGAAAGGAGATGAGTAGAGAAAGGTGGGGAAGTACCTGGCTATTCGGATCTGCTCACCAAACACGGCTAAAGCCATTTCGAGCAACGTTTCTAAATGGTGGTCTTACACCAGGGCGATACTGAGTATCTTCCACTCTGGAACGTGCCGCAAATATACTGTATATTATTTTAAATGATTTAATTGTGAAATAACACTAATTAATCAAATAAAATTTATTCGCCACGCCGAGATTCGATCCCACGACCTTCGGATTGCGAGTCAAGAACCTTACCTCTAGACTACGCCGGCCGTCAATGTACACCTGTACGGGCTTTTATACAGCAATCACGAAGTATGCCATTTTAAATTATCGCATACAGAAGTTCTGTATGCGATAATTTAAAATTACAGAACCCACGCAGAAGAATAGAACTGTGCTAATATTGATAATTATTATTGAGGTTTGTTATTATAGCCCTCTTTTCACTACATTCCATGATGAGCCAATCTACTATATTCCCGAAATTTTAATATGACTTCTTTTAATGGATTGAAACATCGTTATAACTTTATTCCACTTTATTTTACATCCCACACTTATTTTGGTGAAATTGAAAATACGCTGCACGTTTACGTAGGATAGCCACATTTTTGATGATTTTTTTTTTGTTTCCATAATAAATTTAAACTTTCAATAAAATAATATTTTTTTGAATAAGAAAATAAATAAGCAAAATACCATGCTAAAAGTAACAATGTATGCAGTAGTCCAGGCAACGAAGGAAAAATAGAGGAAATAATTCATGTAGAAGCCAATTTTGGCACATTTGTAGAGGAAGGTGTCCTTAACAACATACTAAAAGTACCGGGGGGTGGGGGTGGAGCTAAGGGTGGGGGGGGTCTCCAATGAACCGTTCTCTTCAACTTTGTCTGGAGTAAGTTCCTCCATGTTAGTCAGCATAGTCAAGATCTCTCTCTTCTCTTCCATTTCATTTTCAACAATAAACATTTAATATTAAACAATTGACATTTCGTTTTTATCAATAAACATTTCATTTTTATCAATAAACATTTCATTTTTAGCAATAAAACCAATTTTTTAAAATAATTTTACATTTTTCCCCCTCCATATTTCCTTAAAAATTGATCCTTACAAAAAAATTTAAGAATTTTTTTTTGTAGAGAATTTTATGTAAATAATTTAGTACCTGAACATTGTTTCACTAGAGGCAGTAGTTTTTGAGTTATTAACAAAAAACTGAAAAAAGGGACCTTTAGAGACCCTCCTCCACCCTTAGCTCCACCCCCACACCCCGGTACTTTTAGTATGTTGTTAAGGACACCTTCTCTACAAATGTGCCAAAATTGGCTTCTACATGAATTATTTCCGATATTCGGTCTTTTTTGGTCTTCGTTGCCTGGACTACAGGGTGTCCGGGAGTAAAATACATTTACTTCAGAAGGTTATTCTGCATGGTGGTAGGAGTAATTCGGAATTAGCCGAAACAGTCAAACACCGGATGCCGCACTGGTAGCCAATACCGGAATCAGCTCCCTACTATTGCTGACGACATCGCGAGATTAACAACACAGGAGGGACTACAAGAATGAATCAACCAATTCAACGAAGAGTGCACGGCGGCGGGAATGAAGATGAGTACCTCAAAAACAGAGGTTATGGTTATAGGAAGGGACTCAGTTGAAACAGATGGACAGATTCAAATACCTCGGGATTGGATTCTTCAGCGATGGACGGCAAGACGGAGAAATTGATCTAAGAATTAGTGCGACAAGCGTTGTTCAAAACGGTATACCGCCCGACGCTCACTTACAGCCACCAGACATGGATGCTAAACGAACAAACACGCTCTAGAGTCGAAGCTGCCGAAATGAGGTACTTGAGGAGTTGCAGGGGTTACGAAATGGGATCATATAAGAAATTCGACGATCCGAGACGATCTAAACATTGAACCACTGCTATTCTTCATAGAAAAATCGCAACTGATATTCTTCATGCAAAAATCGCAACTTGGGCATGTACTAAGAATGTCGAATGAATGTCGAATTCCGAGGAAAATACTAAGTGCAATTCCAGTGAGCCTCCCCAGACACGGTTTGGCGAGGAGAGGATGGGACTGCCATGGACGGAGGCCGAACAATCAGCACAAGATAGGGACGTGTGGAGGAGCTTTATCGATGCGATGGGTCCCCGACCCGAATAGGATAAGGAGAAGAAGATGATTATGATGAATAATACATTAATAAGCACAACCATTTTTACCGTGTTGGGCTTCGAAAACTATTTTGTACGAAACCATTGACAGTGAAATTCCCAAACTAATGTCTGAAAGGTTACCCCAAAAGCCTCAATGGTTAAACTTGATATTTAAACTAAAAAACTAAAAAATCACTTTGCAAACGGATTACTTCTTTTAAAATTAATAAAAAGCAACAATGAGTGCTAATGCGAATAATGATAAACATTAAACTGCAGTGTAATTTAACATTCGAGGATTTTCAAAATCACTCGTAATATTATATAAAGCGGCGCATGACGGCTTTTACTGAAAGTTTTCAGTTGTACTGGAAGAAAATATGGGCATAAAATCTACTGAAAATGGTTGCACGGAATTTAAAGAGTTCCACAGAACAATCCCCTGAAGAAATAAATATTACCATAAGAGGTAACTGGAAAAGGAAAACGATTCAAGTGCCAAAAGTTACAAAGATGAATAAATGAATAAATAATTAAAATAAATAGATCTATCGTTAAGATGAATGTGAGGGGAATTTTTTTGTTGTATGTGATTACCGCACAGGAGTCCTGATTACCCGGGGACAGTGGGACTAAAGTCGCCTCCAAACCCGTCCGAGGGAAGGGTTCAAACAATGATCTTCAGTTCAGACTACAAAAATTTTAATATTTTCAATTTTATTTATTGTGAACGCTGTTCGGCTTACAAGGCCATTTTCAAACTGTGGCTAGACCACTTTGAGATGACTTTTTTTTTGTTTTATTTAATATAGATATATAAATGTACAGTAATGTTATAAAAATTACATATCGTTACAGAATATATTTAAAATTGCAATCTCACCAAAGAAGAAGCTAGTTTTTGTGCTTGATGAGCGAGTTACACTAATTATAACGGAAATAGAATAGGTAAGTATATAATAGGAACAATTAGAACTTCTTCTGTAGGTGTACATACATAGGATTCGGTTACATACTAAAATATTGAGCACTAGAGTTATTAGAAAAATCTAGATAAAATAGAGATGAACATAGACTGATAATAAATATAAAGAAAGAGAAAAATGGGCAATGATTTAGTTCATTATTCCTGGTGAAGTATAACTTCAGTTTGAGTTTCAGTTTATTGATATCGTTAATTTTTTTTTTATTTCAATCAGAAGGTTGTTGAAATACTTCATTCCTAAATTTATTTAATTGTTTTGCTTTGTTTGGTATTAAATTTTGGTACTTTGATGTTGTCTTGATATCTTTTTGATTGGTGGGTTTCAAATTTTTTGATGGTATTATCTTTGTAAATTTGGATAATTTCATTTTTTTAAGATATTCTCTACTCGAGGCACCGCGAAATCTGCGAAAAGCGTTTTTGTTGGATATGTGGAGGGTTTCTTCAGGATTACTTTGATGATTAGCTTCTGGATCACTTTGATCGGGGTTAGAATATTGTTGTATGACCCCCCCATCCAATAATTCCATATTGAATTAATGACTGGATTAGTGCATAGTATACTCTTTTTAGGTTGTTGAGTTTAAAAATATTTCTTAATCTTATGAATATATATACACACTTTCTGATACGCTTAACCAATTCACAGATATGGCTCTTCTTTATATGATTCTACTCGTATTTACCCCCGCACCATTTCAATTGAGAAGAACCCTTAATCAGCATCAGTAAATGTTTCTGTTTAACATGCCAACATCATATTTTTGGCGACCGTTCTGCCATCGGGAAATAATATTGTAAATGTCTCACAATTAAATATCCATTTAAAAAGATTGGTTGTTAGAAACTGGATAAAATTTTTAATATAACTGATCTGGCAACTTAAAAATATTTTACTAACTTACCAAAAGACATTTGTTACTTGTTAAATTAAATCATTCAATATGTAATCATCGTCATCATCACTCTTGGATCCAAGAGTCTTCCTCCACTCATCTCAGTTTTGTGCCAGCTCTCAAATACAGATATTACACCAAGCATTATATAACACCACGCAAAGCGCAATCGAACGGTATTAATACGGTAACGTCTGCGTGGTTGAATTTCAGAACCTAGTTTTGAGTGCGTGTTGACGCAACGCCGTACGCGTCGCGCTACAAATAACCTCTGTATACGTGGAATTTCAAATAAAACTACCGTTGAAATTCGGTTTTCTATTCAAGAATTCGTCACAAGATGTCGCCACTCCCGTCTAAGTAAGTCATGTTCAAGAGTACTACAAATTTGTGAATCTGGAGTATGTCTCCGGATATGGTTAACTATGGACTAACCATCACTGGTTACGGTGAAAAGAGGAACGGGCAAATTTTGGAACCAGTTCCTATTGAATTTATAAAATAGTCACCAACACTAACCGAAAGAAGCTTATTCAAAAGTCGCCCGGAGGACCTAACATATAAGTACACTAAAACCACTAACTAAAACCGAAAAAAAACCAAAACGAAAAATTAAATTTATAGTCCCCATAGGAACTAACATTGACGAATTCTTCAACAATCTTAACAAAACAAAAAAAATAGGATGATAAAACATTTATTAATGTTATTGTTACGCTATTATAAACATATTGTGTAACTTTGTAAAATGTGTGTAAAAAAAAATTATACCTAAAAATGCTTTATCTCCTTCTCAAGTCCTCCTTCCACTAAGTTAGTTGGCGAATGATCACCAAAGTTCTAGTGACAGCTTCCACTGCAGTGAAGGTAAATTAGCATTCCAAATTTTCAAATGCATTTAATAGTAGGTTCTACCATAAATTCTTCTCGTGACTATCTCTTACTCCGAAGTACCTACTTATTTGGTTTCATTATAGAAACAAAATTTAAAAAATATATATATATATATGTTTCTTTAATGTTTTTTTACATTAACTCCAATCAGAAGACCCAGTAACAGGCGAATAGTCGCACATGAACTTTTCTCACGTCACGAAACATGGAGAATAAATAATTTCAACAAAGGTTATCCACACTTCAAAAAACCTCAAAAAATATCTTCGTGTTTTAATTTTATTTGGTGATGCTGGTGGGACTACGGCATTCCAATTTGGGGTATGTTATGAAGTTGAAGATAAAAGGGAGAGGAAGGTTGTAAAGGGAGGAGAAGGAATAGTTTTTGTGGATCAAAGTCATCAACAGTTTCAGTGATGGTGGCTGTAGTTATAGATTATAGAGTAGCTTCTGTTTGTGCATTTAATTTGTTAAGTATTTATTTCTCGATTGGTATTAGGGGAAAATTACTGTAATGCTTGCACTTATCAATTGCCCCCTCCCCTCTCTCACCCTTCCCGTATTCCATACATTCATTCCTGGTACATTCAGTTTTCAAACAGCTCGTAGGCCACCTAAATTTCATAATGCCAGAGCTCACCAGCAGTAAAAAAAAAAATTATTCAATTTAGTGCAGTCGTTCGGAAGTTATACGCATACAAACATTTCGGAGATTTGTTTTTATTTATTTATTTATTGATCAACGCCCTTTTTCAGGGCTTTTACATATTAATGGTAATAAATACAATATTTATTGTACATAACTGAACTGCTTTAGTAACAATATTTTATATTTGTTTAAAGATAAACTGAAGATGTCCACGGACTTGGCGTAATTGTTTCCTTCCATTAGTATTCTGGGTAAAGAGGAATTCATATGGTAGTTAGTCCCAGAATTTCTGCACTGAAATAAATCCTGACTTCTTGTATTACGTTGTGGAATCCGGAAGCTTATCAATTCAAGCAATACCGGACTATCAACTAAATTATGTAGAATTTTATATAGATAGATAGATATTAACAACGATATCCCGCAAATACACCAACATCGTTTCCACGGTAACGATTTGTTTTTTGACGTTAGCAATAACTCGCTTTTGTTAGCGACGGAAAACGTATTTTTTATTTTTTTTTTATTTATTTTTTTTTTTTTTACATTGTTTTAGGAAAGAATGTGTCCTCACTGGGACAAAAAATTTTGTATAAAAAATATTTTTTTTTTTTGTATAATAAATTAATATTAATAATTTCGTAGCGCCAGAGCTTACCAATATGTACAGCCTTTATTACTCGCATATAATAGCTATGTAGCTTTCTATTGGTGAAAAAAATTAAAAAATCGGTTTATTGGTTTATGCGTTAAAGCGTAACAAACACACGCAGTTTCGCATTTATAATATTAGTATCGTTTAATAAAAACGTATACAATATGTAGCTTGCATTATTTTTCCAAAAGTGAAACTTGTGGTATCATACAGTACATTTTGACACAATTAAAACTATAATGCAATGTATGTTTTGTCTTTTACTGCACACTCCTTGTTTCAATCACATGCATACATCGTTTCGTGTACAAAAAAGTCCGTACCTACTAGTTCAGTCACCGCAATAGATTATAATAGATAGTTTTACCGCAGGGATAGGCAGGGAGGAGGGACCGCCAAAGAACTCGGTCGTGCTACTCGCTAAATCACATTCATGCACCTTCTGAAACGGTAAAGGTTTTGTATATATAAACAACACGATTAAATACATTTCGAGAAACGTTTCGCTTTTGTATGGTGGTACTTAAACAGGATGATAACAGAGTACATTCAACTCTATTTATTAATTATTTAAACATCATTTTAACAAACCAAAGAGAAAATTACCTTCTGTGTTGCCAGAATCAAACAACTAACTAAAAAAAAAATCCTAAAAATCTAAAATCCTAAAATCCTTCCAAATTCAAATTCAAGACTTAATTTGATAAAGGGCTGGTAGCCTTGGAGAAATAATATCCGGGTACGTACAAATAATTATAATAATGAATATACTGTGTGTTTACTTTGTTTTTCCGCCTGCCTTTGTCCTGATTGGCTGAACGGGCGCGAGCAGTTGTTTCTGTTCCTAATTTAAATGATAATAATTAAACTAAAATATCCGCGCAACTATAATTTTTGCTACAATCTTTAATTTTTCAAGTCTGTCAAGTATTGTTGAGATTATATTGAGAAACGTAAAATTTTCTGTGTTCATATTGAGAATTTGTTGTTTCAGCTGTTACTTATTTCAGTTACCAGTTAGTGGCAGAGTTCATTTATTTATTTATTTATTTATTTGAGACACAAACAGGATATTTACAGAGCATTATTTTGGTTAATGTATAACAAATTAAGATACAAATATAAATATCCCTAGACTAATGTGTCTACAGTAATAACATTAGCGTATTCACAGACACATGAAAAACAATGAGTATTTTTTTACATAATTTATAAACTTAAATAGAAAATTTGAAATACATGATAGCTACATAATATTTAAAGTGTTTATTAAAAATAATAAAACAACATTTTAGTTGCACAAATCATGGAGATATTTCTTAAAACAAGTAAAATTATTCACAAAAATATCTATTATAGAGTGTGATTCAGTGAGATCGTTGTAAGATCGTGACATTCTAGATACGGGATTAAAGTATCCCGTATTATTGTTAAAAATTTCGGTCCAAAATATGTCAAATTTTCTGGTAGATTTGGGCCTGACGTATAAATTGATTTCATTGATTGAGTTACTATCTACTAGGTTGTTAACAATTTTATAAAACATTAAGAGGTCATTTATATTACGTCTTTTAACTAGACTCTCTAAATTGAAATGTGTAAGTCTTTGTTCGTACCCGTCTAGAAGATGGTAGACACCTGACCGGTAAGACAAAATCCGTGTAAATTTCCTTTGAACTGATTCAAGTCTAGATACCTGTGAAATATAGTGTGGATTCCAGACTTTTGACCCATACATAGTTGACAGCTATTCGGGTTCCCGTCCAGTCTTCGTTGATTCATTTGTTCATCAGCTGACTAAGTCCTCAATCATTGAAGATGCTACAACTTCCGCTTATTGCCAGGTTATTCGTAACTCGAAATGTTTGTCTTTCATTTTAACAAAAACAGAAAAAATACCTCTTTTCGAAGCAATAAAAAAAAATTATTTTTATATTTACAATTTATACCTATCTTCATCCCGGCTTCACCCGAATTTCAAGATTTTTTAAAAATATTTATTTTTTCTTCACTCTGCTATTTTTTTAAATGAATGTATTTTTATAATGTGACTAAGAATCCCAAGTGTTCCCGTCTGTAGTCAGTGAAACTATGGCATCCCCAATTGGGTATATTGTGCGGCTGAAAGATGTGGGGAGAGGAAGGAGATGGGGAAGAGGAAGGTGGAGAAGTACCTTGCTAGTCTGATCTGGTCACCAAGCACGGCTAAACCATTTATTTATTTATTTCTATGCATTACAGTATTTACCTATAGATCAATTTTGAAAAACATTTTACATAATATATATTGTAATTTTATTATGTTGGGTGTAAGGTAGGTTTGTGAAGGTGAAACTGTGGATAGGTATTGTTGTATGTTTCGTGAACACCTCACTAGGAGAACCTGTGCTGAGGTGGTTATGTTTTTAGGTTTTCACGGCCAAAAAGTATTTTTGTTATTATTTTTGGGGTGTTATGCCGTGTTTCGCTAACTCCTTCTTTAGCCAACGTTTCGGACAGCGTTACAGTGTCCGTCATCAGGGCAGATGAGCAAATGATATCGGTGAAAGTGTATACTTATGTATGCAGAAGCGATACCGTGCTGCCAATTCCACTTCTCTACGAGCTGGTGTTAGACAATAATTTAACATGGTTTTCTGCGTTTAGATTTGGTGTAGCTGTCAATACCGGATACCAAGAACTGTTGAGATTAGCTCCGTCGTCTCTATTAATGTTAATGGGGTTTTTTTTTTAATTTCAATTGCCTCCGTAATTAGACGTGCTCTGTAAGTTTTGGGCCTTCCCAGGACTTCAGGAACAAATCCAAAGTAATGGCCGGCTTCAATTAAATGCTCGGCGATTGCCGATTTGTCAGGGTGGCCGAGTTTGCATGCTCGAAAGTGTTCTGATATCCTTTTGGAGATCGTCCGCTCTGTCTGGCCTACATAAACCTTGTCACATCCGGAACAGCTGAGTTTATACACTCCATCTGTTTTCAGAGAAACTTAGTCCTTGCGGACCTCAGTAGATCTTGTATTTTAGTTGTGGTCCCGATTATTAAAACAAATTATTATTCGGTTTGGTCGAGAATTTCGGCCTCAAATTTAATTCAAATTAAGTGTGGAAAAGACCGCGCATCCGACCCATCACAGGAAATCTCACAAAAACATATTTTTGTGGAAAAACCATTTATTTTTTATTTTTCGTCGAGATTTCTTTTCGAATGGTAACAAATTGTCAATAAAGAAGCTTTTTAATTCACTTGGGCAGTGTGTTTTTCGAGATATCATGAGAAAGCCTGTTTCTTAAAGAAACCTTCTTGATTTCATGTACATAAATAAATACGTTTTGCGAATCCTCTGATGTTTTCGCTTTTTCTGATTACGTGAAATGTTTCTTTCAGTGTTGGCATTTTCTTTACCTCATTATTATTCAGTGAGTTTTCTGTTTTTCATGAAAGTTAAAAGAAAGTGTTACCTCTGTGAACTGGGGAAAGAATATTTATTGAATATTTTGATCTCAATCTCGTGATAGGTATGTACGGCACGTATTTGATAGACGTTAAAAACAATCTTATTAAATAATAAATTCGTACATAATATAAAATATTAAACCCAACTTGGGAGGCGGATATTGGTACCACCGTATTCATTGGATAACCGATACCTCTGTCATGGGTCACCCCAACTGGTTCACTACGGTGAGGTTTGTCTTGATATTTGCGATTCACATTTGCTTTACTAACTTATTTTTGCATTTTGTTTTTCCTGTTAAGCACTTGCATACTGCTTACTATGTATGCAGGGACACTGGAGGTCTAGATTCGTTCAAAATAAATAAATGAAGCTTCGTTTAACAAAAAAAATTAGTATCTTGCGAGAGCCTTGAAGGAGTAACCATATGTTACTTATACCAGGGCGGGTAAGTGAGGGATAACCTCCAATGATCTTTGCGGTGAATGCGTCTGCCCACCAACTGTGTAGCAGGTCGGATCGGGAGAGACTGGTGGAGGGAGATCTTTTGACCTCCCCAGCAGGACTCTCTCGGAATACTGCCCTCCATGCCCCGAGAACCTTTATTGGATAACCAACACCTCTGCCATAGGTCATCCTAAGTGGTTCGCTACGTTTGGTGATTAAGCAAGATGTTGGAAAAACTGGCCGTTTTGTCAATAATAGGTTTTTTATCTAATTTACACACCTCAAAATCAACGATTGAACAATTTGGTTTAGGCTGTTACAGAAAGCAGTAATGCTTCCTTGCGACGAAATGAGAATGTGAATGCTAAAAAAAATCAGGGACGATGGAGGAAGATGCTGTTCTTGGCGCTGCTGCGCCAATCAGTGTTCTTTTTTTTGTGTAAGATTTATACTGGAAAACTGCTTATTCCTTTGTCCAGTTCCTACCACCAAGTACCTACCTTTCTACCTTTTTCACCAAGTACCTATCCATTCCACGCCAAGACAAAACAAAATAAACCTTTTTTTTTTTTTTAAATAAACAATAACTTTGTAAACACCACTTTTTATTTTTTATGTACTTAATGCCGACCGGGTTTCGCTACCACCGTAGCTTCTTCAGGGCAGTACGTATGAACAAACAAAATAAAACGTTCGATTTTCCGCATTCTTTTGTTTTTCTTCACTTGTTGAAAACGCACCCGATTCGAGTGTTCGGTAAAATTTGTGGATCTTGCTTGATTTAAAGTAACGCAATAAGTTCAATTTGGGAACTTATTATTATACCCGCCGCGGCTGCAGATGTAACCGTGTTTGTAAATATATCTTGCTACAAAGTACAATTTCCGGTCAATGTGTGACCAACGGTATTTAACCGCCAGTGTTTGAACTGTTAGACTACTGTTATAAGTGACTTGTATAAAGACAAAGGGAAACTATTGAATAGTTAAAAGGACCACAGAACCAGCGGCAAATGTCCATTCGAAAGTGAACTCGGTAAGTCTTGGCTATCCATATCCTTTCCTTTCCTTTGAGTAGTTTTTCAGTAATTGTTGTTTTAGATTCGCACCGCACCCGCCTGCGAACGAAAGTGATTTGATTTAACGGATGCGTTACAATCAAGTGATCCAAATACTTGAGTCGGACCATGAACATTAAGTCATGTCAAGCAACGTTTCGATTCTGAATGTTGGTCTTTCACCAGTGGCAATACTGAAGCATGGGTGAAACAAATTCTGGCATATATTAAACATATTTACAACTTTTACGCATCCTCCCAAAATAGGTACCTACTCTTACTTACTACTCGTTTTCTGCCGTTTTTCAGCATTTTTTTTAAACCTACCGATAACCATGAATACTTAATCAAATAATCACCCTTGAAATGTCGCAGAACGAATGTGAAACACATTGTTTTCAGAGCCAATTAATTAAACAAGTTAAATAATGTACTAATTAATGCTTCTTGACACATTCACATCACCAAGAGAGTAATAATTATTGACAACAATCGTAATTATATCGTCATGTCTGAGTGCTGCACAAGTTGTATCCACTTCCCACGAGTTCCTTTATCTACATTCATCGTACATCACCTTTGCACAATCTAGATAACTACCACATCGTTTACAAGACATTATCTGCACCTCATGCCGTTCAAAAGAATTTCGTAGAATGTGTATAAGGCTTTGAGTTAAGAATATATTATAACCTGTGGCATGTTGTTAAGTTAACATTGTTCAATCTAACAGATAAACAGGAAATGGGAGATGTGATTTATTTATTAATAATTTCGCAAGTCACCTTTGATGTCACTTTAATGCCACCGAAATGAACAACATCATTTTTTTGCAGTATCAAAGCAAGACCGACAGTTTAAAAATTTCTTAAAGCGGTACACAAACCTAATAATTTTTGTTTGCTCAAAACTCATATTTTAATCATTTCCGGCGAATTCGTAACTGAAATAACTTTTTTATTCCAACAGACCCCTGGGGATGTAAGTTCTTTAAATTTAAAATTAATAAAAACAATACCTTGCCATTAATATTTTTTACGTACTACTATTTTAAAACTGTATAAAAAGTTTTTCCACTACAAAGTTAGCGGTGAGCACCAGATTTTATTTTTCTATACGATGAATTGATGACTTCGGAAGGGATTCATAAAGAAACATCTTAAATGTTTATAACACGTTCTTCAGTATTAATTAAAATGAACGCGGCGGAGAGGTCGAATCTCCAGGCCCGCTACGGCGAATTCGACCGTACATTCGTCTAATACGCCGTGCCGCGGGCGTATATTTGTTTACACGCTTTCTTCACTTACGTCGTTAAGATTCCCACATTATTCGTCTTCTTCTTCTTTTCTTTGATAGAGCAAATTCGACAGTAGGTTCGTCCAAAACACGGGTCGCGAGTCGCAATTTGTGTACACGGCTCCTTTACTTACGTCATTAACATTCTGAATATATTTTAGGGTATATTGTCGTATTAAGACTTTTTTGTAAAATTACCAAATAGTCTTAAGAAATTTTATACTACTGCTGACTAGTACAGAATACATCAAAGCTGTAGAAAATTAATTAAAGTTGCTTATCACAGATTTACTGATCAGACATTCAAGGATCCAAGTTTGTCCATAAGCAAAAATTCAGGTTTATTAAATAAGTTAGCGAAAATGGTTTTTACAGTTGGCGAGATGCATCTCACGGGTCAGAAAGGAGCGTGGTGTCCTGTCATCAACGCGTAGGACCGCCTATGGTCCCCAACAAATTGTCTGCTCAGTTTTGTTATCCTTGCGAAGTTTATGTTAAGGGTCTCACTCGTTATGCACTCTAATAGTTAGTTAAAGTAGACCACGGGCACTTGTATAGTTTTAGTGTTTGAATTGTAAACTGCAGTAGCTAAATATCATTATAATCAAATAGCAATCTAACACCCGTATTCAGCGTCGATACTTTAGTTCAAGGAGTCTTCCTTTCCTTTAAAAAACGTAGTTTTGTATTCAGAGACACTACAAAGGTCGGTGTGACGTCACTTTATAAGGAAGCTACCTTCCTTAAGATTTCAAAAATATTTGTATTCAGAGACAGCTCTACGAAAGTCTCTACGACACTGCGCACGCGCATTCTTGCTTACCTTGACTTAACTGTCAAAACTCAAGGTTGGTCAGAAGGGTACCTTTGCTTTTCAAAGTCGGTGATTTGTTCCCAATCATTGCTGTTAAAGACGTAAAACAACGGAGATGGATATTATTGTGGAAATGATTAATGAGTTTTTGAATTTCGCCGCTCATAACACACGATTTTTCGAGCCCAGGGTTTGTAGAAAATGTTTTAACATGCATTTTCTGCGAAGCTTGGGGACAGCCAATTTAAAGAACGATATCAGCAAGAAAAGATAACAGTGATGCATCTTGTAATTCCTCTCTTATTTCCATATTACGCTTTAATAAATAATATGGCGGGATATTTGTTTATAAGTCTAATAATATACATTGTTTATCATTAAGCAATTCACAATCTCGAATTTATTGTCGAAATGCGATGCGAAACAAATGTCAACGGAGCATAAATAAACCAATACGCAGACTTTTGACAGGCCGGTGTTATTTTTAACTTTTGAGTTTTTGAATTTTGAATTTTAAGCACACAGCTTGTCACAAAACGGGTTACGTTGTTCCGATAGAAGCGCTACATCGACAATTTTCGAATGACGTCACAATACAGCTGAATAGTGTCCGAACAGAATTCAAATAATAACTAAGTAGTAGTTTGTACTTACAGAATAGTAACTTGTAAATAGCAACTCGTGGTGACAAACGACGTATGACCGTTTCACTTGTTCCTCATATTACATTTATATTAAAGTCATCGTTATTTCTTAGCGAAGTGTTTATTGAGCAAAATGTCGTACATGATTTCAATACATAAATTACCAAGAATATTATAAAAAATATAATAAAATGTGCACCACACCATCAAGCCACTAAGCCAATCAATAACTCAAGTTTCCCTTGTAAACGTTATTTGCTTCAGATTCTACCAGGAGCGCAGAAGGGTTATGGGGTGCTCTGACGTCACGATATCGCGTTATCCCACGCGGAAGGTACTTAATGAGATTCCCTTCACTCCGTAAAGACAATGTGTTGTGTTCGACTAAGCTCATTACGTATTACTGAATTAGTGGAGGTTTTAGGGGTGACATGGTGAAGTGTCGAAATGGAAAAACTTTTCGAATCTCTCATTTATCTTATAGAAAAGCCATCCGAAATGCTGTGTTATGAAAACATATGCTGAATATAATAAACACAATAATATAACTTTCTTTAATTCCACTTTATTATTTCCTTATCCAACCGGTTTCGGTTCGACTTGAACCTTCATCAGGGATGAATAAAAATATATTCTATTTATATATTTTTTTATTCATCCCTGATGAAGGTTCAGGTTGAACCGAAACCGGTTGGATAAGGAAATAATACGGAAATAAGTGGAATTAAACAAAGTTATATTATTGTGTTTTTTATAATTATGTATTCCCACAATGTGTTTGCTGCATATGAAAATATGCTGATTAATTCCTTACCAGCAGTCAAAAACCCGCTCCACAGGTTTTTACTGCTAGGCCTTGCGGGCGGCTTTTCGTTCGGCATCGCCCAGTTAGTGTTGGCGATCATTTTATTAATCAGATGGGAACTGATTCCAAAAACAGTTCGTTCCTTGGATCCACTGTGACAGTGATTGCTAGTCACCGGGACTGACAATGAAGTCATATGTAATATATAACCGCGTGATACTATTATTAACAACTAAGAATTACCGTCAATCTTTCCATATCGGTAGATAGTATTTATACCTAGGGGAGGCACGTTCTTATGCGACCTTTGAGGAAGTAGCGCCATCCTTTGACGAATTCTTGAATTCTAAACCGAAATAGAACGGTAGCTTTGTCTGAAATTTCACGTACACAGACGTTTATACGGTGCGACAGGAACGGTGCGGCGGCAGCATGCATTCAAAGCTGGGTTCTTCAACCACGCAGACGCAGGCCTATTAATACGGTTTGATTTGAAATAAATACAATGTAATGTAAAATATGCAAGGTTTATTTATTAAGTTGGTTGGTATGTATATAAGAACCCACTTACAAATCTTATGATTTCTGCTTTTGATAGAGGCATATTAACGGAATTTTTTCACCGTAGGCTACTGAACTTTAAAATGTCATCAATTTAAAAATACGATTACGAAACCTGTTTTCAAAAATAAGTGTTCATTTTTAATATAAAGTAAACATGAATAATTTTTCCGAAAGAAAATTTAATATGCTTTCATTTATCTTGAATTTTTTTTAATTTGCCATTTTTTGGAATCTGAGATTGTCCATTGTCTGGCCTCTATTCTCAGCGCCTCTACCACGAAATATCTCCTTTACCGTAACAGCGTTACACGAGGCACTTTGCAAAGAAATATTTTGGGAGTATGTGTGTATTGTGTACATTTGTACATACTTTACACATATGTTTGTGTAAATCCGAAGTCCGACAAACGCGAAACAACGAGTGGAAAAGTAATTATTTTTGGGAATATTTGTAATACGAAAATTTATGAATAATAATTATGAATGTTTTCTTTTTAAGCATTTTTTCAGAGTTTTTGACTTGTGTGGCCTCATTGGTAGAAATAAATCGTCCAAAACAATGAAGCTTTTTGAATCTAGTATATAATTATCTCTGTCAATATCTGTTCAAATGCAGTATTGAAAATTTTTAGTGCTAGTGAATGTATAACATTTTAGGCATCTTTCTCACTGTGATCTATTGAACCTTTAAAATTTTATCATTTTTTTTTTTTACATTAGCTCCACCTAGGAGGCTCTGAGAAAAATAAATTCCCTCAAGGCCCATGTCATGTTTGTGGATGCAGTGTGAAGGGCCTTTATAGGAAAAGAAGGAGAGGAAATTCTAGAAATAAAAATATATGAGTGGTGAGTAGGAACCTGGGGATCAGGACGGAGGTGAAGGACGTTTGAATTCATCCTTTCCACCACGGTGCAAGGCCATGGGTCGAGGAGGTCAACAGATCTCTAGCAGTCTCTCTAGATCCGGCCTGCCACTCATTAAGTGGGTGCATGCATCCACCACCAAGACAAAGACAAATTTTGGAGGCGGGAACGGGTACCGCCGTTTATTGGATAACCAACACCTCTGCCATAGGTCACACCAAGTGGTTCGCTACGTTTGGTGTTTTAGCAGGAGTGCCCGGGTTTACACTGAACCCCAGATTCCTTCCCATCCCTTAAACCTTTTTCCTTCCCAGAACTCTTCTCCCTTTCCTTTCCTTAAAAAACCCTCCACATAGCATCCCCAAAGATGACATTCGTTCTCATGGAAATTATTTTTCTCGGGACCTACTGTGTGGAGTTCATGAAAAAAAAAAACCTCTCCATGAACCCGGGCACCTCTGCCAAGTCACCAAGCGTAACGAAACACTTAGGGTGAACTACGGTTTTGATTGTTCAATAAATGGTTCCCGGGCGGCGATACCCGTACCCGCCTACTAAATTTAATTACTATTATGAATTACGTATGAATTATATTACGATTTGATAGGTAGTTTGGCCAATGGAATGGGTTGGGACGATGTACTGAGTACCAATTCTAATTATAAGATTTAATAAAAATTACGGAGGCAATTATAGACATCTTCAAAAACCCCAGAAATATTAATAGGGACGACGAGCAAAATAGATCTCGGTATCCGTTACTTGACGGCTACACCAAAACTAAATGCCGAAAACCACATTAATTGAACTAAGCAATAAACTGAAATATCGGACCTAAAAAGATTACCAATTTAGGATTAAGAATAATAGATAATGTATAATAAAAGCGAATGTATGAATAGATATACTTGATTTTGCTCGATTTTGCTTGCTAACGAGTCACCTTTATTTAAATATTTTTATTCTGTGTAAAAATAATGTTCTGTTATTTTAACGTATAACAGTATTCTATCTTTAAGATTTCACATAATTTTTTTGTTGTTGTTATAAAACATACTTGACGGCCGGCGTAGTCCAGCGGTAAGGCTCTTGACTCGCATTCCGAAGGTCGCGGGATCGAATCCCGGCGTGGAAAATAAATTTTATTTGATTAATTTGTGTTATTTCACAATTTATTCATTTAAAATAATGTATAATTTATTTGCGGCACGTTCCAGAGTGGAAGATACCTTCAGTATCGCCCTGGTGTAAGACCACAATTTAGAATTGAAACGTTGCTTGAAATGGCCTTAGCCGTGTTTGGTGACTATATCTGAAAAGCCAGGTACTTCCCACCTTCCTCTTCCCCATCTCCTTTCCCTCCCCACTAATTTCAGCCTCACAACACACCTCAATCGGGGATGTCACAGTCTCACTGGCTCCAGACGGGAGCAGTTGGTATTCTTGTGCGGTATTCATATAAAAAAAAATTTTTTTTTTTGCATAATTTATGCATATACTAGCTTTTATCATAACTACAGCGCATTGTTTTATGTCAGGTCTTAGCAAATTATTAAAATATTGTTTAACTATTTTATTTTTATTAATATTAAAATACTGCTACCCATCTGTGTACCACTGTATCATGTATCACTTGAATGTAAAAGCACGGTATAATACCGACAAACTTTACCCTTTCCACTCCAATGTCGAGTGTCACTCGACATTGATTTTGTGCCACCAGCTCCAATGTAGAGTGATACTCGACATGGTGTAATACTCTTTTTGATGACAATTTTAAGATACGGGAAATTTTTTTACTCAAATTTTTAAATCACAATTGAAAAATAGATTCTAAATTCTCACGATACGTATTACGGTCAATAGACGGATGAGTTTTGTTTAGGGCTGCGCCTCAGTCACCAATCCCACAAAAATAACTGTGCATTATCGTGTTGGTTTTCGTGCAAATACTCGTTGGTTGGAATGGATTATTACGCAATTTTGGCGTGGAGCTGGTGAAATAAAAATAAAAAAAGTGTTTAGCCATGTTTGGTGACTAGATCTGGATAGCCAGGAAAATCCCCACCTTCTCCTTCCCATTCCCCCCTCCCCTTACTTTCCTTTAGCCTTACAACATACCTCAATTGGAGAGTTGACGGGAGCAGTTGCAACTCCTGTGAGGTATTCATTTTTTTTATTATTATTAAGGAGAAAATGAAGATACAGATGTTAATTGACAAGAATATACAAGACAACAACTAGAGAACTCACCTGCATCCAAACTATTTCTCACTAATTGACTTTAACAGGAGATGTACAAATATTTTTACATGTAAATAGGGAAAAACATAAGAATATTATTTTACAAAAAGAGATATGAGAGAAATGCGCAATATCCTAACAAAAGTTTAAAAACTATTTTTGGAGAAATTAAGATGGTAATACAAAAAAATAATAATAACAAAATACAAAAATAGATAAAAAATAATGTTGTACAGAAATTAAAAGAAAGAAAAGTACTTAAAATCATAAACTTAGATTTGTAAACGAAGTATGTCTAAGTTGTTGTACTTTGTAGGAAAACAGCCTTCAATTTTCTACTAAAAGTTCTGTATGTATCAAAAAATATGTTGGAATCCTTGAGGTTTTGATTTTGATTAAACGATTCGCACATTCTTCTGATTGGATCCCTGACACCAGCATTTGTACGCGTCCGGCTAATGCGGAATAAGTCATTAAACCTTGTTACTCTGGGTGGTATTTTGAAGTTTATTAGTTTCAGTAGGTCAGGACAGTCAATAACGTTGTTGCAGATTTTATATAGTCATGAGGTCAAGGTATGTTCGCCGCTTAGATAGAGCGGAGACATTATAATTCAAGAGCATATTTATGTACTCATATAAATAAAAATTAAAAATAGTTATAATGACATGCGTACAAATGAAAAAAATATCGTTTTGTAATCCAATCCCGTGCGAATCCGAAAATGATGTATTAACAACTTCATAAAATGAGCCAAAGTTCTTGCAAATGAAAAATCGTTTTTCTTTCTTTAACATACTGTGATCCCACGGCTTATTCATGTATGTATTACGAAGCGATTTATGAACCTTGACCTCTAAGGTCGAGTTGGGAAAGTTCATTGTCAGGGGCGTAATAATGTATCGGCCGCCCCGCGGGAATAGAACACCCACCAAAACAAACTGTTACTGTAAAAAACAAACAAGGAATACAAACAGTTAGTTGACAAGCACAAATTAAAACCAATTTATAATTCATTTAAAATTAAACATATTTATTATTGCAGTGAGCATAAACATATAAATATGTATTGCACTCAAAGTTCGTAACAAGGTTATTTTCAGTTTTCTTTTTAATTCTCGAATAAAAATACTAAAAAATAACGATGATGAAGATATTTGTGTTTTGTTTTTATGTTGACGAATAAATTTAACGATTTTAAATGTGGATAGAGGAGATGAGCCCATCTTCCCTCTTCCTTCGTGGGGCTTTCAGGGTAACAAGGGGGAGTGGAAAGGAGAGCTGAGGCCATAAGTCACCCCA
The DNA here is from genome assembly GCA_936435175.1 of Glyphotaelius pellucidus. Taxonomy (NCBI): domain Eukaryota; kingdom Metazoa; phylum Arthropoda; class Insecta; order Trichoptera; family Limnephilidae; genus Glyphotaelius; species Glyphotaelius pellucidus. The sequence continues at coordinate 10,576,667 of OW386557.1, read as the reverse complement.
AGTAGTTCGCTACGTTTGGTGATTTAGCAGGGGTGCCCGGGTTCATGGGGTGAGGTTTGTCTAGGTCTTGGAGGCGGATGACCAGGACACACTGAACCACAGATTCCTACCCACCCTTTAAACCCTTTTCCTTTCCAAAACTCTCCTCCCCTTCCTTTCCTTTCAAAATCCTCCACACAGCATCCCCAAAGATGACATAGGCCCTAAGGGAAATTTTTTCCTTAGGGCCTCCTGTGTGGAGCCCATGTAAAAAAAACAGCCTCCTTGAATTCTTCCCATGTTAGGCCTTCAGATAACCAAGGACGAGTGAAGATGAGAGACGACGCTCTGTTCCCTCGTGGGGCCATCAGGGAAGGAAAGCGGAGTGGAGAAGAGAGCTCCACCACAGTTAACTCTTCCCGTGAGGCCTTCAGAGAAGAGAAGAGAAAAAATGTAAGGTATTCTGAAAGATCTATTCAATTTTATTTTTTAATAAAAAATCTAAATTGTAGGTCTACAAAAACAGATATGAATTTTTGAAAAAAAATACGAGTGTGCTTTATTAGACCACACGACTGAAGTAAAACTTCACTGCTCTCTCTTGCTCCTACAGTGTGATACAGACAATAGGCGTGCACTGTGTCTTAGATATATGAAATGTAGCTGGCTATGAGAGAAAGTGAGAAAGAAAATGTGTGCTCGCACTTCTCTCTCTTGCCCCTACAGTAATATATGAAACGTAATTCTCTCTCTTTCTATCTTCACTAACTTATATCTCCCTCTAAACTTCAGTTCGCCTCGCCCGATGTAACGCTCTCGTCACGCATTCACCAGCTTACTCCCCAAGTCAAGCGTGCGTAAAGAAGTTTTACTTAAAAAACCATTAACATTTTGTCATTTACAGCATTTAAAATATCCGTAATTGATATGTAGTCCATGCATAATTTTAAAGACCACAATGCCATTGAACCCCTGGTTTTCATCCGCTTAATGGCATACAATATTATTAATATAATTTATGCTCGTAACGCAATATTCACCTAAAAACCGTGAGAATTGATTACACAACATTTAAATATTTCATGAGCCTTTAAATACATCCTTTTATTTCCATTATTAATGTTGCCAGTGTGAACGGGGCGCGTGGAAATCCCCTCGATGAAAAATGCATAAAAAGTGTTGCCACCTAAGTGGAATTGATGGCGTTATTTTCCCGCCCTTTTTCCACGGTCAAAGGGTATTTTCGTGTCTGGCAGCATCAGCTTTCAGCGCAATTGAGATTAATTCTGTCGAATCTGTCAGTCCTTTATTTACTACCTACTGTCTGCCTTATTTTGCCAAGTTATCAAGGGATCTAGTTTTATTTTAACTATTACACTTAAACACTTTGTTTCTCTGTTTGTTTGATTTTATATTGATTCTGTTTTCCGTAATATTATAATACTAAAGATAACCGCTTGATCAAAAATATTTGAACAATATCAGAACAAAGTCGTTCAGATGTTCACTTGTGTCTAGACTGCGTGACATTGGTAAACATATGCAGAAGTAGCGGATAGATTATGCAGAATGTTACAAGAAGACTATAATTGCTTATCTCTTGAATCGTTACTAATGCATCGTTTAATGGACTTTATTTCTGCTAAACATCCATTAGCATAAGTAATTACTGTATTAATTCTTTTTTCGTTGCTTTTTTCTATTTAAATTATTATTTTAATTTACTCCTTCACCTACTTGCTGACAGTGTTTCTTAAAATTATCATTTCTTGTAAGTAATTAAGAGCATTGCAAAATCTAAAGACTGGGATGTAGAAAGGATGTCAGATGACAGGATACCAATAGCCATGATCCAGAGGGTCAAGCACAGAGAATTCGATCAATTTACCATATGGGATCGATAGGCGTTACTTTCGACAATTTAATATCGATAAACCGAGCACGGTTTTACTGTTGATAGCCAAAGCGATATTGACAGGGAATAAATGAAAAAAATAATCGATGTAGGCTGGAAACACTGGCGGATCTGTCTACGAATTCACTTTCCAAAATATCAAACGTCAAGCAATTACGTAAAAATATAAATAAATTGGCAATTTTGAGTTGAAATACTAACCTAAATATGCATTGGTTGTTTGCATTTACTTATTGGTACTTAACGGGAGATAATTAGTTTATTTATCTATTTATATATGTAATACAATACATTTCAAAGTGATGCTTTGTCTGTCCAACTGGGAAGGTTTCCCGTTTCAGGACATCCAAATTGCACCTTAGTTCATAATATTCTTAACAAAGGAATGGTTTCTTGCCAGACATCACAAGAATGAGATTCTATCGAGACAACTTTTGAGACATTCATAGTTGAATTCGGAACGAAAGGATGGTTTCTTTTCTGGTCCTTGAAAGTATTTGATTCTTACAATGTCATTTTGGAGAACATTAATGATTGCATTCAGAACAAAGGAATGGTTTCTTTTGAGATTCTTTCACGGTCATTTTGGACAACATTAATAATCTTATAATTAAAATTATAGTACGCAACTACAATTTATAAATCAGGTCTTAAGCAGGTCTTTAGTTACGTCAACCATTTTCGTTTTTGAAAGTTCGAACGAAATAAATTGACTCCATTTTAGATTCATTATTTTATTTCAATTCTAAGAGCTTTATTAGTTCAATCCGTTCATTAAATTAAACAAGGCAGTAACTTTGCTGAACGATATTTTTAAAAAATATATGTAAATTGACATTTAACCGAACTTATCTGATACTATGGAGGCTGCGCTAAAATTTATCCATCGTCACGAATTTACGATCGTTGATCGTGATCGCAAATATTTATAACTGACCATAGATGAGGTATTTGGTAAAAATCTTATTGATATTAGGTTTTATCGATCGTCCATGCTAGATTTCCTGGGATCTCCCCGTTCGAAGAGACTCAGAGGCAGACCAATGATGAGGTAAATTGATTGACTGCTGAAGAGGATTGGAAATTGGGCGTGAAGGAATGCCAAGAGAACTTAGCACATGGGGAACATTATTATTTGTTGAAGAGGCTAAATACTACAAATGAGTTGTCTAATATTTCTATCTAATTAAGTTCTCTCCTTTCCGAACTTGACTATCATCGGGGTAATCTGCAGCACACAGCAACTCAGTGGAACTGCACTGGTACCAGACACGTAAATTTCGAAGCCATCAGGAAGTTACGGCGTCTTAGTCTAACGCATGTTCAACGAATCTACCAGATTTATCGGTTTTATAATCTTGAATTAATGGTCTAATGTGGTAAAACTTTTATTCAATCGTAGGTGTATTGTACACGATTCCCACTATACCATCAAAGTACAAAGACTCGGCACTGTAAGTATATTCGTTTGATATCCATGCCAACATATTATTAAAGGTATTTTTTAAGTCGACTTTAGGTTTGAAGTTGATAAATAGCTCGACACAGGAGGCGCTTTTAGGGGATGCTGTGTTGAGGGTTTTTTAAGGAAAGGAAGAAGAGGAAATTCTGGGAAGGAAATAAGTATAAAGTAGGAATCTGGGAGTCAGTGTGTCCAAGAATGACGGACGTATGAATCCATCCCTTCAACTGCAGTGCAAGGCGATGGGTCTGGCGAGGGTTTGGCGAGGGTCTCTGACTAGAAAGGTAAAAAGACCTCCTCAACCAGTCGCTTTCGATCCGGCCCGCCACGCAGCAGGTGGGCCTGATCGCCGGCCGTCAAAACCTTGACAAAGCTCACCCCAAAGGGCACCTCTGCTAAGTCACCAAACATAGCGAACCACTTGGGGTGACCTATCGTCGCCTTAGTTCTTAATTGTCCAAACGATCATTTAAGTTTTGGTTCAATCTCCACATTAAAATTAAAAATAAAGTATAAAAAGTGATAGTTAATCCCTTATCTAAGAAATATTTAAACTAATGAGACCTTAACCTTTTTGGAAATAGCTATACCAAACACCTATCATAATGTTTCATTGAAATAATGAAAGAAAACCTTTTACTCCTGTAAAATTTTTTAATGGTCGTTTGAACAATTAAGAACTAAGGCTACGCTGTGGCAGAGGTGTTGGTTTTCCAATAAATGGTTCCTGGGGTGGCCGTACCCATACCCGCCTCTCAAAATGTAATTTTAATAATTATAATACCGCAGGGTCAACTGTCGGAGGATCAGCTGTCGGGTCACCGACAAATACAATGTAAATTAAAATGTGGTTTCTAATGTCGCGTGTGACACATTGTTCCAAGTTTCAATTGTCTTTATTCAGATTATGTATTATGTAGTAGGTTATTTGGTTCACAGGCGTCATAGTAGTTTTGAGTGTAATGTCATCCTATTTGCAATATTTAACTTCATTTTCTAACTGCGATTTTTTATTTATATTCATCTTAATTCATTTCCGTCTATGCGCCGGCGCACACGCCAAAACGTTCAAATTTTGTTTATTTTGGAATGCGATTTTAACCCTTATGGATACAGAAAACGTACAAAGAACAAGGTCAGAATCGCTTGGGGCATTCTTTTTCTTAAGGTATAAAATACCGTGAACACAACTAGGGAATCGGAATAATTTCTATGGAATACTCTATGCCCTCCGGCTGAAATTTTTCGCGGCATTTGAGCTGTCAAATTGGGTAGCGTCGTTCTCGTGAAAAAGATCGTAAAACATATAAATTCATCAAATAAACGCAAGTAATGTTGTTTTCATGCATAGTTTATTGTTCAAGGAATGTGTTTCAGTAAATATAATAGCACAAAATAAACCCACAAAATATTACGTCAAAGTCAAAACATCGCGATTTTACACTGTTTCCTCCTTGGCATTTCACGAGTAAAGTTTGGGTCACATTTTAACTTCATTTTTATACAACAGTTTTTACTTTGAAATATTTGGTCTATGCTTTCATGAGATTACAAAAGTGTCAAGTCATGGAACCTATTGTGGTGCTATAATTCAACAACTCCATTTCTAAAAGCCTTACAGCCAGCATCTAAAATCACCTAACCTTTATTGCAAGTTCATCCGAAATATTTATAAGTATTTATCCAATATACAAGTAATTTAACGCAATTGCAATTATTCTAATACAACCTCCAACATTACGTTAAATACTAAAAGGTAATATGGTAATTTACGGTAAATACTATGATAAATATTACGTTAGTTACGGTAAACACTGTGGTAAACAATCCATTAGTAACGAGAGGAGCGATTTACGGTAAACACCACGGTAAACACTACGGTAAAAACTACGGTAAACACTACGGTAAACACTGCGGTAAACACCACGGTTAACACTACGGTAAACACTGCGGTAAACACCACGGTAAACACTACGGTAAAAACTACGGTAAACACTACGGTAAACACTGCGGTAAAAACTACGGTAAACACTACGGTAAACACTACGGTAAACAATCCATTAATTACAAAAGGGGCAATTTATGGTAAACAATCCATTCGTTACGAGAGGAGCATTTTATATAATTTCCTACCAGACAACACATAGATTGAAAAATCTAGTTTTTAAAAAATTGTTTAAATTTATTTTTACATTAACTCCATACAGGAGGAGTTCCTACGGAAAATAATTCCCCTCAGGGCCTATGTCATCTTTGGAAATGCTGAGTAGAGGGTATTTTAAGGATAGGAAGGAGAGGAAGATGAAGTTAAAGGAGAAGAGAAGGAAAAGGGTACTAGGGGTGAGCAAGAATCTGGAGTCCAGTTGTGACGGACGTATGAATCCATTCTTCGCACTGCGGTGCAAGGTGATGTTCGGAGAGAGTACGGCTGGAGAAGACAAAGACTCCATAAATCAATATTTCCCGACCCGACCTGCTTGAAGGGCAAACGCATCCGCCGCCAAGACCCGGACGCCGGTAAGAGTCCTCTCACGCATAAAAAATAGTTGCAAATTGAACAAGAAAATGGTTTTCCTCCGAATTTTGCAGCACGTGCAACTGCAATTTATAGCTATCTCGAAAATGGTTTTAATTTAAGACTGAATCTGTTTGTGGGAACTCGTTTAATTCAAACTACACCCAGAACATGAGAATGGTTTTCGTTGATTCTGGCAGCACTTAGCCTGCATCTAGAATATCAAAACTGCATTTATGCATTAAGTGTTACTTATAATATAACCGTATACGTATATAACGTAAAAATAATCTATGTATTATACCTAATAACACAAAATATAACTAAGTGACCCCAAAACGATGTGCATAGAGGAAGTACCACCGAATAACAAAAGTATAAAACATATTTTCATTCAAATGCATCAAGGAAAAAGCTGCTTCTCTATATTCTGTTTATACCAGCGCTAAGTACAAAAATACTGTGTATAATTTTTATTTTTTTATTTTATTAGTATCGATAGCAAAATTTGTACATAATGTATTTATAAATTGTATTATATTAAGGTATTATAAAGTTTTTTTTTCACAGTCCTCCTCACTAGGGTTTCCTGTTCTGAGGCGGCCTGTAGTTTTTCCACATTTGTATTTAGTATCCAGTTGTCTTTACATGGCCTTCAGTATGTTTGATAGTTCATTTTCACTTTGTTCTCTCAACCATATTTTTACTTTTGTTTTAAATTTATTTATTTCTGTTATTTTTTTTGTTTGAGTTGGTAGAGCGTTGTATAGTTTTGTCGCATTGAATTTCGTATTTCTTTGTCCAAAAGATGTTTTCAAACTGGCTGTAGCTAGAATATTTTGGTTTATGGCCCTGTTTGAGTATCTATGTTGGACAGTGGAGAATTCTGATATGTTTTTTTTTAATTTTAAATAAAATATTTTTTGCATAAAGTTTTTGTATGTTGTAGACTTGAATGCTTTGAAACAATTCTTCTGTCGGAGTTCTAACCGGTAATTTCAAAATTGTCTTTAGTACTCCTTTTTGGGCTATATTGAGCCGGTCCATGTGAGTGCTCAAGGCAGATCCCCATCCAGTTATCCCGTACTCTATTTGTGATTGACATAAAGCGTAGTACACTTTCTTAATGTCGTTTATGTTGAGGATGTTACGGATGGCTCTAAAGAAGTAAATGTACCTGGTGAGTTTTTTTGTGATTACTTCAATGTGTCCGTTCCATCGGAGATTATCATCAATTTCAATACCAAGATATTTGATATTTTTGGAGTGTGCTATGGTAGGACAGTGGCACGATAAGCCTTGATTTTTATAGTTTTCTTGGCATGTATGTAATTTGAGATTAAAGTCATCCTCTGGCTGTCCTCTGGCTGTTATAGAAAATGTCAGATATTTTGTTTTATTGACATTAAGTGTAAGGGAATTTTTCTTAAGCGTTTTGCAGTAGACCAAGTCCATGTTCCGCTTCTTTGTAGGTACTTCTCCAATCTTTTTCGTTGAATACAATTACTGTATAGTCAGCAAAGCTTATGATTTTTCCTCTCGTTCCTATGCTACCGATATCATTTATGTATATTAGAAATAATATTCGTTTGATATTTATACCAACTTATTATTTAGGGTACTTTTGAAGTCGATTTTAAGTTTAAAATTGGTAAATAATGCTCAAAAATTTTTTATAATAAATATCATTGAAGAAAATTGTCAAAATTTTATAATAAATATCATTGAAGATAAATGTCAAAATTTTATAATAAATATCATTGAAGATAAGTGTAAAAATTTTATACTAAATATCATTGAAGTTAAGTGTCAAAATTTTATAATGAATATCATTTAAGATATGTGTCAAAATTTTATAATAAATATCATTGAAGATAAGTGTAAAAATTTTATAATAAATATCATTGAAGATAAGTGTAAAAAATTTATACTAAATATCATTGAAGTTAAGTGTCAAAATTTTATAATAAATATCATTTAAGATATGTGTCAAAATTTTATAATAAATATCATTTATTATAAATTTTTTTATAATAAATGTCATTTCGGGGGGCCAACTGTCAGCGGATCAACTGTCGGGTCACCTGCAATGTCCAGAATTTTAAATATTGTGTTCTCCGCGTGAAAAGTCGTATCTTGCACAAATCCGCACAAGAGTCCCAATTGCTCCCGTCTGGAGCCAGTGAGACTATGGCATCCTCTAATGGGGTATTTTGTGAGGCTGAAGGTGGTGGGGAGGGGAAGGAGATAGGGAAGAGGAAGGTGGGGAAGTAATGGCTATTCAGATCTGGTCAATAAACATGGCTAAAGCCATTTCAATCAACGTTTCAAATCTGAATGGTGGTCTTACACCAGGGCGACTGATAGTATCTTCTACTCTGGAACGTGCCACAAATAAACTATATATTATTTTAAATTAATGAACTGTGAAATAACACAAATTAATCAAATAAAATTTATTTGCCACGCCGGGATTCGATCCCGCGACCTTCGTATTGCGAGTCAAGAGCCTTACCGCTGGACTCCACCGGCCGTTTATCGGAAGTGATCTGTCAGGCTTTCTGTATCAAATTGTAAATGATAAATTTAGATGTTGCCTAAAATTCATAATCAACAGCGCCCTTGATGTGATTTTTCACAAAAAGGCACTCTACAAATTATCCAATCATTATTATCACCAAAAGTCCTGTTCACACACCGCACTCCATAGGTTACCCCAAGTGGCCTTTGGTGAATTAGCAAAGGTGCCCGGATTCATGGAATTCGTCCGGGTCTTAGCGGCGGACGCGCCTGCCCACCAACTGCGTGGTAGGCCGAATCGGGAGAGAGTGTTTGAAGGAAACCTTTTGCTCTGTCCAGCACAACTCTCTTGGAATATCGCTTTGCATCGCAGTGTGTGGGATGGAATTATACTTCCGTCACTCCTGCACACACTAGCTCCGCATACTTCTTTCCTTAATATAACTTCCTCTCCTTCCTTTCCTAAAAAGACTCTCCTTTTAGCATCTTTAAAGGTCGTAGATCATGAAAAAAATTCCTTCAAAATTCATTCCATTTTTCTTTAGGGCCTCCTGCGTGTGGCTAATGCAAAAAAAAATGGGCTCGGTAGAGACACATTTTAAAGTAAGTCATGTTATCAAATAAATTAGTGTTTCGTTTGTTTTTACAAATATTAAACAAGGTTAGATATATATATTTAAAATGGTTTATTTGTCAAACATTAAAACAAAAAAAAAATATTAACAATAAAAATAACAAATACAGGAAATAACACGATATAGTAAGACCCTAAGATATCTAATAACATTAAACCCACAACACCAACTTCTTGCCACGCTTTCGTCATTAAACAATATCATTTGACTACTTAATTACTTTTCTAAGGCTGAGCATACTACCTTAATGGGGTGCTTTATAAAAAAGCTTAACATTTAACTAAATACATCTATTTTCTTATTTTTTATAACTTAAGGAAAGCTTGAGTAAAGCCTTAAATTGAATCTCAATTGTAACAATGTTGTTATGTAGGATCAAATTTCGGTCATTGTTCATAATCCTACTGATCAACTGTTGAGCCGAAGTTTTGGCTCAACATTCCTCAAATGAACAAATACGCCCTTCCCAATCAACTCTCCGACCAACAGGCGAATCGAAAGTTACTAAACAAATCACTTAGCTGATCGGAGACTCAGTCAAGTTGGGATCAACAGCCAGTTTGTATTAACGGTTTGAGTATCTCCAAGCAAATACAATCCCAATGGTACTGTGTCAATACGAACTCAAAATTTGATTATTCCTGAACATTAACAATCAGTGGCGGCTCAAGCACTTCTTTGATGGTTGAGATCGACAATTTTTGCGTGCTGTACCGTAATCTCACCACCCGTAGAATATAACATGAAATTTCTCAAAAAAATTTGTTGATGGTATAATCATGCTAATCGGACATCCAAACAAAAAATAATATAAAATGTCGTCAGATGTATACCAATTTCAAATAAAGTATAATAAAAATAACGCTTTATCTTGCAAGATTATTATCGAACAATGCGAGCGATTCCCGCCCGACACTACGCAAACAAATGGCAATTCAGCAATCTGTCGTGGGGATTCATTAGATAGTCCTCATGGTATATGAAATTAACATAAGAGTGCGCGTGCGCGGTTCTCGGATTGCATACGATCGCGAAAGAAACGCAAAGAATGAACCAAAATGCCTAAGGTGATAGCTCGGTTTGTCCCCCAAGTGCACAGAAAGTTCTGCGTACTGAGAAATGGACTCTGATGGTTCGAGCGCTGGTCGGCTATCCGCTGTTCTCGTAAGCCGTACGCTGTTTGCAGTATGCGCGTCTGGTCTTATTAAAGAATTCATTCATTTTGATGAAGACAAAGCATCGACTGTTACTTCCTTTAGTAGGTTTTGGGTGTAACTGGTGGGGACCGTCCCCACTGTCCCATATGAAGAACCGCCACCATTAACAATGACAAGCCATAAAATCATAAGTTTGGCAATCGACTGCCTCGCATTTATACAAAAAAACTTTAGCTGTGAGATAAAAATATTTCTACTTAAAGCTCATTTAAAACGGGTACCAAATAATATAAAAACGCGATCTACCGATTTGCTTCTCCAAACAAATTAGTTACGTAACCTTATAATTTCCTTTTCTCATTCGAAACCCGCATTAAATCACTTACGTGCGCTGTATGTTAAGTCATAGAATAATAATTTATTGAAGTCAGCCAAGCGCTAAATTTCCTAGGCATAATGCTAAAAGGAGAAATATAACTTTCCAACAAAATTCTATACCAATTACCAGTAAATATATGTAATACATTCACATGTGTCTTTGTAAAAAGTTGGTTTTCTGAGAATGATATATCTACTCCTTCCACAATGTCAATGCACAAATTAAATTAACAATAAAAATGCGTTTGCGCCTATAAATGTTAATTCTTTCTTTGGATGATTCATCTTACAATTGTTACAGCATTTTTGGGTAAACCGAGATTGTATGTTTGGGAAAAACTTTATCCAAGCGGTCGCACAGTTAGATTGCTGAGAGTGGTCGTCAGTCGCTCTCGGAGGTTGATATTTGTAAAATTTCAACCAATGTGTAAATTCAAAATGAGCCAAAAGAATCAAGATAAAAAAGAAGATATTAAAACGTTAAATCTATAAAGATTTATGAAAACTCTGTTAAAAACTGACACAAGAAATTCTTTGGTTTCTTACCGAAATTTTAAAGTGCAAATCTCTGAATGAAGCCGGGCTGTATGGCTAATTTATTTAATACACGGTTAAATATATTAACAAATTCGATCGTAATCCAATGATTAATTAACATTAAAAAATATGTTCTTAAAAACGTGCTTACAAACTTTTTCACCGTGGAAACGCTTTTTTCCGATGATTGATTGTCTTATTTGAACAATGGCTTGTTAAACTCTGTATGATGCATCAACACGCATTTTTTGTTCACTCTCAGAAGTAAGAAAAGAAGTTGAAGAATTTACAATTATTCTAAAATTTTCTTATCAAAGATTTACAGACCATTTCTTTCACAATAAATACTTCAGTCTTTTCTCGATTATTAATTTTTTTTAATTCTAGTAGAATTTAGTTTCTTTATGCCCTTTGAAATTATGGTTCCCATAGCTCGTGATCTCATGAGCTAGTCCCTCTGGGAACTGTTCGCTGAAATCAGCGTTGTAAGTAGAGAACTTATGAGGGTCTTTCTTTTCGTCAATCTTCTTTGCATTGTGATGGTATTTTCCGTAGGAGTATCCCTGGAACTCATGGTATTCTTCTTTCTTTGGTTTTTCTTCTTTCTTTGGTTCTTCCTTGTGTTCCTTGTGTTCTTTGTGTTCTTTGTGTACGATGTGTTTGGTGATGGTGTGAGTGTGATGCTTCAACTTGACGATATATGGCACGTGGATGATGATCTTCTTGTGCTTGTGATGATGTCCACCTTCCACTGAGGAAGATGCCATCACTGCTAGAACAGCAACAAGGATCCACTGAAAACACAAAAAAATAGCATTACAACACCGACGTAGATGATAGAAGTAAAACTGCAGGGGACCTTAAAACTCCGCAGAAAGTCTTCAAAAAGAAGATGACTAAAGATGGTTTGAAAGTTAGATTTGTAATTAATTACCAATATTAGGGGGAGCGCGAAAATATTAAAAAATAAATATAATAATGAATGGGCGTGAGCAACAAACTCTCGACAAATGTTTTTTTTTAAAGAATACTGTGATTTTTTTTTCATTCCTAGAAGTAATACGTAAAACAACAGAACCATATGTGTTTTTTTTACAATTTTCTGCGCATACGCAACGGCCGGCGTGGTCGAGAGGTAAGGCTCTTGACTCGCAATCCGAAGGTCGCGGGATCGAATCCCGGCGTGAAAAACACAATTATTTGATTAATTTGTGTTATTTCACATTTAATTCATTTAAAATAATATATAATTTATTTGCGGCACGTTCCCGAGTGGAAGATAATCTTAGTATCGCCCTGGTGTAAGACCATCATTCAGAGTTGAAATGTTTGGTGACCAGGTCTGAATCGCCAGGTACTACTCTACCTTCCACTTTACCATCTCCTTCTCCTCCCCACTACCTTCAACCTCACAATATACCCCAAATGAGTATGCCATAGTCTCACTGGCTCCAGACGGGATCAGTTGGGGACTCTTGTGCGGTATTCATGTTTAAAAAAATAATTTTAAAAACGCTCAAAAGTTCGAATATTAGTATGCAGGTGGGAGAATAATATTACAGAAGTTTTAGAATATATTATATACTAGTTATAAATTGTACAAAAATTACAGCCAAACGAAATACACTTTTAAAAAAATACTTTCCGATTTTTTTTCTGTCGAGGTAATTTCCATCGGCGCGGCGTGACGTCAACGCCGCCAAATTCACGAATAATTCAGTTTTGGCAAATGCCATGATTTAAAACGATATAGAGAATTTATTTAATTAAATGACGAATAAATTAGCGACACTTAATCGAAAATCGGAAAACAGAAATATCAGAAAAAATATGGGAACATCTGGGACAAATAAAATTAATAAATTTATTTAGTTAGCATTTAGTTCGGGTTTGAATCTTGCAACCGTACATTAAGATGGATACAATAAAATATGCGTTCAGAAAATGAGGATTATGTTGGTAGTTCTTAGTCGAAGTATGATACAGTTAAAAATGATCGAATCGGATAGGGACACATTAGCTCAATTAGTAGAGTTGCTGCCCGGAAAGCCGAAGGTCCTGGGTTTACGTCCCAAAAGATGTGCCCGTATCTTCTTCTTATTTTTCTGTTTCCCGATTTTCGATTGAGTTTCGCTAATATTGTCTTCATTTAATTAAATATTACAATTTGAAGTTCTCGTAAAGTTCAATATAAAAATAAAGAAAATTTATTAAATTTGTAAAAATGAATTAAAAAATAATATCATCGTGGTAAATAAAAAAACATTGAAAATACTCTTACTGGTGGTTACTACCCTGTTTTTCTTGACTAAAAAAAACAGTTTTAAAAAAAATTAAAAACCTTAAATTATAAATATAAACAATCGTAAATAATGTGTTTCAGTTGGTTGTTTTCTTTTAAGTGACCGGATATTTCAAAGCACCATGTATAAGCACCACGTTTATGAAAAATGATGTCAACGGATAGACAAGTGTAAAACCTAAATAAATTCAAAGTAAAGTATTAAAAACAAAAAATTGTAAAGTTTTCCATCGAGATTATTATTTTAAAAAACTTTTTTAATTTTCACTTTCAAAATTATCCACTAATTTTCAATAATAAATTCACTTGTCCCGGATTGTATTTTAGATTTCAGCAAAACAATTTCACACACATAACTAGGATATTCATATCACTCACCGTCAAATGAGTTGCCATTTTGAAAAATGAAAGCAAGTTGATGAACTGAGTTGAATTAAGTTGAATTGAGTTGATCTGATTCCCTTGCACACTAGAAGTGGTGTGATAATGATAATTCAAAGCATGTTCGCTATATATACGGAAAAACGAAAGCGTATTTCCCTGGCAAAAGAAGGGGAAAGGTGCCTGCTACATAATATTATTTTAATTTTCCACAGAATAAGCTAAACCTACGTTATATAAGGCACAATAAATTTTCAGTTGGATCGGAAATTTCTCCTAAATATTTCACAATAATTATTTTCTATCAATACTCATTATAACTCATACAAAAATGCTTTTACTAATTTAAAAACTGAATAAATGAATACTTACGTACGGATAATGAATCTATGGTGTAATCGTAATTAGTAATGGTTTTATGAACTCGTCAAACTAAAATAAAAGGCACGAGATTGAGATAGAAAATGCGTAACAATCGTAACAACTTTCAAGTTGGTTAAACGCAGGTAATTAATATGTGATATAAATCTATTACAATAAAAAGTTGAAGTAGCATTTTGTGTTATTGTCCGCATTTAACGTAGGCAGTTGTAAGGATGTTGATTGTTGGTGGGTATCTTTATTGTGTATAGGCCTTCTGGCAACAGTACAACTATTCAGAATCGAAACATTATTTGAAGTAGCGCGTTACGCAAATTACGCGTGATTGGTGACCAGAGGGGTGATTCTGGTTCCATATAAGTATAAAGAATTGTTCTTAACCTTAGGATTTACTACTTTTTCGATGTCATCCGCAACAAATGAGGGAAGATTCGTGTTTTTCTCAAGGATAAGGAATTGTCCTTAACCTTAATGTGAACGACTTTTTCGTTAACTGCGATTCAAGTTCTCTCGGATGTCAGTGAAAAAAATCAATTATAAGTAAAAACGGAATCGCTCCTCTGGAATCGCAACCAACGAAAAAGTCGTTAATTTTGAGGTTAAGAACAATTACTTATATTTAAGTAGAAATAGAATGGCTCCTCTGGAATCACAGTTAACGAAAAAGTAGTTGTTACTAATAATAACGTTATATTTGTTTAGCGCAATTTAGTATCATTTCAGTTCAAGTGCGCTTAAATAGTTAATTTTAAGGTTTAAAACAATTACTTATCTTTAAATAGCGTAGCGGAAGAGCTTTTCTAGAATGGCAATTAACGAAAAAGTTGTTAATTTTCAGGTGAAGGACAATTACTTATCTTTAAGTAGAACTGGAGTCGCTCGTATGGAATTGCATTTAACGAAAAAGTTGTTAATTTTAAGGTGAAGGACAATTACTCATCATTAAGTAGAACTGGAATCGCTCCTCTGGAATTGCAGTTAACGAAAAAGTTGTTAATAATTTAAAATTTAAGGACAATTCTTTATAATTAATTAGAAATAGAATTGCTCCTCGGCTCTGAATAGCCAAGAACTCCTCAACCTTTCCCTTTCTCCCTTCATTCAGCCACAAACAAATCCCTATTAGGAATACCATATAACTCATTCGCGATATTCAAATACTTATATTTTTTAAATCTATGGATTTTGCCCTCCCTCTGATTTCTTCCGAATTTTGGCGGTCGTAACCCTTCCAAAGCCGGCTGTTGTTAACATATCTCATCAATAATGACCTATTTTTCTATATGAATGAAGGTCATCCAATTTGGATCCCAGTTGTCATTTTTGGTCGGGCTGCTTATCCTGCTTAGTTCCACTTGGATCTTGAGATTTTGACTATAATTATTTCTACCTTTTGATGGTTATCCAACAAATGGTTCCGGGGGCGGCAGGGCCTGTATCCGCCTCCCAAATCGAAAATTATTTACGTAAATGTGAAATTTGACACATTTGTCACTGGAATTATCCATCTACGGCCAGCCAGGATTAAACAATCGAATTAGCACGCTTGAATTCGAAATTGTATTCACATACTTAGCGAGCATGAAGAGCAACTGATATACCTGCCATGAGTATTTATGTTAATCAAATTCAATGCTAAGCTACATAGTTAAGCTCTCCATTACCATACTAACATCATTTTTTGATTATAATGATACTAGTAGAGTAAAATCAAATATTGTCAGGTTATTCATTACCGGGGAATGTCAGTTTTTCATTTCTTTGTCAAAGGTAATGTAATCTTTTGGAAATCATAGTAATTGCATAGTAGTTTCAATTTAATTCGATATTTCCATGTGCATTACAAGTAAGTAATCGTATTAACTAGGTTATAACTATGACGAAACAATAAATTATTTTAGATATTCGCCAAGCACGAACTGTAATCTTCTGCGTATCTTCGATGCACATCACTAAATTTCATCAATTATTATGCATGCATCTCACATACCGACTACAAGATAATAATTAACAATCGTGTTATTACTTAACAGCAAATCGTTACACAACGAAACATGATTGAACACTTTAATTGAGATGCCAATACAATGATCCATGTAAAATTTCATTTCGAATCTATAAGATTTAAAATATTTTCGAAATCCGCTCCGCCATTGAGAAGCGCTGTCCAACGCACATGCGTTACAGTGTGGCAACTGAATGAAAATTGCCAGTTTTAAAAAATCAAATTACTGGTAGTTCCTACAAATCCATTATAAATGCATTGGTACCTTCTTGTATAATATATAATATGTACGACGCAGAGGTTAGAAAAATAATGTAGACAAAAATAGAGGGCGCTGCAATCGTTTAAATAGTTTTAAAGCGAAGTTTTTTTTTAAATAAGTACGAAAAATATTGCTTTGATGCTAAAATTATCTGTGACAGTACTCTTTTAATTAACTTTTATTATTTTTTATAAAATTATTAAAAAATTGCACTTAAAATCGAGGCTCATTAGACTCCGTTTGCCAAGCAATTTTTATACATATTACCTACGTTCGTAGCGATTTAAGGCGCAATAAGAATATGTATACATTTTTGGCTTATAGCTTCTTCATCAGTGACAGCACAAAGATGGTTGAAACTACTTGAAAGGAAAAATGATGAAATTTGAAAAAGCAGATTAAAGTGAATTTTTCGCATCAATATCAAGCAGTTTTCAGGTTTAGTGGCAAGTCAAGAACTTTATAGAAGTAATTTGATAGACGAATCAAAATAAAGTTATGCGAAAGAATTCAAGGGTTTTACCCGTAAAAAATCGTTAAGGTGATGCAATACGAAGTAATGCAAAATTATGTGATTTTGGTTTTAAAAGTATTCAGATTATTCAGAAGAAAATTTTTAGATGCTTTAATAATATGCTGCAAGCGGAACACATATTTTCCTTGTAAATAATCGATTGTTTTTTTATATATTTTTAGAAGAAGCCCAGAAAAAATTAAGTATCAGGCGTATAAAAACTGCTTTGAAGTTCAAAATCTCCTATTTTCGAAATCTTTTTCGGTAATTGTTGTATTGTATGTGGATAATTAAATTATTTATAAAATGTTCGTAACACATTTTAATAGTGTGCCTGAGTTTCGCAAAACAAAATAAAATATAATGTGATCACAAATAAATAATGTTATCTAGATTTACTGCGATTCAAATTGTGGATTGCATTTAAATTTGTTTTGTGGACTTTGTGGCACAAATATACGGGGTAGTTAATGTGGTATTGGACAGGATCCGACTCACCCAACCTTGTTTGACTGTGATGATAAACCCTTCGTCTTGGTCGATCTCATGGTCCTGAGGGACACCACTAGTGGTTATCACTGCACAAGAACTTGAGAAAACAAGAGGATTTCTGCACAAGCTTCCTAGGATGATCGATATAATTAAAACTGAGGGAGCAAGGTCACAGCACAACAATTAAAAATAGAGTGACGAAAATCATTATTGTCATTGTTCTCTAGTCCGGGTTTCGTCGTCAGCTCGGGAAAGGTTTATGTGGGTAGATAGCGTGAGCAGGAACGTAAAGGTATGTATTGGGAAAGTATGTTTGCGTCAACATACGTTTTTTCGCGATGTTTTTTCGTAAATAAATCAAAAAAGGCGACTGGTGTTGTGTTGGTCCCACCCCGCTGCAAGGTTTTTTCACCCCCCCCCTTTCTTTTTCTCTCTTCGTCGTTGAGATCTCCGATCGGAAGGTTCAGCTACGCTGTTTTCCTGATCTCATTTTCCCAACCCCTGTGATGCGAAACACAGTAAAACAAGGTTGTTCTGGGAAATCTTACAATAAACCCTTTACTTCACGTTGTGATTGATTTTTGTTTCGAAGCCTCCAGATTATTTGGAGTAGGAATTTAATGTATTTACTATTTTTCGTGGTAACTTTCGACTCTTTAAAAGGCGTGGAAGAATTTTTTCTGTTGTCTTCTCGAACGCATGAAGGATACACCCTGTCTAAACTGCCCCATACTACAGATGCCTATGGCCCTAACTGTAGGGTCCCCGTTCCCCGCTATAGAGATCCCTTTTGCACCTAGTCTATTAAGGCTGGGTAAGCTATCCTCTGGTCCTATTTTGCGCTAGTAAAATTTAACTGTACGTCTAAAGGCCAGTTAGTAAATCACGAAGAAGGAACCTAGCTCACGTAACGGTTGATTCTGTGGAAAATTAAATGGCAATACAAGTTCATTATTTGTTTTAGTTTAAATGTACGTACCTAGAGGTGCCCCTCTATGGCCGGATAGGCTGCTTCCGCGTCTCCAAATCTGAAATACCTATCCTATGCATAACTGTTAGAAATATTGTTATTGCTAGTAGCAGCAATTCACGGCAGAACTAAGGGATCTTAAGGAAGTGATAAAAGGAAAGGAAGGAGAATTTCTTTGCAAACTAGTATTGGCTCCTCCGCTAACCAAGTTGACCGAGTGGGCAGTTCTCCGAACACAACTATCCCGCCAATGCATGTCTGAGCTATACCCCGGTATCTGGCGGATCTCTTGGACGATCACCCTGACATACCCGGACTCACTCATGCCAGAGGAAGAACAGCAGGCTTTCAAACCGTTCCCAGTCAACTCCAATACGCATAACGCCTCCGGAGACTACGTTACTGGCTCTAAAAGGGGTATTTCCATTTCGTCCCTTGTCATGACTCTACTCGCGGGCAAGTGGCGCGAAGCTGTGAGGCAGACCGTTAAAGCCGACCGTCTTCGTCTTTCCACCTCCAATAGTTGACATAAGGCGCACTTTGTGGGCTTTACGTTTACTTTTGGGTTGACACAGATGAGAGAATGCAACAACGTTACAGAATTTTCCCGCAAGATGCCTTGTTAACGGTCTCCTCCACTCAACCCTGCAGGCTTCCCGCGATGTCTAAGGTCAAACGCCTCCGTCAGCGAATCGTGTCCATGACATACAATTCGGCATCCCTGGTACATAACCTTTCGCGCCTGTTCGCTCGACACGATCCCGCGAAAGGGAATGACCTCCGACATAGCGCGTGACCCGCCCAGTCTGTGGCTGGTACCTCTCTCCTCTCGTAACATGGTAATGTTGGAAAATCCTTACTATTTGACATACGTATTCCACTTACGTATAGTCTCAGTACCGTCGTACACATTCCTCAAACGTGAAAATTTAATTCACGCAATACAACAGGTAGAAATTTTGCAGATAAACAGGTTGATATAATGTTTTACATGCATAGAATCGTGAATCTGGTTCTCACGCCCTCCTCCTGTCGAAGTCTGCGCCAAACTGTCAGCCAACAACTGCAATTGGGTAATAATAATAATTGGACAATTTGTAGAGCTCGTAGCCTTATCGCCTCTGCATTCGTATGTACCTATAAGAACCATTTTTTCTGCTCCTCTCCTAGCATCCAGCTGTTAAGCGACGGTTCGGGGTTGAGCCCGGGTGATAACGGCGAAGAGAAAAAAACCCCTGACCGACACGCACACTTATAGTAAACAATAGTTCAATAGGCTGCTTCATTCTTGCGGTCAGCATGTCCTGTAATTTAAATTATGGAGTTGTAATGCGACTTACCGAGAGTGATTGATAACTGTACCCTTTATCCTAGCGGGAATACACGCTCGTTGTGATTTTTTTGAATCTGCACCTGTTATAACCTGTGGGAAAACAAAGAAAACCCTCTCCCCCCTCCCTACGCCCATTCTTCACCGTCTGTTATGATATGTCCGGAAATCTATACTCTGTTCGGTCATCTGTAGTTATCATTTTTAGTTATAGCTTCCGTCAAGCGGTATATTTATTATTAAAGCCCAAGTTAATCTACGTAAAGTTTATACGATTTTTCTAAGCGATTATCACTGAATTTAATCCG
This sequence comes from Glyphotaelius pellucidus, assembly GCA_936435175.1. Taxonomy (NCBI): domain Eukaryota; kingdom Metazoa; phylum Arthropoda; class Insecta; order Trichoptera; family Limnephilidae; genus Glyphotaelius; species Glyphotaelius pellucidus. The sequence continues at coordinate 10,556,624 of OW386557.1, read as the reverse complement.
ATAAACTAACTTTATTTTTAATTACGGTAACTTCGACTATGTGCTTTTTCCTTATTACGTAGCGTTGCAATAATTCGCGAACTTGTTTTATTTTTATAATTCACCAACTTCTGATTGATGGATCGAACTTCCTTTTAACAAAACTTACAACTATCTGTTTTCACTTAGGTTAATTCACTCTTTCTGATAGAGGTTTAGAACCAAAAACCTCCAGACTTAATCGTATTCCTCCGCCGAGTTCCACTCAATGACTCCCTTCACTGACTGTCCTTCACTGACTGTCCTTCACTGACTGCCCCGTTATCAAAAAAAACTGCCTATTTAAAACGAAAATCTCCCATCAATCAAAATAAGTTCATGCAATTTTGAGTCGTATTTACTAGCTTGCCACCCACCACTCTCGCTTCATGCCTCTTCCTGCCTTCTACGTTTGTCACCGTCCCAACCCTTGAAATCGGGGTCCCAACCATCTCGGTCTAGCAAAATAAAACAGGGGTGGACCACGCGCTCGACTCAAGCTTGTCATAGGACATTTTCTCCCACTCAAAATAAATGTATTACATCGCACTACCCCTGCATACATTTTGGAATAATCCATTATTATTATCATTATTTTATAACCTAACGCGAAGGAATTTTATCCTACGCATTATTCTACGAACAATATGTATTCTCCCTTGTTTTTCCGTATTTGTGAGTGTTTAGGCCTTATACTCTGACAAACTCTCTCTTTAAACAAATAGCAACGCCCGTAAGGCTTTCCCCAGTATTAAATTCACATTTTTATTGATTTCGATTTTCATTTATGGCCATTTATCACCACCATGGCCTAATCTGTCCCTGTTATTTGCATCTCTACTAAGTAACCTCCCACATCTCATCGTCCCGTTCTCTCGAAAAAGGTGATAACTGTCAAAATGATTTGTTGATCTCTCCAAAAATCACACTCGAATTTGTAAATAAATTTAGAATTAGACAGGCCGTTAAATTTTATGCATTTGGCTAATTACTTTTTCCACTATTTTGTACGTAACCTAGAGTGGTGATTCCAGCTTAATGACCTCTTCAAAGAGCCAAAATCATGTTACCTGTCAATCTCTTAGAACGTCACTTAGACATTCCACATGTCGCTCCTAATAACTGAAACGCAAAAGTTCATAATTAACCCAAAATCTACTTCCTGAACGACCCTTTTCAAAATCTCAATAGAGTCTCGGTCCCGAATTTCAACAGTTATCAATTTCTTATTTTTGGTCATCATAAAGTGAGTTATGATCAAATTCATAAGGGCTCGCATTCCATACCATGGACTTCGTGAGAACTCTCCGCTCCTCGAACCAGATAAACGTTAACCCCGCCTCTCTCTCGCTATTCGTTGTGTTCAAAATAATTGTTGATTTATCATTTCCAATTTGACCAACGTTTTACATCTCCGATAGTCTAGCACCTCCCACGCGATAATTAACCCGTATTTTATTACAGCCTCCTTCAATTTCGTTTTCAAACACACCCAACAGAGGTCAGTAATATGATCGAATTTAAATATTTAAAAAAAAATTTCCTCGTCTACTTGTTCAAACAACACTGAACCATTACAGTGTTAAACGGGAATTTAAAACTTATGTAATCATAAGGAGTATTATTGTTAGCGGCCGGATCCCGAATTTTATATGATGTGAGAAAAATTGAGTAACGCCATTTTTCATACTGATTGTCATCTGTCGGAAGTCAATCAAAATCTTATATATGAATCTATTATAATTTGTTCTAAAATTGGTGTTGCCATAGTAAAGAAAAAAAATTGTTCCATTTTTTCAGATTTCTAGAAATTATTGATGCAATTTACTTACCAATAAATTGGTGCAACAAAATTACACATATTAATTACGGCATCAAAACACGCAAATGTATAGATAAATGGGAATAAAAAATTATGATGTGTTCGTGTACAACATAATATTATGAAGATAGCTAATAAATATATTCAATGAGAAATAATTAAAACATTTTCCTGACTTAACCAATTACCCATGACATTAACAGACCATAGAATTTGAGGAAGTGGGGAAAAGTTCGGGAGGAAGTGATGTGATAAACAATACGACGTATATTTCTTGCTTTAATGCGGTGGGGAATTTAATACTCATTAAAAATACATAGTCAATGAGGAGAAAGTAATTATACTTGGATAAGCATGGCTAATTTAACAACTCTTTGTTTGAGATTTTATAATTCTCACGGCTGTTATAATTTGCGTTCAGAAGATGATTAAATTTTCATGATCAAGGTTGACATCTTATTTGATTATTTTTAACTCAACAAGGTTTTTTAAGGTTTCGATTGGGGCCTACGTTATCTTTAGGGTGATGTGTGGAAAAGGAAGAAAATATAATATTATTAATTTTCTTTTTTGTATGGTGGGGGGGAGAGAGAAACATCGAAGACTGCTAGTCAGTCTATGGCCTTAGGATTTGCCATGTGGATCTTACCAATCCCAAAGTGGAATGAATTTGAACACTCTTTGAATTTGAACATCTTTAAATATTATGATCCTTGATCTACACCCCACAGCATTCACAAATCGCCGACTCTTTAAAGCCTCAACTGCGCATCATGTGGCCATGTGGGTGCAAAGGCTTTGATGGAGGACCATAATTTATCAAGGAGGTAAGAAACTAATCTTTTTTTTACATTTACTGGATTAAAATAGGTGGCCATGTGGAAAATAATTTCTTTTTGGAATCTTTAAGAGTGCTGTGTGTTAGGAGAGAAGTTCTGAAAAGAAAAAATATGAGGAATGGGTAAGAATTTGGGGGGTAAATGTGTCCAGGATTGATATACATACGAATCCATCCCTCCCACTGCGGTGCAAGGTGATTTTGGTAGAGAGAGTCCAGCTGGAGGGGTAAAGATGTCTCCCTCAACCGGCCTCCCCTGATCCGGTCCGCCACGCAGTTGGTGGCCAGACGTATCTGCCTCTACGACCTGGATAAGCTTCACACCTAAAACCCGGCTCTCCTGCAAACCACTTGGATATGACTTACCTTTTCCGAAGAATGGTTGCGGTAATAATAACAGTGTTATTCATATCTCCCAAATTGAAAAAAAAAATGGTTTTTGCGCATTTTTGACAAGGGTGAATAATTTGTTAATATTCTAGGTCGTTACTTCAATTTGTTCATATTCTTTCATATTTATTATAAAGGGTTTTTTTAATATGAATACCGCACAAGAGCATCCCTATTATGTTGTGAGGCTGAAGGTAGTGGGGAGGGGAAGGGGAAGGGGAAGAGGAAGCTGGGAAGTACCTGGCTATTCAGATCTGGTCACCAAACACGGCTTTTTTTACATGAGCTCCACACAGGAGACCCTTAGGAAAATAATTTCCCTCAGGGCCTAAGTCATCTTTGGGGATGCTGTGTGGAGGGTTTTTCAAGGAAAAAAAGGGGTGGAGAGTTCAGGGAAGGAAAAGGGTTTAGGGATGGGTAGGAATCTGGGGTTCAGTGTGTCTTGGTCATCCGCCTCCAAGACCTAGACAAATCTCACCCCACGAACCTGGGCACCCCTGCTAAATCACCAAACCTTACCTTATGTTAGGTTACCTATGGCAGAGGTGGCTAAAGCCATTTCAAGCAACGTTTCAATTCTGAACGGTGGTCTTACACCAGGGCGATACTGAGAGTATCTTCCACTCTGGAACGTGCCGCATATATACTTTATATTTTTTTAAATGAATAAATTGTGAAATAACCCAAATCAATCAAATAAAATTTATTGGCCACGCCGGGATTCGATCTCGCGACCTTCGGAATGCGATCCAAGAGCTTTACCGCTGGACTACGCCGGCCAGTTACATAATGAAGGGAATTTGAAATGAACACTTACAGAAATTCAAATCATGCGGTGTCAGGAAGCATATTCATTTATTATGTAAAATATTGGATGTAACGAATTGTTTGATCAAATACGCTACTATAAATATCGTTACAGTTAGTTGAAAACTGATTGCACGCAAACAGTAGATTAAGTCTTTTTCAAAACAATAAATTATGCTTCTAGGTCTGTAAGTAATACTTACCACAATTCAATACAAGTATAGACCATGTTTATATAATAGTATATAACTAATCCCATGTTTAAGTACCATACTTAACTCAGTTTTCATCTAAAGCGTAACGCTTAAACTATCTGTGGCATTTCATTAAGTTATAATGCTGCATGCAACATCAATTTCCTGGCTCGCCGGAAGTTGGGCGGGAAGTTACCGGAAGCGGATCCTGTTTTGCGTTACACTACATGTTTATGTTGACTGCGGGGCGGAGGTGGAGTACAGACTCGGATAAAAGCCTCCGCTGTTAACCTTCAGCATTCAAGAAACCAATTATGGTTTTTGATCATTGTTTTTTTGACGTGATAACGTCTTATAAATTGATTAACGCCGACTGCACTCACGAAAAAGCTTACCTCATTGTCACGTTCCGCCTGAGCCGAGCGTGCAAGCGAGAGTTCGGAACAAGCGTTTAGCTTGTGACGCATCTATCTCTCTTCAACTCCATCGTTATTTTATGACGTTATCACGTAAAATTATCGTCCGTAAATCGACTATACAGACAACCAGTTATGAATGTTTACAAGTTGACAGCACAACACAAATTAAACGAAGATATACATCAATAAGCCAAAATTACTTTGTTACATCATGTAATAAGATAAGCAAAATAAATGAACCACCCATTTACAAAACCAAAATAAGATTAGTGTCGGTAGCTAAGTTTGTAAAACCTAAAATCTCTATCTATATTGAAGGGTGTTTGATTGGCTTTGTTTTTTATACAAATCTAGTTTTATTCTAGGAGAAGGTTACTGTTTACATGAGATTCCAAAAAATCACCCGACCTCCTTTTTCAACTTTTAACCCTTGGAATAAAATAAGAAAAAAATATTTTTAAACTTGCCTGTCAAGGTTTACGCGCAAAATTCCCGGTTTTTCCCACGCATTTTTAATGTTCTTTTTTGTTGTTTATTTTTAATCCTTTTGCAAAAACATTTTTTTTTCTAAAATCTAGATAAAATAATCTTACCAATGTGTTCATTTTTGTTTCTAAATATTAAAATTTTGATATTGGAAAGTTAAATTGGCTAAAAAATGTATACCTGCCAATATTCGAATTAAAGTATTTAAAATAGAATAAACTTAAAATTTTAAATACAGATTCATTTTCTTAAGAAAATTTGTAATAAAACTGTCACTTCACTTTTTATCACATTCATACAATTTTACTTTAAAATCAAATTGGCACGAAATAAAACCGTCACTTATGATCGGGTTTGTAAAATTTCTGAACAACATTGCTCGCATATTTTTAAGGCAATGAAAAGCATTATACTTTCGCCTTCTAATAAAAAAGAAATCGCAAATGTTCGTATGAAAGGAAGAGAGATATCAAACTTTTAATAATGCATGGTCGCTCTGGGATAATTTGGGTCTCCTGTTGTTACAACGACATATTATGATGTTTTAGGACAATTTGGGTCTCCTGTGATTAGACGGGTTAAAGCAGAATTTTGACGTTTTTGATGAAATTTTGTACATTAAGTTCAAAATAAGAGGAAAAATACTGTTACATTTTGATGAACTCTGCGCAAAGCAACACCGGGCAACTCTGGGCAACGCCGCCGGAGACTTGGGCTAGTACGGGATAGAGATAATTCATGAACTCAAAAATCATAGAGTATGAGATCGACACCACACCACTGGCATGTGTCTAGTATGGTGGTCGAAAACTCCTAAAATTTTGTAATTACAAAGCAATGAATAAAGAAAAATGGAAAAAAATTGTATTTGTATTCCAAAAAGTGAGATTGGCTGGACATGCAGAAAGATTTATTTCAGAAGATGGGAAGCCGAAAATTATGACCTAATGAAAGCGACCCAGAGGCCGATCGAGGAAGAGATGGATGAACTGTATAAAAGAGGATTGAAGTAGAACGGAAAGGCCTGAGAGAGACAATTGAAAACATTGGTTGAGGAGATCAATGCTCAGGGATGTAACGTAGTGTTATTGATGATAAGGTTAGAAAAATATACCTGTAAACATACAAAGAGATAAGTAATAAGCGGTAACGCTGGGGCGGCATCTTAGGAGTAGGTGGAAATTTTTTGACTCGGTGTTGGGAAGGTTAACCTCTGAGGTAAAATCACTCTTGCTTAATGGGCCAATGAGCAACCATCTGCGGCCACTATACAACCTCAACTTACAAACTTATATTCATAATAATTCTGAACTATTTTTGAAAAGAATTTATATTTTTTAAATGAATTCCACACTTGAGACATTTCATAAAAATCTAAAATCATATTATAATTCTGTATAAGAAGTTACCTATCAAGAGTGGGTAATATAAGAATTATGTGAACCACGTGCTGAAAAATAATTACTTTTAACTTAACTATAATAGGTAGGGCAATGAACTAACTTATGTCGCTGAAATATTTAATTTGAACTTCGACATGAATGAGAAATCATTTTATTTTATTTCGATTTTCTTTTGTTTTTTTTATTGTTCGTATTCTAGATGCAAACAACGAGTAATTAAGTAAAAATTATGTGTTTTGATTTTTTTTAATGTTTTTGTTGTTCGTAGGTATATGAATTGTACCTACGAGTTCTCTAAAGTCATCCATGTGGATCTAGTATTAGATATATTCTTATTTATTATATTGAGTTTATGCCTTATTTATATATTTTGTAATCGTTTTTATCTATGTTATACTTTTGTTATAAATGAAATTTCTATTTGCTATGTAGAAACCCAATAGGACGTCAATAAATAAATAAATAATCTTCTGTGCCACGTTACTTCGTCCCAATTCCTGCGTCAGGTGCCAAAAAGCCTTAATTTGTTTGCAAGGACCCCGCCGACAGCCTTTTATGAAAACCAATCAATTTTTAATGTAAACAAAGGATTGGCTTTCAAAAAATTAAGTAATTTAGCGACTTTTTCTGATTAAAGGCCATTCAAATTTTCAAGGTTGATTTTTTTTTCAATTCGGCAGAAATGTATTTTTAATCCTTTCACCCGCTAAAACATAGAGTTATGTTACAAAGAGAAGTCAGCCCATAGGTCCGAAGACTTTTTTTGTTGATTTCGATTGAAGAGTCGCAATTGGTCCCAACCGTCTGGAGGCAGTGAGACTATAGCATCCACAATTAGGGTATGAGACTTGTGGTAGTGGAGAGGGGAACGAGCTGACGTACCTGACTAATCATATCTACCCACCAAACTGGCTTTAGCCTTTTAAAGTAATTTTTAGATTTTGAATGGTGGTATATGTTAAAAATTGACATACTACCGGCATCTATGGGTTGCTGGAGCAAACACCTATGGTTTTTCTACCTGAACAAATGGTGCGAACCTTGGCTAGTGGCTGTGGCCGGTCTGATCAAGTAGCAATCTGTTTTGACCACCACTTCATACAAACGTCAGATATTAATGGTTATATTTATGGTGTGTCAATGTGTGCACTTTTTACTCTATAAAAAGGCTAGTTTTTATGTTTCACCGCTTATTTTCTTCGCAAGTTCAGTTAGTAAAACAACTGCCAGATGTTGGCCCGGTGTATTCAGTATTATCACCGTTATTTACACATTTAAAACATGTTACCTGTGATTTTAAAATACAAGTGAAAATTCTAGCAAAAAGAGTTTTATTAAAAAGGATCCTAACAATTTTAACAGTATATTCTATATAATCACCCCAGAAGATAGGTGGAAGCTTGATTGGCAATCGGCCGAGGTGAAAATGCCCATCTCGTACAAGACCCCATTGAGAGACAGCCTGGGTTCTCATTTTCTCGCAAACTCTGGTCCGCCATCTATAGGATAAGGTGCTCCCATAGCCGTTGTGCCCATTTGATATATAGATGGGGCCTTAAAGAGTCGGAGATGTATGAATGCGGTGAGGTGCAGACCACCGAACATGTGGTCAACGAATGCCCGCTCCATTCATTCCCCGGCGGGATTGATGAGATCCACAGGGCAACGACTGAGGCCTTAGACTGGCTCGCAGACCTAGATGTCCCCCTCTGACCCCCCAACCATACGAAAGAAAAAGAAGAACCAGGACGACATCTTCCACTCTGTGGGACATAAAATCATGTTTCTTTCTATTCGGGGGATGTATATCGATCGTCCAGTTGATTAGTCAGACATCTCCAAATACTAAGTTTTGAAAAAATGAGAAGACCAATCAAAAAACATTCCACGTGTTTGTGTTTTTCGTACAAAATATGCCATAAAATAACACCGCGAGGCATAATGGTCTAATACATCAGAATGACATTTTGAAGTATCATTTTGAAATATCAGTATGACCCAGACTTTAGTTTAAACTACAATTTTTTTGCATTATAATTTATTTGGTGGTGTTTATGAATAATCGGAGTATTGATCCAGATAGAGAGTCCACTTTTACATATGACTGCACACTCATCTCAAATTTAGACTATTCGGAGATGTCTGACTAATCAACAGGACGTGCGGTATCTGGTGCGGAAAACAAATAAATAACTCTCACGTTCGTCAGTCGATGCTCACGGACAACGCCGACGTTAGCCGAAGGTACCAGGACCGTTGTTTCGATAACTTAAAATTTTAGGCTATAAGCTTATTCTCACAATTAGTAATTACTTAATAAAATACATTGAAAACGCATTCCTGGCGATAGGTACTGCGCCGACTTTTTGTCAGCTTTTATCAGTGTCCAACCTAAACAGGACTTTCTAGCGAAACCGAAACTTTTTTAGACAGTTAAAAATCTATTGTTTACTGAAAATGGCTTATTTTTTACACTTATACGGACAGTTAATACGTATTAAATGAAATAAAAAACAATAATTGAAGTATGTGAAAAAAAAATTTTTTTTTCATATTAGGCACTGCTTTAAAACAACCAAAAATTATAAAAATTAACAAAACATGCCAACTATTTCTTGGGACAAAAATTTCTCAATAAGCAACACTTACATTATAAAGGAAGTACCTCATTAATTAAGTATTTTAACCGACCGGCGAACTCAGCTGATGATGGCGGGTGACACACGAGCCACGAACTCACCCAAAGTCAGCCGAACGACGCGCGATAATTCACGAATGCAGGGTTTCGGTGCGGCCGAAAATTCGGCAGATTTTCTGCCGAAACTTGCCGGAACTTGCCGAAACCGAAACCGAACCTTCGATCGGTCACCAGTTTTTATCAATTTTTTTATGTTGTTTTTGCATCGCCGCAGAACATCAAATACTGACGATGGTTTTTGATTGATAAAGGTGGTGGGATAATAATAACACCTCCATCAAAGTGGAACCACTTTTTTAGCTTACTGTCTCATCTAATAATAAAACATCTTTGGCTTAAAAACCTTTTTCCCGAACTCGATAAAAACAAAATTAAACCACGATTTGCAAGGGTTGAAGAAGGGGCTGAAAAGGGAGGTTGTGATGTCAAAAAAGGTTCTTCTAGGTCACGAGGGTGGCAGATAAAAGGAGGTTCTATCTCGCCGATATTTTTCCTTTTTTGAAAGAGATATTTTGGCTTTGATATGGGTAGGGTTCAGCGGGGGAAAATAATCAATCTGACAACTCCTATTTTATCTTCGCGACTTTCAGATGCGTTGGAGATATTTTTCTGATTTTTCAGATACTTTGGGTTTGTCAATGTCATTGAACTTGTGCATATCATGAAGTAGTAATCTATTAATCATTTTATAAGATTCAGCATAAAAACATTCAGCTTTTTTTATTTGAATAGGATAAAAAAATTTAAGTTGATTACTACGTTCCCATTGGCAAAAAAAAAAGAGTTAAATTATATTTTAAGCCGCCGCTAACCGAATTTCTACCGATTACTCCCTTAAACATTTAAAGTTTTTAAGCTCTTAAAAAATATACGTTATTTTTGAAGATAATATACGTTCCACGCCGAAACGCAAATTATATGAAATTCCTTTCATAGAAAAAAATCGCAAAGCATGCTCCGAAAATTATTTAAAACAAGTCTATTTCTATTATTTTACAAGTTTTATTTGTGAAAAATTTCACAATGTTTCTTTGAATGATACTTAAGATACCTTCCGCGAGATTTTTGCTCTATTTTAAACGAATCATGTTTTATTAAGCATTTTCACAATTTTCGCTTTAATTTTATCATTTAAAATATTAGCGCGCTCTGTCCAACATTCGTAATTACATATCCCTCCATCTTCTTCTTTTTGAGCGGGGAAGCGCCGCTTTAAGTATGAAGTAGTGAATCCCTCCGTCAGTCTCGCAACTCTCTCAAAGGCTCACGACTATCCGGGGGTCGCGGGTTCAAATCCCGGCGTGCGCTACTAAATTTTATTTTATCGATTTGTTTTATTTCATAATTAAATCATTTAAATTAATATAAGGTATATTTGCGGCACGTTTCAGCGTGGAAGATACCTTCAATATCGCCCTGGTGTAAGACCATCATTCAGAATTGAAACGTTGCTTGAAATGGCTTTAGCCGTTTCTGGTGACCAGATCTAAATAGCCAGGTACTTCTCACCTTCCTCTTCCCCATCTCCTTCTCCTGCCCACTTTCATCCACTTAATTTCACTGGCTCCAATCCTGGAGCCAGTGAAATTACAGCATCCCCGGTATTACATGAAAAATAAACTTGCTAACGGTAAGCTCTGGCACCGTAAAATTTTGATACCTTTCCACCGAACGCACCACCAAACTGCTAGATCAATTAAATATCCATAAAAGAGAAATGTTTACTCCATTTTTTCACTTACTCCATTCCTTCTCCAACTCTCGTTAACCTCACAACGTATCCAAAATGTAGACAGTAGGCAGAAGGTGGATTTCCTTTGCGGAATTCACATAATTTAAATATATATATATATTAAAAGTTCACGCACCATCACTTTTACTTGTGTGGCAGTTGCTTTTCAGTTACCTTGTTAACAAGTTGCCATGGTAGCGCTCACGAATTTCAAATTGCGTTGACAACTGGTTTCATTTCAGTTTCTCTGTCAGCAAAGGCCTTTTAACCTCTCGGGAAACGTATTAAATATGTCTAATTTTATAAAAGTAAAAAACGATTTCATATTTCGGATATTGTTTATTTTTTTTCGTAATTATAAAAATAATACACTTAAAACATCGGGTCAATCCTATTACAATATAAACCAAACCATTGCATTACATACATGAAAAGTACAATGTGATTTTTAATTATTATACCAAATGTTCCTCATTCCCACATCTTAAAACGATTAATTTCTCGTGTTTTTTTGGTTACTGGTTTTCCCGGAAAAACCATCCAAATATTTATTCAAGGCTTTCAGGGAAAATCTAATCTTTGCGTTTTTCTTCGGTGTAATTAATGGATTTGAAATCGTGTTGGAATTACTGGAATCAAAATCCAATAGCCTGAATTCCAGCATTTACAACTAAAGTGTGATTTTTTTTCATTGACGCAATTCAAACCGTAAAAATTTAAATCAGAGAAGAGTTTGAGAATTAATCAAAGAACGTGAGGTTAAAATTACGTTTGGGTATTCTAGTAATATGACGTTTTATTTTTGGGGTATTGAACCGTGTATCTCGTCCACTTCCTTTGTTGAGCCTAGGTTTCGGACAGCTTTAAAAGTGTACACCATCAAGGTAGATACCGTGCGACAACGGTTGTTGCGGTCACATCTTGTGATGTAATCCAAGTACAGATATCTATTTTTTTCTATATTACACAAATCGAAATATAAAATATACTTTGATACTCGTTTCATCTTATCGAAAGTTCTATCAATACCCTTTTTTACGCAAATCCATGGCCCAAAAATCTTTGGAACTCGTTCCATTTTGTCGATAGTGTTCTCAGTGTTCTTTATTGTGCAAATCCATTTTGGTCCGTGTTGATAGTTCGATCATTGTTCTTTATTACACAATTCTGCAGATCAAAATCCTTTGACATTCCCAACATTTTGTCGTTATTGTTCTCAATGTTCTTTATTTCACAAATTCATGTTGGTTTCGTGTTGTTTATAGTTCATTGTTCTTTATTACACAATTCTGCAGATCAAAATCCTTTGACATTCCCAAAAATTTGTCGATAGTGTTTTCAATGTTCTTTATTTCACAAATCCATGTTGGTTCCGTGTTATTGATAGTTCAATCATTGTTCTTTATTACACAATGCAGATCAAAATGCTTTGACATTCCCAATATTTTTTCGTTATTGTTCTCAATGTTCTTTATCTCACAAATTCATGTTGGTCCGTGTTGATAGTTCAATCATTTTCCTTTATTACACAATTCTGCAGATCAAAATCCTTTGAAATTCCCAACATTTTGTCGTTATTGTTCTCAATGTTCTTTATTTCACAAATCCATGTTGGTTCCGTGTTGTTGAGAGTTCAATCATTGTTCTTTATTACACAAATCTGCAGATCAAAATCCTTTGACATTCCCAACATTTTGTCGATTGCTTTCTCATTGTTCTTCATTACACAAATTCAAAGACCAAAATCCTTCGAAGTTCGTTACATGCTGTATTCTCATGTTCTTTCCACAGATTAAACGAGTGATAGCTTATACGATAAAAACGTCCTTGTAGGGTCTGTGGTCGAATAAGCTAGCAATGAGGTGAAACAGGGTGGCTATGAGTCCAAACATCTTTGCACAGGTTCCAGGGTTCCTGCGGGCTGAAGTCTTGCTATGGCGTCTCGGCATTACGTAGATCCTCTCCATGTCTGTCTTTCTTTAATCCAATATGATCTGGAAAACAAATTTTAACTTAAATTGGAAAATAGAATCATAACGTCTCCAAAACATCAAACAATTATATGGTAACAACAAAATAGTTCAGAAATTCACTCACATGCGGATTCGCAAAGAGCATTGTGACAAAAATAGATAGACATAAGGAGTAACAAAATACCATCAGATAGCCATGGAAAGAATCGTTTCTTAACATGATACTATTACCATCTTCATAGACGGATGGCACAGTGTTAGGAACATAGCCAGAGACGACCAAAATAATCCCAATATCTAGATTTTTTTAGCTCAACAATATTGCAATAGAAGCTGGCTTTAATACGTTATTTGTCATCAAATGGAGCTGAATTATACTTCTTTGGATGTGCAAAAGAAAGTTGGTTGATGGCGGATAAAATAAAACATTTTCTGTCTTTCTCTAGTTTATTTTCATGTTTATTTAACGAAAGTAAAAATATAAATTAATAAAATTATACATTTGTTGGACTCCTTTGTGAAAATTTCTACCATAGTGTAACTACGGAAAAAATGAAAGGTATTTATTGCACCTGCTGATATTTATTACATCTTTGCGTTTTGTAAAATTTCGACTTGTGTTTGTTTAAATAAATATCGTTAAATGGTAATCTTGATTAGGAAAGAGTGTTTGAGTTTGCCCACAGATAAGAATGCTAAATTTCTAAAGAGAACAGCTGGCTTTGGACGGATGAAAACCACCAGAAAACTTCCAAAGCTGAAGATATTTTAGGGGAAGCCAAAGTTTTATAAAGAAGAGGAAAAAGATATATGAGATTTACTGGCGGAAGTGGGTTACTTTATTACACACTTATTATTTGTGAGGTTTGTGTTGCAGAAAGAATAGTCAAGTAGGGTGTGGAGAGGGGACTGAGCTATTATATCTAGTTTTTGGTGGTGTTAATAATATTTTTGATATAGCGCTTTTTAGTGAATAATGGATAGTTGAAATTAATTGATGTGTAACTCCTTTTAAACCGTACCGTGCCGTAAGCGTTCAGAAATTTTGATTTTAAATATCGACAGAACAATATTTATTACGAAGGCTATAAAGTCTTTGTATGGATGAGAGGCAAAGTTGGTAGGAAATAGTTCTTCATAAAATTGAACTATACTAATGGATTATATAGCTGGCTAAGTGTTCCATCACGACACAAGCTATATTTGCCACTTACTGTGGTGACAGTAGATTTTCAAATATTGTCAGGTTATTTGTAACCCAGGAATGTTTGTCTTTCTTTTAAAAATAAAAAATAAAAATTAACTGTATTTTTACTAGGTACTCTGAACATTATCATTTTTAACGGATCCGTAGAATCGAATTGTGAAAATTATGCATATATTATTTTGTGCAAACTGAGGAAGTCGCTAACATTTTTTTTTTAATATTATCTCTTTACAGCAGAAGGAAATTTATCCCTGAAGGAAAAAAATTACCTCGGGCCTATGGCATCCTTGAGGATGCTGTGTGGCGGAGGGTTTTTGGGGGAGAGGAAGGAGATGGAGTTCTGGGAAGGAAAAATAAATGAGTGGTGGGTAGGAATCTAAGAAGCAAGATAGTAGTAGGAGGCAATCCGGTAGTGACGGACGTATGAATCCATCATTTTAACTGCGGTGCAAGGCATGGGTCGAGAGGGTCGGACTGAACCCAGGAGCGAACCCTGCTAAGTCACCAAACGTAGCGAATCACTTGGGGTGACCTGTGGCAGGGGTATTGGTTATTCAGTAAATGGTTCTCGGGGCGGAGGTACCCATACCGGCCTCCCAAATTGAAAAGCAATAATTTTATCCATCGGAATTTTTTTTAATTAAAAAAAATAAAATAAATAATCGTAATTTTTTAAGTTTTCATGGTACACCTGATTAACAACTGCTAAATCTCAGAATTAAAATCTAAATTAGTTTAAAAATCTCAATTACTAGTCAGTTTATCTTGTCAGGGCTACATCTAGTGATGAACTTGACGAACGTAATTATCTCTCATAGCAAGCTTAAAAAGTAACAGAAATACCGGGCCGAAGAATTACAAAATCGCAGTAACTCGTGATCGACTTGTTTGAAAACAGAGCGCGGATGTAAATTGTGCGCCTTTAGTTTATGTTTAAACTTATTAGACTTAACGGAATTCAATAATTCATTTGTTTGAGAGCTCTCAGAAGCAATTCATGGTTAACACTTTTTTTTTTTAAACGTTTAAATTTTTAAAGATGAAAATTGTACGTGGGTAAGTGCAAAACTATTATTTGGTAGGTAGCCCCACTTTAATGCACGAAGGCATTACTTTATATCCGACGTTTGGAGATGTTATGCGCATAATTTTAGTTTTTTGAGACCGTTTCAGGAAGCCAATAAAATCATGCTACATAAAATTCATTGCTGTAATTAGGTATTCGTGTGATATTACGAGTGTCGTATCGTCGGCGTACAGAAAATAATTAATGATTGAAAACAATTTACTCATAATTGAAACGTAAATAAAAAAAGCTGGGCGGGTCGTTCTTCTTTTTAACCTACATAAAGTTGTCTCCACCTTGGAGAAAAATTCAACAGAATTACCAATTTTATTATTTTATAATTACTTTAAAATCTACTGTAGTAAAGACCTAACGACCGTTTTAAAAAAATGTGTTTATATTTTTATAGTAAAAATTACGTTATAGATAGAAGGGTATTTCATACAAATCGCAGTTGTCTCCCGCCACCTCGACTCGATATGACGACATAAAATATAAAACTATTTTTAAACTCCAAAAGGTATAACCTATCAAGTAACAGCGATTTTAAATTTTTTTTGATGCCTCGTAAAATATTTTTAAAAATCTCAAAAACTTGTGTCTTACAACTAATGATGTTTTAGTACGTTAATTCTGTCACGAGGGTTGTCATTCTAAATAGGTACACATGCAACTCGTGTTTGTTACTCCTGATAGACGTTTTGGGCTTCCTTCCCCTCTTGCTACAATTTCCCCTCTGAGATTCAGAGAGAATTCATTTGAATTAAAAAAAACAGTTGTTGAGATTTATTTTGGTTTGGTTATTTGGCGATCAGTTAGTATTTTTTTTATAAAACTAGCAGCTTTCCTCTTAATCGTATTGCCTCCATTTTCACTTCCATTTCATCTAATTTTTTTGTGTCAATGGTTTCAAATGCCTTAGAGTTATCAATGAATAAAACCAACACATAGACTAGCGTATTTTTTTAATAACGGTCGTGTCGTTATGCACTTGACTTTTTCATGCGGTAATTTTACGATGCGAAAATAAAGAAGAACAAGCAATTAATCTCACAACAATAATACATAGTTGATGCACGATGAGATTCCTCTTTTTAAAAGATCAATTAATCATCCTTTCTAAATTTGATAAGACATGCATTTCCAAGAGCACGGTGTGAGAAAGCAGAAAATGATAAGAAACTGCCTTAAAAATTAAAAATTGTGGATTATTTTTTTGCAATAGCTTCACATAGGGGGCCCTGAGGAAAACAATTTCCCTGAATGCTGCGTGGAGGGTTTTCGAAGTGAAACTTCTTTAACCCGTTGTGATTTGAAACTCGGATGAAACGGAAATGACGCATTACAGTACTTAAGAACCATCAACCGCTCATTAGCCGCTTTGATTATGATCTCACTTTTCAAGACTCCTATTGGTTGAGACTGTTTTGGTGAAGTTTCGCTTCTACCGCGTGTGAACTGCACTAGATTTATTTATTTTTTAAAGGAAGGAGAGGAAGTTCTGGGAAGGAAAATGAACGAGGTGGTTAGGAATCTGGGGGTCACTGTTTCCAGGAGTGAAGAACGTATGAAATCATTCCTCCCACTGCGGTACAAGGATCGAGAGAGTCCGGCTGGAGAAATCAAAAGGTCTCCCTCAACCAGTCTCACCCGATCCACGCAGTAGGTGGGCAAACGCATCCGCCGCCAAGACTTAGACAAACCTCAACCCATGAAACAGGGCACCCCTGCTTAGCAAATGTAGCGAACGGTGTTGGTTATCCAATAAACTATGAATTGAAATTATGTTCATTTCTTCTTAAAAATATTTCTCAATTTTTTTTTTGCTCATGAGTAGATTTTGAAATGCAAACTAATAATCATAAAAGAATTGAAACAATATTAATTCGTGCACCACTGATGTTTGACAAACAATGCGGGACTAAAGGTTACTGTGATAGCTCAATGGTTAGAGCATT
Organism: Glyphotaelius pellucidus; assembly: GCA_936435175.1. Taxonomy (NCBI): domain Eukaryota; kingdom Metazoa; phylum Arthropoda; class Insecta; order Trichoptera; family Limnephilidae; genus Glyphotaelius; species Glyphotaelius pellucidus. The sequence continues at coordinate 10,539,613 of OW386557.1, read as the reverse complement.
CGCCGGAGTAGTGAACGATTTTGAGCTAGTTTTTAAATGATTTGATGAGGATTACTTTTGCTGTGATTTTATCGTTATGAATATTTTTGTAATATTAAATTATATTTTTATTTATTTTGTGAGTAAAGCCTCAAATTGTTATAGTTAATTAAATGAAGACAATATTAGCGACAGTATTAGACGATTTTATCCAGACACAGATAGCACTTAGTTCGGTTTTGAATCTTGCATTCATCATAAAGATAGCAGCCAATAAAATATGCGTTAAGAAAATGAAGATAATGTTGGTGGTTCTTAGTCGAAGTATGATAAAGTTAAAAATGACTGAAACGGATATTGAAACCTTGGCGCAGTGGTCAGTGCATTTGCCCGGAAAGCGAAAGGTCCTGGGTTCGAGTCCCAGAGGTACAAATATATTTTTCTGATTTTTCTGATTCCAGATTTTTGATTGGGTGTCGCTAATATTGTCTTCATTTAATTAAATAATACGTTTGATAAAACAAAGACAAGATTGGGCGTTCGAAATAAACAAGCATTTTAAAAATAACGCCACCTAAGAGTAATTTAACAATACAACTCCCCTTCGTTATACTTGGTCGAAGAATAATAGAGTTGAATTTTAAAATAAATTTAGTAATTTACCTTTGTAGAAGTATTTTGGTTGGTGACACAATTAATAAAAAATTTCGCTGCAATGTTTCAAGACTGTAAATTGCCAAATGGCCTGAAATCATAAAACGTCACACAATTTATACTTAAATGCCAATGTTTGATGGCAAACAATCGAAATACCAATATTTAAAGGCGTTCAAGTTCAATATTCGGTTTTCTTTTTTCATAAAAGAAAATTTCTTGGATTATGTAAAAATAAATATTTTTTTTTAAATAATAAAGAGAACATGTCTTCTGCACAAAGCAAAAAAAAATGTAAGAATATTCCTCCAATTCGATGATCGCATAAGTACACTACTTGAAGTCCTTTATCGCTAATAATAATAATAAGTTGGCGAAATCAAGTCGATCAGGCTGTTTCTCAGGTGATATAAGGGGTCATCCATAAATTACGTCACACCTTAAGGGGGGGGGGGAATAGAGAAGTGTGACATTATGTGACATTGTGTGACAAGGGATATGGCGGGGTCGTCAAGTCTGTCTTTTAGATATAAATTGCAAAATACGTGACGTCACACTAGGGGGGGAGGGGGTCTCACAAATGTGACGGTGTGTGACATGGACGGTGGGGGTCAAAAATCATGAAATTCGTGTGACGTAATTTATGGATGGCCCCTATCATCTCGGAAGTGTTTACGTACCAATATAATAACTGAGTTGTTCGTGTCTTTAAAATAATTTTGAGTCAACACCCAAATGGTTGGATGAAAAATATTTTTTTAATGGTAGTTTTTCCTTTGTTCTTTTATTTCTATTCATACATTTTTTTCTGATTCCGTATTTAATATCTTGTGGTTTTTTCTGTATGTATCTTTTGTATAATATGATTAAAATTTTCCGAGTACCGATCCTAAAGCAAAAAAGGGTTTTATTTTTTAAAAATAACCCTGTCGTAGATCACTGAAGATATAAAACTTATGTTTTATGTATGTCTACATGTTTAAGGTGAGTTCAACTTTCCCTTACTTCATTCTTGTCAATTTTAAACATTTACGTAGACATTTCAAAACTCTTGATGATGTACCATTATCAAAAATATTAATATCGGTTTTGTGTGCATCTGCAACTCTCGTTCAATAAACTCTGGAACTCGGATTTGCAATCGTACGTAAATTTCCTTTTAATTTAAGTGTCATTTTTAAAACTGATTATGTGAAAAATTCAGGTGTATAACAAAGTAGGTACCTACATCTACCTAAATCTAATATAATATTCTAACAGAACGTTATTTTTATTGTTGATTTTAAAATTTGGAAATTTAATATTCTGTGATTTTTCATGGTTATTTATAAATTACAGACAGAAAAATGGTGTAAAATTCTTGACGTAGAATTTTTCGCAACTTCTGTGCCTCAAAACAGATGATGATACCTCCTGACAAAATAAACCTGAACAAAATTAAAATTTTCGAAATTTATTTTTTTCAATTTGAACGCCTTTATTTTGCATCTTTATTTCATCAAAACAATGTGGCCATAACTTACTCGTTGATCTGTTTGCACTTGTCTTCGTCAATACGCAGTTCCAGCAATTCTTCCAACAGTTTGCTTACTTTAAAGTGCAAATTCACAAACTCCAATATGTGAACAGAAGGTGTCGGCAAACACGGCGCATGAACCAGATGGTGCCTCGTGTCTAAAACAACCAAGAACCACAATAAATCTGTCAGAAATCGATTGATTTAATCAGGGATGAAATCATTCAATATTTATGCTTTTTATGGTTGTTGCTACCTCGCCAAAAATTCAGCACCCTTTACGAAGGGGTTAATATCATAAGGGCCAGTTGTTTCACAGAATTTGAGGAGAGCCATTTTGTCAAAGTAACAGGATAACAAATAATAAAAATAATAATAATTTTTGAATAATTTCTATAGCGCCATTTTTGTGAGAAAATCACCTCAAGGGCGCTTTACTTTATACATTTAACCCATTTATATTACAAGTGTCTTATAACTAAGATCCATAACTAAGGACTTACAACTACTAAGACTAACTTATATGAGTGACTTAAAACTATACTTATTTTTATAACCGGTACAAAACTGCATTACTCGTGTTTTGACTTATCTAACTTAAAATTAATTATCTACTACTAACAAACATATTTACGTTTATAAACACATCATGATTACTGCCCCTGTTATCAGTGTAAGTTAAAGTTGCGCATAATAAAGTAAAATCGGGACTGACGTTGACTGAGTAATGAAATACTACTGAAGAAATTAAATTATTCTGGATATGATAATTTGAAAAGGTGAGTTTTAGCTTCGCTCTGAATTCAGAAGTGTTGTCGATCTTTCACAAATGTGAAGGGAGTTTGTTCCAAGCTGTTGGGCCTGCCACTGCAAAAGCCCGGTCTCCGAAATTGGTATTGGTATTGCGCATAGGTACTGAGAGGCTACCTATGGCTGTTGAAGATGCTGATCAAAGGGTTGCTTGCCTAGTATTGACATCGTTTGGAATGCACAGTTCCGACAAGTAGGGTGGCGCCATGTCGTGTATTGCTTTAAAAACCATCCTGCAGAGTTTGAATTGGATTCTCTCAGGACAGTTAAGCCAATGAAGGTTCCGCAGATGTTGGGAAATGTGGGAATATTTGGAAACGCCGGTTATCAGTCTTGCTGCAGCATTGAAAACTGACTGAAGTCTGTCAGTGTATATTTTAGGGAGATTTGCATATACGCCATTGCAATATTCAAGTCGTGATACTACGTAAGAGTTTACTAGCATCTTTGTGGCCGTAGTCGGAATATTTCTCCTTATAGTTTTGATTTGGCGCAGGTGAAAGAATCCTGCGCTTACTGTTTTATTAATCTGGGATTTGAGTGAAAGATCTTCGTCTAGATGTACACCTAGGAGTTTAACGCCATTTTTAGGGATGATGTTACAGCCAGAAGATAAGAGGAGATTTGTCTAATATTGACTGACGTTTTTTGGTTGCTGTCCAAAGAAATTCTGTTTTGGTTGGATTTAGTTTTAGTTTGTTTGAAGACATCCAGTCTGTTATGGCAGCGATGCATTTAGCAGTTATATCTTTTAATCTGTCTTTCTCATTCGGTGCACAGTAGGTGCATATATCAGAGAGCCACACTATAACGGGGCTTTTTTTTTATATGAAATACCACACAAGAGTCCCAACTGCTCCCCTCTGGAGCCAGTGAGACTATGGCATCCCCAATTGGGGTAAGTTGTGTGGCTGAAGATAGTGGGGAGGGGAAGGAGATAGGGAAGAGGAAGGTGGGGAAGTACCTGGCTATTCAGATCTGGTCACTAAACACGGCTAATGCCATTTCGAGCAACGTTTCAATTCTGAATGGTGGTCTTACACCAGGGCGATACTGATAGTATCTTCCACTCTGGAACGTGGCGTAAATATACTATATATTATTTTAAATGAATAAATTGTGAAATAACACAAATTAATCAAATAAAACATATTGGCGCACGCCGGGTTCGAACCCGCGACCTTCGGATTGTGAGTCCAGAGTCTTACCTCGGGACCACGGAGGCCGTCGAATGAGGGGGCCGTCGAGGCATGGGGGGGGGGAGTTATTGTACTGTGGTAAATATGGTGGAACGATAATTGCTTGGGTTATCTACATTCTAAGTGTAATATTGTTTTGTTATTTGTTAGATGTTTAAAATAAAACACTTTGTGACTTTGCAAGACAGACTTTATTGACTAGGTCATTACACCGTTAATATTACTTTGAGAGTCACGTAGACCACAATTATCTTACAGGTAGTTCACTGATGTGCAACACAATATAGTGATGTGACAATATCACAATAAGGAACTCCAGTCCAATTTTTCTATTTTTTTTAAATGAATAATGACCTTCTAACTTAAATAACTGCATATTTATTTTTATTTTTTTAGTTGGTTTTAATAGTTAAAATAAATGTCAAAGTTTTAATTTTTCAAGATCCCCCGAAAACCACTCTATCTAGTGTGACGTCATCATGACCAAAAGTTTTAGTGATTTTCAACAGATGTTGTCATTTTGTATGAAAGAAGCTATGAAACTATTCAATAAGTAAAACGTTATTTAGGTGGAATTATTTATTTATTATATTATATTTATTATATTATTATATTTTTCAATATTATTACGGGAGAGTGGTATAAAAATTGTTTAAAATTATTATTTTTTTAGCTTTACAAATCGAAATCAATATTATGGAAACAGAAGCATCAATTTTGTAGGCAACTGGAATCAGCTGTTGGTCGCCCGCCATTTTGAAAACAGGCATTACTGAGCATTACGATCGTTTTTTGAACAGTTAAAGTTTTTGAATATTTTTTAATATAGAAAAACTAATACAGATACTCTATATTTGATACTGAATTATTTAGGCCTAAATAATGTTTCAGTAAAAACAAGAACCATTTTATGTCTAAATCTCTGTAAAACAATAACACGGAATGTTGAACGGCTTGTCAAAATTTCTATGCAATACGACCACGTGACTGGAGAATTATGGAAGCGGTGACGTCACCATTAACAATTCTATAAAACCAACTAGACAGGGGGTTTTAATGACACATTTCAAAATGGACTTTTTAATATTTTTTTTAAAACTCTACGTTTAATATTATTTAATAAAACTTATATATTCAGAATCAGCGTTTGTTGGTCTATATAAACATATTTTTAAAGCCATAATATTTTTAACTGGAGTTCCTTATTCTGCCCATTGAAATGTATCTATAAACAGACTCGCGCATAGATTCCTTATTAAATTAAAACCAGTTTTGTGTTCGGAAACCAAAAATAAGTCTGGTTGAGTAGGGGTCAAATTGCAATTGATGTCTGAAGAGTCGAAGAGCTACAGACGCCTATGCAAAGAGCCGCATGCAGCTCGCGAGCCGCAATTTTCGACCTCTGCCCTATGATAACAAACGAATTGCAATCTTCTGAGCTCAGGCGTCAGATTGACTAGCTGTCATGTTCTTACGGTATTACAATGGGAGATGCTTCGAGGAACTAGCGTCATTGATTCCTGTCGGAAACACGCGCAAATTCAAAATTCACGCCAAATGCGCGCTCAACATTTATACGCAGTTGGCGTTTGTCACATCAGAAGGTCGCTCTTGAGTTCAACCACTCGGCTGTGGAACGATTTGCTGGCCTATGTGTTTTCTCCCTCCTACAAGATTGTTCGCTTTAAGACCCTCAAAAAGAACCCACACACAGCATTCCTAAAGGTGACGTAGAACTTGAGAGAAATAATTTTCTCAGGTTGTCCTGGGTGGAGTTTCTTTAAAAAAAATTGTTATGTTCTGAAAATAGAATTCCTCTTAATAAAATAACAGAACTTGAATAAAACATCCGTAGAACTCGGAAATTAATTAAAAATTTGATAAATTATTCAAAATCTGTGAAACAACCGGCCCTAGTAAGTTACCACCATTCAGAATTAAAACGTTGCTTGAAATGGCTTTAACCATGTTCAGTAATCAGATCTGAACAGCCAGATATTTATCAACGTTATTTTTTCCTATTTATTTTCCTTCACCACTTCTTTTAACCTAACAAATGACTCAGATTAGATATGCTATAGCCTCACTGGCGTATTTTGGGCTCTTATGAGAATTCATATTAAAAACATTTAAAAAATCTGAACAGACTTCCACTGTATTTAGTGACTTTATCTAAATAGCTTAATTTCCACGCTTCCTCTTTCTTCATCCTAACTTTCTTCAATCTTCGAAAATTCCCAAATTTAGATCTTTCCTGTCCGAATTATAAGTTGAATTGAAAGCTCTATAACATTCAATAAAAATAAAGCAGACAGTCAAAAGTCACATACAACCCTTTTGATTATAATCAACCACGTAGTGTAACTTATATTTATTTTGCGATTTTAGGATTTTTCTTGGGTTTTTCTTTTCACAGTTCAGGAAACTCCATTGGAAAACTACACGAGAGAAACGGGTGAAGAATTCGTGACGATGTTTATTTTTCCGATTGAAAATAACTGAGGCAGCGTAAATTTAACCACCTAGGTATAAAAAATACAAATACCTAACATAAAATTGGTATTTTTTATTTCCTTTTTATATTCAATAATATAATTATTCAATTTATAAACAGTTTAATTGTAAACATGTAATTATTACTACGCAAGACAGCTGTTTCGCCCTCTGAGGGCATTAACAAACTGTGGCTAATACCACTTAGATGCATTTATATCATTTCTAGATAGTACTTACAATGAAAAGATTTTTTGCTATTATTTTGATTATCTACTAATTTCCCTTTCTAACTTCTGAGTAAAATGACTGCATTTATTGAAAGTTATTCCCTTTTAAAAGTTTTCCAAATTACTGTATTGTTTAAATTTGACCGAAGGTCATTATTCTAATCATCGAGTTATTTCAAAATGATGACTCATGGGTTTTTTTTTCGAAATCGGCTTAAAAATATCTAAAAGAGGTGAGCGAATTATATTTGTTTGTTCATTTATCAAAATGGCTATCGGATTAGATAGCCATTTTATTTTAAATTTGAACGTAGGGCCGTTATTCTATTGAGTTATTCCAAAATGATGACTCATGGGTTTTCTTTCGAAATCGGCTTAAAAATATCTAAAAGCGGTGAGCGAATTATATTTGTTTGTTCATTTATCAAAATGGCTTCCGGATTGTTAGAATTTTTTTTTATTGAATAATTATATTATTGAATGTATAAAAGAACTAAAAAAATGGATTTCTACAAATTAAACTTGAAAACAATAAATAAAATTGGTAAACGTATTTTGTAATTTTACTTGGGGTCCAGTGGTGCTCATACTGTGCTCATAATATCGATCGTAGGAAGAATATTTGACTTGCTTAGCGTCTGTCTGTAAATTTGTTAGTACGTTCCGTTTCTGTTTTTAGATTGTGCCTGTTTTAATGGTTCAGAAAGGGATATTTTTTAAATGTGAAATCGTCGTGTTTATTCAGGCTTTACTTTTACTTTTTACCTGGGGAATTTTTTTTTCCTCAGAGCCTCCTGTGTGGAGCTAATATAAAAAAATATGTATTTATTATTATGTTGGTAGGTATTTAAGTACCTACTTAAAAATCTTAATGATTTAGGAAGAAATTTTGATTTTGATATATTAATTGAGTGAAATTTAGAATCACATTTTTATGTTACAGATTACAAAATTACCAGCATAGTCGTGTATCAAAGAAAGTAGTGTCAGGAGATTGAGTAACTTGGATGCGAGTGGAAAAAGTCGAGAACACCTATGGAAGACATAAAATCATTAATTCACAAAGTAATTCAAATACTGTTATCAGGTCGCGTCAAGAGCCACTAAGAGTCAACTAAAATATAAATTTGTAATAAATGAAAACAAATAACTTTGTGTACACCACTATTTAATCAACATGTTTCAAAAACTATGTTTTCTTCGTCAGGATAATAAGTTAATTAATAAATAAATTTTTAATTCTGTTTTCTGAGTAATTCTCAGGCTATTCATTATTACCTTCTTGTCGAGATGGTCAATTTGATGAATGTGGTATTTTGGTAAAATTTTGCAGAATAACCATGATTTTTAGCACGTTTCTCTTAAAATATGACAGTTTGTTACAGGCTCCACACAGGAGGCCTAGATGGAAAAAATCCCTCAGGGCCGATGTCATCTTTGAGGATGCTGTGTGGAGGGTCTTTTTATTGAAAATAAGGAGAGGAGAAGTACTGGGAAGGAATAAGGTATGAGGGGTGGGTAAGGAAATGTGTCCAGGAATGACGGACGTACGAATCCATCCCTCCCACAATGGTGGAGTACAAGGTGATGGGTCGAGAGTCCGGCTAGAGAGGTCAAAAGGTCTCCATCAACCAGTCTTTCCTGATCCTGCCTGCTACGCGTTAGGTGAGCAAACACATCCATTGCCAAGGCATAGACAAATTCCTGCTAGGTCGCCAAATGTATCGAACCACTTGGGGTGACCAATAGCAGAGGTGTCGGTTATCCAATAAATAGTTCCCGGGCCGGCGGTACCCATAACCACCTTCCAAATTCTAATTGCTGCAGTTACTGTAATTAACATAATAATTTGGTAAATTTTGTAAAAAAAAAAAATTTATTTTAATTAATATTTTTGTTTGTGGCAACCCTGAAAATTGGCGGCGGCAGGTGATAAAAGACGTGCCTTTCCTCCGCGCCCCATAAGCCGTCACAATCAGCGTTATCATCAGACATGGCGCTCTCACTTCTGATTGGAGCGCTCCTCGCTATTCAGGTCAGTGTACAAGTTCATTAATATCACCATCGGCAGTGGAACAGTGTTCAACATCATCACCATCATGCCCATAGTCACATCCACTTGATGCAGTCTAGTCAAGTTGTTTGTTCATTTACGGAAGCTATTTCCGTGGGAGTCAGTGTTCAATTTCCTAACCAAGGTATTTGGACAATGTTCATATTCACCGTACGACCAGGCTGAAACGCAATTGTTGCAATTTGGTCCAGTTGTGTGTTCATTTTAATATTCTGTAACTAATATCGTCAGCCAGCCTTCAACTTCAATTTAGACAGTATTCATTTTTACTGTACGATTAGGCATTTAATGCAATCTCGTCCAGTTGTGTGTTGATGTTCTGTAACTAATATCGTCAGAGTCAGCTTTAAACTTCAGTTTAGACTTTGTTCATTTTTACTGTACGATTAGTCATTTAATCCAATCTGGTTCAATTGTATGTATGTTTTTTAATTAATATCGTCAAAGTCAACGTTCAACTTCATAACCAAGAAATTTAGACAGTGTTCATATTACAGTCCAGTTTTTGTTCATGTTTTGTATCTAATATCGTCAGTCAGCGTTCAACTTCGTAACCAATGAATTTAGCTAATTATCATTATTCACTGTGCAACCATGCATTTAATGCAATTTAGTCCAGTTGCGGGTTCATGTTCATTTTCTGTACATAATTCCGTGGTAGGTCGTGTTCAAACACATAACCAAGAAATTTAGGTAATGATCATATTTACTGTGTAACTAGGCATTTAATGCAATTCAGTCCAGTTGCGTGTTCATGTTCAGGTTCTGTAACTAATTCTATGGTAGTCAGTGTTCAAATTCATATCCAAGGAATTTAAGCAATGATCATATTCACTACGCAACTAGGCTCTTAATGCAATCCTGTCCAGTTGCATGTTCATGTTCAGGTTCTGTAACTAATTCCATGGTAGTCAGTGTTCAAATTCATATCTGAGGAATTTAGGCATTTAGGAATTTTAATGTTCATAACCACAGCTCCTTGATACCATCTATCTTTTGTAAAGTTATTTATTTATATATTTAGTTCATTATTTCCATGGGAAATGATGATCAACTTTATAAACAGGTGTTCATAAATGCAACAATTAAACCCAATCCAAGATTCATATTTTTCAAATTCATCAGCAGGAGCAGAAATTAGTGTTTAACTTAATATCCATGGACATGAATAAGTATTCATGCACATGGTGGAAGAAAACGGGAGACATGTTCACAACCATCATCAGTGGGAACAAGGGAAAATGATAAGAAACATTCAAACGAGGACTTTCCTGTTATCACCCGGGAAATCAGGCAATGTTCACGTTCAGTATTTCATTATCTTCTGTGCATCTCTGGTTGTTTATATTTCGAGAAATTTTCACAAATGGACATACAAAAAATCCTGGGAAAGATTACTGAAATATTTGAGTCAGTTTTCGAGTTCATAGCCAGCATCAGCGTGATGCAAATTAATCAAAACAACTTATTAAAACTTATTAAAACAACTTATGAAAAGATATTATTTGATATTTGCATTTTTTTCATTAAAAGGCAAAATCGTTTGTTAAAAATTCTTTTTTGGGCTAAGACCTACAATTTTAGTCATTGTCATTCAATTGCTGGTGTGGCATTTATTCTTTGTTTTTTTTCTATTAACCAGGGCATTGCACCAAAAAATACACGTTTGTTTGACTATGTAGCCTAAAAAGGACACACCAATCTTCATCCTTTGACCTCTTCCACTAGATGTGGTCCCATGTCTTACCTTCAATCCTCGAATTATCCGTCTATGTTCCAATCTTCAGCTATTTTGCCTCGTCCCCTGTTTGCATCTGGGTTCCTTTCACTGAGGCATCTATTTGGTCATAATTTTAGTAGATTTCATCTATTTGAGGGTTTTTTCTAGCATGTTTCACTATTTTAAGCGAAAAAAATCTTCTAACTTTATTGATGCTTTTAAAATACTTACTTAATGAACTTCATGGTAACAAAATACAAAAGCCAATTGAATAAAAATAAATTTTAGTGTACGCGTTCCTCAATTGTGGGAGATTTAATATTCTGTTCACATTAATTACAGAGGCCATTTATTATATTGACTATTTTAGCGAATGCTTTCAGTAGTCGGGCTTCATTAATCAAATTGTGATTATTATTAACCTCAATAATTAATGCTCTGGATAAATTTAAATTGGATATACGATGCATTTATAACCAAATAAAGTACCTAATGGACCGGGCATAATTTTTAGAAAAATGTTTTTAATAATTGTCATTTTTGTGACGAAATTTTTGAAAGAGAATTTTTGAAAAATTAATGTTTTGTTTTCATCGCAAATAAAAAACATTGTATCATTGAAGAAGAAGATAATTACTAACGAATATAAACAAAATATGAAAAATATCAAGACCTATAAAAATAAAAAGCTCACGGTCGCAACCGGGATTCGAAACTTCTCGTCTTACCAGGACGAACGCCTTTACCAATTCGTCCACTGAGACCTCTTATTTTTAAGCCGCCGCTACCGAATTCGACCGATTTCTTACATATCTCCCTTAAACATTTGAAATTTTTAAGCGCTTAAAAAATATATCTCTCCATCTTCTTCTTTTTCAGCCGAGAAGCGCCGCCTTAAGTCACTGTTGTCATTCTTATATTTCAAATCCAGATTAACAATTTTATCTCCGGCTAATTTTTTTCTCCATATTATTGGCAGCCCAATTTGGGAGGCAGGAAAGGGTACCGCCGCCCCGGGAACCTTTATTGGATAACACCTCTGCCATAGGTCACCCCAAGTGGTTCGCTACATTTGGCGATTTAGCAGGGGTGCCCGGGTTCATGGGGTTAGTTTTGTCTAGGTCTTGGAGGCGGATGACCAGGATATACTGAACCCCAGATTTACCAAACCCACCCCTTAAACCCTTTTCCTTTCCAGAACTCTCCTCTCCTCCTTTTCATTTAAAAAAATCGTCCGTTTAGCATCCCCAAAGATGACATAGGCCCTGAGGGAAATTATTTTCCTCAGAGCCTCCTGGGTGGAGCTCATGTAAAAAAAAAAAAAAAGCTACTCTTCTCGACAGAAACAAGTGTTCGAAGAACTGGTTTGAAACCTAGATAGTGTCTCGGATAAATATTTCCGATTTTATTTAAATGGAACACCTATTGACCTTTTTTCTTACATTCTTTTGTTACATTCTCCAGTTTAAATTTTTTGTAAGTCTTTTTTTATTAAATAGTAGCACAGGAGGCCCTGAGGAAAGCTTATGTCATCTTTGGGGATGCTGTGTGGAGGGTCTTTTTATGAAATTCCTACCCACCCCTCATTTCTTTTTTAGAAAAATTAAATGAGGGGTGGGTAGGAATCTGGGGGTGAATGTATCCAGGAGTGACGGACTATGAATCCATCCCTCCCACTGAGTTGCAAGGCGATATTCCGAGAGAGCACGGCTGGAGAAGTCAAACGGACTCCCTCAACCATTCCCTCGAACCGGCCTGCCATGCAGCCGGTGGGCAGACGCATCCGGACAAACCTCACCCCATAAACTCGGGCACCTCTGCTAAGTCACTAAACGTAGCTAACCACTTGGGGTGTCCTACGACAGAGGTGTTTGTTATCCAATAAATAGCTCCCGGGGCGGCGATACCTATACCCGTCTCCCAAATTAAATCTTAATGAATATTTAGACTTTTACAAAAAGGTTCAGATTTGTTAGTATTATCTTCTCCTCAAAAAATATATGAGTAATTCTAATAAAAAATTTAAAAAACATTGTATTTGAAATGTATGTGTACTGATTCCACATAATATACTACCTCCGTGACTATTCGGGGATGCAATCTAGCATTTATTTAATTTTCTTAATTATTTTAAATATTTATGATAACAATTATTTGTAATATTAAAATTAAAAAAATTATTAAATTATTGCATTGCCCTCTAGATCTTATTATCTAAAAATCAAGAAACAATTCATCGCATTAAAAAATGCGGGTATTGCGTATTGGCAAAACACGACTGATCTAAATGTTACATCATTGGCATGAGCAATATTGCTGGGTTGGATGTTGGATATGTCTCTTACAAGAGTTTTGGTAAAAATTGGTCGACTTTACTTAAAGATAAGCAAATAACATAAAAATGTGATCAAATATTTGATCGTTCGCCACTTATATCTACGTCATTAAATATGTTACTGTATTGTGTCAACCATATTATATTCTATGCCCTCAGTCAACACTGTCAAAAACCCGATTGATTTATCCGCAAATCCACAATTGTTCAAACAATTAATTTGACAGATCGAATTTAGTGTTGCCAGAATAAACAAGTACTGCATTTGCACAAATACCAATGTGTAATAATAATTCCAGAAGATAATCAAAAACAACAGATGGTTTTGTGAGCTTTGTCGACCATGTTTATTGTTTATACATTAACTAAACGCAATTGCACAAATAATTGAACACTCAGAAATGTTTTAACTGTTTTTAAAGCAAATATTAATTCAGTGTTTCACGGTTTGAACAAAAGCAATCAGCTATTGCGAATAAGATATTAATATTGTTTTTTGTTTGTTTTTTCAGGGCGCAAGCTTCGTAGCATCCAGCCATATTTCAGCGTGAGTATTGCAACACGTAATAATTATATTTATTAATGTAATAATTATTATTAATTTTCTTTCAAAATTCCCATTTAGAAATTCGCTATACTTTTTTTTCAACCAAACTCCAATTTGATAAAGAGATTAAGGCTTTAAAGAGATTAAACCTCACCCCCGGGTTCGTGGAGTGAGGTTTTTCTAGGCCTTGAAGGCGGATGACCAGGACACACTGAACCCCAGATTCGTACCCTTAAACCCTTTTCCTTCCCAGAACTCTTCTCTCCCTTTTTTTCCTTAAAAAATCCCTCCACACAGCATCATTAAAGATGTGCGGAGCTCATGTAAAAAAAAAAGAATATGGCCACTTAAACAATTTAAAAATATTATTCGTTCCCTTTTTAGGTTCTTTGAATTAAAAGCAAAGAGTAAAAGCCAAAGTACTTTCATAAAAAAAATTAAAGCTCGGTTTTTCAAAGCGGGAAACTGAAAAATCTACATTACATGTAAAACCCAAACAAAAAAATTGATTTGCGCCTTTTTTGTATTTTTCAATTTTTTCGGCATCAAAATTCAAAAATCCATTTATTGCCCAAAAAAAACACAAGTACAAAAGGTGTAGCTTATAGACTAATTCTATTTCTTACAGCTAACCAAAAAATACAAACATTATAAACCAAACAATTACATATGAGAAAATAAAAACTAAAGATAAAAATTAAACATGGTTATTTTACATAAGGTATTCATTAAGAGTATAATGACATTTGTTTAGAAGAAATGTTTTTAGTGATGATTTGAATTTGAGTGTATCTTGTATTTGTTTAATGTTTTGTGGAAGGTTGTTATACACTTTAATGGCCATGTAATATGGTCCTTTTTGGAACATTGTTTTGTTTGCTTTTGGTATTAATAAGTTTTATGTGTTGAATTTGGTATTAATAAGTTTGGTATTATGTGTTGAATTTTTTTGTGGGAACTTGACCGGAAATGATAGCACTAACATGCACAACTCCATTATGTATATGTCTGTGACTGTCAGAATTTTCAGATTTTTAAACAAAGGTCTACATGAATCCAGATGAGCAGAGTTTGCTATTTATATTTAGATTATCAATAATAAGTGTTACAAAAAACTATCGTATTTCGAATAATAAGATATAATAGAGCTGATATTAATTAAACCTCTAAAACATTCCAATATCGGACTTGATTTACTGGAAAAAGAAAGTTCATATAAAAAATATACGTGTATCTACTACAAAATCTATTCTAAATGTTATGGAGATTCTTCAGTTTCGCACTTTTTCCACGAGTTTCTGAACACCGTGTAATTAACGCGAGACAGAAGAAATGTTTTTTGAAAATAAATATAAACTTAGTTTTTACCACTTTTATTGTTTAGAAACCAACATGTTTCGTGAGCCAAGCTCACTTCTTCAGGGTTTTAAACAATGAAAGTGGTAAAAACTAAGTTTATTCATTATTTTCAATTTAAATGGTGCCACAAAATAAGTTTGCTGCGTTTGAAGAAGGAAATGTTTTTTTTTTCATTGTGGTGTTTTCGAAATTCTCGCAATTGTTTCCAAATTGTTTGTTCAATATTTTCAGTTTGTTGCAATGATTTCTTGCAAAGCAAGATTGCTGGATTCCGCGACTTTTCAACCCTCGACAAAATTTTCCCGACAAAATGTCTTATCTTAAAACTTAACCTAACAAAAAAAAGGACAAAAATAATACAGACATTCTGCAAAGGCAATAAATTTTTGTTCAAAAATAGTAAAATGTTACAAAAATAATACAGACATCATGTAAAGATAATAAATTATTGTTCAAAAATAGTAAAATGAAAAATATGGTTAGGTTAGGCTAACCTAACTTGAGTTAGGTTTGCGTAGATATTTTGTTGGAGGATATTTTGTCTCGGGATGAAAATGCGCAATACCAGATTGCTGCATACTGTAGCAATCCATCTGCTGCAAATCCAACCTATCCATAACTATACAAATATTACCTAAGTCATCTTAACATTATTCACACCTAACATTGGTTTCAATGTTTGAATCTTCAGATTCATTTTTGAAGAAAATTACATAATAATTACCTTTATTGAGCCTATCCGTAATTGTGTCCCAATGTTTTCTTGTAGATCCCTTTCCGAGTGAATATGGAAAAAATTTGAACAACTATCCCAACAATTCTATTTTTCTCTCCTTTCTTGAGATCCATGGAACCGTGTTGAACAGGGAGAAGTCGGGGGCCTTTCTTACTATTACGGTTCCTTACCATTGTAAAATGATTTTCATCAATGCTTTCTTACAGAGCCAGGGGGAACATGACCTCTTTGAACGAGGAAAAGTCATGCCCTAACATGAGGGGACCTTTGAACATTGTTTAATAACCATGCTCCATTGCAGATCCCTCTTCGAGGGATTGTGGAACCTCGATTAACAAGGAGATTTCATGACTTAATCTAACAATGAGTGTGACCTTCGAACAACGTTCAATAACCATGCTCTGATTGATCCCTCCTCGAGGGAACATGAAACCTCGATGAAAAAAAGAGAGGTCATTCCCTAACATGACAACACACGTGACCCTTGAACAATGTACAATGACCATGCTCTGTTGCAGATCCCTTCTCGATGGGAACATGAACCCTCGATGAACAAGAAGGAGTCATTCCCTAAATGACAATATGTGTGTCCTTTGAACAACATTCAATGACCATGCTCTGTTGCAGATCCCTCCTCGAGGGAACATGGGACCTCGTTGAACAAGGAGAAGTCGAACCTTACGTACTGCTTCTGAAGGAAGAGGTGGTTTCCACCGGCGGAGTTTACGGCCTTGGAGCCACCCTCACCGGAGTCGGAGAACTCGCCTGGCCACGACCAGCTTCTGGCTGCGGACACTCAAAAGTAAGACGACAATGCAATGCTATAATCGACAATCGACAACGACAATGTAATAGTCTGTCATCTATAACTGCATAGATACAGACTATTACATATGTATTATATTAGGTTGGGTTATTCAGGTACTGTAATTTGAGAGGAATTATCGTACATAGAAAACTATTGTTATTATTATAGACTATTGGATGACTGCTTCTCAGTGAAATGAATGACTTACTGACATGACCAATTTAGTATATTTTAGAACTATACAATACGTTTAAATTGGATTGAAGCTCTTGGCGATCATTTATATGAATAATTTTCTTGTAAATTTTAATGTCATCAGCAGAGAATCTAAATTTAACATTATTGAAGCACTGTTTTGTATCGTTAATAAACAGTAGGAAGAGTACAAAAACGGCTACCTTGCTGCTAGTTATACAATTATTTTTGTTTTTTTTTATGTAAATACCTCACAAGAGTCCCAACTGCTCCCGTCTGGAGCCAGTGAGACTATGGCATCCCCGATTGGGTATTATTGTGAGAATGAAGGTAGTGGAGATTAGAAGGATGGAAGAGGAAGTCGGAAGTACCTGATAAGTATTCAGATCACCACAGCATGTTATGCAATGTTTTAATTCTGGATGGTGGTCTTACACCAGGGCGATACCGAAAGAATCTTCCAATCTGGAACGTGCCACATGTTATTTTTAATTATTAAAATTATGAAATAACACAAATTAATCAAATAAATTTTTTTACACACACTGGGATTAGAACCCGCATCCTCCCTATTGATAGCCGAGAGCCTTGCTCTTCGACCACGGAGGCCGTGATGTTATTTATTTATTGTTTTTTTTAAATTGTTCTCTAGACTTTATGTCCGGGTTAAATCTTCCCCACAGGAAAAATTTAACCCTTCCACACACTTTTCCACAAATGATCATCTAGTCAATCCACGCGATGTAATTGCATTGTATAAGTATAATAAATTCAAAACTATACAAGAACAACACGTCAACCTACCAGAGACCATATGGGAAAATACTTCACCGACTCCAGATATTTTCATATCAGAGGGTTCGGCTCAATAGAACTCCTAACTGAACCGATAAATCCTACTGATCCCTCAATATAAATATTTAAAAAATCTTTCGTAATCCTACATGTATTTAATATGACTGATTTTTGCATCTTTATATAAAGATTTTTTGATAAATCTAATAAGCCTAAATTTTTAATTGGAGAGCTAGGTATAATGCCAGTAGCCGAAATAACAAATGGTAATATTTTTATAGTCCGAGAATGCCAAATTCTTTTAATCTCATTTCCTAAATCTGTATATTTTCTAATTTTTTCAGAAACAGATTTTTGAATATTACTGGTATTTTTATTTATTGCTATTGTTATCGTTATTGTTATTATTGTATTTGTTATTATATACCCTTTGTTCCTTCCAGCTCATCAACGCTAACGTCGCCCTCAACGACGGAACACTCGCATGGGGAGAACTCGAAGACGCAGTAGACAGCTACGCAGTCGTACTCGCCCAGGCAGTCGACAACCTCCGAATCCTCGGTCTTACCTGCATCATCCCAGCTCCATGGGTAAACACGGATTATAATCTCATCCCATTAAATAAACCTACTGTTAACCCGTCTATTCAAGAATACCATGTCGTGCAACAAATAAATCTGATGTTAAAAATGGTATCGCCTGCAATGTCAACAAAATCAATGATTCCAGTGACACGAAAGTTTCCCCACTAATTTATTAACACTAACGGTCGTTGTTCCCAACTTTTCGATCGATCAATCTGAGTCTCCGATCAGTTAAGTGATTTGTTAAGTATCTCTAGATTCGCTTGTTGGCCGGAGTTGCGTTGGGAAGGGCGCATTTGTGCCTTTGAGGAGTGTTAAGGGGATCCAATAGTCCGGGGAAAAATCGAAATCGGATTTCATGCCCTTTGTAGGAGGAGTTTAAAAATATTTGAGAAAAAGCTTTTGGAACGGTTGAAAAAGGGATTTGAGAATTTTTTTTTGCAGGTTGATTTCGTAAAGGCCTAAAAAAAACATTAACTCCTTTTTTACACATTGTTTATTGTAATAACAAGGAAATTCAAAATTGATTTCACGGAACCGAGCGACGTGGAGTCACACGTCTGTTCCCTGCTCCGACCAGGGTGGTTCTGAAAGGAAGTGGGGTGTGGCAAGCCAGTAGTCCTTCGGTGCACGACATAAGGGTCACTTTGAAAATCCACATTCGTCGGCTGCCAGCCGTATTGTGAAATAACAACGCAAAAATGCACATTTTATTTTATTTTGTGAATATCGGGCATAAATATCATTTTTTTTGCGATTATCATAAAAGAAACTAAATTTGCTACAATAAACAATAAAATTATATCCGAAAAGATGTTCATAAGTAGGAGAGTTTGCACTTGAAAGTGTTTTTTTTATAGACCTGTTACTTTATTTTTTTCTAGGCTTATTAAAAGACTTATAAAAAAAATGACCGATATTTTTAAGGGCCAAGATACGCAGTATTTAATTGAAGCATCTATAATATTTCTAAGCGATCAAATTTTCAAAACAAAAACACATGATTTTGTGTGATTTTGCATTATTTACTATGGCTTCATCTTAAGCCAAAATTTCGGCTCAGCAGTTGATCAGTGGATTGACAATCACCGCCGTTACAAAATTTTGTTCAGAAAACCATTTTCAAATATCTCCACTTCATTTATCACGTTCTATACAGAAAGTGGTTATTTCGTCTGAAATTCTGGAATAATCTAACCTCGTTTTTAACCTATCGAGCGACAGCGCGATTTACGAGTATTACTTTTTCCTCCGATTGTTCGTGATTTTTTTGAATATTTTCCGCTTTCATTAAAAAAATCATATGTCCGAATTTTAATATGGAGATATACAAACTGATTATAGTTCTGTGTAACCAATGAATTCACCTATATTTTGTTGATTGTCACATTCGTAGGATTTATAAAAAAAATATAATAAAATCGTAAACTTTGGTGCAAAAAAAATGTGGTCCAATTTTGAACCGCTGTCAATCGCAGAAAAATAAAAGCGGTCCATATTTTGACCTTAGTCGCTCTAGTGGATTTATCAATCCGTTTACTTGTTGTTATCCTTACTTTTTGAGATAATATTTATTTTTGGATCAGCGACTTTAGCCTTCCTCTGCATCAGCATTACCAGATGTTCGAATTATGCCTTTACAAGTTAACACTCATTCCTCAGTTGCTTTTTCGATCATATGACCCTTTCTATTAGTCAAGGCTTCTCTTTTTAACTTAATAACCTCTATTCAGGCTAATTTTTTCACTTTTGGGAATAGCTCATACAGGTCTCTTAAAAATCCTTCTTCCTTAATGTCATTGTGAAAAATATGATCAAAACGGAAATAGAAAGATAAAAAACCATGCTTTATATTCAAATCTAAAACTTAACCGTAAATTAATTAAAATTTACAATAAAACGAATGTCCACAAAATCGAAGTTTCCGACCACAATTTAAAAAAATTAATGGAACTTTATTGATGATTTTTTATTGATAATTTTTTTTAACAAAATTAATAATACGTTTTTCTAATAAAATTTGAGTGTGTTCATATATTTTTTTCGTTATCAAAAATTTTACTTAGGAAAACGTAAGGTGACCCATTTTCAAAACTTTTTTGTATTTGCATTCATAATTTTAATACTTCAAAAATTAAATGTTTATTTCTAATAACAAAGAGTATTTCATCACCTTTCAAAAACAGTTTTTAGTTTTCGGAAACGTTCAAAAATATTCCATTTCTTTACGTTCTGACAGATATACTCCTGACAGAATATGGCAGAAGTCTGAGTAAAGAGTAATCACTGTGTTTTTTTCCAATCCAGCCAACACTAGAAAACTCGTGCGGAGATTGGGGTCGCATCTACGACTTCGAGAGCAGCTGGGGCCTCTCTAAAGTCAACAATGGAGTGGTTTGCGCCGCTCGACGACTCTACACCTCTTTCGGCGCCCGCGCCAACAATGTCGGAGCTGCCGCCACCAGCGCAGCCACCGTACCAGCCATCTCCATCATATCAGAAATCGAAGATGAACTCGTCAGCGTAAGTTGAAACAGACACATTTTATGATATTTCACAGTCAAACAACGAAGTTATTAATTGTCACTGAAACCAGAGTTAGGCCAAGTAAAAGCATTTTCTTTTAGCCCCCTCAATTGGAACTGAAACCTTAATGGCTTAAAGCGCTTTAGAAGAAAATCGATAGCTCGCGAGAGTTTAATTTATGTATACAGTGCAAGCTTGTGTGACCAGCTTAGGCAAGGACAGTGCCAGACAGTGCCTGTAGTTAAGAGGAAGTTCAGAGATAAGCATTTTTATAAGGTTTTCGTATCGTAAAGACTGAACTTTACATTCAAAAACCTTCGAGAATCCGTAGGTCAGTACAGGCAGTGGCGTAGCTAGGGGGGGTGGGCGGTGGGGGTGGTCCGCCCCGGGTGCCACCCCATGGGGAGTGACACTGGAAAAAAATGCGAAGAAAATTGCCACAAAAATATTTAGCGCATACCCCACACTATCCCATCCCGTCCCATCCTATCCCATTACGCCCCTCCCCCCTCCCCCCCCCCCCCCCCCCCCCCCCCCCCGTTGTGGCAAATGTGATCGTGACAATCGCTGCTTCAGATTCACAACGACAGATAGTAAGTAAATTCAGTTAGGGAGCGCTAGAAAAAGTAGTGTTCTTGAAAAAAGGATCTATGTGGGGGAGGGGGGAAGGGCAGTGACACACGTCATCCGCCCCGGGTAGCACACTCATGCTAGCTACGCCACTGAGTACTACTTGAATTTCATTTTTGTTCTTTTAAGTGAACGAATAAATGCCGCGGAATCGTGGAAGAGGAAATAATCTATTCCCAACATCCGATCGAACTGAATCTCGGCAGATAGACTTGTTGTCAATGGCAATGTATTTTATCAACTTTTGGTGGCAATCTCACACAGGCACACGGACGTATACGCCTTTTTCCGAAATTTAATAAGCACTTTATATACGAAATAAGGGTCAGTTTTAAAAATATGGGAATTTAGCAAGATCGGTTTAGTTAATTTAGAGCGGTTGATTCCAATCACTGGGAAGAAAGGTTCGAACCCTAGTCAAAAAAAGAAGAAAAAATCAAGTTTTAAAAGACATTTTAAAATAGATGTATTTAAGTAAAATAACTTGATTTTTGCGAATTGATTTTTTTATTGATTTTTTCATTGTTCTTTCCCGAAAACTGCAACTAAGCAGTCAACAGAATATTCAGGATCAATTACAATGTAAACGTACGTACGTAATATCATAAGTTATTATTAAAAATATAGTAAGACAGATCATTGTGGAAATGTGGAAATTTGTACAGCGCTCTCGGTGATTTTTTACAAAAACGGCGCTATACAAATCGTCCAAAAATTATTATTATTAGTTATAAATATGAGATAATTATTATTGACATACATAATCTAAAATCGAAATACTAACGAATAACAACTATTGATTGACATCACGGCCATAAAACACATCATATAAAGTATTTTCACTTAGGAGCCATGTTTTTAGCATATATCTGAAACTGGGGATGCTCGCAATAAACCATCTATGGGTGAGAAGGGATGTGCACGTGGCTTCACGTGTCTTCGAATTGATTTGTGGATAATAATAATAATATATTTGGATGATTTGTATAGTGCCGTTTTCGTGAAAAATTACCTCAAGGGCGTTGATGTTTGGAAAATTGGTCTGTAATGGAGAGTATTAATTTCTATGTTCCCGAAGGTTATCTCCGATAACACACTTAGATTGTTTTGTCTCCCGGCGTGTAGGACTAACTTGCCAATGGTCACGTTGGTGAAGAGAGTTGATCTTTGCTGTTGATCTTGTTGTTAAATATAATTACTTCGGATATTGACGTGATATTTAAGATCAACGAAGCAGAGATTAAACGGCAAGCTTTGTCGTAGCTCTTACAAAACCTGCTCTTTTTTATTTATTTATTTTATACATATATTACAGTACAAAAGCTTACAAGATGATTCTTTGACTGTCCAACTGGGAAGGTTTCCCGTTTCAGGACAGCCAAATTTATTTATTTATTTATTTATTTATTTAGTATTTATTTAGTATAGTATAATACATTTATAAACATTTTTTATGATATGTTTTGACTGTTCAACTAGGATGATTCCCGTTTTAGAACAGTCAAATTAGGATTAGTGACAACATATGGATCATGATTTGTACAAAAAAGAGGAAAAATCGAGGAAATAAAAAGAAGAGAAATAATTAATAAGAGAAATTGCACAATTAGTTCATAATACTCAAAATAAAGGAATGGTTTCTTTATGTCCTTGAAAGCATCGCAAGGATGTGATTCTTACTAGGTCATTTTGGAGAACATTAATGTTTGCAGTTGGACAAAGGAATGGTTTCTTTCAAGAGATCGCAGGATGAGATGCTTTCAAGGTCATTTTGTAGAACATTATAATATCATTATTAAAATTATAGCATGCACCATAATTTTTAAAATATTTACAAAGTACTAGAAATTACACATTTATAAACCAAAATATCTGACAATGACATAAGAATTCCCAATGTCTTCATGACTATTTAATTGATATAGAGAATAAACCAGGTTAAGTAGACCTATCTTACAATCAAATTTGAATAGGCAACATTGAGAACTCAGATTTTGAAAGGGATAGTAATTTTTTTAATGCTCTTATGTCTCTATTCTTTTTACTGATCAATATTATCTTTAAAAACTGTAATTTGTTATGTTTTCTTAATGTTTTCATTTAAAATTAATGAATTGGATTGAATATTTTATCTCAATCTCCTGTCCGTAAATCTTGAAAAAAATCTCCTGACTCCCAGAAAACTCTTTTATAAGTATTGTTCTTTTATCTCTAGTACTTGGAAGCTGTCGTGAGCAAGAGTGCTGGTCCCAAGCAGAAGCTGCTCCGAACTCTCGCTGGATCCCTCAAGGCATCCATCTTCAGGGCCAGCGGCAACGCCAAGAGTGGACTTAGGTCTCGATGCCACTAAGAAGCCTCCTTGTTCCTAGCATAGTACCTATCTTTATAAGTTGACCTGGTATATACAACATCACCACCTGTCTTTAGAAAACCAACCAAAAAGATCTATAATACGATACCAATCCAACTAATTCAGACCCTCTTTTAAAAAAACTTTTTTTTCTTTTTTGAAAGCACGCAAAACAGAATTACTAACTGACGGGGAAACACAAAATCTCAAACCTTTTGACAACTTTGTGCCTTTTTCGAAGATTGGGGTTATGTTGATGTGAAATGCTGGTTTGAAATCGGAGCTTATCACAACCAAGACTACACTGCTCAGCAAAGTGGATTTGCGTTTACAATATGTTATTGTAAATTGTCAAATTTGGTTTGTTGAAGTTCGTGGACGATTTATCTTTATTTTTCAGGACATCACTCAATTATTTCATAAATAAATTAAAAATAGTAACAGACAGTTTTATTTCATTCGTGTATAATTATTATTATTTTCAAACCCCAATTAATCCTTTGAAATCCAATAAAATTCGTTGGTGCTTCGTATTGCCAGATTACAAAACAAACTATTCCGAAAATGGGCTATAATTGTAGCAAGTAAGTATAATTGTAAGCAAGAACCATTCAAAACCAGGGCTATAATCCGCCTGGTAAGGGATCGGCCAGGTGCTGTTTATTTATATGTAAGTATACAATTTCGATTTCAGAAAATACTAAAAGCATTGCTTATACAAAAAGCTAATTTTGCAATATAAAAACACACCGACCAAGAAAAAATTCGGCTGTTGCGCTTTTTCGATGTGTTTATGAATGTTATAATTTATATCACATTCCATTCGCCTTCATAACCCTAGGAACCTGTAGAAAAAATTATGAGATTAATGTGCGATATCTATTTTCGGAAATGTTTTATTTTTTTAACAAAATCTGCCGAATTGTATGTACTATGCATCGAATTATTGAAAAAACACAAAAATATATATGTTTCAATTCCTCCTGAGGTTTTGTCAACATCCATTTTATGGTGCCGCGGGCCAAAGAGTTCAGAAACTGCTGAATTATGTTGAATAAACAAAAAAGAATGTTTTTTTAGCTAAACTATCAAAAGGGGGCCCAACCCTCTGGTCTGTTCTGTCTAAAACTAAAATTTCCTAAAAGATCACTTTTAGTAAATTTTAGTTTTAGACCTTTTTTGGGTGAGTACCTACCATTTTGGATGATTCAATTGCACAATTCTACAGAATGGTTTACCATTCTAGTCGTTTGAGTCTTCAATTATAAGGTTTGAAAAGCTGGAACGACTCTACTGGGTAAGTGAGAGAGTTATTTACCACGGAACCCTTCCCACACCGCCAAACAATAGTACCAGGAAATCAACAGAAGAATATAACTCTGCTCAACAGATCATTCTAGCTGCAGACATATCAAATCAAGACTTTGTAAAACTGAAAGAACAGAGACATTGCTTTGCATAATTTTGAGAATGGTGTCTATAAGGTAGACACGGGCAGATTTATTCACACTAGTGAATCGATTCAGTTCGATTCACCTGGGGCTCTATCTAGCACAGTGGAATCGATAACTTTACAATAACGACCACATCTGAGATAACTCGTGCAAACTTTGTACTAATGTATTAAAAATGTATTTTTTGTCTTTTTTTTAATTTTTAATGATTACTGAAGGAGTTAAATATAAAAAAATAAAATGTCAAAAGATTGAACTTTTCATTCAATTTTGCCCATAACTAATCCAAGGTTCAACCCTCGATCTAAATTTATAAATTGTTTAAAGACCTGTCAACAACCGTGAACAACTGCCATGGCTTCGCTGAGAAGGGACAGAGAACGTACCAAGGGTGGAATCAAGAATGTGCAGAGATCTCAATGATGTTAGGGTAACTCTGACAGTGTTCTCCAATAGACTGGTAATACACACAAAGACACTAGCCATTAGATATTTTAATACTCTCTTCTTTAATGGTACATTGGCATTCAAATGCATCTTAAATCTTGACTTGGTTAATCATATGCCCTTTTTCAAAATGTTTCATACAAATTTGGTGGTTTTGGTGGAAACCAAAGTTTTCGACCGAAATTTGAAAAAAATTATTGAGGTTGTGAATTTTTTAAATTATTTTTACATGGAATGACAAAGATGTGAGATGAAAATAACGTTTGTAAAACGTTTGTCTAATTAAATATGTAGGTGTGTTTTTTTTCATTACCAGTAATTTTAGTTAGAAATAACCTAGAAACATCGACTCACGGAGAAACTGAAAAAAACCAGTTGGAGACTCTATCGCTATCTACAGTTCTACGGGAGAGGACCTTTTGAATTTATAAGACTGACGTAATTTATAAAAGCGACGAGGTGACCGCCGTTGCCTTGACAGGTGGCCATGGTAGCGGCTAACCTATCAAATTTTCGAATAATTTGCGATATGTCTAGAAAAATATCAATTTTGTTCAGGAGGTTGATAAATTTAGTTGTGCCGTGAACTGAGTTGCCAACCAGTTTACCAGCCAGAAGGCCCTTAGACATTGTAAAAACATTTTAGTTTGCATTCAAATTTTTATATCTAAAAAAATATATAGTTATTTCTAATAATAAAATTTGGAAGCGTATTTCATCACCTTTCAAAAACAGTTTTTAGTTTTCGTATATTTTCAAACATTTTCCATTTATTAGGATTTGAATGCAAAGCGGAAATATTCTGACCTACTGACAGAATTATGGTCGAAGCGTTAAGAATAAGATATGAGTGAGGGGTTAAACACAGATGGTAATTTTAGTTTCAAC
The DNA here is from genome assembly GCA_936435175.1 of Glyphotaelius pellucidus. Lineage (NCBI taxonomy): Eukaryota > Metazoa > Arthropoda > Insecta > Trichoptera > Limnephilidae > Glyphotaelius > Glyphotaelius pellucidus. The sequence continues at coordinate 10,513,284 of OW386557.1, read as the reverse complement.
GTCTGTCGTTAGTATATGTAGTTTTGAGGTGTCTCAACAGATGTCAGTAACATAGTACTGTAAGAGAGTGTCAACTGTGACTGCTCGTGTCTAATACCCGAACAATTACGAAACTTGCCGGTGATATCCGATCGACAGCTGGGCACCTTCAGTGTCGAGTTCCTTTGCTTCAGAAATACACAGAGCATCAATTAGAAAGACATTAAGTCCAGTCAGACATTCAATGTAAACCTCTCGACAATGTAAATAAACAAGACTTATAATCTCGACAAAACAGGAGCTTTATTGAAGATTCACGAACAAATATCAAGTGATCCCAATCACTGGGACTGAAGAATATTACAGTTATTATTTTGTTGTTATTTAGTTTCGTTTGGTCCCCTCCAACACATTTTGTCCCTTCGTAATGCGACTTTTCATTTTTAACTCGCAATACTATTTCAGCATTGAATTGTTTGTAGAGGTCATCGATTCTCTGCAAACGTGTGGAGCAGCAGCATTGTCGAACGGGTGCGCTCAATTGAAGTTTTATTGACTAGAACATACAAAATACAAAAAGGGAAATGAAGTGCAAGAATATGAAGCCTTGACGATTTTATGAATAATTGAGACACAACACCATAGATATCAAAATTATACAAGATGGAACAAGCACAACTCTTTAACCCTAGAAACATAATCTAAGTCTTAGAGACGTAAGCGAAACACAAGAATTGCTGTCTTTTTTTATTCCCCAACGCGCTCGCTGTCTGCTTCAGTTAGCTCAGTTTCCGAGCAAAAGTTGCGCGGGGCGGCTCAGTCACCACGAGGAATTTTTGGTAATTACACAATAATTACGGAGAAATACACACACCGTCCGAAAGACGTATGATTACCTTTTGTGTAACTTTTAGACTAGTTAGTATAAAGGTGATTTAGCAAAATAAAAAAAAATAAATGTATATATTTTTATGTGTAACAGCTCATTAGCATTTAAACTTCCATATCATATAAATAAATACGATTTAGACATAAAATGAAACATTATTTTTGATTTAAAAAAAGACTTAATATTTTGAAGTTGATTTGTAAAACGTTTAAAGAATTTTGTTATTTTTTTAATTACAATAATTTATAATATTTTTTTGGTTTGATTTAAAGTGCAAAACCCTAAACTAGTTATTCAACTACATTTAAATATTTAAGTATGATAATATGTCAAATATACACTTTGAAACTTCACTACGTCTCTAAGATGCATCATTATCTTAAAGGTAGGTAATAATAAGTTTTTAGGGTTAAATTGATTCATTTTTTCTAGGGTTAAATTGATTCTTTCACTCTTTCATTCTGCACGTGATTATGTATAGTTTCTGTTATCTTTTGCGTTGAGTCAGCGGTACGAGACAATTAAGACAGAAAGGAAGGCGTTCACTGTGCGTTATCAGCTGTAAAACTTCTGTGATTTTCTATGACTTTAAATGGCTGGTCTATGCCTGTTGTGTGTTAAATGGATTAACTACCTACTTAAATACACGCAATACTATTTGTTAGTTATTAGAACTCCTCACATATAGGGTATAGGCCTAATAGGCGTTCATAAATGACTACCCGTTTGTCGTATTATTTTGATGTTTGTACGCGACAACATTCGATTCGCAAAAATTCTTGCGACTGACATCCGTGGCTTCCCTTTTTTCGCTTTATATAATCGTTTTAAAAATCGGCAAACCTTTATCGGGGAACTGTTTGTCAGTTTTTTTTTGTTTTGTTTTGTGGAATTATTTTTAATAATTCAGGAGCTTCTGTGGTTGAGCATTTCCCGATTTTCAAGAAGTTTGCTTCAAAATAATTTCAAAACCATTTCTTTTGGTCATTTCTGTAGCCAATATAATTTTCAGAGCCATCTGTGTTATATTTCCATAGATACTTACGTATGTACTTACTAGTGTATGATGTGAAGTGCTAACATCAAGTTTTTAAAGCCTCCATTTATTTTACAAGGTAAAATACACAATTAATTTTACACTGAATCTTAAGCAATTGACATTTTGTTTGTATCTGACAGTTGATCATTGTTCAGAGGCGCATTGTTGGATATGGTTGTAATTTTGCGTCATCATGTTCTGAAGTCAAAGTTTGAAAGACAAATTCTCATAATCTACTTAACAATTCATGATTTTGAGGTACAATCTTGTGTAAAGTGTGTAAGTTTATCATACTTTAAAGGAAAATACGTCAATAAAATGTGGCCCCATCTCGGAAGGCAAATACAGTTAGAACCTTATGCAATGAATTATTATGCCTTAGCTGGTTGCGTATGGTTCTATCTGTACATTTAGGTCAGTATGTTCAAAAATGATAAGTATTCATCCAATTTAAATATTTTCCTTCAAAACATGTGTACTAAAATACTTTACCCAAAATTCAATCTCAAAATCAGAAATCGGTAAATAGATTACTTGGTAAACTAAACTATCCAACCAAAGTGACGATTGGCCTACTGGCTGTCTACTCTTTAAAATTTACGAAATTCGAAATCACTCGAAGAACTTTCAAGATTCCAGGAGTTACATTAATTTTCATAAACATCGTTTCTTACCTCGATTATTATGTTCCAGTTGGTTTTAGCAAACAGTCTGCTACCACTTGTAGTCTGAGAATAGGTGCTGATAGCCGCTAATAGCCTATCCGTGTGGTTGTTGGAGATGTACAATTTCAGTACTAGTTGATGCAATTCGTCCACCAGATCGTCTGCTCCCTGAGTACCCTCCCAGATGGTGTCAATGGCGTAACCTCTGCCTTCCCTGTAGCAGCTGCTGGTGGGCACCTTTAAAATTATCGATAATTGTTTAAAAAATGGAGAGACCATTGTAATAATTTTTTTTTTAACTTTATTTCATTAATCGATTAATTAAGATTAATATTGTACAAAATCAGTTTTATCATTCCTGGTTTCACCCAACTTCGAAAACTTTTTCAAAATCGCTTATCTAATTAATATTTGATAAATATGTTTGTTTACCATTATTGTACTCCTAGTTTTAGGCAATAACATCTTGAAAAACGTAACATTGAAATAAACGACTTAACCCCTCGTCGTATACGGGGTCATATATGGCCTCAAAAGTAAATTAAAAAAAAATTGTTTTCCTGTTTACTTGTGGCCTCTGTACTATGTCACTGAATACAGTGCAATTGCAATTGCAATTGCAATTTCTACGCCATCTGACGAGAAATTACGTTAACCATTGGAATAAAAAAATATTAATTTGAAGTGGGTCAGAGTGTCACACAGCCCCACTTGTATGAACGGGAAGTCATTGATTGACCGAAAATTGGTGAGTAAATTTGAAAATACATAGATTAATTTTAAAATCGTTATTGTATTGACTCTTTGAAATAACAAGGCTCTATTTGTCGAGGTAATGTTACACGATAATCGATAATGAACTATAAAGTAGCTTACTACAGATCCCATTATTTTTTTTTTTTTAGTATATTTTATTAAGCTATAAAACTTACCTTTTAAATCTAATATAATTATTGCATGACGTTACCGCGACAGATGGAATCTTGTTATCTATAAGGCCAAATATGGCATGCAGTAAAGTTCATGTTGATATCACCATGTAAAAAAATTCGAATACAATTTTTTATCTACCTCCTAATTATATTTATAAATTATCTATCGATTGTCCAGTTGATTAGTCAGATATCACCAAATGCTTAGTCACGAGATAATGAGGAAAGCAATATTCGAATGCTCACCATAAATTACCTTTTAATATTTTGTAAAATATTTTTGCATGTATGTAAACCATATTATTTATATTACAATTAAAAAAAAATAAAAAAATATTGGTTCTTACTTTAGGATTTAAGGTGGGATTACATTTCAGACCATCACATCCCGATGCGAATCTGCTACTGGCGGCCGCCAAGAAGTTATCTCCAAACATGCTCTGCGCGTACAAGTCGATAGCTGCTTGGATATCTTCATCATTTTCTTTGTTGCACTTGGCTGATGCATTTATGAACTGGAAATATAATATACAATAACTTTCTGAATATCACTTTAATATACAGGTCTATTAGGATGTACCTGCCAGATTTTAACTCTTGAATTTACTGAACTAATTTGAAGTAAAATATGTGGGAAAACAAAAAAATGTTTTTTTAATGTGATGTCCGGTACTATAGTCTCAATTGCCAGTTCGACATTTGGCATCTCCGATTGTGGTACGTCGTGAAGCTGAAGGTAGTGGGAAGAGGAAGGAAATGAGGAAGAGGAAGGTGGAGTTACGCCTCACTGCTCAGATCTGGTGACCAAATATGGCTACAGTCATTTTAAGCCAATTTTCAAGTCTGAATGGCGGTCTTTCAAAAGGGCGGTACTTAGAGTAGCTTCAACTCTGAATTTTACATGTCTCCACTGACAAGAACATTGCCAACAAGCTTGTACCAGCTGATATTTCACCATTCACAGCATTGGAATACCTGCAGTGGTAAGTGACAAGCGTCGACCCCTGGGCCATCCGCTCATGGAGAAACTGGAAAAAAACAGTTGGCGACGCAATCGCAATCAACCTCCTGAACAAATTCGATATTTTTCTGATCTGACATATCGCAGATTACTCGTAAAACTTGTCAGGTTGTGAGCTGTTACCATGGCAACCTGTCAACAAGGCAACTGAAACACGACGCTGCGGCGACCAGCACCGCTAATCGCCGCAGCCGCCTCATTTCAGTTGCCTGGTTGACAGGTTACTGAAATTCACAAGTTCCTGTCCTGTGGATAGCATTGCGTCGCCAACTATTTTTTTTTTCAGTTTCTCCATGTGCGGATGGCCTTACTGTTCATTTGTCCAATGCTTTGAGAATGAGACGGTGCATATATGACATGGTACCAGAGTGCTGATTGCCCATAGGAAATTACACAAAGCATCAGAAGCAACAGAAACGGTTGGAAATGACACAACAGAAAAGAAATTACAGAACACATAATAAATAATCACTAATTATTTCGTGATAATCGTCATCACAAAACTTACCTGGGAGTAACCACAAAGGCTGGGCTTCTGATCAAGATAGGGCATAAGCCGTAGGAATTTGTAGGAAATAACAGTGGCCAACTGGGTAGGAAAAGTGTTCAGACTAGCGCTCATTTGGAGGATAATGGTCTTGAACTGCTGCCCAAGACAAGACAGGGTCACCTTTTGGTTCCAGATCTGTTTCGTCAAATCCCTGAAAGAAACAAAATTATGATTTCACCTAAGTTAGTACAATAGAGCTTACCGATTTAATAAAAATTCATATCGATCAGATCAACAAGACACTCCGACTTATTTCATTTACCATCATGTAGAACTAACATTAGAAAAAATTCCCTATTCCCCGTAGATGTGCACAATGTAATACAAAATTTCACAATACAGACATTTTTAACAATACCCTTCAGAAATACCGAATAGAAGTAACGCGTACAAACGAAAATTAATGCAAGATTGTGGAATATATCGGGAGCATCTTCTATCCTTATCCTATTTTCCTCTTCCTCTCCCTCTCACCATAAATTAATTTTAAGATATAATCCATCTCTAGGTAACTTTAACATGGGAGACCTTTTTAGCTTGACTTAATTTAACTTTGTATAAATCTAAATATACTTTATGTTCCATATTTTATGTATAAGCTGTTTTTCTCTTACAAATAAATAAAAACATGTAAAATTCTATTGATTTCTTCATTTCATTGCCAGGTCTCTATTATTTTAACTGGTTGATGTACAAATGAGAATAGGTAATGTATTTTTAGAAATAAAGTACAAAATACAAATAATCAAGAATGTCTTCTCTAGGAAATGTTTAGACTTGACTACCAACTTTCTGGCAGTTTTTGATTCCACTTCAGAAGAAATCTGGTAAAAAGCATTGTCGTTAACGAATTAAAACATTGTTGTATAGATATTGGAAAGATTAAAATCTATTGTAGCAAGGACAGTAAGCCTAATGTGGAACAACCTCCCAACAGCCCCCGATCTATGACTTTTTCAAATCGGGGCAGCAACTTGATGGTGGCGCCTCCTCTCGCCAGCGTTTGAGAGGGGGCACATGGCGGGAGGAAGGGGGAGGCTCAACTTTCATGCAACCAATAATTCGATTAAAAATATATTAAATTATTTGTTATACCTTTTTGTTTAGTTAAAAAAAGCAATCCTTTTGTATTTTAAGTACAGGGTTTCTACCTCCTTCCTAAAGAGAGAGATTATGGCATCCACAATTGGGGTACGCTATGAGGCTGAAGGTAGTGGGGGGGGAAGGAGATAAGGAAGAGGAAGGTTGTTCAAATCTCATCACCAACACGGCGGTTGTGGGGGGTGGAATCTGGGAGTTAATTTGTTCAGGAGTGATGTATGTATGAATCCGTCCTTCCCACTGCGGTGCAAGGCGATGGGTCGAGAGAGTCTTGGAGAGGCTGGAGAGGTCTAGGATAGGTCTCTCTCAGCTCGTATTTCCCAACACATCCCGCCAACACAGACGCCACGGACAAACGCAATCGCTCAAAGGCACTCAGTAGTATTCAGGTATCATAAACCGAACATATACCACCTAGCGGAATGCACTTACATTACGAAAAGCAATGTGGATTAAACGAAGAACTCACCTGAATGTTTGTTCCCTTTCTTCTACTGTAACATTGGGAGCTGTGTATGGACAGGTACAGCAAGTGGGTGTTGTTTGAATCGTTGCTTGGGTTTGCTTTAAAAGGACAAAATGGATATTTATTGGAGCAACAGACAAATTAATATTAGTATCTAACATAACTACGACCATCGCCGGTAGTCCTACTAGGCCTTATTCTGGACTATAGACAAAAGAAACAAAGGATATGAGTCTAAAAATCACATCTACGCATAGCGGCAACCCATCTTTGTTTCTTCCTGCACACCAAAGGCATTACTTTCATTGGCTCTGCCGCTTTAACAGTTACCTAGTTAAGGGAAACTTTAACCATTGGAGCGACAGCGTAATTTAAAACTTTTCTCCGATTGCTCTACATTTTTTGGTGATCATTTTGAATATAATATGGAGACATACAAACTGATTACAGTTCTATATAGCCAATGAATTCACCGATCTTTTTTGATTATCATACATTCGTAGGATTTATAAAAAAAATATTATAAAATCGCAAACTTCTACTTAATTACTTACAAATAAGAGAAAATTTGCCAAAATTGGCAGCAAAGCAATCCGAGGTATTTTAAAAAGTGCCATATTGTGGCAAAAGGCGCTTCAGTAGTTAAGGGAAAACTTAAAAGAATTCATAACCTGCTCTTTCAGAGATGGCGGTAATTTAATTATTTTAGGGAAATGATGCTTTAAAATATTTATTTATTTATTTAAGGAACATTAACAGTCTAAGTAATACAATAAACATAAGAGGATGATAAAAAAACAGACCAATTATTAATGTTCACAGATAGGTATTTAGAAACAAGACTAACTGAATATAAACTAGAATATTTAAAAAAAATAATAAGAGTACAAATGTGAATTCAACAAATGGTAAACTAATACACAACATTAAAATAAGTGTGATTATAACTGAAATAGACTGCAAAATAGGAATTTGGGTTGGGAAGGGTAAGGGGAGGAGAGGGATAAGGGAAAGTTGCCACGCAAGTAATATAAAAATATTAGATACAATTAATTCATGTGTTTTTCGCACCCAGAATGTTATACAGTGAAGTTCTGTAGCGACAGTAACTAGCGGTAAATACATCAGCACGTGTGTCTATATTTGCAAATTTTTTGTTATAGTAGTTACATGTCCTTTGTATAAATTCATTTTGATTGGAATTGGTGTTGCATCTATCAATATAGAAAAGGGTATTTTGTCTACTATATCGAATGGACGTGTGGAAATTTATTTTGTTTAGCAAATCCGGGCAGTCAACTTTTGAGTTAATAATTTTGTACAGGAGCATCTGATCAGCGACAAGCCTCCTGTTGAGTAGTTTTGTGATTCGAAAATGTTTCTCGATTTCGTCGTAAGAGTTGTATATGTTGAATGATTTAAAATTGAGGAATTTGAGAAATCGCTCCTGAACTCTTTCTAACCTGTTAACATAAACAATATAGCGCGGGTTCCAAACCTGTGAACAGTATTCCAGGTGAGGACGAACATGTGAATTGTAGAGAATCAGATAAGTCTTAGTGTTTTTGAAAAATTTGCGCGTTCTCAGTACGAAACCCAGTATATAAATATATATATATTAAGATGAATTATCTGTTTGCACCTGTACATATGCAATATGAATTTGAACAAATAGTTTTGTACATATACAAAATCAATTCTTCCAAGAAAGGCGTACAAATACAATAATATTGTATCGATGATTCAATCCAATATTGTATTTGTATGCCTTTCTCAACAGAACTGAGCACGTCTACGGACAACACCGTTTATTCCTATTCGTACTGTGTACTTACGGGCGCAAACAAAAAATTCATCGTATACGTAGATTATAACGTACGTTCCGTTTAACCTCAAGAACATGCCTACCATGTTTAAGAAACATTTTTAAAAATTTCAAATAAGCAATTATATCATCCAAAGAAACGTCACTATCTCAATGACAATTCTTTTTTCAAAATTTCTTCAGGCATAATACTGAAATAAGTGAAGTAAATAAATGAGGTGACATTGAATAAGAAGATCCAAACGAACACATTGATTTAACTTTTAAAAAAGAATTTTTAAGCAACCATTAAAACAGCTATCATTTTGAACCGGTAATGGAATGTACAAAAAAAATTACAGATAGACGATACGCCAAATGGTTGAGTCAAAAAGGACTTCGCCACACTCGTCATAAGGAAGGCACTTGCCACTTACCATCACCAATAAACACATCACCAAAACCAGGCACCGTGATATGACAACACACCGAATATCTCCCATGTTTGATTCCAATACAATTCTTTGTAAGAATGATTTTTTCAGCAACAATGTTGACGAGTTTCGAAGATCGCTTTTCGCTGTGTTTATTAACCCTATTTGGACTGAATTTTGCTCTTTGAACATAAAATAGTTTATAATATTACCAATAAGAAAAAGGTACTTTAGCTACTAAATTAAATGCAGATTCAAAGAAGACGTGTAAACAGTACAGTAATTAAGCATGTCTCCTCCGACCATAAACTTGAACATTTGCTTGAACATTACTATAAACATTTTTTTTTGTTTTCAGTCTCCTCCGTTTGTTGAAACATGATTGAAACGGTTCCATGCCAACTGAGAATAAAGTCAACTCAACAACTCCTTGAAAAGTCATTAAAAGCTACGAAAAAAATGATTTTAAATTAGCCGATAACCCTAACCTAACGTAACCTATTTAACCAATTTTTTATATATTTTTTTATCACTCTAAATGACTTATCTGAGATGGTTCTGAGTTGGTTTCATTCCGAGTTGTCCGGTCACCGGTTGAAACATTGGGGTGAAGTGAGCGTGGCCAAACACATTTTGTCTAGTGGTCTGTGGTGAGGAGGTATCTATGCCTACGCACTGAACACTACTTGACATTTGACTTTTACGTAAATGTCAAGATGAGTTCTGATGAGGAAAAGATACTACATCAGAGAGATTCATAGATATTTTAAAAGATAATTATTTATCAGGAAAAATTTCTGGATAATATCGATTATTACACGACCTAAATATACCATTTAAGAAATTCTTCTGTGTAAATAATTAATAATTAAAACATCAAGTTCTCATGTGGAAGAGATAGTGTTATGGTTTAGCAATAAGATTATAGATGTTACATGTAAGTATCAGGGAGAAAAGAGATTTCAAGTTAGACCGTACTACCTCGAAATTTTATTAGGTACTTATTTATCAGGAATTAAGAATAGAATACCGATCTAGATTGGGCAATTTCTTCCGTGTCTCTGAACCTGATTTTGAAGAACAGGGTTTAATTATACTATATGTGCAAGAAAAATTTCACCAGAAATACCAATTGGCATTACTTTAACATTTCTGGCTACTAGCATTTGTATAAGACCTAAATGTACCATTTAAGAATTTAAAAACCAGTTTTATCATAAATTTTTACATAGGTTTATAGGCCCTCTACGTACAAACTAACAGGCTATATTTACAGGTGAGTTCACGATAGAAATCATCCATTACATCAGTATTTATTTACAATTTATTAAACTCGAAATTATTAGGCTCGCGCAGTTGACATAACCCCAAAAATTCATTCGATTTATTCTCTATGAGTGACCGCATCGCGCGGCTGCTATAAAAAAATGAACTAATCGCAGAGAATGTTTTCCACCGACCACGGAAAGCAAGAACATAGATAGCATCTGCGAACAAGAATTGTTCAAAGCCACGCCCCCATTGACAAAGTTTATAGTAATGTTCAAATGAATGTTCAAGTAAATGTTCATGTCGGAGGTCGCAAGAGATAGGGCCTTAAAGATACAATATAATATTTTTATTTACCTACTTGTCACTTATCTTTTATCATTAAACCACAAAACGTGCCTCGATGCATGTCATGAAGTAAAACGTGCCTCGATGCATGTCATGAAGTAAAACGTGCCTCGATGCATGTCATGAAGTAAAACGTGCCTCGATGCATGTCATGAAGTAAAATAGTAAATATTTAATAAGTCTGTGCTGTCCTTAGGTAATTTTCACAGTGTGTTTTGACATTTTTTCATATAGGGGGGCGGGTAAGGTGCTGCCGCTCCGGGAACGGTTTATTGGATTACCAACACCTCTGCCGTAGTGGTTCACTACATTTGGTGACTTAGCGGAGATGCCCGGGTTCATGGGGTGAGGTTTGTCCGGATCTTGGAGGGAGGTGCGTCTGCCCACCAACTGCGTGAAAGGCTGGATCGAGGGAGACTGGTTGAGGAAGATCTTTTGACACCCATCCCTCTTTCCTTTTTCCTTCCCAGAACTTCCTCCTTTTTTTAAAAGTACCCTCCACACAGCGTCCCCAAGGATAACATAGGCCCTGAGGGGAAATATTTTCAAGGGCCTCCTGTGTGGAGCAAAGTTTTTTTTTTTTTTGGTCCCTTTAGTGTTGTAGAAATAACCCACGCAGGCGCAATTGGTTATTTCTGCAACCAACATTTGAGTAAATATTTGTCAAATATGTTAACTGTTCCTATGTTATTTGTCAATGGGTAAAGAAATAAAAAAATGTCCTATAGAGTGCGATAAATCAAATAAATACCTTGTATGTACAGCATTACCATTTCATAAATTTTACTTACGAGTGTAAAGCTGGCCATAGTAAAGTACATAAGCTGCTAGAATTTAATTCTAAAACTTTTTAACTTTTTGAAAATTCACTGTATAATATATTATCCAAAACATGTTGTTGCCTCTTCTTCATTTTTAACCATAACTGCGTTTCAGACTTTCAGGGGGGCGGTAGCAGACCCAGAGAAAATTAGGGGGCATTGAGAAGGCACAGTGAGGGCGTGGACAGGTAAAAAAAATACGCTAATCACTTTTTTTTTTTTTTTTTCAATAGCGGAGACGGTTTACATAAATAAAGTTCCCGTGAGCACTTAGGCCGTAGGCCCATTGTGCTATCTCCCATTTTACCTCATTCCTTTGACAGTAATCCAGTCCCTTTTACAAAGTTCACCAGGATTGTCATTGGAAATGAAGCTATGTCTTCTGGTTCGACAATGTGTCTTCCCAGGTCTCATTTCTCCTCTTCACTCCTCCGCGGTTCCCTGAAGGCCCCATGAGGGAAGAGGGCTTCATCTCTCCTCTCCACTCCTTAGTTCCCTGAAGGCTCCACGATGGAGAGTTCACCTCCCTTTGGTTCCCTAAAGGCCCCACAAGAGAAGAGCCCCACTCCACCTTGGCTCCCCGAGGGCCCCAGGAGGGAAGAGGACTTATCTCCTCTTCACTCCTCCTTGGTTCCCTAAAGGCCCCATAAGAAAGAGTTCACGGAGATGGCCTCATTTCTCCTCTTCACTCCTACATGGTTCCCTGAAGGCCCCACATAGGAAGAGGACATCATCTCTCCACTTCACTCCTCCTTGGTTCCCCAAAGGCCCCGTGCCGGAAGAGTGCCCTTCCCCTTGGTTCCGTGAAGGCCCCACAAGGGAAGGGTTTATGGAGGTGGCCTCAGCTCTCCTCTCCACGGCTTCTCCTCTTGGTTCCTCCTAAGGGCCCCAGGAAGAAAGTCCACGGAGGTGGCCTCAGCACTCCTAGGTTCCCAAAAGGCCCCTAGTTTTCGAATGGTCCAATTTTTTTGTCCCACGAGTGACCAGGGAAATAGAAGGTCCACTCCAGCATAGCCCCGAATGTTGGAGTAAGGTCTAAATACTCCGAGATGCGACCTTGTTTCTCGGAGGCACCGTTCTTGACACCGTTCCCCAGGACATTCAGCCTGAGCACGGTAGCTCACACCTTGGCTTGGGATGGCTATTGCAGGTTTGTGTTTCCACTCCCTGAGCGATGGGTTCGCCACACTCCCTACGCTATCGCTAATCACTTACTAATGTATATTATTATTATTGAGAATTGACACTTTATCATGAATATAAGAAGGAAGGAAGTAGCAACCCGGTAATTAATACCCCCCCTCTCTCCGCCAGCCTTTCCCAGGTAAAAAATAATTGAGGAGCGCTAGAAAAAAAAATATTATCAAATTGGGCGGTGGGCAAAATATGGTTGAGAATCGAGAGTTTTGATCGGTGGAAGTGGCCATTAATGTTGTATAATTTTGTGTCATATTTTTCTAAGTACAATCTATTCTACATACGAGTTGATTAAATATTCTTTATATCAAGTTTGATGAACGCCCAAAAGTATTATCGTGATTTGTTTTTAGGGCATTATACCGTGTTGCACTACTTCCTTATTTAGCCAACTTTTCAGATAGCTTTACAATACAGTATCCATCATCAGGGCAGATGTGGAATCGATAGTGGTAAGTGTGTGCTTATGTACGTAGTCTTTAAATCAATATCAATATTGCACTTTTACCTCTTTTACTTAATTTCTGTACGAATAAGCTGACAATTTTAAAATTTCTCCTTCCATGACTATATAATACAGAAAATCTTGCTTAATCCGATGGTGGAGAACTTAGCAAGCGGAGATTGAACCTGCAACGCCTGAACCTAAACTAACCTAATCCAATCCTACAGACCGCTTGGCTTCTAATTGAAATCATCAACTTTCAAAACAGAAGTAGTGTACCGGACGTGTTATCAGGGAAATAGAAGAGGAGTGTTTGGCTAAAACTTCCTCGTTTTCTATTTTTCCGTAGCTCTGAGGGTGCTCTCCCCCTTTGGTGCGCATTAGAGTATGATAGGAACGGCAACCGAGGCCATTCCTACATATGTGGGACCTCAATAACGTTCCCCCCCCCCCCCCGCTCCCCACTTCATGACCGGGTGAGCACCCGGCCGCGCAGCTGGCCAATCAGAATGCCCCAAATCATTTAGTCGGAAATGGGCGGTAGTGTGTATTCTGATAATTATTATATGTTATGTTATGTTTGGTTTACGGGAGTTCGGCCTATAATATTTCCAAAAAAATTATATTGTCAGATAGGCCGAACTCCACTTTGCATAATTAGTTAATAAGAAACAATGTTAGGCTAAGTTTAAATGTTTTATGTTGTAATTCCCCTGAACATGTTGGGTCGGGGAACCGCGAAGCCTTTTATATTTTATATTGTTTCTTTAATAAACACGCTAGAGAGAGATGGTTTTGGTTGGCAGAGAGAAGACAGAAAAGGAAGTAGCCCCAAATATTGCAACTCCCACCACGTGAATTGTGGCAGAAGTTGCAATCCGCGAATCTTCATTCGCTTAACGAATAGGGCCGCACCAAAACCTCCACCCGGACGGGGAGGGTTTTGAATTAATAGCGGTGCTCCCCCGGAACAAGACACTCTAGTACGGAACAACAAAAGCTACCCTCTGCCAGCCGGACCATCTCTCGACGGAATTTAACACTCAACCTGACTTTGCTTCTACCTCTAGACCCCCGCATCTTCCCCTCTGGACACCGAAGCTCTGGGACCTAGCGGCTGATAAAGACTACCCGGCGCTCCTATTTACAGTCTTTGTGGAGAGACGGCCAGGACGTCTCCTACAAGTAGGTTAGGTTAGGTTATATATTCCTGCAATCAATGAACTCAAATTGGCTTTGAAAATTTTCAAATTGGAAATGATGATTGTGTGAATTCAGACGAGCAGTAAAGTAGGTACCTACCTAAAATCATAAAATTTTATTTTTATGTAATTAATTACCACATCATTAATTATCATGTATTCTTTTGTTTAAATTTTTGACTGATGACTTTTCAATTTTATTAAGGGTGTTCATTAGAATGGTAAATTTCAGGTGTCTCTTTAATTTGTCAAAAAAAAAATTATTATTATATTATAATAAATAAAATTGACTATTCGATTTGTAAAGGCCAATATTTTATAAATACTTTCATCTTAACAAATCTGATAATTTTTTAAAGCATCCCGTGAGTTTTCATGGGTCTGCGCAAGTTTACTATTAAATAATTGCTCCAAAATAGTTTCCATTTTTTATTTTATTTATGAGAGTATAAATAACACACATAATAATATATTATTCTATACATGAAAACCAATAAAAATAAAAAAGACATATTCCTCATCAAAAAAACGACTGCATAATAAAACTACAAAACATTGATTTAAAACAGAAATCACAATTTATCAGAATATTTTATATAGATAATGAGTGTGTGTGTACAAATGTGGCACTTTTATCAGTAGTTTTTCAATACAAAATAGTACTCAATTAAAAATTATATTTATGTTAGCTTGTTCATTGCCAACTCTTAAGATCGGCTATGGCTTGATGCATAGGACCTAGCACAAAAAATCTAACTTCAATATTACACCAACATCTGTAAAGTTGAAATTTAAGAATCCGACTACGAATACAACTCTGATACCGCCCTTTATGCAAAATCATTTTTGTTTGTGGAGTTTGTACACAAATCTACTTTCGTAATAGAACTAAATTAAAGCAACGCCAAAAGTCGGCGCTAAGTCAACAGTTAGTGTGAAGAGCGTCGGCTGGCAGGCATAAGTACTACTGGATTCGTACTTTCATGAATCTTTCAGGGTAAGGAGAAGTGGATGGTGTGATTATTATTTAACTGGCAGTTGTGAATAATAATACAATATTGTAATTTCTACCATGCGCCTATATATTATATATGACATCATTGCCTATCGCGGTTACTTTGTCCCGGTGACTAGCTGTCACTGGATCCGAGGAACTGGCTATTTTTGGAACCAGTTCTTATTGGATTTATAAAATGGTCAGCAACACTTTAACTGAGCGAAGCCGAACCAAAACACACCATGGAACGGGTTTTTAATTATAGTTGTACATATTATTATGTTAACCATAAGAGAGTTGAAGCCACCTCTGTGGACTCTTCCTTCGGGGGACCTTCAGGGAATCAAGGGAGAGTGGAGAGGAGAGTGAGGCCACCCCTTCAGGGAACCCATAAAAGAAGGATTTCAATCGAGACAACCTGCATGTTTCTCCAGGGGATCCATATGCGTGAAAACGGGGAAACAATCTCAAAGATAGGAGGTCAATTGTGAGATAGTATAGATAAATTAGCTGATTGAAGTTCAATATAAATTGGCTGTTTATGGGAGGTTCAATATAAATTAGCTGATTGCGGGAAGTTCAATATAAATTGGCTGATTATGGGAAGTTCAATATAAATTAGCTGATTGCGGGAAGTTCAATATAAATTGGCTGATTATGGGAAGTTCAATATAAATTAATTGACTATGGGAAGTTCAATACAAATTGGCTGATTACTGGAAGTTCAACATAAATTAGCTGATTGTGGGAAGTTCAATATAAATAAGCTAACTGCGGGAAGTTCAACTTAAATTAACTGATTGCTGGAAGTTCAATACAATTTCATACAGCTACCCAAAATCAAGTAGCCATGGCTTGGGTGGTTAATACGATAAAAATATGAGTATCGAAGCTTAACCTTACAAACTTACACAAAATTTTCATAAAATAAAAATTTCAAGTAATTCAATTCAATAATAGTAACACACATTAATATAAAACCTAAACATAAACCAATTAAAATTTGTTGAAAAATTCCTCATATTTTATAAAGATATCACAATACTGAAAATGTTAATTTAAAGCATATTTTATTTCAATACACCTAAGCAGAATAATTTTTGATCATCGGATTTATTGCACGAGATTAATATTTTATAACAGGCACAGGTGTTCTGCAGTGCTAAGTAAAAACAAGTATCTTCATTGAGACTCTCAAGAAGACACTGTCTTTTTACTTACCATTGCAGAAATATGAGTTGTTGAACGATTGACTAGTTAAATGCGCTTGAAACCGAAAATTGGATAAAATGAAAACAACCGTTAGAAATTCTGCGTAATGTAACATAATTTAAATTACCTTTACCCTAAATAAAGAATATTAGCACACAAATTATCAAAAAATATTGTAAAACCATTAAAAAAAAACCTATAATGACAATCTATAAAGCAGAAATCTGATTTAATGAATTAGCAAAAACTTTCCAAAGGTGATATCTGGCAACATGAAATTTGCACAGTTTTTTTTATGTTGGTTGAATTTTTAAGTCAACGCAACTATTTTCAGCACACAATGTAATTTTCAGCATGAACTAAAGAGCTCCAAAATATCCATTTAACTATCAAAAATGAAGACAGGATGAAAAGATTTAAATTTGCAAATTTATTTAAAATATTTATAGGAAAAAATTTTTACAATATGTAAATAGTAGGTACAATAAAATTAATGAAAACAATTTTATTATTTAATCCTTTGGGCGCAACATGCCGTTATTCCGGCATGACATTTAATGCCCATAGACATCCAAATTGATAGATTTGCCCCAACATTAAATCTTTGATGAGCTGGGGGCAAACCATGTGACCTTTTTTTGTGGCACCAGAAGGGTAAACAAAAATTGGTCACGTGGTTTGCCTCTAGCTTGTCGAAATGGTACCCAGATTTTATGTCAGGGCAAGCCTATCAATTTGGAAATCTATGGTTGGGCCATAGAAAACGTCTCGCTTTATCTATCGGCACGAAAGTTGGTCAGTGCGTGGAGAATACCTCTGTCACACGCTTATTCGAATTTTCACATAATTTTGCATGGCGAAACAAATTATTTTATGCTGTGGTATTATTTTATTTATTTACAAAAATTAATAAAGATTGCACATTTAAAAATAAATTATAATTCCTAACCTTAATACAATTATTATTATCTACAATAAATATAAAGTCAAAAGAAATATTTGATCACAGTCTCCACACAATATTTTATGTAAAATATTTATTGCTTTATTTACAAAAAAAAAAAAAAACACCAATGTATAAGAAATTGTCATTATTATATTATACGCTCAGGCCTAGACCATGTTTTGTCAAAAGGTCAGAATATTTCCACTTTGCATTAAAATCCAAATAAATCGAATATTTGTGAATGTATCCGAAAACCAAAAACTGTTTTGAAAAATGATAAAATACGCTTTCAAATTTTATTATTAGAAATAATCATGAAATTTTGTGCAATCTCTAAAAGGTTTTAAAAAGGCTCACAGTATATTTTTTCAACCTAAAATTGCAGGTAATGATACAAAAATAAAAAAACTCAGATATTTTATTTTTTTGTCCTTTTATGTAAAAATAATTTTAAGAATTCACAAAGTTTCATGATTTTTTTTTAAATTGCGGTCGGAAACTTTGGTTTCATAAAGGTGTATATTTTACAGTGAAACCCTCTCCCAGTTTCCAAGGGACCGGAAAAAACAAACTTCTTTAGCGGGAAAACCTTATGAGGGAAAAATTGGGCCAATTTCGGCCGAGGGACCGAAAAAACCAAACTTTTTAAGCCACAAAACTTCTTAAGAGGGTTTCACTGTAATTCTTTTGTGGTTAACTTTTAGATTTAAATACATATTGCGGGTTTTTTCTTTCTAACACCGTTTGGATCATGTATCTCACTATGATGGTAAAGAAGACACAACAATTTCTATGAGACCTATATGAGTTGTTCCGAAAAGCGGACATATTAGCCTGAGAGGTTAAAATTTAAAAAAAAAACTATTAAATTGATACATATACCCATGGATAATTGAAACAAAGGGAAATGTTGTGCAAATGCATTATCTGTCACCAAGTTTTGACCAAGCTGCAAGGACCAATAAAAGTTATGCATTTAGCGTGTAGGTGGAAACAAAGTAGAGATGTTGTCAACAAGCATTGTGCGCAGTTTCATTTTAATAAATGCTCATAACCCATCTCGCTTGTTTCTATTATCAATGGATATACGGGAAGAACTACAATGGAATATGTTGAAGTTTTCACTGGCATTTTGATCCATCTTGTATTACATCTAAAGATAGATAATAAAAAAATTAGGCAAGGTGGTTTTTGTCCATAAAATTGGTTAAAAATAGAAATTATTTAATAGTATCATAGCTAAAATCCTTGTGGTATTTTTGGTTCAAGTCAGTTATAAACTCTTCCTTCAATTTCTTGAGACACCTGCAAAAGCAAAAAAAATATTATTAAATAAATTAAGCTTTTATTTATTGCACATTTGATATAGAAGATAACAGAGTTATGTATTAATCCCTCAGGCCTTGGGCTTATTTTGTTGGAAGGTCAAAATATTTCAGCTTTGCATTCCAAATAAATGGAATATTTCTGAAGGCATCCAAAAACTAAAAAGTGTTCTTGAAAGGTGATGAAGTAGGCTTTCAAATTTTACAATTTGAAATAAACATATAAGTTTGAAAAATAAAAATGTTTAATGCAAACATAAAAAAGTTTTAAAAATGGCTCACCTTGCATTTTTTCTAACTAAAATTATGACAATTTAATACCTTATAAAAATCCTGCAGGATTCCGCGGGATTTCTAAATTCTATCCTGCAAACCTATGTGGATTTGACAAATGTGCGGGATTTGCAAACAATTTGTCAAAAATGTCGAAAATTTGAAGGGTCAAAAATGTTAAGGTCAAAAATGTCAAGAGTCAAAAATTTGAAGGGTTAAAAATGTCAAAGGTCAAAAATATCAAGGGTCAAAAATGTCAAGAGTCAAAAATTTTAAGGGTCAAAAATATCAAAGGTCAAAAATATCAAGGGTCAAAAATGTCAAGAGTCAAAAATTTGAAGGGTCATAAATGTCAAAGGTCAAAAATATCAAGGGTCAAAAATGTCAAAAAGTCAAAAATTTGAAGGGTCAAAAACGTCAAAGATCAAAAATGTCAAGGATGATGTACAAAGTGAATGAAGCAAGGAATGTGTGCCGAAACAGAATTGTGTGACAGTCTGTCCTCTCTGCCTTCCCCTGCGATGAACCATCATGGTCAATTAGTTAGTTTATTTGTATACTCACATTCTGTACTGCATAGAGTTCCTAAACTGATTAATCTCCAAAGAAGGTGCGTGCGGCATATGTATGATGAAGGCGTTGGGCAGCACCACGAAGGTATAACCTTGCGCATGCATCTCCATGACGTGCGACACTTTGTTCCAGCCGAAGCCTGTGAAGCGCGTATCGTACGAAGGTATCGTGTTGTGCGCCACGATGTAGGGCTCATAATCTGGCTGCCATTCAATCTGAAAAATAAATAAATATATTAAATGGATGGAATGTGTAAAAAAATGGACTTAATGCTTTTAACCTGTTGAACGTGGGGTGGAATTTCGAAAACCGTACGAAAATTATCTTGATGAGTTCAGGTCAAATATCGATTTAAAAACTAAGCGATTGTTTTCTGTTTACCAGATTATTTCTTATTATTCATGTACATTACATGATAATATCATAAGAAGTTTTTCCAGAATAGCTAACTAAAAAAAAAATTTAAAAATCTCCCATTTTGGAAATAATTGTCAAAAATTATATTCATACAAAAATAAACTGATTTTATTATTTCTCCACAAACCTGAAAACATACCCAACATGAAAAAACACAATTTAAAGGAGTTTCCAAAAAAAGAATGACCTTTATATGCATTTGAAAATGTACATTATTGAAATTTTCGCCATTGACAGCTGCCAAGAAAATACAGTTTCTTTATACATAAGAGTTAAATCGCATTTAAAAAAAGCTAAATTTTTTTTTTTTGCAATCAGATGAGAGGTTAATGCTGGTTCCTTTGCTTTTTCTTTGAATTCTAGTGCATTTTTAACAACAAAAAAAATCATTATTTGAAATGACAAAAATACATTATTGGGTCACACTTTGTTTTATTTCAATCCGTTATTATTAGAAGAGGGAGAGAGGAAGGATTACCTGATAGGGGATGCTGGTGTTCCTCCAACGGGTGTAGTCAGTAGGAGCATGTCCCCGTTTCCACACATGGTAACGGAAGGTGTAGAGGTTGCCACCCTCTAACTGCCGCAGCACGTGGGATTTGGTGTGGGGGAAGTTTGTGCGATAGCGCTGCGTCTCAAATGCTGGTATTACAAGAGCCTGGAATTGAAGAACGATACAACAAAAATGAAATAAAAGATTGAATCAATGCAGCTGTACCTCTTGAAGAAATTTGACGCCTCTAGGAAAGGTCTCCTGCAATCATCTTTTAGTTCCTAATGCCTGGATCAGCGTTCGTCTCCACACTGTCGGGTCTCCACACCAAGTTTCGTCTTCCTCACAATTTTTTTTTTTTTTTTTTTTTTTTTTTTTTAAGTATTATGTTGTGTGTAAGGTAGGTTTGAGAAGGTAAAACTGTGTGTGGGTAATATTGTGTTTCGTGAACACCTCACTAGGAGAACCTGTGCTGAGGTGTTGACGTGCTTATGATTAAGTGTGACAAGTATTAATGTGTGTTGTAGAAAATTAGTTATTTAATTATTATAATTTATTTTTTTATACATTTTATAATCGCATACACTGATTATTTAGAATGAAAAAATATGTATAAAATACAAATCCATATATACAAATTTATGAACATGTTTATATTTGTAGACATACATACGTATAAAGTTGCACACACCTACACATATTTATTAATGCAAGTGTGTGTGTAGTAGGAAAATTCATGAAAGACGTGTTTAATTGTTTTCTTTTACTGTTTGTAGTTTGGTTATGTTTGGTTGGGATTTATGATTTTTTGAATAAGGTGAATATCTTGATTTTTTATCCAGGTAGTAATATTTTTTTTGTGAATGTTTTTAGATGCATTTGAAGTTAGTAATTGTTTCAGAGTAATGGGCATACAATTAAAAAGTTTGGTTGCGTAATATAGAAAGTGTCTTTGTCCGTGTGTGGTGTATGTTTTCGGAATGTTCAGTGTTTTATTTGTTGAGGACCTGGTTTTTATTATGGTTTTTGGTTGAATTGGAATATGAAGTTTGTTATGGAGGAGGTGTAGGAGAGCAGATTTGGCGTAGAGTTGTCTTATTGACATGACGTCTAATGTTTTGTAGATTTTGCTAGAATCTGTGTAGAAGGGTACTTGCAGGATGAGTTTTATTATTGCCTTTTGAATTTTTTGAATTGGGTCAATTGTTATGTTTGTTGCACTTCCCCAGGCTAGTATTCCATATGTGGCAATGGATTGACAGAGTGCAAAATATATGGATCTGAGTATTGTTAGTGGGAAAATGTTTTTAATTGTCTTAATTGGGTGCAAGACTCGTTTGAGTTTATTAGTGATAAAAGTAATGTGGTCAGTCCAGCGTAAGTGTGAATCAATAATAACTCCTAGGTATTTTGTTTGTTTTACCCTTTCTATGTGTTCGCATTGGCAATTGGGTGAAGTTTGTTTACAGTCATGCAAAAACAAATCTAAGTTTGAGGGAGGTTGACCTCTTTGTGTAATACTATGTGTGATGTATTTTGTTTTGATTGTGTTAACGGTAAGAGTATTACTGTTTAGCCATTTTTTGACAATTGATAAACTTTTTTCAGCTGCTAAAAATACATCTTTCCATGTGTCTGCTTGACATAGAAGGACTGTATCGTCAGCAAAGGTCACTATTTTACCTTCAATTTCAATGTCACACAATTCGTTTATGTATATGAGGAATAATAATGGGCCAAGTACACTCCCCTGTGGGACTCCGTACGTAATTAAAAGTGGTTCACTTGTCTTGTTTTCAATTTTAACTTGTTGTGTTCTGTCAGACATGAAGCTTTTAATTAATTCCAATTCTACTCCATTTATGCCTATGTTTTTTAGCTTCTTGAAAAGTTTTTCGTGCGAAATTGTGTCGAAGGCTTTACACAAGTCTAAGTAAATTGATAGAACTTTTTTTTTGTTATCTAGATTATGTGTAATAAACTCGGTTACAGTGGCAATTGCGTTTTCTGTGTTCCTATTTTTTCTAAAGCCATGTTGGTTTGTTGAGATGTTGCATGTTTTCCAAATAATGTTGCAGCTGTTCTTTTAATGCTTTTTCAAGAATTTTTGACAAAGTGTTTAATAATGTAATGGGTCTAAAGTTATTTACATTATTTTTAGGCCCTGTTTTATAGATTGGAATAACCAGTCCTTTTTTTAGGATGCTCGGAAAAATTCCTTCTTTCAGACTAAGATTTAATACATATGTTAGTGGAATAAGTAGTTGTTGGCTTAGTGCTAATATTGTTTTTGAGTTTATTCCATCAGGTCCCGAAGTTGTGTTATTCTTTAGGGAATGAATAATTTTTTTGGTGTCTTCCAGAGTTACTTTACGAAATTTGAAATTACTGTCATTATTTTTATTAATGCACTGAGACTGAATGTTTTGAGGTTCTTGATTATCGTTTCTAGTCGACAATGCAGGCTTAATTTAGAGAAGCATCCTCTACTGTTGGCTATCTCGTATCCTTGCTACGTATCCTGCTTAGCTAATGCATCCTAGATTTATAAACCTATTGATGGCACTTTACAATAAAAAACAGAACTACATTATATAATATTTGTTTCCACATAAAAAAAGTTAGATGATATTTGGGGATTGTGATATTGACAATGCCGTGGATGAATTTAAACTGCTGGCGGGAAAGAATAGCTAATCAAAAGGCATAGCTTTCCTCTAACTGGTCAACAAAGATGATGACATTTAACTGTTTTCTTACCTTTTTCAGAGGCCCTGGATTGATGAGTTGAATAGATTTCCTGAGGTATTCGTATATCCCAAACATGGGCAGAAAGTCAATGTCCATCAGGAACACGTACGGAGTGACAATGTTTCTAAGTGCAACATTTCTCAAATGATTCACAGGATAGTGGGTCTGGAATTACAAAGATTATGAGATTTATACTTAGATGGGAAACAGAAACAGATGACATAAAGACTGTTATTTTCAAATAAGTGAGAGCCGCAAAAAAAAGGAAAAAACTGGCAACATTTGATTTGAGCTCTTTCTTTAAAGATGAAGCCAGAAGGCTTATGTAGAATATTTAAATTCTTAAGAGGGTTTCACTGTTTTTCGAAATATGGAATGTATTGTATTGCACTACCCCTGCATACATTCTAAAATAAACCATTACCATTAATAAAAGTGGCTTTACAACTTTCAAAGGTGATGTGTACATATTGATAAATGAATTGGTTGACAGTACTTAGTAGATTATTGAGAATTCAGAGTAATATAAAATGGTTGAACTTACTCCTTGCTTGTACACTAAATGGTAAGCTATGTTTCTCCTGTTCTTTAGTACTTCTGACCAGTTCTCAATGAAGGAGAGGAATTCTTGGGATTCTGCATCGGACACATAGAGTGCCAAGCTCATTGGACCTAAAGAATAAAACAAACAAATATAAAAGGAGTCTGGGTAAAGTGCACGAACTTGAGGGGGGGGGTGGGGTGTTTTAATTTGTATCACAACTTTTCAATCCTAGCACTCTAGCACGGTAAAGCACATTTTCATCATCCTGCCGTTTATCCCTGACAAAATATCCTCTCTTCTTCAAACACATCAAACTTATTTTGTGGCACCATTTTAATTAAAAATTAATAAAATTCTTAGTTTTAACACTTTTATTGTTTACAAAACCAACATGTTTCGTGAGCTACGCTCACTTCTTCAGGGTTAGTAATTCAATTAGTTAGTAAACCCTGTAGTATTCACTTCAATTAGTAATATAAACCCTGAAGAAGTGAGCATAGCTCACTAAACATTTTGGTGTTGTAAACAATAAAAGTGGTTTGAAACTAAGTATTTTATCAATTTTGAAAAAATCCTCTAACAAAATATCCTACGGAAAAAGCAACCTCCAACAAAATATCTACTAAAACCTAACCTAACAAAAAATGTTTCAAAAATAGTATAGGTAAAATTTACAAAATTTTAAGAAACCCCCGACACAAAAAAGAGCTGATGACCTTGAAATGCCTCAACAGATTTTCATGAATTGTAGCTAAGAACGATCTCAATCAAGTCAGCTTTCAAACAAAAAAAATTGCATCATAATCGGTCCATTCGTTTAGGAGCTACGATGCCACAGACAGACACACAGACACGTCAAACTTATAACACTGCTCCTTGCGTCGGGGGTTAAAAATGGGACAAAAATAATACAGACAACAATAATTTATTGTCTTTACAGGATTTCTGTATTATTTTGTCCCATTTTTTTTAGGTTAGGTTAGGCTAGGTTAGGTTAGTGGATATTATTTTGGGGGATGTTATGTCTGTAGGATATTTTGTTGGGGATATTTTGTCACGGATATTTGTCAGGGATATTTCATCGGGGATATTTTGTCACGGATATTTGTCAGGGATATTTTGTCGGGGATATTTTGTCGGGGATATTTTTTCGGGGATATTTTGTCGGGGATATTTTGTCGGGGATATTTTGTCGGGGATATTTTGTCAGGGATATTTTGTTGGGGTATTTTGTCGGGGATATTTTGTCGGGGATATTTTGTCGGGGATATTTTGTCAGGGATATTTTGTTGGGGTATTTTGTCGGGATATTTTGTCGGGGATATTTTGTCGGGGATATTTTGTCAGGGATATTTTGCCACGGATATTTTGTCACGGATATTTTGTTGGGGGATATTCCGTCGGGGATATTTTGTAGAGGATATTTTGTGGGGTAAAAACGGTCAAAACCCTCTAGCACATTCTAAATTCATGATACATCACTGATCTGAGTAGTTAGGATGATAAAATATATTGTCACCTTCCCAGTGAACGCACAGCTCCTCCAAAAATTGCAGCCTGTCCATGGACAACTGAGCAACGAGGGTCACATCGTAGCTGTCCTTGTGACTGTAGGCAAACTCCACAAAGTACAGGTGGGTGCGCCACTTAGTCAAGTGCGCAAAGCGGAAGGTAAAGCAGGGGTCTGTGTCATTCACCTGGAACAGAATACGTAAACATTATTATTTGATTATGACCACCAAACAACTTCTTCATTTGATGGAAATCCTTCTTCTTCTCCTGAGTGTCCTGGAGCGTTCCACCTTATAATCAATTTCAGCCTCGAACGCTAGAAAATTTTAAAGTTTGCTGTTGGGAAATTTCCCATCCCTTTTCAAAAAATCATTCTTCTGAATTTTAATATGGAGACATATAAACTGCGTATAGAGTTAGCGAGCCATTTAATACACCTGTATTTGACCGTATATCCCATATTTTTAGGATTCTTAAAAAAATTTGTAAAATATCGATTAATTTATAAGATCATGATTTCTTTATTATTATTTATTTCTTTATTTATATTAAAAATTACGACTTCTGTGTGTTGTCTACGGCCTAGTTGTTTTGCCTAAATTTTATATCCCCGGAAAAGAACTCAAATGTGAATTGCACGTAAATGGGTTTGCAATGATGAAAAGCCGTTTAACCGCTAGATTGCCGCTCGTGCGCCGGCGCAACATCGGTGCAGGCCAAAATAATCATTAAAAAATAATTTTGTCATGCGATTTTAACCCTTGTATAAAGAAAACGTATGAAGAAGAAGGTCAGAATCGCTTGGGGCGATAGGCGAAGGTATAAGATACCGTGAACCCACCTAGCGCAGCGATATTTTTTCTTTGGAATTGTTTATGACACGGGCCTAGATTTTTCCCGCCTCTCGGCTGTCAGATTGGCGTCTGTCAAGTCTCGCGCCGCGATCGATGAAAAGATCGTAAAACGTATAAATTCATCGAATAAACGCAAGTAATGTTGTTTTTATGCATGGTTTAGTATTCAAGGAATGTGTTTCAGTAAATATTACATAAGATAGCATAAAATTAACCTGCAAAATATTACGTAAAAGTCAAAACATCGCGAAATTTTCTTGTTCGTTCCCGTGGCATTTGACGAGTTAAAAGCACATGGGAATTTTGCCTTACCTTGCTTACTGTTTTGTCCTCCTTACAGGTGATCAGCTTATTTCTCAACAGATTTCCATCATAACCCAGAAACATCTGGTAGACACTCTGGAAGTATTTTATATTCTTCAACTTCACCTTGTATTTTCTAGGAGAGTTCCAGTGTATAATCTGAAACAAGAAAATATACTAAGCTTTATTTGAATACTAACTTATTAACCCAAGAAATGTTAATATCTTCTATCATACTGTGGGGGGGGTCAGAGGGAACATCTAGCCTTATGTCTAGAGGGCACCGGGACAGGAG
Source organism: Glyphotaelius pellucidus (assembly GCA_936435175.1). Lineage (NCBI taxonomy): Eukaryota > Metazoa > Arthropoda > Insecta > Trichoptera > Limnephilidae > Glyphotaelius > Glyphotaelius pellucidus. Next base: position 10,486,627 of record OW386557.1, on the reverse strand, counting down.
ACGCCCTGTGGACCTCACTAATTCCGCAAGGGAAAAATGGATTATGTATTCGTTGACCATACCATTGATGGTCTGCACCATACGTCGTCATACGTCGCCGACTCCTTAGGGCCCAGTTGTGCATCGACTGTGCAACGGCTGTGGGAGCATCTTATCTTATTGATGAAGTATCAGAATTTACCAGACAGTTTTTCGAAGGTCTCTGAGTTGTGTCAGGTGAGCTGTGGGCATTTCTTATGCCAGCCACTTGCCACTCAAGTTTTCACGCTTCTTCTGGATTGAGAGCTAACCATCGAAGAAGTCTCTCTTCTTACATTCAGAAGAGCTTTTGGGACTACAGGTGACATGAAGGGTGAGATATGACATCATTGTGCAAATGTATTCCGCTATTTTGCAGTGCCTTAAATTCCCTCTGCGTTACAATCTCTCGTCTATTATTTGAATGTGTTACATTCGCAAGAACGGGGAGCCAAGGTTGTTAACTAAAGCAATCACTATTTGCAGCACCATTTCAAAATTATATTAACTGTCAAACTGACAATGCCTTGCTTCCCTTACTTTGAGTGAGGAGAAAAGCTACACACCTTAATAACGCTGTAACTCAGGGAGTAGCAGCTCTCACTGCGGCTATTGTCACTGAGCTGAACATTCCACTCGCATCTCATCTTCATCACGATCTCCGGACGAAGTTTTATCACTGCATTGAACACATCTTGGTCTGCCAGCTTTGTCCCAGAATACCTGATGAGAATTTATTAGATTTGATATAAATTAATAATACATATACAGTACAATAAACATGACATATATCCATCGCGGGTTATGCTACCACAATCCATGTACTGTCACATATCACAAGATTAATCTTTTAAAAATCAAATTATGTATACTCTGAGATGTATGGCATAAATTTGAAAAAATTCATAATATCATTAATGAATCTCCTAAACTCCTTAGTTTCATCAATAGAATTACCTCTGACTTCAATTATATAATTACCCTAAAAACTCTTTACTGTTTGTTGGTTCGCCCTAATATTGAAAATGCCTGCATTATTTGGTCCCCATTCCATGATGTTCACTTTAATCATAAAGAATCCGTACAGCATCGCTTCTTAATGGGAATTGCTTGGAGATTAGGGCTAGAAAGAGGCGATTACTCATACAATGAAATTGAAGTAAAATTAAACTTTTTTTCTTTAGAAAAACATAGTTTAATCTCATCTGCACTTTCAAAATTATTAACGGTTTGATTGACTCAGCTACCTTGTTGCAATCAGCACTTTCAATATCCCTTCCCACAGACTCGGAAATAATGAATTACTTTTCCTCCAGCAAAACTCCACAAATTATGGATAATGGCCAGATTTCTCAAGTCAGGACCTTGAATTTTTCGGTGTAAGTTTTTCTCCTTGTATTAATTTTATATAATACCTAAAGTGTTGTAATTGAACCTAGATGTTGTCTAACAGTCCATTAACAAATAAATAAAATAATGGCCATGGCCATTATTAATTAATATTGGCCTTAAATATGGCCGTTGAATAGGATAATCTGAAGAACTCTGAGATGGGATAGAAACTGAAGAACTCAAAAATGAGATAGAAACTCACCAGGACAGGAGAAGTTTGCAGTTGTTGGGAGTGAAAAGCACCAATAGCAATGGAGTGAAGAGGACAAAGAAACACCTGCTTATCTATGGTGCCAATGTGCCTCCTTGATGGGAATAAGGGTCAGATCCTTTTCGAGCCAGGAAACATCGAACTTATCTTCATCAGGGTCTGAGCTACTATCTACTAAGCTACCATCGAATGAAAATAGACATTCACCGCATTCTAATAGCAGGAAATAATGGAAGGAAAGTGTTACTTGTCAAAAAATTAACAAGTTGTTTTCATCAATAAATGGAAGTTTATTTTCCGTCTTCTCATTTTGGGGCATACACAGTATTTGCACTGTGTAAATTCTTTAAGGACTCCGTGCGCTTGTCAATAGAGAAAGCACAATGGGCCTATAATGTGAGAGCTAAATCAACAAAAACAAACATATACAGACAACATAAAATGATTTTAGATAATAAAAAAAAATAAGATTTATCAAACCTGGTGAGGTTATCTTCAGTCACGTTCCTCCAGAGAGCCGGCCAGTCCAGGGTGGACTCCCGCATGCGCGCCAAGTGCAGCAGGATGACCCCTGTATTGAACCCGCGGCCGATGGCGGGCCATGGCTTGAACTCGTGCCACAGCTTGCCGAGGTACCAGTCGCTCTGGTTCTCTACCAGCCCTAATACCTGGGAATCACATTGTTGCATTTCATCATGATGGTTGAAAGGTTATATATATGGTAAATAGGACTGGTTCAAGCACTGTACCTTGAGGGATTCCAAAGTATGATATTTCTTGATCACATTAACATTATAATTTAATTATTATCAATACCCAAAGAATGCAATGGGCCGCCCATGTAAAAGGAATGCCAGATGAGACACTGATAATCATGATGAAGTGAGTTTTGCAGTGGAAGAAGAGGCAGAACAAGAAAGAGAAGGTCTGTGTATGGAAAAGGATTAGAGCAAGATGGGTCGACCTAAGAACTGAAAGCAAATGGCTAGGGACAGGAGCCTGTGGAGAATGTCTAAAGAGGTCAAATCTCACTGTGGGAAGAATCAAAACACATATTTTTAATAGAGACTGAGGCACTGTATAAATATGAATACCCTCTGGAACAAATCTTAAACCTTATATTAGTATAAGTCATACCTCAGAAGCTTTCATCTTCATAAACAATGACCACAGCTCGGCAATATCAGATAGGAAGGTAAGGTCGGTGTCCAGGACTATGACCTGACGCAGGCCGATAGGCAGCCTCTGGGGCAGTGTCAGCTTCAAGAGACCAAACACCCCGGAGTAGTGAGCGTTGGGGATCCACGCTACCAAGGGTATAGCGTCACTGGTGTGATAGAAGCTGATGGAAACTGAAATGAGATAATAATTTATTGATGTTGTTAAAATAATCTGAACTCACTTGGCTAGAACTCACAAAAATGGATGGTGCGCTAAAAACATTCTCTCTATCGTCTCCCCAATGCCAGGTAAAGAATACTAGCAATTTTGAAGCTTACTCCAACCTGCTAGAATATCTCTAAGCCAATGTCAAGTAAGGTGGTGCCATCTTAGACGATCTGCGACAAATAAATGTATTGTGCGGAAAACGGTTTTCATATGTGGAGTTTGTTACAAATCGAACTTTGTAACAGAACCGAATTAAAACAATGCCAAAGAATGGCACCACTCTCATTAACAGACCGCGTGATTAGCATCCTCTGGCAAGTGTAAGTACTATGGATTTGTAATTATTATTGTAACAGGCAGTTGTGAATAATAATATCACGAGGCTGTATATTACATATGATGTCATTGCCTGTCGCGGTTACTTTGTCCCAGTGACTAGCTGTCACTGGATCACGGTGGATCCATGGAATTTGGAACCATTTCCTATCGGATTTATAAAATCGTCACCAACACTCAAACTGGGCGAAGCCGAACCAAAAGCCCAACAAAAAGCCTTCCGCAGGACCTAGCAGCAAAAACCTGAGGAGCGGGTTTTTAACTGCTAGTTATTATTATTATTATTAGATTGATCGAAATTTAGGGAGCGCGTAGCTCCAACGCTCCTCATCGCTAGCCGCCACTGAAAATAATAACAGAATCTGCAATAAGTAACGTTATCAGTACAACAATTAAAGATTACCCATAAAAGATCACAGAAAAAGAGAAAGAAATGAAGAAATTGACAGCTACTACCCATTTTATTTCCTTCCTTATTTTTTTTTTTTTTTTTTTTTTTTTTTTTTTTTTTTTTTTTTTTTTTTTTTTATTTCTTTTATATATTTAATAATATTATAATATATATAATATTATTAAATATATAAATATCTTTTATATATTTAATAATAATATTATTAAATATATAAAAGAAATAAAAAAATTAAAATGGAGTTCTACAAATTAAACTTGATAACAATAAAAAAAAAAAAAAAAAAAAAAAAAAAAAAAAAAAAAAAAATCCTTCCTTATTCTTGAATGAAATGCTTGAAATTAACACCCAGCAAGCTCATCGAAAATGCTTTTGAGCAAACACTCTTACAAGTGATAACAGACTCAATTCCATCTCTAAAGCACAGATGCAAAGCAGATATGCTGCAATATAAGGTATTTCAATGTAGCCTGCTCGAAGGAGCTAGCGACATTGATCCCTTCACAGTTAATGTTGGCTTCATGAGAATGGGTAATTTCTTCAACTCGTTTTGTGGAACGAACTACCGGCATCTGTTTAAACTCCTTCATATAATCCAGACCTCTTCAAAGCCCGCGTTAATAAATCTTTTGCAAACAGTTGGTGACATAGATTCCCTATCATTACATTCTACAGACTGGGGCGCTCTTGTGAGGTGTAACATAAAAAATAAAAAATCAGTTACCTTCAGGCAAGTCCCATGTGTCAAACAGAGTCTCTAAGATATTGAAGGCGACGTCATCTATCATCAAATGAAAGTGGATGGGGTTCCTCCGGTAGAACAGGATGGACTTGATCAGCGGCACTATCCCCCGCGTGGAGTTGTAGCCTCCGCAGACCAGTGCCACGTGGATGGTCTCGCAGGCTTCCACGTTCTCATCAGTCAACTGGAATCAAATGAACTTTTTATTTATGTGGGAACTCACTCAGTGTCTTCTCTCTTTGTATGAGAATTAATTAAATGCACTAATATCGTCTGTTGGTGATGGGTTCAATGGGTGTTGAGTAATTGTGTTATTTTCATCCTACGATACATATATTCTCAATTTGGGAGGCGGGAACCATTTATTGGATAACCAACACCCCTGCCATAGATCACTCCAAGTGGTTTGATACGTTTGGTGATTTAGTAGCGTTCATGGGTGAGGTTTGTCTAGGTCTTGGTGGTGGATGCGTTTGCCCACTTACTGTGTGGCGGGCCGGATCGGGAGACTGTTGGAGATTCATTTGACCTCTCTAGCCGGACTCTCTCGACCCATCACCTTACACCACAGTGGGAAGAATGAATCATAAGTCAGTCAGTCCTGGACATACCGACCTCCAGACTTCTACCCACCCCTCATAACTTTTTCCTTCTCTCCTTCCTTTCCCTAAAAAGACCCCTTACCACCATTCAAAATTGAAACGTTACTTGAAATGGCTTTGGCCGTGTTTGATGACCAGATCTGAATAACCAGATACTTCCCCACCTTCCTCTACCCCATCTCCTTCCCATTTCCACTACCTTCAGCCCGGCAACATACCCAATTGGGGATGCCATAGTCTCACTGGCTCCAGAAGGGAGCAATTGGGACTCTTATGAGGTTTTCACATAAAAAATAATAAAAACAACAAAATAAAGAAAGTGGTTGTTTTTATGTGCTCGAACTCCTTTGCAGAGATGCAGTGGTAAGTGAATTGTTTATCATTTTTCCTTCCCAAACATTGTTTTATGCCCTGTCTACTTTCACCAAATTCCATCTAACATCATTTCATATTAGTATGTTTTACAGTACATTTTCCAATACATTAATTTGTGAATGAAAGTGTATAATTCGTAAGTAGTTTCGGATGCAATACTTACCGTGCCCCCAAAACGGCTAGCATTGAAAACCCTGAATGTTTCCTTCTTCCCATCTTTAGTCAGTTCCTCCAGGTGATTGTGAGAGACCCTTAACTGCATCTTCAGCATTTCGTTCTGCTTCTCCAGAACATTTTTCGCATCGTCCATCGGCCATTGGTACCAGACTATCAAAAGCGTAAACCATACGCCGAAAACAAAGCTCATCCATGGTCGAGAAATGGTTCGTAGCATGACATTCTTATAACGAATGGCAAATGTTGTTAGCACCTCATAAAACAATAACAAAACACTATAAAATCGCGCTCATATCTACACTGTTATCACAGATTCGATCCCTTTCCAAGGGTTAGCAAAAACTTTCACAATAAGACATACTAGAACTCAAAAGATAAGAGAATTTAGTTATCTAGAATCTTATTTTGTATAGTAGATTTTTGTTATTTAGGGAGTGTTCGCAGTCAATTGCGCTATTAACAAATTGAATTAACGCGGCCGATAACACAAACGTCACTCCAATCAGTGTCAATTGACAGTGTTACCAGCTCAAAAAAAATGTTGTACACAACAAAAATATTTATATAGGTAGGGTAGCTAACTCTGACCGATGACAAAACTAAAATTAATATATCTGGTATTGATAAAGAATAGATAGATTTTATTCAAGCCGACGAAAAGTAGTTTGGATAATTTGTTTTCCTTATCTTGTTTTATTCCACGAAACAACAATCAAATGGCTGAAATTCTCATTTTTTCCGCTTTGGTAGTTCATTGGCAGAGCGTTTAATGGTTTTACCGTAAGATGTCTCTCTATTCATATTGACAAATAATATTTTCTGTCACTATCCCAACTGTCATAAAATTGTTTTCTTGGTCTAACGTCGGCGTCGACTAACTTAGAATATTGCTTACAATGAAACAGAAATATTTTTGGCAAATATTCCACTAACCGCCGTATGTATATAAGGGGGGTCATCAGCTCTGTGACTTCACATGTAAAAATCTAAATTATTAAAACGCAAAACTATGTACACGAAAAAATTAAAAATATAAAAATTGTAAAATGTGCGACATCACACTAGGGGGGAGGGGGTCTCACAAATGTGACGATGTGTGACAGGGACGGTGGGGGGGTCGAAAAATCATAAAATTCGTGTGACGTAGTTTATGGATGGCCCCTTATGTGAATAATGCACAAGAATCCCAATCGTCGGGAGTCGGTGAGAATATGACATCCCCAATTTATTCAGGTATTTTATGGGGCTGAGAGGGGAAGGAAATGGGGAAAAGGAAGGTAAGATTCTAGCTATTCAGAATCTGGTCACGAAACACGGCTAAAGCCTTTTCAAGCAACCTTTCATTTCTGATTTGGAGGAGATGAGGTGAGCAAGATGAAGGTGGTATCCACCTACAGCTCGCCACCACTAATATAATTCAAGCGGTGACCGGACAACTAACAATGAAATCTTCTCAGAACCTCCTGTGAAAAGTCTAATAAAAGCATAGGCGTAGATAATAAAGCAAAGGCAAGGTAGAGAGTTTGCCCCACCCTGGCTGGCCGATGCATGAGTTCTGGGATTGTCGACCGATTCGCGTTTTGAAATTTACAGCCCTTTATAGGGTGGTTTTCCTTCTTCCGTTCATATTATTTGTATTCATATCCTAAAGTATGAATATGTTGTAGAAGTCTACTTTTTTTCGGTACCTACTCTAATTTTTATTTTTTTGCCCCACCCTAAATCAAAACCTGGCTACGCCCACGATTAAGAGTGATGTAATAAATATTTTAAAAATTGGTTAGGTAACTAGTTTTCGCTAGGTCAGGCTGGTTAGGTTATGGGGTTTTTGAAGTGAAACTTCTTTAACACCGTTGTGATTTGAAACTCGATGAAACGGAAACGACACTAAAAAGAGACAAACACATACATCTGTAAGATTTATCCTGCAAGAGAATGAGATAGAATGAAACCTTACCGCATTGCCCGTTTTGATTTTGAGCTCACTTTTCAAGGCTCCTATTAGTTGAGATTGTGCGGGCGGAGGTTTCACTCCTACCGCGTGTGAATTGCAGTCGATTTTTTTTCATACTTTTTAATGACTTTTCAAAGAGGTTGATTCTGAGTGACCAATCCAAGCAACCACTGCGTGATACGAGAGTGAAGAGTTTATTTGTTTACCTCGATTTCACCGAAGGTGATATACATCTAGCTTATAAATAGGAACTTACCACGATTTTATGGTTTTTTCTTCTTAGAATTGCATAAATCATTGGTAGATAAATTAATTCTAACCAAAATAGATAGTATTTCCGCAAATATTTGACATAATGGCGATGCGTGTGCATCATTTGGTATTAAATCATTTCGTAGTCATGCGATGTTCGAATTATTATGTAAGAATATTATGCAAACGAAGAAACTCGGTAGGTAGGTGCGGTCGGCTGAGGTGAAGTGAACTAGGTGGGGTAAAGCTGATCACCGAAATTATTGTCTTGTTAACGCTATTGCTCCGTCAACCGAAGTGATACTCCTCTACTTCTTTGGCTGGCTTTACATTCGTAAGTTTTTCCCGTAATTCGCTCGTGTGAGTGAATTATGGCCAAATTACCAATGTAAACGACACCATAAGTCACTTAACGTAATTTAAAGCATGTTACAGAACTTCTTCTTCCGGAAGTTTTTTGACAGGTCTAATCGCGTCCGCGCGAAATTACAGCCTTCTCACAGCTTATAAAATCAATTTGATAAGCTGAGGGACTTTTTGTAAGAAATAGTACCAAAATGCGCCGTTGCGAAATGTCAAAAATCAAAGACATTTGTTTTTATTGGATTTTTTCTTATAAAAGTAGTATTTATTTCCACTTCTGAGTTTTCTGAAAATGAGCATCCTTCTATTCAGTTATCGGTCCAAACCTTTCTAATCTCAATGTTTCTGTTTTTAAAATTACGTATTTGAATACGAAGTCGGTTGCAGTCGGCAGCTGTCAGGTAGCTGTCATTCGAATAAAATGAAAGAAATCCATTAATTTTCGCCTTTGACGGCACAAAAGTGCGTGGAGAATTGTTTAATTAAAGCCAAAATCCATTTCAGCACTTTATTTGGTCCTTTTCGTCTTTATTGACAAAATCGCGTAAATTTGACAGTAGCAGGTCGTTGTTGAAAGGAAGCCATCTTACCGCAAATACATTTACAGATGTAAACGGTCGCATGAGCAGTTACACAGGTCGAACTTCCGAAAAACTTCCGTGATCATTAATTACCACAAGTCAGATTCATATGTAAACGCTCCTGGGAGTAACCTGTCAAAATCTTACGTAATCCGTAATTTTTAATTACGAGTGTAAAGCTAGCCTTTCCATATATATATCGGAAGTATGTTGTGTATACAATGGTCGGTTGTGTTGTGTGACGACACGAAAAAATAAAAGAAATAAGTATAATACTACTGCATTTCAGAATGTGAAAAAGACATTGTGTTCTAAACCCAATTATATTGTTCACGTATATACAACAATGCTGCACTAATGCTTTTAGAAAAATATACAGGGTGTTAAGGGACTTTGACCGGTGATTCCTGACATTATTTGGAGTAAAAAATATAAATGAAATTTTTGTCTCCGGCGACATTTTTGATGTTGTTTTTTTCAACCAAGTTTTTTATTTTTAAGATGACACAATACCCTAAAATATATTCAGAATCTTAACGACGTAAGTAAATAAGCCGTCTGAACGAATTGCGACTCGCGACCCGTGTATTGGACGGACCTACTGTCGAATTTGCCCTATCAAAGAAAAGAAGCAGAAGAAAAATAATGTGTTACGTAGAACTGTTTGAAATAAATTTTTCAAACAGTTCTACGTAAAATATATTAATGGTGAGGTATCTTAAATATAAATAACTTACATCCCCGGGTCGCGGTTTGAAAAAAAAAAGTTATTATATTTACGAATTCGTCGGAATTTATTAAAATGAGAGCCTTGAGCAAACCGCCATTATTAGGATGTTATACCGCCTTAACAATAGTACCCTTTACACACAGAGTTCGGAGCGGGACGTGCCCCGCGCCACTTCAGGCCACCGCGCAGAAAAGTCCCACAGTGAACTGCGCTGTAAATCGTTATTTTACTTTCGGTCTTTATTTTTCTGCGCGGCGGCCTGAAGTGGCGCGGGGCACGTCCCGCTCCGAACTCTGTGTGTAAAGGGTACTAATAGACTGACGTAAATTATTTTTGCCATTTCTTCACTAGTCCGGGTATTGTCATCAGCTCGGGAAAGGTTTATGTAGGTAGATAGAATAGGTATGAATATAGAGGTATTTAGGGAAAGGTATGTTTACTTTTTTGTCAACATGAAATGTCTATTTTAATTACGCCTAGTTAAAAAAAAATACAACGTAACATAATATAATCTGTATATAGTCTGCGAAACGATCAATTGATTTTTCACAAAGTCTGTAATTTAGAACCATTCGTGTTTGCGCGAGTAATTTAAAAATCTGAAAACTCTAAGTTCGACGAGCTTTGTTGCCATAAAAAATAATTTAGCCAACTGAGGCAGTTAATATTTCTGAAGGTTGAATATTTTATTATGACTCCGATTCAGTGATGGGCCAAGCAACTTTCCGCAACATTCGGAGTCTATTTTAGAGGTTCATCAAATAGATTGCACTTTAAGATATAAAATAAAATGGAATGTTTCGTTTGTGCTCGGTACCTAACCATATTTTCTGGAAAACCTCAAATTATTTACCTACGAAGATCAAAAACAAAGTCATTTTTTACTGTGATATATCTACTTTCAAATGTCTTTGAACCTTCCTACCTAGTTTTTTTTTTTGAATGAACAATGATAGCATTCCCAATCGACGCCTGTGCTCTAAAGATTGCAATACGTATGTTAAGATGGGAGAATCTATCAAACGGACCGCCCGTTTCTGCACAGAGTCGAGGGTATTTTTCAGGTATTTTGGAGCTCCAGACCAGAGGTGGCTGCCAAATTCAACCGTGGGGCGCACTTGTGATTTGTACAGGGTTAGCAGTTGTGTACTATGAAAGTATATGTGGGCCCTGTACAGTACGCCCAGTTTTTGAGAGGCTAACTTTACTCTTAAATTTAAAAATTTTCTTTCTCCCTGGTAGTAAGATAGGAATGTATTAAATAATAACTGTTTCCCTTTACTATCAACGTAATATTTCACTATGATTTTCTATCTCATCTAAAAATATTGATACCTGCATAAAATTTAAATTGATACTTACATTAATTTTTGTTATATTTTTTCCAACAGTTTTCCAAACACATTGGAAATAATGTAAATTTCATATACAGGAGGAAAATAATTTACCCAAGGGCCTGTGTCATCTTTGAAGCTGCTGTGTGGAGGGTTTTTTTGAGGAGAGGAGGGAGTGACATGGGTCTTGGTCTCCATGTTGTAGGAGGGAGGAAACACAGATGTAGGCAAATCAATCTACAGCCTGGCTGTTGAACTCTAGTACGAGTCGTATAAGCGACCCGTTCTAATATGACAAATCGCTTGCTGAGGATTGGTTTGTACTATGTCCACAAAAATTCTTGTTGGGAAAAAAAGGTTTGAAGTTTTAAAAAATATTACATTTTTGTTTCTTTTATTAATATTTTTTTAAAATACAAGTTTTAATCTATCTGTAAGTAAAAGAACAACATATTTGCCAGAATTTTTAACGAACTAATATTACTGCATTCACAGCTTTTTAAAAAACACAAAAATGGAAATATTGCAAATCAATCCTTAGCAAGCGAAATGCGAATATGTTGGGCGTATGTTTCAAGGGATCATTGACGCTAACTCCTCGAAGCGACTTTCATTGTAATACCAGTAGAACAAGGATAGCATACCTGTGCTCTAAAGACTGCGGGCCCTGTACAGTACGCCCATCTTTTGAGAGGCCAGTTTCTCTGGCTTCGATGGAGCCCCCATGCTTGAGCTGTTCACTAAGAGTTACACCAATGGAAGGTGATGGGAAGATTGCTTCTGTTAAAGGAGACTATTGTCATTTCGACCCCCTTTAGCCGTAATTTTGTACATAAAACAATAAACTTTAAAATAAAACTTTTTGCTCAACCTCCCAACCTAGAGTTTCGTGGTTGCCATTTTCAATGTTTTGACGATATTATTTTATAGCGTGATATAATAATATTATATACCTAGATGTGATGTTGGTGATATCGTTGTATCGTTCCGCAGCCAACTACCCTTACCCGAGGCTCCTCATGCGATCCGGGTGCCGGGACCTCCTCCCACGGCATATCGACCCGGAAAATACCTCGTGGTAACCCGGATATCATGAGGTATCATTATCATTTGACATGGCATTAGCATCAATCTTGGAATGACAAACGCGCAGATTAAAAGGGTAAATGTTGTTGAATGTTTCACATTTCGATCATTTTGGCAAACTTTGAAAATTATGTTAACTGTGAAATTAAATTACTTAAGCATTCATAAAAAAATTTCTGGAATTTATTATTCGGGGAACTGGTCTTGAGGAAGTCGTGAACCCTTCTTTTAAAGAAAATGTCGTTCGGGCAACGTTGGGAACAGGGTCGATTGGAAAATGCCATTTTTAGCAGGAAAATGCAGAAGACGTACTATGTTTTGCAAAAAATTTTAAAAAATCCGACCCTAGTCTCTAGATTGAAATGTTAGCAGTCCGGTAGTGTAGGATACGCTTACAAACTCAAATTTTTGAAATAATCTCTTGCCAACGTTTGGATACGTGTTCAACTTTCCATTCCGCATAGAAAAATAATACACATTCTTATTTACTCTAGGTTCTCTCACGATTTCACGGATTACTAAATAATTTTGACCATTTCTATCTACAAAAAGCGGTCTTATTGGGAGGTCTCCCGCTTTTGACTCGCAATCCGAAGTTCGCGAGATCAAATCCCGGGGTGGCAAAAAATTTTATTTGATTTGAGTTATTTCAGAATTAAATCATAAAAAAAATTATTTAGTATATTTTCGGCGCGTTCCAGAGTGGAAGACAGTCTGGTGTAAGACCACCATTCAGAATTGAAACGTTGCTTGAAATGGCTTTAGCCGTGTTTGGTGACCAGATCTGAATAGCCAGGTACTTCCCCACCTTCCTCTTTCCCGTCTCCTTCCCCTCTTCACTACCTTCAGCCTCACAACATACCCCAATTGGGGATTCCAAAGATTCACTGGCTCCAGACCGGAGCAGTTGTGGGATCTTGTGCGGTATTCATATAAAAAATATTTAAAAAAGATGCCTTTAAATAAGGCGTAGAAATATTAAAGTTTTCAGGTGACCCGACAGTTGATCCGCCGACAATTGGCACCCCGAAATGATGTTTACTATAAAATTATAATTTTTTACACATTATTTACCAATTTCAATGTTAAGTTGGTATAAATATCAAAAGAATTTACATACAGTGTTGATTTTTTTTTCTTACACGCTGGTGTACACGGCATATAGACAAGTAGGTTTTTCCTTGACGCTTGAATGAAAATATGTTTTACACTCTGCATATCCTTTGGGGGTCACTTAGTTATATTTTGTGTAATTAGGTAGGTAGGTATACCGTATTTTTTCTAAACACACTGCATATTGTATATAAGTTTGCCGGCCGGAGAGCCAATTAGGAGCCATTCATAAATCACACCCGTAACCGCTCTCGAAAAGAAGAAGATCGAGAGATATGTAATTACGAATGTTGGAGAGAGCGCGCTAATATTTAAATCGATAAAATTGAAGCGAAAATTACGAAAAAGCTTAATAAAACATGACTCGTTTAATATAGAGCAAAAATCTGGCGGAACGTATCTTAAGTATCATTTAAAGAAACATTGTGAATTTTTTCACAAATATAACTTGTAAAGTAATAGAAATAGACTTGTTTTAATAATTTTCTGAGCATACTTTGCGATTTTTTTCTATCGAGGAAATTTCATATAATTTGCGTTTCGGCGTGGAACGTATCTAGATATTATCTTCAAAAATAACATATATTTTTTAAGAGCTTAAAAACTTCAAATGTTTAAGGGAGGTATGTAAGAAATCGGTCGAAATTCGAATAGCGGCGGCTTAAGGGTGGGGAGGGGTGTAAAGAAGTGTGACATTGTGTGACAAGGCATACGGGGGTCAACAGCTTTGTGACGTCACGTGAAGTTCCCGTGTTCTCACATAGATATTCCCGCGAGTTTATAAAACCAGACCGACACCTCGTAGTATCCCATTTCGCCCCTCCCCGTACGAAAGTGAATTCATAAAAATATCTCCGTATCCTGAATCGCCCCTCCCCGTAGAGATCCCATTCGACACAAAACAGGTAAATATGACCGCGACTTCAAAAAAAAACTTCAAAAATATTACAAACTTTTACGTGTAAAATTGAAAAACGTGTGATGTCACGCTAGGGGGAGGGGGTCTCACAAATGTGGCAGTGTGTGACAGGGACGGGTGGGGGGTCAAAAAATCATAAAATTCGTGTGACGTAATTTATGGATGGCCCCTTATCGGCGAATTAATTGTCATGGCACCAGTTTTCACACCACACAGAGTGGAGAAAAATAACATTAAACCATTCTGTATTTTTTAGTTTCAGGTCGGTCCGAATTCACACATCAAGTCACGCTTCGGAAATACTCCATGTAAATTGTCGTATTTATAGCATTATCATTAATTAAAGCGATGATACCATCTTCAAGGTCAAATAAACCATTGTCATTCTGAACCATTACGTAAGCAAGCAAATAAATAAATAATAATTATTGTTTTTAGCCCACACAGATCTAGTGCGACTAATTCAGGCAAGCTCAACCTGCGGCCCAATTGAAAATAAAAAAATTTTAGCGGCCCAAAACGACGTCTTCAGTTTTCTGTGTTTTGGATTTTGGTATGTATACAAAAAATAAAAATAAATGTTCTCGTTAATTTATCACGTTTATATAATATTTTATAAAATTAGAACTTTCTTGTTGTTAGACCTCGGACTCTCGATAAGGGTTTTGATTTATTGCTTGGAAGGTGTTAGGCCGGCGTGGTCGAGCGGTAAGGCGCTTGACTCTTTTTTTTTTTTTTTTCTTTATTAACAAATTTTTTGGTACACTTGGTAAAATTTTGTAATACAAACTTTTTATATTAACAGTTTTAAGAGAATAACATAAATAGATTAGCAGATTAACCAAAAAATCCCACATAGGCATCGCCAGTTCGTGGGTATACTTGAGTGTTTTTAAGACAGATAATTATTACTCATAAACATACAAATCTTGTAGAAGTTTAAAATAATAAAAAATAAATTAAATTAAATACATAAAAAATAGATTCAGTGTTTACTGAAATACATATTTAAAAGACATGTTCATAAAGATTAATAAAAATTTTGTTAAGTTACAGCAGGTCAGATGTTACAGCAAGTAAATGTTTGTGTCGATGGTATTTATTCAAGACTTTAATACATTTTTATACTTACTGTAGGTGGATATATTTTTACAATCAATTTCTGTAGCCTTATAGAAAGCATTATATATTTTTGGTGTAATAAAATATGCATGTCTTTGCGCAAGCATAGTGTTACACCGTGGAACTTCAAATACATTATTTAACCTATTACTAAAACACTTTTCATTTTTTGTAAAAATAACATTTCGTGTTAATATATATTTTAAACATTGTTTACAGTAATTTTTTCTTATATCTAACAATTCAGCCTCACGGAACAATTGCACGGAGGGGTAGTTTATATCTTTATGCAACATTATTTTTAGTATTAATTTTTGAGTTATTTCTAGTGGCTTAATGTGTGTATTATACACACCCCCCCATCCAATAATTCCATAAGATACTGATGATTGCACCAATGCATGATACACCAATTTTATTCTTTTAATGTCAACTACGTATTTTAAACGTTTAAAAATATAAGTTAAATACCTAAGTTTATTAACAAGCTTTTGTATGTGATCTGTCCATTTGAGTTGGCTGTCTATTATAATTCCTAAGTATTTAACTGTATTTCCCGTATTCATTTCTGTACAGCTAGAGCATAATACAGGATTGCAAGTATTTTTGAGAAACCTTATATTTAAGTGAGTTAAGGGTGCCGCCTTTTTGGTATTATAAAATGGAATATAGAGAGTTTTTTGATCCGATTCTTGATCCGAAGTTCGCGGGATCGAATCCCGGCGTGGCAAATAATATATTTTTTGTATTAATTAGTGTTATTTCACACTTAGATCATTTAAAATTATACATAGCATATTTGCGACACGTTCCAGAGTGGAAGATACTCTTAGTATCACCCTGGTGTATGACCACCATTGAAACCATTGACCAGAAATGAAACGTTGCTTGAAATGGCTTTAGCCGTGTTTGGTAACCAGATCTGAATAGCCAGGTTTGCCATCTTCCTCTTTCCCATCTCCTTCCCCTCCCTTTACCTTCGGCCTCACACATACCCCGATTGGGGATGCCATAGTCTCCCTGGCTCAAGACGGGAGCAGTTGGGACTCTTGTGCGGTATTCAGTCAATTTCAATCAACTTATTTTTTCCGCACACTTCTCGGAAGACCGAATGCAACTGACTTAATTTTAAAACGTGGAGGGTGAGTGCAGAGGACACAAGTGGACGCGTGTATGGTGGGGAGCGACCACGCAAATTTACTGAATTTTTTTTTATTATGTTGAAGAATTGGCTAGCCGAAAGAAATATTTTGTATTAGACTAACACAAAAATTCTAACTGCATAACAAAGTAAAATGAGTTTATTTATATCTTCAAAGTAAAAGTACCCATCGACAAACTGCTTAAAAGTAGTTTATTGGGATTTTTCTTTTTTCTGTATAATATTTTATTTTTGTTGTCATATTGTATTACTTTGTATTTATAATAAATAAAAAAAAAATAATTGCATTTTTCGACATCGAATTACCGGTACAAATAAAAAGTAATATCCGCCATTTACCTGTATTCATTGCCAGATCTAACGGTCATACCCACCCCCACGCCTCCCCCCCATTTTCACATTAATTATAATGGGAATAAAATATTTTGTATTTTATAAGTTCTGTATTTTATTTTTTATGTGCGGCCCACCAGAGCTCAGTAATATTTTTTTGGCCCATCGAACGATTTGGGTTGGGTACCCCTGAACTACTACATGCTTGAAGACAATATTATTTATAATTATTACCTGTTATCGTCTCGTGTTCTCCAAGTAGGAAATGATATAAGTAATATAATTTTCAACACCTATTGTACTCCAAACAGGATAAAATATTATAATAAATTAGTTTTGACTTGTCAGGTGCTACATTAGTTATTTTATAGGTCTTGGAATTCCTGGGTTTTTCGTTCATTCTGATCACTGATGAAATGAACAACTCTCGAAGTTTAGAAACGAAAGGGCTGAAGAACATTCATAGAACTTTGAATGCAAGGAATTCGGAAGACTGACATGCTGCCAGCAGACCATAGTGGAGTTCTGATACCAATCTGATATTAATGGCAGTGAGGCATGCTGGATCTGGCAGAGGAAGGAATATATTATTTAAATGCAGTTGAAATGATAAACACGAAGTGTAAGGGCCTCCGCTCACGGAGAAACTGAAAGAAACCAGTTCGCAATTGCAATCAACCTCCTTAACAAAATCGATATTTTTCTGATCTGACATGTCAAAAATTGACAGTTCGTGGGCCGTTATCAAGGAAAACTGCCAACAATGCAACTGAAACTTCACTGCCGCGGCGACCAGCAGTGCTGGTTTATCATTTGCATTGTTTTCAGTTGCATTGTTCGACCACCACATTGTTCGACTACCACAACACGGGCATGTGCCTAGCATGGTGGTCGAAAAATCATAAAATTCATGTAACAAACATTTTAATGAATAAAGAAAAAAAAAAAAAAAAAAATGTTGATAGATTGCCATGGTAGCGGCTCACGAACTGTCAAGTTTTGATATGTCAGATCAGAAAAATATCAATTTTTTTAAGGAGATTGATTGCAATTGCGTCGAGAGCTGGTTTCTTTTCAGTTTCTCCATGAGCGGAGGCCCTAAAACTAAACTTACGAAGTGTAGTAGATTAAATACTTTCCTGGAAAACACAACAATATTGTTTGCATCATGATAGGTTGTGACAAGTAGGGGTACTAAAAAACTTTCTTATAATCCCTCCCTCCCTCTTAGGGTCGAACCCCTTCCATGTGAATGCTATAGCTACACCCTTGCAAATACTTATTTTTTTTATATATGAATTGGTAAATAAGAATTATTTTTTCTTAATTCGTAAAATAACTTTTGTTCACGGTTTTTTACAGGTTTTTCGACTACCGCACTAGGCATATATGCTCGAATTATTCAATTCAAATTCAAAATAATACTTTTTGTGTGGGTGTAATGAATGAGATTAAGACTTTGATGTTTTGGACATTTAGAGAGGATAGATGGTGAAAGGAGAGGCAAGAGATTAGGCACCTATCGATAAGTTAGCGGTCCACAATGGAGTTCTATATCACCCGTGATGTGTCTACCTATTATAGTAGTCGGGCATGGATCTTGCGGGGAAAGCACAAAAATAAAGTGAACGACTGAATGAAATAGGGATGAGATCCCCGAGGTATACGTCTGGTCATGACGTAAATAATACAAACGCAAGTGAATATAGTGCACGCCAAAGTTTAATACCGGCCTAACATTGATACAGAAATCGTCCGAAAAGTGGTATGCCTCCCTTCCCACGCGTATGTTGTTATGCTGTGTATGTTCTCTTTCGCTTACGGTCATTGTAAAGTCACTTAAGTGACTGTACCTGCGCGAGAAAGATTGTAATAAGTTCAGGTCGACGTTAAAATTTGGCGTGTACCAAAAATATTGAAATACAAGAGTTATGCTATGATGGCCGCCCGACTTTCGGTGGACTACGGCCTAATGGTCCTAGATTGAACACGGAATTTAGTTGATTTTTGAAGGTGTGCTTTAGTTTTGGTTAGCAATATAAGTAGTTTTAATACGTACCGAAAGAATTCGTTTATTAATAATCATCGACCTACATAATATTTTGTAATATATAAATGTAACCCATATTTTTTATATTACAATAAAAAAAGTTGATTTTATTGAAGGTGTGCAGTAATATCGGTGACACCAGGAAGCACAGTCCCACCCAGAAAAAACTTCCGATAGCACATCTCTTATATTTAAATACCTTTGGTGTATACTATACCTACGATTTAAGCCGCAGCATTACCCCATTTCTACTTTTTTCTACCTTCTTAATTATTTACCTTAAACATTTTACGTTTTAAAGCTCTTAAGAATATGTTATTCTCGAAGATAATATCTATACATTCCCCACGCTGAAACGCAAATTAAATGAAATTCCCTCGATAGAAAAAATCACAAAGTACGCTCCGAAAATTATTATAAACATGTTTGTTTCAGTTGTTTTACAAGTTATATGGATGAAAAAATTCAAAGTGTTTATTTAAATGTTGTTTTAGACAAGTACCACGAGATTTTTGAT
This sequence comes from Glyphotaelius pellucidus, assembly GCA_936435175.1. Classification (NCBI taxonomy): domain Eukaryota; kingdom Metazoa; phylum Arthropoda; class Insecta; order Trichoptera; family Limnephilidae; genus Glyphotaelius; species Glyphotaelius pellucidus. Next base: position 10,467,460 of record OW386557.1, on the reverse strand, counting down.
CTATTTTAAACGAGTAGTGTTTTATTAAACATTTTCACAATTTTTGCTTCAATTTTATCGTTTTAAATATTAGCGTGCTCTCTCTAACATTCGTATTTACACATCTCTACATCTTCTTGTTTTTGAGCTGGTATACCGTGCCTTAAGCGAAAGAGATAAGATTAAGAAAGAGACGCTACAGAGTGTGCCAGAAGAACACATGATACACAAGCCCCACTTGGGAGGCGGGAATGGATACCGCCGCCCCGGGAACCTTTATTGGATAACCAACACCTCTGCCATAGGTCACCCCAAGTGGTTTGCTACGTTTGGTGATTTAGCAGGGGTGCCCGGGTTCATGGGGTGAGGTTTGTCTAGGTCTTGGAGGCGGACGACCAGGACACACTGAACCCAAGATTCCTACCCACCCCTCAAACCTTTTGTCCTTCCCAGAACTCCCCTCTCCTTCCTTTCCTAAAAAAACCCTCCACACAGCATCCGCAAAAATGACACAGGCCCTGAGGAAAATAATTTTCCTCAGGGCCTCCTGTGTGGAGCTCATTAAAAAAAAAGTTGATCAAGTAGAAAAAAATAAAACGATATTGTTGTTGCTGTGGTAAAATTGACATTTTAGAAGCACTTCCATTTGATTGCATTAATAATAATAATGATTATTATTTTGTTTACGGTGTACATGACTGTTGTCTTTTTGGATTACGTATTCTACTATTTATATAAACAATCAAACCTACGCCTTATTACATCAGCACTCTGCAGTCATCGAAAGCCTTCCATGCCCGAGGCCTCAAACTCTGCTTGGTCTTCAAGAACCTTCGCGGTGTCTCCCAGTTCGCTAGCTTCTCGCTGTCAAGGGCTACATCTGCATAACACACATGCTTTGCATTTGTTCAATGATATATAACCTATCTGCAATAACACTGAAATGAAATGACGCGCACTTGAAGATTATAATATAATGCGAGACCATCCCACGCTCATTGACAAGAGATAAACACCGCAACGCCCACCCCATGATCCATACCGTACATTTTGCACACAGTACACCCAGTTATTGTTTTTTTTGTCAAATTTAATGCGAAGCCACTAATAGACATTAAGGCCCCGTTTCGTCGAGCACGAAAAGAAGAAGATGGAGAGATATGTAATTACGAATGTTGGAGAGAGCGCGCTAATATTTCAAACGATAAAAGTAAAGCGAAAATTGCGAAAAAGCCTAATAAAACATGACTCGTTTAAAATAGAGCAAAAATCTCGGTGAACGTATCTTAAGCATCATTTAAAGAAACATTGTGAATTTTTTCACAAATATAACTTGTAAAATAATAGAAATAAACTTGTTTTAAATAATTTTCGGAGCATACTTTGCGATTTTTTTCTATCGAGGGAATTTCATATAATTTGCGTTTCGGCGTGGAACGTATCTAGATATTATCTTCAAAATTAACATATATTTTTTTTAAGAGCTTAAAAATTTCAAATGTTTAAGGAAGATATGTAAGAAATAGGTCGAAATTCGGATAGCGGCGGCTTAAAAAATATAAACGATAATTTGACAGTAGATTATGGGCCATCCATAAATTACGTTACACGAATTTCATTATTTTTTGACCCCCCCCCCCCTCGTCCTTGTCACACATCGTCACATTTGTGAGACCTCTCCCCCCTAGTGTGACGTCACATATTTTGCAATTTTACATCTAAAAATAATCCAAATTTCTAATTTTTACATGCGACATTGTGTTGTAATTACAAAAACACCGTTTTCGTGCAAATACAATTTTATTGATTATTTTAATTTTAAACTGAATAAAACCTCTAATTGTAATATTTAATTAATGAAGGCTATATTAGTGAAATTCGATGGAAAATATGAAATAGAAAAATCATAAAAATATGCGGTCACATCTGGAACTCGAACCCAGGACCTATGACTTGCCGGGTCAGAGCTCTACCAACTGAATTGCTATCCCTATCCGATTCGGTCAAATTTTAACTGTAACAATTTTCGACCAAGAATTACCAACATTATCTTCATTTTCTTAACCCATATTTTTATTGGCTGCTTTCTTTGTGTATGATTGCAAGATTCAACCAGAACTAAATGCTATCTACATATATGGAGATAGTAACTACCAATGCTTTATGTTGTAAAACTCTCTTAAAAAGAGATTCTATTGAATGTAGGTTACAACGTCTTTGAAGGTGTGTGGAGGGTCATTTTAGGAAAGGAAGGAGAGGAAGTTTTGGGAAGGAAAAGGCGGGGGGGGGGGGTGGGAAGGAATCTGGGGGTCGGTGTGTCTAAGAGTAACGGGCATATGTATCTATACCTCTCACTGCGGTGCACATCGATGTTCCGAGAGGGTCCAACTGGAGAGGTCAAAAGGTCTCCCTCGACCAGTCTCTCCGGCCTGCAACGCAGTTGGCGAATGGGTCTGCCCACCGCAGACGCATCCGCCGCCAAGTTTCGGGCAAAAATCACCCCATGAACCCGGGCACCTTTGCTAAGTCACCAAACGTAGCGAACTACGTGGGGTCACCTACGGCAGAAGTGTTGGTTATTCAATACCGGGGCGGAATAATAAGAAAAAATCAGAGTGTGCAATTCACACGCGGTAGAAGTGAAACCTTCAGAAAACTAAAGTAGAGTGGAGATTCTGTGAAGCACCGCACAAAGAGAAGACCGATTTACTCATTCTACCGCAGACTAAATCCTATAGATGTGTCTCTTTTTAGTGTCGCTATTTTTCGTTTTATCGAGTTTCAAGTGAATTTTCGAATGTTTATACGCTGACATTATAATATTGTTTATAATAGTAAAGACATCGCAGAAAGTAATTCAGCAAAGCAAAATGGAACCTGAACAATTTGTGGAGCCTTGAAAAATATGACTTATGTGCATGCATAATTTGTACCTAACTACATGTAAAATCTATAATATTTCGTAATATTGGCCATGAACTGAAGACTGAAGACGCATAGTTGATAGTTATTTTCCTATTAACAAATATCCGAAATTAACTGAAGACAAATGATGGCTTCTCCAACACACAATAAACATCCCATCGTGTATTATAATTGATAAATGCGTAATACATTATTCTTATTATGGACAACTTTATGTGGGAATCTCAACAGACAAATTAGAGGGGCCACGAGAAAAATACGCTGGATTCATTTTTAAATTATTTGAATGAAAGACTGAATGTCGAAATGTATTTATTTATTTCCGCCTTGAAGGCTTTTACATGTAATATTGGTTTGTACAGGAGCATATAACAAGTTTATAAGACATAAGCAGGCACAAAACAAGTAGGTAAAAGTATTCAATAAATAAGTTGTACAAAGGAGTTCAACAAGCAGCTTCGTATTTGGACTCGGGCTTACAGTATACGAATCAGCAATTATTATATCACAATACTACTCAAAACATGCAGCTCAAGTACTAGAAATATACCGGTGTCAGTCATTGATATAAACATTAGATTAGTAATGACCGCGCTAAAGAGTTGCCACTGCACATATGTCCACAGACATATGCCCAACTAACATCAGTTCAGTGCTTAGTGTGACACCGACGGAGTTGAACCGAACGACACGTGATCAAAACTATCTCCAAAACGCGTTAATGCTTCGAGAAAGAATGCGATTCGAGGACACAAACACGTAATAAATCAAGCGGAATTACTTTCCACATGCAAATTTATTTTTTACATTTTCATATTTAATTAAAAAACGCAGAAATCATAATAAACTGTCAAATACTAAATTAAAGGTTCAGTGTTGCCACTAAAAAGTCGTTTTGGTTTTCCCACATTATTGGGAGAATACATAATTTATGGAGTAAGTTACTAAGGAGGTGGTCTCCGATATAAAATGTTTTGGAAATTGTAATAAAAATTATGTTTTAATCGTCACACAAAATAATTTATTAAACTTTTTTTAGTTTATTAATGAATAATCTATTATGTGAATGTATTTATTATATGTATCTTCTCTTCTTGAACTACATCGTCAATAGATTTTTTTAAGTTTAATATCAATTAAGTTTAATATTTTCTCAAAAAACACACTCACATGCACTGCATTTTTTTCAACATTATGCCAAATGTTTCAACGGATGTTTATGTGATAATAAAAGTTATTCAGTTTTAAACAATCAACCTTTTTTGTTTTATACCTCATAACATAATTTTATCTCGCGTTAGCACCTTTCTCACCAGATCTCTTCAACACTCTATATTCCACTGAGCTAGCATCCACAACATCTATATGAGATGTCTAAGGACAACTTACTCCCACGTGTCATTAATTCACCAGAACAAAACACCACATGTTTTCCAACAAAATATATTGCATACATTAACCATAATCCGATTGGCAATGTTTTATAATAATTGAGAATCAATCCAAAATTTTATATATTTAAAACGTAATCATCTCAAAGAGATAGGTAATAATTTTTTTAAATGTTTATGGGTGTGGTTGCGTGGTACGTTCTGCTAATGTAATATATGGGAAATCTGGGACGATAAAGTGTATTTTAATAAAAACAATTGGCGTATCCCCAAAAGAAAAAGATGGTGAGATATGTAATTACGAATGTTGGAGAGAGTGCGCGAATATTTAAAACGTTAAAATTGAAGCAAAAATTGTGAAAATGTTTAATAAAACACGACTCGTTTAAAATAGAGCAAAAATCTCGTGGGGGTTGTCTAAAAAGCATTTAAAGAAACACTGTGAATTTTTTCATACATATAACTTCTAAAATAAGTTAAATGAACGTGCTTATAATAATTTTCAGAGCATACTCTGCGATTTTTTCTAACAATGGAATTTCATACAATTTGCTTTTCGGCGTGGGGTATGTATGGGTATTAGGGTGGGTCACGACTGTATGGGAAAAAAAATTCTTGTTTTGATTTGTCTAAAAGGGTGTTAAATTGAGATATAAAATCATGTAATTTTTTAAATTATAATTGGATATCAACTTCTTCCTCCGGATTGACTTTGAAATTTCACATAGTAGAGAAAAACCCACCATTGATAAATCTTAAAAAAATGTTAGATAAACCATTAAAATGAACTATTTTTATTAAAACACGAAAAAAGGGAATATTTTGATTTATTTATTAAAGAATATATTTGAATATAATTCAAATTATCTCAAGGCAGTGTATTCCAATACCAGCGAAATCCTTCATACTCTCAAATTTCGGCATTATTTTGCGAGACTCAATTATGGAACTTTTTGTAAATGATTCCGTCAAAATATACTACATTTGCTATGGAAGATTTGAAAAAATGTTGTTTGGTAAAAAAAAAAAATTTTAATTTTCTTTAAAAAATTTTTTTGAATTTTCAAAACTTTGATGTGAGTCCGGAGGAAGAAGATCGTATCAGAAATTTGAAAAATTTTGAGCACGTCGTTTTGAACCTATTTGACACCCTTTTATCGCTCTTTTAGAATTTAAAAATAACATTTTTTGTTAAATGACCTTAATGGATATCATCTTCAAAACTAAAATATATTTTTTTAAGAACTCAAAAACTTCAAATGTTTAAGGTGCATATGTAAGAAATCGGTAGAAATTCAGGTAGCGGCGGCTTAAGTGACTTATGGAAAAAAAAAACTGAAACTAAAAGAAGATGAAAATGAACTGAAGCAAGATACAAAAATCAGGGCCTATGTCATCTTTGGGGAGGCTTTTTTGGAGGGTCATTTTAGGAAAAGGGAGGAGAGGAGATTCTGAGAAGGAAAAATGTACGAAAAGTGGGAAGGAATCTAGGGGTCAATGAGTTCAGAAGTCTGAATCCAAAGCAAACCTGGTCAAAGGTCTCCCTGAACCAGTCCCTCCTGGGGCCTTGTCTCTATCTTTCGATTTGACAAACCAGCGTATTCGCGGATTAATACGCGTTCGTGACTTAGCTAAACCCGCGGTACGGACATTGAGAAAGATAGAGACTAGGCCCCCTGTTCCGGCCCGCCACGCAATAGGTGGCCAAAAGCATAACATAGACAAACCTCACCCCATGAACCCGGACACCCTTGCTAAGTAAATAAACATATCGAACCACCGGGGTGACCTATGTTAGATGTGTTGTTATCAAGTAAATAATTCTCCACACCGGTACCTATACCGCCTTCCAAATAATACGTGACAATTTTGTTCAGGTTGATAATATACGGATGACATTCAGTCCAACAACAAAAACAAACCCACGACATCTAAATGAAAACAAGATGATATCAGAATATGATTATTAAGGAAACTGTTTTGTTTCCTGAACCGGCATCAAATACCATCGGAATACAAACTGCCTGATTACCACAAAATTAAAAGCACGTATTCGCCTATTGTAAAAAATGGTACGGGACGACTACGACATAATGCCGTTTTTAAAACCTGTACGTGTAAATGATGAAATTAATTTTTGAGGATGCGTAGGAAAAAATAATACATGGTCTGCATCAATAATTATTTTAACTAAATTCTCTAACAAGAGTCCAGACTGCACCGAACTATGCGGAGCAAGTGGGATTTGACTTCTCCAATTGGGGTATATTGTGAGGCTGAAGGGAGTCGGGAAGGAATGAGATAGGAAAGATAAAAGTTGAGCATTTAAAGCAATGTTTAGATTCTGTTTTTTTTACATTATCTCCACGCACGCGGCTCCGAGAAAAATAATTCGTCTCAGGGCCTGATGCTTCGGGGATACTGTGTGTACGGTATTTTTAGGGAAGGAAGGACGGGAAGTTCTGGAAGGAAAAAGGTATGAGGGGTGAGTGGGAATCTGGGGGTCAGTGTGTCCAGGAGTGACGGACGAATGAAACTATCCATTGCGGTGCAAGGCGATGTTCTGAGTGAGTCTTGCTGGGGAGATCAAAAGGTCAACCTCAACTAGTCGCTCCCGTCCTTCCTGCCACAGTTGGTGGGCAGACGCATTTGCCGCCAAGGTCCGGACAAACCTCACAAAGATAATGAACTTAAAAATACGTAAGAAAAAACATGGCGTCTAGCTAATTTTATGTTTTAAAATTAGCTCCACATAGGAGACCCCGAGGAAAATAATTTCTGCTGTGTGGAAGGTATTTTTATGGAAAGGATTGAGAGAAAGTTCTGGGAAGGAAAAAGCTACTTTTTTGGGGGGTTTTTGAGGGGTTTGTAGCAATCTGGGGGTCAGGAAGAGAAGAGACGGACGTATAAATCTGTCCCTCCAACTACGGTGCGAAGGGATGGATCGAGAGAGTCCTGCTGGAGAGGTCAAAAGGCATCCGCAGCCGAGAGCCGGGCCCGGAACCCTCAACCATGAACCCGGGCATCCAGTCACCAAACGTAGCGAACCACTTGGGGTAACCTAAGGCAGGGGTGTCCTGTTCACACCCATCTCCGAAATTGAAAATGATTTATTCGCAATCTTAGCCAACGTTGGTCCATGTATGTTGTTATTACGAAGAAAAGATGTACGTGTACTTCTCTCGTCTCATCATAGAAAATGCTGCAACGGGCCATTACGCCAATTGAAGTTGTTTATTGTAAATCATCATAAATAATAATATGATTGAATGTTTAAATTGGTGCATGTATGCCCCTTTCAGCAGGGTGTTTGGAAAGTAAATGGAACCCGATTACAAGCATAAATTTTTTGAATTGAACCTTGCACCTATTCTCATATAATTCTCATTCATGACTAAAACACTTGAGATGCTAATAAACGGGAACCACCCTCTAGTCTAGATTCCCTTAAAACCTGAAAAAAAATCTTGACTTGCTACAAAAATAGGCCATACGTTTACCTCCTACAGCACCCTTAAGAGGAACGTTTGCGAGGCCCGTTCCATACAAATCTTAATTTTGAATTTGAGATCAAAATACCCAACCAAACTGAAAAATTATTTTCCTAAACAAAAGGTTTATTCGATATCTAGTACGGATGTGAGCTACTTTATTTATTTTTGCTTTAAATTATAAGATGTAATCCATTAAACACTTATTACAAATATAATGAAAAATAAAATAAATAATTAAACATCGATAAAAATGCATTTTTTGGGTAGTAATATTAATGTATAAACGACAAATTTTTGTTTCACCGTAAATAGATTAATTCGTATTTTAAATTTACACTTATCAAAATGATTCATTTTTTTAATCTTATTTTATATTTCTACGATATAGTAATTTTTTTATTGTTTTTCATTTACTCGCAAATAATTGCCCAAGTTGCCTCTAAAATCATGAAACACTAAAACCTTTATTGGTCTATATCTTATAATTAAAAGCAAAAATAAAGTAGCCCACATCCGTACCAGAATTTTGTATACCTTTCGATTGAAAAAATAATTTTTCAGTTTGGTTGCGTATTTTGATCTCAAATCCAAATTTAAGATTTATATGAAACTGGCCGAAAAGGGCCTCGCAAACGTTCCACTTAAGCTTCGACGAAAGATGATTTTACACAAAAACGGCGCTGTACAAATCATCCACATTATTATTATTGCAGCATATTGAATTTTGGTATAAAAGGGGAACGGTGCGTATTTTCCTAAGGTTTTTAATGGAAAATGCCTTGAAGAACTGATGTTACTGATCTCCTCGGAACCGGCACTCACCTATGCAATTGAAAGACAAACCAAATATGCCTCCATCATTTGTTCACGCGGAACACGATGCAGCTGACATTTGCCTTGTGAAAATAGAGCGCTTTTACGAATCATTCCTGTGCCAAAAAATCGATTTTGTGTTTTATATCTAAAGGGTCTTTCATTAAGCGCTTCATATTTTAAATTTAAATAAAACAAAGTGTGTGTGACATATCAACGAAATTTTCTATTCGTTTGAAAGGCCTATCGATGCCATTTTGAATGGAATATAACATCGTTCAAATATCCGCCGCGGCTTCTCTGGGTGGCGCACATCCGAAATGTCCAGTTCTCCATAACTCTGGCGCATAAATCAGGCTGAATTTGACCGATGGCATGGTTTATGTTAGTTTTGAGGGCCGCTGTTGTTTGTGGCTTGAAAAAATCGGGGTCGTTACCGGAGTCAAATCGCACGATCTCGGTGGCCAGTTCACATCACCTCCACGTGAGATTTTATTATTAAACAATTTTAAGCATTTAAACACTTAATTAAATTTTCAACAATTTTAACATTTGCACGTGTTGCTGAACGCTGTATCCGTCCACAAAACAGGCTGAATAAATGACAGCCAATTTGACAGATGTCGCTTTAACGAAATGGCCGCTATCAACTGTCAAAGTTCGGAAGTCCCTATTGTAAAAACCTTTTCAAACTAGGTCTCCACAAGTCCCACGATCGTTCAAGATTTCTAGGACTCCGGTTAACACCTTAAAAAACACACACCGGTGAATTAAATCCACTACGTGTTGAATTACAGAAGTTGACGTCAAAAAGTCTACGGCTAAAAATAAATGCACTAGACATTCCAAAGCGCTCCTGAGTTGGTTTCTGGAAAAAACAGCAATAGTTGTTATTCAATCGATAGCCCCATTGTTCATTACGTATTCTATCAATCTCCTAACGTAAAGTATCTACTTTATTATTTCAGAACCGGCAACTTTAAAGTTTTTTTTCACAGCTTTGCCATACATTATCCTGAAAAAATCTTTATTGTAATTTTTGTGCCAGGGTACGAAATTGTTTAGATATTTGAAAACTCTGTTGACGTGATCCACCTTCCAGATAAAATTAATAAGGTAAAAAAAAGCAACACGAAATCATGAACAATGAAAATAAATACAAAATAAAACATCGAATTTGAATTCAACACGTATTAGGCCGATAAAATAAAAAATATTATCAAGAAAAAACATATCAAGTTATTGTGTGGGCGTTTATTGTTATGGTTTCCTTGAGTACAAATTTGTAAAATCCAATTTTTATTGTGTGTTTTTATACGTTATTTTGATGTTATCTCAATATTTTTATATTATGTGAGACCTTGAAGGAAATTCAATATGGCTATTATGTGAGTAATACCATTCTTAATCAATATTAATTTCTTAGTGGGGATGCTGTGTTGAGTGCAGATTGTATTTTTAAAGAGAGGAATGAAAGGAAGAAGGAAAACGAGACGTCGATTTACGAGTATAGTCGAGTTTTAAAAACTGTCCGTTCTCAAGCGGTAAATGGCTACTGTATAAGATTGTTGGGTACACAGGATATGAAGTCTTAGCTTTTACTCGCATTTGTTTACAATAAAGTATTGTTTCAATTCCGTTTTTTATTAAGCAGGGCTCTGCAGGCGAAAATCGACCACTCTGCCCCTCTTATTTGACCGACCATAGAGACCATCTTCGCTAGCACATTAAAACGGCCGTTTTAGGACAAGATTTTATACAAACAAAATGATACAGAAATAACGGATCACTCTTGCGGTGAAAACTGGAACCTTTCATGAAACCTCTGAACAACGAAGAAATTCGGGTGCAGTTATATTTCCAGTCGGGCGACCAAAATGGCAGCGGTTGTACAAAGTTGAGCGGTCAACTAACTACCTGTGCCTTTTGTATAGGCGCACATTCCTCGCTTCATCTACATTCAAACATCGTATTTTTTATTCAAATATTTAATTTAACACACACTTCTCGCTTCATCCACGTTCGCACGTCAAATCGCTTGGTATTTTAACCGATTAGTTGCCTGCAACGGGCAAAAAGATCGGGAGTTCATATGACGATGGGCGCAAGTAAATTATATTTTTTTAATACGTATTATTCACATTTAATTCACATTGAAGCAACTCCATTCCTAGGCGCGGCGGAAATCCATTGCTCCAACAAGGCACCTTATGCCTCGGTTTAAACTGTCTGCTCTCCCTGTAGACGAGTGCATTGGCCAGACGGAAGGCATAAGTATATTAATAGGCGGACATAACGGTATATTATTTATGTTTATGGTGTAGGGGTGGTGGTGATAGCCATTACTTTGGTGGCTCTGGATTCAGGAGACAGGAGGGATATAACCATGGCAAGTGCATGTCCAGACCATGGGAATAGGGAGTGACCTCTGCCGTGAAATACTCGTATTCTTCACGGACTTGCCCTTCTATTTACAATTTATTATTTTACAAAATGTGGCTCGCGTATTTTATTCTCTATTTCGGCTTTACAAATTGTTTAGTGTTAGAAATTCATGCGAAAACGCCATTGTAAATCTAAATCTAAAATTGAATTGCGATTTCGTTTTCTTGAATAAAATAAAATCTTAGAGGTAGAAATTAACCCACTTCCCGACATCCAGCAGAAACTCGGCAGATAGACTCGTTGTCGATGACAATGCATTCTATAAACTTTGGCGGCAGTCACGCATGTACACATTGTACACAGCATAAGCCTTATGCAAGTTATATCTTATGTATAAAAATCAATATTTGTTTGTTCGTATTTTATGCGCTGCCATACCGTTCATCCGATTGCGATGAAACTTTTGCGATTTTTTGTGCGCATTCCCGCGAAGGTTGTAGGCTATATATAATGGTAAGCTCTGGCGTTATGAAATTTGTATAAATGAAAATTTGTGTATTTCATACATTTTAGCGGCATGGTGGAAAGGCTGGAGGGGGAAGAGAACGGGGGAGGTGGGGTTCGCGGGACGGGTGACAAGGGTGAGGGAAGGCGGGGAAGGTAGAAGTGGAACGCGGGAGGGGAGGGGTACTCCGGAGGTGAAAGGGGACGGATAGGAAAGGACCTGTAGGGAGAATCAACTTATTTCTATGAAAGGCATTGCAACGCATGCCGGGTACCAGCTACGAAATAAATCTCGGTCCTATCCAATGGCTTAGGTTGAATGGCTTAGGTTTAACGCCGTTAGCGGCGTTCATTTATTTTTGTCAATCCGTGGGGAGGTGGGTTTTATCCTCTGTCATATTATTTTGTTTTTAAGTTTTAAATGACACTTTTAAAAATTCAACGGAGGAAGGTTCAATCCTCAGTCAAACCAAAAAAAAATTAAAATAGATGTATCATAGTAAAAAAACTATTTTTCACTGGCTAATTTATATTTTAACATCACACCGGAGGCCCTGAGAGAAATAGTTTTGACTCAGGGAACTAGTTTCACACTAACGGCCGCTGTTCCCAATCCCACTAATCAACTGCTGAAGCCGAAACTAAGGCTCAACACTGCTTAAATGCACAACTACGCTCTTTTCAACACAAAAGCATCGCTTAAGAATCGCTTAATCTAAGGAAGCCGGACACGTGGATTAAGTTCGACTGAGCAAAGCAGTTATAAAAAGTGTCAACAGTGTGGCTCCAACGCCACGGGGTACCGATGCGACGGCGGCAAAGGTCAGCTGGCACTTTATTTTTAATTTTACGTTTGTTTAAAAATATAAAATGCCAGTGGATAAAAGTGTTTAAAAGAAATTATAAATAATGATATTGAAAATTTACAAACCGCCATAATAAAAAAAATTGTCACAACTAAGATTTACAAACAGAGACATAACTTAAAATTACTGTATGGCTCAGAGAGCCTACTTACAATAAAAGGTCTCCACTGGTTCACTACTATTATGGATAATATGGGGGAAAGCCCTTACAAACACCTACTTGTACACAAACATACCACAAGATTTAGAGAAGGAAAGGGCCTAAAAACTCCTCGAATATTAAATAAATATGGAAGCCGTACTCTTGAATATCTAATACCAGTGATTTTCAATAAAATCAACAATAACATAAAATTTGAAAAAAATGAGAGACTAAGTCCTAAAATGATAAAACTATGGTTAATGAACGAAAACTCCATGTATCTTTGAATATCTAAATATAGCTGCCTACATATCTTTTATTAGGTAGGTATATTGAAATATCTTATATATTTATAGTTGTAAGTTAAACTATCTAATACTACTATCTATTCTAATGTTTCCTTAAAACTTTAAATGTATTTACAAATTTTTTCTTAGATATTTTATTATGAATGTTTAAATTGTTAGAACCTGCAGACAAGCTGCTATATGACAGCTTTGTGGGTATACAAATTCTTGTACAAAATGTTTTTCTGTAATTTAATAAATAAAATAAAAAAAATAAAAAAAAATTAACTCTTAAATATTAATTTAACATCGAAAGTTTCTACTGTAATGCCATTTTGTAGTCTATGGATAATCAACGATAAAATATTCGAGAACAACGCAAATCGAGCGTTACCTTTAAAATCCCAAATCGCTTAGCTGATTGCAGACTCAGATTGGTCGATCGAAAACTTGGGAACAGCGGCCGTATTTAATATTAGCGACCCTCAAGCTACAATTTGAAACAGAAAAATCAGAAAAAAATGTTCGAAAATATGAATATTACTGTTATTTTGTTATAGGAATAAAATAGTGAAAGATGGCGCTGCAGTGATTGGCCAGCATCTAATCTATGAGCACGTAATCTGTTTGTACGAGGCAGCAAAAACCATTTTCAATATGTTTTGTGGGGTTCAAGGGTTGATGTTTCCGGGTTAGGGTCTTGCGGCGGATGCTTCTGCCCACCTATTGCGTGGCGGGTTGGATCGAGAGATACTGGTTGAGGGACGCCTTGCATCACAGTTGGACGAATAGATTCAAACGTTTGTCACTTCTGGACACACTGACCCCCAGATTCCTACACATTTTTACCCCCCAGATTCGTGCATGTTTCCTTCCCAGAATTTCCTCTCCTTCCTTTTCACAAAAAAACCTTCCGCACAGCATCCCCTAAGATAACATAAGCCATGACGGAAATTATTTTCGTCAAGGCCTGCTACGTGGATCTATTTAAAAAATATATTAAAAAAAAGCAAGCCAGGGCGCTATACCGTTTCTCTCTATTTTGCAATTGGTAAATTTTTGTTGTTTTTTTTTTTACTATGTAGAATCAAAGCGGAAATATATATTTATTTATTTGTAAAAGACAAATAGCTTATTTATAAAATATAGAGATACGAATACGCAAAAAATTAGGTCAAACCAAAAGTCTCCTATGTTAAAGGTACTTGGAGATGAAGTTTTATTTTTTTTCCAACATGTTGGGAACCGCTTAGAATTTTTTATTTCCGTTTATACCCTAATGGACACACTTAGGACTTATTACAAAAAGCATATTACAGGTACCTAGTCGGTCATATCACATAACACCCCTTTCCATCTATAGAGGGGATGTTAATGGGCAACTCGTCAACCCCTAAAATAACTCTATTAATTAGCTTTTTCCATCTATTTTAAAAATTTTAAACAATAGCAAAGTCATGCAGATGTGCAAAAAGGAATGTTTTTAGGACCGAAGTGGATGTATCTACAATGATTTGCAAGATATATATATATATATATATATATATATATATATATATATATATATATATGTATATATGTATATATATATATATATATATATATATGAGTGGGATATATTTTTGTGGGATATATCACCCTGGTGATATACCACCATTTAGAATCGAATGGGTTGTCAGCCGTGCTTAGTGACTTTGTAAGACGTTGGGAAGAGGAAGGCGGGGAAATACCTGGCTATTCAGATCTGGTCACCAAACATGGCTAAAGCCATTTCCAGCAACGCTTCAGTTCTGAATGGTGGTCTTATATCAGGGCTATACTGAGAGTATCTTCCACTCTCTCGTGGAACGTGCCGCAAATATACTGTACGTTATTTTTTTTAATGAATTAAATGTGAAATAACAAAAATTGGTCAAATAAAATTTATTTGCGCACGCTGGGATTCGATCCCGCGACCTTCGGATTGTGAGTCAAGAGCCTTACCCCTAGACCACGGCGGCCGTCGTATGGCTGTCGTTGTGAACTGTTGTTTGTTCATTGGCAAAATGCAGTCATGCTCGGGAACTATAACAAGTTACCGATATTATCGATAGAATCTTTATAGATAGACCTTGCTAGATACACCGTTGAATAAATTAGGGGCCATCCATTAATTATGTCACACGAAATTCATAATTTTTGACCCCCCCCCCCCGTCCCTGTCACACATCGTCACATTCGTGAGACCCCCTCCCCCCTAATGTGACGTCACATACTTTGCAATTTTACATAAAAAAAATTTTTTGCGAATTTAGATTTTTACATGTGACGTCACAGAGCTGATGACCCCCCCATACCCCTTGTCACACAACGTCACACTTCTCTACTCCCCCCCCCCCCCCTTAAGATGTGACGTAATTTATGGATGGCCCCTTAGTGTGAATCGTCGTTTGTTCATTGGCAAAATGCAGTCATGATCAGAATCCATGACAAGTTACAGCATTATCGATAAATCTTTATCGATCGACCATGCTAGATTATCAATTACCCAGGTCCTGAAACTTGTTTTAACAGCTCCATAAAAACTCAACGTGACTTAAAGCGAAATTAAAGACTCATCTTTCTTGAAACCTAATCCATAGATAAGAGAAAAGAAGGGTAATAAAATGAATAAGTAGGTACTTAACTATTTACGTGGAAAGTGTTAAGTTAGGCACTAAACTTTATTCTAATGAAATGACAAAGATATTACGAAGAAAAATCGATGTGACGAAACAAATTACAACCTCATCCGCCCATCTATCAGATCTTACTATATTTCATCATCAACTTGTCAATTCTTTTATTATTATTGACAGTTTTTCCCACACACGACAATTTATTCACATCATGATAATTTCGCAACACCTGTAAATAATAATATGGAAATAATATTCTTTGTTTTATTTTTTTGGGCTTGTTTGTATCTTTGAGTTGCGAAATATTTTTTATGTAAAAAAATAATTAATAAACATTAGCGCACCTGAAGTGAAATAACACAAAACTGCGCTATATAAATTCTACGTTACTAGCTGGGTTACACGGCTTCGCTCAGGACAACATTCGAGAGTGTTCTAGAATGTTCCACAATTTATTTTATTTATTTGTAGTGGACCAAATTGTGAATCTAAACTATTCTCGAATCCCCTTGAACCCACACAAAAAATTTCATCAAAATCGGTCCAGCCGTTTAGGAGGAGTTCAGTGACATACACACGGACAGAAGAAATATATATTAAGATTATTATTAGCAGCACAACTTTGTGGTAATTAACGTCATATACAAATAAAAAAATAAAAATTTGTTGTATATTTCTTTTGAAGGTAGGGGTGACCCAACAGTTGATCTATCTAAATTTGGCCCCCTAAATTTATAGTTATTACAAAATTATATGTTTTGTGAATTATTTGCCAATTTCAAACATAAAATCGTCATCAAAAGTTCAATTTAATAAATAAAAAGAATTTATTTTCAGTGTCGATTTTTTTTGTTTTTTTACGCTGGTTTATCATAGAGATGCACGAATAGTGATTTTGCCAAGTGCCAAATATTCGGCTAGGTTCTCGGCCGAAACGCCGAACATTCGGCGACACTTGGTGCATTTCGGTATTTCAATATTCGGATGAATGGTTTGCAATATTTGGCCAAATACCGAATAGAAAAAAAGTAGCCAAATGCATGATGCATTAGAATGAAAATATGTTTTAAACTTTTGTTATTCGGCCGCTTAATTACGTGTAAAGTAGATACACCGTATTTTCCCTAAACCGACTGCATGTTGTATATAAGTATGCTCGGGGCCAACTGTGGAACCATACCTAGCAGTGGCGGTTCGTGTCTTTTCAGCGAGTTAGAGTGGTAAGATTGAAAAAAACACGACATTATTGATGTAGCTAAAATATTTTATACAATATGCTCAGGGCCTCCAATGTTTTTTTTAAATTAATCAACAAATAACAACAAATTGTGTAGTTCAATAATCAATCTGAGCGTACGTTACATTACTGCAACACCAATTTACTTTATTTATATTATAATATAAATATTATGTTCATATTATAATCTTAATAAACTAATAACAAAACTTGTTTCAAAACTCATATTTATAAATACTGTGGAAGAAAGAATATTGTTGTATAGTATTTTATAAACAATATTTTAAAACATTCGGCGCGAAAAAACGGCGGGAAACGCAAAGCATAAATATGTTCGCCTTCCTTGCGTACCCGTCGGCCAATCAGAGCGCTCCGTTCCACCCCTGTGTATGCGCGGCAAAACTCTTTCCAGTCAAATACAATAATTCCCCGACTGTCATTCTAGCGCGGTCTCTCGCGCTGGCTGGTCGTCACTTGTGTTGCGGTCGCTCTGTACAAAATCGCGCAAATATTACAACAATAAAAAAGTTTTTAAAACATCGTCGCGAATTATCGTTTAAAGTGCCGTAATCCTACGCGATAAGAAGACGGTGACAAATAAACTCATTAAAACAGTATTTGAACCTTGTTATTCCAACATTTGTTTTGTGAATTGATGTGATCTTGACTAAAAGTAATACCTTCGATAAAGGATTCTCAAATAAAAAAAACTTTTCGAAAAAAACTCTTAATTACTGTGAACATCTTATATCTTACTATAAATTCAACGTTCTTTGTATAAACATAAGAATTTAACCGTTGTGACATATTTTGAACTAAAAATAGTGTATTTTTAAATTGACTTGTGTTAAAATCATTGTTCTAACTTTAAAATTAACAATAATAATAAACTTTTTTAAATCTGGTAATATTTATCATATTTTATTGTTTACTAATTATAATATTAAATTAATATAAGTGTTTATAAAAATATACCTTAACTACTTAAATATTGTCGATAATTACATATTGATTGAAGCAATTTGTATTTTGTCGCATTTAAAAGTGTATTTTGAAGTGATTTCGTTTATAAATATTTAATAATAGCTTACGTTCAATAAAGGCGAAAAATCGAGTTGAAATTTACAAACGGTAAGTGTGTAATCTTTTTCTTTGCTTCCTTATCAGTGTATCAAATTTGGTTGTGATTATATTTCATTTTATGTGTTTTACCGACAGGCAAAACAGGTATGAATAATTGTATGTTAACGGTAGTTTCAGATAAACGTAATATTGGTTTAATCGATAACTTATCAAGGTTTGTTTGTT
The DNA here is from genome assembly GCA_936435175.1 of Glyphotaelius pellucidus. Lineage (NCBI taxonomy): Eukaryota > Metazoa > Arthropoda > Insecta > Trichoptera > Limnephilidae > Glyphotaelius > Glyphotaelius pellucidus. Next base: position 10,449,472 of record OW386557.1, on the reverse strand, counting down.
TATTTCACAAATTCACACACAAGTGCATTTTAAATCTGATAAGACGTTAAGATCTGGAAGGAAGTCTTTTACGTAACGCTTAAATAAACAAATATAAAATATTATGTATCATAAAAACCTGTAAGAAAAGACGATCGTAAAATTAGATAAAAATTAAAGATTATTTTGGGAGGTTAACTTTCGGGAAGAATACCACGAATGACACGCTTAAGACGAACATTTTTTTCGAAAAAACCTTTTGATTCATATTATGTATTATACATCTATTTTCATTGGATGCTTTGGAAAATACTGCATTTAAAATTTTAATTACGTAAAATGAAAATTTGCTTCGTAGTTTGGGATGCTTCTTCGATTTGGGATGACAGCTGACAATCCGCGCGTCTGTTTGTCTGTCTGTCTATTCGCGATAAACTCATAAACTATTGAGCGGATTTTCATGCAGGTTTCACCAATAGAGTGATTAATGAGGAAGGTGTAAGTATACAATTTGTCAGGGTTTCGTGTAAATTGATTGAAATAAGTAGTCTGTATGTGGAGGACGCGGCAAGCGGGAGGTGTGGATTTGATTTGTGTGCAAAACTACAGTTTTATACCAAGGTTGATGAAATTTTGCTCATATGACCTTCATAGAGGAAGATCACCGTCTACATTTGATTTCGAAAACTCTGTGAAAAGCCCGGGCATCGCCGGGGACTTCAGCCAGTTTATAATAATTTATAAACGTACTTTATGACATTTTGTATAGAAAATTGAATGCAGCGTTTTCGATCGCTCCGAATGCAAACATTTGTCTTTTACAGAAATAAAAGTGAATCAAAATGTTTTTTTCTAATAAATATTCGCATTAAGGGTGTCCAGTCATCCCAAAAGTTATACCTTTTATTATAATCTAATACTTTTCATAAAAATAAATTTTCCAGCAAGAATCCAGTCGTATGTTTGAAATATCTGCAGTTACTGAATTAAAACACAAAAAAGTAGAAATTTTTCCTCAATAAATTATACGTCTTTCTTTAAATAAATAACACAGAAATTTAAGGAAATAATGTTCTAAGTAAAGTAACAATCATTCTTTTTGTTTGTTTTTTACACTGTAACAGACTGCAATTTACGGTAAAATTTATTAATTGTGACAAAAACTAATAATTATATCATACAAGACTACAAAAAAATCGACCATGAAGAACATGAGAAAACGCCACAATTTACTTGCAGCAGGTTTTTATCACTAATATCAGAAATACACACTTATCCAACGGGATTGGTAATTAAGTCACCTACATAGGTATTTTAAAATGTTGGGTTTGGTTGGTAATACAATATTTCATAATATTTATGAGATAACAAGGTTTTTTCCTAGGAGACCTACAATTTATTGTTTTCACATAAATCAATAACTAATATTAGGTTTTAATACGAGGGAAGCAGATTGGTAATCGTAATTACCATGTTAATATTTAGTCTTTATTTTATGCGTAACATTATTTGTGATGAAATCTTTTAGTCCAGAGTGCTTTATCGAATTAAGGGTCCACTATTCGAATTTCGACCGATTTCTTACATATCTCACTTAAACATTTGAAGTTTTTAAGCTCTTAAAAAATATATGTTATTTTTGAAGATAATATCTAGATACGTTCCACGCCGAAACGCAAATTATATGAAATTCCCTCGATAGAAAAAAATCGCAAAGTATGCTCCGAAAATTATTTTAAACATGTCTTATTTCTATTATTTTACAAGTCATATTTGTGAAAAAATTCACAGTGTTTCTTTAAATGATACTTAAGATACCTTCTTCTTTTTCAGCCGAATAGCGCCGCCTTAAATATACTTTTTATCTATATATATAAAGTATTTTCTTGTGTTTTATCATTATTTAAAAAAAAAAAAAAACGGCCTTACGCATTATATTCATTTATGAATGGCGGCCATTTGCCATTAATAATAATAATAATATTTTTTAAATATTTATATTGAGGGATCGGTAGGATTTATCGGTTCAGTTAGGAGTTCTATCGAGCCGAACCCTCTGATATGAAAATATCTGGAGTCGGTGAAGTATTTTCCCATATGGTCTCTGGTAGGTTGACGTGTTGTTCTTGTATAGTTTTGTATTTAGTATACATACAATGCAATTACATCGCGTGAATTGACTAGATTAGCATTTGTGGAAAAGTGTGTGGAAGGATTAAGTTTTTCCTGTGAGGAAGATTAAAAAATAAATAATAAAATCTAGAAAACAATTAATAATAATAATAGTTTATTCCAGAATGTATGCAGGAGTAGTGCAATGCAATACATTCCATATTTTGAAATAACAGAAGCAATTAGACAAATAATAGGTTAAGGCACATAGATAAAATAAATATAAAAAAACGAATAAGCATGAAAAACATGAGAAATGCTTGCAATCCTTGCATTATAAATATTTTTGGTAAAATTAAATGCATTAAAGCTATTTTTTTCTATCAAAGTTCATAATTTCGTAACGATAATCGCCATGTTTACCTTAACTCCATACAGGAGCCCCTGAGGAAAATAATTTCCCTCTGGGCCTATGTCATCTTTGAAGATGCTGTGTGGAGCGTCTTTTTAAGGAGAGGAAGGAGTGAACATGAGTCTTGCAGAGACCGGCCGGCAAGTCGTTCCACAACCGAGCTGTCGAACTCAAGAACATGTCGTAGAAACGACCCGTTCTCACGAGACAAATGTCAACCGTGTACATTTGTTGGGCGCGTGATTGGCGTATTTCCCGACTGTGCATCGGTGCTGAGGGGATCAATGACGCTAGTTCCTCGGAACATCTTCCATTGTAATGCCGGTAGAACAAGGTCAGTATTCCCACCTGACGCCTGGGCTCCAAAGATTGCAATCCGAGTTGGATCTATCAAACGGACTGCCCGATTCTGCAGAGTCGAGGGTTTTATAATTTTTGTTTTTCAATATGATTAGGATTTGAAGTTCGCCGGAAGGTTCCGCTTCAATCTAAATACGCACAAATTATTAAAAAAAACCCAACTTAAGAACCTAGCAACCGGTTTTCTCAAGTTTTCCCATATAGGACGTAAATAATTATTTCAATATTTAGGTATTGTATATTTAGAAGTAAGCCTAGAGCGGAAATTTTACCATATTTTAAAAATCACCTCGTCTTTCAAACTTGTGGCGAGATACATAATGCAGTTATCTACTTGGAATGTAGAAGCCAGGGAATATTTTAGCAGATCTGTTACCACGTGTATAACACATAAATAAGGTTGTGGATCTAAGCATTTTGTATGTTTACAAAGCTTTTCTAATCTGGTGCTTTTTCGACTTTCTATAATAATTTCTCCATCATCCGATCATCTTTTACCTTTCGGATTTCCTGCTATATAAATCATTTCCAACGCAAAACGATAAATAAGATCGATTTTATTTCCGCAAAATCGTTCATTAATGGCAGTATGCTACCGGAATCAATTTAAATACAATCAATTTATAATAATAAATCGATTACATATCGGCATATATTTAGAAATAAGAGACGTGTGAAAGCGTGAAAGTGAATTAATAAAATTATTATAAGCTACCGCATAATATAAAACATTACCAAACGCTGCTGATATCTTTATATATATATCGATCGTCCAGTTGATTAGGCAGACATATCCGAAAAATCGAAATTTGAATTGAGTATGAAGTTATATGTAAAATTGTCCCCTTTATCTGGTACATTACTCATAAACACCATCAAATCAATTATTTATAATGCAGAAAAACTTGCAGTGAATTAAACGAAATGTTGACTTTTTCTGGGTCACTAGTAGGACATTTCAAAATGTCATACTAATGTACCGGTGTTGGTGCACACTCTTGGCTTCATTCTTTTTATTTTTTATTATTAAGTTAAAAGAAATATAATATTTCGCTTTCTTAACTTAAATACAGAGCATATATAGTATAGTATAGTAGTAAGAAGTAATATTTTTAATTTTGTTCCAACATCTTAAGTTTAAATAGTTTATTTTTATAGGTTTTTATATTCTTTTCCGTTTTTAGGTTATCTGGATATTCACGTTCATACATCGTCTCAAACATACTCTTCTGTTATTCTGGCTCTTGTCTCGAAGTGATCCGTCTCTGGTTGATTAACTTGATCTTGCGCGACTTTTTCTACTATTTATTTATTGTATTTATTGAAGTGAAAACTTCTTTAGTTACGATTTTGTGAAACTCGATGAAACGAAAAAGCGACACTAAAAAGAGACAAACACATTCATTTATAGGATTTAGCCTGCGAGAGAATGGGGTAGAATAATCGGTCTCCTCTTTGTGCGGTGCTTCATAGCCTCCCCACTGTCGTCTACTTTAGTTTTCTGAAGGTTTCACTTTTACCGCGTGTGAACTGCATACAAGTTTTTTTCTTAATTTATTATCGCCTTAGAGGATTTGAAGGAAGGAGAAAATCAACTTCTTCCCTGAATGGATGACATCTTTTCGATTCTGAATGGTTGGTTATTTTCACCAGGGCGCGCTTTCTTTCAAATCGGTATAGATCATACTTCTAACATTTTTGGTTTATCTGTGATGTTTTACTAATATGTTGAGGTGATCCACTGGTCCTTGAAAAATTCGAAATCGGAATCCCCGCCTCTTTTTGGGAGTGATTTAAAACTTGAGAAGACTTTTTGGAAAGGTTGGAGAAGGTATTTGAGAGATGTTTTTTACGCAATGTTTATTGTAATAACAAGGAAAATTAAAATCGATTGCACGGAACCAAGCAATGTAGAGTCCAGGGACGTCCATACGCCACCGTGGCGAGGCGTTAACTAAAAAATACAAAATGTCCTTGTAGTATTTATGCGGACGGAATTAGGTTAAATTCTCAAATCACAATTAGTTGAACGCCGCCCATTTTGATTCATGCCGAAAAAAGCAGGGCGAAATTGCATTGTTTTGTTTTATTTTGCGAAAATCAGCTACAAATATTGATTTTCGATTATTTTCTAAATAACTTTATTGCCAAATTATATAATAAAAATTTGTAGTAGGAAATCTTGTATTTGAAAGTATTTTTTAGAGGCCTGACACTTAAATTTTATCCACACTTTCAAAAAGACTTATTCGATTATTTCAAAGGCCAAGTTGTGTTCTACTCGCGTATTTAATAAAAGCATCTATAATATTTCAAAGCGATCAAATTTTCAAACCAAAAACACATGATTTTGTATGATTGTGCATTATTTCGCGTGGCTTCATCTTAACAGGTGTTTTTTTTACACTTCTGGAGATTTCATCTTAGTGGCAGTTAGGTAGGTACCTACTCTTTCCTTGCTTCTGAAATAAGTAACTACCTACATTGTTAATTAGGCGAAACTGAATGCTTAAAGCGGTAAAAATTTACCAATTTAACCGTGGAAAACTCTATTGTTCGGAAATTCGATCCTTTCCTGCATGCTACCGTCAGTATTGCCGTGGTGATTCTATTGTTCATAGAAACGTCAACCGTCACTAACTCACTTACTCACTTACTAACTACGTAACTACAACGCCATTTCTCCGCAAGGGGTTAGGCATAAATTATTAATTTTAAAGTTGACAATTAAGGTAAGGCTCTCGGCTGCGAATCAGAAGATCGCAGTATTAAACAAACACTTGCGTGCGCTAGTAAATTTAATTTTAATCGATTTCTGTTGTTGAAGTGAAAACTTCTTTAGCAACGTTGTGATTTGAAACTCGATGAAACGAAAAAACGACACTAAAACGAGACAAACACATATATTTATAGGGTTTAACCTGCGAGAGAATCAGAAGAGCTATTCTCTCTCGTGAAAACGAGATTGTTCTGCCGCGAGATGTCCTGTCAGATTTGTGTGATTTTCTACGGCTGTTATTTGCTTTTTCTATCGGCCGATGTCAAAGTTTCAGCTGTGAGCTGTCACGTATTTTAGTTTGGGTGGTTTTAAACACGAATTCCTGCAAGTATGCATGATTATTTATTCATTTAACAGCTGTAGAAAATCACACAAATCTGACAGGACATCACGCGGGAGAACGATGTCGATCTCTAGAGAATAGCTCTTCAGATAGACTAATCGTTTTCCTCTTTGTTCAGTGCTTCGTAGCCTCCCCACTCTTTTCTACTAGTTTTCTTAAGGTTTCACTTCTACCGCGTGTGAACTGCACACAATTTAAAAAAAAATAAAAGCAATGCATGAAGCGTTTGCGAGACGTTCCAGATTGGAAGATACTTTCAGATTCGCCCAGGTGAAATACCATCGTTCGGAATTGAAACGTTGCTCGAGATGGAATTGGAATTGAAATTTTGCCGCGTTTGATGACCAGATCTGAATAGTCAGGTAATAATCTACCGATGTTACTCTTCCCATCCCAACTACATTCATCCTCACAACATTGGGGATGCATTAATCTCATTTTGTGGCATTTTGTGAGGCTGGCAGGAGTGGGGAAATTAAGTATTTTGGCCTCGGATCCAAATTTAAGTTTAACATGAAAAGGCCGTGCAGCCTTCAATGTTGTCAACTCGATTTTTAAAATAAAGCCAGACGACACCCGAAAAGGAGCTAAAAAAGAGCTCAAATGAACTGCTTGGGAAAATTCGTCATCTTGGTGGGGGAAGGAGGGGGGTTCGTTTCGAATATGCATGTATCCCCAGGGGGGAAGGGAGGTGGCGGCTGGAGTAATTCTGAAGTTAAAACCAATTTTTCATTACAAAAAAATATCAGGATTCCTCAAATTGTCACTTTCGTTTCGTGAGTTTTTTTATAAAAAAGGAGCAAGATTATTTGAAAAAAGAGCTAAGAAGCTAACACACTTTTTTGGAGCTGACGGCTTCATTTTGGAGCCAAATCTAGCTCTAAAAGAGGCATACATTAATTACGTGAGCCGTTTTTTTTTCCAATTTTGATTCCTCTCCCCCGCCCCCCCCCCCCCCCCTCCTTGGTGAAATTAAGTGAGATTTGGTGTAACCCCCCCTCTCCTTCACGTGAAATTTACACTACAGTTTAAAAATGACACTTGTATCAATTCGGGAAATTCCGGGCATAGAAAATAATCAATATTGTCTCTAAAATTGTTTTTTCTTTTAAATAACGTTTTTCTTTTACTCTTTTTTTTTCTGGATTTTTTTTACGGATGCCCCCAAAGGAGCTGAGTTGGCAATACTGGCAGCCGTTGCACTTGAGTATTTATAATCATATTAAGCCGCCGTTATCCGAATTCGACCGATTTCTTACATATCTCCCTTAAACATTTGAAGTTTTTAAGCTCTCAAAAAATAAACATGTTATTTTTGAAGATAATATCTTGATACGTTCCACGCCGAAACGCAAATTATATAAAATTCCCTCGATAAAATAAAATCGCAGAGTATGTTCCGAAAATTATTTTAAACAAGTATTCTATTATTTTACAAGCTATATTTGTGAGAAAATTCACAACGTTTCTTTAATTGATACTTAAGATACGTTCCACGATATTTTTTCTCTATTTTAAACGAGTCATGTTTTATTAAGCTTTTTCACAATTTTCGCTCCACTTTTATCGTTTGAATTATTAGCGCGCTCTGTCCAACATTTGTAATTACATATCTCTCCATCTTCTTCGTTTCGAGAGCGGTTACGGGGCCTTAATCATCATTTGATAATATCAATATTATTATAATATTTGATCAGTGCAGTGATACCTTACTTAGGCGTAAATTTTAATTTTTAACAATGTAATCCTCTTACAACTGCAGATTTTTTTATTTATGTAAACAAGCATATTATATTATTATTTTATTTATATAAACAAGAATATTATATTACATTTTTATTTTCATTGTATTTCATGCTACATTGCTTCATTCTTCAAAAACGTAAATGACAAAATAAAACAAGGATGCGGGTTATTGTGTTGATGAAAGAAATCTTATCAATATTATTTTTAAGCATTAATACAGTAACATATTAAAAAAACATTTATTGTAAAAATATTTTCAATTCATGTTAGCGATGTATTTTAAAAATCGCTAATGAACACGGATCTTCATAATAAATTAATACAATAATTGTTTTTTTATGCAGGCACCTTCAATGCATATGTACACATAATATTTCCATCTGCAATATGTAAAAATGAATGTTTCTTTATTTGTCCCTTATAATTTCATCCATATTTTACCATTTATCCGATTGCGATAAAAGTTTGGTGATTTGTTCTGAGCATGCCCGTGAAGGTTTACGTATACATTGATAGTTCTAAAAATTGTTTAAGAAATTTGCTATACTTTTTAAAAAGTTTATTATTTTTAAATTAACTATTTTTTTACGTTAACTCCATACAGGAGTAGGTACCTACATACAGGAGGCTCTGAGGAAAATAATTTCCCTTAAGGCCTATTTCATCTTAGGGGATGCTGTGTGGGGAGTATTTTTAGGAAAGGACTAGAGTAAGTTCTGGGAAAAAGGTATGATGGATGAGATGAATCCATCCCTCCAATTGCGGTGCGGTTGAGAGAGTCCGGCTGAAGAAGTCAAATCCCTCAACCAGTCTCTCTCGATCCGGCCCGCCACGCAGCAGGTGGGTAGACGCATCTGCCGCCGAGACCCTGACAAACATCACCTCATGAACCCGGGTACTCCTCCTAAGTCACCAAACGTATCAAACCATCTACGGCAGAGGTGTTGGTTATCCAAAAAATAGTTGTTTGAAAATGTGTGTATTTCATATACTTTAAGGGCGGGGAGGAAATTTGTTGCTACAGATAGCATTTCACAGTTAAAAATGAATAATTCTATTTAGCTCTACTGCTCATAAACTTGATGTCAGACGCGTCATGTCAAAAGTCAAAAAAACAGAAGAGTATGTATGAGATGCTGTATGAATGTGAATGAAGCCAGGAGTGTGTGCCAAGACAAGGATGTACACTGAACGGGTCATTCTTTCTGTCCACCCTTTGCATCGAAACGGCGCGCGCTGGTTAGTTGACTAAGCTTTGCGAAGTTCTGTTTAAACTCGACCGTTTTGCATTTCATCCGTCTGTTAATTTGTTTGTGTGTTGCGTCCACTTTATTACTCAGGCAAGACTTACTTTAACTAGTTGCTAATTTGATAATGTTACAATAAAGATTCTTTTTTCAAATGTAAAATCGTCGTGATTATTTGGACCCTTTTATTCGCATTTTTCTATATTATGATGTCCTCCTGCCCGAAGAAAGTTTGAAAAAAACGATTTTCTTCAAGATAGTAACGTTTCTTATTCTTTTTCGTGTGCCCTATCAGGTCCCCCGACGTTGGCGATAACTCTGGAAAATGTCTCTCTATCTTGTGCTGCCCGGAATAGCTCCTCCGCACTTCTAATGCCGTTCCACTCTCGTATATTTCGCAGTCTATTTGTCTACCAGGCCCTCAGCGACCTTCTATTTTGCCTTCCAATATTAATTGGAGGATGTGATATTTTTCCCCTTGAATTAGGAATGAAATTTTCCTGACTTTTATTCATGTGAGCAGTTCTCTATCTGCTGTAGCCTGCCTGAGAATTTCTGTGTTGGTGATCATGTCGGTCCATGGAACCTTAAGCATTCTCCGGTGAAGCCACATTTCAAAACGTAACGTTTATATAGATGAAATTTTGAGAATATTGTTTTAAGGCAAAGCATACGCGCCAACGATTTACGCATGTATTCGGCGTCAAAATCACAGACTTACTGGCGACTGGTGAGCCGAGCAGTTGTCGCAACGCGCGGGGAAATCTTTTCCCGGCATCGGTAAGTCAAGGCCACGTCCCGCTGTTTGGTTTAGAAATCATGCTTTCAACGAAAAATATATACATTTTTTTTTTTTACATGAGCTCCACACAGGAGGCCCTGAGGGAATTTATTTTATGTTATGTCTATGTCATCTTTGGGGATGCTGTGTGGAGAGGTTTTTTTAAAGGAAAGGAAGGAGAGGAGAGTTCTGGGAAGGAAAAGGGTTTAAGGGGTGGGTAGGAATCTGGGGTTCAGTGTGTCCTGGTCATGCGCCTCCAAGACCTAGACAAACCTCACCCCATGAACCCAGGCACCCCTGCTAAATACACGTGATATCTCATTATATACCCCCCCCCTCTTTTCGAGCCTCACGTGATTAATGGACGACCCCTTTCGAAATTTCAAAACAGCACCCATTATCAGAAAAAATGACATTGGCCTTATAACTGATAATGATAATGATCTGATAACCAATCAACATCATGCAATGTTCAAAACGCTAATTGCATCGCTTAGGAATGCATTCTGAAACTCACGATAATTTATATCAATTTGCCTTGCATGACCAAAAACGAGAGCAATATTACACATTTGAAATATCAATTTGTTATTGTTTTTCGGCATTGCATTCCTAGGATAGTTACAATATTACTTATTAGTACATTACTTTTGGAGGAGATCTCTATCGAAATTTGGTTCTGACATGCATACAGCGGGTGATCGAGTTTCTAAATTACTGACAGCTTCATCACGCGATCTGTGCAGTGTGCAGTTTGCACCTAACGTTAACTGCTGTTATTTTTTTTTTTAAATAACTTTTTGTATGTTTTTGCTTCTGAAAATGGTGTACCAATACGGGAAATAATGTTGCTGCGAGCTTTGGTTTTTTCGTCATACAGTTAGCCAGAAATTATTAATTTTATGATAACATCTATGGTTGATCGGACTGGTGACCGGACAACTCGGAATGAAACCAACTCAGAACCATCTCAGATAAGTCATTTAGAGTGATACAAAATATATATTAAAAAATTGTTAAAAAGGTTACGTTAGGTTAGGGTTATCGGCTAATTTAAAATTATTATTTTCATAGCTTTTAATGACTTTTCAAGGAGGTGTTGAGTTGACTTTATTCTCAGTTGGCATGGAACCGATCGGACTTAAGTAATAAATCATGTAGACTTTGTAGACGGTCCCGAATTCCCGAAAACGATATCGGATCTGCTAAAAATTGAAAATGTTATCTTATTTTGTTTTTTTTTTCGTTATTTATTTTTGGGGTGTTATGCCGTGTTGCGCTACTTCCTTCTTTAGTCAACGTTTCGGATTGCGTTACAGTGTTCATCATCAGGGCAGATGAGTGATTCTTTTATTTTTTTTATTTAAAAGTCTGTATTTTCGGAATTTTTAATAAAATTAAATGAATTGCAAAATATCAAAACCGGTTACAATTTTTTTTACAAATTGTAATAAACAATGGTTCCGTATGGTTTACAGTGTGGACAAATTTTTAAAAATACATGGTAATCTAAACATTTCAGAAATAATATTTTGACAAGAAAGTTTTAAATAATGATTTTTATTTCATGACAAATATTGTTTGCCTGTGATGTGCGTTATTCCCGCGTGAAATTATTCACGTTCAATGAACTCAAATTTGCTTTTTAATTTAAGTGTCATTTTCAAAATTTGAACTGACAGTGTGAAGATTAAGACAATTCAGACAAACGATAAAGTAGGTACCTACCTGAAATGTGTAAAAATCTGAACAGAAAGTAATATTGATTGCCTTTTTCATAATTGGAATTATAATAAATTAGCGCCGACCCATGAAAAATCACGGGATATTATAATTGTGGGATTTGTAAAGCTGAGAGACTATATAAAGAAAACATCAGAGAAAGGAATATTATACGCATTTCCAGACTACTTTTGTTCCCTAAATTTCATAATTGATAACGATTCATAAACCACGACAATATGAAACCGACATGGTGACATTTAGTTTAAAAAAACCTAGAATGATTAATATGGATATACAAAACAAAGGAAATGTCGTAGCCTAATCGCCTGACCTTTAAAAGTTCAAGCTACACCGCTTACTCATTTAGATACTGGTTTAAAGGTTCGTAAATAGTTCATGTGTTGACAAAGGCAACATCGACTCGTGGTAGACTGTTCACTGTACACCAGTGATGAGCAACCTTTTTAATCGGAGTACCAATCCATCAAGTTTCAATAAATTCGCGGCTCGCAGGAGGTTAGGGTACCGTACAGCTTGGCAGTCGCTGGTGACGCAAACAAATTTCTGTTTTGTAAAACCGTAATTTTTTAACAAAATATAACGCAAGACATTTTTTTTAACGTTAATTCATTTTTATGTTTCATCTTTGAGGATGCTGTTTGGAGCGTCTTTTTAGGGGAAGGTAGAAGAGGAAGTTTTGGGAGGTAAAAAGGTATGAGGGTTGAGTAGAAATCTGGGTAACGGTCGCATGAATTCAACCCTCCCATTGCGATGAAAAGCGATGGGTCGAGTGAGTCCGGCTGGAGAGGTTTAGTCAATCACTTCCTCTCCGGCCCGCCATGCAGTAGGTGTAGGTAGTAACGCATTGGCCGGCAAGACCTCGACAAACTTCACCCATGTACACAACCTGCTACGTCATCAAAAGTAGCGAACCACCTGGGGTGACCTATGGCAGGGCTGTTTGTTATCCAATAAATGATTACCGGGGAGGCAGTCCCCATACCCGCCTCCTAAATTGGAACACAATGCATGGCACCGCAGGCGAAAAATTTTATATTCAGGCTAAACCGAAAAATTCTGCCGATTTTATCATTCTGAATATTAAAGAACAATTGTAATTTTTAGGCGGCTGATTCAAAACAGACGGACAAAAGTTTGTTGCAAATTTTTCGTATTTTATATTGCATCTACAGATCCGAATATCATCATCATCATCACCACTCTTGGCTCTACAACTCCTGGTGGGTCTTGGCCTCCTCAAGAGTCTCCCTCCACTCATCTCGGTTTTGTGCCAGCTCCATCCAGTTTAGAAGCTCCAAGTTAGATATATTATCTTTGAGGACGTTGTCGCTCCATCTTCATCTTGGCCTTCCCAGGCTCCTTTGCTCTATCGGTCTTGAGTTCAGCAGGGATTTTAGTGCTTGATGCTCGGTCATTCTCTCAAAAGAAACGTACCTTGTAAAATATCAAGATATCGTGACTGAATTTTTCCATTGAATCCTCTTAAAAAACACAACAAAAACCGTTTAATATTTTTTATATCTAATTTTAGATTTAAGTAGCCAAGACATAGGAACATAATTTGGTAGCGTATAAAAATATCAAGATATCATCAGCAAAGTTTTTCGCTAAACCCCTTTACAAGAAAAAACAAAACAAAAACCGTTTAATATTTTTTACAGCAAATTTTTTGAAATTATTATATTTAGCCAACGTGCGAAAAGTCTCGCGGGCCATTCGAAATGGGCTCGCGGACCCGTGTTGCTCACCACTGCTGTGCACAATGTGCGCACTGTACAGTACAGTCTAGTAGCAAGACATTCTGTGTTCCCAAAGGTCAAGACTTCAAACCAGTTGGAAGTTAGAAGTAAGATTTTGCCTGGTTTCTTCTGGCTGGTTAACCAGAGTCTTGACTTTGAAGTTGTAAATACATGTTTGATCGGTTTCATAACCGGAAATATCGCTAGTATTAAGTGCTGGCTTTATCAAATTTGCAAAGAAACCTTTTTAGGTTCTAGTTCGAAGCCAGTAGTGAGTTTTAGCTTGGTTTCTTCAGAACAGAACAGAATCTTAAATTTCGTAGACGGGATGATCTGACATTTACAAACTTGAAACCAGTTGGAAGTCAGCAAGTTTAAGATTAGTTTAAATGTAAACTAGAATCTTGACAGACAATTTGCAAATCTTTTTTTTTGTCTTGTTAAAAACTTGCACACTTTAAGGTGTGCTGGCGTAATTAAGTTTGAACAGTTTCTCTGTATATGTCTACATAAAATCACAGCGTCGCTTCCGTCAAGAGTTACAGAGCGTTCAAATATCCATTAAGAGGAGTATAAACGCTAGAAATATTTCGATTTTCATGCCTACAAAATTTAAAATCGCGCGTCGTATTTGCACGAGGCAAGTAAGCTTAAAAGTGGTTTCTATTTATTTTGTGCATAATTTTATATGAATGAAAAAAAGTTAGAACATACAAAACCTCAAAAATAGTCTTAGCCATAAAGGGGTATTTAAAAAAAAATTGTTTCTTATATTACTTCATACTAAAGTCATGAAAAAACATTTTTTTAGTGGTTTACGCTTATATTTTTAGTTTTGTGAATAAAAGTTTAATTGTAATTCCAATACTAAGAATAGCTAGTAAAGCTTAAATTTATCCGTAGCATATTTTTTGATGTTCGTACTGTAAACCGATTCGTCGTAAAGATGAATCTAAATAGTATCTAAATAGGATTTCACGTATAGCTTCATCTTACGAGTATATGTCAAGCAATAAGTTAAGACTTCAAGTTGTTTTGTTGCACAATTTTCTATAAATTGTTCAGTCAGAGAAAAAAGCGCAGAAACCAGAGCGAAACCGGGCAGTATATCTAGTAGTACCTACCAACCTAAATTACTTACTGTAAGTATTTTTTGTTAGGTTTATTATGTCAGTCTTAATTGATAGTATCTCCGAAATAAAGTTTCTCTGCGCAATTTTAATGCCTTCTCTTCAAGTCATAAATCACGTTCCGTGTTTTCTTCGAACGTCCCCGACTATCATTTCCTTATGCCTCATTAAGATGTAAGCTGATTGGTTCGATTAATGTTCGAGTAATACGCTTTTTGAAATATGCAGTCGAGAATCGACAAAGCGTCGAAGATAACCCCATAAATGTCAAGGACAAATGCTGCATTGGTTTGTAAAAGGCTGCGTTTGATAAATTGAGTCTAAAATGTAGAATATTTTTAATAATCTAAATACAAACACATTTTGACAAAATGCTTACTTTGATTTTAACGGGATCGTACCTCGAAAAAACAATGTAACAAAATATTCAAAAAAGATATCTTGTTGATTTAAGCCGCCACTATCCGAATTTCTACCGATTTCTTGCATATCTCCCTTGAACATTAGAAGTTTTTATGCTGTTAAAAATATATATGTTATTTTTGTAGATAATATCTACACAACCCCCATGCCGAAACGCAAAATATATGAAATTCCCACGATAGAAAAAAATCGCAGACTATGCTCCGAAAATTTTTATTTTCAAGCCTGCCTCTATTATTTAACAAGTTATAAGTAGGTATGTTTTTAGGTTTTCACGGCCAAAAAGTATTTTTGTTATTGTTTTTGGGGTGTTATGCCGTGTTTCGCTAACTCCTTCTTTAGCCAACGTTTCGGACAGCGTTACAGTGTCCATCATCAGGGCAGATGAGCAAATGATATTGGTGAAAGTGTTTACTTAAGTGTGTCGAAGCGATACCGTGCTGCCAGCTCCATTTCTCTACGAGCTGGTGTTAGAGAAAAAAAATATTTTTTTTTTTTCAGCATGGTTTTTTGCGTTTAGCTTTGGTGTAGCCGTCAATTACTGGATACCAAGAACTATTGAGCTTAGCTCCGTCGTCTCTGTTAATATTGATGGGGTTTTTATGGATTTCAATTGCCTCCGTAATTAGGCGTGCTCTGTAAGTTTTGGGTCTTCCCAGGACTTCAGGAACAAATCCAAAGTAAAAAAAAAAAAAAAAAGTTATAAGTATGAAAAAATTCAGTGTTTCTTTTAACTTTGTTTTAGACAACCCCCACGATATTTTTGCTCTAATCTAAACGAGTCGTGTTTTATTAAACATTTTCACAATTTTATCGCTTGAAATTTTAGCACGTTCTCTCCAACATTCGTAATTACATATCTCTCCGTCTTCTTCTTTTCGATTTCGGGTACGGCGCCTTAAGAATTTTTCAATTGTACATCCTCATTTTTGAAACTATGAATTCGAGGAAGTATCGATTCTTGTACGAATATATTATAGGCATATACAGCACGTACCTGAAGGATTTGAACGGGCGATTCCTGACCAAAATCAATCAACCCCGATTTGAAGCAAAAAATATAGATGTTATTTTGCTGTCTGATGATATTTTTTCAAATAAAAACTCGGGCGAAACGTGACATCGTGGCAGCGTGACTATGAGTCATGCTTTTTCGTGAATGCGGCCGGCGTTCATCGATTTATAAGACGTTATCACGTCAAAACTAATTTATATGCTTTTATTGTAAATTATGGCGAGCCACAATGTTAATGCATTTTACAAATATGTGATAAACAACCATTTTAACATGGTATAGGAGAATAAAAGTACCAAAGATAGATTTCCAAGAAGCCATGGCGAGACCAGAACATATTCTTTTCAAAATTCTGCGTTTCGTTACATAATTAATTCAAATAAAATAACTTTGAAAAACGGACCTTATGGTTTGCACGTCATAATGTCGTATATGACACGACATTTATAATCGTTAAGTAGTGAACTGGCCCGGGGCAGAGTGTCTGTTTTTGTTATGTACAACTTAATAATCGTTGTAAATTGTCGTACTTAATCGAGAACAGGCAGATAAATTAATGACGGGTAATTAAAGGTTAACAAAAAACATGTCCGTAATCAATTTGTTCTAATTTCGTGTATGAAAAAGATATTCAAGGGTATTTAGTGAACTAACTGGCTTACAATCGGGCTGTTTCTCCGAATTTCGTAATATATGGAATTGTAATGTGTTATTTTGTGGTGGATTCTCTCAGTTTCGCCCTGGTAAAATACCACCATTCAGGATCAATGTAATGGATTAGCCGTGTTTAGGGATGAAATTTGAATGGCCAGGTACTTCCAAACCCTATTTATTCTCATCTACTACTTCTCCCCATTCTTTTCAGCCTCATAATAATACCCTTTACACACAGAGTTCGGAGCGGGACGTGCCCCGCGCCACTTCAGGCCGCCGCGCAAAAAAGTAAAGACCGAAAGTAAGATAACGGTTTACAACGCAGTTCACTGTGAGACTTTTCTTCGCGGCGGCCTGAAGTGGCGCGGGGCACGTCCCGGTCCGAACTCTACGTGTGGGGGAGACTAATACACACGATTGGGAATGTCGTAGTTCCACTGGCTCTGAGTACGAGAACAATCCAGTTATAAAAACTCAGTTAATACAAGGTGCAAAAAATTACATACATCTAATCAGACAAATTATACCTTTGCATATATTTAAATAAAGATTAAAAATCAATAAAAATAGAAAATTATAAAAATACAAAAAAATTCACTCAAATGACAAATAATACAAAGAGAGGCAAGAGACACAAGGGACACAAGAGACACAAGAGACACAAGAGACACAAGAGACACAAGAGACGCAAGAGACGCAAGAGACGCAAGAGACGCAAGAGACGCAAGAGACCATCTAGATCTAGCGTAATCATTCATTCCATAAGGTTCTAATTACATTTCCCTAATGCCACACAAACACAAACATTTTCCTTTAAAATATGTAAACTAAAATACTTAACACAAGAAACTAAAAATCAGAAATTGTTAAAAAGATTATGAGAATTTGTCTTTGCAGACTTTGACTTCTCAAAACACGGCAAGACGAAATTAGAACCCTATCCAACCATAGTAAATAAGTAAAACCGATCAATTGCCAGATAAAATGTATGTAAGCTTTAAAACCTTGATGTTAGAACTTTTTTATTATCAAAAATGAAAAAAAAATAGAAATACAACATAAATGGCTCTGGAAATTATTTTTAGAAATGGGCAAAAGAAATGGTTTTGTATTCAAAGGTCATTTTTGAAACAAAATTCAGTTTCAGAATCTTGTTCAACGAAGGTGACAATTTGTTAATGCCCTGTTATGTTTGATTTGTTAATATTATTTAGATTAGTATAAAGAATATCATCCACGGTTGCTGAGGTGTTGAATTCGTGATGAACATGATTCAACATTAAAAAAACTCGACAATTTGAAAGACTTCCCATTAAAAATAGTGTTTTTTCTGGGCAAAGAAAATATTATAAAAGTTCACTTTTCAGAATGTTTTGAACGTTTTGACGTTCTACGTGGTTTTGAAAGGTCTTGAGAGGTCGCTCGGAACGTGAAAAGAAACCTTATGAAAGAAATGAAAAGTCATCTTGCGTTGAATGCTGTTTGCGGTTGGCAATCAGTTTTCTGTGCTATGTTCTCTATTCATGGGGAATGATAATATTTATTTTCTTTCTTCTTCTTCAGTCCGGCAGATCATCGTGGTGATTAGTTCTTGGTTCCCATCTAAGATCAAAGGATATACGCAATAATCTGAACTTTTTCTGTAATTATTTATTTAATTATTAACGCCCATTTTAGGGATTTTCACGTAGGAATACGTAGCAAAATTATTGATTATTCAATAAATGGTTTCCGAGGTGGTAGTACCCATAACCGCCTTCCAAAATGTGTAGAGTTAAAATAAAAATAATTTTTAAAATGCAAAAATGTTTGTCCCCACACCGCAGGTATTTACTACACTTTGAACAATCCATCAAATTTCAAAGTTAATTTTCAAGTTTTGTGAAAGTTCTATTGAAGGTCTGTTATTATTAACTTTACAATAGGCATTCCTAGTGAATGCCTAAATTAAGATAACGTACTTTGTTCATTAAATTTAATAAAATTATCTGATCGTTGAATCATTTCAGATTTAACCGTTTTGTATAAAATCATAAATTCAATGCTCGATACCCCTTACTTATTATATGTAATCTCTTTTCATTTTCCAGGCAGGTCATTTACAAGACAGTACCTACCATATTATTGTAACAATTCTACATCAACCTCCCAATATTACACTCCTATGCGACAGATTCAACAGCTAGGAAACAAATACTCCGATGTTGTTGATATATTTAGTACATCAATTTTAATATAAAAGCATACATTGAAGTTTTTTCATCAAGTAGGGAAATATTTTGATAAAGCTATTTAAATTGACATTAACAGTATTTTGTCGGCTGAAAGAAAAAAACTATTTTGGATTTTTTATATTTTGTACCTACATACTGTGAGGATCAAATTCAATAATATTTTTACGTTATATTTATTTTTGTGCAACGGTCATTTCCTGCACTGTTTACGAATATAATTTCGTAAATATTGTTATATATATGTAAAAGCGTATATAGGCGTAAATAAATAAATAAATAATTTCAGTTCTGCGAAGGAACTTGTCAATGATGTTACAAAAACAGAACTTGGAGAGAACTATCACAGAACGTGAAATTTAACTTTGAAATTTGACGAATTGCTCAAATTCTGTGAAACATCAATCAGGCCCTACTAAGTATTGTGATCGAACAATTGCTTCGACAAAAAGAACTGCACGTACTTACTGTTTTTACTATTTCATACACGATTGATTCTATTTCCAAATAATTTTAGGTTCGGTATATTACCCGATATTGCAAATTCTGTATCTAACAAACCATGTTATTCGCGTTTTGCAAGAGATTTTAAGAAATGATTAATGGAAACGAAACGAAGATAATCGTTGTTAGCTTCTGCGAGGAATGCATTAATTATTATCGTTAAAACATTAACGTTTTGGTAATTGCATTGCTATGGGCGTGATAACTGCGAAGTGAGATACTATTACCTATTCTTTAATAGGTTTCCACATGACATGCTCACTAGCTTATTGAGATAAAACTTCTAATAGAAACAGTAAAGTTATGATATTTAAAACTAAGCACAGATATGATTCAATCTGTTCAAATATTTAACTAGCGGGTACCCGGCAATGCCATTCAAAGAAATAATTGTTTCTCCCTGTATGTCCTTTCCCGTGCGTCCCCGTTCCCCTCCCTTCCCCTCCCGCGTTCTCCTCCCATTTTCACCGCCTTCCCTACCCTCGTGTCCCCTCCCGCAAACCCCACCTCCTTCGTTACCATCCACGTCCTGCCTTCCCTCCCTGCCGCTAAAATACATGAAATACTTACATTTTCAAAAGGGGGGTAAGAATAATGTTGCTTTATTTATTTTATATAAACGTTATAGTGTAGCTTTTGACGAATCTTTGAAAAAAAATTAAATTAAAAATATCAATAAATAAGTCCGTGACAGCGAATCTCCGGAGGCGCCTTGAAAATAAGTTTTAATGCGGTGAATATTATAACTCGTCAACAGATCATTTGAAACAAAAACGTCAAAATGCGTTTTTTTCGATTTTTTTGCAGCATGCAAAAATGCGTATTTTGCTAAAATTTTCGTTGAATTTGTTTTTATAAAATGGAAAAAATTACAAAAAACTGTGTAAAATAGTGTACGAAAATTTCAAAAAGATCGGTCAAGTAAATTTTGAGTTTTGATGTTCACAAAATTTGTTTGCGAGAAAATCGATTTAAAGTTTTTTATACTCAAAATATACCTGAATCGTGCAAGAGGGCCGTTCGCTTGAAACGCTGTATCTTCGTTAGTTTTGCTCCGATTTACTTGAAATTTTGACACAATACTCTCGACATGTTTTACATTAATTTTAAAACCAATCCCCTCCCCCCTCTTGTCGACAAAGACAAAACACGATGTATGAAATATGAATGTGGGAGACACAACTGAGTGTCATTCACCTAAACTATAATTCTGTTACAAGCCTCGTTTGTAAGAAAGAGTGAGAGGCTATAAGCAGCAAGCCTTTAGAGTGGGTGTTTCTAACGGAGAAATAAAGAAATGGCCCATTATCCTCTCCCCATTTGGCAAACTCCTTACATAGATTCGCACGTCTTTTCTAAACATCAACGCTCGCCATTTTAATAATAATTTATTGTAATGCACCTTTTGATGGATCGCTGGAACTTTCTATTTAATATTTCTGTAGGTGTTGATGATTGACGATGATTGGAGTGGCTTTGGGTTAAGAAGTTAATCGGTTAAAAAATGGAGTCGCAAATGCGCAGCACTTTATTTTAGTAAAGGTGATTATCGTTACACACCGCACATCCCATAGAAAAGTGTCGTAAGTAAAAAAAATCATTTTATGTTTTATTTCTGAAAATTAAAGTGATTGTGATTGTCTGTCATTATTTATTTATTTAACTTGTATGAGTAAAATTTCAAATTGTAACATTTAATTAAATGAAGACACTATGAGCGAAACTCAATTGAAAATCTAGAAACAGAAAAATCATAAAAAGATATTGGCACCTCTGGGACTCGAACCCAGCACCTCTCTTTTTCCGGGCGTTGTGCGTTAAGAAAATGAAGATAATATGGGTGGTTCTTAGTCGAAGTACGGTACAGTTAAGGGTGACCGAATTGGATATCGACACCTTAGCTCAATGGTCAGAGCACTCGCCCGGAAAGAGAGAGGTCCTGGGTTCCAGTCCCAGAGGTGCCAGTATATTTTCTGATTTTTCTGTTTCCAGATTTTTGATTGAGTTTCGCTCACAGTATTTTCATTTAATTAAGTGATTGTCCATGCCCACGGAAAAGTTAGATCATTCCATCTCCGCAAGAAATCGCTAGAATCTCTTTTCGACTGGATCGGTTGTTCATTCATTACGTGTTTTCGCTCTCCTGTAAAATTAACTCTTTTGACTTACGACACTTTTCTATGGGGTGTGCGATACTTGAAACCAGAACAAACTACTAAATTAAGATTCAACTTTCGCATGTCATAAGGAACATTGGTAAACTTACACGAGAGAAATGCATTACATTACACAGTTGAAAATTTACAAATATTTAAAATAAATTGTACACAATATCAATTTTTTTTACTCCTTCAGAGTTCGAAAATTAAACACTCTGTTCCTTTATCACTCAATTTTACAATTACATAAGATCTAATAAAGTCGTACCTTTCAGAAACACAACAAATCTCAGGCAAAAATGCATGTTTTCGATTCCGATATGTAAAAAATACCCTGTCTCAACAGAACTGCGAGTACCCAAGAATAAATAGTAAATTAACAATAATTCAAAAATAAATAAAACTCTAAAGTATTCTGTAAACTTCAACTATAATTTTTTGGTTATTCATTTATATAACAGTAATAAAAAATAGAAATACAAGCATATTTTTTATGGGGTTACATCTTTAAATAAGTACTTTGATTGTTTTAATTAAGTAACTCGCAAGAGTCCCCACTGCTCCGTCTTACCGTCCTACCGTCTGGAGTCAGTGAGACATCCCCAATTGAGGTATGTAGGTTGAAGGTAGTGAGAAGGGGAACGAGATGATAAACAGTAACGTGGTGAAGAACCTAGCTATTCAGATCTGGTAACCAAATACAAATAAAGTCATTTCAAGCAACGTTTCAATTCTGAACAGTAGTCGTACAGCAGGGCGGTACTGAGAATATCTTCCACTATGGAACGTGCCGCATTTATGCCGTGCATTAATTTTAATTAATAAAATTGTGAAATGATAGAAATTAATCAAATAAAATTTATTTGCGCAAGCCGGGATTTTAACCCGAGTCCTCCGGAAGGCTCTCGACGATGGAGAAAGTCAACAACTACAAAAATGAAAAAATCTATTTAACAAATTAAAAAATATTATTACTCTCAATTGTGATAGTTTTGTACAAATAAATTTCTAGTAAAAAAAAATCTATGGTGGAAAGCATAATTTACTCTTTATAATATATCATTGTGTTAGAATGCCCCCCTCTCCCTGTCAACAGTTGCAAGGAAAATGGCAATACTCTTTGTCATTGTCTGTGAGAAAATCCAATCCCTATTTCACTATCTTCATGTCAATGGCCACCCAATACATCAGTGTCAAGCTTTTGTACCTAAGCTATTTCAAGAAAGACATTGTTCAATCGATTGCTGAAGCAGTAATGTATTTCTCCATTCGATTTTATAAACAATGAAATAAATCAACCAGATCCTCGTATCCAAATCACCGTCACAATCAATAAATAATATATTGATTTTATCACACGATTTACAATTTACCTAGCTCCGTCATTACCACCTCACTGATAAATTTTTTTTCATTTTATGCGTAGCAATAAATTTCTCTTTTTGTATGTGAATAAGTAAGGCTTTGAAGAAAATTTATTTAACCTCTGGTGCGTCAAGAAATCCACCGTGGATTTGTCGATTCCATGACAGTTGATCCGCTGACAGTTGGCCCCCCGGCATACTTATGTACAATATATAGTCGGTTTAAGGAAAATACACCTAATTATACAAAATATAACCAAGTGACCCCGAAGAGATGTGAAGAGAGGATGTACCGCCAAATAACAAAATATTTATCAAGGAAAAATCTACTTGTCTACGTATTCTGTGTATACCAAAGCATGTACAAAAAATGGACACTAATGAATTCGTTTGGTATTCATACCAACGTAGTATTAAGGATATTTTTGAAGTCCATTTTACGTTTTAAAGTGGACAAAAAATTGTAATTTTATAGTAAATCTTCTTCTTCCGCTTCTACCTCAAGTTTATTGTATTTTTAACCTTTAAAAATTCCCCTAGCTACTAAAATAAATTTGATTCACTTGGCAAGGAAATAGTGTATCTTAATATTATTCTAGCTTGTCGTTTCGTCACCTGCAACATTGATTTTACTGGGCCAGTATCTCAATATCATTCTGTTTAGAGTAAAAATGCGTATAAGTTCTTTGAGATCACAGTGTCTGTTTATTATTGTTTCGTACTTTATTTTATTTATTTATTTTATTTCTATACATTACAGTATTTACCTTTATAATTTTATTATGTTGGGTGTAAGGTAGGTTTGTGAAGGTGAAACTGTGGATAGGTATTGTTGTATGTTTCGTGAACACCTCACTAGGAGAACCTGTGCTGAGGTGTTTACGTGTTTATTTATGTTTATGTGTGACAAGTATTTATGTGTTGTAATATAAAGTTTTATATGTATTTTTTTCAAATTTTAACAGTTATTGTACATTGGTTATATAGAAGAGAAAAAAAAAAGTATTTAAATATATTAGAGGAATATAAAAAAAATTATATATGTATATATATATATATAAACATACACATACATACATACACATCCATATAAATACATGTACCTGCACACATGCATATGAATATATATATACATCCGTATACATCCGCATACACACTCACATACACATATATATATGTACACACATATATAAATTGTAAGTGTATGTATAGTTATTGGATACTTGAAAAACTACTTAATTTTTAGGTTTATTTAATTTTATACTTTTTATAGTTTTGTTATGTTTGGTTGGGAATAATAATCGTAATAATAATATAATAATAATAATAATAATATATACTTTACAATTACAGTTTAATCACTGGAGAGACAACACAATTTAAAACTTTTTTCTCCGATTGCTCGACATTTTTTGGTGATCATTTTGAATATTTTTCGCTCAAATTAAAAAAAAATCATACCCCGGAATTTTAATACGGAAACAAACAAACTGATTATAGATCTATACGGCCAATGAATTCACCTTTCTTTTGTCGATTATTTCATATTCGTGGGGTTTAAAAAAAAGTATTACAAAATCGTAAACTTCTACTCAATTACTTATAAATAGGGGAAAATTTGCCAAAATTGGCAGCAAAGCAATCCGAGGTATTTTAGATAGTGTCATATTGTGGCAAAAAGCGCTCCAGTGGTTAAGAGGATACACTCCTTATAACTGGGAAGCTAGTTTTGGTCTGAAGAGCTTTCCCAAAATAATGACGCCCCTATCCGTCTTCGGCTATCTTCGGCACAAGTCGTAACCGACACCATATAACCCGAAGATAACATAGTGTATCAAATCAATGTTAGAACTGATCATGGACTGATTATAATACATTACACTTTTTTTAGCTGGAAAACATAATAAAACTTAACAAGCAAGAAAAAAACATTTATCTGAATATTAGTAGCTGTCGAGCGGTGATTGGCTAAAAATTCGTGACGTAGCTTGAAGTCCATTTTCCACAAGGAGATTTGAATTAACTGCAATACAAGTGGCATTGTTTTACTTCAAGCTTTCAAAATTTCGAAAGCGGCCCGACGAAACTTTTTCGAAAATTTTTTTACGCATTTTCTACGAACCGTGCTTTTACACCAATTAAGGATTTGATGAGTTCATCAAATTGATGAGTTGAGTTCATCAAATATTTGAAGTTAATTTTCACGTTCTGTGTAAGTTCTTTTCGAGTTCTGTTATTTTATTATCATAGGCCAGCTGCTTCATAAAACTGAAATCATCACAGAACTTGAATAGAACTTACACAGAACGTGAAAATTAACGTCAAATATTTGACGAAATGATCAAATTTTTTTAAACAACCCATCCTAAAAAGAAGAAGAAAAAGAATTTCCAAACAGCTTTTTGAATAAAGTGTTCTCAGTACCATTTGATATATATTCTGTAGGTTGCCTGGCCCTGACAAACTAAAGACGAATTATTTTTGTTATTGTTTTTGGGGTGTTATGCCGTGTTTCGCTATCTCCTTCTTTAGCCAACGTTTCGGACAGCGTTACAGTGTCCATCATCAGGGCAGATGAGTCATTCACACTCATCTGCCCTGATGATGGACACTGTAACGCTGTCCGAAACGTTGGCTAAAGAAGGAGATAGCGAAACACGGCATAACACCCCAAAAACAATAACAAAAATACTTTTTGGCCGTGAAAACCTTAAAACATACCTAAAGACGAATTAACTTAGTAGTAGGTAGTTAATTCAACTGGCATTTTAGTATCTACAGTAAAGTTTGTATGTAGGTGCGTGTTATTGTTCAATTGACACAAATTCGCATCGCGGTGTGACGGCGATACACTACGAATGATAAACATTATCACTATAATAATCCTTAACGAATTCAACCGACACTCTTTCAACAGCTTACGTAATCTCAATTTAAGCTGATATAAAGTGCAGTGCCTTAGAAATAGAGATGGTCTCAATTCCTGATTCAATTCAATTGCTGCAGTGGAATGGAGATATCAAACGAACGATGCTACTTGATCTTCGTTAAGTCTACGAAGACAATATATGCGGATGCATTAAGTAAGCAAACAAAGTGGATATCACCGGTGACTTCAATAATCAATTATTCTTAAGGCTATACATTTTATAGAGGCCCCAGAATAAGCACAACAACAACCAAGCTAAATAGAAAATACAAACTAGGTTGTCAACATTTATATATACAGACTAGCTGGGTTACCCGGCTTCGCTCAGGACAACATTCGAGAGTGTTCTGGAATGTTCCACAATTTATTTTATTTATTTATAGCGGACCCGACAGAAGTTGTCATGTACACAACTGTCGGGACAAACTAAAATTAAAATAGAATAATATTGAATATTCGATACTGCGATGGTAGCGCAGTCTGCCGGATCCAATGTAAAACGTTCCAAAATCAACAACTTCTTAGAAATAAAAAATTAATTAAAAGAACATTTCCAGTGGACCAAATTGTTAATCTAAACCATTATCGAATCCCCTTGAACCCACACAAAAAATTTCATCAAAATCGGTCCAACCGTTTAGGAGGAGTTCAGTGACATACACACGGACAGAAGAAATAGATATGTTAAGATAACCGCACGAACGACAAGAAAAAATCAACCTACGATGGCAACACTGAAGTCTTTAACCTATTGCATAGACTTATCGAAATGTGCAAAACGGATTTTTTCATTTTTATCTGTCAAAACATTAACAAATTTTTAACTGTCGAAAAATGTGAAAAGACGCCATGTTGTTTCACATTTAAAACTCGGATGATGCCAGATCCTAACTATTTGTACCTAATAATAAATCAAGATCTCACTCCGAAAAGAAAAATGTTATACCAAAAAGTGCACGCTTTCCAGAATATTTTATATTTGTGTGATGTGCTTATGATTAGAAATGTTATGTGTGCGCGAACCAACCAATTATTTTACAAATTGCTTAATTATCTAATTGTTTTAATCTGAACGCTAAAACGTTTCTTACAATTTATTTATGTTGGCCTGCGAAAGACGTGCGCGCACACATACAATTACGTCGAAATTTATCAAAAAAAAATCATAGTATGTAGATTGTACATTGTAATATTAGAATGGCAGGTGTCATAAATGGTTTATATATTACGTTGTAATGTTTCTGGAACACCTTACTGGGAGTAGGAGGTATCTGTGATGAGTTGTATACGTGTTTTAGCTAAAGTGTTGTGTTTTTGTATTGCTGCAAATTAGTTACTTGAAGTGACTAGTTTAAGTAAAATTTACATAACACAGATGTTGCGAAATGTCATTCTGCGAAAAGGTTAAGGTAAGATAAAGAAGATCTACATTTGCATAAGTACAAAATATTATTCTATTGAAGTCAAAGGTCTGCTCTAAGATTAGATTTATGGAGCAAATTAATTCTGATAAACATGCTGAAAATAATTATAATACAAGCCATTACACAAGACCAAGTGTAACAGATTGTTAATAAATTATTTCAGTAATAACTTTTAATTATTAAAACAGTTAATAAATACATAGTTCTAGCATAAACAAACAGTTGACAAAGTATATGAGAAAAGCAAATTATTATAGAAGTGTGAACAAAGTTGTTCTAAAAATGTATCTCAAAACAGAAATTATTTGGTTAGGCGGACAACCGAAATATGCTACGAAAAAACACTGACCTAATCATAAGTTGTCGGCAATGGAATTAGAATGAAACAAACAAAAAAAAAATAAAGAAAAACCTTTTCCTCTTCAAATCATCAATTTCGATTAGAGAAAAAAAACATAAAATTTTAGGTAATTTGTACCTACGAGGTGCAGTGTTTTTCAAAGCAGATAATAGATAATTGTTTTACCTGTAAACTTATATTTTTTAAGTCTTTATACCGATGATAGATACTTCTTTTTATGCGTCGTTTAAGAAAAGGATAATTCGTTTAAACCTCTTCCTCTTTCGCAGAGGGAGAGGTTTAAACGAACCGAACCATACACCATTTTTGCAGTTGTTTGTGTTTCCTCCCTTCTACTATTATATAGGCTTAAATATTCAGTTTAACTCCTTCCATTCATTAAAAGATACCCTAACAGAGCATCGTCAAAGACGGCATGAGTATATCCTTGTCATATTTCTTCGGGTTTCCCTCAGAGTCTCTTTTGTGGACCTTTGATATTTATAAAAAAATATAAATTCTTGGAACACATGTGACAATTCCTTAGGTTCTTAGAAATATTACTTAGAAAACAAATCTAAAAAGACAATCTCCAATTAATCATGCTTCCCAGACAATTGAGTACAACAGTATGCTAAAATAGCAACTCCAGATCCCTAATTAGTTCATTTTGACACGATTCGATCGCTGGGCCACTGACCGATCTAGCTTGGGTTAATTCATTCAAATTTAAGCGTCGTCTACTTAGTGTTCACTCAGAGTCGACCTCATTATGGGGACAGTGTGCGTCATACAGCCAAGTCGGATTGACAACAATTCGCTGAACAATGTGGGTGTCGTTTGCAAAGGTTGTTAATATCACATTATCTTAGTGGGAACAGTCTTATCAGAAGAAGCTGAACTTGAAAATCTCGAATGTCCAATTTTTTTAAATATGAAGACCACAAAAATGTATTTATTTGGTCCCCACTGTCCGATCCGGAGTAAGGCAAACCTAAATGGGAAATGTTGAGTCTGAGGAAGTCGGGAATGGACGAAGATATGGTAGAGGAAGAATGGGAAGTACCTGCCAATCAAACATGGCATTTTGTCGTGATGGTGTTTTATCATTTTTAAATAACGATTTATAAATTCTACATATAATCATTAAAAATAAAAAGTTCGGCGTTGTGTCTCTCGATCAATGTATAAATCGGGTTTAATGAACTCTTGAACTAGGACTTACTTTGATTTTCAAAATTGGAATTTGTATTGGGAACGATTCAGACAAGCGAAATAGTAGGTACCATCGTTACTTTATATTATTTAATTATTAATTTATTTCTTTTGTTTCATTTTTGACAGATGCCGAATTTTTTTCTATTTTACCAACGGTACACATTTGAAAGATAAATTTCTGATGGTCTTTTGAAAGGCAATGATCCTGAATCAAATATTGTTTTTACGAGCACTTTCAGCTTCACAAATCCTTTTATATTAATATTTAAGCCGAAGAATATTGGCGTTCTTCCAATAATGAAGGCGACGGTAGGTAGGCACTGCTGTATTCCCAACTTGCATAATATTGGCCACGTGTCTTGTTTGGATAATTTAGAACCGTTTCACATTATTGTTTGACATCAAATAATATGCCGGCATCCGAATACTAAACACGAATCAGTGAACAGTTAGTTCCGTGATGTAATTTGATTAGATCATCCATTGAATTTTTATTGTTCAAATTAGAAGTTAAAATGGCCATGTTAAGTTAGGTTAGGTTGGGTGGGTTTGGTGAGTTTATATAGGTTTCGTGATTTTACTGCCAATATTTTTTCATACCTACCACGCGTAATTTTCAAAATTAATTATTTAGATCAACCTGCGGCCCAATTGAAGATTTACCTC
Source organism: Glyphotaelius pellucidus (assembly GCA_936435175.1). Classification (NCBI taxonomy): domain Eukaryota; kingdom Metazoa; phylum Arthropoda; class Insecta; order Trichoptera; family Limnephilidae; genus Glyphotaelius; species Glyphotaelius pellucidus. Next base: position 10,420,171 of record OW386557.1, on the reverse strand, counting down.
CACTCCCATATTAGTCCCCACTCCCCTCCCGCATCCTCTTCCCCCCCGCATTCCCCTTCCACCTTTCCCGCTTTCCACTCCTCCCGCGAACCCCACCTCCTTCATTACTCTCCCCCTCCTGCCTCCCCTCCTTGCCGCTAAAATATATGAAATACACACATTTTCAAACCACTTGCCGCGCCACCTGCAGTAATTTTTTTATACAATTTTTAAAACACCAGAGCTTACTATTATTTTACAACAAAACATCAAAGTTTCATCGCAATTGGATGAATGGTATGGCAGCAAATAAAATATGATAAAATTTTCGTCCTATTAGGCTTTTTCACGAGGACTTCAATATCGATATTTTTGCGAAATAACTCAAATCTGCAAGAGAAGAATTGAATTGTGAAGGGCTGAAATATCCGCCCTTTACAGTAAATTCAATATAAGTACTACACTCTTGTTATTCTTTTTTTACTTATTCTTTTTTTTATTATTTCCTTATGATTTTATCTGTGACTTGTAATCACTTTTTATGGTTTATTTATTTACAATAATTTCTTATAATTATTTATAATAATTTTCGACTGGTCAGTGGTTGAGTGGGCATCGCGTTTGGGTCCCACTCGGGCGTCCCCTGTTCGATTCCTCGACTGGCTAAGTCCTCCATCACAACACAAGCAACATTTTCGGCTTTCTGTGGTTGTAGTAGGAGATTTTCAAACGTTGTTGGGTTATTCGTAACCCGGGAATGTTTGTCTTTATTTAAAAAAAAAAAAATAAATAAATAAATACGCTTTTCTTGATTTTATTATCAGCTTCATATCAATTGCGAAATTAGCTGTCTATGATTAATGTCCCTAATACTACCTTTTTCATCAATGTTTTCTGTAATTATCTTTTATAGTTGATAATAAATTGGTCATCGTATATAAATTGTAATAAAAGTTCTTGTGCAACGGGCTTTCTTAGAATGCAAGTAGTGTGTAATTAATTACCTAATCAAAAAGTTGAATTGAAATGCACTCTTCGGATCATGCGTTACATTATCGTTATCTTATCGATTACCTGTAAGAAAGTCATCGTATGTTGTAACTGTTTCAACCAATGGCAGGTTAAATGAACACTTCACGTGTTATTTTTATCACTTTTATCAATGGGTGATATCAATCACTTAAATATATAAATTTGGTCGTTTGTTACGTATACTATCTTACTCTGTGATCGTACTAAGTGACAAGCTCAGATATGGGGGCTCCATCGAAGCCAGAGTTAAGTTAGCCTCGCAAAAACTGGGCGTACTGTACAGGACCCGCAGATACTTTAACAGAACACAACTGCTAACCCTGTACAAATCACAAGTGCGCCCCACGGTTGAATTTGGCAACCCCCTCTGGTCTGGAGCCCCAACATACCTGAAAAAAACCCTCGACTCTGTGCAGAAACGGGCGGTCCGTTTGATAGATTCTCCTACCTTAACAAGCGGATTGCAATCTTTAGAGCATAGGCGTCGGGTGGAAATGCTATCCTTGTTCTACCGGTATTTCAATGAAAAATGCTCCGAGGGGCTAGCGTCATTGATCCCTTCGGCACCGGTGCATAGTTGGGAAACATGCCAAATGCGTGCCCAACATATGTACACGGTTGACATTTGTCACATGAGAAAGGGTCGCTTCTTCGATTCGTTCTTATGTTCAACAGCTCGGCTGTGGACCGATTTGCCAGCCTATGTGTTTCCTCCTTCCTACAACATGGGTCTCTTCAAGACTAATGTTAATTTCTTCCTCTCCTCAAAAAGACCCTCCACACAGCATCCCAGATGACATAGGCCCTGAGGGAAATTATTTTCCTCAGGGGCCTCCTGTGGAGTTAATGTAAAAAAAGCAACTCGGAACAACAGAATTGCGAATGCTTTGATGGTCGGCAGGAGTATCACTAAAAGATAGAATTAAAAGTTCACGCATTCGTGGTAGCCTGGGTGTCACGGACTTAAATAGTAAGCTGGAGGAACGATAGTTGAGATAGTATGGACAAGTAAGATGGAGACCACACAACCATACAGTGAAGCAGGCAATTTCTATGAAGCATCATCGACATTCATCCAGAGGAAGACCAAAGAAGTCCTGGATGATTCAATGATCTAAAATATTGCAGAGAAGCGGCCTGGATAAAAGATATACCCAAGAACAGAAGACAACATAGCCTGAGAACGAAAAGAGCCGACCCTAACAGCCTACCTAGGCAATAAGTTGGGATAGTGCAAGGAAGAAGAAGACTATACATCGTTTAAATTTTTAATTATTATCCATTATCTCTGCACTGCAACAATTTGGTTTACTTCAATTTGACCTGCGGTGTCACCGGGGGCTACAAAATGTAATAATTGCATAAAAACAAATCAAAATTTGGAGAAAGACCATCATTCAGAATCTAGGCTTGAAATGACTTTAGTCGTTTTGGCGACCAGACTGAATAGTCAGGTACCTCCCAATCTTTCTTGCTCTGTCGACTTCCCTTCCTTGCTTCTATCATCCTCACAACATACCGCCATAGGGGATATCGCTGGCTCCATTCAGACAATTGGGATTAGTTGGAACTCTTGGGAGGTTTTCATGTATATATGTATGAAAACCCTTCACAACTCTCTTCCTTTCAGCAAGCATTGTTTCCTAATGGCCTCACTTACATTAAAAAAATTCTTTCAAAGGCCTACTCGTATTTTTCAACCCCTTCAAACAATTCAACACCTCATCTCTCACAACCAAACCCGAGATTTCCTGTAGAAAACAGAATATGACAAGAGAAGATTGATTTATCTCTTGCGTACTTTCCGTTTCCAAGGGCAGGACTTATATCGGGAGGTGGGTATTAATGGGAGAGATTCAGCATCCTTGGTACAGAACACGTGGTCCTTTTTATAATCTGCGCAGGCGCACGGGTTAGACGGCTTCTTCGATCGTTTGTCCACCCCTTCAATCCCCCGTAGGGGAGGAAATCTCACCCCATTGGATTTGTAGAGAGTGTTTGGAAATAGATGTGCCAATTTTATAATAATAAATTTAGTTTAAAAAAAATAAGACTTAAATTAAATTAATGTTAAATTAACCCTTCAGGCTTATTTGCTCGCTTTTCGGAACAACTCATACAGGTCTCATAAAAAACGTAAAGCCTTCCTAACTATTATAGTAAGAAATATGATTTAAACGGTGTTAGAAAGAGAAAACATGACGCTGTGCATTAAAATCTTAAAGTTAACTACAAAACAATAAAATAAACATCTTTATGCATACAAAGTTTCCGACCACAATTTAAAAAAAAAATTGAACTTTGCGATTTTTTTATTAGTCTTTTTACATAAAACGACCAAAAATTGAGGTGGTGATAACGTTTATAATTTTTATTTGTCTAAAAAATATGAGCGTGTTCTTTATTTTTTCCGTTATCAGTAATTTTATTTAGAAAAACCTAAGATGAGCCATTCTTAAAACTTTTTATGTTTGCGTTAAACAATTATATATTTCATAAATTACGTGTTTATTTCTATTAATAAAATTTGAAAGTGTATTTCATCATCTTTAGTTTTTTGGACACGTTAAGAAATTCGTTTATATTTTATTGCAAAGCGGAAATATTCTTCCGACAGAATATGCCCGAGACCTATAGGGTAAGTGCTTTACATTTTATGTTAAAATTATCAGCTTGCTCTGATGGTAGTAGGAGATTTTCAAATATTGTCAGGTTATTCGTAACCCGGGAATATTTTTGTCTTCTTTTATATTAAAACAAAGCTACACAGTGGAAATTGTTTTCTTGAACTCAAATTCCAGACTGAAAAAGCAGTGCAGAATTTATGACCGAAGAGCTTAGTTTTTTGTTCCGTTAACCCGTTCCGTTCCGTTAGAACCGTTCGATAGTTTTTTGCTGCCTCCGGCTTTCAATTAAAGATTTCACAAATATTTTAAAAAAATACCATGACGGTATGCAAGGTCCGTATGGAAATACAAAAAATAGTTTCGAAGTAACTATAAGTCTTGGTTATTTTAAGGCTCCTTAATTTTTTTTGTGCATCACATTCCAAACACCCTGTTCAGTTTTTGCCAGATCAGCCTCTAACAGCTGCCTCTAGAACCCTCCTTGAATATTGCCAGAGGTGGTTCCCCGCCATTCCACCATATATCACGTGGCCCGGCTGCTAACTACCCAGCTGCAAGGGCGACCTCCGTTACACCTTGGCGACACGTGGAAGAATTGCAGAGAGGAGAGTAAAGGGAACACTTACGAAAATGGGCGCTCAGGGAGCATTATTTCCAATATCAGATTAAAGGAAGATGTTGAGGGTGAACTGAACGAAAGATGTGCTATAATATATAAGGATTGCATTTGAATTTATATGATTGCAGGATATTAGCCACATTTTGCTAATGTGGCTAATATCCTGCATTTTTATGGAAATTTATAGTATTCCTTAGCCCAATCCTTTGAATACGGTTGATTACGTTAAATAAAAAATTTTTAACCCTCAGGCCTCGGGCCTATTTTAGAAAAAAAATCATTTTCATAAGTGCATATTTAAAATACAAATTACCCATTTACGGCGGAACAAAAATTTGTCATTGGAGGTTTTGCATGACAAGCCTGCGTTGAGGCTTTAATTTTAACAATTTGTTGTGTACCATAAATATTAATTATATATCTGCTACTTGCTTCACTGTAGGGAATAATATATGTAATTACTGTATCAAGATTGTTGCTTTGAGTTTGGTTTTGGATGGTACATAGATAATTATTTTATGTTCTGTGGTTGTATGAATGTATTTATGTTCTATTGGAAAACTTTATTAATACGTAACTGGAGTTATTACATCAACAAACGCGGAGGCGTGAAAGGACGATATGGAAGGACGTAATAATTAAATTACGGGGTGAGAAAGTGAGCAAGAAGGATACAGAACACAAGATGAGGGTGTAACTAAATGATGGGGTGGAAATTCGCAGGCTTTTACCAAGAACGAGATTGGAAAATTATAGCTGGCCTTAGATATTTTCCCGATGAATACACCAAATATAACCCTTTCGTTGCTTAATACTTCATGCTCTGAATGTTTATCGTTCGCTTATCTTTTTTTTACATTAGCTCCACACAGGAGGCTCTGAGGAAAAAATCTCTTACGGCCTATGTCATCTTTAGGATACATTTAAGAGAAAGGTTGGAGAGGAAGGAAAGGGGTTTGCGGGGTGGGTAGAAATCTTGGGTTCTGTGTGTCCAGGTCATTAGCCGCCAAAACCTAGACAAACCTCACCCCATGCACCCGTAAGTAACCAAACTCAGCGAACAACTTGAGATGATTTATGGCAGGGGTATTGGTTATCCAATAAATGGTTCCCGGGTGGCGGCACCAGTAGCCGCCTCCCAAATTGTATTATGTACTTTCTTAAGCCATTATTATGTAATTGTGTTATTCAATGTACCGACGAGCCCATACATATAATTATCGATCTTTTTGACTGGCCTAAAACAGGATCCATTCCTAGTTGACCAGTCAAAGTTTTGGCAGGTGTTTTATTGTATAATTTATGTGAAATAAATAATTATTATTTCATAAACTCACAACCCTGATGATCTAATGAAGCTTGTTTACATTGATATAGAAGCAAGGGAGATAGACCATGAACCATTATTACGCACGCGCACACAACGCGTGTCGCCAACATCGCTCGTCCATATTACCGCAAATCGCATATCTATGCACTGCGCACAGCAGCGTGCACCTCGCCTTTATTTATTTATTTATTTGTAAGAGAGAGACAAACAGTTTACAAGTATATAAAAATATACAAATACATAATAAACAAGTTAAATAAAGTGAAGCCAAAAAGGTCTCCTATGTAAGAATAACTTGGAGACGAAGTTTTATTGCAATTTAAAAGTAATTTTAGGTGAAGAGAGGAGGAGCAGGAAAATAGGATAAGGATAGGAGATGCTTCCTGTACGTTCCACACTCTTGTATCAATTTTCGATCGTACGCGTTACTTCTCTTCGGTATTTCTGAAGGGTATTGTTAAAGTTATCTATATTGCAAAATTTTGCATTATATTGCGCACACATACGGGGAATTGGAGAATTTTTTCTAATGTTAGTTCTACTTGTGGGCAAATAAAACAAGTTGGATTGTCTTTCGTTTTTTATTGTGCTTTTATTTAATGCAGTGATAGTTTGTGCAGCTCGGCGACATTCGGCTTCCATGTCGTATCTCTCTTTGTTTTTATTACCTATGGATGTAGCGAACATGGCCAGCAACCCTAATAAGAAAATACTTAATGAATTAATAGTGGCGATAAAATAAAGTAAGAGAACGGTTTTACTCCATTTGGTGTTGCTGTGTTCTTTTTAAGAACAACGAACTATTGACATTGCAAGACGCTCTGCAACTAATTGAATCGTAACTTTATAATTTATATCTTCTCGTGGAATCTAATAATACAGGATACATGTTTGTATTCCGTAAACGATGAATGCAACAGAAATAGCTGTTGCCATCGAGCTCTCGGCTGCTATTATGTTTTCTTATACACTTTTGTCGCATACCAGCCAGAAAGCTCATAAATTCTCCCATTTCATTAATGTCCAATTAAAGTCGGTTACTTTGAACGCAATAATTAAGAAGAAACCATTTACGTCTTAACGCAGTAGACCAGACTTTTTATTCTGCAAGTGCCAATTATCTCCTTGAAGTAAACTCTCGTAATTGCAATTTGTAGTTAGCATTTATAGCATCGTTAATTATTTATAGACTTGCAGACTCCTCTTCCATCGTTTCGTGAACCTTAAGTTGGAAAGCTTGTTACAGAGCTAAGAGAAATGTTTTGACCCCTTGTCAAATATCCTTGATCAACGAGTTATGTTTGACATTTTTCCAGGTTATTTTAATATCTATTTTCACCTTGAAGCTCAATACCTCAGCTAAATGAACGATGGCCATGTTTGAAACAATAAGTCATCCAGATAGACTTAATTAGAAATATGAATAATAAAGCGTCTTTTTGGAATGTCTGGAACGAACAGAAAGTAAATTCAATTTATATAAGAAATATTGCAAGAAGGTTTCTACAAGGGTCTCTCTCAGGACCTGTACTGTTTATTACTTTAGTCTATCTCCAATTATTTGCAAATTTTCTGGTCTTAAACACTACCAATTTTTACAATTTGGGAGGCGGGAATGGGTACCGCCGCTCCGGGAACCTTTATTGGATAACCAACACCTCTGCCATAGGTCACCCTAAGTGGTTCTAGTGATTTAGCAGGAGTGCCCGTGTTCATGGGGTGAGGTTTGTCTAGGTCTTGGAGGCGGATGTCCAGGACACACTGAACCCCAGATTCCTTCCCACCCCTTAAATCTTTTTCCCTCCCAAAACTCTCCTCTCCTTCCTTTCCTTTAAAAATATCCTCCACACAGCATCCCCAAAGATGACAACGGCCCTGAGGGAAATTATTTTCCTCAGGGCCTCCTGTGTGGAGTTCATGTAAAAAAAAAAAACTACCGTACTAAAAATCTCGAAGGTTCTAGGTGGTGCTGCGAATGGCTCGTTTTATTATAGTAGCGTGTCGCTGCATTATAATAGAAGAATCTTTATATACCATTCCACGTAAAATTTTGAAATGTCTGGAACGATCAGCGGGATTAAGTAGATAAAGTAAATTCGATTTATATAAACAATTTTGCAAGAAGGGTTCCGCAAGGGACTCTCTCAGGACCTACATTGTTTATTACATTAGTCTCGTTCCAATTATTGGAAAATTTTCTGGTTTTAAGATGATGCCTTGCGACATAATGCAAAATCATACAAAATCGTGTATTTTTGTTTTGAAAATTTAATCGCTTAAAAGTATTTTAGATGCTTTAATTAAATACTGCGTGTAGAACATATCTTTGCCCTTAAAAATATCGGTCATTTTTTTTATAAGTCTTTTAATAAGCCTAGAAAAAAATAAAGTATAAGGTCTATAAAAAAACACTTTCAAGTGCAAACTCTCCTACTTGTAAACCCCTCTTCGTATTTAATTTTATTGCATAATGTGGCAAATTTAGTTTCTTTTATGATAATCGCGAAAAAAGTCGATATTTATGCATGAACTTCCCGAAATAAAATAAAATGTGCATTTTCGCGTTGTTATTTTTGACATCAATCAAGACCGCCGGCATTCGACGAAAATGTTATTTCAAAGTGAACCTTATGCCATGGACGTAAGGACCACACAATCGTCACCGCCTTTTTGTCGCATTCTCCACCCAACAGTTGTGGTGGACGGACGTCCTTGACGTCCGTGACTCTCTGCGCCGTAAAATGTTATTCGAGTTTACGTACTATCGATTTTAAAATTTCCTAGTTATATACGTAGATGTTTGAATATACCGGTTAACCACTTTATAATTTACTTTATTTATATAATAATACTCGTATTTGAAAAAAAATATATAATTCTGTTGCCAAATGTCGTTTGAAGTAGGCAATAACTTTGCCAATGATTTGACATTTACAATTTTAAATCTGGCGCGCTTTTGAGTATTAAACAGTGACAACAGTACCGCACAGTGAGCAAATTTCAATATATCGTTAACAATTTAATATTTATAAATTCGTTTCATTTTCCGTATAAAGCGACTTCCTTGAAGTACTCGATTCACATTTTGAAAAAGTTATATTATTTTTATTTAAAAAAACACGATTTTTTGAATTCCGCCGTAACATTAATGAACTTAATTATTTTTACGTTGTTAACACTGGCATAAATCTAACTATGCACATCAAATCTCCGTAGAAGAGAAACGTATTAGCTTTAATTAATTAACTTTTATTGCCAAGTTCTTACTTTTGGGGAATGATTAAATATTTTTTTTTGTTTATTAATACCTAAATTACAGTCCGAAGCTTTCCCTTTCAGTTGTTAACCGCCAAGCTGTTGGTGAATATTTTTGTTGAAAATTGTTATTTCCAATATTTTTATTTTAAAATAAATTCAAATTGTCCAAAAGAATTTTAAACAATCTAATTTATTAGCAGTTCAAATATAATTGTAGGCCTCCTGGTCAAATGTATTTGACGGCCTCCGTGTTTGAGGGGAAAGTCGATCCGATGGTCGCGGGTTCAAATAATTAAATATAATTTATTATGGTATATTTGTGGCATGTTCCGGAATGGAAGATACTCTCAGTATCGCCCTGGTGTAAGACCAAAATTTGAAATTTAAACGTTGCTTAGTGACCAGATCTGAATAGTCAGGTACTTCCCCACCTTCCTCTTCCCCATCTCTTTCGCTTCCTCTCTACCTTCAGCCTCACAACATACCCCAATTGGGGATGCCATAGTCTCACTGACTCCAAATAGCAGTAGTTGAGATTCTTGTGTGGTATTCACATAAAAAAAAAATAAAAAAGGCACTAGAAAATAAGATAAATTTTCTTGATAGAAACAACGCCATAATTTTGTTAACTGTTAATTAAAGTTTAGTCGGTATTATATAAAACAGATTCCCAAGAATGAAGATTTTTTTTTATCCACTTAAAATTTGGAGTTCACCACTCTCAGTCAATTACTTAACTGTAAACTAAATGTTTGCATTAATGTACCCTCCTCCACACAGAGCAAATGATTCCTTCATATATTCCGTCATCTTCAAAATTCGCGTTAATACATCCCTTCTTACAGATCCTCTTTAAGCCGCCCCACAACGCTGCCCAACTGGTTGCTTGAAAATAAAAACTTTTCAATAGAATTCTAAAGAAATGTGAACTGCAAGAGTGTATAGAAGAGTTAAATAAATCGTATGATTAAATAACTGTAAATTGCATATTAATAACTACCTATAAAGTTATATTATAAAAAATAATTTAAAAATTCAAAATTCTTAAACATTTTTTATTAATAAACTATACAAATCTTAAGTACGTTCAAATGTTTTATAAACCTAGTCTATTCCGTGCGAAGGAGAGCGGTTCATCTTGGTTCATGAGTTTAAAAAACAGTCTTTACTGCCTCCTGTAAAATTTGATAAATGAAAGTTACTTGTTCTACAAATTAGGCCCATAATATGTTAATTTTACCATGTATTTTGATAATCATAAATAAGTATTTAATATAATTATTATGTTCATATTTTTCACAATTTTTACCACAGTGTATTTGAGGGCGGAACTCGGGATTTATGAGCCTGACGCCTCTCGTCTATTATTGGTTGTCAAGTTTTCTCAAGTATTTTATAATCCCTCGCAAAACAGACGATTTCGAATTTTTCAAGGACTATGGGATCACCTTAAACACTACCGTACTAAAAACCTCGAAGGTTCTAGGTTTCACTGCAAATGTCGCTGCATTATAATAAAAGAATCTTCCTGTAGCGATCAAATAATTTTAGCTCCAATATCTTCGAGTTAAAGTCAATGCATTCAGACCTCTGAAGTAAGAGTAAGAAGAATTTAAAAAAAAAAACATATAATATAAATAACTTATTATCAGCACACTCCCTTGCATAAATTAAAGATCAATTTTCTTGTGCGTACCTACACAATTGAAGCGAGGCTATAATATACATGTCAAATTAGTGTACATACTTTTATATCATACAAAATGTTTCATTTCACAATGGTCGGTTTGGCGTATTGTAATTAAGAAGAGATTCGTCAATTTAATTTTCCTAATCTGTGAATCATTAGAACAAATCCACAAAATTTATGCTTGTTGATAAAGATGTTGTTCAAAATCAAATAAGTGATTTAAATAATAAAAACGTTTAATTAATATATTTACAACTGTCTGACAAAGGCGACCGATTATATCTGGACATTGTTTTATCGGATAATTTCACCGCGATAAAGTCGGTAGACATACTTTTCTCCGTGCCAAGGACATAATTAAATAAGAAAAAATATTACTAATAATTATTATCTATGATGACAATTAGGTTAATGCCAAAGACAGGAGACAATAACAATGTGGTTGTTATGTCATTGAAATGTTGTCGAGTTGTGATTAAAGTGAATATCCGTTTGTTCTTAATTATATCGTAACCATTAGCAGCTGTAATTTTAAGCCGTACATCGCAAAACATTACAAATGCAGCCCTGATAATGTACCCTAACATACATGGGTATTCTGTCGGCTTCCATATTTTCATTTCTAATTTTGTCAAATTCGACGGCCTCTATGTTCGAAAGGTAAGGCTCTCGATTAGCAATCCGAAGATCGCGAGATCAAATCCCAGCGTGCTCAAATAAATTGATTAATTTGTGTTATTTCACAATTAATTAATTTAAAATAATATACAGTATGTTCGCTGCTCTTTCCAGAGTAGAAGTAGTATCGCCCTTGAGTACGACCACCATTGAAAATTGAAACGTGATTGAAGTGGCTTTAGCCGTGTTTGGTGACCAGATCTGAACAGCCAGATACTTCCCCATTTTCCTCTTACCCGTTTTCTACCCCTCCCGTCACAACATTCCCCAATTGGGGATGCCATAGTCTCACTGGCTACAAACAGAAGCAGTTCATTCAACATCTTGTTGGATATCCGAGATTACCTGAAAATGTGTTTCTTATGAAAGCAGAATTACATTAAGATTTGAATATTGAAGCTATTGATTGATTACTGGCTATATTTTCCGTTAATTGTTTGTAATGGCGCGTACAGACTTGTCGAAACGCCTTTTGCGGTTGGTTAGTTCCTTTCTCATGATTCGTGGTTCGTTTCGCAAGGGTATGCGCGCCATTAGAGTTCGTTACATTTCGTACAATTTTCGTATGTTTTTAGTCGCTAGTGGGAGGACCGTAAAGGTATGTTTTATTAGCTACAGGTTTTTTGCGCAGCAGGAATCGAATTCGCTTTATTACGCCGGCAGGAAGGTGAAATATGTTATATAGAAACAATGGCGAAGAGAGGGCCAAAAACGCTGCGTACAACGCAACAGACTTCTCCGGGAGGAGTCGGGTCTATCGCGTCGGCGCAATACGTTCACACCGACGTGATGCGTTGTCTAGGAAAACACGTCCATTCCGTTTCTTGGAAAGAGTTGGCGACGTGAAACGCTCAGCGTATCACATCGCCCACGGCGCAAACAACTTTTGTCAGAACGGCTAGGTTATTCTAATTTCTATCGCATTTTCAACTATTTCATCGATTGCTAATATTTTTACTCTTATGATTGCCCATGTACATGGTAGACGGAAACTCGTAGTACAAGAAGGAAACTGGTGAAACTAAACTACCACAAATCAATAAGTAAATAAATGCTTAAACAAATTTAATGCACATGTAGTCTCCAATACCCATACTTCACAACACAGGAAATGAATACGAACATAAAATTGATATTTTTAACTCAACCCTTCTCAAATACAAATCTGAACCTCATGCCACTTATTCTTTTAAAGTTAAGTGTTTTTAACAGATATCGAGTAAATATCTCAGTAATTTACTTGATTAGTGAAAAAAACCTAATACGACGTACAAAGCTATTAAGTTTTATAAATATAAATGTATGAAATAAATACGTGTTTTTGAGCTTTTTCGTTTAAAAGGGGTTTAAGTGAGACTTCACAATGTTTCTATGTATTTCTAACAAAATCTATGGATATAAATATCAAAATATGCTTGCTTGGGGATGTATATGTGAGATGTCTATGGATTCCTATATTAAGAATAGGAAATGTTTGAAACTTTCAAAATATCTTCTTTAAAGCCTTGCAAAGGTTTCTGGATCATTAAAACCACATGGCAACACATTTGAAAAGTTTTTGATCAGTACAAAAACTCTTGCGAAACTGTCAAAAAAGTCAAAATTTGAGAATGATATTTTGCAAAACAATGATTGTTAAATCAAAATCGAATTTGCGTAACTTTATATTAATGAATTTATTTGAAGTACTCGCCTGATACGATTGAAACGAATCAAGAATTATAGATATTTAATGTAGGTACCTATGTTAGATACCAAATTTGATTGATTGTTCTCATAATATACAAAAATAAATATTTGTAATATATGAAAAATGAAAATTTTTATAAAAAAATTGTAAAGGTGGCACGCGAGCTGTTTAAAAACTTAAAAAACTGAATGTACTGGGACTGAATATATGGAACGCGGGAGGGGGGTTGGCGGGACGGGGGAGCGGGAGAGGGGAGTTACCTAGTTTCGCATAAAAAACGAATTCTATCATCTTATTCATATTTCCAAAAATTATTAGAATCCGTTCGCTTCAGCATTGGGTCGCTCGAGCAGATGTCTTTTTATAGTCCGTTCATTGTTTAATTTTTGTTTTTACGTGGACACTTCCGCAGTAGCGGTTAGCTACTCCGAGTACTATTTCTGTCAGTCATATTATTATACCGAAATAAATACAGGAAAGAGAAAGTGGAATAGATGTTTCGGTTTTTACTGATTTCTTTTCGGTCACAATAGACCGTACTGCTGTAGAGGTCGGTTGAATAATTCTAAATGCTTTTTTTCAATAAACAATAAAAATTCGTGAAGGAATTCTTTGTTATTATGACTTTGTTATAAGTATTTTCTGTTGCCAAAATTGATATCGATTATTTGAATATTTACGTTATTGATTGCTTACCACCAAATCGTAGTTGAATTTTAAATAAGTGCCTACGAAATAACTTCCTGGAAAAGTTATTGCCTTTTTTGCACCAATTTATTTCAGCATTTAAACGTGCATGAATCGTTTAAATTTAATGCAATTTTTCATAATTGCACGATATGCACTATTGGAAATCGAGTGGTTTTATAATAAAATATAATGTTATCTATAATTTATATGAATTTATCTATAATTTATACGACTCCTACAATATGGGTCTCTTCAAGACCCATGTTCACTCCTTCCTCTCCTCAACAGCACCCTCCACACAGCATCTTCAAAGATGACATAGGCCCTGAGGGAAATTATTTCCCTCAGGGCCTCCTGTGTGGAGTTAACATAAAAAAAAAATTTAAAAAAATTTGATATTTCATCATTTTTTAGGTGACCTTTTGAGTATTTTTGTGTAATTTTTAGTGAAATGGAGGCGATGTATACAAAAATGGCGCAATACAAATAAGCCATGTGTTTTTTTTTAAGTTAGCTCCACAAGAGACCCGAGGAAAATGATTTCCCTCAGGGCCTAAGTTATCTTAGAGGATGCTATGTGGGGGTTTTCTAAGGAAATGAAAGAGAAAAGGCATGAGGGGTGAGTAGGAGTCTGGGGGTCAGTGTGACCACGAGTGACGGACGTATGAATCCATCCCTTCAACCGCGTTGCAAGGGTTTCTGGTTGGAGAGGTCAAAACACTTACTCAACCAGTATCTCTCGATCGGGCCCGCCACTCAGCAGATGGGCGGACTCACGGCCGCCAAGACCGTGACAAACTTCACCCCATATATTCGGGCACCCCTGCTAAGTCACCAAACGTAGCAAACCACTTGGAGTGACCTATGGCAGAGGTTTGTATCCAATAAATGGTTCCTGGGGCGGCGGTACCCATACCCTGCTCTCAAAATGTAAAAGGTTGTCTTAATAAATTATGGAATATTAATAAATCCATATCACATTTAATAATATGTAAACAATCAGGGCGTACGAAGTAGTAAAATAAAAATAAGCGAAAGGGAAAATTATTCTAACATAATTATTGGTGCAAATAAAAAAACTTAGATTTTGAAGATATGAAAACAAGAGTATCAGGTAATGTTGAATTTTAAAAATATATAAATAGGTAATCATAAAAACATTGGATACGAATCGCCTGTCTGCCGCAAAATTATCAACCCCAAATAACATCCCCTAGGCTATCAAAGGCTTTCACTTTTTACATCCTACTGCAATGCGAATTCCTCCAGAGAGACGGGACATTGACCTTCCGGAAGTCTGGCAACGGAAATTGCACTGCGGAAAACGCAAGTAGGAAGGCAGGATATACTTCCTGCGCTAGAACCTCCTGCCAACTTTGAAAGTCTCCCCTAGTGAGGGTGGGGGATGAATATTTGAAAGATAGGGCCATCCAGACTTCGAAAACACTGTGCATTCCGTTTTATTACTGTGTGCTTTAAGCCTCTGCAGGCAGACGGAATGTTGATATTTGTATTTGAACTTTTTTGTAGTATAATATCAAAATGTAGATTATGGTATAATAAATACGCGCAATGGGAATAATAAAAATATATATCGTCGGTTTGGGGAATGTTTAACCGAAGGGTGAGTTTTTAACAAAGAAATAATAAACAACGTCGTTATGTTTTATAGACAAATATAACACTTTACGGTGTACATATTTATTGTAAGCTCTGTTTTACTATTTATTCCCTTTGCTCTCACACGCAGACTTTCAAAATGTAGAACCGATCATATATTTCAATTTTGGGGGCGGGAATGGGTACTACCGTTTTGGTAATCATTTATTGGATACAACACCTCTGCAATAGGTTATTATTAAGGGTCTACTATTCGTATTTCGACCGATTTCTTACATATCTCCCAACATTTGAAGTTTTTAAGCTCTTAAAAAAATATATGTTATTTTTGAAGATAATATCTAGACACGTTCCACGCCAAAATGCAAATTATATGAAATTCCCTCGATAGAAAAAAATCGCAAAGTATTCTCCGAAAATTATTATAAACACGTTTTTTTCAATTTTTTATGAGAAAAACTCTCTTTTTATAACTTTTGAAGGTTATTCCCACCAACGTAATATATCATTGAAGAAGAAGATAAATATGACGGTTCGACAAAAGGTGGCAATAGCGAAATTGGATAACGCGCACGTCCCGGTTAGACGAGAGGTCTGAGTCATATGATATATTACGTCTTTTCATTTATTTTAGAAGTTATATGTAAAAATTATATGAAAAAAGTCACATTGTTCTTTTAAATGCTATTTTAGATGTTCCCCGCGAGATTTTTGCTTTATTTTAAACAAGTTGTGTTTTGTTAAACATTTTCACAACTTTCGCTTAAATTTTATCGGTTTTAATATTAGCGCGCTCTCTCTAATATTCGTTTTTACATATCTCTCAATCTTCTTTTTGGGCGAGTATACTGCACCTTAGGTTCTAGTAATCTAGTATCTGCATACTTTTCTAAAGGTAGATTACAGCGTGATTGGATATTGTAATAAGTAAGAAGTATTAAACATTTCTATAGTTATTCCCGCACGCGACAGAGGTTATAGTAAAAACTGTTTTTACTATAACCTCTCATCTGTCGCGTGCGGCGTGGTCTAGTTAAATATTATTTGTAAACTTAATGATAAAATATATAAAGTAAATTGTGATATCAACGAACCTCGATCATATTTGGAAGTTTCCCTTTCAAGTACTCTCAATCATTGGGATTTACAGATATTACATTTTCTACCAAACATCTACTTTACCATGTATGGTGCAATGAATGCGTAACGTGACAACCCTTATTTACGTCATCCCCATGCAGCGGTGGTAATTTGTCACAGAGTCATCCGAGTTTACCTTGATGGGACTTTAGCATGCAAATTGCACGACGAAGCGCATAATTAACTTATAAAGTTACCCCACTTCGCTAATGTGACTCGTAAATAAACATATTACAAAGTTAGATTTATCATTCTGACGCCATGGGCGGTAGTCTCCTTAGGTCAAAAGTAATAAATGCAAAAAATAAAAGGTTTTTAATTTTCATACATTTTTCTTTCAGGTTGTGGATATGGGTGACCTGACAACTCAGAACGAATTCAACTCAACACCTCCTTTGAAAATTCAATTAAAATTGGTGAAAAAAATTGGTTAAGAAAGTCACGTTAGAATGGACTATTTTTCAATTTTTTTTCTTGGCTTTTAATGACTTCAAAGAGGGGTTTAGTTGAATTGATTCTAAGTTGTAACTAGGTACATAACTATATTCCTAGAAATATTTTAGCTTTACGTTCGATTCCAGATAATTCGTTTGTTCTTTAAAGTATTTCCAAAAAAATACTGTTTTTGAAAGACGGATACAGGGTTCTTAACCTCACCTACCGATTGTTTTTGTGGTGTAAACCTTAATTAGCACTTTACACGAAGCTAAAAAAAACTTGTTTTATTATACGCATTATAAAAGTTTTTGTCACATCACTTTTTTAGTGTCATATAAAAATATCTATGAAAAAATTTGCAAATGTTGAATGTTGTTTCATAGAATTATTTAAATTTTTTCAGCAGTAAATATGGTCAACTTTTATCCGCTAACTGAAACTAATGTAGTATTCTATCTTACTTGCACCATTCAAAGTTTAAATCACATACGGTGGTTCGCTTCGTTTGGCGACTTAGCAGGAGTGAGTTAATCTATCTCTCTTAAGCCGCCGCTAACCGAATTTTGACCGATTTCTTACATATCTCCCTTAAAAATTTGAAGTTTTTAAGCTCTTAAAAAATATATGTTATTTTTAAAGTAAATATCTAGATACGTTCCACGCCGAAACGCAAATTATATGAAATTCCCTCGATAGAAAAAAATCGCAAAGTATGCTCCGAAAATTATTTAAAACAAGTCTATTTCTATTATTTTACAAGTTATATTTGTGAAAAAAATCACAATGTTTCTTTAAATGATACTTAAGATACGTTCCACGAGATTTTTGCTCTATTTTAAACGAGTCACGTTTTATTGAGCATTTTCTTAATTTTCGCTTCAATTTTATCATTGAAAATATTAGCGCGCTCTGTCCAACATTCGTAATTTCATATCTCTCCAACTTTTTCTTTTTGCACCGGGAAGTGTGGCCTTAAAGTTTAAATCACATATGGCGGTTCGCTTCGTTTAGTAATTTAGTAGGAGTGACCGAGTTCATGGGGTTTAGTTGGTTTATATATATTAGTCTATAGTTTGTCTAGGTCTTGGGGGCCTAAGGGGTTTTCAAGACGTAGCCGCTAGGGAACCGGATAACTTGGGGAATTTCTTTAACGCGGCGGTGGTATCAGCTGCTGAAATTTCTTTGGGCAGATCAAACCCAAAGAAGGTCATTAGGACGCCGTGGTGGACACAAGAGCTGACTTTGCTGAAAGGGGCTTACAAGAAGGCCTATAGGAGCCTGGTGGTAGTTAGGCGGGGTGTATGCTCACCTGAAGAAGCAGCTGCTCTTCAGACCCGTTTTAGAGCTTCCCGTGGCGCCTATCGGTCGGGGGTCCTCTCGGCAAAACGAGCTGCATGGCATAGTTGGGTAAACGAAGTGGGTAACGCCAACCCGTGGGAAATCCACAGCGCTGTCGAAAACTCGGGAAAAGGATCAGAACGATATTTATCGAGCGTCATGCTCGGTAGTAGCGAAGGGAACATAGAGAGTGTTGACATAGTCTCCACTCTTGAGACACTTCTGGGCAAGTTAGTTCCTCTAGACTCAGTCACTGGGGAAAGTGTTCACCATCAACAGGTTAGAAACCTGTCACGGCTTCCACCTAGAGACCTCGCCCAGGGGAACGGCGTACCACCGTTAAGTCGAGCAGAGGTTGAAATCATAATTAAGGGTTTGGGTCCGAAAAAGGCACCGGGATTTGACAGACTGAATGGCATAATAGCGAAGAATGTTTGGATCCACGCCAAAGAGGAGTTTTATCAAGTGTTGGAAACGTGCTTGCGTAGGGGGGTTTTCCCTACAGAATGGAAGAAAGGCGTGCTCCGGATTATACCGAAGGGGAACGGTAAGCCGAGAACAGATATCGGGGCCTACAGACCCATCACGTTACTTCCAATTTTAGGTAAAATACTGGAAAAAATCATCAGATATAGGCTCCGCCTCACCCTGTCTACACCCTGCGACCGTCAATTTGGCTTCGTCCCCGGTAAGTCTACGGAGCACGCCATCAAGTATGCGCTTGAATGGGTGAGGGTTTGCACCAAGAAGTATGTAATAGGAATCTTTTTGGACATCTCGGGTGCCTTCGATCATGCGTGGTGGCCGATGATTTTAACTAAATTGAAAAGTCGTAATTGCCCGCCTCTACTGTTCAAAATTGTTAGTGATTATTTACGCAACAGAAAGGTAATTGTGATGTACGGCGATGTTTTCATCGTACGTGATGTTGATATGGGCTGTCCACAAGGGTCGGTCCTCGGACCGGACCTGTGGAACATACTTTTTGACGACTCCTCTAGGTTACCCTTGCCTGAAGGATGCATATCGGTCGACTACGCTGATGATAAGTTTCTTTTGGTCTCAGGGGACAGCAGAAAGGAAGTGGAGAGCAAAGCAGAAGAAGGTCTGCGTGAAATTCTTGAATGGGGTAAGAGAAACAGGCTAAACTTCGCTCCCCATAAGACTGTGGGACTCTTGATGAAGGGTACGCTCAGTCGCACCAGAAACCCTTCCATCAAAATGGGAGGCTCCACTATTCGTTTTGCTGAAAACACCAGGTATTTAGGCGTCATCTTAGATAGATCCTCTTCGTTTCTAGCGCACGTCAAGAGCGTTTCTAGCAGGGCCCAGGCTCTTTTCTTGAAATTGAGAAGGCTCTCAACAGCTGAGTGGGGATTGCGGACTCCGGCACTTCGCCTCCTGTACAAGTGTGTGTACGTGGCGCAAGTCTCGTATGCCGCCTCTGTATGGGAGCACCGGCTAGAAAATTCATTGATCCACCTGGCTCTCAAGCGGGGCCAACGGACTCCCCTGCTGGCGCTCTCGGGCGCATATAGGACTGTGGCTAACGATGCATTGCCGGTTCTGGCCGGTACTCTGCCGATTGACTTGGAAATTAGGGAAGTTTTGACAAAAAAGGCATTGAGGAGAGGTAGGGCTACTGTCCATCTGGGAGTCGAACTGGCACCAGGCGGAGCGGTGTCCCTCCCTGGCTTATTGAAAGCGATGCGAGATAGAACGCTGAGTGTATGGCAAGAGCGATGGGATAGGTCGACGAAGGGTAGATTGACTTTCTCTTTCTTCCCTTCAGTTAAAAGCAGAATGGAAGGGGCGCACATAAAACTGGATCATTATATGACGCAACTGGTGTCCGGTCATGGGGAGCTCAGGGGACGACTGCATAGTCTGGCACTGTCTCCTCATCCAAACTGCGCATGTGGTGACACTAACCAGACAGCTGAGCACATTCTGTGGCACTGCGAGTTGATGAAGGATGCCAGAGAGGAAATGTTGGATGGTTTGAGAGGGATTACAAGACCGGCGTGGAATGCCGATCTGGTATCGAACAGAGTAAATTTTGAATGCTTCAAAAAGTTTGTAAAGTCGTGGGTGGAGAGATGGCCTGTGCTTAGAGTTGCTGATTTAGATTAAAATCATCTTTGTTTCAGGTGCCAAACGTATTGCTCTTGTCTATCTATGGTTACTCCTCTATCTCAACTTTATTATTGCCTATGCCCGATTGCTTTATTTTTCTATTATACTCTTGTTTTTACTTTTCTTGTTTGGTGGCATGACCACACTGTATTTATTATTCTGTTTTTATATTTTATCTTTTACTTAATGAATGTTATACCTACATTATTTTTTTTTTTGCGCTCTACTAATGCGTATTTTTTTTTCTCCTATTTCTTTATTATGTTGCGTCAATTTGTTGCTGATCACAACTTATTTTCTGCCTTTTTATCTGTCTCATTTGGTTTAATTATGTTACTAACACACTGACTTGTGATTAGGTTGCTGTACTGAACTCCATCGTATTGTATTGTCCAATTCCCCGCCATGGGGGTGGATAGACCCGGTCCCTGCATCCAGTCAGGTGGCAGAATTCCAATAGGGCCGTCCCACTAACGCCCGTGCCTCCCCCGGCGTCATGAGCGAGCCTGAGGAATGTTTGCGCGAGTCCGGTTCCTTTCCGTCCTGCCTCCGGTGATCCGAGGCTCACTTCATTCCCCAGGGTCTTTGGGAGTATCTCCCCTCTTTTCCACAAACACTTCTTCAGGGGTATTCTTGGGAAACCGGCTAAGGGACGCGGGTGTTTGGGCACGTTGCGGCCAGGCCGCTCGCCCGCTCATTCTCGCCGGGACTGCCCCGCGATAGTGGGACAAACTGCCCCCGATATCTTTCTTTTTATATATTTTCTTTGGTTTTAATCTCACTTACACATGTAAATATTCTGTTTTTATTTCACTGTAACTAGATGCTGAACTTACAGGCGAACACATCTATGATGTGTCTTTATCTTGTTAATTACTGCAAATGTAAGTATGCATACATTTTTCTTCTTACTAACAATCATGCATGCAGGGACATTGGAGGGTCTAGATTTGTTTAAAAATAAATGTAGCTTCCTTTTTTACAAAAAATTAGAGTCCTGACGTGTGCGGCTAAGGAGGTTAAACAATCAGTTTCCTCACACAGCCGTTGGGAAAGTGGTGGGGTCCCCTCCAGGTCTTGGGGGCACATGCGTTTGCCCACCTACTGATAAAAATTCATATTCCGACAAGATCAACACGACAATCCAATTTATTTCATTTGCCCACATGTAGATCTAACGTTTAAAAAAATCCGCAATTCCCCGTGTCTGTGCGCAATAAAACACAAAATTTTACAATATATTTTTAACAATACCCTTCAGAAATACCGAATAGTAACGCATACGATCGAAAATTAATACAAGAGTGTGGAATATATCAGGGGCATCTCCTATCCTTATCCTATATTCCTCTTCCTCTCCTCACCTAAAATTAATTAAGATATAATAAAACTTCGTCTCCAAACAAATTTAACAAAGGACACTAATCTGGCATGACTTCATTTAAAATAATATATATATTTTTATCTCTACATTTATTAGCTGTTTCTCTTAAAAATAAATAAATAAAAAATGCAATATGAGATAGCATGAATTTTGTGAATTGGGGAGAAATATCTCCCAAAAAGACTACGCCGTCTAGGGTTAATAATACTATACGTTTAGTATGGCGGTAGCAGGGAAATTTTAAAAATTTCTCGGAATGTTTATTTTTTCCTCGTATTTAAAAAATGCGCACTCAATAAATTGGCAACACTGTTTACCTAATTAAGATATTTGATATCATCGTTAAGCGCTTCCATTGTTTTCTTAAACCTTGTTCAAAGAATGCATTTATTTATCAACATCATTTTTTTAAATTGGAATTATAATAAATACTTGAGAAACCCATCAGTGCATCTCTCCGTATTATTAAATGATTAATTAGAATTTAGGAATTTGTTTTACTCACCTACTAAGATAATAATGCAAGATAAAAGATAATAATATGATAGCGGTTGGGACCACAATATCATAAATTAATTCTAATAAACACTTCGTATTCTTCATCAAAAATATTAACATAAAAACAACATAATTTAAAATTTCTGGTTGGATTCCGTACTTTGTTTTAATACTGGTTAGGAATGAATAAAATGGTTCCATGCCAACTCAGAACCAACTCGACTCAATATCTCTATGAAAAGTCATTTTAAAAGCAACGAAAAAATAATTTAAAAATAGCCCATAACCCTAATCTAACGTAACCTATGTTTTACATCTATTCTACTATTTGCCTGTTAATTAATTAATTAATTAAAAATAATATTTAATATTTCATATTTTAATATCTATACTAATATTATAAATGCGAAAATGCGTGTGTTTGTTTGTTACGCATTCACACATAAAACAATAAAACGATTTTAAAAATTCTTTCACCAATATAAAGCTAAATTATATGCAAGTACTATAGGCCATAGCTCTGGCGTTATGAAATTATAATTATTAATATATATTATGTTTTTATGAGTTTTCTGGCGCTAACAAAAGCGAGTTATTGCTAACGTCAGAAAAAAAATCGTTGCCGTAGAAACGATGTTGATATATTTGCGTTCCCGAAATGTTTGCACGCACATAACTTCCGAACGACTGCATCAAATTGGATAATTCTTTTTTTTACTACGGGGGGGGGGGGGGGGGGGGGGGATATTTGATAAGTGCAAGCGCTGCAGTAATTTCCCCCTAAAACCATGCGAGTGAAGCCGCGGGTAAAAGCTGGTATTAATATATATCACTTTTAATGACTTTTTAAAGAAGGTTCTGAGTTGATTTCATTCTGAGTTGTCCGGTCACCGAGTAGAATGCAGCTAAGCTCGTTTAGATATTTGATGAAATTAAAGAAAAACATCTCTAAGACATATTTGTGATCATTTATTTGACCGTGTTACGAATTAGGATATTCAAATAGAACGCAAGATTTTATTTATGTGAATACCTGTCACACTAAAGTTCCAAATGCTCCCCATTGTCCGAGGTCGGTGGTATTGGCATCCCCAATTGGGGTATGTTTAGAGATTAAAGAGAGTGAGGAAGGGAAGGAGATGGGGAAGAGGAATGGGGTCGTTCATTAATCACATGATGTTTTTTAGCAACTTTTTAACCCCCTCCCTCCTGGTGATATGTGGTGAGGTATTAGACTACCCGCCCCCCCATACGCAAAATCACGTGTATTTTTTTAGTACAAAGTATATTGAAATTTTTAGAACATTGTTTTAAGGCAGAACATACGCGGCAACGATGTACGCATGTATTCGGCGTCAAAATCACAGACTTACTGGCGGCTTATGAGCCAAGCGGTTGTCGCACGCGCGCGGAAATCGTTGGCAACGTTGAGGCAAGGCCACGCGCCGCTGTTTGGTTTACAAATCGTGCGTTCAACGAAAAATAAATACACGTGATATCTCATTATATCCCCTCCCTTGTGATTTTTTTTCCGAACCCCTCGCCTCACGAGAGTAATGGACGACCCCTTTGATCAAACGCGGCTATTTTTATTTCATGTAACAGATCAATTCTGAATGGTGGTGTTTCACCAGAGCGACATTGAGAATATCTCCCAATCGAAATTAAAATTAAGAAGCTTTATTGGCTTGGACAAAATAAATCAGCGGCAGAGGTTGGTCACGCCTGGGGTTGCCATATATGACAAGGGTGTCGTCGGGATGGGACGGGGCGGGGTGCCAAAAATATATCTCACCAGCTTTTTCGCCAAAACTCGCTGAATTTCATTAAAAGTTTCCAGATTGGAGTAAAACAAACAGGAGCAACAGCTATTGACAAGAGGAGGGAGTATTGTCAACTTTTTTTTCGGAGATCTGAATGGATGAAGGCCAGATTGATGAGTGTGGAGACTGCCCATCATCACGGCCAGACCTTTCCCGGGTACGTCGGAGTATCTACGTCTAAAAGGATCATGTTCAGCCTGGCGCGACGCAGCGGAAAATGTTCGTTAAAGCCTTGATGAAATTGAGCGAGTTTACAAGCTACTATCTGGGAAATTCACTATTTGTTAGTTAACTCGCTCAGTGTCATCGTATTACTTGCTAACTAGCAGATTGTGGACAATCTAAGAAAAATGTAGAAAGGTGGTCAACTTTACTGGCTACTCGCTAGTGTTTGCCTAAAGATGGCGGCCCACCAACAGCTGATTTCGTCTGTCAGAATTAGTGCGCACGGGAGTCGTTATGCTCGCTACTGGTTAGCGTGTGGCGCTAGCTGCGAATTCAAGTTTTCTACAAAATTTCGACAGAGTTGCATGGCGCGGGAGTCGTTATTTTATCGATTAGACTTAGTTTTGTGTGTCATCATGACAATCTCACTCGCCGATTCACCCGCTTTTAAACTTACCGGCTAGTAGCTTGTAAACTAGCTTAATGTAATTGAGGCTTAATAAGCAGAACAGCTGCGTTGTGCGGGTTTTTAAATCGGGACACTAAAGATTTTATCTGGATATTTTCGGGATATATCTGGACGGATGGCAACTTTAGTCTTGCCTCGGGCCGTTAAACTGAATAACCTGTAGAATTAGAAATATATCAGAAGACACGGTAGGGAAAGACGCCAACCATGACAACCCCATGACTTCCAAACGGTTCCATGCTAACTGAGAATAAATTCAACTCGACACCTCTTTGAAAAGTCATTAAAAGCTATGAAAAAAAAAATTTAAATAGCCTATAACCCTAACCTAACGTAACATATTTAACCAATTTATTATATATTTTTTTCATCACTCATAATGCCTTTTCTGAGGTGGTTCTGAGTCGGTTTCATTCTGAGTTGTTAGGTTAGTAGTTGTTAGTTGGCTTTGGGGTTAAGTTAGTTTAGTCGGGTTAAGTTAGTTAAGTTTGTTTGGTTAAGTTAGTATAGTAGAGAGTTCTGATAGGAGAGGGCATCAAAGAAATAAGATCCATGAGATAATGAATTTTCATTAAGCCGCCGCTATCCGAATTTCTACCGATTTCCTGCATATCTCCCTTGAACATTTGAAGTTTGTAAGCTCTTAAAAAAATATATGTTATTTTTTAAGATAAAATATATACATTACACACGCCGAAACGCAAATTATATAAATTTTCCTCGATAGAAAAAAATCGCAAAGCATGCTCCAAAAATTTTTATTTTCACGTCTGTCCCTATTATTTAACAAGTTATATGTATGAAAAAGTTCACATTGTTTCTTTGAACGTTGTTTTAGACAACCCTCACGAGATTTTTGCTCTATTCTAAACGAGTCGTGTTTCATGAAACATTTTCACAAATTTCTTCAATTTCATCGTTTTAAATATTAGCTCGCTCTCTCCAACATTCGTAATTACATATCTCTCCATCTTTTTCTTTTCGAGCGAGAATACGACGCCTTGTTTTCGCTGGACATATTTACGTGACATTGCATCTTCTCTGCCTTCCTTTGCTGAGAAATAGTGTGATGGTTAATTGCCATTACTGTTCATTTACTTGATGTTATCATATTTCTTTAATCACCGTTTAGATGTGAGATATTTTAATGATATGATTTGCACAAATTAAATGGTTGGTTGAATTTCATAATAATACTAGTTTATTTATTTTCTACCTCTAATTAACATATTTTTTTATTTATTTCCAGGATTACTCAAGTCACTCGGAAGTTTCAGTAGAATACTTGCATCCAAAAGGTAATTTAACATTTATTAATAATTTATTATTTATTTGTGTGTAGACACCTACAGTCCTGATTGTGCCCTATCAGTCTGGATGCTTATCTATATAATATTGAAATATACGAAGTAATTCAGTGAACAGTATATCCCCAGTAATTTGGGAGGCGGGAATGGGTACCACCGCCCCGGGAACTTTTATTGGATAACCAACACCTCTGCCATAGGTCAACCCAAGTTTGTCTAGGTCTTGGAGGCAGATGACCAGGATACACTGAACTCCAGATTCCTACCCACCCTTAAACCCTTTTCCTTCCCAGAACTCTCCTCTCCTTTTCCTTAAAAAAACCCTCCACACAGCATCCCCAAATATGACATAGGCCCTGAGGGAAATTATTTTCCTCATGGCCTCCTGTGTGGAGCTCATGTAAAAAAAATCCCCTCTATGTCCAAAAAAGTGTGTTTCTAATATTATCTATTTTTTTATTTATGTTTTTTCAAAAAGTGTCGAGTTGTTTACAGAAAAGTATGTTTCTATGTTTTTTTAACATTAACTCCACACAGGAGGCCCCAAGGAAAATAATTTCCCTCGGGGCCTATGTCATCTGGGATGCTTTGTGAAGGGTCTTTTTGAGGAGAGGAAGGAATGAACATTGGTCTTGAAGAGACCCATGTTGTAGAGGGAGGAAACACAGAGGCTGGCAAATCGTTCCATAGCCGAGCTGTTGAACTCAAGAACGAGTCGAAAAAACGACCCGTTCTCATGTGACAAATGTCAACCGTGTACATACGTAGGGCACGCGTTTGGCGTGTTTCCTGACTGTGCACCGGCGCACAATGTTCCTCGATCATCTTCTATTGAAATACCTCTAGAACAAGGATAGAATTCCCACCCAACGCCTGTGCTCTAAAGATTGCAATCCGTCTGTTAAGATGGGAGAATCTATCAAACGGACCGCCCGTTTCTGCACAGAGTCGAGGGTATTTTTCAGGTATTTTGGAGCTTCAGACCAGAGGTGGCTGCCAAATTCAACTTTTGCTTTTATCGGTCAACAAAATTTGAATTAATGAAAACAAAATCATTCGAATTTGAAAAAGATATTTTTAGAAAACGGGGAAAATAGAAAATCCATTAGACTCCATCAGAATTAATCTTCTGAATCCTTCGCTCGTACCCTCTAGCTAATCCATCAAAAGGACCAACAATGGTGTTCCTACATACCTTCATAGTCTATGGGGTGTTTAATGAATAGGGTGCTTAATGACCTTTTCATCTTGTGTTTTAACCAAACAAAACCAATCCAAGTTCCTCGTCTTTCACGGATATTTTATTATTCTGCGCAATTTTAGAGCTGTATTTATATTCCATCCATTTAATTAACGAGGAAGTCGGGTTAAAATTCCTTAGTTGGGTAAATCTTTGTAACCACAAAGCAAACATTACAGAGGAGAATATTCCGATGAGATAAATTGGATGGAAACATGCTTCAATGGTCTTTGTTTTTTACATTTATCAGTGATCAAATTTTCAAAACAAAAGCACATGATTTTGTATGATTTTGCATTATTTCGCATGGCTTCATCTTAACCAATTTTTGATGTTTTTTTCGTCACTCTTAATGATTTTTCTCGGGTGGTTCTATGTTGGTTTCATTCTGAGTTGTCCGGTTACTATTTATATACTGCGGGCGGTGGGTATCACGACTTTTTACAAACTTCCCGTACGAAGAAAGTTTTGCATAAGGCGCGGCGTCAGAGATGTACTCGAAGTCGGGTTCTTAAATGTCAACCGTCCAGACGCTAGGGTGTTAATACTAACAGATACACGGTGTCCTGAAAGGCTATTCCCTAAAATTTGTGAAAAGAGATCGTTCTCCCGCGAGAAGTGCTGTCAGATTTGTGTGATTTTCTACGGCTGTTATTTGCTTTTTCTATCGGCCGATGTCAAAACTTCAGCTGTGAGCTGTCACGTATTTTAGTTTGGATCGTTTTAAACACGAATTCCTGCAAGTCTGCATGATTATTTATTCATTTTACAGCTGTAGAAAATCACACAAATCTGACAGCACTTCTCGCGGGAGAACGATCTCTTATCACACATTTTAGGGAATAGCCTTTCTGAAACTCTTAGCGCAAGCGGAAAACTAGTGAATCTGCGTGGAGTCGATTTTGTAGTAAAACTTTTTGATTTGAGCTTTCGTTTTCCAGTAAATCGAGTCTGGTGAATGTCTGTCACAACGCATAGACCCGGCGCCTATACATTTTTTTAAATTCTTTAGTTGCCGATAAAAATGGAAAAGAGTTTTTTTAAAAAATCTAACCACTGCGATCGAAAAAAAATTGAGTTCTCTTTGCAATGTAGATTCTCCAGTTTCCCGCTAATATAACGAGTATGTAGGTATGTTGATGCGATGCATTTTTTAAATTTGTATCGATAAAATCTTTGGTAGTTTTGTGTGACAATGTGTAATCTTATGTTCCATCCGTTATTCTACTCTAACACTATATATTTATTGCACAGGATTCGAAGATTTCTACTTATTTCATGAAAACGTTGTCTCTTCCAAGATTGTCATTATTTTCAACGTATAGTAGACCGTACTTAACATACGCGTCGGTGCCATGGTAAATGAGACCGAAACCTGCATTCGTTTAATGTCTCTCCATTCTTTGATCTGTAGAATTCATAAATATGGTGTTATTTATCACGATAGTTCTTTAAAACACTTTTTTCAAACTAAACCTACGTATAGTCTGTCTATTAAGAATAGAAAATATTAAAAAGGAACTACAAAATTTGTAGGCTGGCAACACCAATTTAACGGTCAAATATTATTTTACAGCGCAAGGATACTAAATATATTGAAACACTGTAAGTCACATTTTAAAAAACTTTTTTTTTTCAAAGAAAAAAAAATTTAAATCGAAGAAGCACTGCTGTTAAGCTAACTACTTAATGACAAACTTGATTAAATGGTGTTTTACAAAGTGATAAGCTTTCATTTAATTTAACGTAAATTTGAATTTAACAGTAGGTCGAAATGAAGAGTCTCAATGGTGAGTTTAGTTAAACTACTTTTAGATCGAAGTGAGTTAAATATATTTAGATATAAAATTAGAGCCATGATCTAAAGCCCGGGCAACGCTAGGTACTAAATTAATGTGAGTAATTTCTAAACTGTGCTTTACAAATTGGGAGGCGGGAATGGGTACTGCCACCCCGGGAACCTATATTAGATGACCAACACCTCTGCCATAGGTCACCCCAAGTGGTTTGCTATGTTTGGTGACTTAGCAGGGGTGCCTGGGTTCATGGGTTGAGGTTGGTTTAGGACTTGGAGGTGGATGACCGGGACACACCGAACCCCAGATTCCTACCCCTTTCCTTTCCTTAAAAAAACCCTCCACACAGTATCCCCAAAGACGACGAATGAGGGAAATTATTTTCCTCAGGGCCTCCTGTGTGTAGCTCATCTTAAAAAAAAATTACAATGTCGTTATTCTTAATTATGTTAACACAAAATTGCAAAGGTTCAATATATGCAATTCTAATTTTGAGTTCAGTGGGTACCAATTGCAATGAAAAATTTTTTTTTCACTTTTAAACCTTCTTAATTTTTTACAAAAATGCAGGTTACACAGCTTTACATTTCCACAATGAGTTATATTTTTAGTATTGCTATTTGAACAACAGTGGTGACCTCCATGTTTTCTACTCTTATTTGACAAATTGTAATACCATTATTTTTTAACTCGTTACAGACCGAAATTGACAACAGTTTGTTCGACACAACGATATATTTGCTCTCGTTCATGTCTGTCCATTATTCATGTTTTCTTTTTGGCTTTATTTTGTGTCAATGTCTGTAAAATAGCAAATAGAGTCTAGTGCCACATGCATGTGCAAAAGCAATGAAATATATGAATCGCGTGGTTGTTGGCAATATCTTCCCTGTCTCTACTGATGTACGGATTATAAGTTATCTTAGAACATAAAATATTCGTCTCTCAAACGAATAAAAGTACCTTGATGCGATCAATGAAAAAACAGATCGAATTAATTCGTTCGTTTTGGGTAAAAATGCCATCCTTGAAGCAGACTTAATGATTTTGCGTCATTTAGACATCAATGAATCTTTGGTAACTTTCGAATCGTAAAAAATATATCTGTGTGCTACGCAAAGGTATGCGGTCCCTCTCCAACGCCTGCCATGGGGGTCGTCCATTAATCACGTGATGTTTTTTAGCAACTTTTTAACCCCCTCCCTCCCTCTGGTGATATGTGGTGAGGTTTTAGGCTACCCCCCCCCCCCCCATACCCAAAATAACGTGTATTTTTTTTTGTACAAAGTATATTGAAATTTTCAGAATTTGTTTTAAATACGGGTAAAATTTGATTAAATTTTGGAAAATTAAGCATCGTGATAAAAATGTCCAGTCAGACATTGAGGTTGCAGGTTGTTTTTGACTGGTATAAAAATAATGACGTAGTAAATAAATAGTTAAAAAACATATATTTTTCTTCTTCTTTTGTGGTGTGATTTTGTCTCGCATCAGCTCACAACTCATGTAATTCTTTCTGGGCTACACTAGGTTTTTTTCTCTCTTAGTTTAGACATTATTCCATTGTTTTAAGGCAAAACATATGCGGCAACGATTAACGCATGTATTCGGCGTCAAAATCATAGACTTACTGGCGACTGGTGAGCCGAGCGGTTGTCACAACGCGCGGGGAAATCGTTGCCTGGCAAGGGTGAGTGAAGGCCACGTGCCGCTGTTTGGTTTAGAAATGGTGCGTTCAACGAAAAATAAATACACGTGATAACGCATTATCTCCCCCCCCCCTTCTTGTGATGTTTCATGATTTTTTCCGAACCCCTCCGCCCCTTTCTAGCCTCACGTGATCAATGGACGACTCCATGATCAGATTGGAAGATTTTTGTACCACCTTAACATAATGCAATTTAAAATTATGCATCCTCTAACAATACAACGTATTAATAATACCATGTTCATCTTGGGAGTGAAAAATCGTCCGGCGTCTTTTACTAGTCAATGACAACTGACATATCAAAAATTACGACTATTAGTTACACTGTTAAGCCGCCACTACCCGAATTTCAACCGATTTCTTGCACATCTTTTTAGATATTATCTTAAAAAAATATATGTGCTTTTTTTAAGATAATATCTATACATTTCCCATGCCGAGACGCAAATTATATGAATATCCCTAGATAGAAAAAAATTGCAAAATATGCTCCAAAATTTTTTATTTTCACGTCTGTCTTTATTTTTTAAGAAGCTATACCTATGAAAAAATTCACAGTGTTTCTTTGAATGTTATTTTAGACAATCTCCACGAGATTTTTGCTCTATTCTAAACAAATCGTGTTTTACTAAACATTTTCACAATTTTCGCTTTAATTTTATCGTTTTGAATATTAGCGCGCTCTCTCCAACATTCGTAATTACATATCTCTCCATCTTCTTCTTTTCGAGCGAAGATACGGCGCCTAAAAGGATGTCTTTTTATGATCAAGTTGTGAGAAAATCTTCTGGCACCCTTTTCTAGCCAATGACTAAATAAGCTAGTAATAACGGAAAACATTGGAGACGAAAAATACGTCGAAAGCTCTACGTATTAC
Organism: Glyphotaelius pellucidus; assembly: GCA_936435175.1. Classification (NCBI taxonomy): domain Eukaryota; kingdom Metazoa; phylum Arthropoda; class Insecta; order Trichoptera; family Limnephilidae; genus Glyphotaelius; species Glyphotaelius pellucidus. The sequence continues at coordinate 10,388,639 of OW386557.1, read as the reverse complement.
AATGAAAACATTAAGGCATCATTAGCTGGAGAAATAAGATGGTGGAGCCTTGGAGGAGGTTTTGCTCGCAATTTTAACATTGCATATTGTTTTTTTAATGAATATTATGGGTCTGGGTACCGCCGCCCTGTAAACCGTTTGTAGGATAACCAACACCTCTACCATAGGTCACCAGAAGTGATTCGCTAAGTTTGTAGTGGTGCTTGCGTTCAACGCGTGAGATGTGTCCAGGAATTGGCAGCGGATGCGCCTACCCACCAGCAACGTGGTGGGCCGGTTTGGGAGATTCTTTAACCTTTCCAGCTGATATCTCTCGACCCATCGTCTTGCACTTGTCCCACCTGGACACACTGTACCCTAAATTCCTACCCCCTCGTACGTTTTTCCTTCCAAGAACTTCCTAATTTTCCTCTCCTTAAAAATACACACAGCATCTCAAAAGATGACAGGCCCTGGGGGAATTATTTTCCTCAGGGCCTTCTGTGTGGGGTGAACGTAAAAAAATTACAATTTTAAAATTCTAGAGGAGTCTATTAATTTTATAACTAGTGTGCCATAAAATGAACATTCTGTATTAACATTCACAGTGTGTATGAGTGTGTTGCACAATAACTCAGTAAGTACAGAGTTTTCTAATGTTTACACGTACAACGGGGGACCGGTAAGTGTTCGCCACTGAGCTCATTATGTGCCTTACCGTTAGCTCTGCATGGTGGCATAGTCCTAGATAGATCAAGCGATAGAAAGACAGAGTCATGATGATTTCTATTTACTGTATTGTTGATACGGTGATGGTCTGCAACGTGATGGCTCCCGTAAGAGCTCTGAAAGGCTATTCCCTATGTGATAAGAGATCGTTCTCCTGCGAGAAGTGCTGTCAAATTTGTATGATTTTCTACGGCTGTTATTTACTTTTTCTATCGGCCGATGTCAAAATTTCAGCTGTGAGCTGTCACGTATTTTAGTTTGAGTCATTTTAAACACGAATTCCTGCAAGTATGCATGATTATTTATTCATTTAACAGCTGTAGAAAATCACACAAATTTGACAGGATATCTCGCGGAGAACGATCTCTTAGAGAATAGCTCCTCGGGAAGATCGATAAAACCCTGAATAAATACGTTATTTGCTAAATCAGTCAGTTAGCTGTATTTGTTTGCCCGGTCAACGATTGATAACTGATATCCCGACCGACGATTGATAAATTTTATCGCGGCCTCCATAGTATCAGAAGTTTCAGTCGGTCAATACACACTTATTTTTTTTTACAATATCGTTCGTTGCGCAAAATTACTGGTTTATTAAATGTATGGATTGAACTAACGAAGCTCTTAGAATTGAAAGAAGTCGTGTACGCGATTCGTAGACTCAAATAATGCATTTAGGACGCGATCAGTTTATTCCGTTTGATCTTTGAGAAACGAAAGGGGCTGAAATATGACTAAAGACCTCATTAACTAATTAACTCCCGTTTAGTGTAAAAAAGTAATTGCGGTCGGCCAATGGATATTTAGATCAGAATTCAACTTCGTTAATTTATTAATACTAGTGGTCGCCCAATTGTCGAAATTCGACCATAATTGTAATGTTTTTTTTATTGATTTAATTTATTTTTTATGCATAATTTTAAAAAAATATTATTATTCTGCACTTCTTCTCTATATAAACTGTAAGTGTGCGAAATTTCATACTCCTCCATCCGCGCAATTTTTCCCGTAAAAAGGGGTACAAAGTTTTTGCTTCACGTATTAATATACTGATTTTTATGTAATTGTTTGGCGTTTGACGTTTTGGAATGTAAATCCTTAGAAAACACCTCCAGTGTTGCCAGATGTTGTCGATTTCTTATTTATTCTCTGTCAATATCGGTTCGGCTGTCAAAAGTGAAACTGTGCTCGGTAGATTTTGTAAAGTTATCGATTTCTCTGCGCTTGAACCCCTGGCCACAGTCCCGATGTGCTATCTTCCTTGTTACATGTAATTCCTTTGACAGTGGCCGAGTCCCTTTTACAACACATAAGGCTTGCTATTATTAAGGTTTTCCTCGATTTTATGATATTTTGAACCTTAAAAAATGCTCCTCGCGTAATAAAGTATATTTTATTTGCTTGGCAAAGAAATAATGTACCTTATATCATTATACCTTTTCGCTTTATCACTTGCAAACATATTTATTTTTTCTTTGAAAAAGCGTGTTCCAAATTAAGTGTCCAAATGACGAATCCGATTTTCAAAAGTCATATTACTGAATTTATTTATTAGAAAGCCTCTTTTGATTTATTTTTATTGTGAAGAATTTCAAAAGTCATATTACTGTATTTATTTACTAGAAAGCCTCTTTTGATTTATTTTTATTGTGAAGAATTTCAAAAGTCATATTACTGTATTTATTTACTAGAAAGCCTCTTGATTTATTTTTATTGTGAAGAATGCTTATTTTTTGAAAAATATAATAAAATACCTACACGTTCATCAATAACTACTTTTAAAGTATCTTAAGCACTCTTCTGTTTTACCATTATTACACTATGTAAACTTTTTAACTCCTTTGTACAATTTTAATGATAACGAAACTACATACCTATGTACATATTAAACCTGTTTGTATCCTTAAAGTTCAGTTTATAATGTTATATACTTCATGCTTACAATTATACTCCTGCATAACATGTGTAACTTTAATAATGTGATTCTGTAAAAGCCTTCAAGGGGCGTATGAATAAATAAAATAAATAAAAAAAAATGAAAACTCTAAAATATTTTCGTTAGTTAACAGAAGAAAAGAATAATAGGATGTTAGAAAGAAAAAAGTTTTCTCCGAATATAAATATATATTAACTACACATAGGAACTACATATAGGATAGATGTTTTTACTTTTTATAAATACTCGCATGTAAACACTTATCTGGAAAGACCGTACACTTTATAAAAACACAATTTTGCAAAAAACAAGTAATTTATTATAAAATAGTGTCAAAGGTCGCTCGCCATTTTACTCTGGCATGACCCGTGATGAATAAAATTTTCGCTTAACCCGTTCGCATTATCTTTAATGGTACTGACACACTTGCTCATTAACAAGCCGACTTATGAGCATGCTCATTAATGAGTATGCTCATGTCAAATAGTCAACTGTACACATTTGCTCATTAATGAGCAGGCTTGGTTTGAGCTTTCTCGTGAATGAGCGTGCTCAAAGCCAACATTTGAACACACATACTCTTTAATGAGCATGCTCATGTCAAATAATAAATGTCATCGTATAGTGTCAGTTCCGTTCGCCCTGAACGAAACAAATTAATCAAATTGCTTGCTTCAACGCAATTATGAATTATTTAAGAATCTTTAGACGAAAGAAACAAAACGGTTGATTTGGGTCCAAGATGTCAACGGTTATACAGTTACAAGGACATAATAGAGTCAGTTCCGTCCGCACAGAAGTCAATAAAGTAATTGTATTGCTTGCAACTCATTTACGGAAGAAACTTTTGGCGAAAGAAAAAAGAAAATAAAAAGTTCGATTTGGGTTCGCAATTGGATCACTAGAAGAACAAACCTTGGAGCAAGTAATCATTTGTTAGTAGAAATGCAAGAAGAAGATATCAACGGATATAAAAATCATTTATGAATGCTTCCGCAGAAATTTGACGAGCTACTCTCTAAAATTGAAAGCGTAATATAAAAACGAGATACTCATACGCGGAATGTTATTCCGCAAATGAGTTGCTATATTCTAAAGATTGATTTTCGTCAAAGACGTCAACAAATTCGAAAATGACTAAATTATAAAAAATAAATACCAATTTCAATAGAATGTGGTTTCATTTTAGAGGTAAAGGAACTTTTTGGGAATTTGGAAGTCTATTGTGGATATTTTGGTGAGCTTGTATTAATAACAATCCAAACGCATTCGTGATTCACATAATAATTCACATAATAAATCACGAAAAGAAGGGTTTTTTAATTCCCCTGCGATCTATTTTGACATTTTTGCAAAGAACGCGCAGGCGCGAACTGAGATCGGAATGACATGAGCATGCTCATAAGCCAGCCTGTTCACACATGCTTAGAGGCTTCCCCTTCCACCCGATAATCCAATGAGCATGCTCATAAATCAAACTGCTCTTGATTCGTGAGCTATCTCATTTGGCTTTAAATGAGCATGCTCATTACTAGCAACGTCACGGACACATGCTACTAGGTAGCATGCTCTTTGGCTTCAAATGTGCAAGTGTGCCCGTAGCATATCTTGTTATTATAAGTAAGACGGTTAGGGTTAATCAAGTTCCACCGCGATCATCATTGTTTCTTTGGCGACAAGCAGTCAAGTTTGTTTACAAGCTTCCTTCTTCCACGCTTCACCTTATTCATAACAGTAGTCCAGCTGGTCCAGCCCCTATAAAAACGTTCAAAGAACAAAATGACCCACCATTTCAATGGAAAGCGATAACAGAATCGTTCATAATTTGGTTATCTCACTGGTGCTGCGCCGTACGCATGCGCATGTGGCCATGCGTAAAATATTGCCAATATGTAAAATACTAAACACAAAATTATGATAATCCATAGATAAACCCGAAATATAAAACAATTATTGATTAAAATCGAAACATCGGTGTTTCAGTACCAGTTGTTTCGTTTATAACCAAATCTAATACTCGTACAACAACATACAAAGGTAATAAATTCACAGAGAAATAGGTACTCGCTCAGTAACCGTATCACGTCTGTCCTTACTATTCTCAGTAGCTACTTGCTACCTTCATGATATATTAAGTTGATACTTCTTACCCATTTCACCAAGTAGTCTAGACTCCCGTACAGACGGATTAATTCAGGGTTGACACGTGAAAGATGTGATATAACAGTTTCTTATGGTTTTAATTATTTTCCTGTTACTTTGACCACTGAAGGCGTAATATAAATGGCATGTTACAATTGGACAGTACGTCAGCATCTATCCGTTAGGCTACCAAACTTAATAAAAAAAATTATAAATCGCATGGAAGTTCGGATTTATTATGCTTAGTTGATTGGTTTGAAAATTAGCTGCTAACAGGAGGCCCTGAGAAAAACAATTCCCCTTAGGGCCTGTGTCTTTGGGGACGCTGACTGGAGGGTATTTTTAGGAAAGGAAGGGAAGGAAAAGGGTATGAAGGTTGGGTAGGAATCTGGAGGTCAATGTGTCTACGAGTAATGGTCGTATAAATGAATCCCTCCCAGTATATGGCATTGTTCTAAGCGATTATTGTTGCAGAGGGTAAAAGGTCTCCCTCAACCAGTCTCAGCCGATCCGACCCGTCGACAGTGGGCAGCCACATCCGCCGTCAAGACCCGGACAAACCTCACTCCATGAACCCAGGCACCCCTGCTAAGTCGCCAAACGCAGCGAGCCATTTGTGGTGGCCTATGGCAGAAGTGTTATCCAATAAATTGCGATTTACCTTGTAACTAATTCTGCTAGTAATTATTTTGTTAACTCTCCTCTGCAAAGACTTCATATTCTCGGAAATAAATATTCCTCTATAGACGTTTATCGTCATCAATCGATGTCAAAATTTAAACTCAGTGTATTAGAACAATTAAAATAAATCTATTAATATCATGCACTATATAGCACCTTAATCGAAATATTATGGTAGCTATGTTTCGATAAACACGTAATAAATATTTTAAAATAGTTTGCTAATTACAAACATAAATATTGACAATCCTATCGTATTTCCCTCTATAATTAAAATAACAATCTCACATTAATTTACTTACCATATATTCTATGTTACCTGCTTTGTGTCAACTATTATATTTGGTGTTATCTGTATTTTGCATATCTTATATCTTATGTTATCTTTATTTTGTTTCTTATATTTATATTATGTTTATATTATATTATGTTATTTCTTATATTTTTCCAAAAACATGTACTGCACTATATGTAAAAGCCCTATGGGCGTTTAAATAAATAAATAAATGGCCGCGCCTAAAATATGAAATGTCGTTGGTAAAGACGACCTCTTTCTCGACAGATCGTTTTCTAGTTTGAAAGCGTCAAATAAAGTAATTTTCCGTTAAAATACGTGCTTGACCGCCTCTCCAAACAAACACTTCCAATTTTGAAAATGGTATCACTTAAATTCAAAGTTAAGTTGAAAGATTCAATGAACCGGAGATAGAGACAGACAGATGGATATCAACCGAAATTAATATATTTTTTGGGACAGATAGATATATAGAAAAGATTACTATTAAATCATGTACGTATAGCATTTACATGAGATATCCCAGAAACGACGTATTAAAAAATATATATATTGATATATTTCGATTCAACCATCAGAGCACTCTGTATATATTTGGCGGTACCTACCTAATTAATAATTAATAGTATTTACTCAATGATTGCGCTACCGTATATGCAGTGCCCGTAACGGATGATCCAAAGCAATTTTCCTAATACGGACTTGCATATTTCGTGGAATATTGGAATGTTATTGTTACAAATACACAGTTGACTTGCAACACTGCAATGAAAAAAATCTCTCCTTTGTTAGGTATGATGATGACCTTCCTCGGATGCGCTGTTAAATAATGTTAAGAGACCGTCAAAAATGAACATTAGCAGATTAATTTTCAGTAAACCAACACTTAAAATGTATATAAAGCGAATTAACTGCTGTTATCACATTTTACCTACCTCAACAGCATTCAAAAATATAAATCGAATAGTCCCCAATCTTAATACTCTCAATTTCTATGGAAATCGATTCAAATTTTAAAACATTTGAATCCTCTGCCAACCATGAAAATGGCGGCCTATGGTCAGCTGTTCAAAGCCGCTATACAATTGGCGCGAACAGCGAACACGCGTTGTGTACTCATTTATTACAAACTTGCATGGGAGTCTTTACGTGAGGTGAATCCAATGGAGGGGTAGCATACTGATAATATAGGAATAAATCTAACAAAGCCATACAATGTCGATACGGAAAAAGTTAGCATTCGAATAAATATTTTGTCTATGGAACATCCCCCGTTTTTATCTCTCTAGTTGTGTACATAATATTTTTTACTTATCATTAAAACTGAAAAACGTGGAGCAAACAATATGGCGTCTTGAGACATGTTTGTTACATATAATAAATATTTCTAAGCTGCATAATTCCCGATGAAAATGATTTTTTGAGTTGAATTTAGCTGCGCTGATCTAGAAATCACAAGACATACTAGAAAACGGTGTGCAAATTTTATTAAGGCAAAGCCGATCACTCGAGAAAGCAATAGTTTCTTCGTATTTTTTTGCTTTTAATTAACTTAAAGCATTTTTATTTGGATACAAATGCTCGTATTAACCTGTGCGTCAATCGAATTGTAGAATATATATACATAGTTCTGGTTTTTAATGGTGCGTTTTTCGAATCATTTTATTGTGAACATAGTCATCACAATTTCAGTTCCAACATTTACGTACAATTAAAAGGTTTCCTATCTCTTTCCACATTCTGAGTGAGAAAAACTTGGAAAAAATAGGATTTCTGAGAAAGCATTTTCTAATGATGTTGAAATAAAAGATATGATTTTTATTGGATTAGGAAGATATTTATTGATTACTTATGTAATAAATATTATGCACGGATTGAGTGACAGGTGTAGTATATGTAGAGGTTTTTAAACAAATGGAAAAAGTGAGATACTGTAGGAACAGGTATCGCGATTAGAGTTGACATGGATACAGTACTCACGCAGCATTTTTTAACTTGATAATAGTCGGCATATGAAAAGAACGCAAAAAAAAGTTCCTGTACCTACCTAACAATGATAAAAAGATTACTCCGTAAATGCAAGGTCGTAGACAATGCATTTAACAAGCTTTTTCGAAAAAAAAATCGTCGGGCTTTTTGAAATTTCGAACACGTGACGTAGCTTGAAGTAAAACCCTGCTACTTGTATTGCAGTTAAGATGACCCTAAATAGATTACCCTAAAATAAAGTCAGAATCTTAACGACGTAAGTAAAGAAGGCGCGTACACAAATATGTGACGCGCGACCCTGGTGTATTAGACGGACCTACTGTCGAATTTGTCCTCGCACACTCTAAAATAATGTGGATATCTTAGCGACGTAAGTGAAGAAGGCGTTTATACAAATATGCGCGCGCGGCCAGGCAGACAGACCTACTGTCGAATTCGCCCTAACAGGCCTGGAAATTCGATCTTTCCGCCGGATTTATTTTAATTAATTCTGATGAACATGTTACTAATATTTCAGATGTTTCTAAATGAATCCCTCCGAAAGTAATTAATTCATCGTCTGGAAAAATAAAATCTGGTACTGTACTCTGGTATCGATCCCCACAAAACCCTCCACACAGCATCCCCAAAGATGACATACTCCTGTGTGGAGCTCAAGTAAAAAAAAAATGTTATTATAGTTAACTCGTCGGAATTAATTACAATGTGAGCCTTGAGCAAACTTCCATTATTAGGGTATTAATGCAAATCTCCCACTGAAACACGGACTTCGAGCTACGTCACGAATTTTTAGCCAATCACCGCTCTACACTCTCTATCAACCTTGTTAAAAGCATTTTCTACGAACCTTGCGTATTTTCAGATTTTTAAAATTCGGTGATAATCCGTTCGATTATATTTTTTTAAGAAATTTAAGTAGGTAGGTTTCTTATTAGTAGTTGCTTGGCAACTACATTTCCGCGTGAAAATAACCGTTTGAATGATTTCAAATTCAGAACGTTTTTCTGTTTTGTTTTTGTCTGGTTGACTGCGAATTGCCATTAATTTAAATACGGTTCCTACAACTGTAAAAAACGCGTTCTACGCTGTAAATTACAACGCTAAAATAATTGTAGGTAGGTAGGCCTACTAGATTACCATAATAAAAAAATAAAAAATTGTTTTAATATTTTGTAAATAAGTAGGTACCTACCTACCTACATCGTTTTGCAACCATAAGAATTCAAGGTGGTCAAAATTAGCCCGGAACAGTGCATTTTGGAAGCGCCGTTTTTAAAGTGCAATCGTGAAACTACGTTGAATTTACATCTACATAATATGAAGTCGAATTTAAGGGTTCCATGCCAACTGAGAATTAAGTCAACTCAACACCTCCTTGAAAAGTCATTAAAAGCTATGAAAAAAATTATAATGAATTAGCCGATAACCCTAACCTAACGTAACCTATTTAACCAATTGTTTTATATATATATTTTTTTTTTTGAACACTCTAAATGACATATCTGAGATGGTTCTGAGTTGGTTTCATTCCGAGTTGTCCGGTCACCGAATTTGAGATATACCTTGTTTTAATCAAACCGAGTTCGAAGTTGGAATTTGACCGGTCAGTGGCTGAGTTGGCATCGCGTTTGGCTTCCACCCAGGCGTGTTGCATTCGGTGACCGGACAACTCAGAATGAAATCAACGCCTTTGAAAAGTGATGAAAAAAATTTATTGAAAAAATGATTAAATAGGTTGGGTTCTGGGTTTTAGCTATTTTAAATTATTTTTTCATAGCTTTTAATGGCTTTTCAAATAGGTATTGATTTTGGTCGATTCTGAGTTGGTATGGAGTCGTTCCATTCCTCGGCTGTCCTCCATCACGACACAAGCAACATTTTCCGCTTACTTAGTCGGAGTTTTGAAAATATTGTCGGGTTTTTCCTAACCCAGAAATGTTGTCTTTCTTTAAAAAAATAAAAACATAATTATTCAGGTAAAAAAGAAAATACTATTTTATTTGCGCTGCACGGGTCACTTATGATTTATGACGTCAGACGCTTTCATTGTTTTGTTTAGATGTCAAAAGGCGCTAAATTTAATTTTCTCCAGGCGCCATTTATTGAAAAATCGATTGTAAAGCACAACGATTTTTTTACATTAGTTCCACGTAGGAGCCCTGAGGAAAATCATTTCTCCCAAGGTTTACGTAATCTTAGGGGATGCTGCTCCAACTGCGATTCAAAGGGATGGGTCAAAAGGTCTCCCTCAGCCAGTATATCTCGATCTGGCCGCCACGCAGAAGGTGGGCAAAAATATCCGCCGCCAAGACCTAGGCAAACCTCACTTCGTGAACCAGGGTACCCCTGCTGTTAACGGCGGCACCCATATCCGCCGCCCAAATGATTTGTGAATACCGATGTGTAAAACGATGCTGTATAGAAAAAAAAAAAACATAAGGCATCAAAAATAGACAGAAGAAATTCGTAGAAAATTTCAAAGGTTTTATTTTGAAGGCTTCATATTTTTTTATTCTCCAGACGCCATTTGACGCAGGGTTTCGCCTGCTAATGACATGAAAACCCAGAACAGGCGTCAATATAACATTTGGGTGCAAGTTTCATCTTCTCGAGAAGAGTGTAAAACACTTTCTGGCGGTGATGTGTTGAATATTCATAAAGCCGTCGAAGCTGCTAGCAGCAATTTTAATCTGGACGTGGGGAGTCACACTTCGATGCCTACAAGCACCTCGCTAAGGTTATTACAGAACCCAACTTATTTAGTGATGTTCTCACTTCATAGAAAGCATAATTAAAGAACTTGCATTTACTTATAAATTAAAGATGCTTACGCACATTTTATATGTAGCAATTTCAGAATGGTCTTGCCACTGTAACCTCTATTTATTATTGTTCTACGTAATGTGTGTATGAAAGGGGACGTGCGCAAGCTAGAAAGAATGCTGGCAGGTGCTTATATATTGAACAGTATTAATAGGGTAGCGTCTGCGCGGTTGAATTTCAGAACCCGGCTTCAAGTGCTTGTCTGCCGCCCCGCCCTACGCGCCGCGCCACATAAACAGCTGTGTATGTGAAGTTTCAAACAAAGCTACCGTTAGAATCTAGATTACATCATTAAAAAAAAAGTTCTATAATATTTTGTTAATAAAAAGGAAGATCGCTTTGCAATCATAAAAAAAGTGAAGTTGATGGCAATCCTAAAAAAGTGAACTTATCCCAATATTAAAAAAAAAAAAATTGTTGATCGCTATCATAAAAAGTGATGTTGATCGCAATCATAAAAAAGTGATGTTGATCACAATCATAAAAAGGTGAAGTTGATCGCAATAATAAAAAAGTGAAGTTGATCGCAATCACAAAAAGATGAAGTTGATCGCAATAATAAAAAAGTGAAGTTGATCCCAATAGTAAAAAAAAAATAAGTTCATCGCTATCATAAAAAAGTGAAGTTGATCGCAATCATAAAAAAGTGAAATTGATCACAATCATAAAAAGGTGAAGTTGATCGCAATAATAAAAAAGTGAAGTTGATCGCAATCATAAAAAAGTGAATTTGATCGTACACTTTTTTTTAGATAAAAATTTAAAGGAAGAATGTTAAGAAGGATATAGTTATATAAACTTCCCAAGAATTCCCAACTTCCCAATTCCCAACTCACTCCAAAAATTCATATCTAACTATATGTAAACCTGAAACAGAAGTTATTTATTTGAAATTGTTTTGTAATTCGGTCTTGGAAATACAGGGTATCACACGCTTATACCTTCCTTAGGTATTCAGTGGCTCGTGCCAATATTCGGCTAAAACCTTTCCACCGGAACGAAGAGTACCCTTGCCAGGTGCTTTACCCGTAGCCCGTGTTCAGTTGCCCGTTCACCCAGTGCCCTAGTAAATATGGTAACGCAAAATTATGTTGGTTCTTTGTTTGGACTTTTTTAGTGATGGCAATCGGTCTGCCACTCAGTCGAACCTTTGCATAAATTGAACAGGTTTGTCAAGTATTTTAGGGGCTTTTAAATTCAACTTTGGACTCTTTGAGATTTGCTAGGCTGTTAAGCCAAGTTTCTTGGAAGCCAGATTTACTCGTTTTTTAGTGACAATATAAAACATTATACATATAATGGTGAATTTAAGTATGGTAACGTTATTTCTTAGTCCTCATCACTAAGGAGTCCTGTGCTGAGGCGGACTAGTTATTGTATGTGCTTAGATGTGACTGATCCCCATCCTATAATTCCATATACAAAGAGGAGACCGATTATTCCATCTCATTCTCTCTAGAAAGCTAAATCCTATTGATGTGCGTGTTTCTCTCTTTTTATTGTCGCTTTTTCGTTTCATCGAGTTTAAAATCACAACGGTATTAAAGAAGATTTCACTTCAAAATAATGTGCTTAAATATCACTTGATACTTACTCGCCCTTGTCTATCGCGTGCGTAACACGTCTCTGGAGTCAGGGCGAGCCAATTGATCTCCGCCTTTTTCGAGATCAGAGATCAGACACGCTTGGGTGTGGAAGACTTTGGTTTGACGAGGGGCTCTAGCATGGTGAAATCGATAACTTAACAATATCGGATCGTTAGGAGTAACTTCCGATGATTTTATATCGATATCCTTAGCACAGTTTCACTGTTTATAGCCGAACCGATATTGGTGGGGAATAAATTAGAACTCGATATACGCTGGCAACACTGGCGGATCTGTCCATAAATTCACATTCAGAAACGTCAAACGTCAGTCAAATACGTAAAAATATGAATAATATGGCAATGTTGAATTGAAATAAAACCTACATATGCATTGTCAGTCCGCATTTACTTTTTGACACTATACGGGAGTTAATAAGTTAATCATTTCTTTAGTCATATTTCAGCCACTTTAGTTTATCAAATTTGAATGGAATAATTTGGTCGAGTCTTAGTTGAATTATAAAGTCTATGGAGCGCATATATGTCTTCTTTCAATACAAAAATCTCCGTTAGTTCAATACGTTCATTAAATAAGCCAGTAATGTTGATTAACGAACGACATAATTAAAATAAATGCACATATTGACAGCTAACCGAAACTTATCTGATACTATGGAATCCGGGCTAGAATTTGTCAATCGTCGGTTGGAATTTCTCTTACCAATTGTTGACCGTGATCGTAAATATTGCCAACTGACAGTAGATGACGGATTTGGGCAATATCGTATTGATACAGGGTTATCGATCGACCATGCTAGGTACCCAGGTAGGCCTTATCCAAATCACTAACCTTTCCGAGGTGTTGATGATTTGTTTGTCTCAAAACTTAGCGCTTAAAACAATGGCGGGGTTATAAACATTGCAGAAATATACACATTTGCATAATATTTACACGCTTATGAATTTATACCGTATCCGTTCCCTAGAAAAAACATTACAACATTACTGCATTTCGTTGTCGCTTCCAGTATTTGATCAGTTTCCATTTCAATGCGTTTCTATACCAGCATCTTTTTTAACAAGTCTCATAAACAAAAAGTCCGAGCAGGATGTTCACTCAATTGAGATTAAGTACCTACCCTTAACGTGCAGGAGACAAATAAGGGACCCACCCCTATGCAATATACAATTACTACACAATATAATGTTTGAGGGATGTGGGCAGGAATCAGGGAATATCACCCCGTCCTGTTTTATTTCGCTTTACAATGCACCCCACATTATTTTTGCCCTACAGAGACGAAATCAATAATGCATCAAGCTATTTTGTATGTGATGCCATTCCGGTTATGTGAATTATTTAGTTCATGTGGAATAATCATGGTAGAATATTTTATGAGAACTGCTCCCAACCGTCTGCAGCCAGTGAGGCTATGAAATCCTCAATTGGGGTATGTTGTGACGCTGAAGAGTTGAAAGGAAGGAGATGGGGGAAGAGGAAAATGGAGAAGTATATGGCTAGTCAATTCTGGTCAAAGCCATTTCAAGCAAATTTTCAATTCTAGGTAGTTGTCTTTCACCTGGAAAATACTGAAAGTATGTTTCATTCTGGAACGTGCCGCAAATATATAATTTATTATTGAAGAAGAAGATAACACTTATAATCTAAATGAAAATATGAAAGAAAACAAGACACAGAAAAACAGAAAAAAAACTAGAAAAAACGAGAGGTCTGAGTTCGAGTCCCAGTTGCGACCATTGTTTTTTTTCTGTTTTTCTGTGTCTTGTTTTCTTTCATATTTTCATTTAGATTATAAGTGTTATCTTCTTCTTCAATGATATATTACGTTGATGGGAATAACCTTCAAAAGTTATAAAAAGAGAGTTTTTCTCATAAAAAATTGAATATAATTTATTATTTTTAAATTTTCTTTGATTGCCAATTGCAGTGTCATAGTCCTACTGGCTCCCGACATCTGAGTGCAGTTGGGACTCTTGTGCGATAATTATATTTAAATAAACGCTTTGATGATATTGAGTAGATGAACGAAATCAAAAGAATATAATAAGTCGGGGACGCCCAAGGAAGACGTGACACGGTCAATTGATTCAAATTCTTAAAAGCAGGTTTGAATAACAGTTTGTAGCCTATAGATATGAAGGTACGTGAATTTGAATAAAGCGAAAGAGTGTGTACGAAGATAGAGTTGTGTGACACAGGAGGCTATGAGGAAAACATTCTATGACTGTGTCATCTTTGGAAATGCTGTGTGAAGGGTATTTTTGAGGAGAGGAAGGAGTGAATACGAGTCTTAAAGTGATTCAGAGGAAACACAGAGGCCGGCAAATCATTCCACAGCCGAGCTGTAGCCGGCCTCTGTGTTTTCTCCTTCCTACAGACCAATGTTCATTCCTTCTACACCTCAAAAATACCCTCCACACAGCATCCCAGATGGCATAGGCCCTGAGGGAAATTATTTTTCTCAAGGCCTCCTGTGTGGAGTTAATATAAAAATAAAAAAAACTTAAAAATTCAATCTTCGGATAATAGTCGATACTTACCAAGAGAACTGTTTGTTTCTTGCTTAGTTGCTTTTCTCTAGTTGCCTTCGTCTAATTTGTGTCGGATATTTCAACAAACATGTGACACATCAAAGAAACAGATGTTGTCAAATATTCCATGAAATGTAAACAGAAACAAGGTTATTCATTTAATTCCATTCGTTGTAATATTGTATCCAGTAAGCATTATTCTGAATTTTAATTAAAATGCTTCCTGCGTCGAATACACTTCGGGCATTTTTAGTTTGTTCACTGGGTAACGAAATCGTCAAACGCAGGTGTTTTGGGAGAGGATTTCTCTTGTATTTTTTTGACGGCAACACAGGAAATTATTTTTTACGTAAGATTAATTTTATGTCACCCCAAACCAAAAGCAATGACAGATATGAAATTATAAATACAGTAGGTACCACACACGGAATCTTTGAAACATTGAGAATTTAAGATAATATCTACTCAATATCTCGATGGTTTTAATTCTAATTCTAAAGTTTAAAAAATCATTGATTTACAGTTTGTCAAATAAGAGTAGAAAACATAAGAGGGCGCCACTGTTGTTCAAATAGTAATACTAAAAATATAACTCATGGTGAAAATGCAAAGCTGTGTCGCCTACATTTTTGGAAAAAATTATAAAGGCATTTAAGTGAAAAAAATTTTTTTTTCATTGCAATATAGATACACAATGATCTCAAAATTAGAATTGCATATAGGTTTATTATACCTTTGTAATTTTGTGTTATCATAAGGGGCCATCCATAAATTACGTCACACGAATTTCATGATTTTTTGACCCCCCCCGTCACATATTTTGCAATTTTACATTTTTTCGTTTACATTTAAGTTTTGCGTTTTTATAATTTAGATTTTTGCATGTGACGTCACAGAGCTAATGACCCCCCCCCCCCCCCCATACCTCTTGTCACATAATGTCTCACTTTTCTACACCCCTCCCTCCCCCCTTAAGGTGTGACGTAATTTATGGATAGCCCCTAATGAAGAATAACGATATTGTAATAAAATATGAAGCACAGTTTAGAAATTACTCACATTTATTTTAATACTAGCTTAAGTGGGTGAGGTTTGTCTAGGTTTTGGAGGCGGATGACCAGGACACACTGAATCCCAGATTCCTACCCACCCTTTAAACCCTTTTCCTTCTCAGAACTTTCCTCTCCTTCCTTTCCTTAAAAAAACCCCTCTACACAGCATCCATCCCCAAAGATGACATAGGCCCTGAGGGAAATTATTTTCCTCAGGACCTCCTGTGTGAAGCTCATGTAAAAAAAAAAAAAAAGTACCTGGCGTTGCCCGGGCTTTAGATCATGTTTCTAATTTTAGATCTGAATATATGTAACTCATTCAGATCTAAAGTAGTGTAACTAAACTCACCGTTAGTGATTCTTCCTTTCTACCTGCCAAAACCTCTCTGCATACCCTTTTTGGTTATATTTTGTGAAAGTAGGTATACCGTATCTTCTCTAGACCGACATCATACTGTATATAAGTATTTAATTTAATTTCAATCTTAAAAGGAAGATAAACATTCTCGGGTTACGAATAACATTGCAAAATTTGAAATTCTCCTACTACCACCACATTAAGCGAAAAATGTTGCTTGTATCGTGATGGAGGGCTTAGCCAGCCGAGGAATCGAGCACGCGACGCCTGGGTGGGATCCAAACGCCAACTCAGCCACCAACCGGTCATATCTTTTAAACATTCGTACGTAGGTGAAACAACTGTCGGGGAATTTGATAATGAATATTATGTATATAAAAAAATATGCCTTGGATAAATTGAAACTTTTGCTATAGTTTCGTTCGAGTAGAATTAAAATGAAATTGTTGTTATCAAAAAATATAAACGTAAAACTATAGCATAATTTATTTTTTAATTTGCATATTATAAACGCCTATAAGAAATAACTTTAAAATATACTGTTTTATGACTGACTGATTTGTGATAGTTTCCCTTGATTAACCTTTGTTTTAGCTTAAAATTATTAACAATATAAATAAAAAATACTTTTGTGCTTAAATCGACAATTTTTATGACTATTTACCTGTATTCGAGGGAAATAAGGCACACTAAGAATAAACATATTTTTCGCTTTATAGTACCTACCTACGTTCTTCTTCAGGCTCTGATAAAAGAATTGAAACGATCACTGAAATGTCTTTAGTCTATTTGGAGATCTGATCTAAATATCCAGGTTCTTTCCAACCCTGCTCCTCTCATCTCCTTCCTCTCCCCGTTTCCGCTGGATTGCCGGTCGTGCAATAAAATAATTTTGGAATGCGATTTTAACCCTTATGTATAAAGAAAACGTATAAAGAAGAAGGTCAGAATCGCTTGGAGTATTCTTGTTCTTAAGGTATAAAATACCGTAAACACACCTAGGGAAGCGGAATAATTTCTATGGAATTCTTTATGGTCTCCGGCCAGATGTTTCGCGGCACTTGAGCTGTCAAATTTGGTGGCGTCGCATTCTCGTGAAAAAGATCGTAAAACATATAAATTCATCAAATAAACGCAAGTAATGTTGTTTTTAGGCATAGTTTAGTGTTCAAGAAATGTGTTTCGGTAAATATTATATACGAAAACATAAAATAAACCCACAAAATAGTACGTCAAAGTCAAAATATCGCGATTTTACATTATTTCTTCCTTAGCATTTGACGAGTTGCCCCACAAAAAGCCTAAAACGGGTAGGTGTTTTTGGAGTGAAAACTTCTTAATCACCGTTGTGATTTGAAACTCGATCAAACGAAAAATAGCTACACTAAAAAGAGACAAATACATACATCTATACGATTTGGCCTGCGTGAGAAAGAGATAGTATAATCGGTCTCCTCTTTATGTGGTGCTTTGCCCCACTCTTGTTTACTTTAATTTTCTGAAGGTTTCACTTCTACCGCGTGTGAATTGCACACTCAGATTTTTTTAATACTACACCTCAAGAGTTCCGATTTCCCATGTATGGGGTATGTTGTGAGGCTGAAGGTAGTGGAGAGGGGAAGGAGAAAGGAAGGCGACGGGGAAGTACCTGGCTATTACCTGGAAATTAACGTTTCATTTCTGAATAGCGGTCTTAATAGGGCGATACTGAGTGTGTTCCACTCTGGAACCTGTTGAAAATAAAGCTTACAATATCAAATAAAATTAAACAGTGCTTGCCGGAATTTGAACCTGCGTCCTCCAGATCGCTAGTCGAGTGCCCAATTGGTCCAGGCAGTCGGAATTCTTGTTCCTTAGAGCTGGTTCACACTCAGCTATCAAATATAAAAGATCATAGCATGCCAAATAACGCTCTCCATACAATCCCTTCAGACCGTTCACACCTAAGCGTTTTTAAGCGCAGATCAATCATAGACAATACACATCTCAGACGTAACCGCTCCAGACGCGATATCCCAGAAGATAACTCTCCCCTTCTCCGACTAAAACAGGAGAGGGGGTCATTGTAATTACGGAGCTGCCTAGACCCGTGGATGACAGATGTCAAGTTGACAGATTTCAGTACAAAAAATATGCGTTCCGTTGCCGCTCCCTAATTCGACTGACCCTCTCTCCTACCACAGGAAGAAATATTTGATAGCCTCGTGTGAAAGGACAAAAGATAAGCGCTCGCGAATCGACAGATATCTGCTCGCAGATATATAGCTCAGTGTGAACTAAGCATTAATCACAAAAAAAAACATGCATAATTTATTTTTATTTTTATATAAGCCGCGGCGGCACCAACGAACGCCTCAATATCTACGTTATATAAATGTAATACGCAAAATTAACAGTAGCATAACGTAACGAATGAACAAAACATAACGTAAATCGTTAACGCCAGTAAAAGCTATACTTCGTGGGTTCAAATGAAAAAATATATATATAATTACCTTTCTTTTATCAAAAGCGCCAATTTTAATTGCAGACGGCTCCAGGCCCCATTTGGCTCCTCTTTGTGAAAAAATGTCGAAGTTCTGTGCGTTTATCAAATCATTTTTAAAAATACGAGTAGCATTACGATGATAGAAACTGAATTAAAGCATTATATTTATATCAAAGAAAAGCGAATAATCAATATTTTATACCGAAGTGTAAATATTATCCACGCGTTGATCATTCTGAAAACAAAATTTGTTATGAAAACAATCATGATTCTTGTTTTCAAATACAAGACTGTCAATGACGTCTTGTTCAAAGAGAATGGATCAATGGGGTATTTCCACAAACCAGGTATACCGCTTAAAACAAGTGGAAGATTTAAAGATTATTTTTCTGAACATGATTATCGCATTAAAAATGTTTAATTTTGATATTTTCATTCATAATTATTGATTTCAAAATACGCGTAAACGGAACGAAACGTAAACGGCCCATAACTGCTTGTACGATTCATGACGTCGCAAGAGTCGCCGTTCCGAGGTTTATCACCGTGTTACTATCAAAAATCTAAACATCCTAGACTTGTTCGGGGTTATGGACGGTTTTATTTCATATTTAAGATGATTGTTTATGATTGTGTTATGTTTCTACAGTTTTATATAATATTGTTCAGTTGTTATGACTGATAGTAGTATTTTTAACGGCGTAATCCGACAACTTGCCTAAAATAGACGCTACAATGAATAACAATAATTTTCTAAGCCCTAAATTTCGGGATTTTAAGACGATATGGTAATGAAAACATTTTTTTTACACACACTCTCATATTATATACGTTATATACTGGTTTCAATATTTTGACAAAATAGAATTAATTCCGGCCCTTTTCTTGTCTTGATTTAAAATAAATAAAAAATATATTTTTTAAACGTTTATTATAAAATTTATATATACAATTTATATATACATACATATACATACATATACATATTAACGCCGGGATTGCTAGTCGAGAGCCTTACCCCTCGACCACGGAGGCAGTCATTATTTTGTAGATATCCATCTTACGACTGTATACAAAGGTGTTTCCACGTTTAAATTATGAATTTAAATAGTCAATAACGAAAGGTTTTTTTTGTAGTTTAAAATTTAAATCTGAAAAAAAGGCTCGGGGGCTCCATCGAAGCCTCCTTCTTCTTCTTCTTACTGTACTATAGGGCCAATATATACTGCAGATAGTACACAACTGCTGACCCTGTACAAATCGCAAGTCCACCTGTTGAATTTGGCAGCCACCTTTGGTCTAGAGTCCCAAAATATTTGAAAATTCAGAAAGCATAAACGGGCGGTCCGTTCGATAGATTTCCCTCTCTAACAAACGGATTGCAATGTTTAGCGCGCAGGTTTCAGATGGGAATGGTGTCCTTGTTCTACCGGTATTTCAATAGAAGATGCTCCGAGGACCTAGCGTCATCGAACCCTTCGGCGGTGGTGTCAAACACATTAAACGCACTCCCAACAATTGTACACAGTCGACATTTTTTGTCGCCTTAGAAATGGTCGTTTAAACATCTTATTTTGGGTTTTTCTTGTAGTATTTGTAAACATGTCTATCAAACTATACATGTTTTGCAAGTGGGAAAATATAGGATAAATATAAAGATATAATTCGAGCAAACTGGAAGTCAATAAATAACACCAAGTACAACTTACGGATTCACTACAGGCGGCGATCGCATGATGAGAGGCGCCTGTGACGTCACAGAATGACTGGTGGCAAAACCATCGTTTTGGTGGCATTTTAAAAAGGCAAATTTTAAAACGTTATAGAAAGTTAAGTCGTCGTCATAAAAATAAAATAAAAATTCCGTTATCATCGTAATTTTTTGCTTAATTTTTTTCAATAATAAAAAAAAATTGTGGAAATACCCCATTGAAATGTAATTTAATTTTATTCATAATAATCGTTATAATTCCAATAATTACAGAAATGTTACCCTTTGATGTATAAAGTCAACCAAACTGTTTGCACATTCATGATCAGGGCTGGGCAGTATTTGAATTACTTGTAATTGAAATACGTATTTGAAATACAAATACCTATTTTGTATTTGTATTTCAATTACTTCCCAAAAATGTATTTTGAAATTGTTATTTCAATTACCTGATGCTGGGGTATTTTGTAATTTGTATTTCAAATACTTATGGCTTCAAAATACATTTTCACATACAGTAAGCAATCTTAATAATGATGATGAAAATAAACTGACATAGATAATACATAGACTAAAAACGCTAGAATCCAGAGCAATATATGTTAATATTTAGAGTTGGCCACACTGTACGTCAAAGCAAGAATCTTGTCTGTTGTCGTTTTTATCGTTTCGCTGTATTTATTCATGAAGACGTGAGTTAATTGATAATTGATAATTTTTTTATTTTTTTTATTTTTTTTATTTTTATTTAATATAGATATATAAGTTTACAGTGGGTTAATACAAATTACATATTGGTTCAGAAATTCTTTAAAATTGCAGTCTCACCAAAGAAGAAGCTAGTTCTTGTGCTTGATGAGCGAGTTACACTAATTATGACAGAAATAGAATAACATTATGCAATAGGTAAGTATATAAGGGAACAATTGAAACTTCTGGATCATCTATATGTGAAGATGTACATACAATGGGATATAGTTACATACAAAAATATTGTGCACTTTAGAGAAATTAGAAAAATCTAAATTAAATAGAAATAATAATGGATGATCAAATTCCGTCAAATCCACAAAACTTTACAAGTGGAGCGGAGATTAGATGTGCCTTCTGAGCAAAATGGTTGGTCAATTTTTAACGTCTATGTTTCACTCTGTTCAGCTTTGCTTCTATGGAAACGCACCCTTAGATAAGGGCACTTACGACAATTTATTGCAACCAAATGTTCAACCAAAACCAAACGTATTTTGTATTTTGTAATTTGTATATTGAATATACGCGAAAAAATATTTTGTAATTTGTATTTATTTACCTCAAAACATATATTTTGCCCAGACCTGTTCGTAATACAGATGATAAATTTAATTATTGAGTTGCATTTTTTTAAGTTCTTAAAAATTGCTCAACTCTGCTTTGTAGTGTGTGCATTTGCATTATTATCCTCAACTCATCAATTTCGTAAATGACGGAAGCGATACTTGTAAACGATAAATAATTTAATTACTAACTACCTGCAATAAACATAAAATTGCATACCTGCAAAATGTGCACGTTTTTTTTACAATAATGAAGGCTCCTTTATATTGCAGTCGGTGTATTTTATTATCCATCAATAAATTGATTGAAACTTCGAGACAAAAATAATAAAAAAAATAAACAAACATTTGACTAGCGTATGAATACGAATTTAAACTCTGCGAGTTTCTGAAATTTTTACAACTCTATGAAACGATTCAGGCAGGGCTGTACAACCAATTTCGCCGACCGCATTTTGTTTTGCCGCAGCATTGTGATTTTTTTACTTGTAATATCATGTAGAATTATCGGCTCCATGTCAACTGAGAATAAAACTAACTCAACACCTCTTTGAAAAGTCATGAAAAGCTATGAAAAAATTAATTTTAACATAGCCAATAACTCTTACCTAACGTAACCTATTTAACCAATTTCTTTATATATTTTTTCATCACTCTTAACGACTTTTCTGAGTTGGTTCTGAGCTGATTTCATTCGGAGTTGTCCGGTCACCGAATTATCACCCCTCCCCGCCGTCAAAGCACACTCAGTGCACACTTTGTGTACTGTGAATTATTGTTTTTTTTTGCATTCCTCGGCCTACCTAAAGTTGTACACCCCTGCTTGCATAATGTGATGCGTTGCATTCTAAAGAAGAAAGCAGGAACGCATGTTTGGCAACGCTTGACTTCCCAGTATGAATAATAAAAATAATAATTGTAAATATTCGTAACGATGTTCAAAGGTGTTCCCAACCAATGGTTTTACTCGTTCCATTCATCGGATTGCAATTACACGAATGTTTCGTGCTGTAACTTTGTTATTGCAAATAATATCGTGTCAGAAATTTTTATAAAAGTGTTTTTGTGTGTGTTTAGTCTTTTTATTGAAATACCTACCGACATAGCTACCTACTACCTATGTGTGACAATAAATTATTAATGTGGATAATTATTTATCGTTAGTGAAAGTTATTTGTATATTAATTTAAGAAATCTTAAGTGTTTTAGTAATTTAATACGGGCTCTGTTACGTAAGTGTTAGTTTTTTTTAAATTTTATTTCTAAATAGAATTTGCATTACTTGTGATGGTTCCGCGCGTTTTTGTCCCGCGACAAAATATCACATTTTTCATCGTGGATCACAATATTAACTTCATGATCAGGTATTTTCTGTAAGGAAAATAAGTGGTTTTTTATTGCATTAAGTGTGAGTAAGCTATTATCAAACCATGATTTTAAGATATTAATAATATCTTCATTTGCCAATTTGTTAACTAGTTTATTAAGTATTTCAAATTTTCTATTTTAGTTTTTTTTAAAGTTATGTATAAAAATATGTTTTTCATGTGTCAGTGTATATGCAAATGTGATCACTGCAGACACATTAGTCTAGGGATATTTATAATTGTATTTTAATTTGTTTTACATAAACCAAAATAATGTTGTATAAATATCCTGTTTGTGTCTCAAATAAATAAATAAATAACCTAACCATACCTAAATACCATAACAAAAACGGGACAAAAATAATTCAGATATCCTATAAAGACAATACTTCCTCTTGTTTTGAAGGTCACATGTGCAAAATTTCATCAACCTCGCCATAAACGGCCGGCGTAGTCCAGCGGTAAGGCTTTTGACTAGCATTCCGAAGGTCGCGGGATCGAATCCCGGCGTGGCAAATAAATTTTATTTGATTAATTTGTGTTATTTCACAATTAATTCATTTAATATAGTATATTTGCGGCACGTTCCAGAGTGGAAGATACTCTCAGTATCGCCCTGGTGTAAGACCACCATTCAGAATTGAAAAGTTGCTTGAAATGGCTTTGGCCGTGTTTGGTGACCAGATCTGAATAACCAGGTACTTCCCACCTTCCTCTTCCCATCTCCTTCCCCTCCCCACTACCTTCAGCCTCACAACATACCCAAATTGGGGATGCCATAGTCTAACTGGCTCCAGCCGGGAGCAGTTGGGACTCTTGTGCGGTATTCATATAAAACAAAAAAAATAAAACTGAAGATTTGCAAACAAATCAAATACACACCGCCCGCTTGCCAACCCACCACGCTCGTCCACCACATACAGACATTCTTCTTTATATATTTTTTATTTCAACCAACTTACACAAAACCTTGACAAATTATATACCTAAATCTTCCTCATGAATCACTCACTCTATCTAATGGTGAAAACCGCATGAAAATCCGTTGAGTAGTTTTTGAGTCTATCGCGAACAGACAGACGCGGCTAAGGACTTTGTTTTATAACATGTAGAGACATGACGTTCAAATGGGTATCGGCACTTTTATATAAAAACCTTGGACTACTCTAATTTTATGTTGTGAATGCAATTTCTCCGTTTTCAAGTTTTTTTTTTATGTGAATACCGCACAAGAGTCCTAACTGCTGAATGTTGTGGGGCTGAAGGTAGTGGGAAGGGGAAGGAGATGGGAAAGAGGAACCTGGCTATTCAGACCTGGTCACCAAACATGGGTATAGCCATTTCAAGCAATTTTTCTATTCTGAATGGTGGTCTTGCACCATTGCGAAGGAGGGAATGGGAAAATGGGAACGCAGAAAAAAAAATTTGGAACTTTACGTACATTTTAAAACAATTTTATTGCAATTCTGTACAAAAACTGTGCTGAAAGGTTAGTTACCTTTGCCTGAACGCGAACAGGTACGATAATACGATGTTTACCTAAAAAATTCCAAGCCTGACTCCAGAAATCTCAGTGCAGATGTGATACAATCCTTATCAGTTAAAATTCCCAAAATAGGTCTATCTCCACGAAAGAATTTGGCGGTAAATAAAGTAAACGAAACGCACAGTGGTGACACGGTAGCACATATAAATGTAATATTTTTATGGGAAATCTGTACATATATATGAATATTACTAGACCTGCCCTAAGGGATAAAAGCGTATTATTTCCCCCTCCCCACACCGGTTTAAAAAATGTGACGTATTCATTCTTGTTTGAACCAACGTCGAGCTCTCATCGGAACATTTTACGAAATAACGCATCAAAAATGGTGGTTTGTTCGATGAAAACGTGTAAAAATGGAAGTGAAAAAGAGAAGAAACCCATTTATCGTATTACATTCCATAGGTTAGAATTATTTTTCTTTATTTTAAGCTTTTTCAGATCATATAATATGTCAGTTTTAGTAACCATCTATCACCATAACGAATGTAGGCGTTTCTCAAGTGTGCTCGTCACTGTTTACTGGGGTAATTAAATTATGAAACATTTGTAAAAGTGTCTTAACTAATTACGGCAACAAAATATTCGACTCTGAAAACAGGTGAACTTTACTTTGCCGTATTTGGACAATTTTTTCATAACGTGGCGAGCAATTCGCGCTCCCACATAAAAAGGTCTATTCATTCAAAAGCAGATTTTACTTTTAAGAACCAAATGGTGATATTATAATGCGAGACGCCTATATACTGTCATACTGATTTATTGACGAATCACATACATCGCAGTCATCTTCCCCCTTCACGTTCCGCTATAGTTGGTTTGTACCCCTCTCCTGTTTATTTTCGTCTCGTAATTTTCATATGTCTAATGTCTATGGTACGTATACTGCACTATATCTCATTTCTTCAAATTCGTCAGCGGTTGTAACTCTTTTGCGGTGTTTGTTACGCCTCTGGTGTGGGTTATATAAATTATGTTATGAGACTTATAAGTTTAGCTATAAAACGCTCTGCAGATGATTTTTCACAAAAAAGGCGCTATACAAATTATACAAATTATCCAACTATTATTATTTAGTTTTTACTTGTATTTTAGGAATGCGGATTGTCCGGACTTGACATCTCTGGACTTAATCTGTTGCCATTGGCGTAAACAAAATGGAAAATATTTGTACAAACTAAGTCGTCACATACTAACATCATCTTCCGAGGGAAGTGTGGTTACTTATCTTGTAGGTAAAATCGTGGCTTCGTATCATGTTTACCTGGTGGTTTAATAAGTAAAATTTCTAATTAAACTGTCATGATCCGCTAGATAATAAAGCACGCTCTAGGCAAATAGGTACCTATCTACAAGCTTTCTCACAACATCTAACCTTATCTTGAGGCTGACGCACCACGTCGTGTAAAATTCGGGATCAGGGCGCAAACAATGATATCTACTTTAAAAAAAAAAAAAAAACTAACGTTCTCGCGAATAATCTAATCTATCGCGGAAAATCTCCTACTACCACCACTAAGCAGAAAATGTTGCTTATGTCGTGGTGAGGACTTGGGCAGCGAGGAAGCGAACACGCAACGCTCGGGTGGGACCCAAACGCGATGCCTACTCAGCCACGGACCGGTCATTATTTATTCTTTATAGAATGTGGATGGCGATAAGATTTGAATTCCCAGTTAAAACAGGCCGCCAGTTTTGATTTACTCACGAAAAACAACGCCAAAAATCTTGTTTTTATTTTATTTTGCAAAGCTCAGACACAAACATTTAAACGTTTTATGATCATTTTCTAAAGAATTTAATTTTCCGTATCATGTCACAGTGTTATATTTCATTCACGGTCACAGTGGTATATTTCATTCACGGTCATAGTGGTACATTTCATTCATGGTCACAGTGAGATATTACATTTATGGTCACAGTGGTACGTTTCATTCGTGTTCACAGTGATATATTTCATTCGTGTTCACAGTGATATATTTCATTCATGGTCACAGTGGTATATTTTATTCATGGTCACAGTGGTACATTTTATTGATGGTCACAGTGATATATTTCATTCACGGTCACAGTGATATATTTCAAGGAGTACTTCTCTTACTCGTTTTGCCTCGGGGCAGCTCTTCCACTGGGGCAACCAATTGGTCACCTGGCATTCGTGTCATATCTCAACATGTCCAGCCTATCCGCAATCTTTGATACACCTTATGCAACGTTTGGTGACTTAGCAGGGCCCACAGATACTTTAATACCACACAACTGCTAACCCTGTACAAATCGCAAGTGTTATGCAACTATGTAATTAAACCAAGACCGAAAAGGAGTACGTTAGTAGGAGATTTTGAAATTGAAAGCAGTTTTTAAAGGCCTGATACTTTTTTTTCTGGGCTTACAAAAATACTAATAAACATTAAACAAAGACAAATATGTATTCTACTCACAGTAAGTATTCGATACGCTTAGAAGTGAAAAATTTGTCTAAACTCAGGCGTCTTGAAATTTACGCAGCTTTTTTCTGTCTGAAACATCTTAGTCAGGTATTTTCGGCTCTGCAGGGAAAACAGACGTTGGAACTGGGTGATACCGTATAGTAACTACCCCTGTTCAAAGTTTATAAGTTCGTTGGTTAGTTCCCCTTTTGGCCGTCTACACTTGGCTTTAGCCGTGTTTAGTGACTAGATCTGAAAAGCCAGGTACTTCATAACATAAGCTAATTGGGGATGCCATAGTCTCACTGGCTCCAGGCGGTTGAGAGCGGGACTTTAACGCAGTATTCACATTAAAAAAACAAAAAATTATGCTATTAACATTAAAACCTAAATAATTTTCGTTGCGTTTAAACTCCGCTTGCTGTTGCTTCGTTAAGCAGCATTACGTACCTGTGGAGGTACGAATTTCTTACGAAAGGTATGAATTTCTTCGAACCTTTTTATCTATATTTACCTTGTATTTTTTCTATAGGTTATCATAACCGTTTCTTAGAACCATAATGTCGCTGTTGAGTTGAAATTTAATTTAAAAAACATGTTTATTTATTTAGTAAGGCATAATTTTTTATGGGTGTGTTTTTTAAAAGGATTGCTTATTTTGCCAAGTGGATCCCACAGTGTCCAACCTATAAATACGAATATTTTAACTCCTGGTTTAGTTCCCACGATATTGCTAACACAAATATACCTAATCCTTGTTGGAATTCCGTGCATTTACCTCAAATATGTAGCAGGTCTGTATGGAATACAATACGTTCCCATGCATATCTGGGAATGCAGGCACAAAAAAGGCAGAAGCCGTGACAACTAAAGTAAGATGCAAGCCTATGGGCGTTTTACAAAATGATTTTTTCATATAAATCCCCACATGAAAAATATATCATGACCATAGAAAAATCTTGTGACAGGACAACTCACCGAAGTGACATTAATTTAATCTATTAAAAAAACCACGTTATCAAGGATCTAGATTACGTTATGTAAGGTTATGTGCTTTTTTTAACCAAACAACAACTTGTAAGTTTTTAAGGTCGTTTCATAAAAATTCTCCAGTCTTAAGGGAGTATTCTAGTCTAGAAGCATGAATTGTTGGTATCTTTTCAGGTGCAATAAAAAAAACAATAATATTTTTACAAGCCATTATTTCACCAAATTTTGAATAAACATTAAATAATACATGAACAAAAACCAAACGAAAAAATTCAAAATTCAAAAAGTTACAGGATGTTGAAGTGGGGGGTTTCAAAAAAATGGCGCGCCCAGGTTGACATGATTGCAACCCTCCTAGAAATAAAATAAAAAATAACAAATTTATAAATGGCGGCTGCCTGAAATAAAATAAAAATTTTAACCAGTTAGACTTACCAAATTTTTTAAAAATAAAAAAAAAAATTAATTTTGTTAGAGTTTTAGTTAGCGCGATAGAGTAATGTATAGAGAAGGCTCACACCAAATTTAAATTGGTTTAGTAGAACTTGAGTTATCGTGTCAACCGTCTCGAAAAAAGTAGTTTGAGAAACACGCATTTAAAGTTTGGCTCTATATAGATTTTAGTTAGATTCCGTCTAAACCGTCTAAACCGGTCAAACTAAAATGGCTCTAACTTTTAAAATGATTCTAATTTTGTAAAATCCTTTTGAGGAGATATTTTTGAATATTTAAACCATCGAAATATGAAGAATTTTTTTTTGGACTAGAATACCCCCTTGGAGTCCTACATGTATTTTAAAATAAATATCAACTCTACTTCTGCCAGTAATCTTCTAATAAATGTAATATAGATATGAAGAAAAATGTAAAATCAATGGTAATGGAGGGAAAATAAAAATAAACGTCGCTACTATCCCAGCATCTTTGGGCCTTTGCAGGGTAAGATGGGACTAAATTAATCAGCCTAAACTTTTAGATGGATATACTCTGACGTAATTAAACTATCGCAGGTTTTTCTGTGTATGAAAATATCTTTTGAAGTGAAAACTTCTTTAGCACTTCTTTAGTGATTTGAAACTCGATGAAACGAAAACGAGCGACACTAAAAAGAGACTAGAAAAGATTTAGCCTGCTGGAGAATGAGAAAGCAATAAAATATTTATTTAATTCACAGGTACTCGGTTCCAATATAATACGATAAATCCACAGTCCCTATCGAGTCTCCTTTGGTGTAATGGTATAAAGCGCCTGACGAACCTCAGCGGCCCGACATTTAGAGGACCAGGGATCAAATCCTATGAAATCCAAAAAAAAAAAAATTTTTTTTTAAATCATTATACAATCTTCAAACCATTCCAAAATGAACAGTCAGAAGAAAATAAAATAAAGCGACATCTAGCGACTCCGAAGAAGAAAACACAAATATTGATAAGATGACCAAAAGGAAAAGATGCACTGCACAAAAACATCCTTCACATTGATAAAAAAAGTGCTTCGGTCTACCTTCGTAGCCACTCTTGTCTACTTTA
This sequence comes from Glyphotaelius pellucidus, assembly GCA_936435175.1. Lineage (NCBI taxonomy): Eukaryota > Metazoa > Arthropoda > Insecta > Trichoptera > Limnephilidae > Glyphotaelius > Glyphotaelius pellucidus. The sequence goes on along the minus strand of OW386557.1, from coordinate 10,359,141 downwards.
GGTTTCTGAGGGTTTCACTTATACCGCTTGTGAATTGCACACTCTGATTTTTTCATATCGAAATATTATTTCCTTTTATGTGAGCTGTGAAATATTAATTTTCTTTAAAAAAATAAGACAAGACGCCTTGGTTCAAATTTAACAATTCTTCAATCAGTTTTTATTTGGCTAAAATAGTGATGGCTGGCGAAACCAGGTAATAAACACTTGATATCTAGGGTTTAAACAACCCCAAAATTCACTTTCGATTATTTAATACCATGAATGTAGGTGATCTCCAATTAAAAGCACTTTTTTTCTCCTTTTCGTAAACAAAGGTTTGAAATTTCATGACAATGTGCCAAACGACGGATATTCGCACTCCATTGTTTTTTTTTCCCCAATTTTCATTTTCAAATTCATTCTAAACAAATGAACAATGATTCGCGAAAATGATTTAACGTCCGCCATTACCTAATTCAAATCTTTGTCACTGAATCTATTGTTTAATTATTTAAGTTTAGTTTTTCATAATGGCTAATCCAATGGAATTTTTTTATTGAATTGCGATTCTAATTCTGGTTAATGGGCGAGTTAATCTCTGCGCTATCCTAATGACCTAACGACGTTCGCACTTCCTGGACTAGATCTGAATTGTGGGATTTCCCCTTCCGTTTTCTCTTACTTCCTAGTCTCCTAATATTCTTTTTTATCTACCATGCTTGGACGTGCTGTACCACTCATCTCATCTGTGGGTGACCTCTGCATCTCTTTCCCAACCTGCGAAGCCATTCGGTGATTCTGTGATTCTGTCGGTCTTTTAAGTAAGTCTTGCCACATTCCCATCAGCATAGTTCATCTAACATGGTTCTTGGTTTGCGCTCCGAAAGTTGGGTGTTACTGCGATGGTTACTTTTCCAACCTTCCTCTGCTCCATCTCCTTCGTTTCCCCATCCCCTTCAGGCTTACAACATAACATGGATCCGAACAGTTAGGAGCAGTTGGGACTCTTGTGGTGTATTCACATTTAAAAAACGTAGGTTATTTATCTAATCTAGACTTCGAAGTCACTGATAATAGGCGATCTTCATAGCAAATTGCTCAACTCCTTAGCTCCTGATATGTTTTATTCAAAATACTTCAGTTTGGAGTAACCAAAACAATGGGAAGCAGGAAAAAATCAATTTGGAAGTTGGGAACCATTTAGTCAACCGGTCAACAGGCGTGGTTTGTCCTGGTATTGGTGGTGGATGCATCTGTCCACCAATTGCGTGGCAAGCCGGATTGGTGGAGACTGGTTGAAGGAGACCTTTTGACCTCTCCAGCAGGACACCCTCGAACCTATTTCCTTCCTTTCTTTAATAGATCCACCACATAGCATCCCAAATATGACAAATTTATTCACGGCCATCTTTATACTAGATTATGTCTTAGCAGTATTGAATGTCCCCAATTCCCATTGCTTAAGACGCCATATCATTTTTCACATAAATACATTTAAAAATAATATCGCCTACTTTAGCCCTCTGTGTCGACTATATAACAAGAACAGGGAGATTCTTAATTCTTAATGGGTATTCTTCCAAAAGCATAGGTGTCTACTACCAAACGGAGGTATTCAAGTATGTCTAAGTGAGATATGGAGTTGCCTATCGATAGTTCTTAACACAATTATAATTCTTTAGCGGGAAATTTAAAAAGTACCTACCCAATCAATCATCATCGATTTGAGATGTGAGATGCCAATAAATGGCAAAGAAAATAATAATCTTTATAAACGAGTCGCTTTCTTTTGTACCTGCTAGTCTGAACTTAATACCTCCTTACGATAAGACCTTTGTTGCAAACATTGAAAACAACAGTTGCAACATAAATAAATAAAATCATTAGTTATTGCTGATCTTTTTGACCAATTGTCTGCTTAAAAGCTTAACAATAAATTGATGGCAATGAACGATCCTTTGTATTGTTTACGCCTACGTATTGTCACTTATGACCCGTTCGCATTGGTAGAGTATTTTAATGGAGTGGAGAGTATAGCTGTAACTAAACGCGTCCGAACACCATTATTTTAGTAGTGGGTTAGTCAGCTCTTTAGTCGATTCAATCAATTTCGTTCTAATTTGTCGGCGAGTAGCGCTCCCCTCCACGCGTCCCTGCGCACTAACATGCGCAAACCTGCCGCTTTAGCAGAGTTCATTAATTTGTAAACACACGGAAATGTCGTGGCATTATAGCGAAGGTGCAACTCTAAAATTATTTTTTAATGCTGCTATTAATCTCTTTTTGTATCTATAGTTTATTTATTGTCATTTTACTAATTTATTCTTCCACCTCTTCGTAGCATTACAATATGCTTAATTAGCGTATTTACTTTGCTTTGTAGCAGCCGGCGGGGGCGGGCGGCGGGGACAAATGTACTCTACTTGAAAGCAATGCGAGTCAAGTGGCGAGTTACTCGCCACTCGACTAAACTACTGGCTTAGTCTGAACTAGCCTTAACCGAAGTAAGTGTAAAAGATGCTTGTAAAATAATATTGTTATGAAGTTTACAGATTATCCTATTCATATCGGTTCCAGTTTGATCTCATTATTAATATATTTATTTCGGTCAGGTTTTCTGCTACGGATTGCTCACTTTACTTTTCATCTAATTTAATCTTTTCATTAATTGGACTACCATACTAGATACTATTAAATAAAAGATTTGGAAAATGGCTGATGCTGACAATACATAGATAGGTATAATATGTTTATAATCCACTTATATAGATGTGTTTCCACTGACCTAATTTTTTTTTAAATATATTTTAATTCCTTGTCTCGTTATCGTCTACTTATTGTGACTAGCGGAAAAGGGACAACAAGTTTATTTGTTCACCGTGTTAGAATATTCTAAAAGCGCGTAACCTTGTCATTGTTTATTTGTTATTAAGCACTTTAATTTAATCCTGAAGATTATCACACTCAGATAAACTATTTTTAAAATTTAATAAAACTATTTTTTTTCATTGGTTTGAAGCATGCCGATTATTTTGATTAGATAAGGTTAGATAGGCGTGTACACAAAGTTATTTATGTTCATTAAATGACGCCACAAAGTGAATTTTCGATTATTGAAGAAGTGTTTTAATAACCTTTAGTATTTTAATAACACCGATATAAAACAATATTCGGCATGTCAAAATACATTCCATAGTGTCCGGTCAAGTTAGCTAGAAAAATAGGGGTCAAACAGCACAAATTCTGACAGAGCTGAAATTTGATAGAGACGTTGAGTACACTATTACAAATAAAATACCAAATATTCCCATCGATCACTTGCCTGCTAAAAAAGTTATTCAAGGTCAAAGGTCAAAATTTTCGGTTTTTGAATTTTTCTCATAAACGGTAAGTTATATCAAAAAATAGCCAAGACAAAAATTATAGATCATACAATTATCTACAAAAATTGTCATTATACTTTTTTTTCCAAAAATCACTTTTTCTACGATTTAGCGATTCTAAAAGTTGAAGGAGTTACATTCTATTTAATATGCACACATTTCCACACCACCTGTGAGGTTGTGTACTTGGCGCATTTTTTTTAACGAAGTAACGTTTCTGATGTTCCATTATCTTCAATAGCATTGTATGAAATAGTATTATTTATAATATTTTCAACAGCAATGTGATCTCTGTCATCTCGACATCAATAACAAGTTCTTTCGATGTTATTATTGCTAAAGTGAGCTGAAGTAATGTACATAACTTTTTGAGCGGGTATGTGATCGATGGGGATATTTGGTATTTTATTTGTAATGGTGTACTCAAGGTCTCTACCAAATTTCATCTCTGTCAGAATTTGTGCTATTTGAAATGTTTATATTGACCGGACTAATATGACCGACTTCAAATACGCTTTGGCTTCGAACCCTGAAACACTCTGTACGCATGTTATGCATTTGTGTGAGAACGATGATGCTAAAGTGAGCTGAAGTAATGTACATAACTTTTTGAGCGGGTATGTGATCGATGGGGATATTTGGTATTTTATTTGTAATGGTGTACTCAAGGTCTCTACCAAATTTCATCTCTGTCAGAATTTGTGCTATTTGAAATGTTTATATTGACCGGACTAATATGACCGACTTCAAATACGCTTTGGCTTCGAACCCTGAAACACTCTGTACGCATGTTATGCATTTGTGTGAGAACGATGATGAAAATCAACTAAGAATAAAAAACGAACGAAAAAATTTGAGTAAACCAAGCAAAAAATTCAACCAGAATTCAAAAATCTCTCAAAATAAGTAAAGCATCCCTTTTGCCGAAAATCATTCGAGGTTTTCCACTATTTCAGTAAAATTTTCCATCCTCAAGCATCAAGTAAAACCCTGATGAATCATAGAATCACGAATCATGAGTCACCATCATATTATATATTTGGCTAGCTCTGCAAAGAATTCTTTTGAGTGGATTTTGGTGTAGTTTTAAGCGGAACACTACTTATAATATAATAATCGTAAAAGCAATCAAGATGACAATTGAATTCACCATATATGATGATCCCAGTGCTAAAGATGTCACCGAAGACGTAGGTATTGCTGCTTTATTTAAATTTAATGTCGGCAAAAACCATAAATCAACGGAAAATGTCCACTTCAAAGTTCTAGGATATTACGAATTTATTGTGATCAAAATCTGTATTTTAGACACTAATCTTACAATTTATATGAAAAAAACATTCACATATTCGCAAGTATAAAGTCAAGTAATCCATCAACATTTTTTAGGAAAACATAATACCTTGATTAACATATTGTTATGTTTATGGTGGGTGTCTTAAAAAATTGTAAAAGATTGTTTAAGTTTTTTAAAACTGTCACGAAAACAACTCATTGTTGTACGACTTTCCTGTCGTAATTCTCATGTAGAATTCAACACATACAACGAGTAGGCAGGTGTGATCAAATTCTCTAAAATTATTCAAAAAATAACCATAAATTATAATACTATACTGTTGGAAGATAAACAAATTTCAACATTCAAATTGTTTGTCGAGACACCAAAAAGGATGTTTTTTAGAGCTTCCTTGCAAACACATTCCAATTTGGGAGGCGGATATGGGTACCGCCACCCCGGGAATCATTTATCCCGAATAACATACGGTTCTTAGCAGGGTTTCATGGGGTGAGATTTGTCTACGTCTTGGTGACGTGTTGCCCACTGCGAGACGGATCGGGAGGGACTGTTTAAGGGAGAACCAATCGGCCGGACTCGCTCGACCCATCTCCGTGCACCGCAGGGGACACTCACTTCCGGACACATTCGACCCCCAGATTCTGACCCATCTTTCGTACATTTTTCCTTCCTAGAACTTCCTAGAACTTCCTCTCCTTCCTTTCCCTAAAAAGTTGACGGCATCGGGAGTCATTTGGTTCAGTACAAGAAAATGATGAAGGAGGAATTTTTTTGCGATTTATTCTGTTGAGTATGTCCACAATTGCACAATTCACAATCCTTTATTTCTTTTTTGATTATCATATAAGCGTCTTAACTGTCTGAAGCCAGTGGGACTATGGCAACTCGATTTTTAGCTTATTATAAGACTGAGGGGAGTGTGGAAGAGCAATACATGGATAAGAGAGAGAGGTTTGAAAGTGACTGCCTATTCGTATCTGGCCACAAAATACGGCTGCAGCCAATTCAAACAATTTTTTGATTCTGAACCATAAACATATTCAAAATGTTTGTTTTTTTTTAACATAAGAAGAAATTTAAAAATATCACTATTTATTATTAATCAACCGTACGAATTTCCACTTCTCTTTTCATTCCGTTTGAATTCAAATAAAAGAAAGCAGTTTTTGCACAGCAGCAAATGCGAGTAAAAAAATGTTGGTTCCGCATCATAAAACGCATAAAGTTTGGACCATTAATATGCAAATTTAGTTTTATCTATTGTTGGAGTTAGGTCTTGCCTTAAGTTTCTAGGCACTAGATAATCCAAAAATCATCTCTCTTAATTGCATATCTATTTTATGTTCTCAGTTCCAACGGTAGTGAAAATCATTGAGTTTTATTGATCTTAATCTCAGAGTAATTAATTTGAAAGATACACATTACTTGAAAGGGCTGATGTTACAAAATATCTTGGCCTTTTCATTGATTCACAACTCACATGGAATCACCAATTTGAACATGTTCTATCCAAAATTACTCCTATAACTGGTGTTTTATATAGACTTCGCGGGTTACTTCCTCCCTCTATTAAAATCGATTTACCATGCTATGATTCACTCACATCTAATATATCTCGCCGGAATTTGGGGATTTGCTACAAAAAAAAATGATTTCAGAAGTCCAAGTCGTTCAAAATAGAGCCCTGCGAAATATTTTCAGTCTACCTTGGGACACACATGTCAAAGATATCTACAGAAACACCCAAATACTTCCTTTTAATACCATTCCCACTTTTGAAATAACTAAAACTATATTACAAGTAATTCAACACTCGGCACATTCCAACACTACACTCTATTACAATTGCGACGTACACCAACACAACACAAGAAATCACAACAAACTTCAAATACCAAAAATCAAATCAACAAAATATGGACTAAGATCCCTAGAATACATAGCTCACACAAAATATAATCAACTACCCAACGAGATCAAACGTGCAAGTCAATGTAAAAAGACCCAAACTAACATGCTCAAACTTCATCTTATTAATGACTATCTGAAATAATAATGTTGTGTATGTCCCCATCATATGTCCATTTAATACATACAGCTATATGTTTCATGTAATGCGTATCATTCCCGCAATGAGTTTATTAACTCCTGGGAGTACAATGCTTTATATAATATACTATATTCTGTATTGTATACTTTTGATAAATAAAATAAATAAAATAAAATATTGCTAGAGTAACGTTAAGTTGTAATACCTATAAGATATTATTTACTGTGAGCTGTAAAATGAGCAGGAATTGTTAAAGTATTTAAAAAAAATATTAGCTATAACGTACAAGGATTTTAACTAGCGATTCCTCAACATATTTGTAGAAAAAATGTGCATGTCGTTTTGTTTCCGATGATTCATTTTTTCTATTAAAAAATATATATATATTTTTTAATCACACATGGCCACAGATCGCATCCCTGTACGTTGCGGCGGGATCAAGTGATCGAGCGCGCTGTTTCGTGTGTTACCGTGCTGCTAGAACGAGATGGAGTGCTTTTAATATGACCTGTTGCTCTACGGTACTAATTGCGACAGGTGATGGAAAAATATGAATATTTTTGTACATTATCTCCACACAGGACGCCCTGAGGAAAAAAATTCCTTTCAGGGTCTACATCATCTTTGGGAATGTGATTTTAAGAAAGGAAGTTCTGGGATGGACAAAGGTATGAGGGTTAGGTAGAAATCTGGGGGTCAGTGTGTCCAGGACTGACGGACATATGAATCTATCCCTCCCAGTGAGGTAAGGCGATGTTCCGAGAGAGTCCTGTTGGAGAGATCAAAGAGTCTCCTTCGACCAATCTCTCCCGACCCGGCCTACCACGCAATTGATGAGCAACACCAAGACCTTCCGCCAAGATATGGACAAACCTCACCCTATGAACCCGGACACCTTTCTAAGTCACCAATCGTAGCGAACCACTTGGGGTGACCTATGGCAGAGGTGTTGGTAATTTAAAAAAAAAATAATATCATCGGACAGCAAAATGAGATCCACATTTTTTACTCAAAATAAGTTCAGGGATATCTTATTAAAATCCTTTTGGTCCTTACTGGTACTTGCCTGTAAATATAGACATCTACATTTTCATCTGTTTTTATCAATTTTGGCATTTACATTTGTGCGTTTTATTGCTTTTTTTGTATCCACGTGACCCGTGGCCCGCTTGTACAGGTGTTTATGATCTGTATGTATAAAAGATAGTAAGGCGTAGCAAATATTTACATCAAATGCGTAATAATTGCCCCATGCTACAGTTACTAAATAAATAACTAACAGTCCATCATGTAAGTCAGAGTAACTAAGAAATGAAAGAACACATTATTCAGTATAGATAAGAATTCTCTTATTACCTATATATCTACAATATATTCAGTTTTAAGAATCAATTGAAAGTAGCAGAGGAAGGTGCCCCAACAGTCCTTCGATAGTTGGCCCCCGAAATTGTAATTTTTGTACATTATTTACTAATTTCAAACCTAAAATCGATCCCGAAAATACCTTTTATTAAGATGGTATGTATATCAAACGAATTCATTTACTGAGTAGATTTTGTGTACCTACTTGTACGCTGGCATCTACAATATTATATAGACAAGTAGTCTTATTCTTGATGCCTTTGAATGAAAAAAATATGTTTTATACTTTTGGCATTCGGCGGTACATTATCTTTTCATACTCCTTCGGGGACATTTAGCTATTCATAAGAATTCTTTTATTTCATATATATATATTTTTCTTTAAACATTCCTGGGTTTCGAATAACCAGACAATATTTGAAAATCTCCTACTACTCCTACTACCACAATAAGCCGAAAATGTTGCTTGAGTCGTGATGGAGGACTGAGCCAGCCGAGGAATCGAACACGTGATGCCCGGGTGAGACCCAAACTTGATGCACACTCAGCCAATGACCGGTCATTATACTTTGTAAAACATCATTTAATCAAATTTACTTCATTAAGTAGGTACCTTAACAATAGTGCTTCTTCGATTTTAATTTTTTTCTTTAAGAACAAAAAAATGTTTTTTAAAATGCGATATACAGGGCTCTATACATTCAGTGTCATTGCGCTTTAAAATAATATTTGACAGTTAGTTTGATAATACCAGCCTACAAATTTTGCAGCTCCATTTTTAATATTTTCTACTCTTAATTGGCAGACTCTACTAATAATATTATATTTTTTTTTTAGATAATAATTATTGACTTTTTTTGTATTTTCCACGTGAACATTAGTTATTGGGTAATAACCTAAGTATTATATTTTGTTTATTTTTATCTGTTTTATTAATGTTTGTAATGTTATTAACTTGTAAATGTTCCTAATAAAATAAAATTATCAATTAATCACGAATATTTTCTACACCGATTAATGCGCGCGTATTTTGATAGTGTTGTACAAGACCAAAACGCACTAACATTGTACTAACGCTGTATGTTTCCAGAATTATGTAACTTTTTCTTTGGAAAGCATATACTCAGCATTAAAACAGCATTCACTTTCAAAATGGGATTAATGAGGTAAGCTTAATCAAATTTCCATATATAAATAAATATAAATCCCTATTTTGTAAAAAATGTAAAAAAAAATTTAAGTACTTAAAGTTTTTTCATCACATTTATTTATTTTTTCAAGTTCTCCATAAAACAGTAGTAGGTACACCAGAATATTATGGAGAAGATAACAAAATTTAAAAAAATAAAGTCCATGGGGGTAGTTTCACTATGTTGTGACGTATGTCAAAAGATATTTACTGAATTCTCTGTAGACATTGAAGATGTCGATGCTCAATGTAGAATCGTTAATAGAATAGTTAAGTAGTTGAATTGCTCCGTTCAATGGCGCATTCTGATCTGAAGAAGTTCTCGCTTTCGGAGCATAAAAAAGTGCATGGGATCTCCCACGAGTATACGCGTTAGGGACATATAAGTTAATCTCTTTCATCATAGGCGGATTCAGTACTGTACTGGAGATTAGCTTAAAAAAATGTTTACCCAAAAATATTTTTCGGCGGCCTTCTAAGGTATTAAAATCGAACATGAACAACGATGGATACCGGAATGGGTAGTATGTATATTCCCTCATATACAGGTAACGCATAAACCTTTTTTGAACTCTTTCTATTTCTAGAATATGATTTTGTTCAGAGGGGGGCCAAGTAATGGAGCTTTATTCCAGGATTAGTTTTACTACATTAAACAATCACTTTGACTGTAATAAATGAATCATTTATTTAGAAATTGACATCTAAAATCTGTCACCTACATAGAAAAGTGTGTCCAAATGGTACTACATTTTAGGTATAACCTCTACGCGTATGTTCTTAGAAAAAATACACGATTTCTGCATAATAAAACAGTTTACTTTCCAATACTGCAACGTGCATCAGATTTGAATATGTACGCACGCGATTAGTTCGTACCTTCGCACGTTTTAAAACGTACTTTCAAAATACGAAGCGCAGCAACCTTTTATATTCGACAAAACCGTTAAAATATTTGCAAATAACTTTCCCTAATTTCTGTGTAACACTTCTCCTTAATTTTCTAGAATCTGCAACAAAAATTCCTAAACAACGCTGTTTTATCTATGGATCATAAATCGGGAAACCGCAAACATTACAACCCAAAACAAAAACAAAACATTGTAAAAAAACGTGTTTCCCGCGCGAACTTGACATTTCGTTCCGTTTTTTGAATCTCTTCGTTCCGTTTATGTAGAAATTAGACCGTAACCAAAGAATGTAGGGTAATTGAAGAATACAATTAACAGTATACGTAATATCACTTCTACCGATTATAATCTCGCTGGATCTGTAAGAAATACGTTGATTTCACGCCATATTGTTTTTTTATTATGCTTTTACGAAGCCGCAATGAATGACTCTGGACGTAAACACGCTTTTGCCGCGTTTTTGTTGACAAACGACGGTGAAAACAATTGTACAGCGATACACAACCATGACATAATATATCATGAATATTATACATCCATGATAATACTGACATTTGGATATTTTTCGTGGTGATCAGACAGTTGATCCCCCGAAAGTTGGTAGTTGGTGATACATATGCACAATGTTATTATATTTTTCTTATAATTAGTGTAACTCGCTCACCAAGCACTAGAACTAGTTTCTTCTTTAGTGAGATTGCGATTTCAAATATATTTTGTACCGATATGTAATTTACATAATACCACTGTACCCACTTTATATTAAATAAAATTTTAAAAGATGCATTTGACTATTATAAATTTAATTTTGTACCGCCGCCACGAGAACCATTTATTGGATAACCACACCTTCGCCATAGGTCACCCGAAGTGGCTCGTTTGGCAATTTAACAGGGGTGTCCGGGCTCATGGGTCGAGGTACTGCAATGCGTAATTTCCTTTTCATATCTCAACCAATAGGAGCCTTGAAAAGTGAGGTCATAATCAAACCGGCAAATGAGCGCAATTTGACGCTCCGTAGGTACTGCATGCGTCATTTCCGTTTCATCCGAATCATCACGGGGCTATAGAAGTTTCACTTCAAAAATATTTTTTTAATATTGCTGATACTTATTATACATTATGTAAACTGTAAACATCTGTAAATACATAAAAATGACCAGCGTATAAATGTAGGTTGTAGGTACATGCTGTCTATAATATTGTGTACAGGCAGTAATGACAAATATTGGATCTCTATGACAAGCAGATGATATAAAAAATTATATTATAGGTACTGGCAGCTGCAAAATTTGTTTTTAAAATGTGCCAACATGGGATATGGATTTATACTTATGAATTAATCATGAACTGGATATATCAAGAATTATCGCAAACATTTTGATTATTTTATATACTCATTTATGTCCCACGAAATGGGCCCGCGGTTCAATGGTTTTGCATCGCTGGAATACGTGATCCTCAACTGGTTTATTTTTATTCAGCTCTTAAAAACGTGCTGTATTTTTTGCAAAGAAATATTTTGTATTGAAATGATAACATTTTAGATTTACGATTTTTTTTCGTTTGTTTCCAACGCGTTCGTTGTCGAGTAAAGCGTGTCGATTGTCGAAGTTACAGATATAGATTTTCTAGTACCTTCTAGTTTCTTGTCGAACAAACAATACGAAATTTGAGGGGGTTCGACCCTAAAGGCGGGGGAGGTCGACCCTAAGGGGGGGGGGGGTTCGACCCTAAGGGGGGGTTAAACAATAAGGGTGGGGTTCGACCATAAGGGGGGGGGGTTCGACCCTAAGGGGGGGGAGGGGGTTGACCCTAAGGGGGATTCGATCCTAAGGGGGTGTTCGATCTTGGGGGGGAGGGGAGAAAGTTGGAAGATTTATTAGCAAGTTTTTCGAGATTTCTACTTACCACATATTAACATTACTTTGATAAAATAGTTAGTGCAAATAGTATTGCCGTATTTTCCAGAGATGCAATCTACGAGTACAATTCTCTTTGTTTCTTGACGTCTTCAGTGGTGCCGAAGTAAGACCCTCGACTCGCAATCCGAGGGTTGCGGATTCAAACCCGGCGTACGCAAATATTTTTTTATTTGATTAATTTGTGTGGTATTTCACAATTAATTAATTAAAAATAATATATAGTGTATTTGCGGCACGTTCCAGTGTGGAAGATACACTTAGTATCGCCCTGGTGTAAGACCACCATTCAGAATTGAAACGTTGCTTGAAATGGCTTTAGCTGTGTTTGGTGACCATATCTGAATAGCCAGGTACTTCTCCTCCTTCCTCTTCCGCATCTCCTTCCTCTCCTCACTACCTTCAGCCTCACTATTCGTATATAAAAAAAAGCAATTTTGAGGCCGACGGGGGGGGGGGGGGGGGTGTTGGACCCCCTAAATCGCCCTTATAGCATTAAGTCAAGCACACCGTTCGGGGATTACTTATGTTAGACAAGACTTTACAAGTTTGAATATTCTGTTAGTAAACGTAACTTATGAAATAATAACAAAAAAAAATCTTGCCCCAAACTTAAATATTAAAACGTTGAGAAATTTCTGAAACTTCAAAATTTAAAACGAGTGTGCTTTAGACCACACGACTGAAATGAAACTTCTATGAGAGAAAGAGAGAAAGAAAATGTGCGAGCGCACTGCTCTCTCTTGCTCCTACAGTGTGATACAGACGACAGGGCCTGCACTGTGACTTGGCTATACGAACGTGGCTGGCTATGAGAGAAAGAGAGAAAGAAATTGTGAGCTCGCACCTCTCTCTCTTGCCCCTACAGTAATATACGAAACTTAACTCTCTCCCTTTCTATCTTCACTAATTTAGATCTCCCTCTCAACTTCCATTCGCCTCTTTTCGTAACGCTCTCGTCGCGCATTTACCAGCTTACTCCCCAAGTCAAGCGTGCCAGCGTGCGTAAAGAAGTTTTACTTCAAAAATCATTCAACAGTTCAATGTTAGACACTCCAAAAGTAGAAATCTTCGTAACTTTTATTTTACATACAAATAAAAACTTTAACGTTTACGTTTAGAGACGTATTTAAAAATATTAAATATAGTACGTTTATAGATGTACCTGCGTAATACAAAAATTGTCAATGTCATAATAGACCTACTGTCATAATCAATTTTTTTGTTGTATGACGCTAACGACATACTAAACAAATGCAATGAATGTAAAAGTGTTAATGATCTGTAAGTGATCTGGCTTTCAATATGTACACAGTTCCGTATTATCTATACCTACGTATAATACAAATCTACTATAACTTATGGCGTGGAGAACCATTGTTCGAATCCTGTTTTTGTCCATTTAGATGAGGTGCCAGTCTCCACTTTTGACGTCTGGTACTAAAGGATCTACAGAGCCGGATCTGTCATACAAGTTCATGGCTCCGTCGTAACCTCTCTTACTTTATCATAAGCAACGCACACGAAATGATGTTAGGTTATTTATATATTTTTACTTATATGGCAAAAACAGCATAAAAACCAAACGAACTGACTGACCATCAAGGGTATGCAGAGAGAACGACAGCTAAACAACTCGGTCCTGGCACACAGTCCTTGTCTTATTCATATTCATAAAACATCTAATTAATACTTTTCTGTTATTCTGAATCATGACTTGGTCCGATCCAAGTATTTGGTTCACTTAATTGTGCTAGACTGAATGCTGTAGAAATGAGATCCCTGAGACGTTTGTGTGGTAAAACCATGTACGATTGTGTGAGAAATGTGGAGATCGGCAAATAATGCAAGGCTAATGTAAGCGTAATGAATAAGATTAAGAAAGGGACGCTCAGATAGTTTGGGCATGTAGAGCGAATGAATGAGGAAAGGAGTGTAAGGAGAATATATGACGCAAATGTGAATGGTAGACGAAGTCGGGGACGCCCGAGGAAGACATGGCACGACCGAGTGAATCAGATACTTGAGTCGAGCGATGGCAAGAGTCAGAATAACAGAAGAGCATGTATGAGACGATGTATGAATGTGACCGAAGCAAGGAGTGTGTGCCAAGATCGAGTTGTTAGACGGTCCGTCCTCTCTGCCTATACCCCTGCGGAGAAACGGCGTGATGGTTAGTTAGTTAGTTAATTGTGCCGAAAGTCCCCGACTTCTTCTACCATTCACATTCGGCTCATAAATTCTCCTTACACACCTTTCTACGTGCATTCGCTCTGTACGCCCAAACTGTCAATTCGAACTCATTGCGCTTATTTCAGCCTTGTATTCTTTGCGAATCTTCAGATTTCTCACACAGTCATCCACGGCTTTATCATCCCTCCATAATACCTCCCAAAAGGCAGCCCCTCTTCCGATTGCGAATGTTTCAAGGACTAGTGTGTCGCCTTTCTTTCAGTCACAAGTAAAGAATACAATCCCGAGGATGTTTTTAAATCCCGGGATTACGGGATTTTCGATGCGTAATCCCGGGATTAGGAAATGTGGCTAATAATTGGGATTAAAAAAAAGGAAAGATTTTAAGTTCTTACACATTATTTATTAATATTGTTTGTCATACAAGATAAGTTATCTATACTAATATTATAAATGCGAAAATGCGTGTGTTTGTTTGTTAATCTTTCACACCTAAACCACTAAACCGATTTCAATAATTCTTTCACCAATAGAAAGCTACGTTATATGCGAGTAATTTAGGCTGCTTATTATGGTAAGCTCTGGCATTATAAAATTATAAATATTAATATATTATATTTATTATACGTTTATTGTCCCTTACAAAAGCGAGTTATTGATAACGTCAGACGAAAAGCGAAACAAATCGTTGTCTTGGTAACTATGTTGATATATTTGCGGGAAATTTTACTTCAGGCGTCGTAGTTAATATCTATCTGTATAAATAAAAACGAATCTCCGAAATGTTTGTACGCGCATTACTTCCGAACAAGTCAAGGCGCAACGGATTACGGAATGCAAACTAGACCTGATTGTGGCAATCCCGAAATCCCGAGATTAGCCAAAGTGCAGTCCCGGTATTTTCGGGATCGAAAATGAGCCCGGATCCCGCGACCCCGGAATTCGGGATCCCGGTATTGTATTCTCTAGCCACAAGTTACAACCGTCGTTTATGTCTATACGAAAGAGCTACAAGACAAAACGAAGCTGTCAACGATATGCCTTTAAAGCCGGTCCTGTACGGGAGTTGTAGGTAGGTAAGAACTCCTTTGGTAAACGATCACAACAAAGGCCTCGGCTACTGGCTCCCGCCTGTCACTCGAGCTAATATGGTGGCGCAGAGCTCTACAGAGCTTATTTACGTTCCTGTTTAACACGTTCAACGCCGGGCTCGACGATAAAAATAAAATATATATTGAAAAACACAATTTCTTCGTGTATGCGCACGAGCTTTCGTCCGAGGTGAATTTTTCTAAATAATATCTGATGGATTTGTCGCGAAATATATAAAAAGAGTATTCCCAAATATTATTTTAATTTCTTATTGAAGTGAAAAGTTCTTTATCACCATTGTTATTTGAAACTCAATGAAACGGAAACTAGCAACACTGAATAGAGACAAACACATACATCTGTACGATTTAACCTCCGAGAAAATGAGATAGAATGAAACTTTACCTACAAAGCGTCGCGCTCTGTCAAGCTGCGCGCATTGGCCGTTTTGATTATGAGCCAACTTTCAAGGCTCCTATTGGTTGAGATTGTGTGAGTGAAAGTTTCACTTCTACCGCGTGTGAACTGCACTTGAATTTTTTGTAAACGTACCCACACACGCTTTAATTTTGCAGGCCATTTTGAAAACTGGAACTACGCAATGTAGTAACAGTGTTGCGCTTCTTCCTTCTTTAGCCAACGTTTCGAACAGCGTTAAACGTTCTTTATCAGGGCAGATGCCATATCTGCTGTCTGAAACATTGACCAAAGAAGGAGGAAGTGCAATACGGCGTAATAACCTAAAAATTAATCACGATATTTTATTTGAGAGAAAGGAGGGGAAGTTCTGGGAAGGAAAAGGGTATGAGGGGTTGATAGGAATCTGAGGGTCAATATGTCGAGGAGTGAATGATGTTCCGAGAGAGTCCTGCTGGAGAGATTACAATGTCTCCCTCAACCAGTCTCTCCCGATCCGACCTACCATGCAATTGGTGGGCAGACGCATCCACCGCCAATTTCCGGACAAAACTCACCCCATGAACCCGGGCCAAATCACCAAACTTAGCAAACCACAGGGTGACCTATAGCAGAGGTGTTGAATGTCCAATAAATGGTTCCCTGGCGGTGGTACCCATTCCAAAATCTTAGCAGTCACTTAGTTAGGATGGCGAAAGCAACAGTTAAAATTGTTTAGTTTAACTCAATGGGTTAAGAGTGACCAGATATTATAATATTGCTCTTGGAGTACATTATTATTATTTGCAAAATGAACGAGAATCAGATGCGTCTACTATAACATTTATTCATAATATTTTATAACTTTCTCTAAAGAATGTCCCCTGGACATCGATAGAACATCATTTCTGCTTTCAATGGTAATAATAATGATAATATTATGAATTATCTTCAGAGATATCTAAGATTCTTCTCATCTCATCATCAGTAATTAATGATATAATTATGGTCAGCATCAGCAATTTCCATTATTCACATAATTTATAAACAAGTTAAATGTCTATTTGACATGTCCACTTTCTTGGTCAAGGAGGTTAATTGATTCATTGTATCCTTAAAAATCGGTGGCATTTCTGGTTTTGGAGCCAACATCTCGACGGTCCGTTATAGTTTGGCAGAAGAGCTATTTAAAGTTTAGTTTCCGCGTTTTTACTGTTGGGATCAAGAAAGAGAGTTTTTTTAATGATATTTGGCATTTCATTAAAAATTCCGGAAATATACATTTTTAAATCATCAAAATAAGCCAACGGAAGGATTTTCAATTTCCAGCAGATCCGACATTGTTCTTCGGGATCATCGATCTTATTTGTAAGACAGATTTCTGTCTGTTTGAAACAGCATAAAATCTCAAATTGTTATCTCAGGTGTTATGAAAATTTTCACATTTTTTTGTATAGCTTTGAAATATCCTTTTTACGGTAAAAATGGACGTCTTAGTGCTGGTAATACCTGATCTAATTTGCTGACAGGTACCCATATTTTTGAATGGGTGAACAAGAAAAAGGGTTTAGGAAAAAAATAACATCATCACACCATATTCTCCAGGGCTTAGATAGAAATTTAACTTTACAGAAAACATTTAATTATGATAGTTAGGAAAACTTTGGCATTCCCGTGGTTTGTAGAAGGTGATTTAAAAAAAGAAACTGAGACATGATTTCAGATTTTTGCGGCCAAATGTATTGTGATGTGGTTACACATCTGCCCTGAGCATGGACTCTGTAACGCTCTCCGAAACGTTGGCTAAAGAAGGAGGTGGTGCCACACGTCATAATACCCCAAAAACAAATCAAGATAAGAAAGAAGTTGGTTGGTAAGTACCTACATATCTGAATATTCAGAAATATTTACATATGTAGCTAAAGCAAGTTTCTGAATCGCTTCGGAAATTTTCTGCTTTGAATATCAGTTCTATTTATAATGCTCTCATATCAAATTTTAAAATTTACCGACCCGACTATCACAAGATTTTTTCATATAAAACATTGATGTAGGTATTTCTCTCATGCAGAGAAATCTAGAAGCCCAGGAATTTTAGCTGACTTATACAGTGTTATTATTTGTCTTGAGATCAGGGTTTAAAAGCGCCCCTTATATGGTAAAGGGCACGAGGAATGCGAGGCCAACAAAGGTACTGCAAAAAGTATGCCCGCTGTGCTAGGACAAGAACAATACGGATGCAGATTGCTAAAGTTGTAGTTCAAGTTCTGAATATCTTGGAACCAAAGTATCGGTTCATACGTTGCCGCTACTTTGAGAGTTGATCGTGTAGATATCTTGTTACAATGTATTATCTGTTTCAAAAATAGAGTTCTTAGAATGATCCTAGTTCACAGCAACCAAGAAGTACATTACATGACCTAACAGCCCTTCATAACATGCAGCTTGGTATACAGTAGACTAGCGTGGAATCTGTTTTTAACTAAGGACAGTGACATTATGGTGGTATATGAAGCCAAGTCATCTGGTAGACAGGCAGACTAAGACAACGTATTGGCCGATTTGGAGAGTCTGGTAAAGAAGGCTAGCTGGAGGGAAACTGTAACGGATCATCAGATATGGAATGAATGATATAACCTTGAAGATAGCCTTTTCGTGAAAAGCCATCGAAAGACAGTTGGAAGATTTGCTAGGTGTATCTTTTCTTGATTAGACTAACATTGCCATCACTTAAAATTCAATTAAAAATACCATGGGTGTAAATAAGTTTAAAAACGACATCAAAATAAGGCTCAGGAAAAGGCATAGAAATGTATAAAATAATTCCGCCGCAATCTACAGTCAACAAATCTGAAGACAAGGAAATCAACAAACACGAACATGAAGTCTACAAACATGAAGAAGACGAAACGAACAATTATTTATATCAGGTCGACAAATATGGAGATGAGAAAATCATTATGTAATGACCGTGAATATATCATATATTATAGGTACTTTATTTAAATAGTCAGTATTATAAATAAATTAAATAAAACCTACATCCAATGTAATTTTTTAACAGAAAATTATTTCAATTGCCGTTTTCAACTTTGGAACTGAGAAGAATTTGGATTTGTTAAGAATGCAGACGGTTCTGCGTTAGTTATTAGCGATATAAAAATTGCAACTAATTCAGTCACCTAAAAACTCAAGTATCTTCACGACGATTTTAGAATGCTTAGTCAAATTATCATTCCACCGAGAACAGAAGTAAGGAAGAGTGTCCACTGTCAATACTACTAATTATTCCCCAAGGACACGGCGATGCTGCACGACGGAACGCTGGATAACATTGAATGGCTAAATATCCCCAGCTTCCACGTACTGCCACCAACTCTCCAACAATCCAAAGAAGAAGAACAGTATTTCGTGCTTGTTTTAAACGTTTTCATTTTCAATAAAAACTATGGCCGACGATTTTAACTTTCGTTGAAAGCACGAGACGGTACAATCAATCATTTACCTGCCTCTTTAAAATGGTTAGTCGTGACGTGTAGTTTGGTTCTAGCACGCTGATGCGGTGTACCTAAATGCATACATGATCTGTCACCATTAATTACATGTTAATTAAACCCGATAATATCCAATGCCACAGCGTTGCCTTGCACAAATGCACATGCACACATCAAGCCCAGGGTTACCAGATAAATATTTACATTTTTAGAGAGTAAAACTGCTAATTTTAAATATTAAAAGCTTCGAAAATCTGGACATTTAAGTTTTTTTATTTTTATTATTACATATTTTTATTACGAAATAATTATAAACTATTCATTACTACTTATTCATTCTTTCCAAAGCTGCAATTTTTTTATGAAAGACGATGAACTCTGTGATTTACTTTAAATTTGGGAATAAATCGCGAACTCCCTGTACCAGTGACGATTATGTTTAAATTGTTTCATGGAGCGCCGTTCATCTGTCTTGAATTAAAAAAAAATCCTTAAATTTAAAAAAAAATCTTTTAGAATTTGAAGATCTAAAATTTGCCCACGAAGTAATAGAAAAACATTTTTTCAGTAAGAAATTCTTAACTTCAAATCATTCTAATCTTTCACTTATTTCTTTCTAGCCTTATTAAATTTAAAGATTTGTAATGAAATGTAACAAAAAGTCGAGAAGGCTTCTACTGTGAGCAATTTATTAAATAAAATAGAATAATTCTGTAGATACATCCTAATTTTATTTTAGACCTTTCAAAAGGTGATGATTTTCATGATTTCCAAGCTTTCGGGCTTTAATACAAATAATATACACATTACAACACAGCGGTATATCATAACATCAAAAAATGAGGACATATAAGATTAATGAAGGACTTTATAATTTTATAAACAAAAAGACTTCAAGACTTTAAATAGTCCTTTTTCCATTTTATAAACTTCAAGACTTTAAATAGTCCTTTTATAATTTGTGTCCCTGTGCAGTGATGAATACAAAAGGAGAGACAATGGTAGATGAATTTAAAAATTACTAATTAATAAGAGAGGGCCCATTTGGGTACTTGTGGAAACCCTAGTGTAACCACGCTTACGACAGATCACATGCAACTCTATCCGCTGCGGATCCGATGCAATCAATGCGGGGATAGTTCACTTTCTCTCGTACCGGACGCACATCGTTAGGTGCTAATCTACTGCTTCAAGCTTCAGATTCTACTCCATTTAACAATAATTATTATATTATAATAATGCATGATGCAGTTTGTTTGTGCCTGCGACAACTAAATAATTAAATAATGACAACTTCGCGCCTTGTTCAACTGATCTGAAACATTAATTATTACCTTACTGTTTTAGTATTACAAAGTTTCACTTTTCAGAAATTATAGTGTTGGGTATTTTAGTTACCTCCATCGATATGTTTTAAAACTACTGATTAACAATTTCTCCTCTAAACAGACTCGTAATTAACTGAGCTCCACGGATGTCTGTGTTCTTAATTTATTAACATAAATACCAATTTTACATATCAATTTTTGACAAATTTTTGACAGGTTTGTGGATTGTTTTCGACAAACTTTATTGCCTGCCAAATGACTAAAATTTTTAAAAATTTTGTTTTAAAACCGTAAATGGAACAAAAACATGGTATCTCAGATAAGTTTTTAGATTTTCACGGCCACCGGTTTTATCGTTATTTGTTTTTGAAGTGTTATGCCGTGTTGCACTACCTCCTTCTTTGCCAATGTTCTGGACAGCGTTACAGTGTCCATCATCAGGGCAGATGTATTTTTGGGGTGTTATGCCGTGTTGCGCTACCTCCTTCTTTAGCCAGCGTTTCGGACAGCGTTACAGTGTCCATCATCAGGACAGATGTATTTTTGGGGTGTTATGCCTTGTTGCGCTACCTCCTTCTTTAGCCAACGTTTCGCACAGCGTTACAGTGTCCATCATAAGGGCAGATGTGAAATGATGGACACTGTAACGCTGTCCAAAACGTTGGCTAAAGAAGGAGGTAGCGCAACACGGCATAAAACCCCAAAAACAAATAACGAACATGGTATCTCGTTTGTCGATAGTTTAAACCATTTTTCAAAAGCCACATAGCTCTCGATGAAAATAAGTTTCCAGCTGAAAATACGTGCGTTGATACAATACATTCTAGATAAAAATGCGTCTCGAATTTCAAGGCGCCAGGACTTACCGATCGAAAGAGAAGGAATTCTAAAAAACTTTTTTTTTTTTTTATTCGTATAAGTTACCTTCAGGGCCTATCAACGGATGCTTTATATCCATCTACGAGTATATTTTTTATTTATTTATTATTACGTCTATAAACAAGTTTTGTTTTTCTCTGTCTGTCTCACTAAGGATATCCTGTGTCAAAAGGTATATAGATATACAAACAGCATCCCAATGGCATGAGTTAAAGGAGATTCTGTCGACTCTGACAGAGAGTTCTGACATAAATATAGAGAGATGTGCAAAATGCATTGAGCGTTGAACGATCATTATGACATTTACGCTTCAAAAGTGAAAACATACCGACAACAAACCTGCTCTAACGGATATATCACTCTTCTCTGTCTTTCTATATCATCAATTTCCTCCAGTTCTATGATGGTAGGTTTGTCCAAGATATGTTAAACTTTGAACAACTTCAACTTTTATTTTAGCTAGCCGTACTGCTGGTATTTTCATTAATCATAATAATTGTAATTTGTATAGCGCTGTTTTTGTGAAAAATCACCTCAAGGGTGCTGATTGTCTGAAATCTTGTCAAATCTGTTCCTATTTTGAAAATATCGCAATGAAAATAATCTTCTGTTGGAATATTATAAATCTGAAAATAATCCTTGTACGTAGTAGCATTGTAGCATATATTTATTCTCTTTATGGAGTATGTGGGATTACACTAACCTTCCCACGTCCCGATATAAAGACAATTATTATTATTAGAGGTAGGAAAAACATTTTAAGTTCAAATACTAGACTCGTACTAGACTTAAACATGTATTTTTGTGCCCCAAACTAAACAGTTCTTTTGCCCGACATCATTATACACTCCAAAGAAAATACTTATTGAATAACCTATCAGTAGAAATCAGAAGCATTAATGACAAAATACAATTGTTGAACTCTATCAAAAAGCATTTTAGAGAAATCATCAACAAAATAGGAGAAGAGTGCTTCCCTTATTTCCACATGAATGTCACAGTAAAAATTATACTTGCTTTTCTTCTTACGAAATATTTGGATGTATTTTAGTTAAAGGATCTTGATTGCGAATGTAGCTATTATATATGTGAAACACGTGACTGTTTAGTTGTATATATGTATATAAAATGTAAACTCTTCTTCCATCCACAAGCAAATGCTTTTAATGGAAGATCAGAAATACTATAATATGTACCATTTTTAAGATAAATAAATTTAAAAATAATGTGGAAAATTATTATGGCCTTCTATTTCCTATTGTTGATTCATGTCGTAGGAATCTTACGTCAAAATATCTGACGTCTTTCAGCAAGTGTGAGAAATTTCTTTTCGTTTCTTTCAATTATTAATGGTTAATTTAATATCTACAATTTTTTAAATTAAATGGGCCCTTCAAAATCTCCGTATCTCGTGATGGAAAAAAAATGGGAGCCTAAAAAAGTTGGCTTGCTCTAGAAAATGTCTGTGCAGCTGTGAAAACTTCATGATATCAGAGCTATCCGTTCGAGAGAGTTCGGTACTTCGTCTTAAGACAAACAAATCGCTTTTAATTTTTCGAAGAAAACTTCTTCTAAAAGGTTGTTACTTTGTGATGTCATTATTTATTTATTAAAAGAAAATAACTTAGTTTACATCACTATTTATTTTATACTATCAACATGTTTCGTGAACTGTGTTCACTTCTTCAGGAATAAAAGTATACTAAAGTTAAAAAATTAATTATAGATTACATATGGAGAGAAGAAATTGAAGGAGGGGGGAGGGTTGACAATGGTGGGAGTTTCGAAGAATTGGGGATTACCAAGCTATTAGAAGAAAAAGGCCGGTTAAGTGGGAAGATATTTAAAACAGGGTTAACAAAGAAAAATTTCTTATTAATTATGTCAGCTTTTGAATTAAATTTTTTTCTTATTTCTAAAATTTCTAAATTATTGATTTGCGATGTTTTATATCCTGTATGTAATATTTGAAGACCTGAATTTATGTCAAAGCTATGATCATATTTTAGTAAATGGTCTGCGAACTCAGAGTCGCTATTGCCATTTAGTGCTCGGAGGTGCTCTTTAACCCTAATCTCAAAGTTTCTATAAGTTCTACCTATTTAAAACGAACTACAATCATTACAATTGAGTTTGTAAACCCCTGATTTTTTTGTTTTAATTTCGCTATCTTTATTGTTGGGTATATATTTCTTCAATTTTTCCAAGAAAAAAAGAATTATCCAATTTGGTGCAGTCGTTCGGAATTTGTGCGCTTACAAACATTTCGGAAATTTTATTTAAATATGTGGAAGTTTGTAAATATAATAAAAAATAACACTTTTTATTATACAGCCTTTATAATCGAAACGAATTATATTTTTAATGTAGGAACTCTCATTTGACATTTATTCCAAAACACAAGCTTGCCCAAAAAAAACAAAACGTATTCTAATATTTGAATTTTCTGGAGCAGCAGCCGACCAGTAGGTAGGGGGCTGATTACCTACCAGCATAAAGCTCACAAATATATCAACATCGTTACCATGGCAACGATTTGTTTTCTAACGTTTGCAATAACTCGCTTTTGTTAGCGACAGAAAATGTATAACAAATATAATATATTAATATTTATAATTTCATAACGCCAGAGCTTACCATTATATACAGCCTATAGTCCTCGCATATAATTTAGCTATCTATTGGTGAAAGGATTTTTAAAATCGGTTTATTGGTTTATGCGTGAAAGCGTAACAAAAAAACACACGCAGTTTCGCATTTATAATATTAGTAAAGATGTAATGCTAATTTCGGTTATATGTGCGTCCTGTTCGTAACTCTGGTTCAATTTGATTTGAATCGAAATGTCATTTTCGAATTCAGAAGTGATTGTGTGAAGAATTCAAACAAGCGATAAAGTACCTCACGTAACAAAAAATATTTTAATTGGGTCGTTTTCAAAATTGGAAATTAACCCGCTATAAATAATTCAGACTGTAGCATTATTTTTCACGTGTCTACACTAGTACAAAATGTTATGCAATGCAATGAAAAAAAATTCGTTTCAATAGTAAATAATATTGTCTTTTCGATTTTTTCAGATACATTTCGTACTGTGACCCCACCACCAGAATCGTGTACCATTCGCGCAACTCGAAGCTGCATAGGTAAATTTTAAAATATTGCCTACATATTTCCATATACGTAGATACTAAAATTCTTTCCACATTATTTCCCGGCGGTAAACTTTGAGATATGACTTAATTGAGAAAGAAATATTGTAAACGACCAAATCTGAACAGCCTGTTCTCCATTCTCATAAATTTCGATGCAGACCTAAAATTGTCCTACTTTGGTGGTCCCTCTATAGGTCAAAAATAAAAACTTGTGTAATGTTCAACGTCTCGCGTCGTCGTTATTTTTTATGTGATTGGAATTTTTAATTGAGATATTCAAAATGCTTCTGATTCGAAGTTTAAATGTTACCAAGAATTGTCGGTGTTACGCTATCTTTGACTCATGAAAAATCACGGGCTAATCTGAATTATTGATTCTTGATTAATCAGTTCCAATTTTTAAAATTTATTTTACGTAATTTTATATTACGCATAGGTACTCTTCACACAATTGATTCCAGTTTTGAAAAAGACACTTGTAGGAAATTTTGATTTCATTGACCAGATTGCACGAGGACAAACATCCTTATCAGCGCAGCAAAATTTTCTAAAAATCAGTTCCAATTTTGAAAATGTCTTAAAAAAAATTATATTACATAGGTAGGTAGCTATTTTGTCGCTTGTCTGAAGTCGTCAAAAAATCCCCTTTAATTTTGAAAATGTCACTTAAAGTCAAAGCAAATTTGAGTTCATTGAACCAGATTTCACGCAGGACTAACTCACAAACTACCGAAATCGAGATTAAAGTATATTATAATATTATTGTGTGTGCTCGAAAAGATTCTACAGTTTGACACTCTTAACTTTGTAGGCGATCAAAGGAAAAAATTACAAGCAAACGCACAATTTTTTAAAACCATGGACCTTTTTTTACCACCCGGTTTCTCCCATGATTTTTAACCTCTATACCCCTGCCAACGCCCCTATTGCGAAGTGAGTTACTTTAACATAGACATTTTAAACGTAAATATTAATGCAATTTTCATGAATCCAGTGCTCACAGTTTGATAGGTTTTGTTACATCAGATATCACACAAACTCATTTTCTATTTAATATGTGAGATGTGAGACGTCCCTCAGATGATTTACATAAAAAACCACGCTATAAAAATTATCCGAATATAATCATGTACCTAAATTCGAACTGATTTGTAAATATCTCAGAATTAAATCATTCGCAGGCACCTACCTAAATTTTTATGCAAAATATACTTATTAAAATTTGACAGATGTTCGAATTTTTTTATCCGACAGATGTGTTCGAAATTTGAATAATATTCCGAAAAAATTGCAATAAATTTAACGCACCTACCGCAGAGCTCAGTCTAGCAGCCCAGAGCTAAAGTCGAGAGCAGCCAACCTTCGGAACTGGCTCATTTGTTCCCTACATGGACCAAACAAGTTCGTATCAAATTAACCGTAAATTGAAATGGAGCGGTCAGTGTTTGCTTCGTGGAAAATATTTCCATTTATATAAATAATGCTAAAATCTGCAAAAAATATACAAGTTGTAGTGTTTACGTTACTTTTGTATATTTCAAGTAAAATTTAAAAAAAAACAGAGCGTGCAATTCACACGCGGTAGATGTGAAACCTTCAGGAAACTAATTAAAAGAGTGCGGAGGCTACGAAGCACCGCACAAAGAGGAGATCGATTATACTATCTCATTCTCTCGCAGGCTAAATCATGTAGATGTATGTGTTTGTCTCTTTTTAGTGTCGCTATTTTTCGTTTCATCGAGTTTTAAATCATAACGGTGCTAAAGAAGTTTTCACTTAAAAAAAAAAAACAGAGTTTGCAATACACACGCGGTAGAAGTGAGACCTTCAGTTTAGTCGTAGCTCGGCGACAGTCGGCACGCTTCATGCCAAATCTCCCCTTTTTTAATTATCTTTAGAATCACAAGTTTCGCATTTGGAGAATATCAAATTCCACCACATTTGATCAAAACCATGATCATGGGGTGAGGTTTGTCCAGGTCTTGGCGGTGGATGCGTCTACCCGTCTGCTGCGTGGTGGGTAGAAGTGAGACCTTCAGTTTAGTCGTAGATCAGCGACAGTCGGCATGCTACATGCCAAATGTCCCTAGTTCTAATTATCTATGGAATCACAAGTTTTGCTTTTGAAGAATTTCAAACTCCACAACATTTGATCAAATCAAAACCATGATCATTGGGTGAGGTTTGTCCAGGTCTTGGTGGCGGATGCGTCTACCCATCGACCCTGCGTGGCGGGTCAGATCGAGAGAGACTGGTTGAGGGACTTTTTCCAGCTGGACTCTTGGACAGCCCTTGCACCGCAGTTGGACGGATGCATTCATAGTACGTCTGTCACTCCTGCACATACTGACCCGCAGATTCCTACACATACCTACCACTCATACCTTCTTCCTTCCCTGACCTCCCTTCTTTAAAAAGACCCTCCACGCGGCATCCCCTAAGATGACATAGGCCCTGAGGGAAATTATTTTCCTTACGGCCTCCTGTGTGGAGCTAATGTAAAAAATAACAATAAAAGCGTTATCTTCAATTTTGGAAATTTTTACTGTCACCGTTAAAAGCTGATTCTCAGCCCTTTTCAACATTTAATCAAATTTTCAGTAGCTTTCAAGCAGGATGTTGTGCTTTTCAGCTGATCGCAATTTAATTAAAAGCTGAAACGGGCCAAGAATCCGCAATCAAAGGGGGACTTAAGCGATAAAGTTGAGCTAATTAGCAGTGAAGGTATTCACTTATCCCATCCATTATGGCATAAAAACCGACACTGGAGGAAAAACAGCGTGGCAAGAAAGTCCTTTATTTATTATTTGCAGGGTGTAACAGCACCTACCCAAATAATTTTAATTAGCGACTCCTGAGCGTATTTGTATAATTATTAGATGTCCTTTTTGGTGTCGGCTGACATTTTTTTTCAATTCAAAACAGTAAAAATATGTTTCCATCAAGCGGCGTATCCTGCGCCACAATACACATGAACACTAGCTTGAACAGCACCCAAAACATTGAAAATTTGAACACTTCGTGTTCAAAAACCCTGTGTTCAAGCTTTACCACAGGCGACGGAAAACATTAATCTCCCGGGCGAAGGGGGAAGGCTGGCGGGGGGAAATGTGTTCATATTTTTACAAGAGCCGCGCGATGCGGTCATGTATGGAGAATCAAACCGAACAAGTTTTTGAGGTTATGCGCAATGATTGAGCTTAATAATCACTACTTTAAAATATTATGATACCTAAATACAATATAATAAATATGTTTGATAATAAAATTATAATATAATAACGAATATTAACAACATTAATATTAATATTCTTTTTGAAGTGGGTGAAGCGGGAAGCGGGAAGGCAGGCGGGGCCGGCGGGGGGGGAAATAAGCTCATATTTTTACAGGAGCCGTACGAAGCGGTTGGTACCGGAGATAAATCGAATGACGTTTGAGGTTATGTCAACCGCGCGAGCCTAATACCTAATTATGACTTTAAATTGCAAATAAATACTGTCGTAATGGATGATTATATCTTTCGTGAACTCACTTGTAAATAAAGTCTATTAATTTATAAATCGATTTCAGAGACACGGAAGAAATTGACCAATTAAAATAGGTATTCTATTCTTTCCCTGATAAATAAATACCTAATAAAAATCTAGTTAGGTAGGTTAGGTCTAAGTTGAAATCTGCGTGTTCTCCTTTATATTTCGTCTACAATATCATCGCTAAATTTCTTAACAGAACTCGACTTTTGACGTTTGAATTTCGAATACGTACTTAATTACGCATTCGAAATTCAAATACTAACTTTAGGTCATAATAATTGATATTAGTCGGAAATCTTTCCTGGTAAATAAACATCTATTAAAATATCTCTGTTTTCTGCCTGATGTAGCATCTCTTCTTCATCGGAACATATTTTAACATTTATTTAAACGTCAAACGTCAAGTGTTCAGTTGCGTACGCGTGGAAAGGCCACTAGCAAAATTGTCGGACCGCGCGAACTTCACACCTGTTCACACCAATCTTTCAAACCATGTTTCAAAAACGCAGGAGACGAAAACAAAGAACGTTTATAGTGTGGTTCAAGCTAGTATTCATGTGTATTCTGGCGCAGGAGTTCCGCCTTCACACGTCGCAACTAAGTAGTCGGGTACAGCGCAGCTGGTCGTGTGACAAGCACTGGCAGTACGTATCACGTGATGCCAACTCGATATGTACGAGCGTGATCAGCGGTGCCGTGTGATTGAAAAATATATTTTTTGTTTTTAATAGAAAAAATACCATGAGACAGCTAAAAGACATGTACGTTTCGTACTCCAAATAACCATCGTCCAGTTGAAGTCAGTCATCTCCGAAAAATCGAAATTTCAGTAAAGTGTGTAGTTATTTATATTAAAGTGTACCTTATATTATCTTTAAACATAAACACCACCATATCAATTATAATGCATAACCACTCAAGCGCTTTTTGCCACAATACGGCACTATTTAAAATACTTCGGATTGCTTTGCTGCCAATTATGGCAAATTTTCTCTTATTTGTAAGTAATTAAGTAGAAGTTTAGGATCTCATTGTATATATTTTTTTATAAATTCTACGAACATGTAATAATCGTCAAAAAATATGTGAATTCATTGGCTATAGAGAACTATAATCAGTTTGTATGTCTCCATATCAAAATTCGGATGTGTGATTTTTTTTTAATGTGGGCGGAAAATATTCAAAATGATTACCAAAAAATTTCGAACAATCGTTGTTAATAACAAAGTTTTGAATTGCGCTGTCGCTCCAGTGGATAAAAACTTGTAGGGACTTAAACAAAATGTTGATGTTTTCTGGATCACTAGTAGGATATTTAAAAAAAGTCGTACTAATGTACGGCACATGTAAATAATATTTGATTTATAGTGAGCACTCGAAAATTGCTTTCTCCATTATCTCAAAAAATAGTATTTGGAGATGTCTGATTATTCAACTGGACAATCGATGTGCTCAGGAATCGCCGATTAAAATACTTCGGGTGAGTGCTAATTCACCTTATTTATTTTAACAACACGTAATGTTAAGATTTCAGCTTTTAATAAAGACATCACAACAATAATAAAAGACATAATCAATTGAAGTCACCAGCAATAATTCACCTCATCTGACCATTTATAAGATTGCAGAATTGATATGCAATTCTAAAGTCAATGTAGCATGGTAATGTCGCCCCGGTGACCCAATAATTCTTATTCAATACGTCTGTATAATATAATTATATACTGCAGCGGTCGGCAATTTTGTTGGCGGGCCGAATGAATCTGCAAATTTTTTGGACCACGCGACCGTCGACGTCACTTGTGCGCGTGCGATCCTGCTCAATCAGTGTGCTTGTGACAGCCCGTCGTCATCGTGCTTCGTATCGTGCCTAGCAACTAGCAGAATCGGCTCCTTACCTTATCTGAAGAATATTTTTTTCTTCTCCCCTTACAAGTACCGGTGCAGTCGGGAAACACGCCAAACACGCGCCCAACATTTGTACACGGTTGATATTAGTCACAAGAGAACGGGTCGTTTCTACAACTCGTTTTTGAGGTCAACAGCTTGGCTGTGGAACGATTTTCCGGCCTCTGTGTTTCCTCCCTCCTACAACATGAGTCTCTTAAAGACCCATGTTCACTCCTTCCTCTCCTCAAAAACACCCTCCACACAGCATCTTCAAAGATGACATAGGCCCTGAGGGAAATTATTTTCCTCAGGGTCTCCTGTGTGGAGTTAATGTAAAAAAAAAAAAAAAAAAAGTAAGATAGGAAACACGGAAAAAACGCCGCAGGCAAAAAAATTGGTAAAAATTACATGTTTTGAAATATCCCGACCGACCGATCAGTATTAGTGTACAGTTATTGGTTTCCACTCGGGTGTTACTGGTTCGTTCCTCTATTAATTTGTCTTCCCTCATTGCAGAAGCCGTATTTTCCGCTTATAATGGTGAAAGTGGGTGATTTTCAACAATCTGAGATAGTTTATAAAAATGGCCTTACGAAAAAAGCGCCGCAGGCGAAAAAGTTTTTAAGTGGGCATTGGATGTTTTGATCTTGACCAAACAGTTAGTGGCATTGTAGGTATATACGAGTAGTTCATTGACCTAGGGTATGATATACTTGGTCGAAGGAGTAGTTATTAAATCGGGCGTTGCTCGTTCTGAAAAACTTACATTTTGCCCCTGTGGTTCAGAAGGGAGCACTTCCCGGACCACGTTGGGCCCGCAGGCCGCCAATTGCCGATTGCTGATATACTTCATACGTCGTAGCGAATAATTCAGTGTCTGACGTCTCATTGACTGATTAACGACTGCCATTCGAAGGGGAGTTTCACATTAGAGCAATGACGGAATGCAATACTATTTATTTTAGCAATATAATATTGTATTAGCGCAGACCTCTGAAAAATCACGAGATAGTACTAATTGTTCACAAATCGATTCCAATTTTGAAAATGGCACGATGAAAGAAAAATTCTGTCAAAATACCATATAAGATATAATAGATACTAGAGCAGACCCGTGAAAAATCACGGGTTAGTCTGAATTATTGATTCTTGACAATAAATAAGTACCATCAATTAATACATGGCATAAGGTTCACTTAAAAAATCCTAATTCGTAGAGTGCGGGCCGTATTGATTTATTTCCAAAATAACAACGAGAAAATGCATATTTTATTTTATGAAGTTGAAGTTCGGGCGTAAGTATCATTTTTATTGCGATTATTGTGAAGGAAACTGAATTTGCCATATTAAACAATAAAACCATATCCGAAAAGAGGTTTATAAGCAGGAGAGTTTGTACACGCAGTATTTAATTGAAGTATCTATAATACTTCTAAGAGATCAAAACAAAAATACATGATTTTGTATGATTTTGCATTATTTCGCATGGCTTTATCTTAAGATTATTAACGATTAGATTAGATTTTCTTAGCGATTGTAAAGCTCACACTTCGTTTACAAAGTTAAATAAAAAAATGCATGTTAAAATATCATTCTTTAATCCAATCAGCTTCAATTAGACGGGTTATTTGATAACAATATGTCGTGACGACGAATTTTTTTCGCACAAGTATTTCTCAAAGGTTGCCGACATTTTCATAATTTTGCAGACAGCATTGCGCGAATTGAAACGATTTGATTTCCGATATGGAAATGGCTTCGATCAGGTTCGGGTATCGACGTTCTAATTACTCTACCCTACTTTTCGTTGCTGAAACTGACCATATCGTATTATGTACACTTGAATAATCTGAAAGTATGTTGCCTGTTGTGTGCCGATGATGCGGTGCTTAATTCTAACAGTATGGAATGCCTGCAGTTCGCTGTAAGGATAAACAGAGTGTATAATAAAGCAAAACGATTTAATGTTGGATGAAAGTAAGTTAAGGTACGGTACCAAGGTTACGGTATTTAAAAATGTATAAAAAATCACTACATAATACAACGTGTAATCGAGAAAAATATTTTCGTGAAAGTCGAAGAAGGACATTGAAAGAAAGAATGGTAAATTCAATGAACTGAAGACTGAATTTAATTAAAAAAAAGTAAAGAGTTTTCGTGGGGTCTGAGACTGGCAGAGGGATTCAACTCAAGTAGCGACATGTTTTCGGTCATCGCAGCTGGTTTTGACAGTTCATTTATTTTTCGGTTGGCAGCATTGATGACATAGAAAATATAGACTAATCAAGTAATTTTGACATGTGAAATTAATCGCGGGAAAACTTGAAAAAAACTTAGAGGAGCTCAAAGAATTTGTACAAAAATTTGTACAGTGGGTAGTTATAACTATAAACTTTTTTCGACAAAGGTTGTTTATTTTGTACATAATTTTGTACGCGGGGTCTTAGGAGATTATAAACAAGTTCTGCTATGTAATTATTATTGCCCGTGACAGCTGTTTTGCCTCCTGAAGGCGTTATCATTATTATTAGTCATCGTAAATACCTGTCTATATGTAGTATAAATACGTCGTCTCTAAGTAGTATGACCACAGTTTGTTAGTGCCTTCAAAAGACGAAACGGTTGTCACGCGTAATAATAAGTATACATCAGAACTTGTTTATAAATAAAAATGTTTTATTAATTGAATAACAATATTATTTAATGTATAAAAGGAATTAAAATTAAAATGGAGATCTACAAATTAATTTTGATAACAATAAAAAATTATATAAATAGTAATTCGTGTTTTTAAATGGGTAATTAATCCATTTAACACACGACAGGCATAGACAGGCCATTGAAAGCCGTAGAAAATCACTGAAATTTGACGGCCAATAACGCACAACGGACGCCTTCCGATATCCGACGGATTTTGCCTTTTTAATTGTATCGAAACGATTAACGCCAAAGATAACAAAAAAGATACGGAATTACCCTTTTGACCTATTAGAAGCTCTTATAATCATGAATTATGGTTTCACATAATGCAAAAAGTGTTGCATTTTTTTTTATTAAATGTTTTAACGCCTCGAATACGCACTGTTGTCGCTAACATTATTCCGTCAGAATTACCTAAAGAACAGAATGTACCTACGAGTCCAAAGCAGCGTAAATGTAGGACATCTTCGACTTTACTTCGCGGTCCGGTTTCGTTGGTGTCCTAACCCTGCACTGACCAAGCGCACCTAAATTTTGTAAATGATTAAGTTGAGGGTCACACCGATTCGTGATATTATCATAAGTGTGCAAACAGAAAGAACGCGGGTTTCGGCTTTCTGATTGGTCGGCGCGTGTAATCTGAAAGCCGAAACCCGCGTCCTCTCTGTTTGTACACTATCACGATACAATTAGGTAGGTACACTAAAATATACATACTATAAAGCAGATCTTAAGTGCCAACAATAATAAAACATAATTGGAGAAAAGTACGTTTAGTGTAGTGTGGTGAAATTTTCACAATTTTTGAAGTAAAACTTCTTTTCGCACACTTGACTTGGGGAGTAAGCTGGTGAATGCATGACGAGAGAGAGCGTAACGAAAAGTGTGATCGGGCGAGGCGAACGAAGCATAAAGAAGTTATATTTCAGTCGTGTGGTCTAAAGCACACTCGTTTTTTTAATTAATTAATAATTTCTTCATCATTTGAAAAGTGTATTTCTTTTCTTTAAATATTTGACAGATTTCCAAGCAGATTTCGTAATTTCTTAACGGTAAATATCTGATATAGAAAAGTGTCAATATTTGTTTTGGAAGGGCAACTATCCTAAAGCAAATATTTTATAAATACTTTCAACTTCACAAATTCTTTAATTATAACATCCCCTGATTTTTCACCTGTCGGAGCTAGTAATAAAATTATTAAATCTACTTGATTACGTATTTTTCTTTTATTTTATTATTTTCAGTTGTTATTAAATTGAAATCAATTTGATGCCAAAATGCCCTCACGGATCACTGGCGGGTTTAATTGCAAGATGCCAAAATCTGATGCAAATGACGCGAAGAGTGGCCATTGTAGCTCGGCAAGGTAAACCGGGACAAGAACAACTTTACTAATATCGAGAAGTCAATCGAAACAAATAAAACAGGCATTCGTAACTATATACTTTAAATTTCGTGTTCGAATAATCGAATGTACTTACTTAAGAAATCTTTGCTTCGATTATGTTTAGATATTTTGTAGTTTTTACGTGAATTTCTGTTCCGTACAAGTAAGATCGAGAAATCAATTGAAACCAATAAAACAACAGACACTCGTAATAACGCCTTTAATTTTCGTATTCGAATAATCGAATGTATTCGAATAATCGAATGTATTCGAATAAACTTATTTTGTTATAAACTGCGCCTCCTACGCACATTTCTAACGGTACGTTAAGCCGCCGCTATCCGAATTCGACAGATTTCTTACATATCTCCCTTAAACATTTGAAGTTTTTAAGCTCTTAAAAAAATATACGTTATTTTTTAAGATAATATCTAGACACGTTCCACGCCGAAACGCAAATTATATGAAATTCCCTCGATAGAAAAAAATCGCAAAATATGCTCCGAAAATTATTTAAAACAAGTCTATTTCTATTATTTTACAAGTTATATTTGTGAAAAAATTCACAACGTTTCTTTAAATGATACTTAAGATACGTTCCACGAGATTTTTGCTCTATTTTAAACGAGTCATGTTTTATTAAGCTTTTTCGCAATTTTCGCTGCGATTTTATCGCTTGCGCGCTCTGTCCAACATTCGTAATTACATATCCCTCCATCTTCTTCTTTTTCAGCCGAGAAGCGCCGCCTTAAACGTAATATTGTGTTATTTGTATTTTTGTTATAATCTGCACCGGCTTTCAGGATTTCCTAGTGAGACGGGCATAACACATCTCCAATTTGTAATATGTAGAATTAATAAAGATGAATAAAAAAAAGTAAATAAAAAATTTCAACTTAAAAATTCGTGTTCGAATAATCGAACGCCATTTTTTGGTTGTTTGTATGAATACAGTTTTTTTTTTATTTTTGGTGTGGTTGCCGTAAATCCGTCGCGTTTTGTTGGCGTGTTTGTGTGCTCGAATTAAGATCAAATTTATCGTTTAGGTGTAATTTATCATACAATTTCAAATACCGAAATTCTTTCTTAAACATATTATCGACTTTGTCGATGTCTAGGGCCTAGGAATCAAAAAGTAAGGTTTATCTAGGTCTTGGCGACGGATGCTCACCTACCAGTTACCCACTCCTCACACCTTTTTCCTTCCCAGAACTTCCTCTCCTTCCTTTCCATAAAAACTTGGCGTCTCCAAAGATGACATAGGCCCTGAGGATTTTTCTTCAGGGCCTCCTGTGTGGAGCTAATGTAAAAAAAAAAATTAAAAATAAAAATTACAAATAATTAAAAAATACATTATTGAGAAATATAGATTTTCATGGCCAAAAGTATTTTCGTTATTTGTTTTGGAGGTGTTATGCCGTGTTGCGCTACCTCCTTCTTTAGCCAACGTTTCGGACAGCGTTACAGTGTCCATCACATACACATCTGCCCTGATGATGGACACTGTATCGCTGGCTAAAGAAGGTGGTAGCGCAACACGGCGTAACACCCCAAAAACAAATAACGAAAAGACATAATTTTAATTCAAATATTACAAACAGGAATATTTATATGAAAATACATTCATACGGTTTTTAAAATATGAGCAAGTAGGTGATAAGGGTGAAAGGGAGTAGGGGGTGGAGATCTGTTCACCAAAAATAGCTAAAGCCATTTCCATCGACGATCTTATGCTGATGATAATCTTTCACCAGAGCGATACTGACAGTATCTACCATTCTGGAAAATATCACAAACATATTATTTTAATTTAATTTAGTGTAAAATAACACCATTAAATTATGGTTCAAACTTCAAAGTGTTAATTTTTTTTTAATTCAACCAAGACTCAATGGGTTAATCATTTACATCATCGTCTATCAAAATCATTGCACTATAACGGCGATTAAATGATCGATAATAAATAATAATAATAACAACACATGGAATGCAATACGTAATAAATAACACTATTTTCATAACTATCAACATTATTTTCCAGACACACTAGCGCCAAAAAGCAACAAAAAATCGCTCCTTTTTTGTCAAATTCCAATTTTGAATCCTGTCAACCAATCAAAGCGTTTATTATGCTATCGATAATTTGTTTTTTTAATTCCCGCCATTATTTTTCATCGCAGTTTTGGCATGTTAAAAAACGTAATTGCATGCATAGTACCAGTGCCCAATATGGCGATGATCGACTTTTGTGTATGGGATATTGCAAAATTTAAACACGAATTTATACTCTTAAAAATAAGCTGGGTTGGTACTATAAATGGTTAAATGTTATATTGTAAGTGTACTAAGATAACATCTGGTAACACAGAATTTGTTTAAATGCATTTTTAAGCAAAAGAGTTCCACCTGCTTCCAATTTGTGACTATGGGGGAGGTATGTTGTGAGATGAAGGGAGTGAGGAAGGCAAGAAGATGGGAAAAAATGAAGTTAGTAGCTACCTTCATACCAAATGTACAACAAATGCCAAAAATATATTATTGAAGCTATTCAAAAATACTGAATCCTCTACTAGACCATGTACGCGTAACACTAGATCGATTAATATTGACGTGAAACATATTCCAAGTTATAAAACCACATTCGGACAAAGTAACTTTACATACTTAGCAACAAAACTCCATAACATCCCCCAAGATATAAAACTAATGAAAAAATCTAATGCTATACTTAACTGATAACTTAATCCCCCTAAAGAGGAAGACTAAGAAATACAATATCTATTCATATTTCGTGGTGACCGGACAACTCGGAACCATCTCAGATAAGTCATTTAGAGTGATAAAAAATATATATTTAAAAAATGGTTAAATAGGTTACGTTGGGTTAGGATTATCGGCTAATTTAAAATTATTTTCTTCATAACTTTTAATGGCATGGAACCATACTTCGTGTATACAATTATTTTATAGTCCCTAAAATAAATATAAAAAACCTACCTGGCCATTCATATCTTATATTAACCTCTCTTTCATGTATTTCATGGATCTAAAATATTTTTAGGCGGGTTGATTTTTTAACAAGTTGATTTTTGATAAAGTTTCCCGCTTCAATCAGCTTGGTGCTATATACGAGGACACTCATTTTAAATAGCATTTGTTTGCTGAAGTCGTGCACTATTAATGAAATTAACCGCTGAAAACAAACTCTCCTGACGTTGAATTTATTAAAATCCCTCCTCAGACTATTTTAGATTGAATACCAATCAATAAAATCGTCATTCCTCATCACTCGATGAATACAATAGTCCATCTATGTCGGTATATACACGTGAAGCAAAAACTTTGTACCCCTTTTTACGAAAATTGCGCGGACGGAGGAGTATGAAATTTCGCACGCTTATAGTTTATATAGAGAAGGAGTGCAGAATGCTAATATGTATTTTTTAAATTATGCATAAAAAATACATTAAATCAATAAAAAAAACATTACAATTATGGTCGAATTTCGACCATTGGGCGACCACTAGTACATATAAAAATGAAAATACGTTTGTTTCTATGTGTGTATGTATGCTACGCGTTTCTTAACCATTCATCCGATTGGGATGAAACTTTGGAGATTTGATGTGCGCATGCTCGCGATTCTTACTAAATACAATAGTAAGGTCTGGCATCATGAAATTATGCGTTGATAACAGTTCATCCGATTGCGATGAAACTTTGGGGATTTGATGTGGATGATTTGTAGTGTCAAAATACCTTATTCTTGCGAAGGTTTCTGGATTATTGCAACCACATGACAATACATCTGAAAAGTTTTTTTTTATTTTTACAAAAACTCTTACAAAACTGTCACAATTTGAGAATGACATTTTTCAAACTCTGGATTGTTAAATTAAAATTCGATTTTCGAAAATGTTTAAATTAATGAATTTATTCTCACCTATGGTACTTACCAAAATCGTATACTTTGAATCTTTTATTTTAATTTTAAATAAGTACCTATGATAGGTACCAAATTTGATAGAAATTTGTAAAAAAAATTGCAATAGGTGGCACGCGAGCTGTTGGAAAATCTGAATATACCGGGACCGAATATATTGAAAGCGGGAGAGGGGAGGGGATCGCGGAAAGGGGGTTGGCGGGAGAGGAGAGAGGGAAGGCGGAGTGTAAGCGCGTAAGGGGGAGGGGTCGCATGAGAGGAAGGGGAGGTGGAAGGGGAACGGGACGAATGGGAAAGGACACGCAGGGAGAAACAATTTCGTTCTTAAGTGGCATAGTAACGCATAAATACTTAAATAAAATAAGGCAATTTTTACGTAAATTTCGATGGGAAGTATTGAATATTAATTACGTAGATGTCAAATTTGGCATGTGATAACGCCTCGGTGCGCCTTGGCCTCTAAAATAGGAACTATTTATTATGCGGCTTATCAAAGCTTTAGCGGCCGATTTAGAACGTTAAAATTTGATCGAGGAATGTCGTACATAGCGAGGATGGACATAGGTTTTAGAATTCTAAAATCCTTTTGATGCGATCCTCCGATACTTATATACGATGTCCTGTGTACGCTTTCCGTAATAATTTATTTGTATTACATATTATTTATTCGTATGAACTTTATTATAATTGATCATAAT
The DNA here is from genome assembly GCA_936435175.1 of Glyphotaelius pellucidus. NCBI lineage: Eukaryota > Metazoa > Arthropoda > Insecta > Trichoptera > Limnephilidae > Glyphotaelius > Glyphotaelius pellucidus. Next base: position 10,320,354 of record OW386557.1, on the reverse strand, counting down.
TTTTAAACATTTCGTAGGTTTCTTCCAACCCAATCTAAAACGATTAATTTGAAACGAAAACATTACTTATAATATTATTTACACCAGGAGGAAAAACTCATGCCGGTAGTTATTCCAAATGCAAGTCGACTTACACAAAAATAAGTCGGAGAAAATACCCGTTCTCATGAAGCCGACATTAAATGTTAAGGTGCGTTTCTTCAGAGTATCCGTAGAGCGTCACCGGTGCATAGGGAAGATGGCAATTGGTCTGTTAATAACCTTGTCTTAATCTCCCGTTTATCTATTACAGATCTCATTTAATTTACGGTAGGTAAGGTGTAATAAGAATTACTTTAGAAGTGTAATGAATTGTAGCCTGTTCTAAAAATAGTTGCGTCTTCGCAAGTCTTCACAGAAGCACGGTGAAGGGAAAGTTGTATAGTAACTTGCTCTAGTTTTACCAAGAAAATAGTACTATCTATTAAATAATTATAATAATTGCACTCGATTATCAACTTCTCTCAGTTCTCTCTCTCAGAGCTGAAGATACTCTCAGTATCGCCCCGGTGAGAGACCACTATTCGCTTAGAGCATCCGAAGGTGTAGACAAGATGGATGGAAGAAAAGGATATACAACAAACGATAAGCATAAGGATGAAAAAAAATACGAGGACGCCCCGGAAAAACATGGAACGATCAATAATTGAATAAATTACTTTGGTTTATGGGGAAGGAGATATGCAGATCAGAAGGGTGATTCTGTTTCTTTTGTGTTAAGTCATTGTTACGAGACAATTAAGACAAAAAGGCAAAATCCGCCGGTTATCGGCTGTCAAATTTTTGAGATTTTCTATGGCTTGTCTATGCTTGTCAATGGATGGATTACCTACTTAAAAATACGAATTTCTATATACTATTTATTGTAACTACTTACGTAAAAGCCTAATAGGCGTTTGTAAATGACTATCCATTTCAACGTATTTTGATGATTGTACGCGATGACATTCTATTTGCAAATTTTCCCATGACTGACTTGGGGGGAAATAGGTGTAGGAAGATGTATTTTTAGTGATTTTCATGAATTTTTTAACATATAAGGTATAAATGTATTTTTTTCACACTTTAGGTTCATTTTACACATATAATCAAGAGTATGTTCTAAAATTTTCAAATATTCTCCTCAAAAATTAACGGAGATATCAGCTGCAGCACTGTAATTCGACATCCGGCTTGGCAATTTGTGTAACTCCTCAATTGTGGAGTTCTCAATTTACACTTGAAATCAATTTTTAAAGAGAATTTTCTTTTTTTAGAAGTGTTTTTTTCTATTTGAACCTCACTCATTAAAAATGAAAAATTCATATTTTTTGAGGAATGTGAAAATTTAGTATGATATTTTACCATTCTTTTGTACGTTTTTTGCAATAAAAAAAATGTTTAAATAAAGATACTATTTAGGATAGAGGTTCAAGTAGAGCGCATTTATATAAAGAAACTAAGTGCTGAGTTTGATAACGGTTGATCAAAAAATGTAGGAGCTAGAGGTTGCACAGATTATTATTTTTTTTTTTTTTTATTTATTTATTTATTTGAACAAAAATACATACACATTATAAGAAAACTTTGACTGTCCAACTAAGAGATTTCCCGTTTTAGGACAGTCGAATTGCCTGGTTTAGTTCACATTAGGTAGTTACGTTGTTTTTTGTAGAACTTAAATACTAGTAAATGAATGAGGGCATAAGTGCTGATTACATTTGTATTTGTTAAATCTACAGTCAAGTGCAAGATTAAAAAGCAATAAAACAATTAAATTTAATATTAATAGTAAAAAGCTACTGAGAAGAGTTACCAAGTACAAAAAATTTGAATGATAATATATTAAAGCTACAAAGAGAAAAAAAATATGAACTCATTGGTTTGTGAAACAGAAAAATAAAAACTAAATCTTTCTTCGATGTATTCCTATCCGAAAGTTCGAATGTGTTTTTAAGAAAATATATAATAGGTTTGAGTAAAGACAACCTCTCTTTTTTAATTTAACAATTTCGTATCTATCCTATGTTTTCTAAAAAAAAAAAAAATGTTTTTAAATATTATAATAATTTGATGAAATGGTTGTTGAGTTAAAAGTCTGTAAATATTAACAAAAAGGGATATAAGTTATCAGGGGCATAGAAAAAAAATTATATTATTTTTAGAAATTAATAAAAAGTAACTTTCTGATTCCTCTAATGTACAAAAATAGCCTCTGTGTTACAATTTTTGATAGTACATAATATTTTACTCATAATTTAATTTTATCAATACTACAACTTTTAAAATATTTTTTGTACCTATTTTTGTAACCTAGTAACTTTTAGGTTGAAGATAACAATATAAAAAAATAAAGATAATATTATACAACCTATATTATACCAGCTAATTAGATAAGTACTTATAAGATTCTTATGGATTAACGTAAACCTGATAGTACATATTATTAGGTAAGTGAGTTTGTGTGAGCATGTGTTCGCTCTCGAGTCTCCCCATGTCCAGAAGCCAATTGCTAACCCATTTGCGCAGAGTGCTTGCACTTTTCAATTTCCATGCATCGGGTACGAGGTTGAACAATTTTGGCCCTAAGTAAGAGTATTGTCTTTGTGCATGTGATGTGTTGGTATTTGGTGGAACTACTGGATTCCTCCTTGCATGACGGGTGTTGTGGAGATGATCAATGGATGAATAGTGGTGTCGATGTTTTTGTGTATGTAGAATAGTTTTTCTTATGTAAAGTTGCCGTACGTCAAGAACTCGTAACTCTTCAAATAATAGATCACTGGGATACCTGAAAGGTTTCTTAAGGATGACCCTTAGAAGCGATTTTTGTGCTTTTGCTAAGGGATCAAGAATTGTTTTCGAACAGCCGCCCCATCCTAAGGATGCATATTCTAGCAAAGAATTACACATGGCATGGTACATTTGTTTCAGATCTTTTACGCAAAGAATATTTCTAACAGACATAAAAAGATGAGTAAGTTTTCTGATCTTTGTGGTGGTAGAGTCTATGTGTTCCTCCCATCTCAGAGATTTATCTATTATGATTCCTAGATATTTTATGCTATCGACACATTCTAAGTTATTGCAATTACAAGTGGTTAGGTCATTACAGTGGTGTATAATGATGTTGTGTGTTTCTTTTGGTTTTCCTGCTTGTGTTGCACTGAAACGGATGTATTTAGTTTTATCTAAGTTGAGTGTGAGGAGATTATTGTCTAGCCATTGTTTGACCTTGTTTAAACCTATTTCTGCTTTATTATGAACAATATTCCAGCTTTTGTCTTCATATAGTAAAACTGTATCATCGGCGAAGGTAATAATGTGGTCGGCAAAGGAACTGTTGCATAGTTCATTAATATATATGTTGAATAAGAGTTTTGAGAAAATTAATTATAAAAAAGTAGTTTTGAGAAAAACGCGTTTGAAATTAAGAGTGGCAGTAAAGTAGTAATAGTTCGACCGAGGGACACTCACTCAACGCTTATAACTTTTAAACGGCGTGGAATTTTGGTTCGAAAATTTCAGAAAATATTTTTGAATATTTACTATCGATTTATGAAAGAAAAAAATTTATTTTTTTGACTCCTCTACACCTATTCCCCCCCCTTAACGTGGTTTACGTGACATTATCTCTGGCGTTAAGGTAACTACATATAAGAGTTGGTGTCTTAACACATGCGCAGTATTTAACTCGCGCGATACGGAATGCTGTATTTAAGATAACTGTCATAATGTGTCTTATGTTCCATTTATTTGGATTTTATTGCGAAGCGGAAATATTTGAACCTCTGAATAATATGACCAAGGCCTGAGGGATTCAAATACCTCTGAAGCTGTCCGAAATTCCATGAAAAATTTCACTGTCGACTTACAGGTAATATTTTCAAAAGTCTGTAGGGTTAAACCGAGTTAAACATGAACTATGTTATGCAGCTAATAATGCAATATCAAGCAACGTTTTGATTCCGAATGGAGATGGATCGTCTCTTCACGACAATGCTGAGGTTATTTACCACTGAGGAACTTGATTCAAAAATGTTACATATTATTTTATGTGATTACGATATTTTCCAATCTGCCATTTTAATGATTTTCAGCAATGTTTTGATGTTAGATTTATTAGCAGCTGTCAAGCCGACATAACTGTATGGACTGACACCTCTCAAAACAGTTTCCCACCTTTGTAAATAGATACCTACAATAATATCTGCATACCAATTACGTTGTTCACCTCAGTTTACCATCGACAAATCTAGAGGCAAGACGGCCATTAAAACTGTGAACTTCCATAATGTAATCACTACTGTAATAAAATCAATTTTATATGGATATGGCACACTTAATCACGGATCTACCATATTATTTTAATTGGTGTGAAATTCTTCGGTTGCACCTCAAATTATAAAACACCAAACTCTGCTTTCGAAATTGAAAATATCTGCTTTCAAAATTGGCGTAAACCCGTGAAAAATCACGGGACAATCTAAATTATTGACAAACAGTTCAAATTTTAAAAACATTTAATAAAATAATTTTCTTTTAAAATGTTATGTTATGTAAGTACCTTACCACTTATCTAAATTATTCACACAGTTAGTTTCAATTTTGAAAATTCGAGTTCATTGAGTTCATTCAATTTTGAAAACTATTTTTTTTTTTTTTTTCATTTACTCACAAATAATCGACTAAGTTGCCTCTAAAATCATGAAACGCTAAAATCTGCTTATATCTTATAATTTTCAAAAATAAACAAAGTAGATCACATCCGTACTAGATATTTGATATTTTGATTACAAAAATATTTTTTCAGTTTGGTTGGGTATTTTGATCTCAAATCCAAATTTAAGATTTGTATGAAACTGGCCGAAACGGGCTGCGCCTACGTTCCTCTTAAACGCCGATTCTACTTGCTTTTCAGCTTTCTATCAAATTGTAATAAGCTGACAAGCTTAACAACGCGATGTATCATCTTCTGCTGATCACAATTTGTTTAAAAGCCGATACGGAGGAACTTTCAATTGCCAAAAATTTAAATGGTGGAGAATTGCCATTTTATTTAATTTTGTTATACCACTCGTCCTTAGAGAATCTGCCACTCTGTTAGTGTTAGTTCCTATTTTGACCGCCTGCAAATTTAAGTGTGGCAAGATAGGTACAAATATTGTATTAAAATAGAAGAAAACTATACAATTTTCCGATAATACAAACAACAATCAATCAATTATACAATACGCCATTATACTATGCGGCGGTACGTATACAAATATCAAATTGTTCCAATTTGCACACTTCGAATAATTTATTTATCATTAGCTGAATCTATTATAAGATATGGAATTACAGCTTGGGGACTTTCCTGTAAAACAAATGTAAATGGTGTTCAATCAGTTCAAAATTCATTAGTTAAATTATTAGCTCATAAAAGTTTGCCAAAATTACCTGTAAAAATGGTAAAACAAATATTTTGTTGAAAAATTGGCTTACCGAAAGAAATAATTTGTATTAGACTAACACAAAATTCTAGCTGCATTTAATTATGTAAAATAAGTTTATTTATATCTCCAAAGTAAAAGTACCCATCGACAAAATGCTAAAAAGTAGTTTATTGGGACTTTTCTTTTTTCTGTATAATATTTTATTTTTTGCTGTCATGTACTTTGTTTTTATAATAAATAAATTAAACCTTGAAAAAAAAACACAAACAATTTACATTACAGAAACTAATAATAAAAACAATTTAAAAAAACCTAATTCATATTCGCCAGAACTTATATTCTAACAATTTAAGGTCAAAAAATTAAATACATTATACATCTGTATAATGACCGGTCAGTGGTTGAGTGGGCATCGCGTTTGGGTCCCACCCGGGCGTCCCGTGTTCGATTCCTCGGCTGGCTAAGTCCTCCATCACAACACAAGCAACATTTTGGGCTTTCTGTGGTGGTAGTAGGAAATTTTCAAACATTTTTGGGTTATTCTTGACCCGGGAATGTTTGTCTTTCTTCTTAAATTAAAAAATCTACCACGCAACATTACAAATTAATAAAGATAATATTCAAAATAAAGTTGCACCCTTTAAAAATAACAGAAATTTTAGACAAACGTCAATACTTCCTACTCCAAAATGCAAAAAAACAATAGGACAGTTAAATCATAAATGTATCGAAGTTAAATTTTTTTATTCATTACCAGAAAAATTAGAAGCATGAATACTAATTTAAAAGAATATATAAATCCCCTCAATTATATTGAATCATGTCAAATAAAACCAATATGATAACCCATACCCACAAGCCCTGCTTATTTATGGGGGTACATCAAATAAATCTATTGTGTAATTAATTATTGTATAAAATTTGTTTGTAATACATGTATCTCTTTATGACTAATAAAAAAATAAAAAATAAAAAAAATATTACGAGTAAATTTATAATATATTATTAACCCCCATGTCCCTAAATTATTCCGTTCCTGCACTAAAGTTCTGCGTGATATTAAAACAAATATTATATTGTATTATATATTGCCCGGTGGCCTTCCTAAGTACAGCTTCTGATCAAGTGCCCCAGGGTTCAATTCCTGGGCAGGTTTCAATAAGTCAAGTGTAAATAGCGAGTGCCTTATTATTCATACATTCCTCACAGCTAATGAGCCAAGGTGATTTGAGACGCTGCTGTATTTTCATCTTCTTGCAGGTGTACCTTACTGAATCGTAAAGCTTTTGCAAATGTAAATCTTTTACTAAACCCACAACTTTTATAGATTTTTTTAATATTTCGTCATTTTGGTTGGACAGGATTCTAACTTCACTATACCTTGATCTGAGATTTGTGGTTTCAAAGTTTACAAAGACGATTTCTAATAATCTACTTACCTTAAAATATCCAATTTTGAAAAAGACAACCAAAAAGTGTTTTTGTTAAAATATTACATTAAAAGTATGTATTTAGGTAATAATTCATCACAAAATCAGTTCCAATTTGAAAATTACGTTTAATTTCAAAGCAAATTTTAGTTTACTGAACATGAAAAATTTCGCACACAGAAATAGAAAACCGAAATTCGTATTTCCATATTACAACCATGATGAAAAAATGAATATGGTGGTAGAAAAATATCGTTTTGTTGTGTAATGTCTTTTAATGAAGCGATTTAATGATCAAAGTTTTGAAGGATTTAACTTAAAAAAGAAAAATTCATGTAAGATTCTTGTTAGAAGTCGATCCCCTTGAACACTAGGGCAACCCTCAAAAGATTGAGACTTTGGGAACCCATAATAAAATTTGCCAAATCAATTTACAAATCATCCAAATATTTAATTTTTTTGTTCTTTTGATTTTATGTCCGGGATAAATCTTCCCACAGGAAAAACTTAACCCTTCCACACACTTTTGCACAAATGATCATCTAGTCATTCCACGCTCTGCAATTACACTATATAAGTATAATAAATACAAAACAATACAAGAACAACATGTCAACCTACCAGAAACCAAATGGGAAAATAATTCACCGACTCCAGATATTTTCATATCAGAGGGTTCGGCTCGATAGAACTCCTAACTGGATCGACAAATCCTACTGATCTCTCAATATAAATAATTAAAAAATCTTTCGTAATCCAACGTGCATTTAATGTGACTGATTTTTGCATTTTTATGTAAAGATTCTTTGACAAATCTAATAAGCCTAAATTTTGAATGAGAGGGCTAGGTATAATGCCAATAGCCGAAATAACAAATGGTAATATTTTTATAGTCTGAGAATGCGAAATTCTTTTAATCTCATTTCCTAAATCTGTATATTTTCTAATCTTTTCATAAACAGATTTTTGAATATTACAGGAATTTGGAATAGCGACATCAATATTATTATTATTATTATTATTAAAGCCATTTAAAATAGTTTGGTCTTTTGCCAGGGTGGTAATGAAAGTAGCTGCTTACGTACTCGTGACGATTAGCAAGACCTTTTGACTATTAAGCCCCTGACAGGCTGGTTGGTTCACAAGATATAATTTCGATATTCTGATCGATTCCAGAGCACAGGAACTCGCCCACAAAACATTTCTATCTGTTTATTTCTTCAGTGTGTCTACCATTCATCACACATCCATCCAACTGTCAAAAAGGACAAACAAAAATATCAGGATTTAAGAATGGATCGGGAGAAGAAACAGAGTGGCAATAATTTATTTTCTCATGGTATACCTACTTATGGTCCTGCCACGGAGAAGTCCGTTTAAACCCCTCTTTTACATCTATCGTACTACGAGAAAGAAGAAGAGGTTACAAAGGAACTACCAACGTTGCAGCATTAAATATATGGGTATCCTTTGTCTCGTGGACATGATTGATAACTGCCAATAATTTACTATTGTTCGTATTAAATACAATACATTGTTCTCTGGGGTGACGTGGTCCAAATAAAAGAAAAATAATATCATATTATCTTTCATCGTTTTGATGAGCTAATAGGAGTATCAGCGAGCAGATCTTCAGTCGGTTTTTCCAATCTGAAATAACATGCGAAGTTTCTTTAATTTGAAAATTATTCATTTTTATTAGTTTTTGGTGCGATTATTTTACATTATACTTGATTCCATTGATCGTTCTATCTCTCTTTGGAGGTGAGTAATTTCTTCTGTTCTTCCGTTCTTTGATTGAATCACTGAATATATTTTGTATCTTTTCGCTCCACATTCTTGCTGTAAGATCTTACCATATGTAAGTTCAGTTGTAGATGTACCGTGAGTGAAATAAACGTTATTTCATCTCTTGGGTGACAGGAGGGCTCATTGTGATTGAATGGTCCCTAAGAAATTCCTTAAAATGATATCATCATCGTCGTCATCATTTCGGTTTGTGGTGACGTGAAATATTCCTTCTTATTCCTGCGTAATGTGTAATACGTAAAATTATTAACGTTTGGAATTGGATTAACATCATTCGAAGCCTTACACCTCAATCTGTCTCTTACCGAGGGATGAATGACATTTAGGAAGATAAATATTGTAATCAAATCCTCGCATTACTGCACCGTATAGATACCATAAAGTGTTGTTTTTTCTTTGCCAAATTAGTGCATTACAGAATACATTATTAATTATTACTAAAATATATACCAAGATTAAATAATAGCATTTCCATTAACATGTGTTCCAAATTATGTCCTCTGAATGCAAACTGTATCTAAATTTCTCTAATGAAAAGTATTAATCTCAAACAACCTCAAGGTAGGTATGGTTCTGTATATTTTTTACATTTTAACGCAGCATCATGTTCAGTGGTCAAATGCACTGAATATATATAACTTTGCATTGGTGATTGTTCAACAGGTAGATGCAATTTGATTGCCATAAGTTGTTATATTAATTTTTCTAGTCTTTATTTATAAGTATGAGAACATTGTAGAAATATATCATTAATTTGTACAGAGTCCTTGAGATGATTTTTCACACAAACGGCGCTCTAAAAATCATTCAAATATTATCATTATTCTGAGGTTATTTGACCTTAAGATGACCCACAATCCAAAGTAATACAAAATCATGCAAAATCAGTGTTTTGGGGTTTGAAAATTTGATCGCTTAGGAATATTATAAATGCTTAAATTAAATATTACAAGTAGAACACATCTTGGCCTTTAAAAACGTGGAGTAATTTTTTGATGTGGAGTAAGTCTTTTAATAAGGCAAAAAAAAATAAAGTATCTGGCCTATAAAAAATGCTTTGAAGTGCAAAATCTCCTACTCAAAAACCCTTTTTCGGATATGGTTTTATTGCACAATGTAATATGAAATATTTCTTACAAAAAAATAGGAAAACGTTTTAATATTTGTTTCTGAACTTCACAAAAAAAAATTTTTTGGCGATGTCCTTTTTCAGGAAATTAAAAGGGTAAAGGGTAAACCCATATGCGAATTTCACCCTTCTGCGATATGCAGAAGGAACGAAAGCGCGTCGTATTGTCGCACTCAGTAGCCGCCCAGAATTCGGGCAGAACAGACATGCTTTGCTCTTCGCGTCGCTTCATTCTGTAAAAATGTACTTGCGAAATAACAAACACCATTGTTGGCTATTGATTATGATTTTTATTGGTCAACGCTAAGTCCCTTACTCCGCACAATTCCGAATGAGTCCAGGACTAGGGGATCCTCTTAAGATGAATCCACGCGATTTTTATTTTCTTCGCTAACTTTAGTTATAAAAAATTGAAGATGAGCCATTTTTAAACTTTTTTATGTTTGCATGCAAAATTTTTAAATTTCAAAAATTATGTGTTTATTTTGAATTACAAAATTTGAAAGTAATTTCATCACCTTTCAAAACAGTTAATAGTTTTGGGATATGTTCAGAAATATTCCATTTATTTTCGTTTTATTGTGAGGCGGAAATATTTTAACCATCTTAAAAATTTGCCAAATTTCTGAAGGGTTAAGCATGTTTCCATCCAATTTATCTCATCTGAATATTCTTCTCTGAAATATTTGCTTAGTGGTTTAAATAAAGATTTACCCAACTAATGGAATTTTAACCCTACTTCCTCCTAAATTAAATGGATGGAATATAAATACAGCTTTAAAATTGCGCAGAATAATAAAATCTCCGTGAAAGACGAGGAACGTGAATCGCTTTTGTTTGGTTAAAACACAAGATGAATAAGGACATTAAGGCCCCGTAACCGCTCTCGAAAAGAAGAAGATGGAGAGATACGTAATTACGAATGTTGGAGAGAGCGCGCTAATATTTTAAACGATAAAAGTGAAGCGAAAATTGCGAAAAAGCTTAATAAAACATGACTCGTTTAAAATAGAGCAAAAATCTCGTGGAACGTATCATTTAAAGAATTTTTTTCACAAATATAACACGTAAAATAATAGAAATAGACTAGTTTAAAATAATTTTCGGATCTTACTTTGCGATTTTTTTCTATCGAGGGAATTTCATATAATTTGCGTTTCGGCGTGGAACGTATCTAGATATTATCTTCAAAAATAACATATATTTTTTTCAGAGCTTAAAAACTTCAAATGTTTAAGGGAGATATGTAAGAAATCGATCGAAATTCGGATAGCGCAGCCTTAAACACCATATTTAAGATGAAGCCATGCGAAGTAATGCAAAATCATATAAAATCATGTATTTTTGTTTTGAAAATTTGATCGCTTAGAAGTAATATAGATGCTTCAATTAAATACTCCTTGTAGAACAAAATATCTTGGCCTTTGAAAATATCGGTCATTTAAGTCTTTTAATAAGCCTAGAAAAAAATTTAAAAAAACACTTTCATGTGCAAACTCTCCTACTTATAAACCCCTTTTCGGATATGGTTTTATTTTTTAATGTGACAAATTCACTTTCTTTTATAATAATCGCAAAAAAATGGTATTTACGCCTGAACTTAACAAAATAAAATAAAATATGCATTTTCTCATTGTTATTTATGGCAGCAATCAATATGGCCCGCACTCTGCGAATTTGGATTTTTAAAGTGAACCTTATGCCATCGGCACAAGAACCATGCACTTGGCACACCCATTTCATATCAGTTACGCCCCGCCTGTGAAAGGGAATAGACGTCCTAGACGTCGCTTGATTCCGTGAAATCAATTTTAAATTTCCTTGTTATTACAATAAAAAATGCGTAAAAAAAGGAGTTAAGGTTTTTTTTCAGGCCTTTACAAAATCAACCAGTAAAAAAAATCTCAAATACCTTTTCCAACCTTTTCAAAAGCTTTTTCTCAAGTATTTTTAAACTCCTTCCTAAAAGAGGCGTGGATTCCGATTTCGATCTTTCCTGGACTATTGGATCACCTTTAGATCAAAATTATCTGCATGTTTTTTGTAGAGAACTTTGTTTGTTATTAAGCCCTCTATTTATAATCACACGTTTTTGTAGCACTTCGGCGGGAACCTAACCATAACCTTCTCAACCGGAGACAGCGCCATGTATCATTACACTATTTTAGACACTATAATGAAATTAGTTTCCTGCTGCGTATTTCATTCATCGTATTAAATCTATCTCACAGTTTATGAAGTTATTAATCCGTTCTGCATCGCATCTGCCATGTCCGCAGATGCGATGATAAAGGCCCTCGACATCCGGCCGAGACGAGTCGAAGATGCTGCGACTGTACCAACTGCCGACATCTCAACCTCCTAGTAGAAGCTAAAGCAGTCTCTAGCACGTAAAATGTATAATGATAAACTGGGGAGATCGACGACGGACCGTAACTCGTGATCTGAATGCAGACGATAATCTCACCTTCGTGATGATTGAAGAACTTGCATGCATTTTTGTTTGGTCCAGAAAAAAACGCGTGCAAAGCTAAAAAAAAAAGTCACAACAAAATGGTTATCATGCGTGGATAATTTAAAATGTCTTATCAGTATTACAGCAGTATTATTAGCATAACATTTGTCACGTGAATAAATTTAAAAATAATATAGCCTACTTTAGCCCTCTGACCGAGATTTGTCGACTATATAACAAGATAGTGTGCTGAAGTAGATATTTTCGACGATAATTTGTACGGATTGAAAATAAGTTCTGGCGCTGTTAAAAAATACAAACTAATTATATTGTGTCAATAGAGAACTCCAGTCCAATTTTTTTAATTTTTTTTAATGAATAATGACCTTCTAACTTAAATAACTGCATATTTATTTTTATTTTTATAGTTAGTTTTAATAGTTAAAATAAATGTCAAAATTTTAATTTTTCAAGATCCCCCGAAAACCACCGAATCTAGTGTGACGTCATCATGACCGACCGAAGTATGAATTTAGTGGGCAACTGGAAACAGCTGATCGTCGCCCGCCATTTTGAATTTCAGCATTGGAGCGTTTTACTGGGCAATATGATAGTTTTTTGTACAGTTAGAGTTTTTGAATATTTTAAATAATATAGATAAACTAATAGAGATACTTTATTTTTGATACTTATGACTTTATACTGAATTATTTAGGCCTAAATAATGTTTCAATAAAAACAAAAACTATTATATGTCCAAATCTAGATAAACCAATAACACGGAATGTCGAACGGCTTGCGCCTTACATCTATTGATTTCTATACAACTTTGACCCAGGTGACGCGGCGCGGTGACGTCACGCCGCCAAAATCCAGCAACACCAACTTGACAGGGTGTTTTAATGACACGTTTTAAAATGGACTTTTTAATATTTTTTTTAAAACTCTACGTTAAATATTATGTAATAAAACTTATATATTCAGAATCAGCGTATATTGGTCTATATGAACATATTTTTTTAAAGCCATAATATTTTTCACTGGAGTTCCTTATTGTCTCTCTATGCATGCCTCGCGTTATTATTATTATTATTATTATTATTATTATTATTATTATTATTATTATGTCTCTTGCCACTCATTGTAATGTGTTACTTGAGTGAGCTTGCATATAATTCTGTATTTTTATTTGTGATGTTTTGTTTTTCTAATTGTTCGTATCTGTATTTAATTGTATGTAATTGTAAATTTTTGTAATTGTGTAATAACTGAGTTTTTATAGTTGGATTGTTCTCACGTAAGTGCAAACATCTGTAAAATCCAGTATAAATAAATACACTGGGAAGTTCTACAAAAGTTTATGTCGAACATTTAATACTGACAATGAAATTGACGAAATACCTTTCGTAGATACAACGGTGTTTTAACTCTTAACTTAACCTTTTACGTAATGAATTATTTCCAATGTCTCGTGAGACCCACGATTAAAAAAAATATTATAAAAATTTCGGTGACGTCACCACAGATCGCTTTTCTGGTTTTTTATGTTTAGACTGTAATATTTTCGAATAAAAAAAATACAAAAGTTTGAAAATACTGAAATCTTAAGAAATTCTTTCTTAACCGAAAAAGAAACAAAATTGATCTTGCAAGTGGCTCATTATTAACAATAATCGTAGTACGAACTGCATTATTACAGATGACACGATGACTATCTTCTCTTATAAATATCATACCTAGGCTCTGTGAAATATTTTTACTGTCTTTTCTAACTTGTTTCATAGCACTTGAACAATTCATCAAATTCCAAAGTTAATATGCAAGTGCTGTGAAAACACTATTCAAGTTTTGTTATTATTGAAGTCGAAAATTAACATTGAAATTTGAAATAATTGGCCCACACCTGACCAACTATGAAAAAAACATTTTGAATTGGGCTGATCTTCGATTTATGAAGATGACAAATTTGACTGTCTGACAAACAACCTCAGTTGAATTGCATTCGTATCAGCCACATAATCTTTCATCAATTTTCCCTAAGTTATCAAATGAGCAATCTTGCATTGGTCGCTACTAAGATGTAACAAAGAAATCAAATTTCTCTAATTCCTATATTATAAAATCCAAAGTTGGTATAAAAAGTTAGTGCCAATACATTATTGCGAATAGCTTTTAGTTAGGAGAGAAAGTAGAATCGATCCCAAACATAATGCACAGTAATTTGTAATTGGCTACTAACGTAATATCCACACTGACAGGTAGACAATGTAGGTAGTAAGCAGGTATTAACATTACAAGTGTTAAGTACACACTTATGCAGGCCATATAGGATTATTGCTTTCCTTTATTGGTTTTCTCTTTAGAATAAGCAGCTAACGCAAGTATTTGTGGCTGGACGTTAGATCCTAGGGTTTTTTATTCCTAAAGGTTTGACAAAGTGACGTCAATTAAAGTTGTTATTGTACTTTATCTCGGAAACGCCGTTGCAAGATAAAATAATTCATTGTATTATAAAAAATAAAACTAACTGCTTCAATAATCGCAAACTCATGGATACCTACAACGATTTGGAATTTGATACACGATTTGACCTGCGTTCTTGTACTAGCCCTTTAGCAGCGGATATATTCATTGTACGCACTTATATATATATATATTTATACCCTCTCGTACTAAGTTGATCTTTCGTGACGGTAGACCAGTTTTTAGTTGATCCGTTTGCTCTTGTTGATCCAAACGGATAAGTTGATCTATTACCGAAGCTGGCATACATATGTGGATCCTTATAGATCAACTTAAGTCATCGAGATTTTGCTGTAAGCCACGCCCATTTTTCGGTGGCATATACATTTTACACGTTTTGTCTATGTTGATCTTATATAAATGACCAATCAGAGAGGGAAGCATTCTGATTGGTGTCTGAAACATGTACCTATATGGAACATTACGGTTAATATGTTGATCTGGTATATATTGCGCGTTCTAGGGCTACCAAAGAGTTGTGAGATTATTGCAGGGCTGCGACATACTCTAAATTGTATATTATTATAATTTGACAATAAATATTTTCGGTAGTACGAAGTGCGGCAAAAAAATTTACGGAGAGGGAAGAGACGAGGGAGGGGGAAGGCTGAAAAGGTGTAAGGGAACGGGGTGCACGGGAAAGGACATGCACGGAGAAACAATTTGAGTGAGTGAGTGAGTGAATTATGCCACTGCCCCAGGAACCATTTACTGGATAACCAACACCTCTGCCATGGGTCGGCCCAGAGGGGGGGGGGGTAGGGGGATGGGGGGAAAGGGGGAGGGAGGGTAGAGGGGGGGGAATAGAAATGGCTTAAGTAAGGACTAATTGAAAAATTATTAATGAGGAATTCCGATTTGGGAATACAGGGTACCGCCACCACGGGAACCATTGACTGGAAAACCAACACCTCTGCCATAGGTCACCCCAGGGGGAAGGAAGGGGGAAGTGGTGGGGAGGTAGGGATGTAGGGAGGGTGGGTGGGGGGCAGGGGGGTAGGGAAGAGGTGTAGGGGGGGGTGAAGAAATGGCTTTAGTAAGAACTAAATGTATATTTGTAGACAATTGCAGGGGAGTGGGAAGGGCGGGGGTGGGTGGGGGGGTAGGTGGTAGGGGGTGGGAGGTAAGGGGTAGGGGGGGGAATGGAAATGGCTTAATTAAGGACTAATTGAATAATTATTAATGAGGAATTCCAATTTGGGAATACAGGGTACCGCCACCCCGGAAACCATAGAATGGAAAACCAACACCTATGCCATAGGTCACCCCAGGGGGGGGAAGGGAGTAGTGGAGTAGAGGGGTATGGGGTCGGGGGTGGGGGGGGGGGGGGGTAGGGGGGTTGAAGGGTGGGGGTAAAGAAATGGCTTTAGTATGGACTTATTTTAAAATTGTAGACGAGTAATTGCAGGGGAGTAGGAAGGGCGGAGGGGGATCAATCTGGGAATACGGGGTACCGCCTCCCCGGGAACCATTAACTGGATCACCAACACCTCTGCCATAGGTCACCTCAAGCGGATCGTTGCGTTTGGTGACTAGCAGGGGTGCCCGGGTTCATGGAGATTTGTCCAGGTCTTGGCGGCAGATGCGTCTGGCCACCTGCTGCGTGGCAGGCCGGATCAAGAGAGCTTGGCTGGGAGAGGCATTTTAACCTTTCAAGCCTGACTCTCTCGACTCATCGACTTGGCAACTCTGGCCCTATGGCACCAAACAGACTGAAATTTTGGATTCTTACTTAAGAGCACGGTTTGTACACGAATCAATCAAAAAATCTTCCAAAAGTATAGTTTTTAGAAAACTCATCGTTTTTCAGGGCACGTTTTACACTCGGGATCGGCCACCACTCTAGCCCTATGGCACCATACACGAACGATTATTTTGGATTCTTACTTAAGAGCACAATCTGTACACGAATCAATCAAAAAATCTTCCAAAAGTATAGTTTTTAGAAAACTCACCGTTTTTCAGGGCACGTTTTACACTTGGGATCGGCCACCACTCTAGCCCTATGGCACCAAACAGACTGAAATTTTGGATTCTTACTAAAAAGCACGGTTTGTACACAAATTAATCAAAAAATCTTCCAAAAGTATAGTTTTCAGAAAACTCATCGTTTTTCAGTGAACGTTTTACACTTGGGAACGGTCACAACTCTAGCCCTATGGCACCAAACAGACTGAAATTTTGGATTCTTACTAAAGAGCATGGTTTGTACACAAATCAATCAAAAAATCTTCTAAAAGTAAAATTTTTAGAAAACTCATCGCTTTTTAGAGCACGTTTTACACTTGGGAACGGTCACAACTCTAGCCCTATGGCACCAAACAGACTGAAATTTTGAATTCTCACTTAAGAGCACGGTCTGTTCACGAATCAATCAAAAAATCTTCCAAACGTACAGTTTTTAGAAAACTCATCGTTTGTCAGTGAACGTTTTACACTTGGGAACGGTCACAACTCTAGCCCTATGGCACCAAACAGACTGAAATTTTGGATTATTACTAAAAAGCACGGTTTGTACACAAATTAATCAAAAAATCTTCCAAAAGTATAGTTTTCAGAAAACTCATAGTTTTTCAGTGCACGTTTTACACTTGGGATCGGCCACCACTCTAGCCCTATGGCACCAAACAGGACAATTATTTTGGATTCTTACTTAAGAGCACGGTCTCTACACGAATCAATCAAAAAATCTTCCAAAAGTATAGTTTTTAGAAAACTCATCGTTTGGAGGTCATACTCATCCGTCTATCTATATATTCTTCACCAAAAAGTCACCGGAGACCAAAATTTCATTCACATTTTTTACTCCAAATAATGTCAGGAATCGCTTGTTAAAGAAAGTCAAGTACGTCCCTTAACATCCTGTATATATGCAGTCCTCCATTCACGTATTGATTGTAATACAATATTTAATACATAAATATGCAGTCCTGGTTGTAGATAAAAGCAGGAAATTGGATACTCTATATCACAATTGGAATTGATTTTGTGGCAGGTGTATTTATTTTTTGAATTGAGATTTCGTTTTCGAATAAATCGAGTGTCAAGACTAAATTTTTAAGGTTAAATTTGAAAAAAATATGTTTCTACGTGGTTACTGTCAGATCAGACAGCCTACTCCAAAATCTAGGGACCAAACACGGCAAAAGCCATTGGCATTAAGCAAAGTTTCAATTCTGAATGGCTGTCTTATACTAGGGCAATACTGAAACTATCATCCCCTCTGGAAAGTGTCGCAAATATAGTATATATTATTTTAAATGCATTTATTGTGAAAAAACACAAATTAATCAAATAAAATTTATTTGCCCCTGATGGGATTCTTTCCCGCCACGATCGGATTGCGAGTCAAGAGCCTTACCCCTCGACCACGGTATAAATACTTTATAACTAAAAATATATTTAAGTGAACAAAACTAGGATTTTAGAAATGATTTTATGTTAATAACATAACAACATTTCATTTAGATTTTTTTTTAATAATTGTTTGCGGCCGAATAAATTTAACGCATACCATATTATAATTCTTATTTAATCGTAAAAAAAAAATATTTATCATAAACATTTTTTTAATTTTTATAAACATATTATATTAATATCGCTGTTATTGTATTAATGTAGTATTTATACTGTATTAATGTAGCTGTTAATATCGCTGGATCTCTCCGCCGTGTGGGTTTGGCCGATATCGCCCGTCCAAATAATGTCGATAGGAAATTTAGAGAGAAGTTTTAGAAAGGACCATTTAATAACTCTGACGATGTATTCAAGTCTAGTAGATGACCGACCTTTTGGGTAATTCATCTTTTACTTAAATAACGGGAATACAAATAACGGGAATACGTCCATATGACTATTGTCATATGTCTAGGCCATGCATGTTCGGACGTGTCCACAGCCTTATGATAATAATAATAATATTTGGATGTTTTGTAAACTAAAACCGGTTCAGTCAATGTTTCAGTAAATTTTTCACGATCAAAATTTTAATATTAAGAAATAAAATTATTAATTTCTAATATACAAATTGGAAAGATTATTTTATCTAAATTCTAGAACAATTTTTGTTTTTGCAAAATGATTAAAAATAACCAATAAAGAGGTGTATTTACAAATATATGGGAATAATATCCAAATTTAAATATTTAGGAATAAAATTATTCATTTCTAATTTACCTAGGTACACATTGAAAAGATTATTTTATTTACATTTTAGAATATTTTTTTTTTTGCAAAGTGATAAAAAATAACCAATATAGAGGTGTATTAACCGCGACTGAACCGGTATAGGATTTGGAAATACGCGTTCCGGCCCGCCATGCAGATGGTGGGCAGACGCGTCCACCGCAAAGACCCGCACAAACCTCACCTCATGAACCCGGGCACCCCTGCTTAGTCACCAAACGTAACGAACCGCTTGAGGTGACCTATGGCAGAGATGTTGGCTTTGTCTTTAATTTTGGTTGGTTTTTCTTCTGTCTTTAACTTTTATGCGTCTAAAAAGCAAATTCTTTAATTGTTCCATCAATCTAATATTTTTTTTAAATTATGCGTAAAAAACATTAAATCAATAAAAAAAAACTTTACACATTAAATTAATTATGATCGAATTTCGACCATTGGGCGACCACTACTTCACATTAAAATTTAATTATGATGTAGGTACTCGATATGTGAAATTTAATTATGATAGTACTCGAGATGCACTCGAAGTCAGGTTCTTAAATTCCTCTTTCAACCAATAGCCTTGCAATGCAGTAGAAGAGATGGATTCATATGTCCATCTAATCCGCAACATTCGTATAGCAGTCAAAAACCCGCTCCGTGGGTTTTTGCTGCTAGGCCCTGCGCGCGGCGGCAACACCCCGGTAGCCTCCGGGGAGAGAGTCCGGCTGGAAAGGTCAAAATGCCTCCCTCAACCAAGCTCTCTTGATCCAGCCCGCCACGCAGCAGGTGGGCAGACGCATTCGCCGCCAAGACCTGGACAAACCTCACCCCATGAACCCGGACACCCCTGCTTAGTCACCAAACGCAACGAACCACTTGAGGTGACCTACGGCAGAGGTGTTGGTTATCCAGTAAATGGTTCCCGGGGCGGCGGTACCCAAGCTCCCAAGCTAACTTGAAATGACTTAAGCCAATTTTGGTGACTAGGTCCGAATAGCCAGGTACTTCCCCACCGGCCTCTCTCCATCTCCTTCCGGAGGGGGGGGTAGACTGAATGCTGTAGAAATGATATCCCTGAGGCATATGTGTGGTAAAACCACGTATAATCGTGTGAGAAATGTGGAGATTATTTGATGATAGCCAACCTCCGAAAAGAAAATCAGATCCGAAAAAAAAAACCATAAGAAAAACATAATTGTTTGAAGATTTGCAGCCTGCAGGGTGAAGATTTATTGATTATAGCCAACCTCCGATAAGAAAATATAATAGAAGAAGATAATAATAAGATTTGTTTCCGGTACCCGGATTCATGGGGTGAGGTTTGTACGGGTCTTGGCGGCGGATGCGTCTGCCCACCAGCTGCATGGCAGGCCGGATCGGAAGAGAGTGGTTGAGGGAGTTCCTTTGACTTCTCTAGCCGTACTCTCTCGGAACATCGCAGTGGGAGGCATGGATTTATACGTCCGTAACTCCTGGACACACTGCCCCCAGATTCCTACTTATCCCTAATACCCTTTGCCTTTTCAGAACTTCCTCTCCTTCCTTTTATAAAAAAAGACCCTCCACACAGCGTCCCCTAAGATTACATAGGCCTTAAGGAGAATTATTTTCCTTGATTTATTATAATAAAATTATTATTTTATATTATATTTATACAATATATTATTAGATTATATTAAAGTGAACCTAGTTAATTAAACTAGTGCTTGAAATATTTAAACTAAAAACGCTTAAAAATTTGGCAAATCTGAATACTTTCTTAGGCAGCCGAAAAACAAAATGAGAACGATATGTTTCAACTTGTTAACAAACGATCACGTGATCAATGTTTTCAAAACACGCAAATCATCACCCAAATCATCAACGGACGCGTGATCGGAACACGTGGACAGAACGTTCTTCGCCGTTTGAAATTTCGGGAGTGCACTTGGTACTTTGATGTATTATATTTAGATGAGACATGAAGCGAAAAAATGGGTTCAACGTTTTTACCTCCAATATACCTCCATCGCTTCCAACGCTCTAACGAATCCGATATACGCGCACCGCTTATCGCTTTCGAATAGCTGAACACGTTTTGATGAGATGTTAGTAGTCAATAGCGCCTCTATTTGTATAACTCTATGACTTGGTATCTGTTTGACTATAGTGATATTTGCAGAAATATCACGAGTCCACCGAGAGAATTTTGAGATTTTAATTCTGGATATTACATTATTAACTTATTTTCATTTTATGTTTTAATTGGGTACCTACTTAACATGTTATCACATTTTATTTCTATTTTTTTCTTTAAGATTTTTAAATTACTCTCTTAAATTATTACATTATAATTATTGTTTATGAAATATGATGGCAGGCTGGGATTGCTCTACTCTCCCAGTCCTGCTGGAATAAAAACTTTGATAAAAATAAAATAATAAAACAAACGTTCGGCAATAACTAGGTAAGTGATAGATAATTCGTGTAATTATAACAACTAGTGGTCGCCCAATGGTCGAAATTCGATCATAATTAATTTAATGTGTAATGTTTTTTTTTATTGATTTAATGTATTTTTTATGCGTAATTAAAAAATATATTAGCATTCTGCACTCTTTCTCTATATAAACTATAAGTGTACGAAATTTCATACTTCTATTTTCTTAAAAAGAGGTACAAAGTTTTTGCTTCACGTATTAATATACTGATAATTGTAATGTTTTTTATTGATTTAATGTATATTTTATGCAAAATTAAAAAAAAAAAAAAACTTTCTTGCACTCCTTCTCTATATAAACTATAAGTGTGCGAAATTTCATACTCCTCCCTCCGCGCAATTTTCGTAGAAAGGGGTACAAAATTTTTACTTCACGTATTAATATACTGATGATGATGATTATATTATTATAATTTTCTGCGTTATTCTTTAACTTGCGCCCGCCATAATTTGAACTTGCGACTTCTGAATTCTTAGTCAAGGATCGTAAAGCAACGCATTTTCATAAAATAATACAAACTTATCAAAAAAAATTATTTGCGCACGCCGTAATTTTAACTTGCGACTTCTGAATTCTTAGTCAACGATCGTAAAGCAACATATTTTCGTAAAATAAAACAAACTTATCAAAAAACTTACATGCGCACGCTCTAATTCGAACTTGTAATTGACACGCGGTAGAAGTGAAACCTTCATAAAACTCAAGTAGACAATTTTCATTAGTGAAATAATTTTTTTAATCTTGAGATGCTTGTGGGGGATCTTTTTAGAAAAGGAAGAGGACGGTAGTTTTGTAAATTCTGGGACCCTCCCCCCCCCCTCCATACCCCACCTCTTGAGGTGACCTATGGCAGAGGTTGGTTATCCAGTAAATGGTTTCCGGTGCGGCGGTAAAATTGATATCGCCTCCTTCATTCACTCACTCAAATTGATTCTCCATGCATGTCCTTTTCCGTGCACCCCATTCCCTTCCACCTTCCCCGCCTTCCCCCTCCCTCGTCTCGTTCGTTCCCTCTTTAGTAATACCGAAAATATTTATTGTCAAATAATAATAATAGATAATTTAGAGTATGTAGCAGCCCTGCAATAATCTCACAACTCTGTGGCAGCCCTAGAACGCGCCATTATATATCGGATCAACACATCAACAGTAAAACTCCATATAGGTACATGTTTTTTATGACCAATCAGAAGGCTTCCTTCACAACCTCTCTGATTGGTCATTTAAATCGGATCAGCAAAAGAACTGTAAAACGACATATAGGTACATAAGTTATACGATTATGTAGATCAACGAAGTATGTTAATTTACAAGCGACAGATCAACATAGCATGTTAATTTGCAAGCGATTCCCATACAAATTTTTTAAATTTTATGATGAGTACATCAAATATTTTTACTTGCAAACTGGCAACCTTAGTAACTAATGTAATAATGTTGCAAAATCATACAGATGTATTCCATCATAGCCAAGTTATATGGTGTTAAAGGTGGATCAACTTGGCTTATAACTTCTTACTGGATCAACACACTACGGGAAGAGGCCAATATATATATATATATATATATATATATATATATATATATATATATATATATATCATTTACCTAATTCTTAGTTTCTCGTAACTCTAAATAATTCATGCTAGTGTCTCTCAATGGAGATACTCGTACTTGGATGTGTAATTACAAATAGCCTACCTTTTTTGTACCTGAAAACTGCTTCACTTTGTCTTTACTCATATATGTGCAAACTGACAATAAATAAACTAAGTGTTTATTAAAGGTTAGAAAGTACGAGTGATATTTGAGATTATAGACGGTGCTAGCTGAAGACGGATGGGTAATTACAAATAGCCGTTTCTTTTTACGTGACAACTGCTTCACTTTGTCTTTACTCGGACAACTATATGTATGCACAAACTGACAATACATGAACAAAGTGGTTATTAAAGGTTAGAAAGTAATATTTGGGATTATCGATGGTGCTAGCTGAGGATACTTGGATGGGTATAAGCCTTAGTATAATAGCCTTCCATTTGTTTTTACGTGACAACTGCTTCACTTTGTCTTTACTCGGACATGTATGCGCAAACTGACAACAAATAAACAGAGGGGTTAGAAAGCAATATTAATGCAGTTGTATGGGTCCTTAAAATTTTAGGTTAGTTTAAATTTTTTACATTAGCTCCACACAGGAGGCCCTTAGGAAAATAATTTCCCTCAGGGTCTTTGTCATCTTTAAGGATGCTATGACGAAGGTTTTTTTTTTAGGAAATGAAATTGAATTGAAATGAAACGATCTGGGAAGGAAAAGGGTATAAAGGGTGGGCAGGAATCTAGGGGTCAGTGTATCCAGAAGTGACGGACGTTTGAATTAATCTCTCCCACTGCGTTGCAAGGTGATGAGACGAGTGAGCCCTGCTGGAGAGATAAAAAGGTTTCCATCAACCGGTCTCTAAAATTCCAGCCCGCCACGGATAGACTTGGATAGTCGTCACTCCATTAACCCGGGCACCCTTGCTAAGTCAAAAAAAGTAGCGAACCACTTACGGTGACCTACAGCAGAGGTGTTATAACTAAATGGTTCCCGAGGCGGTGGTACTCATACTCTCCTCCCAAATTTGATATTATTTTTCACGCGAGGTCCAAATTGTTGAAGCGATTATGGCCTTCAAATTGTTAAAACTGTCCCTGGAAATATCCAAATATTTTACTGCGTGAAGTAGGAAGCAAGGGTGAAATAACGAAATATTAATGTGGAAAGTTAGTGCTTTTGATGATTAATGAAAACGTTTAAAAATAAATGTTTACTGCATCTGTTATCATTTACGTTTACTTGTTCGGTGTCATGACAGAAAGGAAGAGATCTGTAATTTGACGTGTGGACCAACAAGTAACAAGTAGAAATAGTACAGACATGTTTAGGTTTGGTGTTTACCCCTGTCTCTGTCTGCCATACCTTTATTTAAATGTTGTTTTAATGCAATATGTTTTTCTAAAAGGCCTGTCTGTTCGTTTCCTTGCTTGATTTAGGAGGGTCTCTAAAGCCGTCCTTTTAGAACACCGCCTCTGATTCCATGTGTTTAATCTCCTTTTGCTCCCTTCAAAATGAAACCCTCGAAATTAGAACAGATAGATCAGAGGCGGCTCGCGGGTATTCTTTTGTAGCAGGATTTTTAATACCATTGTATTTATTTGCTTTTTACGCCCATATTATTGGACTTAGAAATTAAATAATATTTGTGTTTTTTTCGTTAGCTAAATACCGCTCAACAGTTTTAACAATCTGGAGCAAGTGGGATTATGGCATCCCCGAGAGTGTAGATATTAGTAGGGAGGCTGATTCAAAATTCAGTTATTAACTACAAAAAAACAACAAAAGATACATTATTATTTAAAAATTGCTTGCCAGCAAGAATAAAGAAATAATGGCAAAATTTTCCGTCTTAGACGTGTTTCCATATTAAATCATCATTCTGTACTTATAATCCTGATTTTCCATAATACCTGAGGTTTTTGACATGGGGAACTTGAATATCTAGTTGGCTTGATCTTGCCTTTCTTGGACATCCTTTCTCGTATAAGACGTTCAACCTTATCTCTATATTGGTCATGTCATTAGTTACATCAAAATATCCTAATTACTTGTTGGACTTCTAGAAACTGCTTTAAAGAGGAAATGGGATTTCTACCTTCTCTATTCCAGCGGGACGCCAAAATTTGTTTCATGTTTTTGAATGCTCGTCTCCTAACCTATCTGCAAATACCAGTTTATGACCATAAGGGCAGTTACAACCTACTCCAGTTCGTATATTTCAATTCTTCTTCGAGACCGTATTTTTTAGCTTCATCGAATGGGGTACAAGCGCAAGTCGCTCAAAAGTGAACCTTATGTCTGTCAATACCACATATAAAATGGCCATTGTGAACTTGAAAACTGCATTGGTCGTGGAGCAACTGGTATGCAGTTACCAAATTCAAAAGTATAGGTAAATTTATTTGGATGTGCACATTATACAATTTGGGAGGCGGGAATGGGTACCGCCGCCCCGGGAACCTTTATTGGATAACCAACACCTCTGCCATAGGTCACCCCAAGTGGTTCGCTACGTTTGGTGATTTAGCAGGGGTGCCCGGGTTATGGGGTGAGGTTTGGCTAGATCTTGGAGGCGGATGACCAGGACACACTGAACCCCAGATTCCTACCTATCCCTTAAACCCTTTTCCTTCCCAGAACTCTCCTTCCTTTCCATAAAAAAACCTCCACACAGCGTCCCCAAAGATGACATAGGCCCTGAGGGAAATTATTTTCCTCAGGGCCTCCTGTGTGGAGCTCATGTAAAAAAAAAAAAAATTTTTTTGTAAAATGTTTTGACTATCCAACTAGGAAAAATTCCCGTTTTAGGACAGTCAAATTTGGATGAATTAACATACATGTTTTTTACAAAAAAAAAGAAAAAGACAGAAAAAGAGAAGAGAAAAAAATGGAATAAAGCAATACAAAGCTATCTGTCGTTTGTTTAGCATAGCTGACGGCCTCCGTGGTCCCGAGGCAAGACTCTCGACTCACAATCCGAAGGTCTTGGGTTCGAACCCGGCGTGCGCAAATAAATTTTATTTGATTAATTTGTGTTATTTCACAATTTATTCATTTAAAATAATAAATAGTGTATTTGCGGCACGTTCCAGAGTGGAAGATACTATCAGTATCGCCCTGGTGTAAGACCACCATTCAGAATTGAAACGTTGCTTGAAATGGCTTTAGCCGTGTTTAGTGACCAGATCTGAATAGCCAGGTACTTCCCCACCTTCCTCTTCCCTATCTCCTTCCCCTCCCCATTACCTTCAGCCTCACAACATACCCCGATTGGGTATGCCATAGTCTCACTTTCTCCAGACGGGAGCAGTTGGGACTCTTGTGCGGTATTTACTGTAAAAAAACTATTAAAATTGGTAAACATACGTAATGAGTAATGATAAATAATTAAAACTTAAAGGTAGTTAGGTAACTCTTGTTTGCATAACATATTCTACATAAATATTTATATATAGATATTATAAAATAATAGATCAAAACTTAAGGGCTAATGATGTTTGTTTTGATTTTTGTTTTGTATATTTTTTTTATTGTTGTTTTTATCCTCGTTTTCTCTTCACGTGCGCCAACAATGGTTTCGGTGCACTTGTAACACAAAAATACGCTGTGATATTTCTGGGTGTTCATCTGTGCGGTGTACACCTACTACATGAAGACGAGGGGTGGATGGATTAAGAATAAACTAGACAAATCCACGTGTGAAAGAGAAGTCGATGCTTTCCCGATTCAATAGAACCGGTTCACATTTTACATTTTGTTTTGATGGCTAACTAACGAAAATAAATCTGAAATTATAAAGTGAATGCTTGAATTTTCATAATTTTCATATAAAAATCGTGATGATATTTTAATTTAAGGGTTATGTCGTAGACGTCCAATCCAACTTGTAAATGTCACAGTTCCAATGGCTTCGAGAAATTGGAACTTACACAAAAAGGAAATATTCATTACAAAAATTTAACAAATTTGGGATAGATCGATGGAACGTCTTTCATTCACATTAATTTCGGAAGGCGAACAGAAAATGTATTTACAAAATCGCTAATAAAAATATTGGAGATGGAACTGAGTTCCACAAAAATCCCAGCGGCTAGGATGCTCAAATGTAAAATTAAAAATACGAAAGCATTCTAAACAAATTCAACACAATAAAATATCGATATTTTTCTAAAGTTTAATTGATAGTTTTTTAATTAAGATTTTAAAATAAAATTTGGAAACGATGCGAAATAAAAATATTTAGAAATTTCAACACGGTATTAATTTATCAAGGTTAAATTTATTATTACGTAGTCTTACAAGATAAACATTAAATATCTGGTGCATTTCTACGATCTACAAATGTATATCTGGCTAACTAAAGAAAACATTACCTGTATAACTTTCTGTGATGTTTAATGCATTTGGTGCATTACATTATACACAGCATGTTTATTTTCTCTTTCTACGTCTAAGATTAAAGGAAAAGACATTAAATGTTGCTTTAGTTTGGGTCTATTTTGGTGGGTTGTAAAACTTGTTAAGGTGATGGGATTTGTGATGTTTTATGGACAGTAAAGGTGTGAAGAAAACTTTAATTCGTTTTATAAAGTTAATACCACAGGGAACATAAATTTGAGATACATACTATTTGTGCAGTCGGGTTGTCACTACTGAAGTATTTCTACAGGTTTATGAATAACCTGACAATTTTGGATCATATTTTGGAAAATGTTGCTTGCAGACAAACTGAGGAGTTAGCAATGCCTGGATGAGAACCTGATACCTGATGCTTTGGTTCACTCTGTTACCAATCGGTCAAAATAAGGTATTGAGGTTAACTGCAAAAAAATAATGTTATGGCCGCCTGTACAGATTAACATTTTTACGTTGACAATTTTATTAGCAGAATTCGAACGACAAAAAAAAATCGTCTACCAAGGCTTTTCTCTGTTTAAGGTGATGCACCACGTAGTGTAAAATTCGGTAAACACCGCTAACAGTAACACTCCTTATCTAGATGGCGATTGGGTTGAAATTCGCCTGTTTTGATATATTCTCGAAAAAACATCGCCAAAAAGCGTCTTTATTCTGCGCAGCTCAGGCACAATTATTTATATGTTTTACGATCATTTTCTAAGCAATTTAATTGTCCACATAATTCAATAAAACTATAAGCAAAAAAGGGTTCGTAGGTAGGAGATTTTGAACTTTAACGCAGTTTTTATAGGCCCTAATACTTTTTTTTGCTGGGCTTACAAAACGACCACCAAAAACATACTCGATTGTGTCCGAGGCAAAGTATGTATTTTACTCGGTTAATTTAAGCATTTAATTAAAACATCTAAATATTTTGAAGCGATCCAATTTTCAAACCAAAATCTTATAATTTTGCATTGCTTGGTAGTACATCACCATAGTGCGCAGAAGCTAACTTAGCTTGCTTTGCAGCAAGTTCTTTCCTGGGTCCTTTCCTACTAGCAATCGTAGTACCTACTCAAAATATAACGTTTTTTTTACAGCAGTGTAGTTTCGAGGGTTACCGGGCAACTTTGAATGAAACCAACTCAGAACCACCTCAGAAAAGTCATTAAGAGGGGGGGTAGGGTTTTAAAGGCGAAAAAAGGCATATTTTCATGATTTTTTTTTGATATTTGAGTAATGTTAGTTTATTTATTTTGTATTTACGTTATACTATAACATCTGAAATATTTAAAAAAAAATCCATTAAAAATATCAATAAATAAGTCCGTGATAGCGAATCTCCGGAGGCGCCTCGAAAAAAGTTATTATGCGGTAAACTCCATAACTCGATCCCGAATGATCTGAATCAAACAAGTTGAAATGCGTTTAAAAGGTAATATGTTTTTCTAGGTAGTCAGAGAGTTTTTTCTTTTTGGCAGCATTTCGAAGTAAAAAACGCTATTTTTACTAAAAAAATCGGTGAATTTGTTATTATAAAATGGAAAAAATGGTTTTAAAAAACTCTCTCTAACTGACTATCTGTTGATTTTTGCGTAAAAATAAAGTATAAAATTTCAAAAGGATCGGTGAAGTAGATTTTCAGTAATGATGTTCACGAACTTCAGAAATGTTTGCTAGAAAATCGATTAAAAAAAATTTTATACTCGAAATACACTCGAAACGAGCATGTGTGCCGATCGCTTGAAACGCTGTATGATTGTGATAAAAAAATATATAAAAAAATTGATTAAATACGTTACGGTAGGTTAGGGTTATGGGCTATTTTCAAATATTTTTTTCATAGCTTTTAAGAGGAATATAAATGCTAGATATATTTAGATTTTCATGCCTACAAAATTTTAAATCGCGCGTCGTATTTGTACGAGGCAAGTAAGCGAAAAAGTGGCTTTTATTTATTTTGTGCATAATTTTATAAGAATGAAAAAAAAATAGAACATACAAAACCTCAAAAATAGTCTTAGCCATAAAGGTGTATTTTTTTAAAATTGTTTCTAATATTACTTCACAGTTAAGTCATGAAAAAACATTTTTTTAGTGGTTTACGCTTATATTTTTTGTTATGCAAATAATAATTTTATTGTATTTCCAATACATAGAAAAGCTAGAAAAAGCTTCAATTTATCCGTAGCATATTTTTTGATGTTCATATTGTAAACCGATTCGTCGTGAAGATGAATCTAAAAAGGATATCACGTATAGCTTCATCTTAATGACTTTTCAAAGAGGTGATGAGTTGACTTTATTCTCAATTGGCATTGAACCAGTTCCGAGATATCGAAGTAACAAAATTCTTATTGAAATACATTTAACACTTCAGCCGACCGTGAAACCACAAATCTAAACTATTTTAGAGAATAAATCACTCCTCCTCGGTTTAACTGGGTTACTGTGGCGGCTACCATTTACTCTTAACTTCTCCAGAGGTACAGTAGAAGTTAACACAGTACTTATAAGACGATTGCAGAGAGACAATAATGATTTGTGAAATCCGTATCTGGAATAGATATCGCGGAAGTAATGGAAATAGATAATCTTTTAAAAAATTGTAGTGGAAGGCTTCTCACTACTGCCCTAGATCAGGTCTGGTCTTTGGATCGGGTCGCTTCCGAACATGCTTGCCTATCTTAGCAGGCAAATTATTGACTATAGTTTTTAGTAAGTGTTATGTACTTTAAACCCAGTGATTAAGTGGAACGTTTGCGCAGCCCTTTTCGGCCCGTTTCATTCAAATCTTAAATTTGGATTTGAGATCAAAAAACCCAACCAAACTGAAAAATTATTTTTGTAATCAAAAGGTATATCAAATATCTAGTATGGATGTGAGCTACTTTGTTTATTATTGCTTTAAATTATAAGACGTAAGTCATTAAAGATTTTAGTGTTTCATGATTTTAGAGACAACTTGGGCAATTTGTGAGCAAATGAAAAGCATTAAAAAAACTACCTTTATGCCGACTAAAAGTCAAATGCGTACTTATCACAACATGTGGCAGAATAAGCGGCGTCTCGTCAAAAAGACACAAAAATAGGCCCCGAAAAAAATTGTATCATTATTTTTTTTAAATCTGGCAGTTTTTTTTCAATTTGATACGCTATAAAGATGCTTAGATATCAACCTCTTCCCCAGTTTCTCTAACGAAATCATTTTAACTGCTGTTGTTCCCAATCCTACTGAGCAATGGTTGAGCCGAAATTTTGGCTCAATACAACTCTCCGATCAACAGGCGAATAACTTGCTGACCGGAGATTCAGATTAATCCATCGACATTTTGGTAACAACGCGCAACGGCCGTTCGGTTTGTTTCATGAAATAACCCATAGTATTTTTTTCCCATAGGGCTTTAGTGTAGAGTAAGCCTACAGGAACTAAAAGCGAGTATTATAAGGTTTCTTTCGGTGTGATTGACTTCCCCAAGGGTGTTAAAGGGGTGACTCCGAACATTGCTCCGAGGAGAAGACCCGCAACTACCGCAAAACCAATGGGTTGATTATTAACCTCTTTTGTGTTTTTTCACCCCTCAAAGTATGGGTCGGCAACCTGCGGCCCGCGGGCCGCATCGCGTCGAGCAACGGTCTGGAAGACCTGGTCATTCTCCACCGCCATGGTGTCGAAAAACATACTGGTGACCTGCAGGCCCGTGGCTTGCTCCACCACAGCGTCCTGACATCACCCATCAACATCACCTACGTGCACCTGCAATATCTCACTTCTGCATACATCCTGTTACCCTCCCACCGACCTTAGCTACGTAGCTCCTCAATAAGCGACTCGACTCATAACTCAATCAGATGCCTTTCATTTCTATCACCCGTCTCTATCGACACCGGAGTCCGTTCCCTCACTGTTAAACACGGTAAAACACCGATCAATACGGTTACACACGGTAAAACATGGTAAAACAGGGTAAAACATGGTAAATCACGATAAAACACGGTTAAACAATTTTTAAAAACGCCATTTCTTCTTATGGTAAAATACGGTTAATTACGGTAAAATACCGATAATTGCGGTTACTCACGATAAAACACCTTTAAATACAGTTACCCACGATTAAACACAGTAAAACATGGTAAAACGCCATAAAATACGGTTACCCAAGGTTAAACACAGTAAAACACGGAAAAACATGGTAAAACACGATAAAAGACTTTTTTTTAATTGTTTTGCCGTGATTTACCATGTTTTATCCTGTTTTACCACGTTTTACCCTGTTTTACCATGTTTTACCGTATTTTACCATAAGAAGTGATTGCGTTTTTTAAAATTGTTTAACCGTGTTTTATCGTGATTTACCATGTTTTACCCTGTTTTACCATGTTTTACAGTGTGAAACCGCATTGAACGGTGTTTTACCATGTTTTACCGTCTTTTATCGTGTTTTACCATTTTTTACCATGTTTTACCGTGTTTTACTGTGTTTAACCTTGTGTAACAGTATTTAAAGGTGTTTCACCATATTTTACTGTATTTAACCGTGGGTAACTGTATTTAAAGGTGTTTTATCGTGAGTATCCGCAACTATCGGTATTTAACCGTATTTTACCATAAGAAGAGATTGCGTTAATTTAAATTGTTTAACCGTGTTTTACCGTGATTTGCCGGGTTTTACCCAGTTTAACCATGTTTTACCTGTGTAACCGTTTTGAATGTTGTTTTACCGTGTTTTACCGTATTTTACCGAATTTAACCGTGTGTAACCGCATTGAACGGTGTTTTACCGTCATTTATCGTGTTTTACCATTTTTTACAGTGTTTTACCGTGTTTTACTGTGTTTAACTTTGTTTAAAGGTGTTCTACCATGTTTTACTGTATTTAATCGTGGGTAACTGTAGTCAAAGGTGTTTTATCGTGAGTAACCGCAATTATCGGTATTTAACCGTGCTCAACCGTATTTTACCATAAGAAGAAATGGCGTTTTTTTAAATTGTTTAACCGTGTTTTGCCGTGATTTACCATGTTGTACCCTGTTTTACCTTGTTTTACCGTATTTTTCCGAGTTAAACCTCGTTTAACCGCATTGAACGGTGTTTTACCATGTTTTGCCGTCTTTTACCGTCTTTTATCGTGTTTTAACATTTTTTACCGTGTTTTCCGTGTTTTACTGTGTTTAACCTTGGGTAACCGTATTTAATGGTGTTTTACCATGTTTTACTGTGTTTAATCGTGGGTAACTGTATTTAAAGGTGTTTGTTTTATCGTGAGTAACCGCAATTATCGGTATTTTACCGTAATTAACCGTATTTTACCATAAGAAGAGATGGCGTTTTTTTAAATTGTTTAACCGTGTTTTGCCGTGATTTACCGTGTTTTACCCTGTTTTACCATGTTTTACCCTGTTTTACCATATTTTACCGTATTTTACCGTAAGAAGTGATTGCGTTTTTTTAAATTGTTTAACCGTGTTTTATCGTGATTTACCATGTTTTACCCTGTTTTACCATGTTTTACAGTGTGTAACCGTATTGAACGGTGTTTTACCGTCTTGTACGGTGAGGGAACGGACTCCGGTGTCGATAGAGACGGGTGATAGAAATGAAAGGCGTCCGCGTTATGATTATCGCGCGCGTTGCGGCGACAATCTTGCGGGCCGCACCAAGACGCCTCGCGGGCCGCAGGTTGCCGACCCATGCCTTAAAGGGTTGAACCTACAACAATCATCCAGTAAAGAAAGTGCGGAGGAAATAACAATTACTTATTGAAATATATTTTTCAAATCTTTGTAGTGCCTTGCAATCCACGTTATTAAAATGGTTCGAGCAATATTTATTTGTGCACTATCAAGTGTGCTTTTAAATAATATTAGAGAGCACAGTGATTGTCGAGTAGTAATGTTATATAACACTAATTACCGGTATCGCCGCCCCGGTGGACACCTCTGCAAGAGACACTCCAAGTGGTATGCTATCTTTGGTGAGGTTTGTACTGTTAAATGCATAAATAATCATGCATACTTGCAGGAATTCGTCATTCGTCAAAAATCACATAAATCTGACATGAGATCTCGCCTGAGATCTATCTCGATCTCACAAAAGATAGAGAATAGATCTTCTGGAGACACTGACCGTCACATTCCTACCCACCCCTTAAACCTTTTCCTTCTTAGATCCTCTCTTTCCTTTCTCCTACATCTTCCCGATAGATGACATAGAAGTCCAGGCAACGAAGGAAAAATAGAATAAATTCGTGTAGAAGCCAATTTTGGCACAGTTGTACGGGAAGGTGTCCTTAACAACATACAAAAAGTACCGGTGGGTGTGGTTGGAGCTAAGGGTGGGGGGGGGTCGGTAAAGGTCCCTTTTTTCAGATTTTCGTCAATAATTCGAAAACTACTGCCTCTAGCAAAAAAGTGTCTGTATACTAAATTATCTACATAAAATTCTCTACAAAAAAGAGCTTAAAATATATTTGCTAGGATCAATGTTTAAGGAGATGTGGAGGGGGGAAAATGTAAAATTATTAAAAAAAACAGGTTTTATTGTTAAAAATGAAATGTTCATTGCTAAAAATAGAATTTTTACTGTTAAAAATTAAATATTTATTACTAAAAATGAAATGGAAGAGAAGAGAGAGATCTTGACTATGCTGACCAACATGGAGGAACATACTCTAGACAAAGTTGAAGAGAACGCTTTCTTGAAATTTCAGAATCATCTGGAATCCCTCAAGGCTAATGGGCCTACCGCTGCTTTGTGGGTTCAGTACTTCCACATGGTATCTCTGTAGTCTTAGATAATCTAACTTAGGCCTGACAATATTACTGTTACAGAGTTACAATAAAACAGAGTTTTTTTTTAAACATTTATCCTTTTTTTCAAAATTATTATTTTATCGCAGATACTATTACCAAATCATCTCGTGAGTCTCATATTTTTATTAATCACTTTTACAATTCGTAGGCTGTCTAATACAGCGAGGAATTCAAACTGTGGGCGTATACTAAAAAATATGAATTCTCCGGTATTGGCCCATTCTGTAAAAATTTAAATATATAAATGATGCTACGAAACTTATTATTCAATGTCAACTTTCGTTCATATTCGTTCAGTATTTAAAAAAACATGTTATTATTTTTTATTTATTTTATTCATTCATCTTTAATATTTAAATTACATTGGCAATGTACTGTGCCTGTCTCATTAGGAACTCACCACATTTCATAAGCAGTTTACATAAAAATAAAAATAAAGTCAACAATATTTTATTTAAAAAAAAACGAAAGACAATCGTCGTCGTTCTTGCCACTTTATTAACTTGATTCAACTCAAAACAATTTACCACGTATTACGTCAATCTTTAATCGAGTATGGTATTACAACATGGGGGGGGAACAGCCGCTCCGGCCATTGGTAGGTTTTAATAAATTCGCTGATGTTTGATCTATCTTGGTTGATGATCCAAGACTTGGTGTCTGATTTATACTTCAAATAATTTGAGTTCGGTCTAATTTTTGACAGCCTCCGTGGTCGAGGAGTAAGACTCTCGACTCGCAATTCGAAGGTCGCGGGTTCGAGCCCGGCGTGCGCAAATAAATTTTATTTCAATAATTTGTGTTAATTCACAATTAGTTAATTAAAGATAGTATATAGTATATTTACGGTATGTTCCAGAGCGGAAGTTAATCTCGGTGTCGCCCTGTGTAAGACCACCATTCGAATTGAAATGTTGCTTGAAATAGCTTCGGTCGTGTTTGCTGACCAGATCTGAATAGCCAGGTACTTCCCCACCTTATTTTTCCCCTCCTCCTTCTTCGCCCCACTACTTTCAGCCTCACAAAATAGTTGGGATGTTTTAGTCACACTGTTTCCGAATAGTTGAGAACAGTTGGGACTGTGGAATGTATTAAAGCCCTTTTAGAGGCTTTTACATATTGATAATAAAAATTATACAGTATTTATTGTACATAACTGATCTGCTTCAGTAACAACATTTTGTTTTTGTTTAGTGACAAATTAAAGATGTCCTCTGACTTGGAATGATTATTTTCATCTATTTGTATTCTGGGCAAAGAGGAACTATTTGTTTAAATGTTCCTCCGAGTTGTTATTGTACAAACCCGCTGACTCCTGACGAGAATATAGTTGAAGAAGGCCGTGGCCGACCCTTCTGAGATAAATATTGAGTTTCTCGTGCTAGTCACCTGATTGCCTTTGAGTTAATTCGGAGTTCCTTTGGGACCTACAGAGCCAGGAGTGCCCCATGGAGCTCTAGTGCACCCTGATAGTTAGTCCCAGAATTTCTGCACTGAATTAAATCATGACTCATGGTATTACGTAGTAGAATCCGAAAACATATAAAAGCAATCAATTCTAGATTATCAAGAACCCATAACCTTGCGAATAAATGCTGCGAATTTATAGATATAAGTGTTGACAGTTTTGAATGTTTCAAAAGTCAACTAATCTCGATTTTATCTGCTTATAATTAACTTTTATTATTTTTTTGGTCTTTTCATAAAATCTTTTCTCATCCAAACCTTACCAGTAAAATATATACTTTTTTTATCATATATTTTTTCGGTTCTACTTGCAGTAATAAACACATATAATAAATTGTTTGTTTATAACCGAATTCTAACTAGCTCTTATACATTACACTTTGTGTTATTTCAGGTCTTATTAGTGATAGATAATATGTATAAATATTTTAAGCTGAATTGTTTTAGTATTTTTGTTGTAAGTACAACTCGTACTAATTCATTTCTTTTAATTTATGTTATAATTTCATTCTTATTTATTCTGTTTAATTGATTATGTAACACATGTAATTAATATTGTGAATATAAAATTCCTTCTATTTATGTAAAAGCCCACTAGGGCGTAAATAAATATATATATTTTTTTTATAGTTAATACCGCACAAGAGTCCCAACTGCTCCCGTCTGGAGCCAGTGAGACTATGGCATCCCCAATCGGGGTATGTTGTGAGGCTGAAGGTAGTGGGGAGGGGAAGGAGATAGGGAAGAGGAAGGTGGGGAAGTACCTGGCTATTCAGATCTGGTCACTAAACACGGCTAAAGCCATTTTCAAGCAACGTTTCAATTCTGAATGGTGGTCTTACACCAGGGCGATACTGATAGTATCTTCCACTCTGGAACGTGCCGCAAATATACTACATATTATTTTTAATGAATAAATTGTGAAATAACACAAATATCAAATAAAATTTATTTGCGCACGCCGGGTTCGAACCCGCGACCTTCGGATTGTGAGTCCAGAGTCTTACCTCGGGACCACGGAGGCCGTCGATATATAAATTAATTAATTAATAATATTTTATACAGAAATACCAAGTCAGGGAAAATCCTCCTGTCTGACAATTTAAGTATATTCATATCATTTTAAAAGAGTGTTGTGGTTCAACATAATTGCTAGAATAACCATTTTAAAATGCAGAAATTGTGCTCATTTCTGTCATTTTAATTTACGTTAGAACGCACACAACGCACGCATGGGATCAAAACTAATAGGTATTGGTTTTTAATTACTTAAGTAAATCATTGTAAATAAAATACGACACAGAGTAATAAATTATTATTATCATTCGACGTCGTGTTTTAATTAAACAAAAAAATAAAACATCGGTTTTGTTATTTCGAAAAAACGACCGCACAACAATGAGCCGATATTTCTTCGTCGGAGTCGATTGTAAACAATCGTGAACGGCCATATTTGTAAAATTCAATGCCAATGCGATCTTACGTAATTCCGCCATTTTTGTAGACGTTCGTAGGTACCTGCATACCGACCGCGAACTTTTATTTTTATTTATTTCTGGCTGGCAATACTGACATTGGTCCCGACGTATTCAAATAATGAATATAATATAATATATTGCCTGAAGGTTAAGTTCACTCACATGAAGTATAAAAAGGAGGTGGGTATTACAATTACTTTCCCGATGCCGAGAGTTATTGGTGGGACATTTTGATGTCGGGGCGAGTTTTGACGGTTGTGACGGGGGTCACGGCGAATGGAAACCCTTTTATGGGTTTTAAAACTCCGGTAAATCAGAAAATTTTCTATTGTAATATATCTGGGGGTAATGAAGTGCCTACGTAAGTTTTTTGAAATTTGATTTACATAGAAGAAAACGTCCCTTATTTAAAGGCTATGAATACCTATGTCAAGTGATCTCCAGATTGGTGAAATTGTGACTTATTTAATTAGAAGTAAAAATATTGTTTCTGCATTTTTTTACGCCAAGAAATTGATAAACAATCTTCATTCCAGAGCTATTTTTAAATATGAAATAGGCACTTTTAGCATTTAAACCACAGGGACGTGCTTGACTTGATTTAACCGGTAATTCCTGACATTATTTGAAGTAAAAAATGTAAATGAAATTTTGGTCTCCGGTGACATTTTTAGGTTCTTTAAAAAAAAAACAAATTCTTCCAGTCATCACTGGTCACTCAGCCGAGTAGCGAAACAAACCCTCACCAAACCCTAACTGTCGTTCTGATTTTTTACTAACAGTTAAAATGTTAAAAACCCGCTCCGCGGGTTTTTGCTGCTAGGCCCGGACGGCTTTTGGTTCGACTTCGCCCAGTTAGAGTTGGTGACCATTTTATAAATCCAAGAACTGGTTCCAAAAATAGCCCGTTGCTCGGACTCACTCTCATCCAGTGTAGCTAGTCACCGGGATAAATTAACGGAGACAGGCAATGACGTCATATGTAATATGCTTGATACAACTATGTATTACCGTCAATCCGTATCCGGAGAGATACTACATATACACAAATTCGTAGCAGTTATAAGTAGTTAGAGCAGTTATAACACGTCCCCATGCGACCTGCTGATGGAAGTGGCGACATCTTGTGATGAATTTTTGAATTCGAAACCGAATTACAATAGTAGTTTTGTTCAAAATTTCACTTAAGTACACAGATGTTTTTTGTAGCGCGACGCGTACGGCGTGGCGTCAACATACACTCGAAACTGGGTTCTGAAATTCAACCACGCAGACTTAACCTATTAATACTGTCCGAAGTTTTAAGATTAAAAAAAAAAAACATTAAAAAATCACTGGGGACCAAAATTTCATTTGCATATTTTACTCCAAATAATGTCAGGAATCACTGGTTAAAGTAAGTCAATTACGTCCTCGTATAAAGCATTGTCTATATTGTCTATTATCGTCTCACTCTTAACACTGTAGTAGTCACTAGACTACTACAGTGTTAGAGTTAACTATATGGCGGCGCTATTCGGCTGAAAAAGAAGAAGGTGGAGAGATGTGTAATTACGAATATTGGACAGAGCGCGCTAATATTTTAAGTGATGAAATCGCCGCGAAAATGGCGAAAAAGCTTAATAAAACATGACTCGTTTAAAATAGAGAAAATCTCGTGGAACGTATCTTAAATATCATTTAAAGAAACATTGTGAATTTTTTCACAAATATAACTTGCAAAATAATAGAAATAGACTTGTTTTAAATAATTTTCGGAGCATACTTGGCGATTTTTTTTTCTATCGAGGAAATTTCATATAATTTGCGTTTCGGCGTGGAACGTATCTAGATATTATCTTCAAAAATAACGTATATTTTTTTAAGAACTTAAAAACTTCAAATGTTTAAGGGAGAAACGTAAGAAATCGGTCGAATTCGGATAGCGGCGGCTAAAGGATCAATTTTGCACCGAAAGTCACAATAACTGTGTATTAACAAGTAATAACCTATTTCATCTTCGCGTAGTGGAATATTAAAGTTTATAGTTCTGAGTTTGGCCATAAAATTGTCTGACAAGAAAGCATTAAAATACGCGATTTGTTCCTGTTAGCGAGGTCCTTGGGTCAAACCCTGAGGCCGTAAATAAAGGAAGCAATTTATTTATTAGCCGAGGATCGAACTCAATGTGGACATTTTAAATTGAAACTCGAGCCCACAACATAAAATTTTAATATTTTATCCGGTATTAAACCATTTCCTCGAAGATTTATCGAAAGGGATTTTCGTTTCAAGCAAACTTGCGGAGTCACTGGCCTCGAATTGCTTAACTACGAGTAGATGTGGGTTGATTTCAATTAAATTTGGCTATTGTAATATTATTTTCATATCGCACAGGACCACGAGATTGGCGAAGTTATAAATTAAAAAACACAGAAAATATAAAGCGATAGAAATGTATTGTAGGCTTGAAGTATACTCATATTTGTATTTATTAAGGAAATTGAGTGAACAATATATTGACTTATAAAAAATATGTTCATGTAGATCAAAAAATATCGATTCTAAATATATAAATATATTTCTTTAATAAATAGATAACCGTTCTTCAAAAATGATTAAAAAGCTTTAAACTATAAACGCTTCATGATTGCTCCAAAGAATTCTGACGTCATCTGCACTTCGGTTTGTACGATCATTGGAAGGTCTATGGTGCATCTCTTTCTACTACATTAGAGGTGGTTTGTTTATGATGAGAGAGGTATACGCCAAACAGTTTTTCTTGCCATCTTGTTGCGAGACTTTTTAGTTTAAGTAAGTGACCATACAATACAAATCAATACAAAATAATACTAAATCTGTTTAAAAAACTACATACCATGTCAGAAAATTTAAACTGTACAAAAACAATCGTAATGCTAAGTACTCGAAATCCTCTAATTCTGAATTCCAAAATGGCGATCGTCGAACAGCTGATTCGGCTTTGACTTGTCAATCATCGGCAATACCGGGCTGGAAAAAGTTTACGCTGGAGTAACAAAAATTATAACTTTGAAAATTAATTTAACTACGAAATCTTGATCATTATATGTTTTTTAAATACCATTAATTCTGATAAACGGTTAACATTGATAAAAACAATTACTGGAGTTCCTTATTGAAGAATGTAAAAAATCTCCATGCAAAATGCCCAAGCAACGTGTTTTTCAGAGCCCGAATGACGTCATACACACACACACCTCGCCTCTTACCGCTCGGATTCTTCTCGTTTTGGCGGGCTTAATAAAATTTTAACTTTGAGAATTAATTTAATATGAAAACGAACTTTAAAAAAAAAATAAAAACTAGTATTTATGTTTGAATGTGAACATTGATAAAAAAAATTTAAAAATGCACTCAACTTCCTTATTCTGAAAAACTTTTCTTGAACACTTAAACGATTCAAGTGGCTTGTATAGGATCTAGCAGTTGAAAGTTTTTAACCCCTCAGGCTAATTTGTTCGCTTTTCGGAACAACTCACATAATAAATCTCCTATAGGTCTCACAGAAATCGCTGTCTCCCTTACTATCATTGTTAGAAATATGATCTTAACGGCGTTAAAATGAAAAATACTACGCTTTATATTTAAATCTAAAAGTTAACCACAAAATATTTAAAATGTACTCCTTTATGAAAACACGGTTACCGACCACAATTTGAAAAAATCTCCTATTTAAAGAAGCGTATATATGTAAATCGTATGTTCGAAGAAAAATACAATTACATCCCATTCAAAAAGGGCATAGATGTTGTGATTATTTTGGGAGTCAAAAATTCTTCTTATTTTTGGTTGGCCTCAAAAAAGTGTCGCAATTTTACGAGATTTTTATATTGTCGCGTATTTGAAAAATACTAACAAAATATAACGTCATATTTCTTCAATATTAGTGGCAAAGATCGCGGTGAGAGAGTTTTAGTTTCATCACAAAATAAATTTCTGCTTTACTGTTAATAGGTCATGAACCAGAGATTCAAATTGCAAATAATGCATATTATTTTTATTGTTATGACAAGATGCAGTGCCTACTTACCTACTTAATATTATAAAGTAAAGATCGATAAAGAATTGACTGCTGCCAAAAAAGCTTCCTATTTACGAACCATAAAAGATTTTTTGATTTAGGTTAGTAACGGATTTCATTTTCATGTAATGGCAGCTTTGTATCTGTAAAAAAACGTTTTACGACATTCCTAATCCGCGGAATAACGAAGTGTTATGTTGGACTTAGAAAAATATTTAGGTTGTTATTACATTCTAACGTAAAATTTCGTGAACGTAAAATTCTAACGTAAAATTCAATAAAACATTTTGTATTTTTTGAGGAAGGCTTAATAAATATAAGATTTTCGTTAAAATAAATCACTTTGTATTAGCCACTCTATGGAAACAATTATCAGCAGTATATTATGATTGTATTTTAGTTTTTTTTTATTGTGTATACCGCTTAAGAAACAGTCCTGCAAAAACGATTGACCATTTGATTTTTTTTCAATTAGGCAACATGGCGCAATGTAACGACTTTTATAAACAGTTTTGTTGATAACTTGTGTCCTAAATTTCGTTTTTTCTATTGTTTCAGATGTCTTCTTAAGAAATCTCCGGAGTAAACAACTTCGCGAAACAGCAATGAACTAGGCACAAAATGTTTTGTTAAGACTTGCTGAAGTGTTGTTGATTTGATCTACTTTACAAACTGAAGTAAAATTGAACCTTCTCAAAAGATGGCTTATTCTTCCTATCGATACCACGCTAACAGCGGTCCAACCAAAGTCAACAGGACCTCTTGGGGACCAGCATCCCACACTCAGATAGATGTACCAAACAAGATCTACGAGAGAAGACTGAGTGGAAACTACGATAGAATCATCAACTCATTCGACAGGACCAACGCATTTGAATGCGTGCGAAGTGCATTCGAGCAAGCCTGCAGCAAAAACGCCAAAGAAACACCTGGAGTAAAATATAGACACGACAACAAGCAAGAAACCAATGATAAAAATGTTGCAATCGACGTAAAAGCTAGTCTGGCATCAAAGGAAACTGATGCTTCAAAAGAACCGCAGAGTTTCCAGAAACATGTAGAAATCGAGACAAAAGACAGGTTTGTTGGACATTCTGACATTATCGTCAATGGGAAGGGAAGCTGTGGACTTAGTAACAGCTACGAAAGGACAGATGTTGATGGTGGTTTGGCTTGTAAGCAAGGATTTGGCAGTAGCTACGAAAGAGCAGATGTGGATGGTGGACTGGCCTGCAAGCAGAGTCCTTGCACTGATGAAGATGTAACGGCCTACTATCAAGATAAGATCTACATGTCTCAGGCCAGGCAACTATATCCGCTCCAGGAG
This sequence comes from Glyphotaelius pellucidus, assembly GCA_936435175.1. Lineage (NCBI taxonomy): Eukaryota > Metazoa > Arthropoda > Insecta > Trichoptera > Limnephilidae > Glyphotaelius > Glyphotaelius pellucidus. Next base: position 10,277,777 of record OW386557.1, on the reverse strand, counting down.
GATTTGGCTGATTGGATCAACAAGACAATTGGTGAGTGGTTTTGATTGCTTGTTGCTTTGAATGAGACTCTTACATGACGATGTTTTAATATTTTTGTTTCTGGAAAAATTTCTAAGGTGCACTTATTCAATGTGTTTTAAGCCCATTAATCTGTTTCCAAAATCGCAGCAGTGGTTTTAAAATGTTTCTATTTGAATGCCTGCAATGAAGGGTATATTTATACATTGATTTAACTAACCATCGTTACTTTAAACCTATAGAAATTAAAGAATTTTTTGTTATTAATAAAATACAATATAAGATTAATTTAAAAATAAATAAATTACACACCTACTTATACAAAATAACATAATGACGTAAAATAGTGATTTTAAATTAAAGGAAATTAACATACATTTAGCACTTGTACTATTACCATGGTTTGAGGTAAACTCTTCATTTATGACTTCAAAAATACCTTTGAATAAGTTGATATTGATGTCAAACAAATTTATTTGCAATGTCGACTTTTGGAACCTATACAAATTTGTATACCTACAGTGTACAGAACAGGGTTGTTACGGATGCAAAAAATTTGATATCCGCGTATGCGGATTATTAAAGGTTCACGTCTGCAGATGCGGATGAAGATGTCTGAAATAAAGCGAATATTCCGCATTTGCGGATGCGGATGCGAACATCCAGATCCAAATCAGGAATGTTCGGATGCAAAATTTTGACATCCGCGGATGCGAATTTTCAGAGGTTTACATCTGCGGATGCGGATGAAGATGTTTGAATTAATGCGGAATATTTCGCATTTGCGGATGCGGATGCGAATGCGAACACCCCTGGTAACAGCCCTGGTACAGACAAGTAGTTTCATCATTATATTTATTGTTATCAAGTTTAATTTGTAGAACTCCATTTTAATTTTTTTTAATTTCTTTTATATATTTAATAATATTATTATTCAATTTATAAAAACAGTTTATTTATAAACAAGTTCTGCTAGGTAATTATTTTTACACTTCATCATTTATGCACACAGTTTCATCATTGATGCATTTGAATGAAATCTTATTTTATTATTTTATTATTCGGCTGTATATCTAACACACTCCTTCGGGGACACTTAGTAATGTATTGTATATATGCGTAAGCTGTATTTTCGCTAAACCAACTGCAAATTGTATGTATTAGTACGCTGGGAGCCAGCTGCTTAGAGATCAACTGTCAAAGAATCCAAAATATATTCCCATGAATTTTTCGAAGCCAATTCAAAATACAAGCAAGTGGCTCATTGTCCCAATTTGATGGGGTTCTCGTCCTGTAATTTGTGGCTAATGCATGATAAACTCGGCCAGTATGATATGAAATGCACTTTGTGTCAATTACCGCTAGTCAGAACCAGTTGGTTCAGCTAACAAAGTTACCATTTATGATGCAATCAATTACAAAAAACCCACAACTACTTTTTATTGAAAAAAGTAACATGGACCAGACGGGCGGCAATTTTGTAGTCGACACTTTCATTTTAATCTATCCATGTCCTTCAGGTATTATAAAAATGGTAACCAGCTATGAACTCATAATCTTATGTTGTACGCATTCTATAATATTCCTAGAAGACTAAGCAATAATATATCTTCTTATATATAAATCAATATTTGTTTGTTTGTTCGTATTTTATGCGCTGCCATACCGTTCATCCGATTGCAATGAAACTTTGGTTATTTGTTACGCGCACGCCCGCGAAGGTTATAGGCTATAAACAATGATAAGCTGTGGCGTTCGGAAATTTTTATAAATGAAAATTTGTGTATTTTATGTATTTTAGCGGAAGGATGGAAAGGCAGGAGGGGGAGGGGAAGGAGACTCGGGAGGTGAACGGGGACGCACGGGAAAGGACATGCAATTTGTTTCTTTGAATGGCATTGCGACACATGCCGGGTACCCAACTAGAATTTTTTTTTTTTTTTTAAAAAGAAAGACAAACATTTCCGGGTTACGATTAACCCAACAATGTTTGAAAATCTCCTACTACCACCACAGAAAGCCGAACATGTTGCTTGTGTTGTGATGGAGGACTTGGCCAGCCGAGGAATCGAACACGGGACGCCCGGGTGGGACCCAAACGCGATGCCCACTCAACCACCGACCAGTCTAAACCACCGACTGAGAATATAATAATAATAACTAGCAGTTAAAAACCCACTGCGCGAGTTCTTGCAGCTAGGCGCTGCGGGCGGCAGGCGACAGCTTAGCCACAAACTCACTACATATAATCCATATACCGACTGGAGAAATTCATGAAAATGCAAATCCAAGAGTAACTACTTAAGCCTGCCAGCCGACGTTCCTCATGCTAGCTGTTAACGTAAGTGGCGCCATCTTTTGGCATTATTAGCTACTTGCTTTAATTCGGTTCTTTTACGATACATAGTAGCTTAGTCACAAACTTTATTCAACACCTTATGGCGCAGCGTCAGAGTTGTACCCGGAGTCGGATTCTAAAATTTCAACCATTCAGTAGTCGCTAGGGTATTAATACTGTTAGATAATAATGGTCTTTATTCCAGGACGTGGGGAGGTAAGTGCAATCCCACACATCCCAGAGAGTATGAGTACATAGATATTTATAAATAAGTGTAAAGATAGAACAAAGTCAAAACTAAAAATAAAAATAAAATCGAAATAAGAAAAAAGAAATGGAGGAATGAAATAAAAACAAATTAATATAAAATAGAGAAAAAAGTACGATAAGAAATTAGTTTCATTAGATATTAGGTGTACAGCGTAATATGCATAATAATTTTTAAATCAATTTAAATAAGATATGATTTTAGGTTTTCACGGCCAAAAGTATTTTTGTTATTTATTTTTGAGGTGTTGTGCCGTGTTGCGCTACCTTCTTCTTTATCCAACGTTTCGAATAGCGTAACATCACGTCTGCCCTGATGATGGACACTGTAACGCTTTCCTTGGCTAAAGAAGGAGGTAGCGCAACACGGCATAACACCCCAAAAAAATTTAAATAAAATCATTTATTGAGCTTTCTTGATGAATAGATGTTGTTTTGCAGTCCGATGATATTTTTCTTAAATTAAAAACAATCAGTACAATTTCTTCATTTAGGCCAGATCAAATTGCACCAAGAGGCGTATTCTCGGCCTACAATTTTTTAAGGCTGCACAGGTTATATACTTACTGATGTTACGTTCATATCTATACTAATACTTACAAGATTTGAACAAGAGAGTTGTTTTTCTCTACTGAGTCAGCACGAGCCTCAAACTTAAACAACAAAGGACTTTTCTGAAAACGAATAGCTACAGTCGGAACACGAGAGTGGTTTTCTCCACTGTGAGTCAGCATGTCACTATTTAAGTTATTTTGTCATCGTGCATATTTATAGTTGGAAAAAGAGAATGGTTTTTCTCCACTGTGAGTCCACATTATGTGGTTATTTAAATTAGACTTTTATCAACACGCACAGTTACAGTGTGAACAAGATAATGGTTTTTCTCCACTGTGAGTCAGTATGTGACTGTTTAAATTAGACTTTTGTCAACATGCATAGTTACAGTTTGAACAAGGGAATGATTTTTGTCCACTATGAGTCAATTTGTAACTATTTAAATTAGGCTATCGTAAACACGCATAATTACAGTCCGTCTAATTACGGGACCTTTATCGATCGCGGGCCAGGCTTGGCCGGCCCTGATTTAGGCCATTCAATGGAGAACCTATACATTAGCCAAGTTTCAATATTTCACTGCTTGGTGTAGCCTGCAATTTCCACCATAATATCTACAAAGGTTATTATTTTTTTTAAATGCAACAAGTATGCACCTACTAACTACACGTAATCAGATTGATTTACAAATGATCGTATCTACCTACGTAATTATTATTACGCGAAGAGAGAATAATTGCATATTATCATAATTGTAACTTGCACATAGCGGTAAAAATAAGCAACAACGGTTTTCATATCCAATATCGCTCAATTTAAGATCGCACGCACGCAGAAGGCTCCATTCTAATTATTTACCTGTTATTTTATTACTTTATTGCCAGAATGCGTGATATACCTTCTCATTCGTTAGTAATAATTAATTAGTACACGAAGATATTGCATTCGAGACACAAAAAAACATGGAAATTTGTTAACTATTTCTAACTCGAGCCAATACCTACTTAGTGCCTAGTACTTAGCACGTAGAGCCATGTAACTCTTTAGTACTAAGTGCTTATTACTGGGTGACAGGTATATTAAGTGTCATTTATTTATTTATTTGTAAGAGACAAAAAGCTTATACATAAAATGTACTGATATAATTAAGTTAACTGAAGTCAAACCAAAAAAGTCTCTTATCATAATTTTGTTTGGAGATGGAATTTCATTGTATCTTAAAATTAATTTTAAGTGAGGGAGGGATGAAGAGGAATATAGAATAAGGATAGGAGATGCTCCCGATACCATGCTGACCACACTCTTGTATTAATTTTCGATCATACACGTTACTTCTATTCGGTATTTCTGAAGGATTTTGCTAAAAATGTCTACATTGTGAAATTTTGTGTTGTATTGCGCACATATATTGGGAATTTGGGATTTTTTCTAATTTTAGTTCCACATACGGGCAATATAATAAATTGGATTGACTTGTTGATCTTGTCGGAGTACGAATTTTTATTGAGTTGGTAAGCTCTGGCGAGTCCAGGTCATTATTCAGAATTTTAAATAACGAATTTTGGTTAAAAATTAAACGTCTTGTACGAAGAGAGTTGAAGTTAAAATTAATAGATTCGGTGTATTTTGTTAAACATTAAATTATTATTCCTCTTCTAAACACAAGCGTTCATTATAAAAATGGAAAAGAAAAACAAAACAAAATAAATATTTGAATTATTACGAATTAATTAGTTGTTTTGTGTTAATTCGTAGAACTCCTTTTAATTTTAAAAATCAATTCAAATTAAATTTAAAAATTGATTTTTAAATTTTGCAAGTATTTTTTCAAAGCAAGTCATTTTCAAACTGTGGTTAAACCACTTTGAGAAGTCTTTTTTATAGGATTCTATAATTCTATTTTTTGAAGGCATCCAAATTGATTTATTACCTCAAGAATTTCTTCAAAAAATTTACATTTAGAATCCCATAAATAAGTCGTCTCAAAGTGGTTTAACCACAGTTTAAAAATGGCCTTGTAAACTGAAATAGTTATCACAAAAATAAAAGCTAAAATACTTATAACTAATAGGGGCCATCCATAAATTACGTCACATAAATTTCATGATTTTTTCCCGTCCCTGTCACACATTGTCACGTTTGTGAGACCCCCTCCCCCCTAGTGTGGCGTCACAAAAAATAATCAAAACAGTGATTCAAAATCTAGACTCGTTATTATTGAATTAAGTACATTGTTTTACTTCCCTTCCATTGCTTTCTCATATTCCTGGACTTAACTTTTCATTATTAATTATTTCCTCGCCTTTCCGGAAGTTTTTCTAAATACCAGCCAAGCGTCCACCATTATTATTTTAATTAGTAAGGCGAGATTAACCTTTCTAAATTCTATCTTACGTTGCCGACAAAAGAACTGAAGAAATTGCAGTACCTACGTAATGTGTTTAGTAAGCCCAAATTAAGGTATTTTTTCCTTACTTAAATACTCTACACGAGTCCATCGGTTTATCAGATCTTCAATGATATTAACTACTCAGGCCTCGACCCTGTTTGGATGGAATGGAATATTTCTGAATGTATCAGAAAACTAAGCACTGTGAAATACGCTTTCAAATTAAATAATTCGAAATAAACATAAATTTTTTAAATTCAAACATTAAAAAGTTTTAACAATGGGCTCACCTTACGTTTTTTCTAACTAAAATTACTGATAACGAAAAATAACACACACATTTATTTTATTAAGCAATTGAATTATAAACGTTATCGTCAACTCACTTTTTTTATCATTTCATGTAAAAATAATTAATAAAAATTTCCCAAAGTTTCATAATTTTTTTTCAAATTGCAGTGGGAAACTTTGGATTCATAAAGGTTTACATTTCAATTATTTTGTGGATAACTTTCAAATTTGAATATAAACCGTGGTGTTTTCTCTTCTAACACCGTTTAGATCGTATTTCTAACCATTATAGTAAGGGAGACAACGATTTCTATGAGACCAATAAGAGTTGTTCTGAAAACCAAACAAATCAGCCCGAGGGGTTAAGCCGCCGCATCCCGAATTTTTACCGGTTTCTTACATACCTCCCTTAAACATTTGAAGTTTTTAGCTCCTTAAAAAATATATGTTGTTTTTTAAGATAATACCTAGACATTCCCCAAGCCGAATAAAATATATGAAATTCCTTTTAGAAAAAAAACGCAAAGTATGCTCCGAAAATTATTATAAACACATTATTTTGACTTATTTTAGAAGATATATGTATGCAAAAAATTACAGTATTTCTTTAAATGCTATTTTAGTTACTCCCCACGAGATTTTTGCTCTAAACGAGTCGTGTTTTATTAAACATTTTCACAATTTTCGCTTCAATTTTATCGTTCAAATATTAGCGCGTTCTCTCCAACATTCGTAATTACATATCTCTCCATCTTCTTCTTTTTGAACGGCTCACATACTACCATTAAGAATCGAAAAGTTGCTCGAAATATAGTATATATCTGAATGGCCGGGTACTTTTGCACTTTCTTCTTTCTCAGTCCCCTCAGTCACCCAACCTACCGTTATTGGGTATGACGTAGCCCCATTGGCTCCGGGCAGTTGAGACTCTTGTGCGGAATTCATAAAAAAAAATCGAGTGCAATTCACACACGGTAGAAGTGAAACTTTCACCCAAACAATCTCATCCAATAGGAGCCTTGAAAAGTGAGCTCGTAATCAAAGCGGCAAGGTTTCATTCTATCTCATTCTCTCACAGTCTAAATCCTATAGATGTATATATTTGTCTCGTTTTCGTTTCATGAGTTTCAAATCATAATGGTGCTAAAGATGTTTCCCTTCAAAAGCAATATTGTAGTCGGAAACGAATTACGCTATGCACAATCATGCAAGCATAGAATTGGCAACGTAAAAGGCACACGCGAATGTATTCAATTCGCAATGATAAAACAACAATAACATAAATAAAAAAGCCACACACAGAATAACATCGAGCCGAAGCAGGAATTGGAGTTTGTTTCCGCATTTCGGCGCCTAAATACAACGATATCAACCTCACGACACCATCAATTTCCCGCCAAATATGGACAACCAACTTCAGCGTAACAATACTATAAATTGAGATATAATACAGCATCTACCTACATACAGGGCTGGGCAAACTACATGCTTTGCTGTAATTAAAATACAAATTACAAAATACTTTTTCGCGTGTATTTAAAATACGAAATACAAAATACTTTCTAGTCGTGCATACAAAAAATCGTCGTGAAAGTCGTGAAATACAAAATACAGTATTTTAACCATTTTTTATTTCAAATACAAAATAAAAATTACAAAATAAATTCGGTTTTGGTAGAACCTTTGGTTGCAATAAATAATCGTAAGTGCCCTTATCTAAGGGTGAGTTTCCATAGAAGCAAAGCTGAGCAGAGTGAAACAGAGATGTGCAAAATTGACCAATCATATTGCTTAGAAGACACATCTCATCTCCGCTCCACTTGTAAAATTTTGTGGTTTTGACGGAATTTGAAAATCCATTATCAATTATTAATTAACTCACAACTTCATGAATAAATACCGCGAAACGATGAAAAAGACAATTGACAAGATACTTGCTTTGACATACAGTGTTGCCAACTCTATATATTCACAAAGCACTCTCTCCAGGGTGAATTGCCTAAAACAAAAAAAAAAAAACTCTATATATTAACATTATTGCTCTGGATTCAGCGTTTTTAGTCTATGTATTATCTATGTCAGTTTATTTTTCAATATCATTATTAAGATCGCTAAATGTATTTGAAAATATATTTTGAAGCCATAAGTATTTGAAATACAAACTACAAAATACCTCAGCGTACGGTAATTGGCATACCAATTACAAAGTACATTTTTAGGAAGTAATTGAAATACAAATACAAAATACGTATTTGTATTTCAAATACGTATTTCAATTACAAGTAATTCAAATACTGCTCAGCCCTGCCTACATACATACACAGTACAAAATACATAACCACTAACCACAGTGAGATATTGTTAATTTTTTTTTTATTTCGATATTATGAAGTTGTTATTAAAAAATGTATTATGTTCGTGATTGGATTACAAATGGCTTATTATATTTAGGTGTCAGGTGATCGTTCTTGCTGGAGCTCTGTCCTGGTTAGTCCTCACATGTTCACAATGGTTTGGGATCACAAAAATCTTCTTAAAATCTATTCTCAAAAAATTACACTACACGTTTTCAGAAAACAGGCCACTCGCGACCTCAAATTCAGAATCAGTTATCCAAATTCGCCTTCATGAAAACAAAAAAAAATGTCTGCGGTACACTTGCGGTAGAAAACTAAAGTAGGCCAGAGTGGGGAGCACAGAGTGGGAAGCACCGCATGAAGAGGAGACCGATTAGACTATCTCATAGGTTGAAACGTTGCTTGAAATGGCTTTAGCCGTGTATAGTGACCAGATCTGAATAGCCAGGTACTTCCCCACCTTCCTCTTCCCTATCTCCTTCCCCTCCCCACTACTTTCAGCCTCACAACATACCCCAATTGGGGATGCCATAGTCTCACTGGCTCCAGACGGGAGCAGTTGGGACTCTTGTGCGGTATTAACTGTAAAAAAAAAAAAAAAAACGGAGACTTTCAGGGGAGCGGTAGGGAAAACTAGAGGGCCTTGGGGAAAACTAGGAGACCTTGAGATGGTATAGTGAGGGCTTGGGCAGGTAAAAAAATTAGATCTAAAAATGACAAAAAACACGCTTACCACGTACTAATATACTTCGTGTATTATTATTATTAAGAATTGAACTATATAATGAATACAAGAAGGAAGAAGGTGGCAAACTGGCACCGAGAATTAAGTACCTAAATGCAGCCCCGGATCTAGGGGGGGAGGCAAACCGGAGAGCCTGTCCCGGGCGGCAGTTTTAGGGGGCGCCAAATCCGTAATTTATAATATGTTTCATTAAAAAAAAACTTGATTCACAAAGCGCCTGGCATCCAGCGCACGTTGTTCTATCGATTATTCAAATGATTTTAAAACACCCTGTTTTTGAACGCATCCTCAGTTATTTTATCAACATATCCTAAGTCGATTTTTAACGCGTGCGTAGTGTATGTGATGTCTCTGCCGGGGGAATCCCCGTCGCATCTAGGACTAGGGGCTTCATGAGCTGATCCGAATAAACCCGAGCGGTCGAACGTCGAAGCGACGATCACTTATATCACGAGAGGGGGCGCCACTATCAAGTTTCTGCCCCGATTAGAAAAAAATCGAAGATCCGGGGCTGCCTAAATAAAACACGTTGTCAACATGGTAACGGTTTTTTATCACTATTTCAGGTACACAATACGTGTTAATTATTAATTATATAAAATAAAGTACTCCATTGTTCAATTCGGAGGTCACGTTTTGAGTGGCGCCTAATTTTAAAAATCATAATCTTTCTTCCTTATCTTATAGATAATACATAGATGTCTGGCTGATAAAATTCTATATTATCTAACTTGCATATTATTCTGCATCTTGCATGTATCTTGCATTATGTATTTTGCATGATAACTGTTCATATCGGATTACATTAATAGTCATGTGATGCTCCAACTCTCTAGGCAGGTACCTATATATTTTGTTTGAAAAAAAAAGTGACCCGGTCGGAATGAAGCCAACTCAGAACTACCTCAGAAAAGTTATTAAAAGTGATGACAAAAAAATATAAAAAAACTATTTAAATAGGTTACGTTAGGTTAGGGCTATTTAAATTTTCTTTTTCAGAGCTTTGAATTACTTTTCAAAGAGGTGTTGAGTTGACTTTATTCTCAGTTGGCATGGAACCGACACAGACACCACAATTTTGGGCGGCGTGCTCCAATTAAGATTATATTAGTTGTGTGTAGTGTACATTACTTACAAAAATACATGTTAGATGTGTATGGTGTACAATGGTTTAAAAATTATATCATTGCATACAATTAACACCATAACACGACCACCATAACACGGGCATATGCCGGCATGATGGTCGAAAAATCCACAAACCAATGATAAAGAAAAATTTTGAAATAAAATTAAACAACAGAAAATAATTTTTAAAAAAGAAGGTATTATGTAAAGAATAGATATGCATAGTTTTAAGTTGAGATTACTCATAACCCTCCTCACTGGACTAGCCTGTGTTGTGGCAGTAAGTTTGCAAGTTAAGGCACCAGAAGAGCTATTCTCTATCTTTTGTGAGATCGAGATAGATCTCAGGCGAGATCTCCTGTCAGATTTGTGTGATTTTAGTTTAGGTCGTTTTAAACACAAATTCTTACAAGTATGCATGATTATTTATTCATTTAACAGCCGTATTCATTTAAAATCACACAAATCGCACAGGAGATCTCGCCCAATATCGAGATCTCGATCGAGATAGATATAATTGTAGGAATTTGTGTTTAAAACGACCTAAACTAAAATACGTGACAGCTCACAGCTGAAATTCTGACATCGGCCCATAGAAAACGCAAATAACAGCCGTAGAAAATCATACAAATCTGACAGGAAATCTCGCCTGAAATCCATCTCGATCCCACAAAAGATAGCTCTTCAGACTACGACTCGTGGGCGGTACAAGGGTGTATTTTTCGTAATTATTTTCAAGTAAACGATCAACGGAATTTTTTTAATTAGTACTCATAGTCAATGTTTATACAATTTTTTGTACCCGAATGTGTAGTTTGCGGTGTACGCCGCTTTCAACAGGACACTCCGATGAAATTGCTGCTCGGCGGTTGACAGCGATTCATCAGAAAAATAAAATAAAAACATATTTAGAATATTCAATTTTTTACGAGAAAAACTCTCTTTTTATAACTTTTGAAGGTTATTCCCATCAACGTAATATATCATTGAAGAAGAAGATAACACTTTTAAATCTAAATGAACATATGAAAGAAAACAAGACACATGGAAAAAGAACTAGTTGAAGATAATATTAATGATTCTAAATATTTGAAATATGAGATTGACAAATATGACGGTTTGACAGAAGGTGGCAATAGCGAAATTGGAAAACGCGCAGTCCCGGTTAGATGAGAGGTCTGGGTTCGAGTCCCAGTTGCGACCATTGTCTTTTTCTGTTTTTCTGTGTCTTGTTTTCTTTCATATGTTCATTTAGATTTAAAAGTGTTATCTTCTTCTTCAATGACATATTTAGAAACTTGAAAAGACATGCAAATCGGATAGCTTTTTTAAAACTTTTTTAACCAGGTTGAAAAACATGGTTTCGAGAAAAACGCTTTCAAAGTTTTGATGAAGGATAATTCAACATATAAACTGAATCAACGGTTTCACGTAAAATGCTATTTCTCCGTCAATTTTACGAATTTCTTCAAAACATTTGGTGAGAGCATTCTTAACAATTGCATCTTTCATAAAATAAAGAAAAAAAATGACACAATATTTTTTTACGGTGGTCAAGTTAGTGCCTTTATTTACAAATAATACCTGTGAATGGTTCCATGAAAACTCAATAAAGTGGCATTTTGAAAAGTCTTTGTCAATCACTTTTAATGACTGAAAAGTCAGGAGTGATGAAGTTGCACATTGTTGAATTGTCCGGTCAATCTATGAATGAACACTTGTATTAAAATATGTTCAATGAATGGTTTGCTTAATTGTGAGAGCGCACCGGTAAAAGCCTTATCATTCAGGCCCTATATCGTCATTACCTCAATACATTTGCTGCAAATCTTTACATCAGTTTTTGATTTTTGGAAAATCAGCTGCATCGACATTTGTCTGTTTCGTGGGTCAGACGTGAACAGCAAGTTGTTTACCAATCTTCCTCAACTCCATCACTTTCCTCTCCCCTCCCCCTTGAACCTCACAACATACCCCAGAGGCCCATGCCATCGTTCCACCAGCTCCGGTTAGTTGAGATTCTGCTATGGTAGTCAAATAATTTATTATTTTATAACGTGCCCATTATTTACACATAACCTTCAGAAAAGATATTAATATTTTTGTACGTATCAACCATCAACTTACCGAGAGTATTTTGCAGGTAGACAGATTAAAAATATGTAGTTGTCAATCACAGCATGTATTTCGATTAAACAAAATCATATATACGGAAGTCAAAATCAATTATCCAACTGTGAGTTAGTACCTAGCTCTCAATTATATCTGTTGTAATCTAGGTATCAGTTTGAATTGGTGAAATAATTACATAGAAAATATGTATACCTACTTGGCCATTTCAATTACGTTTTTATATTACATAGCTTGTTATTTAGAAGCTAATATCGTGATGAATGCATTAGTAAAACTTAAATTTGGTAAAAGGTGTTATACCACAAATTGTTATCTTACAGAGGTCACCTTGAAACATAGGTTTTCTAGGTACAAACAGTGATACATTTTTTTAAATGAAAATGCTCAAATCGGAATAAAAATGTTTAAGTGAAAACTTCTTTAGCACCGTTGTGATTTGAAACACGGTGAAACGAAAAAGCGACAATAAAAAGAGATAAACACATGCATCTGTAGGATTTAGTTGCGAGAAAATGAGTTAGACTAACCGGTCTCCTCTTTGAGCGATAATCCGTAGCCTCCCACTCTTGTCTACTTTAGTTTTCTTCACTTCTACCTCGTGTGAAGTGCAAACAATTTTTTTTATTCTATTTTTATTTAGATACATTACTGAGACAATTTGCGTGAATTCACTGAACAGGGTCAGGTGTACAAAGCGGGCCACATATAGCTATTTCATATGTTCACAAATATTCTTTGAATAGCTGCCCCTTTCATACATTTTTTCTTCGATTCCGTAGTCGACTAAGAACGGAGAACGGATCCGGAGAACGCGGGTTCAAATACCTACCGGCGTGAACAAATAATTTGTATTGTTAAATTTGTGTTATTTCACAATTTTAATAATTTACAGCGTATTTGCGGCACGTTCCAGAGTGGAAAACACTCTCAGTATCACCCTGGTGTAAGACCACTATTTAGAATTGACGGCCTCCGTGGTCCCGAGGCAAGAATCTCGACTCACAATCCGAAGGTCGCGGGTTCGAACCCGGCGTGCGCAAATAAATTTTATTTGATTAATTTGTGTTATTTCACAATTTATTCATTTAAAATAATATATGATATATTTGCGGCACATTCCAGAGTGGAAAATACTAATAGTATCGCCCTGGTGTAAGACCACCATTCAGAATTGAAACGTTGCTTGAAATGGCTTTAGCCGTGTTTAGTGACCAGATCTGAATAGCCAGGTACTTCCCCACCTACCTCTTCCCTATCTCCTTCCCCCCCCCCCACTACCTTCAGCCTCACAACATACCCCAATTGGGGATGCCATAGTCTCACTGGCTCCAGACGGGAGCAGTTGGGACTCTTGTGCGGTATTTCATGTAAAAAAAAAAAAAAAGAATTGAAAAGTTGCTTGAAATAGTTTAGCCGTGTTTGGTGACCAGATCTGAATAATCAAGTACATCCCCACCTTACTCTTTCCCATCTTGGGGATGCCATAATCTCTTTTGCGTCAGACGAGAGCAGTTGAGACTCTTGTGATGTATTAAGAACAACAAAAAAGAATAAATAACTTGTCTTAGATTCTATATTTTTTATGTGATTGCTAGCTGGTTCCTGGCTTGCGTTGCTATGCCATTCAAAGAAATAAATTGACTCTCCCTTCTATCCTTTCCCGTGCGTCCCCGTTCCCTTCCACCTTCCCCGCTTTCCCCCTCTCTCGTCTCTTCCCTCTCCACGAACCCCACCTTCCCCCTACCTTTCCTCCCTCTTGCAAAAATATATTAAATACACACATTTTCATTTATACAAATTTCATAACGCCAAAGCTTACCATTACATACAGCCTATGTTACTCGCTGATAATGTAGCTTTCTATTGGTGAAAGGATTTTTAAAATCGCTTTAGTAATTTCAGAGCCTATTCAATGCAAACAAACAAACAATGAAATCATTCCTCTTTATATTATTAGTATAGACAACACAAGAGTCCCAATGGTTCCCAACAGTCTAGAGCCAGTTTGAAGGCCAATCGTCCCCAAATAGGGAATGTTGTGAGGCTGAAGGTGGTACGAAAGGGAAGGAGATGCTAAGAGGAAGATGGGGAAGTACCTGGCTATTATTGGAACTACCGAAGCTATTCAGATCTAAAAGCTTTCTTTAATGAAGAAGTAGGTACCTACAATCGGGGTGGTCTGTGTCGCCATTCTTGTAGCTTTGTTTTCTGTGCTGTTGTCGAACACAATCAAATAATAATATTGTTGTATCGACACCGGAATCAATGGCCCTTTGTTCCAGCGGTCACGTCTCGCAATGGTCGGCATTCAGCGCAGCAGCCGCTCTAGAACAATGTCAAATGGTAATTAAATTATGCCCAAGAAAAGCGCTATAAAAATCTCAATTGGAACCGACAATTTCTTGTTTATATATTTTTTTCACATTTGTGATGTTGGTATAAAAAGGACTGTTTGACGGACAGTCGCATTTGACATTAACGATTCGGGATAATATATTATAGACTAGCAGTTAAAAACCCGCTCCGCAGGTTTTCGCTGCTAGACCCTGCGGGCGGCTTTTGGTTTGGTTGGGCTTCGCTCAGTTAGTGTTTGACCATTTTATTCCAATAGGAACTGGTTTCAAAAATAGCCTGTTCCTCGGATCCACTGTCATCGAATGATAGTCACCGGTACAAAGTAACCGAGAGAGGCAATGGCGTCATATGTAATATGTAGCCGCACGATACAACTATGTATATGTACTGTCAACCAATCCATATCCGGAGAGATTCTACTTTTTAACAAATTCGTGGCGCTTATACCTAGGGGGGGCACGTTCCCGTCCGAATTGCTGACGAAAGTGGCGCCATCCTGTGACGAATTCTTGAATTCATAACCGAATTACAATGGTAGCTTTGTTTGGAATTCCATATACACAGATGGTATTTATGGTGCAACGCGTACGGCGTGGCGTCAACATGCACTCGAAACTGGGTTTTGAAATTCAACCACGCAGATGCAAGGGTATTAATTTTGTGTTAGGTATAGATTCCATACTAAAAACCTGTCCTATCTCATTTTGATTCTATCAACAGGCGTAACTATCGATGATTTTATACTATTTTCCCGAGCATGGTCGCACTGTTGATAGCCAGACCGATATTGACAATGGATAAATAAGACATCTTTACACTGGCAATACTGGCGGATGTGTTCATTTCATAAATAATATCAAACGCACTTGAAGTGAAATTACACAAAACTGCGTTAGACAAATATAACGTTATTATTATTATTAAACGACTTCGTTAAATTTAAAAATACAGGTTGCGGCAGCATAACTTTTTTTTTAAATGCGCGCCATTCAGTCAGTTGATGTCGTAGCGGAGCGCTAGTGATCTCGTTCGAGAGGCGGAACTATAAAGTTTTTTTCCCGACCCAGTTTAGTCGCCATTACGCGTTGGAACAGTGAGGAGCGTGCGTTTGCCGTTGAGGCCTACTTTTCGAACGGATGTTCTGTGATCGCAACCCTTCTGTCAATCGTCCTTCTTCTGTCGGTTTTATTTCAATGACTAAACCATTTTTTTCATTGACATCAACAAGATATGAACAGACAAGAACTTGTTAAATGTTTAATTAATTGAGTAATTTGTCGAATGCGCAGTGGATTAACCGGGATTTGTTTCGTTTTATCCCGGATAATAAACATTTTAACAAAGCTATTAAACTATAATATTGACCCGCCAAAGCTATAAATTAAAGCACAGTCTCTCAAACTTAGGGCCGGGACTTCTTAAGGGCCCTGGATCTCCTGGCGGGCGTTCTTTCAAATAAATTTTATAATTAAATCGTAGATAGACACTAGTATTTTTTTTATCAATGACTTGGAAAAAATCATGTGGATAGATTTTTCTACTAAGATTGCGAAAATGTTACTAAAAATTTTTAGAAATTTATAGTTCTTTTTAATTTTTATTAAATAAATCCGTTTTTTGGGCTCGTGACGTCACTACATGAACATGTTCCCTCTCCGATAATATTCAATTAATTTTGTAAAATTCCACACTGATTTTTTAAAATATATATTGCAACCGGATATTGCGCATTTCTCTCATCTTTATTTTGTAAAATAATATTCTTATGTTTTTCCCTATTTATATGTTAAAATATTTGTACATGTTTTTATCTGCTGTTAATGTCAATTCGTGAGAAATAGTTTGGATGCAGGTGAGTTCTCTAGTTGTCGTCTTGAGAAAATTCTTGTCAATTAACATCTGTATCTGTGTTTTCTCCCTAATAAATAAAAAATAAAAAAAAACCCTTTGATTTCCGTCGAATTTTTGAATTTGACACTGGTAATGGTACGGCCACACTGGGGCCAACTTCCAACTGCAAACGTTTGGACGATTTGGCCCAACACATCAGTCTGCGCAATATTATTACAGGAGAGTGGTAAAAAATATTTCTGTAGCGTATAAAAATTGTTTAAAATTATAATTTTTTTTAGCTTTACGAATCGAAATCAATATTATGGAAACCGAAGCATAGCCTGCACAATTGTAGGCAACTGATACTATACAGCGCCGAATCAGCTATTCGATGTCCGCCATTTTGTAGTTCGAAGTTGGAAGGTTGGCTTTGGTGTGGAAGTAGCATAAAATTCACTTGCTTTATTGCCTGCGAACTTCGTTCCGGGTACTTTATAAATTATGTCCCGTATTTCCGGTTTATAAAAAATGGTCCGATTTTTCGGATTGAAATTTTCAAAAAATTTTCAAAAATAGAATTAAAAAAGAAAACGGAATGTCTTAGAATATTTGCCTAAACAGGAAAAAAAATAAAATGTGATGCAAATGGCCTAATATTAACATCCCACAGAAAAGGATACCAAAATTTTCATTAATATTTGGATTTCCTTTATTCGTGTAAGTTTTTTGGACAAAGTTTTTATATGCTTTTCGACTACCACACTAGACACGTGTAGGGGAGGGGAAGGGGCATGACGGGGTAGTTAACGTTTAAAAATAAATAAAACATTGTTATTCAAATATTACAAAATCTACATTTTATGCAAATAAACTCTGGCCATTTAGCTGTAACATTTCATATGTGCTAAAAGATATTTAAAAAAAGCTGTTAAAAGTGTAATTAAATAATTCGATCATTTTCACCGTCTTGCCCTACCAAGGGGTAAGACGGTCTAATCTCTTTCAAATTTGTTAAAGATACGAATTATAGTAATAAGAATAAGTTTTAGAACCAGTGATATACATAAGACCATAGACGACGATTATTTACGACCGGCCCATTTGTTTCATCATCGTAAAAGTAAAATGGGTGACAGAACTATTAATTCCCTTCTGGCAGAACCGATCTGTTCCTTCGTGGTGGTCAGACGCTAGTTTATAGCCCAATCTTCACACAATAATTTAATTGTTTATGACGCAACGTCCCTTTTACATGGCAGTGGGTTCTTGGAAGGACCAAAAATAATATCTGCTAATGAAGTCATCATCACCATCACAATGTTACATCTGCTGGGATTTGGGATTTGGACTCCTCTAGGTTAAAATTAATAGGGAAGGCTGGTAAGAGATTTTGAAAGAAGGGTAAAAGGAGGTAACTCTTACAATGGAGGACTGAACGAAGAAAGGATTGAAAGGAGAACATTCGTCGCAGGAAAGCAATACTGCTGTAACCACCACAACCTATGAACTTACTTTTTATACACCATTTTGCAGAGGTTTTTTTTCTGCGTCGATCTATCTGGGTCCTGGAGTCAACGATAAATTAGAATTGGACGACGTTGGAAAAACTAGCCGTTTTGTCAATAATACGTTTTTTAAACTGATGTACACACCTCAAAATCAACAATTGCACAATTTGGTTTTTGGCTGTTACAGCAGTATTGCATTCTTGCGACGAAAGACGCTAACGTTAATGGTAGAATAATAAATCGGGGATAACCGAGGAAGACATGGCATGATCAAGTGAATTAAATACTTAAGTTGGGCCATGCCAAGAGTCACAATAATAGAAGATGCATGAATTTGAATGAGGCAAAGAGTGTGTGCCAATAGTTGTTTGGCGGTCCGTTTTCTCTGCCTACCCCTGCAGCAAAAGGGCGTGATGTTTAATTAGTTAGTTAGTAGCAAATTAAGGCTCTTAACTTTTGGAATTTCAGGGGTAAATGCCAATCGTACGCCGGCTTATTTTCATAATAACTTACTTGTTTTTTGCAAAATGATTTTTTCGTAAATTGTAATATCTTACATAATGTGTTTATGCGTTTACTGGCAGACCCGGCCACACGTTGCTGTGGCTCCCATTACCCAACCTTTATAACCAACGCCATCTGTTAGTTTCATACAGATCAAATCCACACCGCCCGCTTGCCAGCCCGCTCCCTTTACATATTATATATTTCAACCAATTTACACAAAACCTTGACAAATTATATACCTAAAAACCTTCCTTGTGAATCGCTCTATCTATTAGTGAAAACCGCAAGATAATCCGTTGCTTAGTTTAAATGACTTTTCTTTATACTAAGTAACGATTAAAAAAATTATATGTCTATTCTATGTAGTCAACATCTAAAGATTTCTCGAACATTCCTGTTTTGGAACAAGGATTGACGTTACTACGAAGTTAAATAAAGGCCATCCGATTCCCATGAAAGATATACCTACAGTCTCCTCATCAGATGTGTTATATTTCGTTCTCACGCAATCAATTCTAAAACTTTGTAAGAACATTAAAAAACGCTTCCAGATGCACTTGTAACCTCTACTATTAGGTACTCCAGAACAGTTGTTTCACAATAGTGTACATGTATTTAGGGACCGCTACTACACCAGGATATGAATAGCCAGTATTCTCACAGAACTCTTACAAACAAACCAAAACGACAACATACTACTCACAGCAGATGAAAGCACAAGGATTATTAATATATTTCAGTGGAAACTGAGCTAGGAAAAGAATAACACAGAAGGGAGACTGTTCAATGAAAGAATGTATTATTGTGGTTACTGACTCGTACAAAATTGTTTGGTAAATTAACGTGCGCTGTTAGATGAAACATAGTAAACCCATTGAAGAATAAAGCAATAGAATGCATTCAGTCAGGACCGCTATAAGATGATACCAAGTCGTCAAGAAATTTGAACAGTAGGTATTTTCTATAATTCATAGATTGGTTAATGTTCCTCTATCTCCCAGTAATTTTTCAATAGAACTTAATATTATTAAACAAATTGCAATCAATAACGGATATAACGCCAATTTAGTGGAAAACATTCTAAATAAAAAATACAAGAACAAATTTCTCAAATCATATATTTACTCTGTACAAAAGGATCAGGAAGAGAAAAAATGAAGGAATATTATGTATTTTAATAATAAAATTTCTAAATATATCAAAGAATTTACCAAATGAAATTATTCCTGTATTTAATGCAAATAACAAATTTAAAAATTACAATTTACATAATAAGTACAGAGTTTCAAAAATGAAAAAATCTGGAATTTATAAATTAATGTGTAATGATTGTGGTTTCTTTTATATTGGTAAAACTGCGAGAAACTTTGAAATAAGGATTAAAGAAAATATGAAATCTTTAAACAATAACAGTTTTTAGAGTTCGCCAATCATTTGTTGGAGACTAGTCACACTTTTGACTTCAATGGTGGAATTGAATTGCTACATTCTATTTTTAATGGCATTCAGTTGGATACATTAGAAATATTAGAGATCAGAAAGAGCGTGAATGCGAATTTGAATATTATTAATAACCAAAAATTGTTTTAAATGACCCAATATTAAACCTGTTTCCTTTGTAAATTGTTCCTATTGTCCCTCTTCCCTCTACCCATTCTTACCTTTACATTGACTATGTCTATTATTTATAATTATGTTGTCGATGTCTATGACCACTGTTTTTACCTATTTTTTATAATTAGTTTGTAAACCCTGAAGAAGTGAGCTTAGCTCACGAAACATGTTGGTTTTTTAAAAAATAAAAGTGGTAAAAACTAAGTTTATTAATTTTGAATTAAAATGGTGCCACAAAGTAAGTTTGCTGTATTTGAAGAAGTAGGTATTTTGTTCAAACTGTTGCTGTCACTCACGCTCTTACTCACCCGAATACGAAAGGGACATTTGCACCTCACCATCTATACTTACTAATATTATGAATGCGAAAATGAGTGTGTTTGTTACGCTTTCACGCTCAAACCACTAAACCGATTTTTTTAATTTTTTCACCAATAGAAAGCTACATTATCAGCGAGTAACGTAGGCTGTATATAATGCTAAACTCTGGCGTTATGAAATTTGTTTAAATGAAAATGTGTGTATTTCATATATTTTAGCGGCAGGGAGGAAAGGCAGGGGGGAGGTGGGGTTCGCGGAGAGATAAGAGACGAAGGAGGGTGAAGGCGGGGAAGTTGGAAGAGAACGGGAAATTTCATTCTTAATAGACTAAAATAAATTATAAAGAATTTATCCATATATGTAAAAATATAATGTTTCTATGTATGTGAGTTTTCTACGCATTGCTATATTAAGCACAGAAAATGTTTGAAACTTTCAAAATACCTTCTTTCCACCCTCGCGAAGGTTTCTGGATTATTTCAAACACATGACAATACATCCGAATTTTTTTTCAATCATTACAAAAACTCTTACGAAACTGTCAAAAATGTCATAATTTGAGAATAACATTTTGCACAACATCGATTGTTATATCAAAATTCAATTTTCGAATAAACATCTATAGAATTTAGCCTGTGAAAGAATTAGATAGACTAATCGGTCTCCTCTTTGTGCGTTGCTTTGTACCCTTCCCACTCTTGTCTACTGAAGTTTCCTGTGTTCAGTTCACTTCTACCGCGTGTGAACTGCACACATTTTTTTTAATAATTGTATAGCTGAAACACCTATCGTTGTTCTACTTTAAGGGGTGTGAAAATGGGATAAATAGAGTAGATTTTTAAAATTTCACATAGACAGTGACCTTCTCCTTATTTTGAAGGTTGAGTGTACCAAATTTCACACGTTACTAAATAAAACTGTAGTTTTGTATAAAAAAACAAACTCACAGCTTATTTATATAGGATGTTATACTTAAACTTAAGACCCACCGCAGAGCGTAATGTTATGAGTGTGAATTTTATAAACATCTTATGTCAAATAAATAAGCCTTAATTCACATCGTGAATTTTATTCGCATTTAAATCGTCTTTCGGCTCTAAGTTATGGCAGTATTTTATAGTCAACCTACTCGTTAATAAATAAATGCAGAATATTGCGATGTCACCTTCATGTCACTCAGTATTAGATGGACTAAATATATGTATTGCCACACTGCCAGGTATTTTTAAATAAGCGAGATCGGGGTTGCCATGTAATCAAATTTTATTATGAAATTGCTTTTATCACGAAAATTGGAATCACGGCAATAAGATGGGGTGGTAAGATCGCCAAATCGAATTAAATAAATTTGAAGCAACGCCGAGGATTTAGAACGAATTACTTACATAATGTGCCTTGTATCACCATGAATACGGATAATAGACGTAAAAATCGCTTGGCAAACGATTAATTATTTTTTTAAGTGAAACTTCTTTAGCACCGCTGTGATTTGAAACTCGATGAAACGGAAATGACATTAAAAAGAGACAAACATATACATCTATAGGATTTAGCCTGCGAGAGAATGAGATAGAATGAAACCTTACCTACGAACAGTACCTACGAACAGTACCTACGAAGCGTCGCGTTGGCCGCATTGGCTTTGATTATGAGCTCACTTTTCAAGGCTTGGTTGTTTGGTTGAGTTTGTGTGGGTGAAGTTTCACTTCTACCGCGTGTGAACTGCACTCGATTTTTTCGTCGATTTTTCAAACTGACGTTTATTTCGTATGTTAAGTGCATTAATTTCAGAAAAGTGCTCTTATGCCCGTGAGTTTGTGATTAATTGCCACCAAAAGTTAATAGAATGCATTGTCATCGACAACGAATCTATCTGCCGAGTTTCAGCTCGATCAGATTTCGGAAGGTGGATTAATTTCCACTTCTAAGATTCCGCAGCATTCATTCATTCCGTCAAGAATACAAAAGTTCAATACAAAAATTCAAATAAATGTATTTTAAAATCTACCCTAATTTGCTGAAAAGCGTGTTCAAAGAAATCTAATCAGAAAGTGTATGAATATTTGCTGAGGAGATAAATGAAGCATGTTGGAAAGGTGAAGGTGAAGGATGGCTTCACACTTGTCATGGATTTTTTTCAGTGCTGTCGTTTGTTTATTTCACGTTTCGTTCGACGACGGAATTATTACGCAAAATCTGCGGCGAAATAAAATATTTGTCGTCACAAATGACACTGAACGTGCGAGCCAACACACAGGAGATTCAACAATATATAATTGAATTCAATGTGCAGTCCTCCGGTTAAGAAGCAATTATTCAAGACGTACTGCAAGAGCTTTTACACTAGATAACTATGAACACACTCCGAGTACAGTATAACCACGCGTACAGGGCGCTGTTCGGCCTACCTTGGCAATGCAGCGCCTCGCAGATATTTGCAAGGGAAGGGTGCGTGGGTTTGCTACTCTAATGCGCCACATAGAGCCAGAAAGATTCAGCGCTACCACAAACCTCAATGGTGGGGCGCCCCCCTACACCATATATTGAGAATTTCCCTCAAGCCACAGTAGATCAAGCCCTCATACGTTTACCATTTTATTTTATATTCAATTTATTTAGATGTAAGCTTCTGTATGGCAGACAAAGTATTGAAATCAGAGCTCTTTTCAACTGAAATAGACAAACATTATTCTTATTTTTATTTCCGTGCTTCACTTGCGACCACAAAAAAAAATCGTCGCGGATTTTGATCAGATTCTACGTTTACTAAAATTATTGTAAAATTCATTCACGAGTACCTATAACATTTATATATTGTGTTTCTTTTGTTCCAGGAATAACATATTTGACTGGAGACAACTTTTTGGACGTCCTGGACAATGGAGTTGAACTTTGTCAACTGGCCACCGTCATCAGAGATAAGGCCAAAGAGGCCACTGAGAAAGGATTATACACAGGGGTAAGTCTTACGCGCTGGGTATAGTTCATTCCGAATTTCTTCTGATTTATAACATATTTTCTTTGAACACTTTGTGTTTTCAAGTTCTTAAAAATGTATGTTATTTTTGAAGATAATATCTACAGATTTTCGAAAAGATGGGTCGAAATGGTAAATATGTGAAATTCCGGAATAGAAAAAAATCGCAAAATAAACTCCGAGAATTAATAAAAATTAATTTTGTTCTGTTATTTAACATGGTATGAAAAATTCGGTTCCATGCCAACTGAGAATAAAGTCAACTCAACACCTCCTTGAAAAGTCATTAAAAGCTATGAAAAAAATAATTTTAAATTGGCCGATAACCCTAACCTAACGTAACCAATTTTTTTATATATTTTTTTCACTCTAAATGACTTATTTGAGATGGTTCTGAGTTGGTTTCATTCGATTTTAAACTTTATTTAATATTTTGACAATTTTATTGTTATTCAATATAAGAGCGCTCCCTCTAAGGGCCATCCATAAATTACGTCACACCTTAATGGGGGGAGGGGGGGGGGGAGATCTGTGACATTGTGTGACAAGGAGTATCGGGGGGTCATCAACTGTGTGATGTCACATGTAAAAATCTAAATTATTAAAACGCAAAAGTAAAAAAATAAATTTTAGAACTACTGTTTTAATTGTTTTTAGATGTAAAATTGCAAAATATGTGAAGCTAGGGGGAGGGGATCTCAAAAATGTGGCAGTGTGTGACAGGGAC
Organism: Glyphotaelius pellucidus; assembly: GCA_936435175.1. Taxonomy (NCBI): domain Eukaryota; kingdom Metazoa; phylum Arthropoda; class Insecta; order Trichoptera; family Limnephilidae; genus Glyphotaelius; species Glyphotaelius pellucidus. Next base: position 10,253,713 of record OW386557.1, on the reverse strand, counting down.
GGGGGGGGGGTCAAAAAATCATGAAATTCGTGTGACTTAATTTATGGATGGCCCCTAACATTCGTATTTACGTAACTCCCTTTCAAACCACCTTTATCTTCTTTTTAATTTTCGATTTAACTATACCTAATTGAGAATTAGTCAAGTTTTTCACTATTCCAACCTTACAACTAAATAATTAAGTATTTTCAACTTTTAATACTTATTACATTCTTACGTACCGGTTCAGCGTTGGTATAATTAAGATGGTGTTGATCCGGTTTAAGGCCGTTTAAACTATACCTACATCGTGGTAATAAGTCAAGTATTTCAATTTTCCAACCTAATGCGCCGCGTTAAATTTACACCGCGATTATAAGTAAAGGAGATGCTATTCTGGTAAATATGCTTTTCGGGTCGGTGCGGAAATTATTAAATGTTTTAAGATAACACTTCTTTAAGGCTATACAGAATGCAAAAGGCGATGCGATTGGAAATATTTTAGATGCTTTTAATAAATACAGTTAGTAAAATACATATTTGTCTTTCAAATAATCGAGTATATTTTTGATCAGTCTTTTTTAATCAGTCTTTTGATAAGCCCAGAAAAACTTCTTTGAAGTTCACAATCTCCTGTTTACGGTTATGGTTTCATTGTAAATCTAAATTCTCTCGAAAATGATTGTAAAACATTGAAATATTTGTGCCTGAGCTTTGCAAAATAAAATAAAACGTGCTTTTAGGCGATGTTTTTTCTTGAATAAATCAAAACAGGCGGTTTGTGGTGAAAGGGAATTTAAACCTTATCGCCATCTACACAAGGAGGGTAATTGTTAGCGGCCTGTTCCCGAATTTTACATGACGTGATGCATGGCCACAATTTTCATACGATTTTATTTCAGGTGGTTCCAAGTGTCCGAGACAGATGTTGGCAGAGGGCCGCCAGGAGGAGCTTCTATTCTCGCGACAATATGGAAAACTTCATCAAGTTCTGCCGGCAACTGGGAGTTCATGAGAACTTGCTGTTTGAAAGCGACGACCTAGGTTCGTACCAAATATTAGTCCTTTTTCCAAAGCGAATTCTGGTGTTGGCCTTTTCTCCAAGTTACAATTTTTTAATTTTTTATATGAATACTTTACAAGAGCCCCAGCTGCTCCCGTCTGGAGTCAGCGAGACTATGGCATCCCCAAATGTATGTTGTGAGGCTGAAGGTAGTGGGGGAGGGGAAGGAGATGGGGAAGAGGAAGGTGGGGAACCAAAGCCATTTCAAGCAGTGTTTCAATTCTGAATGGTGGTCTTACACCAGGACGATACTGAGAATATCTTGAAACTTATCTTAATGTATCCATTATTGTGTAATTTCCAACACTGAAACATTTGAAAAAAACAACCGGAAGAAGAAAAAAAAATTTTTTGAGAGGCAGGTATGGGTAGGTACCGCAGGTTTTTCTTTTACGTTTTGTTTGGTCATGGAACAACACAACTCTGACCATTGTTCCTCTGATTCCAGTCCTGCAAGCCCAGCCCCGCAACGTGATCCTGTGTCTGCTGGAAGTGGGCCGTATTGCCAGCCGCCTGGGCGTGGAGCCGCCGGGCCTGGTACAGCTGGAGAGGGAGATCGCGCTGGAAGAAGAGCAGGCTCTGGACCCGAGGAACAAGGACAACATGGCAGCCGCGCTGGCGTGGCAGTTCCAGCAAGAAAAGGCCGATGGCAGGTAGGCACATAACACACAACACTTGAAAAAAAATTTGACCACCTCAACAAATGCTCTCCATTGGTTGGGTAATTTGCCATTCGTTTTTTTTTCTTTTCTTTGCATCAACTCCACATGGGGGGGCCTTGAGGAAAATACTTTTCCTCAGGGCCTGAGTCATCTTTGAAGATGCTTTGTGGAGGGTCGTTTTGAGGAGAGGAAGGAGTGAACATGGGTCTTGAAGAAACCTATGTTCACTGGAGGAAAGACAGAGGTGGGAAATTCATTCCACAGCCGAGCTGTTGAACTCAAGAATGAGTCGTAAAAGCGATCGTTCTCATATAACAAATAATGCCAACCGTGTACATATATTGGGCATGCGTTTGGCGTGTTTCCCCACTATGCAGATATCAATGACACTGGTTCCTCAGAGCACTTTTCATTGTAATACCGGTAGCATGTCTACATGCTGTCGACGCCCGTGCTCTAAAGATTCCATTCAGATAGAAATTCTGGTAGTGGCGGCTTAATATAACTGCATACTCAACTCAAATTTCGATTTTTCGGAGATGTCTTACTAATCAACTGGACGATAGATGTATAAAATGTGTTATTGTTACTTACTTTAATATCATTCTATTAATTTCAGGTCTGATGCAAAGCCAGAGCCACCACCGTCACCAATTGAACACGAAGGTGAGCCTATAAATATTAAAAAATGATAACTATTTTTATTTCAAATCCAATCGAGAAAATTCTGTTACTAAGTGCAAGTAGGATGTTTCCAAAGATATTGAAATATAAGAGGTTCCTGGCGTCGCTGATATTGAAAACCAATACTACTGCCTTCAACAAATCAACAAAATGAACAAATTCTTTCCATTTTAAAACTTTATTATTATCCAATTCTACCACTGCACACCTTCAAAAAATCAACTAAATGAATGAGTTCTTTCCGTATTCAAACTATGCCTATTAGGTAGTAGTCTGCCGACAGTCGGGCGGCCATCTTAGCATATCTCTTGTATTTCAATATCTTTGGCTATTTCATAGAATTAACCTACGTCAAAGAGAATGAATATGAATATCCCAATCAAAGATACGGGTATTTTGGATTTGTACTTTCGCGCATGCATCGAACTCTCTTATTTAGTGTATGGAATTTTTTCCATTTGTAAAAGTACCCGATCAAAGAGCAAGTACTCTCGACCCGATCACTTTGCCAGTGGCTTGTGTAAAATGATCGATTGACCCAGTTCTAGTGCGAGGTGATGATAGTTGTAACTTCTTACAAAATCGTAATGTTTATTGCCCGCTGCTATATGTACTATGTATATAATATTCATCATCACTAGGTTGATAAATTCATCGTCATCTCCAACATCTTCAACCCTACATTCTCCTGATATGATTTGAGATTTTCACCTCCAAAAGTAGATATGACCGTGATTTATTTTTGGGGTATTATGATCCTGAGTATGACACAGCTGTCTTAAATAATGGCTAAAGAAGGAGTTAGCGTAACACGGCATAATACCCCCAAAATTAATCATGATACTACTACATCCTCCTGTTCGTCGCACAATAAACATGGGAGTTTCAAAGTTTGTTTTTATTCCATAATATTTTTCAAAAAGCAAAATTTGTTACGATTCCAGTGTCCCTCCCAGCGGCCCTGTTTGCCGAGAGCGAGGGGACTCCCTCCATCCACACAGATGACACTTGGTCCAGAGGGACTCCGGAAGAGTTGGACTCTGCAAATGTCAAACCGCTTAGCGAATTGGATAAAAGAGTAAGCCTGGACACATTTTTGAACTAACCGTCACTATAAATTATACTTTTGCATTTACGATGAAAAACTCTTGGCACTCTTAGATTCAAATTTGAAAAGATAATATTTAAAATATTAAAATTTTCAGTTGTCTCTCTGTCTTAACTCCAATTCAATGAACCTAAAAAAACTTTGCTTTGAATTTAATGTTCAGTTCAGGGTGTTATGGGACGTTCTTGACATACTGATATTATTTGGTTTAAAAAATGTTAATTTAATGTTTTTTTTTTCAAAAACAATCAAACAGAAAAAGGCTTTCACGTGTTGTCACTGGTCATTTAGCCGAGCACTCACCCAACCCCTCACTCCGACTCTAACTGTCCAATACCTACCGATGTTTTGTTTTTAGTTGAAAAAAATCCTAAACATTATCTGGGATCAAAATTTCAATTAAGTACATTTTAAACTCCAAATAATGTCAGTAATCACTGGTTAAATTAAGTCAAATACGTCCCTTAACACCCCTTATAAAATTTATGACAGAAAATCATGTTAATTGCTAATTTTAGAATTGGAACTGATTTGTCGAGAATTCAGGTTAGCCCTTATATGAGAGACAGAGTGAAAAAAATTGGTTAAACTTTTTTATTACCAATTAGTCTAATTGACGCTCCTAAAACTCTAACGCTGAACGACCGGAAACTACCGAATCTGGTCCCCGCGCACTGCTAGATGTGTCGTAATAATAGAAAATGTTTCGAGAAGGAATTAGTACGCAATAGCGCCTATGAATATCCTTTGATTTTTGACAGGTCTGCACTAGTGTGTTCTCAAACATTTATTATATTACATTTATAGTCCTGTTATGCAACTTTTTGATGGAATGATTTAAGATTTCACGGGCAAAAGAATTATAATGATTATTTTGGCGGTAATGTGCCATTTGGTGCCCTTTCCTTCTCGTTTAGCCAACCTTTCAGACAGCCTTTCAATTTTTATGATCAGGGCAGATTTAATATGATTAGTTAGTTAGTTTACTTGGGCATTATTGGACAATATTTTAAACTCTTTCTTATAGGTTCATATAGTGACGAGATTGATGGAGCGGAACTGCAATTGCTCTGAGGGGCGCTGCTCAAAGTTGCTGAAGGTGAAAAAGGTCGGAGAAGGAAGGTACAACATTGCAGGAAGGAATGTCTTCATCAGGGTAAGTTGTCCATAACTCACCGTAATAGAGAAACTGTTATTTTTTCTCTAACCAGAGTAAGTTTTATACATACTTGCATTACTGAGTCAACTTCGTCAAAATGATCATGGATCAAAATTTTTGTCATATTTTTTTAAATAATATTCATCTTTCACTTGAGAAGTCCAGTATTTACAAATTTTATCACGACTCGACATCTACCCACCTAATATATTTATGGAGAGATTAGATGCTCAGTCGTGTCCAAAAATATTAATTGCTAGTGTTCTACAGTTTTTTAAGATAATGGACCAATATATCGTAAAAAGCCACCAATCAACAGCCTTATGAGAAACTTCTCCTTTCTCCTTTAAGTCTTTTTCGTTTGTAGGTTACAATACCAGAATAAATAGTTGCCTAAATTTGGTGAAGATAGTTCTCTTCCCTATGCACTTGCCACTGGATTAATAATTTTACAATGATCTTTCCACCGTGATTTCAGCTGCTGAAGGGGCGACACATGATGGTGCGGGTGGGCGGAGGATGGGACACTCTGGAGCACTTCTTGACGCGCCACGATCCCTGCCAAGTTCGTGTTATCTCACCGCAATCCTCCGCTTCCGTGCAGAAAGTCACCACCGTCAACCTGGTTCGCCAGTCACCCGCCGTCAGCACCCAGTCCATCAACAGCGTCTGCACAAACAACACTGACAAAAGCAGCGATAGGCTGTCAATCACCAACAGTGACATTTCCCCAGCTGAACAACCAAACCAAGAAAGTCTTTCTGACAAGGATTCCAAACAAACCCATGCCAAAAAACGTTTGAGTCTCGGAGACAAGTCCCCAAACCCATTTAGATATCATTCCGATGATTATAACTCTACTTCGTCAGATGGTAAAATGTCTTCAAACAGCTCGAAGCACAGCGCCGAAGAATCATGCTCGGACACTTCGTCCATCAATGGATCAACTCCGACTAGCATCGCAAAACAAATGCAAACCATCAAAAGTTTTTTGGCAAGCGGTAAAACTGTCCCAAATCCTGTCAGAAGGGCTTCTGTCTGCAATTCTAAATCTTCAAGTGGCAGAACAACGCCGCTTTCGAACGGAAAAGTCACTCCTAGTAACGTAAGACCAAACGGACGGACTTCTTCGCTTGGTAATGGAAAAATGTCAGCTGCTGGTTTGAAGTTAGAATTAACACCCAGTAACACCACTGTTAAGTCCAGAGTTGTAAACAATAGAATGGCTTCACCTGTTGAAACTAGTGGTAGATTGCTTTCGGTTGCCAAAACCAGCACGCCTAGTAGAACCTTGAGAACCTCAGCAAACGAGGGGCGCAAATCCTTCCCTTCCGCAGCTTCCACTCTAAGTTCTGGTGGAGATGTAATCTTAAGACGGAGAAGTGTAAATATTCCGCTGCCATCCACAAGCCCAAGGCCTTTAAAATCTCCTTCTTCCAACTCCAGTAAGTCCTTGAAATCTCCTGTCACAAGTAAGCCGTTTGTTTCTAGTAGAAGCAACAGTCTCAAACCAACCGTGTCAACAAGTAAACCTTTAGTTTCTCCATCGAGTATTGAAAAGAGCGTAAGAATGGCTTTGCCTACACAAGATACAGAAAATAAACCCTTTCTGCATATCAGGGCCAAGTACAGAAGTCCTCCTCCAAGAGATGTTCCGCCAAGATAAAGCATTCATAAAAAATCTGCTGACTTTACACTTATATTTAAAGAAAGTGTATCTTTTCTTGAGCCTACAAAATATCCTTCTTTTAAAATAAGATTTTAAGTCTTTCTTCGTTCAATTTTAGGAATAGAATATCATAAATATGATGTAGTCATTCAGTTTTCTTGCTTAGGATTGATAAAGTTAGAGAAACCCACTAATAATTATTTAAATGGGGATAGAATCTCCAAATGCTGTGCAATATTTTGTTTCCGACGAAGACAGTACACTCTGAATTAACCAGTAGTTTAAGAATGACTACCCTGTTTTTTATGTAAGTTGATCTTGCATTTGACCAAATAATAAAAATAGTTGATATAACGATAGAAAGAAAAACTAAAAATATTTTTAATTGACATATTAGCTGATCTATCATGAAAAAATATCATATTTTTGTGAAGACCTGGAGATCTTTCATCCACAAAAATAAATGTAGATTTCAACATTTTGAATTTTGATTCCTCAAATCTATTTTAACCAAACCATTTGACAGTCAATGATTTATGTCGCTGGTGCGATATTGCAAAAGAATTTTTTTAAATGTTCTTCTTACAAAACTACAAAAGAAACGAAAAGATTGACTGTCCTGTGTGTATTATGTTACTCTTGCCTGAGCAAAATTTGAATCTATTTTATACCCACAATAGTTTTTAATACATTAATATTAATGATTCCAACACAACCATAAAAGAAAATCTAATTAAGAGAAAATCGTGTATGTTCATCGCCTATTCATTTTTCACCCATTAGTATCACGCTGCAAATTCGTGGACTGCTACAAGCAGTCGATCCTCGAAACAAATTATTTTCCATGAGAAATTGGTAGTAACTGCTTGAAGCAGTCGATAACGACAGCTTGTAGCAATTTGTGTATTCCTAGCCTTAGTTACATAATTACGTAAAGTAATTTTGAAAAACAAACTGACGATATAGACACATTGAAATGTTTTGGCGTTAGTAGATTGTAGACTGTTAATCTGTGTAGCTAAAAACGATTTTCAAAATCTTGCCAAAATTGGAAAGTGATAACTTTTCAACTCTTCCATATTAAAATTCTTTATTATGATTATCACAGTTTTCCAAAAATAAAATCATTTTTCATTTTTAAGACTAGCTTTACACTCGTAAGTTTTTTCCTGTAAATTGCTCACGTAAGCGATTTATGGCCAAATTACCAATGTAAACGCCACCAAAAGTCACTTAACGTAATTTATAGCAAGAAGTCATCTTAATTTACAGATGTAAAGGGTTGCATGAGCATTTACACAGGTCGAACTACCAAACAACTTCTGTGATCATTAATTATCACAATTCGGATGCATACGTAAACGCCTATGTGAGTAACCTTTCAAAATCCTACTTAATCTGTAAATTTAACCTGTCAAAATCTTACGTAATCCGTAAATTTTAATTACAAGTGTAAAGCTAGCCTAAGAACAATGATAGGTATCTGAATAATTTTCGTAACCAAAAATTAAGACTGCAATTTAAAAATAAAACATGAATTCTGTTTAGAGAGGTAAAATATGGTTTTAAAAGAAAATAGGTACCTAATATAGAAACATTTTATTTTAATTTATAATCCATAAGACGTCTCTCATAATTCATAAGAAACTACCATTAGGATTAAAGTTTTGTAATACGGAATAAAGAACAATTTTATTCTGTTTTTTGTAAGGATAAGATATTGAATTAACCAATAACACTATGTTGATAATAATGTGGCTACTAAAATTAATTTTTATTTAGTTTTAATGTATTGAAAAAGGATAAAATTGCATTCTTCAAAATCAATAATTTTTCAATTTGTGTTTCAAAAAAATATTTTAAAATATAATTTTATTTATTTAAAGCTTTTCGGACTGTATTATTTATTTTTTTTACACAAAGTAATGATATAATGTTTATAATAATCTAATAAGCAACATGGATTGATTCTTAAATAAATAAAAAAAGTGATTGCGAAAATTTTAAGTACTAACTATAGGTACTAACTACATCAAAGTTTTTTAAAAATGTTGCTTTTATTATTAATAAAACAAGCAAATATTGGTCGTTGTCGTCGAATTAATAATTAAAACATTTGTCAAATCTTTAAAAACTTTCACGTTTAAAAACACTGCAAATTTAAAAATGGATGCATGTTGCCTATTCTTGAGATTACCTTAATATTATCAAAAAAAAATCTTTTAAACTAAATTAGTAACATTTTTGGTTGGCCATACATTTTTGTCGATGCTTTAAATTGGCAGCATTTTGTAATAACTTTCTAATTTATTTTTTAAAATTTAGAAATTGACATCACATTTTCTAATATAACTATTTCAAATATTTCTACCACAAATTTAAATGTAAGATGTAACTAATTAATTTTAATGTGTTGATTTAACATTTGGGCACATAGTTATTAGCCTTTTTGAATAATATACAAGTTGAACATCTTTTTATTTTGTTTTATTATTTTTATACAAATTTTTGTATCTCTATCTACTTGACACCGTTATATTGCAGCACCTTTAGATACCTCAAACCACTGAAGAGATAAACCGATATGAGAGTACAGGAGGCGATTCTGTACGCCAAAATAAGCAAATTTTTCCCTTATTAAATTGTACAAAAATATTTTCAAATGTCGAATTTCTTTTTTGACCACATAAACAATTCAATTGGCCTGTCTGGGAAATAGCAGTCTTGTTTAAATTTGCGACAACAGTTTTCTTTCAAATCGGTGAAGATCGCACTTGTACTGAATAGTCGCTGTTAATATTCTAACGTTTACGGAACGGCGACGGTACAAAAATACAATCAACATACGTTCCTTATCAAAATAATGCTGTAGCTCTTTCTTACACATTAAATAATGGTGGAACAAAAGATGAGAAACACGATGTACGTATGAGGAAAAAGTGATACTTTGGAGGATTCAGACATCATATGTACATAGTGTGTCTCATCTTTTGTCTAATTATTATTTTTTTTTTACATGAATACCGCACAAGAGTCCCAACTGCTCCTGTCTGGAACCAGTGAGACTATGGCATCCCCAATTGGGGTATGTTGTGAGGCTGAAGGGAGTGGGAAGGGGGAGGAGATGGGGAAGAGGAAGGTGGGAAGAACCTGGCTATTCAGATCTGGTCACCAAACACGGCTAAAGCCATTTCAAGCAATGTTTCAATTCTGAATGGTGGTCTTACACCAGGGCGATACTGAGAGTATCATCCTTCCACTCCGATTTAATGTGTACGAAAGAGCTGCCGTGTTATTGATATAAGAAACATATGTTTATTGCCGAGAAATCTATTTATTTTGAATCGTCGCCGTTCTGTAAATGTGAGAATATTAAAAGCCCCTATTAAATCATGAACTTTACAATTTTGTCAAAACGTACGCTAGCTAAAATCGTAAAGATCACTCACAATTTTAATATCATGTAACATGTTCTGAATTTATTTTAAAAATAGAGTTTTTACTATGCGAAACAAAACAAATCATTTTCATATAAAACATTTTTTTTTGTTTTAGGTATTCCCAGTAAAAAAAATCTTTTCATATTATTTTTTCTAAGCCAATTAAATATGATGCAAGTGGCCCGTTGCTAAAAAATCTTTTTGAACTGCCAAGGAACTAAAACTGAAGATTAAGGGTAAAATTAAAATAATGCTTATTCTGCTCTTTCATAGATGGCGCTAATTTAAATATTTAAGGGTAAACACTTTTTGCAGGTAAAATGTACTTTATATATTAATATGAATTATTTGTTTGTGCCCGTACATATGCAATATGAATATGACTCGATAGTTTTGTGCGTATACAAACTCGATTCTTCAAAGAAAGGCTAACAAGTACAATATTGTATTGGTGATTCAAATCAATATTGTATTTATAAGCTTTTCTGGAAAGAATTGAGTTTTTTTTAACAAAACTCTTTATTTATGTTCATTCATCGCAAACAAACAATTTGTTTATATATTTTGAAGCATACTTGTCTGTGAACGCATAAATTATAACTTGTGTTCCGTTTAACCTTATATAAATTATCTGTTATTTTAAAAAACATCAATATCTAACGAGCACTTTACACCATCTCTTTATTTAGCCCGATTCCCGGATAGAGAACAAAGACAAAAATTTTCGCTTTACGCGATCGCTTTTTTCATCTCTATTTTCATATCTACGGTTTCAACTGGCATCACTGCAAACAACACATGAACCATGCTGTTTGCTGTGTTGCCAACTGAAATCGTAGATATGAAAATAAAGATGAAGATGGCGATCGCGTGAAGCGAAAAATTTTGTCTTTGGTCTATAGAGATATATTTCCGTACAGACGGAAATCGGGCAGAAAAAGAGATGGTGTAAAGTGCTCATTAGAAATTAATGTTTTTTTAAACCTGCACTAGAATATTTGCGTGTAGTAAGTAGGTATCTACATATGTACAAATATACATTACCAGCAGCCAAATTGAAACGCTAATAATGATTTGGAGCCATTTGATAGTATTAATTTGCTAGCATCCGTATATTTTTATTTTTATTTTTATAGTTAGTTTTAATAGTTAAAATAAATGTCAAAGTTTTAATTTTTCAAGAACTCCCGAAAACCAACTATATATAGTATCTAGTGTGACGTCATCATGGCCAAAAGTTATAGTTATTTTCAACAGATGTTGTCATTTTGTATGGAAGAAGCTATGAAACTATTCAATAAGTAAAACGTTATTTAGGTGGAATTATTTAATTAATGTATTATATTTATTATATTATTATATTTTTCAATATTATTACGGGAGAGTGGTATAAAAATTGTTTGAAATTATTATTTTTTTAGCTTTACGAATCGAAATCAATATTATGGAAACCGAAGCATGAATTTTGTATACAACTGGAATCAGCTGTTCGTCGCCGGCCATTTTGAAATCCAGAATTGGAGAGTTTCAACGGGCATTACTGGGCATTATAATCGTTTTTTGTATAGTTTAAGTTTTTGAATATTTTAAATAATATAGCTAAACCAATAGAGATACTATGTTTTTGATGCTGAATTATTTAGGCCTAAATAATGTTTCAATAAACACAACAACCATTATATGTCTAAATCTCTATAAACCAATAACACGGAATGTTGAATGGTGCGTCAAAGTTTCTATACAATATGACCACATGACTGGAGAATTATGGACGCGGTGACGTCACCATTAACAATCCAATGAAACAAATTTGAAAGGGTGTTTTGATGACACGCTTTAAAATGGACTTTTGAATATATTTTTTTAAACTCTACGTTTAATATTATTTAATAAAACTTATATATTCAGAATCAGCGTTTATTTGTCTAAATGAATATATATTTTTAAAGCCATAATATTTTTCACTGGAGTTCCTTATTCCCGGCCACAGGCCGATGAACCTGGAGACATTACGTAAAGTTTGTTACAAAGCTTCTGTCGTTTCGCCCGCCGTCCGCCGCCAGCAGGGCCTAACTTAACTGCTAGTTCTTTTTAACCCCGACGCAAGGAGCGGTGTTATAGTTTGACGTGTCTGTGTGTCTGTGTGTCTGTCTGTCTGTCTGTGGCATCGTAGCTCCTAAACGAATGGACCGATTGTGATGCAGTTTTTTTTGTTTGAAAGCTGACGTAATAGAGATGGTTCTTAGCTACAATTCATGAAAATCTGTTCAGGCATTTCAAGGTCATCAGCCTTTTTTTATGTCGGGGGTTTCTTAAAATTTTGTAAATTTTACTTATTAAATTTGCAAGTAGATTTATAACATAATATCTTATCAATTAAGTATTTAGTTTTAACTTCGCACTTTTCACTCATTAAATAATCATCTTGCACTTAAAATATGAGCTTACTAACTTTATAATATGAATAGCATAATAATTCATTTACTGATAGGAAAACTCTAACATTTTAATAGTAAAACATTTATAATTCCACCATAAAAGGCCAAATAAATAGTAACGTAAGTAATATTGATTTTTGAAAGAACAATATCCCGGTAAATATGTTACCAACAGACAAATAAATACCCCATTAAAATTTATAAACACGTACCTTATTTTTAAACACACATAACGTTTCGTTCTGGATCACAACCAAAGGTTCACAATTTTTTCATAACCTCATACTTAACACAAAACCGAACATAACGCATTACCATTTACATTACATTTTTATGTATGTATGTGTATTTGTATTATGTATCATATACATGTGTATTTTTGTGTAATATACGTATTACACATGTAATAGGTATTCTTCCCGATGATACACTTAACCTTTTTTGTACCAATACATTCAGTTCCCAAGGCATTTTGACTGAAACATGTGAACACCTCAGATTCTCCTAGTGAGGTGTCCATGACGCACTACGATGTATTAATGAAATAAAACAATTACTTTTTTTTTACATGAGCTCCACACAGGAGGCTCTGAGGAAAATAATTTCCCTCAGGTTCTTTGTCATCTTTGGGGATGCTGTGTGGAGGGTTTTTTAAAGGAAATGAAGAAAAGGAGAGTTCTGGGAAGGAAAAGGGTATAAGGGGTGGGTAGGAATCTGGGGTTCAGTGTGTCCTGGTCATCCACCTTCAAGACAAACCTCAAAACCAAACGTAGCGAACCACTTGGGGTGACCTATGGCAGAGGTGTTGGTTATGCAATAAAGGTTCCTGGGGCGGCGGTACCCATTCCCGCCTCCCAAACTTTATTTATAAACACGAATTATATTAAATTTATTACAACCATTGTTTTATTTAATTAAAACGTCTAACCACAAAGTGACTGTTTCTACCAAAATATATTTAAAAAAAAAAACTCTAACATATTATTATAATCCATTATTAGTACCTACTTACTATTCTATCTTAAACTCGGACACTCCTCAATCTAAAAACTGTTTAAATATTTTTGTATCACCTTTCATAACTGTAAACCGAGTAGAAATAAATCATCAAATAATTCGAAAATATTAAAAAAAAATACATTAAATGATGATTGTGATTGTATAAGGATTTATGACAATTAACCATTAGGGGCCATCCGTCACGTTTGTGAGACCCCCTCCCCCTAGTGTGACGTCACATATTTTGCAATTTTACATCTAAAATTTTTTGCGTTTTAATAAGTTAGATTTTTACATGTAATGTCACAGAACTGATGACCCCCCCCCCTTCCCATACCCCTTGTCACACTTCTCTATTCCCCCCCCCCCCCCCCTTAATGTGTGACGTAATTTATGGATGGCCCCAGGAAGTCAGTGGTAAAATAACCACTTACTCCATAGTACCTTGTACCTAAAAAATAGATTTTGTTATTCAATATTAATTTCATTCCATCCAGTTTAATATGTTTGTTAAAAGTACGGGTCCTAACCGGGCTCTGGGAGAATAATTACCACATTATTTTCGAAAAAGGCGGCAAAATAGAAGTAAAAATAATGCACACACACACACACACACACACACACACACACACACACACACACACACACACACACACACACACACACACACACACACACACACACACACACACACACACACACACACACACACACACACACACGCCTTACAAAGGATTAATCTGATTAATTACCTTACCTGAATCACATAAAAGTAAACACATACCATTTAGTACCTAGAAAACATATTTTCATACCAACATAAGATATATTTCTGCAGTAGGTACCTACAGTAGTTTGAAAATATAAAAAAATATCACTTCATTTTCTAATCTTTGCCATTCCTACATATTATATACACAAGGTGTTCCTGACATTATGACTAACTTTTACAAAACTTATATATGGATTTGCGGCCAAAATAATCACAAACTGAATAATTATTTTTGTGATCAAAGGATATAGTAAGTACGGATGTGTACTACTTTATTTATGGGCCATGGGCCATTAAAGTTTTTAATTTTTAAAGATTTTGAAGGCAACTTTGGCAATTATTTGAGAGTTAAGGACATTTTTTTTAAATCCTTTTTCTACGCAAATGTGATGAAATGTAAAATAAAAATTATTTAAAAAATGCATTTTGATTGCCATAAATTTTATATTACAAATGTCCGATTTTCTTCGGTACCCAAAATTGTTGTACATAAGTTAAAATTTCTACCAAAAAAAATGTTGTTAATGCAGTAGACAAGGCAAGATATTTTTTTAATGATTATAATTAACTCACAAAAATAAAGCCAAATTTGCTTCTAAAACCATGAAATGTTGAATTCTTGAATGGCCTATATTATTTTTAAAAAAGCGCTTATCTGTACTAAATACTTGCTATAACTATCGATTAAAAAAGATGGATTAATATTATAAATTGTTATTATCTTCAAAGTACAAAGTAGGGATTTTGGCCTCAATTCCAAATTTAATTTTTGTCTGAAAAAGGTCGCGCAGATGTTCCTCTTAAACTGAAGAGCGATTCTGTACCTTTTGTGGATACGGAATCGATTCCATACGTAGTCGCCTGTCGGATTTGTGTGATTGTCTATGGCTCGCAATTGCTTTTTCTATGGGCTGATTTGAAAGCTGCAGGGTTGCCAAAGCATATGTTTTAAAATACCCGCAATAAATGTTAAAATTCCCCAAATTTGGGAGAACAAAATAACAAATTCCCCGCAATATCCCCACAAGTTCCCCGCAATTCGGGGAATTCCCCGCAAATTGGCGACCCTGGTAAGCTTTCAGCGTTGTCGCCGACTTCGCAAATATCAAATCCATGGTATACGATTTTAAACGTACATTAAATGAATAAATAATCATGGACAATTGCGCATTTCGTGTTTTAAACTAGTTGAAGTCGGTGATAGTTGACACATCAGCCCGTAGAAGAAGCAATTGCAAGCCATAGACAATCACACAAATCTGACAGACGATTACGTATGGAATCGATTCCGTATCCACAAAAGATACAGAATCGCACGGCTGAGGCCCTAGCACGGTCGATCGAAAAGGATTGACTGGAAGGAAAAGAACAATTGACATCGAAAATATTAAGAATATTTAGTCATTGTGAACTGTTATTTAGTTGTTGGCGGCCTGCAGCCATGGTATGGAACGATGAAAAGTTACCCAAATTTATCAATACAATTCTTGCCGATCGACCGTGCTAGGTGTCCTGACCTTATTTTGAGAAAAAATAATAAATGAAATTTTGGTCTCCGGCAATATTTTATGTTGTTTTCTTTTTTTCATGAACTTCGTCAAATATTGTAGTATTGATCACTTAATAAAGTATTCTGCTGAAAGTTCTGTTTTATTTATAGCATGCATGTAAAAAATAGTGCAATAATAATATACTATTTACAATAAAACACTTGTCCATACACTATAAACCAGGTCTCTGTGCAAAAACAATAAAAGGCCATCCTTATTACTGTGCAGTTGTGCACCCACGCCCGTTCACGTTCGATGGTTTTATGCTTATTCGAACATATTTCAACGTGTGTACCATTTCGCTCTTTGTAGACAACGCATTGAACATGTTAGTTGCCCGTATTGAGTTCGATGCGCTTGATTTCCTTGTTATTTGGAGAACATAAAATGATATTCGGAGTTATCCTCGCTATTTTATTGCAAATTTTATTAATTTATAGCGTGAAGAAGAGTGCTTATGAAATACCAAGTCAGCAGATTTGACATTTGACCATAGATATCTGAGCCGACTGAGCGGCGTCTCGTGTCGAGCAACGACGAGTGGAGTTCCAAATCAACATGTTTGATCGAACCGAACCGTCGAACGTGAACAGGCGTGGGTACAAGGTTTATCATCTGTTTTTGTAAAGAAAGATTTATGAAAATTAAATTGTCATTGAAATTTTTCTCCGTATGTTAATAAGCGGTAGAAATTTTTTATGTTTACTGTCTGGTGGATAATAAATAATTAATATTGCACTTCTGGATTGGATAATTTTCAATAAGAATTTGATTTTTTTCTGGCCACTGTTCACAATCATCATAATAACGAGTATATTGACCATTGCAATAATTGTGATATTGAATTCCATGGAGATCATTGATTTTTCTACTTTTTCTTCTCTTTCATAGATGTCCCGTTCGTTTGGAATACCCAAGACACTTTCGCATATATTATTTTTTAAGTTTGTCATCATTGTAGACCATCATCAATACCAATTATATTTTCACATTGTTTTATCTTTACATACATTGTTTTAGTGAAAAAACATTTTGCTCGTCGAAACAATATTTTAAAAAATGTACCTGTATATGTATATAACAAGCACATCTGGAGTACAAAAAGTAGATGGTCGTTTTGCTGTCCGGTGATAATTTTTTTATGTCTATATATATTAAAATCAAAATATGCTCGCTTGGGGATAAATAGGTACGTAGGTATATGAGTTACGAGTTGTCTATGTATTGCTGTATTAAGCGCAGGAAATGTTTGAAACTTTCAAAATACCTTCTTGAAACCCCCGCAAAGGTTTCTGGATCATTACAACCACATGACAATGCTTCTGAAAAGTTTTTAATCATTACAAAAACTCTTGCGAAACCGTCAAAAAAGTCAAAATCTCTTTCAATCAAAAGTCTTTCACACGAAGTATGATTTTTGATCAAAGGTTGTTATTTTAAATTCTGAATAATTGGCTGGACTTACCTGATCTTAGCAATTTAAAAAAAATTCTTATAACATCAAGATCAACCCTACAAACCGATTTCTTTCATTTGTCAACAAGCAGAACTAATTCTAATAGATTTTAAAAAACAAAAACTGTTCGAACAGACCTCTCCTTCACATATCCTAATGTAGCCGGGATTTCAGTACAGTTGTTCGAGCAAGCCCCTCCTTCATGGGTTGGTTTTATCGCTTTGATTTTGGGTTTAATCGATTCTGCCTACAAAAAACATATAAATTAATACCCCGCTTTTCGTTAAACTGTATTTTTTCCAAAATTCAATTATAAATTTCAATTTTCTTAAATTTATTATTCATAAAATCGTCCGCAAACATTAAAACTTGGATATCGTTGAAGATAGTAAGAACATCATTCACTAATAGCAAAAATAAAATTGGTCCCAAGTGTGATCCTTGGGGAACACCGCGAGTAGCCATGACTTTATATGAAGTAAAGCCATCAATTTTAACAGCTTGGTACTTAAATAACTTACCACATTATACTATTAAGTTACCACACGTATACCCCGCTATTGCAAATTTACGAAGCTTTTTTCTTAACAACAAATCATGATCAACTCTTGAATGCTTTGTTGAAATGTTCAGCTGAATTTTTTTCTGAAATGCTTTGTTGAATGCTTTGCAGAAATCATAGTCAAAAGCAACTAACTTCTTGGACATAAATTCAGATGTAAAGTTTTGGTAAAATAAAGTATGACAAAGTAGATTTTCCTGAAGTAAAACCATATTGGTTAGTTGAAATTAATGGCTTGATGCAGTGAATGATTTTAATTAGAAGTTTCTCAAACAATTTTGGATCAGTTGATAAAAGGCAAATCGGTACATAATTGCTTGTCTAATTTTTACCTCCTTTTTTAAATATCGGGGTGAAGAAATTTCACAATGAGGAGTATCCATACTATACTATACTATACTATATACTATATACTATATACTATACTATCCATACTAATATTATAAATGCGAAACTGCTCGAGTTCGTTTATGACCTTTTCACGCATAACACAATATAAAGACTTTAATAATTCTTTCACCAATATAAAGCTAAATTATATGCACAGACTACAGGTTGTATATGATGGTAAGCTCTGGCGTTATGAAATTATAAATATTAATATATTATATTTGTTATACGTTTTCTGTCGCTAACAAAAGCGAGTTTTTGCTAACGTCAGAAAAAAATCTTTTCTATGGAAACAATGTTGATATATTTTTGGGCTCTATGCTGGTAGATACTCAGTCAGCTATAGATACTGGTCAGCTACTACTGCAGAAAATTCAAATATCAGAATTCGTTTTTTTTTTTGGACAAGCTTCTGTTTTGCAATAAATGTCAGATAAGAGTTCCTACATTAAAAATATAATTCGTAACAATTATAAAGACTGAATAATAAATAGTGTAATTTTTTAATTACATTAACAAACTTCCAAATATTTAATTAAAAATAAACATCCGAAATGTTTGTAAGCGCATAAATTCCGAACGAATTAACAAAATTGGATAATTCTTTTTTTCTTTGAGCTATAAGCTTTATGAAATTTAGGTGGTAGGCGAGATGTTTGAACACTGAATGTAAGGGAATGAATATATGGAATGCGGGACGGGATGGGGGTGGGTGTGGGAGATAATTGATAAGTGCAAGCGCTACAGTAATTTCCCGTAATACCATGCGAGCGAAGCCGCGGGGAAAAGCTAGTATAATATATAGGAGTATACATACAGTAACTTTCGGGAACATTTTTTGGGAAAGAGTCATGTTTTTAATGACTGGTTAAAAATATGGATATGCCAGAGTGGTAACTACCTCTAGGATTTTTAGAGAATCAGCTAGGCATGCGGTGCTATGTCATAAAACAGGCGTGATTTTTGCATAACAATATAAGTCTTTAATATTTATGGACGGTGTTTAATTGAGCACTAAATAAATTTCATGTTGGATAAAATTAGTAAGGTTTGACGGAATAAATGTTTAGTGTTTTGCAACTTATTTTAAAAAAACAATTAGTATTTCTTATTTTTACGCTGAGGTACATTTTCAAGTTTGTTGTAATTCAAAGTTTTTCCCATCTCCTTTGTTTTTATTTTCCTTGACTGCAATTGATTACATTCCACTGTTAATGCTAATAATGCTTATTATTTTCTTACTTCCAGGGTACGCTAGCAGCTCGCTTGGCCAAGAGAAGAATATGTGCGAAGCCTAGCGTATTTATTGGTACTGCAGTGAGCCCCAAAAAAAAGTATACCTACTACAACAAGATCTTCCATCCTGAAACTTTGCCGCGACAACTGAAAATGACCAGAGTTTAAATGCTATTTCAACAAAAATACGTTCTTCTTCTTCTTAAGTCGTCATCGAGGATTTTTTTTTTTCCTTTATTTTCCCAAATTTTACAATTGATGTATACAATATTATGACATAATTAGAACAATGGGAACCCACTAAGGCGCAGCCTGTGCGTGGGTAATATAGTTTAATATATTTTATTATTGTACCTAGAAGGAACAAACAATGGGCATATAAAGCAAAAACATGATTAAAATTTGTTTAAATAGCTATGCACAAAATGAGCATACAAACAGTGCAACAGTAAGTGTATAGTATAATATTATAATAGTAATTGCATATTAAGTGATTATGGCCCCCATTTCAATTATTGCCCTGATGAACAAGATTCTTCCAATTCCCTCACGATCTTCCCCTGGGTGGCAAATTGTGGAAACCGATGTTCCTGACGCCTGAGCTA
The DNA here is from genome assembly GCA_936435175.1 of Glyphotaelius pellucidus. Classification (NCBI taxonomy): domain Eukaryota; kingdom Metazoa; phylum Arthropoda; class Insecta; order Trichoptera; family Limnephilidae; genus Glyphotaelius; species Glyphotaelius pellucidus. The sequence continues at coordinate 10,233,941 of OW386557.1, read as the reverse complement.
CATTTCACATTTATTTTAATTTTATTTCTTTATAATGTACACAACAGACAGGGGTGACGTTAACATAAAAAAAAAATCAAAGAAATAACGAAGAATAAATACCAGCCGTCCAAGAACAGTGTACGTTTAAGAATAAAACAATAAGTGCCTTAATAATAAACGTGGTGTAAGTGCAATTGATAAACAATCGTTTATGTAAAAACCTTACTAACAGAAACGTAAAATAGAACAAAATGGTTCATAGAAAGATATAGATGCAATTTCCGTTAGAGAAGGTATGTTGTCAAGGCGTTTTCACTTTTGCTGAAAAGTATACTATTCGAGGGACCGCAGACCGCATGGGAATACGGGGCAGACTACGCCAATCGAAGAATTTAATCAACACTGATTGCTTGAATGGTGTCTCCCCTGACAGCCATCCAGAGACGGGAGACGGTCAGATATCCTTCGTAAACACTGCTTGCAATAATTTTTGTGTTTAATCATTTTTCATATTTTTCATTTTGTTATTTTGAGATCTGGAATTGCATTGCATTGCTCTACCCCTGCATAAATACTGGAATAAACTAGGTATTATTATTATACAGCCAAAGCGGGTTGTTCATCTGTTGTATAAACATCAAATTTCTCAACGAGTTTCAGTGTATGTACATATTTTCAAGATATTTTAAATGTGCTGTTTCTTATTTTTGAAGATATCGTAAAAACAAATACAATTTTAGAAAATAGATTTTGAAAATAGATGAAATTACCTTTTAGATATTTTTATTTGAAATATTCGTCAATGAGAATATTTTATTTTCAGACATGAAAAAAGTTGAGAAAAAAACCCGCACATAACTACAAACGTCGAAATATTGTAGGCAATAAGAAATTTAGAACACACATTCCTTTTATTTAAGGAATCTGTAAGAAAAATGTCACTTAACTTTTTATCTCATTTATGCAATAAAAAAAAACAGTAATAATTTTGAATTCATTGTTTGCACAATATAAACGTTCTTGGATTTATGTTCACAATAATATGTCAGAAATGACCTAACTTTTTCAATTCACGAATCTCATGCATCAGTCTACCAAAATGCGACGTTGCCAGCTCTTTCGCAGCCCAGTTAAAGGCATTTTTTTAATGGTAAAAAATTGAGAGAAGAGTTTTTACAGCCTTTATTCAATACGTAACAAAAGCACCTTTTAACGTTTAAGGATTGTTTTTTTTATTAGTAGGGCTGTATATATGTAAAGCAACAATAACAAAAAACAAGAGAAAATAAAGTTTGGGTCGAGTGAGACTTTGCTAAATATGTTCGGAATCTTGTCATTTCAACAGTTGTTGTTATATTAACGATACATTTGCACAAGAGGTTGGGAGAAGGTAATTTTTTTCTTTCTTTTGTAAAGGAATATTGAAAATGTCGGGGTTTCTTCGTGAATTTATCAAATTTGTCAAAAAAATCTGTTTTATAATAGGTTTACGTTTATGGGGGTTTTTACGTGCCTGCTAAACAAATTTTAAATGGAAAAACTAAAGTTATTTTAGATCGTTTTGACATGTGAAACTTAAGTACCTAATTCTAATTTTCTCCACGAGTAATTTCATTCATGTGTAATTTCAACTCTATTGGTATGTGAAATTCACGCCTGTATAATTTCGTCTTGTAACCGCATACATGATACTGGTACCTTTAAATTAAATGCTTTTAAAGCTGTTTTAATTATATTTTTTGAATAGCCTTAAAATATTCTTGATAATGCATCGCAAAAAAGTTAATTGTAAGTTATAAGTTATAATAAAGCAGTAATTGAAAAGAAGCAATTGAGTTTTAATTTTTGAGATTAAAAATATGTGTTCCTAAGCATTAAAGTACGCATCAATCTATGAGGTTTGCAGATGTACCTAGTGCAAATACTGTGTACCATGACATCACGATTTTCCATGTAGTATGTACCTAATTAATATTTCTGAAAAACCCAATAATGAATACCTTTTGTCGGTTCTTAGAGGCAACCGGGAAAAAAATTTCTATTGAGGTAGGGGGTAAAAATATGAAATTAAAAGATAGAAGTTAATAGATGCTGTGCGAGAAGAGGCGGAGAAGAACGGAGGCCGCAAAAGTAGCTCGAACTCCTAGCACGGTCGATCGATAAGGATTGCATCGATAACTTTCGGTAACTTCTCATCGTTCTCTAGGATAACTGCAGATAGCCAACGTACAAACAATACTTGACGTTGAATATATTAAGAACACTTAGTCATTTCGAACTGTTATTTATTCGTTGGCGATCTGCAGTTATGCTAGGGAACGATGATAAGTTACCGAAAATTATCGATATATCAATAGTTTCGGTAACTTGTCACGATTGCAGATGACCAATGAACAAACAACAGTTCACATCAAATAAATTAAAAACGCTTAGACGTTGAGAACTGTTGTTTATTCGTCAGCGGCCTGCCGTGGTGCTCGGGAGCGATTACAAGTTACCAACATTTTCGATAAAACCTATCGATATAGGTTTATAGGTCGATCGATATCGACCGTGCTAGATACCCAGGGAGAAGCGAAAGGTCCCCGACCAGAATAGACGAAAGGAGGACACAATTTGGTTAGTAGTATGTAGGGCCGTTATGACTCCATAGTAAGCTTCTAAAAAAAAAGGAGAAAATGGTTTGAAAGGAAAATGAGTAAATACAAATGTTAGAGGGAGCGTGCTAATATTATAAAAAACGAATATAACATAACAATAATTAAAACACAAACAAAAATCTCTCGTCTTGTGTCACATTTAAAGAAACTAGTGGTCGCCCGAAACGGTAAATCGGCGAGTGAGATTGTCATGACGACACACAAAACTGTCCACTCGCTCAGTAGCAACAGTAGCAGCTGAAGTAACGACTCCCGCGCCATGCAACTCTGTCGACGTTTTATAGGAAACTAACAGCTCGTAGCTAGCGCCACACTCTGGCCATAACGGCTTCCGCCCGAACTAATTCTGACGGACTAAATCAGCTGTTGGTGGGCCGCCATCTTTAGGCAAACACCAGCGAGTAGCGTGTAAAGTTGACAACCTTTCAACTTTTTTCGTTGATTGTCCACAATCTGCTTGTTAGCAAGTAATGACACTGAGCGAGTTTATCAACAGATATTGAATTTCCCAGATAGTAGCTTAACTTGTAAACTCGCTCTATGTCATCGAGGCTTAAGATATTTTGGACACGTTGCTCGCCAAACTTAAGACAATAACTTGGAGATACTCATAGTCACTGGCAAAGTGAAACAGAAGAAAGTCACCAATGTGCTGGAGTGACATCACTGGCGTCTGGTACGTCAGTGTCCTTGGCTCTCCACACCGCGCAGCACCGCGAGGAATGGAGGAGCATTGTCCACCATGGAAATTGGAGTAGCCGCCTCCCCAGCAATGAGGAACGGACTTGAGATTTTCTTTTTTTATTTATTTTATACGCTTAACAAATATAAGACTTAAAAGTCCCGATAACGGGTTCTTTACATTAAAAAATCTTGTTATAGTGAGTTAATAGTTACATTTTTACAATTATACAAAATAAAAATTAGAAAATTTAAAGACAAACAGAGAAAGTAAAAATTATGAAAACATAAATAACAATTTTAAAGTCTTTAGAATAATATGTCATTGTACGCTAATACAAATTAATTCTTTCAGTAAGCCAAGTGTTCAGTAAATTCACCAATTGTTTGTTTTGGGCACAGTTTTTAATTTCAGCAGGTAACTTATTTAAACAACTGGGAATCACGTAATTTAACGTTCTTTGTCCATATTTATCTGTATGCTTAGGAACAAATAATCCTTCATTAAAGTTAAAGCGAGTATTACGGTTGTGTTACAGCCTGTTTATCCGTACTAATATTATAAATGCGAAACTGCTCGAGTTTGTTTATGACCTTTTCAGGCATTAACCAATAAAAAGACTTTAAAAATTCATTCACCAATAGAAAGCTAAATTATATGCGCAGACTATATGTTGTATATGATGGTAAGCTCTGGCGTTATGAAATTATAAATATTAATATATTATATTTGTTATACGTTTTCTGTCGCTAACAAAAGCGAGTTAATTGCAAATGTCAGAAAAAAATCATTCCCATGGAAACAATGTTGATATATTTGTGGGCTCTAAGCTGGTAGGTACTCAGCCCCCTGGTCAGCTACTGCCCCAGAAAATTCAAATATTAGAATATGTTTTGTTTTTTTTGGACAAGCTGGAATAAATGTCAGATAAGAGTTCCTACATTAAAAATATAATTCGTAACGATTATAAAGACTGAATAATAAATAGTGTAATTTTGTATTATATTAACAAACTTCCAAATATTTAATTAAAAATAAACATCCAAAATGTTCGTAAGCGCATAAATTCCGTACGAATGAACAAAATTGGATAAGTAATTCTTTTTTTCTTTGTGAAATTTAGGTGGCAGGCTAGATGTTTGAAAACTGAATGTAAGGGAATGAATGTATGGAATGCGGGAGGAGGTGGGGTGGGGAGGAGGGGGGATAATTGATAAGTTCAACCGCTACAGTAATTTCCCGTAACACCATGCGAGCGAAGCCGCGGGGAAAAGCTAGTATATGTATAAAGGGTTATTTATGTGCTGAAATATAATTTTGTACCACAGAATTGCTCTCACTGAAAGAATTTTGAGACTGTGATAAAAGTATGGAATATTCGGCTATGAAGTATGGAGGATGGAATTCGGCTGAAAAAGAAGAAGATGGAGAGATATGTAATTACGAATGTTGGACAGAGCGCGCTAATATTTTAAGTGATAGAATTGAAGCAAAAATTACGAAAAAGCTAAATAAAACATGACTCGTTTAAAATAGAGCAAAAATCTCGTGGAACGTATCTTAAGTATCATTTAAAGAAACATTGTGAATTTTTTCACAAATATAACTTTAAAATAATAGAAATAGACTTGTTTTAAATAATTTTTGGAGCATACTTTGCGATTTTTATCTATCGAAAGAATTTCATATAATTTGCGTTTCGGCGTGGAACGTATCTGATATTATCTTAAAAAATAACATATATTTTTTTAAGAGCTTAAAAACTTCAAATGTTTAAGGGAGATTTGTAAGAAATCGGTAAAAATTCGAGTAGCGGCGGCTTAAGAGACCCTCCACATTACATCCCCTCATGACGTAGACCTCGAAGGAAATGATTTTAATCAGGGCCTCCTGTATGGAACTAATGTAAAAAGGGGAGTATATTACGGTGAATTCAGGTAGAAATTCAGAATGAATTATTTAAAAAATATATATATATTTCAACAAATTAAATTTGTGTTGCTTTCATCTGTCCACATGTTCATTGTTAACCAAAGTGGTGGATCCTAAAGTAAATAATATACCAAAGATACACATTATTATATTTTTCTTGTTGAATTTAGAAATATCTATCTGCAGCTCATTTAACGTCTGGTTTTCCACAAAGCAAATATCCATTGTTGTAAATACAATAATTCATTAATTTTTTGTCATAGGGTAAACATAGACAGGCACGTAATATGCACAATAATGCACAGTGAGCAGATAAGTTAGAAGTGAGATCTAAACACTTTTGAAAAAATGATGTCGACATTTTCAAGAGGTCGTTCGAATCGTAGGTCCCAGACTAGTCAATAAAAATAATTATTTGCTAAAGAAAGGATTTCTTCATTTGAAACTTATGATCAATTTTGCCGGAAACACGAAAAAAATTTACCTTTTGTTCTTATCCATACTAATATTATAAATGCGAAACTGCTCGAGTTTGTTTATGACCTTTTCACGCATAACACAATATAAAGACTTTAATAATTCTTTCACCAATATAAAGCTAAATTATATGCACAGACTACAGGTTGTATATGATGGTAAGCTCTGGCGTTATGAAATTATAAATATTAATATATTATATTTGTTATACATTTTCTGTCGCTAACAAAAGCGAGTTTTTGCTAACGTCAGAAAAAATCTTTTCCATGGAAACAATTTTGAAATATTTTTGGGCTCTATGCTGGTAGGTAATCAGTCTACTGGTCAGCTACTACTGCAGAAAATTCAAATATTAGAATTCGTTTTTTTTTTTGGACAAGCTTGGAATAAATATAAATGTCAGATGAGAGTTCCTATATTAAAAATATAATTCGTAACGATTATAAAGACTGAATGATAAATAGTGTAATTTTGTATTATATTAACAAACTTCCAAATATTTAATTAAAAATAAACATCCAAAATGTTTGTAAGCGCATAAATTCCGTACGAATGAACAAAATTGGATAAGTAATTCTTTTTTTCTTTGTGAAATTTAGGTGGCAGGCTAGATGTTTGAAAACTGAATGTAAGGGAATGAATGTATGGAATGCGGGAGGAGGTGGGGTGGGGAGGAGGGGGGATAATTGATAAGTTCAACCGCTACAGTAATTTCCCGTAACACCATGCGAGCGAAGCCGTGGGGAAAAGCTAGTAATATATATTTGTTAATTTATTTACCGCCATAAAATTTCTTTTACATTAAAATGATAAGATTATAAGTTACAGTGCCACAAAGGAGGGTATCAGTAGTATTAAGGTCAAAATAAGAATGAATGAGACAAATATTAGAGATTCAGTTGTTTTTTTTTACAAAAATAGAATTGATAAGAAATATAAAAGAAATGTGTGGTCATGTAATAGTTATAATAACAGAGAACATTCTATATAAACTGAATTAAATGTGTAAAGAAAGGTAACTCGATTAACATTAACTTCCCTGAGAAAAATAATTCCCGGAAAGGAAGGGTACGAGGGGTGGGTAGGAATATGAGTAGCGGGCGTGTGAATCAACCGCCTCACCGCGATGCAAGGCAATGTTCCGAGAGAATCCTTCTGGAGAGGTCAAAAGGTCTCCTTCAACCAGTCTTTCTTGATCCCACCTTCCATGCAGCTGGCGGGCACTACATCCGCTGCCAAACCTCACCCCATGGACCCGGGCACCCCTGCTAAGTCACCAAACGTTGCGAACCACTTGGGGTGACCTATGGCAGAGACGTTGGTTGTTGTACCCGAGGCGGCGGTACCCATAGCCGTCACACAATTTGACTCTCTTAGACGGGTGCCACACACAGCTACAAAAGATCATCGCACGCCAATAACCCTCTCCATACAATCCTATACAGACCCGCCCCACCTAAGCAGAAGATGCGCTCGAAGCTCAAAGAATCTGCCGTAACCGCTGCCGAGGCGATATGCGAAAAGTTATGCGACCCCCTCTCCGCCGTAAACAGGAGTTTATTAATTACGGAACTGCCTAAACGGGCGGATGACAGCTGTCAATTTGACAGTACAAAGAAATGGCATTTCGTGGCGGCTCTCTAATTCATCTGATCCCCTCTCCTACCAAAGGAATAAATATTTGATAGGGTCGTGTGACAGTACAACGCATAAGCGCTCGCGGTTCAACAGATAAGTGCTCGCGCTTTTAGCGCTGTGTGCGGCTAAAGCATTATTTCGGGCACACAGACACACCCCCAATATATTTCTATCTGTTGATTAGTTCAGTGGTGATGCAGAATATTATTTGCCCACTATAAAGTCATAGCAGTCACTGCACTGTAGTCAACTCAAAGGAAGCAATGGTTCGTGTTAAAGTCTTATTCACTGGCCTAGTACTCGTAAGTAAAATATTTTCTGCTCCAGTCAAAAACTTAAACCCTGTCCTAACTAACTAACCAACTAACCATCATGCCATTTCTACGCAGGGGAAGGCAGAGAGAACGGACCGCCAAACAACTCGATCTTGGCACACACTCCTTACCTCGTTCACATTCATACATCGTCTCATACTTCTACTATTCGGACCCTTGACATCGCCCGACTCATGCCATGTCTTTCTTGGGCTTCCCTGACTTCGTCTACCATTCAGATTTGCGTCATTTATTCTCCTTACACTCCTTTCCTCATTCATTCGCTCTACATGCCCAAACCATCTGAGCGTCCCTTTTTTAATTTTACTCATTACTCTTACATCAGCCTTGCATTCTTTGCGGACCTTCACATTCTCACACAATCATACATGATTTTACCACACATACGCCTCAGGGATTCATTTCTACAGTCTACTTTCATCCTTCTTCTGTCATACTTCCATGCCTCACTGCCATAAATCAGGGTAGGTACCAGCACTACATTGTGGACGGCTAGCTTCGCTTCTTTTGACAGTTATTTGTTGACGCCAACGGCGTTCAGTCCTCCATTAATGGAGTTACCGGCATTTATCCTTCTTTCAATAACTCTATCAGTCTTCCCATCTCTCGTAAACTTACAAGATACATAATCATTACGTTTACAGTTAAAACATTTATTTAATAAGTGCTATTTCACGCTTAAAATCATTGCAGGAAATGTGGAAAATATCCACATTTCTTGCAAGACAGTTAACTAATCTAGTAAGTCTTCCCAGGGGCATCACCATTGGTAAGTTAGTTCTGCAACTGGGAAGAATCAAAAGCCTGTGATGGCGACCTCGTGAAATTATCCGGGACATAGAATCATAGAAAGTTTTACGGTGTTTTTCACTAAAAAGTTTGCATGAAAGCGTGTACCACGCAGGTACTTTCGAATCATTTATTTTTAATAATTCAAGTCAATAAGTAATGTTGTTTACATTTTATATAGCAACATCACGTCTGCAAATTATTTTACATACACTCAATGAATCAATTTTTAAAAATACAGTTGCATCGAGGTAATGTTTAATTGAATTATAGGTGTTACTATGCAGCCTCTCAGGAGTGAAATCCACTTCACATCAATGTAATTCCCACGTAAGTGCCTGCCCCCCCACGAAATGTGAAGATATGAAGTTACCGTGAGTACAAAATAGATCAAATACGACACTTGTTCCCAACTTTTCAATCGATCAATCTGAGTCTCTGATCAGCTAAGTGATTTGTGTACCATAATATATTTGTGTATAACACAAGTTACAAAACTCATAGATTTAAGTACAGTATTATAATGCCCAGAAGAAGCTATGGTCGTAGCGAAACCCAGTCTTATGCTGCTGCTATCTGAATTTCTGCCGATTTCTTACATATCTCCCTTAAACATTTGAAGTTTTTAAGCTCTTAAAAAAGTATGTTATTTTTGAAGATAATATCTAGATACGTTCCACGCTGAAATAAAAATTATATGAAATTCCCTTGATAGAAAAAAATCGCAAAGTATGCTCCGAAAATTATTAAAAACAAGTCTATTTCTATTATTTTACAAGTTATATTTGTAAAAAAATTCACAATATTTGTTTAAACGATATTTAAGATACCTTCCACGAGATTTTTGCTCTATTTTAAACGAGTCATGTTTATTTAAGCATTTTCATAATTTTCGCTTCAATTTTTCATTGAAAATATTAGCGCGCTCTGTCCAACATTCGTAATTAAATATCTCTCCATCTTCTTCTTTTTGAGCCGGGAAGCGTCGCCTTAAGTATTATAAAAAATAAAAGTAATGTCCACTTTATGGTTAGGTATATTTTAAATTATAATGTCACATCATGAAGTATCTGCTTCACACGAACAAAACTGCTGTTTTTTGCTGATGTGGCAGATCTATTTAACTGCACGGAAGGTACAAGAAGGTTATACTATCAAATATTTTCAATCAGTCTTAACTTTATTTGCACTATAGAATTTTATATTTAACTGTATCTTCTGTTGTCTTTTCTTAATCAAAAGCCACAATTAACTGTTGTACTCTTTTTTATTATTTCTTATTTAACTTTGATTTTGTGATAGGTAATCCGTGTTTATGGTATATGTATACCATTTATATTAAATAAATAAATAAAACAAAAGACGATTCGCCTTTTAGTCGGAGAGTTGCGTTAGGAAGAGTGTATTTGTGTATTTGAGGGGCGTTGAGCCAAAAATCCGAAGGTCGCGGGTTCAATATCCGGCGTGCACAAATATTTGTTTGAAGTGAAAACTTTGTTAGCACCGTTACGATTTGAAACTCGATGAAATGAAAAATAGCAAAAAGAGACAACACAGGTTTTAGCCTGCGAGAGAATGAGGTAGCATAATCGGTCTCCTCTTTGTGCGGTGCTTCGTAGCCTCCCCACTCTTGCCTTCTTTAGTTTTCTGAAAGTTTCACTTCTACCGCGTGTGAATTGCACACTCTTTTTTTTATTAATTCGTGTTATTCCACCATTTTTTAATTAACCATAATATTATATATAGATTATTTGCGGTTAGTTCCAGAGTGGAAGATACTATCTGTATTGCCCTGGTGTAAAACCACCATTTACAATTAATAATTGAAACGTGTCTTTAATGGCTTTATCCGTGTTTAGTAACCAAATCTGAATAAACAGATCTGAATACCTTCAGCCTCACAACATAACCCAATTGCCAGAGTCTCACTGGCTCCAGACGGGAGCAGTTGGGACTCTTGTACAGTATTCACATAAAAAGAGCAGATAAACCTTCAGAACCGTTTTGTCGTTTTCAGAACCCTCGTAAAACAGCTGTGGAATATCCCCAAAGACATCTCTCCTGCTGGGGAGGCGTACAAGGCAGAGATCATCAGATTGGCTCAGGAAGTCAAGAAAAGACCAGGAGAAGATCAGACGAGGATCAACGCACTGGTGCTCATTTTAACCCTGTGGGCTGTGGACAGTTACACTAATCTTGTACTCCCTGCGTCACCTTCCTGCGTTTTCAAAGGGGTATAAACATTTTCCTTCATAAGTATATGTCCGTTACAAACTCTCCATATTTCTTGACCACTTAACCGACGCATATTATCAGAAAGAGTATTGTGAATATTTCTGAATTAAGTATTTTTTTACATGAATTTGGTAACTTCGATTTGGGAGGCGGGAATGGGTACCGCCGCCCCGGGAACCTTTTTTGGATAACCAACACCTCTGCCATAGGTCACCCCAAGTGGTTTGCTGCGTTTGGTGATTTAGCAGGGGTGCCCGGGTTCATGGGGTGAGGTTTGTCTAGGTCTTGGAGGCGGATGACCAGGACACACTGAACCCCAGATTCCTACTCACCCCTTAAACCCTTTTCCTTCCCAGAACTCTCCTCCTCCTTTTCCTTAAAAAAAAAAACCCTCCACACAGCATCCTCAAGGATGACATAAGCCCTGAGGGAAATTATTTTCCTCAAGGCCTCTTGTTTGGAGCTCATGTAAAAAAAAAAAAACTTGTACCTTAACAAAAATTCTAATAATCCGAAAGCTTTTTTGTTAAATGAACAAAAAATTATAATTCGCTCTCCACTCCTAGATAAGTTTAAGTCGAATTCCATTATTAGAGAACACAAAAATGCAAATTTGTACAATAATTGTGCCGGGAAAAGGAGACCCCTGAGTACTCCAAATTATAAATTTTGTCAAATTTAAACATTACATGAGAGGGGAAATTTTAAAGTATAATTAATAATCGTTAATAATTTCAGACATTTTACTTGAATATCTATCTTAATATATATATTTCTTCTGTCCGTGTGTATGTCACTGAACTCCTCCTAAACGGCTGGACCGATTTTGATGAAATTTTTTGTGTGGGTTCAAGGGGATTCGAGAATGGTTTAGATTCACAATTTGGTCCACTGGAAAATATTCTTTTAATTAATTTTTTATTTCTAAGGAGTTGTTGATTTTGGAATGTTTTACATTGGATCCGGCAGACTGCGCTACCATCGCAGTATTGAATATTCAATATTATTCTATTTTAATTTTAGTTTGTCCCGACAGTTGGACAGTTGTCCCGACAGGACAGGACAGGACAACGTCTGTCGGGTCCGCTATAAATAAATAAAATAAATTGTGGAACATTCCAGAACACTCTCGAATGTTGTCCTGAGCAAAGCCGGGTAACCCAGCTAGTATCATTATAAGAACCGACATAGAAATAATATAAATATATCATCTCTGAAGTGGCTTAACCACAGTTTTCGTCTTCAGAAGGCGAAACAGCTATCACGCTTAGTAATAAAAGATTAACTTGTAGACCTATAACTAGAAACTAACTTCTGAGAGTCATAACAAATGACTTACAATTAATATGTTTACTAGTGAATTAAAACTAAAGATGTGCACATTTATGTCCAAGTGGGTCGTCTTATCAACGATGTCAACATTCCATTTGTGGACTGCTAGGCTTGCTTATTATACATAATTCAACTTTATCATAATTACTATCTTTAAAATGTTTGTTTCCAGCTTATAGAGAGTACCCTGAGCGGTTGTCCCGCAGAGCAAAAGAAGGCCGTTGACGGATACCTTGCGCTGTGCATCCTCGCAACTAACTCCTCCGTCCGTACTGGCATGAAGTCCGCTGAGTGCCCATTCGGTGAAAAGGTACCTAACCTAACCTCATACCTGCAGACCAATCTAACTTACATGTAACAGGATTCCAGGGACTGCCAGAAGCATTATTAGTTTTTCCATTCTGGAAGGAATGGGCATCTAAAATTGGTTACCAACAGTTTTCTTTTTTGCTACAAGTGTCTTCAGAAAGCCACCGTCACCTCATTTGGATAGGATTCGAACCGACATTTTTTTCAAAAATGGCCTTTGACTGCCAAAGCATTTTCTTTGCTCATTTCTATACCCAATATAATTTTAAGAACCATCTGAGTTGTATTTTCGTAGACATATGTATGACAAAGTTCGAACATCAAACATTTTAAATAATCATTTATTTTACCGGATTCTAAATTCTAACATCAGCTACACTCTATTTTGTTTGTATCTGACAGTTGATCGTTATTACGAGGCTCATTATGGTTCGTCACTTTGGTTGGATAGTTTTCTAGCTTCGCCTTACATATGTTTTTTCATTATTTGTTTTTGGGGTGTTATGCCGTGTTGAGCTACCTCCTACTATAGCCAACGTTTCTGACAGCGTTACAGTGTCCATCATCAGGGCAGGGCAGACACCAAAGATATTGAAATATAAGGACGCACTCACCCCAAAAATAAATAACGAAAATACTTTTAGGCGTGAAAATCTGAAAAGGTTTTTTTTTTTTTTAATTAGTAAAAAGATACATGTATTACAAACAAATTTTATACAATAATTAATTACAAAATAGATGTATTTGATGTACCCCCATAAATAAGCAGGGCTTGTGTGTATGGGGGTGGATGTTATCATATTGGTTTTATTTGATGAATCATGTCAAAGTTCAAGTTTTCAGTATAATTTTTAAGGTGAGTTTTAAATTCTTTTACATTATTATTCATGTTTCTAATTTTTTCTGGTAATGAATTAAAAAACATTAACTCCGAGATATTTATGATTTAACTGTCCTATTGTTATTTTACATTTTGGAGTAGGGAGTATTGACGTTTGTCTAAGATTTCTGTTATTTTTAAAGGGTGCAACTTTATTTTTAATATTATCTTAATAAATTTGTAATGTTGCGTGGTAGAAGTATAATGCATTTAATTTTCTGACCTTAAATTGTTTGAATAAAAGTTCTGAAGAATATGAATACGGTTTTTTTTAAATTGCTTTTATTATTAGTTTTTGTGATATTTAAATTGTTTGTATATACGTATATCTGCTTTATGTTCGTTTTTCTTGAAAAAAAAAACAATTTTATTGTAAGTAATCTATTTTTCAGCACACGCCCGAAGGCTTTGCTTTCAAAAATTGCATTTTTTTTCTTTATTTTGTGCTTAAGTGTACCATTTCTTACAACCGTAGGTAACACTGATTCTATTTTAGTTTTAAGTATTACTATTTATTTATTAATCATGTGAGTGCTAACGCAATTTAATTAATGACTTTTAGGAAGACGACACAGTATTCGAGATCTGTGAGCTTTCTGGTGACTCCTTCCAGAAAATTCTAAACAAGCCGAACTCTGATCTTCCGCCTTCCCTGAAGCCTCTGATTAAAGACCTCAACCGGTCTCCGAGACCTGTTGATATCGGCATATCCGTTGGTGCCGTTGGCTCCGTGACAAAGCTGAGTCTCGATATATTCGCGGAACTTATGGAGTCTGATGAGCTTATTGAGGTAACCCACTATTTTACTCTTACCCCTAAAGCCTCTACAATGAATCTCTTAGTAGAACTGTTATTCCGTGAAAAATATTTTCGCATTTTTTGAAATGAAAACATCTTTGGCACCGTTGTGATTTGAAACTCGATGGACCGGAAACGAGCAACACTAAAAAGAGACGTTGTTGTACCGGTTATGCATGAGATATTAAGGCGCCGTACCCAATCTCGAAAAGAAGAAAATGGAGAGATATGTAATTACAAATGTTGGAGAGAGCACGCTAATATTTCAAGTGATAAAATTGAAGCAAAAATTGTGATAATGTTTAATAAAACACAACTCGTTTAGAATAGAGCAAAACTCTCATGGGCGTTGTCTAAAACAACGTTCAAAGAAACACTGTGAATTTTTTCATACATATAACTTGTTAAATAATAGAGGCAGGCTTGAAAATAAAAAATTTCGGAGCACACTTTGCGATTTTTTTCTATCGAGGGAATTTCATATAATTTGCGTTTCGGCGTGGGGATTGTATAGATATTATCTTCAAAAATAACATATATTTTTTTTAAGAGCTTAAAACTTCATATGTTTAAGGGAGATATGCAAAAAATTGGTAGAAATTCGGATAGTGGCGGCTTAAAAAGCCTAGCTAGGCAGGGGGGGGCGTAATGGGATATAGGTGTACTATACTGGGATGGGAACGTACCCATATCCCATTACGCCCCCTCCGTCGTGCCAAATATAATCTCGAATACTGGTCCATTTTGCCCCCGTTTTGAAAAAGTCGTAGATCCGGTTCTGTTTCGTTGTGACAGACCACACAGCCATTCAATTCAATATTCAGTACTACGCGTGTTGTGTTTTGGAAATGTGGTAGAAATGTATCAGCAGGGGGTCCACCGTGACCAGTAAAATTTTGGAAGTGGTCTACGAGAAAAAAAGTTTGGTAACCTCTGATCTATGGGTATCTCTGTAAAAATTATTTTTTGTTGTATTTCAGGTGGCGAGGTTGAAGGCGTGCCCCGAGAAGATACCTCTGAATTGTTGCCCCGACAGACTCAAGAAATTGACAGTTGCTGCTAAAAATCTGAAAGCTGCATTTGTTAACCTTTAGGCTGTGCCAACGTGTACGCGTGACAACGTTATCTTGATTGTGCCGATTGATTTTTAAAACTGTCGTCAGACGTATTTTAAATATTTTTTCTTTGTTTGAATTCAGATAAATAAACGCATTCGTGCTTAAACTGTTCATATATAGTATCAAATGTCTTATTTTAGAATATTAGAAAAATATTAATAAAAACAAAAGTCACACTTAAACCTTACTTTTTTACTTGAATACCTCACAAGAGTCTGAACTGTTCCCAACAGGATGTAAAAATCCATGGAAGTTTTCATTAAATATGTTCATTAATAAGTTCATTAAATCCAGAAGACAATATGTAATAATAAATGGACATGAGTCCAAACAATTCCCGGCATTATCAGGTATTCCTGAAGGGTCAAACCTTGGTCCTCTGTTGTTCCTTATACTTATAGACATCCAGGTATGTATAAAATATTGCAAATGTCTTCTATTTGCGGATGACCTCAAACTTTTGATGGAATTAATCTGTCACCAGGACTGCTTAAAAATGCAATCTGACCTTTATGCTATAGCAGAATGGTCAGATAAAAACAAATTAGAATTCAATATTAAAAAATGTGTAACAATGACATATACCCGCTCCCAGAAGCCCGTAGTTTTTGAGTACACCATTAAAGGGAAAATGTTATGTCGAGTCAATAGCTTTAAAGATCTTAGTATCGTCTTTGATCCCAAACTGACATTTTCCGATCACATATCACGGCTCACTCCAGCATGCTACAAACTCCTAGGTTTTGTCATCAGAATATGTAAGCAATTTGATGACCCAGATGCAATGATAGCCATGTTCGATGGCGTCATAAGAAGTAAGCTAGAGTATGCTAGTGGTGTGTGGACTCCGCACCAGACTAAATATATTAATATGCTGGAACAAATCCAGAAAAAATTCCTTAGGTACGTCTATATGCGAATGCACGGGACTTATCCAAGGTTCATGCACCATAAAGAGTTTCTTGAGGCAACAAATAGATTTAGTTTGGAAACTAGACGTTATGTAAATCTTGCAATTCTTAGTTTTAACATTATCCATAACTATATTGACAGCCCATTCCTCTTGGAATGCTACAGTTTATAAGTGCCTGAAAACTTCAGTCGTAGTCGTCGACACGACTTGTTCAAAATACCATACGGCAGAACAGATGTTCTAGCACAGCATAGCATGACAAGAGGAATGGTACTGTTGAACGAAATATCAAAAACACTAGATATATACAACTCTTCTTTAGATAGCCTTAAGATTTTTTTGTATAATGATCATCTTCTTAGGTGTTAAGATTGTCAAAATGAGAAAATTGTACGGTAATTGGATTATTTATCTGTTGTACAATTAAAAAAATAAATAAATAAAAAAAAATATAAAAAGTATAATTTATTTGTTTACATAATTTATATTTTTATGTCTACAAAATATCTTACAAAAATACTTTCTATACAACTCGGTGCAAGCGGCGAAGCAAGTAGGAAAATCAATAAAATGTAATCAAATAAATTAGAACCTCTCGTATACATATAATATTATGTACCTTTTGTATGAATTCAAATTAAAAAAAGTCAAAACGGAAAAGTAATTTTAAACGTTAATCGAACCTCAAAACAAAAATCATCCAATTCTTCAAAATATTACAAAACATCTTGTCTTGTCTAGGGATCTAAAGAGAGTGTTTTATGGTTTATGCCGCCCTCACTTGAAATATGAAATAATAGGATGAGGCTCAGCAGCTTCAAATCATGTAAAACAACTGACAAGATAAGTCAGAATTGCATCATAAATACCATATTATTAAAGATCCCCATAAATAATTTAACAGCAGAAATTTTTTAACAGTTTGATGTTCCAAATATGTATATAAAAAATCTATACCAAAATCATTCTGTTTCATAGCCTCAAAAAAGGTACAGAGGAAATCACCTCACACCATCATAGAAACAGGTCCAAACAAACAGACCTACTAAATATACTTAAGAGCAATTCTACATTTGGACAAATCTCTGAATTTCTAACCGTAAAGTTGTATACCAAATTCCCACACAGTATCAAACAAATTAAACCAAAAGGTAACTACTTTAAGGAATTACTAGTATATTAAAAAAAAACGTTGTATGAGTTTCTGAAAAAACCTTACCCAAACCATAAAATTCGGTGAAAACTTATCAAAACAGCGTAGGACTTCCTGGTGAGGACTATAAAAATAATCTACATCTATTTTATATTCACATTTAATCTTCTATACATGTAAAAATTTAAATATAGTAGTATAAAATATACTTACTTACTTTTACTAAATCTATGTTTACCTTATTTTGAGGATTCCGTATTGTTGAAGCATACTCGAATGCACTTCTGACTAATGAGCAAAACAACATTTCTAGAGTCTTAGCACTTTTTAAAACTTTACATATTCTTAATAGGAAACGTAGCATCTTCTTCTATTTAATACTAGGATTCTCTCACTCTTCCTGGGATTCCACTACATATTACTAGAAGTCGGGATTTATTTCCCTAAATTAACTACCTTATGTAGGTACTCCTCTGACCAGAATACTAATTATGCCATAAAATGTGGAGATCCGAAAAGTATTAATAAATTAGATTAAGAAAGGGATGCTTAGATGGTTTGGGTACATAGAGCAAATGATTGAACAATTTCAACATGACTGAAATTTTGAAATCTTTTTAAAAAATGAGGGTCAGAAGAGGAATCAAAAACAAATTCTCAAAAAATCTCTCGGGCTCTACGGCGCCGAACCGAGCCGATGACTTTTCCACAAATGCTACTTTTTGGAGATTTTGTTATTGATTCCTCTTCAGACCGTCATTTTTAATAAAAATCCAAATTTTTAGTCGATTCGGCCCAAAGATATTGAAATATAAGAGGTGTGCTATCCGCAGTTTTTACAGGAGCAAACATGTTTTTCGAATTCAATTTTTCGAAATCAGTTGCTTGAAATCAATTGTTCGAAATCAATTATTCAAAATCAATTGTTCGAATTTCAGTTTTTCAAAAGACTAATTTTTAGAACAGCAATAGGCCGAAAGACATATTTTTCGAATTTGGTAATCAACTTTTAAAATATATATTTCACTTGTTTATGACTAACGAGATACTGTCAGACGTAGCAATTATAGGTTAGGTTAGGTTAACGAGATACTGTCAGACCTACCAATATTATAGGTTAGGTTGAACGTACTGTATTCATACATATATCAATTCGAAAAACTAGTGTTTCGGTCAATTGATGTTCGAAAAATATGTTTTTGAAAAATTGCATTTCAAACAATCGAATTCAAAAAATTGATTTCGAAAGATTGCAATTCGGTCAATTTACCTAGACTCAGTTTTTACTGGGTGCGACTGTGTTTCCTGGTGTTGCCGATAATGTAAACCAATACTACTGCACATCTTCAAAAAATCAACTAAATGAACAAATTATTTCCTTATTCAAACTATATTGTTAACTAATAATACTGCACACCTTCAAAAAATTAACTACTTTCCGTATTCGAACTACTCCCATTCGGAAGTAATCCCACCGACAGTCGGGCGGACACCATAGCATGTCTCTTGTATTTGAATATCTTTGGTTCCGCCCAACAGCCTGATAACGATTTTCAAAGACCGAACCTTACTTAGCCTTGCATTATGCCAATAAAAATGATGAATTTTCCACAAATGCCACTTTTTGGAGATTTTTTTTTGTAATTGATTCGTCTTCAATTCCTTTGATGATGGGCGCACATCTGCCTTGATGATGGTCATTGTAACGCTGCCGGAAACATTAGCTAAAGAAGGAGGTGGCGCATTACGGCATAACGCCCCAAAAACAACTATTGAAAATACTTTTGGCCGTGAAAATCTAAAATCATCAAAACTTGTTTATAACAGAATATTAATAAAATAAAATAATAATGTTATATGAAATTAATAGGAGGCCTTGAGCATAATAATTTCCATCAGGTTCTGCGTCCTCTTGTGTGGAGGATCTTTTTAAGGAAAGGAAGGAGAGGAGGAAAAAAGCAAGAGGGGTGGGTAGGAATCTGCGGGTCTGTGTGTTCAGAAGGGATGGGTCTACGAATCCATCCCTCCAACTGCTTTGCAAGATGGTGGGTCAAGAGAGTCTGGCCGGAGAGATCAAAATGCCTCAATCAACCAGTATCTCGATCCGGCCCACCACGTAGCATCCACCGCCAAGATCCGGACAAACCTCTCCCCACGAACCCGGGCACCACTGGGGGTGACTTATGGCTGAGGTGTTGGTTATCCAGTTGGTAATCTCGTCTTCCAAATATATCAAAAGAACATTATTATTTGAACTTTTTTAACATCTGGATTGCTGCAAAAGCAAATAGATATTGTTAAAAGGCTATAATAATTCATAAATAATAAGCCTTTTGGTAAACACAGACTGCAGTCTGCAGTGCACCACTGAACAGAGATAATCTAGAAGTGTGAACTATACTGACTTGAAAGAAAACTGATATCACCAATCGTAAGATCTTTCGACTCCAAAGCTAGCTCAATAAGGGGGCCCGAGAAAAATAATTTTCTTCGGGCCTGTCATCTTCGGGAATGCTGTGTGGAGAGTCTTTTTAGGGTAAGGAAGGAGGGGAAGTTCTGGAAGGAAAAAGGTATGAGGGGTTGGAAGGCTTCTGGGAGTCAATGTGTCCAGAAGTAACGTACAAACCCCTCCTACTGCGGTACGAGGCGACAGGTTGAGAGAGTCCGGCTGCAGAGATTAAAAGGACTCTCCCGATCAAGACCTAGACAAACCTGGCCCCATAAACCCGGACACCCCTGTCAATCACCAAACGTAGCGAAACAATTGGGGTAACCTATAAATGATTCCCGTGGCGGTGGTATCCATACCCGCCTCCCAAATTAAAGAGCTTATGAAATTATTATCTACTCTAAAAAAAATTCTTTATTTTTTAATTTTTTTGATCAATTTCTTACTTCTGTAAGGAAAAAAATTGCCTTCTTTTGAGCACACAGACACGCTGATAATACACGTGTACTCCATCGATTTATTTCTTCAGTGCCAGTGTAGCGTTGTGTGCCTGCTATGGGTAAGGTCACAGAAGTCACGATACTACATACTGCATCAGCAGCTCAAAGTAAGCAATGGTCCGTGTTAGCCTATTTTTGTTCACCGGCCTAGCAATCGTAAGTACAAAACATTTTCTTCATCTGACTCTCCCAGCTGCCTTAGTGATCACTTTGTATACTTTATTCGGATCCTGATTTCCTGATAGCCTCCTTTTTATACCTCAATGCAAACCTTTTGTCAATGTCAGTAACAAATCGATTTAGGGTTTTATCTATACTCTGTGCTACACCTCCAGGTGTCTCATACAACAGCCAATAATATCATTTAATTATTTCATAACAAATCCTTTTCAAATTCCACCATGATTTCTTCAATGAATGCAGATTATATTTATTTGTAGGTGTTACTGAGCGGCCTTTCAGGGGTGAAATCCTCTCCATTCAAATGCTGCACCTGCCAAAGATGCCCATGTAAACGTGCATGCCCCCGTTCCCCATGTGAAGATATGGATGTACCGTGAGTACAATAATAAAACATAAAGATTGTAATGGATGGTCCACTCGCTTGAAATGTACTATTTTCTGAATTTTAAAATAAACTGACGCTTAATATCTGTTTAAATCAATAACTAGCTATCATTGCCCTCTGTGGAATAAAATGTATAATAGGCTGGTTCGGCACTTAGCTGAACTCCCCCTGGTATTGGTTTTATGAACTAATCATCACATTATAATACAGATTTCTAACTTAGACTGTCACGTCAACTTGACAGCTGTATGTTATCAGCCTGAGGTGCAGCTGTCTCCTTCGCTCAGTATTCGGTGGAGGGGTGGGGTGGCAACCACAGTGACAGCCAGCCCCGGATCTACGACTTTTTCAAACCGGGCAAGAAACTTGATAGTAGCGCCTCTGTGGGGAGGGGCTCAACTATCACGGAATCGATTAAAATTTTGTATATCAAGTACTGGAATGTAATGGAATCTTTTAATTCAATTTTCGTCCACTTACATATATTAATGTTTAATTTGCTTTATTAGTAAGTGACAAGCGTGTTATTTTTTGTCTTTTTTTTCTGGTGACAGCAACAGTTGCTATCATTTAAATTTCCCGGCGGTTCATTGACTTTGCGAGATTCTTTGTGACTACTGTAAGCATCATTTTGGAGATTTTCAGTTCATATTATTTGTTATTTGATTCGTTGCCACATAAAAAAACTCCGGCATAATTATTACTTCCACCAACTCTCCTCCGGCAAAATGGCGTTTTGCTAGGTACCACAAATCTGAATCCTGATTACAATCATTACTGTGTTAGCTTTCAAAAATGAAAAATACAGGCCTGCATCTTTTTCGTCTTGTCCTATTCGAGTCGTGGACCCGTTGGACCCATTGACAAGTCGCCTCCAGGAGGCCTAGCATGGCCGATCGATAAAACCCTATTTCAGTACGATATTGACCAAATTCGTCGTCTATGGTCAGTTGTCAATATTTGCGAGCACGGTCCACGATTGTTGACACATATTCCGACCGACTGTTGATAATTTTTAAAAACTGTTTAATTCTGAGGATAAAAACCATAAATCGGTAATGTTATTAAAAAAATACAAATTGAATAAATAAATAAGCCTTCAGAAATCCTTTGTCCTTTTCAGAAGCCTCATTAAACATCTGTGGAAGTTCCCGCAAGGCCTCACCCCTGCTGGAGAGGAATACAAGACAGAAATAATCAGATTGGCTAAAGAAGCCAGAGGTACTCCAGCAGAAAAACAGAGAAGGATCTATGGACTGCTGCTCTCCCTCTCTCTGTGGGCTATGGACAGGTACACCGGACTTCGGAGCCCCGAGTCTCCGTCCTGCGTCTACAAAAGGGTTCGACAAACATTTTTCTTAATTTAACAGAAAATTTTAACAGACACTTCAAATTACAAAATATTACAGAAGAAGATACCA
Source organism: Glyphotaelius pellucidus (assembly GCA_936435175.1). NCBI lineage: Eukaryota > Metazoa > Arthropoda > Insecta > Trichoptera > Limnephilidae > Glyphotaelius > Glyphotaelius pellucidus. Next base: position 10,211,770 of record OW386557.1, on the reverse strand, counting down.
ATAAAATAATTCATTCACTAAAGATTAACAATACTGCGGGTCCTGATGGTATAGACTCTAAAACTATCTTAACATTAAGCCAACAACTACTTATACCACTCACATATTTAATTAATCGTAGTCTAAAAGAAGGAATTTTTCCTAGCTTACTAAAAAAAGGCCTTATTATTCCAATTTTCAAATCAGGACAAAAAAATAATGTTAACAACTACAGACCCATTACGCTACTAAATACCATTTCGAAAATCCTGGAAAAAACTATTAAAAAACAGCTCCAACACTATTTAGAAGCAAAACAAATACTCTCGGTAAACCAACATGGCTTCAGGAAAAACAGGAGCACAGAACATGCAATAGCTACCGTAACGGACTTCATTACACATAATCTAGACGCTAAAAAAAAAGTTATCTCTATTTATTTAGATCTATGTAAAGCTTTCGACACAATTTCACATAAAAAACTTTTCAAGAAGTTAAAAAACATTGGCATTAATGGAGTAGAATTCAATTTAATTAAAAGCTTCATGTCTGACAGAACGCAACAAGTTAAAATTGACAACAAGACAAGTGAACCACTTTCAATTACGTACGGAGTCCCACAGGGGAGTGTACTTGGCCCTTTATTATTCCTCATTTATATAAATGAACTGTGCGACATTAAAATTGAAGGTAAAATCGTGACCTTCGCTGACGATACAGTTCTTCTCTGTCAAGCAGCCACATGGAAAGATGTATTTATAATAGCCGAAAAAAGTTTATCAATCGTCAAAAAATGGCTAAACAGTAATACTCTTACAGTTAATACAATCAAAACAAAATATATAACTCATAGTATTACACAAAGAGGTCAACCTCCATCAAACATAGGCTTGATTCTACATGACTGTACTTTATCCAACTGCCAGTGCGAACATATAGAAAGGGTAAAACATACAAAATACCTGGGGGTTATTATTGATTCACACTTACGCTGGACTGACCACATTAATTTCATCACAAATAAACTGAAACGAGTAATGCACCTAATAAAGTACGTTAAAAACATCTTCCCACTAATAATACTAAGATCGATCTATTTTGCACTTTGTCAATCCATTGCCACATATGGAATACTAGCTTGGGGAAGTGCTACAAACATAGCAATTGACCCAATTCAAAAAATACAAAAAGCAATAATTAAACTCATCCTGCAAGTACCATTTCACACAGATTCTAGCGAAATCTACAAAGCATTAGAAGTCATGTCAATAAGACAACTTTATGCCAAATCTGCTATAATATACCTTGTCCAAAACAAACAACACATTCCAATTCAACCAAAAACCATAACAAAAACCAGGTCCTCAACAAATAAAACACTGAACATACCGATAACCCACACCACACATGGACAAAGACACTTTCAGTATTATGCAACCAAACTTTTTAATTGCATGCCCATTACTTTGAAACAAATACTATCTGCAAATACATCTACAAACATTCATAAAAAACATATCACTGACTGGATTAAAAATCAAGATATTAACTTTATACAAAACATTATTATTCCCAACCAAACATAACAAAACTATAAAAAGTATAAAATTAAATAAACCTAAAAATTAAGTAGTTTTTCAAGTATCCAATAACTATACATACACTTACAATTTATATATGTGTGTACATATATATATGTGTATGTGAATGTGTATGCGGATGTATACGTATGTATATATATATTCATATGCATGTGTGCAGGTACATGTATTTATATGGATGTGTATGTATGTATGTGTATGTTTATATATATATATATATATTTTTTTTTTATATTCCTCTAATATATTTAAATACTTTTTTTTTTCTCTTCTATATAACCAATGTACAATAACTGTTAAAATTTGAAAAAAAATACATATAAAACTTTATATTACAACACATAAATACTTGTCACACATAAACATAAATAAACACGTAAACACCTCAGCACAGGTTCTCCTAGTGAGGTGTTCACGAAACATACAACAATACCTATCCACAGTTTCACCTTCACAAACCTACCTTACACCCAACATAATAAAATTATAAAGGTAAATACTGTAATGTATAGAAATAAATAAATAAATAAAAATTATAAAGCTTTTAATAGCTTCGTCATAAAATAGAGAGAGATCGTCACTTTTAACTTTCCCTTAAACGACGAATAGTATCACTAATGATATTTTTTTCATTTCCAGCTCGTGGACAGTTCTTTGAGTGGTTGCCCCATAGAACAAGAGAAGGCAATTGATGGATACCATAAGCTGTGCACCCTCGCAACTAACTCCTCCGTTCGTGTTGGTATGGTGGCCGCAGGGTGTCCAGTGGATGACCTTGAGGTACGTAATCTAACCTCTATCCTATAAACTAACCTAACTTACATCTAATAGGATTCTATGAACAGCGAGAGCATTAATTTAACAATTCTGGAAGAGCTGGGCAACCAAAATAGGTGGTGGAGCATATTAAGTCCCATGCAAGGCGGGCTTTATACCCTAAGAAATATTACAAATAATTAATTATGTACGCGGCATTCTCACCTCAAAAATGATGGTCAAGAATTGCCTAAGCGTTTAATGAAACGCATACTCACCTGAAGAAAATGCCTTCCTGCAGTAGTACAGGTATCGATCGTCCAGTTGATTAGTCAGATACCTATCTCCGAAAGTTGTAAATACGTAAAAGTGTATCCTCTTTCTGGTAGAATACTCAGATTACTCATTAACACCACCAAATCAATTATAATTCATTCATTGTAGTAATTTAATTAAAATGTTGATTCAATTCAATTTATTTATATTAAAAACATTACAAAATTACAATTTCGGAGCGTTTTTAAAATAGAAAATATTTTAGATGAGATAAGCAGATTTAAACTAACAGCAACAACGCTTGCCGTCTAATTTGTGCTTCATTGATGTTAAACACATCGATATTCGAAGTGATTCTATTTAACAACAAGACTGCTCTCCCGACTGTCATGACCATTGGCATATTAGTTCTGCAAACCAGGAGATAAAACAGTCTACGCTGTTGGTGATGGAGATAACCATTGGGAACATTTTGAATCACTTGTAAAAATGCAAAATTAATTTATGAAATTGATAAATACACGTAAATCCACAAAAAAATATTATTTACGATTCGTATTACCTTGCCACTGAACTTCAATAATACTTTTCATTCTCGTTAAAAAGTATAATTTTTTTTTAAAAGTGATGCAAAGTACCACCGGCTTACGGTAGTTCAATTTCATCAGATGTGTTATGATCAGTTTGCTTATTTTCCTTAGAATTTTCGTACTCGTGCCTTTGGTAAGCTAATACATAATAAATAACATTTAGGAAGACGACACCGAAGTCGAGAGCTGTGAGCTGGGTGATTCTTTCCAGAACATTCTGGACCATTCCGACTCCAATCTTCCGCCTTCCTTGAAACCTCTCATCGAGAACCTCCACCGATCTCCATGTCCCGATGAAATCGTAATGGCCTGTGCGGCCGCTGGTTCCATCACGAATCTGAGCGTCGACATGTTCGCCACACTTTTGGACTCTGACGACCTTATTAAGGTAACCTGCTATCATACTTATAAAACTTATGTTGAAATTTTTTGATTTAGTAATTATGCGATTATTTTACACTAAGACTTGATCTATCATTTAAAATATTTGTAACATTTTTTTTAATATTTGAAGTATAGTTGAACAAGGTAACTTACTAATATACTCTTAAAACTACTATTGTACTCGCATATGTACTGTGAATCAATTTGTGGACTGTAATCAACAATTTTAAAAAAGTTTCAAATTGACAGAACTATGTAGGAGTTGGTAAAGATTTTTAAATTGAAGGACTGACTTATCCCTTGTCCTCTGATGTTCTTATGGCCTTGAGGGATACTGGTAGTATTCACTGCACATCACATACAGGAGATTCGAAATTGTAATTGCATGGAGTACCAGGTGATCACTGCCCTGATTTTTTAACATTGTCGATATTGAATTCACTGAGAGATCACCTTAGGAGTTGATCATTGCACGGGCTATTTTAATACACTGATTGTATCATGATTTATTGTTGCAAATACATAGGTAAATTGGCCACACACTGTCAGATAGGGACAGGTACTTGGATATCAGGCTGAATGGAGGATATATATACATATATAGTTGCGACAACAACCAATGCATTTCATTTATAGATACGACTTGCAGAAGTATGGGTGAACGGTGATGTTGGTGAAAGTATGCATGCGGTGTTATACTAATTATAGTTCATGTCCCACCTTCCTTGTCTATATATTTCTAAGTCTCTAATTTTAATCCATGGTTGTCATTAGTTTTAAGTCAGTAGTTGCAAGTTTTAGTCTTTATTAATATTATTATTTGTTTTATTTCAGGTTGTAAGATTGAAGGCGTGCCCTGCGAAGATTCCTCTGAAGTGTTGCGCCAAGAGACTCCAGAAATTGACAGTTCTCACTGGAAATCTGTCCGATGCAGTTGTCAAATTAGTTCAACAAAAAGCCGCTGCAAATTAAATATAAAATTACATTCACCCTATGTATACGTATTTTTCAAAAATATCAAAACTATATCATTATATTCTTTTAGAGTACGACATAAAAAAATATTGTTTGTTTCTTAGCACACTTAGGGCCTTTGCTCATGGAGAAACCGTTAACTAGTTGACAACTCGATTTACGGCGCAAATCAATTTTACGATTTCAGTAATTATTTCAGCTTGTTTAACAAAAATGTAGTTTATTAATAATTTATAAATTATCATCCTTAATGTATAAAAATAACTTATGAACCTCCTGAACAAAATCGATATTTTCCTGCTCTGACATATCGCAAATTACTCGAAAATTTGACAGGTTGTGAGGCGCAACCATGGCAACTGAGTCTTGTCTTTGAGAAGTTACCTGTGTGCGGACCGCCAATGAAATTAGCAAGTTGCTTTCCTGTGGATAGCGATTGAATTGAAAACTGTTTTTTTTTTATTTAATTGCCCCATGAGCGGATAGTGTGTGTTATCTATGCGGGAACAATAGATTTAGGTACGTTTTATGCCAGTCCTATAATGACGGGTTTATGATGTTTTAACATAAATTGTCTGCATACCAATCAATCGACACAAAATAATTATGTATTTTCATTTAAAAAAAGGTTAATCCATTCTTTCTTATCTCCTTAACTTTTGTGCCTAGAGTTATGTTATCAAAAGGACATCAAATAACTCATTACACTTATAGGACCTACTCACCATCCGATTTGCAGGACTGCAAGCAGGGTCTCTTCAAATCGGATCGTTCATGGGCAAAACCGTCAGCCGAATCATTGTTTTTCCCTTTGTCGGGCCGTCGGAATAGTCTGAGTAGTTAGTAATTTTGAAGTAAGTGAAATTCTCTCCATTTTTAATTCGTCCGTGCGTAATTTTGTCAACACCATTTCTTTCTGACCGCACGCGCACCAAGGTTTGCAATTTGCCCACGGGGGAAACTGGATATGTTTTGGATAATATTGTAATATACGGTGTATGGAAACTAGAGGTACAAGCGAGAAAACTGGTTAATCTACATCACATTTGGAATCAATTGTATAGGGTGTAGAATAACTTTTTTATTTTGGTTTTTGTTTTCGAGTAAATCGAGTATAAATCGGGTTCAAATTTGAAAAAAAATTGATCTCTATGGGGTTACCATAAGCTGTTTACTGTATTTTAAAATGCGTCGAAACGTAGACCTAGCTCCTAAAACCTACCTAGCTAAATATCGAAAAAAAGGAAAAAGTTTTTAAAAAATCGAATTTTTGGGTTGAAAAAGATATTGGGTTTTGGTTTTTGGTTTCTCGTTTGCACCAGTACTTTCCGGACACCATATATAAACGTACTAATTATAATATGTAATAATTATAATATAATATTTATTCCGGTATGTTCAGAGGTTTGTTCTTTTCACATTTTCCTTAAAATGTAGATGAATAAAAGACATAATATTGGCATTGCTTAACGTCTTTTTAATTTTATTAACAAAGTTAAAGAATTTAAAAAAATAAAGCCATTGACTCAGTATAAGATAAAATACCTACTGTAACGAGACCAAACCGTGTGAGCTCGAATACTTGCTCTCTCACGCCTGATACGGCATCCTTGTCTGTGAACGTAGATGTCTTTTGGTTACGCAATTTATAAGTCAACTTATCAGTGGGCGGCTCCTCACTACCTATTATAGAAGGGTGCACCACGGCCGGCCCTATATAAGCAGTCGCATGATCTTGAACGAGCAGAGATCCAGATCAAGTCTTAGGGCTCAGTATCTGAAACTAATAATGAGATGTGTCATCCGCATTGTTGAAAATTAAGTTGAAAGAGCTCGTAGAAGATTTTTGTCCTCTGAATATTTAATATTTCTTCCAATTATAAATTGGCGCCCAACGTGGGGCTGTGATAAAAACTTGCATTTAATGTTAAAATACTTTATTTCATAAGACCCGTTTGATTCCACAGTAGGTAAGTTCAGTGCATAGTGTGTAGAAGGTCTAAAAACCAAATGTATTTTTTGAGCATTGAAAAAAGAAATATTTAAACATAACATTTATTTTAATGTGTTAAAAATTCAGTCATTTTATAAAATAGGTGCCTAGTTTAAAAAAATCTATCTGTGTGGAAAGGTAAGAGAAACGATAAAAATAATAATTAAACCATATGATTACCTAATGCAAAAGAACTAAAATATATTTTTAATATTATCAGGCTTATTTGTGTAAATTCATAAAAAAAAACTAAAATTTGTGAAACGTGGTGCCTAACCCAAAATGAATTAACAAAATTAACAGTCTATGAATGAAAAATACTTTGAAACATATTGAACCTACGCTAGAAAATGGTGACCCGACAGTTGGCCCCCGAAATTGTAATTATTATAAAATTATTAATAAGTTGGTTTGAATATCAATTTATTTACAGTGTTGATATTTTGTACTTATACGCTGGTATACACAGTGTGTAGACAAGTAGTTTTATCCTTGATGCATTTGAATGAAAATATGTTTTAAGCTTTTGTTATTCGGCGGTACATCCTTCGGGGACACTTTAGTTATGTTTTGTGTAAGTGTAGCGTATTTTCCCTAAACCAATTATTGTAAATAAGTATGCCAGGGGGTCAACTGTCGGAAAATAAACTGTCATGAGTTCCTAAAAAATGGATTACACGGAATTTAAATGAGCCACGAACACGGAAAATGTTATTCATTATGAGAATTTCACAAGATTTTATAGGCCCCAATGCGGACCGTGATGGGCTAGAAATTTTGAAAGAATTGCAGATTACAGGGTACTGAAATTAAGGCAGACCGAGGAAGAGTTGTATAGACCAGCATAGGATAGGACGGTAAGGGATATTAGAGTAGGACGGGAAGGATTGAGGACTGGAAACGAATGGTGAGGGACCGCAGCCAGTAAAGAACATTTCAGGAGGAAGTTAAATGATGATGATGCTGATTGTGTAAGTTTGCGCAAACAAAAAAGATGCTTGGTAACGTAAAGTGCCATCTTGGGTATAGGAAGGTTGACAAGAAAAAGGCTGTGAAGTAAAATGGGGGATAATACGTGGGATTTGAGGCCACCCCTCAATCAAGTCAATCGTAATAATTGATAAACCACTGGATTGGTCTGATTTTTTAAAGAAAGAAAATTTTTAAAGAAAAGACATTCCCGGGTTACGAATGACCTGACAATATTTGAAAATCTCCTACTACCACCAGAGTAAGCAGAAAATGTTGCTTATGGCATGATGAAGGACTTAGGGCCTTCGCTCGTGGAGAAGTTGAAAAATAAACCAGTTGTCAAACTTAACAAAACCGATATTTTCTGTTCTGACACGACAAAACTTGACGGTTCGTGAGCCGCTACCGTGGCAACCGTCAACATTGCAACTGAAACGCGACTGCCGCGGCGACCAGCACTGCACGAATGAAGTTTCCGAGTAATCACCAATATGTCAGATCAGAAAAATATCGATTTTGTTCAGGAGGTTGATTGCGATTGTGTCGACAACTGGCATTTTTCAGTTTCTCCATGAGCGGACGGCCTTAGCCAGCCGAGGATTTGAAATCCGGACCCAAACGCGATGCCAACTCGGCCACTAACCAGTCACAAGTTTTTAAGTAAAACATGTGTTACTATTACGGCTAAGGTCTGCCCGTTTGAAATTATACCGTCTTGAAATTCGGGGGCTTAATGTCAAACAATGCTATCTACAAAAAAAAACGTACAAAAAATTCTAAGGTTCAAAATCAAACACGTTTTGTATAAAAAAATATAAGAACCAATAATTCGAGGACTTGAAGCAATATTATCGACAAAAATATATACAAATTATTATTATTTGTAAGTATATTTATGAATTGATAACGTCTTATAAATCGAAGAATGCCGGCTGCACTCACGAAAAAGTATGACTCATTGTCACGTTCCGCCTGAGTCGAGCGTGCAAGCGAGAGCGCGGAACAAGCGTTCGGCTTGTGACGCATCTCTATCTATATTTCACTCCATCGTTATTTTACGACGTTATCACGTAAAATTATCGTCCGTAAACCGACTTTACAGACAACCATTTTTTTTGTAGACAACGTTGTTTGACATTGAGCCCTCTAATTGACGTTCATATTAGAATGTCAGATTGACCACTATCAAGACAGAGTATAACTTCACAGAGGCAGTATTTGAGAAAAGCGGTGATTGTAAATTTGTTCTACATTGATCGTCCAGTAGATTAGTCAGGAATTTGAGTTGATTATGCAGTTAAATGTAAAAATGTTTCCTCTATCTGGTACAATACTCAGATTACTCATAAACGCCAATAAATCAATTACAATTGAGAAAAACTTGCAGTGAATTAAACTAATTATATAAAATAATTATCTTAATATGTTGATGTTTTCTGGGTCAATAATAGGATGTTCCAAAATGTCATACTGTATCGGACCCTTATGCCTCCCGGTGTTATTTTCTAGCGTATTTAATATGTGAAACACAGGCATGCGTAAATTGCTTTTCTCAGTATCTCAAAATTATTGATTGGAGATGTCTGACTAATCAGCCGGACCATTGATGTGTACCTACATTGTTTTTATTGTGGGGTGTACCCAAAACTTTAATTTCTTCTTTGAAGCTTTCACAAAATGAAAAGTATTATAAATTTGTGTCATTTCTCATCACAACATCTTCACCTTCATTATCGGAACTAGTTTCACCGTCTGCGTCATAGCTGTCACCATCAGAGACAGACATGGCAATAGATCTATTCCTCGCGATTGTGTCTCCGGTGCTGGAAGCTATGTCCACATCCTCATCTTCAAGCATTATATCTAGGTGACTGGAATCAGTGGACACGTCCATCGTCGAAGAAGAAGAAGCGATTCCCCGCTCGGAGGTGTTGTGGTACATGGGCTGGTCGGAGTAATATGCAGCGGAGTGCTGTGACGCGCCCAACTGAAAAGAATATATTATTGACTGAGCCTGTTTTACATTTCATCTGTCTGTAAATTTTAAAAGTTGTATAATTCCTTTAATATTGTAATTTATAATTAAGTATTAATCTATTGCTCTCAACATATTCAAATCATATCTTAGCAATAGAAAGTTAGCATGTTTGCATGCAATCGTTAGCATTAACAATCAAAATAGCAACCATCTTCCAATAAACTATGGAGTTCCGCAGGGATCCGTACTAGGACCACTACTGTTCCAAATTTATATCAATGATACTTCGCAATTAGATTTTAAACGACATTTTTTTATATGCAGATGATACTACAATTTTCTACTGGGGTAAAGATTTAGGCATTTGGGGTAAAGATCTAGTAAGAACTAGACAAAATTAACAGTTAACTCCAATCATGTATCCTAACTTTGAATATTAAAAAATAGATTTCGCTTTTTTTTCTTTTGCTTGTTTATTTTAAAGCGGTTTGTTAGAACCGGGGACCCGTCAAATAATAAATTTTAGTGACGCACTTCCGTTTCACCCGAATTTCAAATCACTAATGATGCTATAGAAGTTTCACTTCATAATATACATACATGGAAACAAAACTGTTCTCATTAATAAAACTATATTAATGTGAACAGTTTTGTCTTGTCTCCTTACCTATGTACAAAATAAAATTAAAAAAACTCATACATACAAAGTACGCTGTTGTCACATTTATTTTGTTCTTTAACTTACCCTCATACCTTTTAGTTATATTGCTCTTTTTATAACTTACCCTCATGCTGGGGTCAATTATATTCCTCTTAACTTACCCCGAAGCTTGATGTCTTCGCGATATTACTCAGTAATTTACTCTTACATTCTCACACTGTTGTCTTAGTTATTTTGCTATTTTTGTGATTACACTAACGCTGGGTTTTGATTGTATTGCTTGCTTTGTAATTTACAATTACAACCACCAAGTTGTCTTGACGATATTGCTCTATTGGTAACCAACCCTCGCGTTATTGTCACTTAAACTGCTCTGTCACTTACCCTCACAATGTTGTCTTAGTTGCTCTTTTTATAACTTACTCTAACCTGGGGTCTGAGTTATATTGCTCTCTTTGTACACTTACAACCACGGTGTTGCCTTGATGATGTTGCTCTATTTATATATTTACTTAACTTATCCCAGCGTCCTTGTCTTACTTACATATCTGTCCCCTACCTGTCACACTTTTGTCTTAGATGTTAGATTGCTATTTGTATATCTTACACTTACGCTGGGGTGTCAGTTATTTTGCTATGTTTGTAACTTACCCCCGCGCCATTCTCTTCGACATATTGTTCTCTTTTTACTTACCACAACGCTGTGGTCTCAGTGATAGCGTTCTGTCGTAATTTACCCTCAGGCCGTTGCCGTTGTCTTAGTAATATTGCTTTGCTAGTAACATACCCTGACGCTGTACGTGCTGGATTGATTGGAGGTGAAACTTGCGTATCCCAAGCTGCGCGTCGATGGGCGGTGGTGAACTCCTACTCCGTCGCCCGCGGCGCCGCTTTCACTGGACGCATCCGAAAGACTCGTTGTACTCTACAAGGAATACTTGGATATAAAAGTCGGAAAATAAATGGGTGCTTAAATCCTACCGAAAAGGAATCGTTTACAAGTTCTTTCTAACTTGACCTATAAAGTACTAATAAAATTCAGCCTGACCTTATAAGTAGAAGTGGGCAAAATTGAATGACCGAATGAAATGAATAAATTCAATCTTGTGACACACTCGATCTGATTCTCAATTTCAAAATGAATTGATTCTTCATTCCATATCTTTGGCTTTGCATCCTACGATTTTTAACAGCACCATAAATTTTTAATTTTCATTTATTTTACTATTAAATTATTTTTTTTTTTTTTATTGATATACGCCTATTTAGGCTATTACAATGAATGATGTGTACCGTAAACGATTTAAATATTATGATATTTCGCAGGTATTTAAATATTATTCTATTCGCGTCACGAGGTTGTCGACGGTATTGTGAACGACTCGTAACACGCTCCCGCCGCTATTCTGAAAACACCCGTACATCATCAAAGTCCCCGTCCCAAAACGTGGCCGTGATTCAACCGAGTTACTAGTTCCGAGCGACGTCTCTTTCACGCAAGGAATTAATCATTTGACCCATTAGTCAATAGTCCTGAGATGGTCCTGAGGTCCCCGCTGTCCCAGGTCCGCGTATTTGATCTGCCGCTAGCGAGTTTGTCCGAAGCGCTTTATTCAGGAATTAAAACACTAGTCTTTTTCAGTTGTGACGTCTTCGTCCCTCGTAAATCTCAGGTCCCAGAAATGACGTCAGACGTCATCGTCTGAATAAAATAAAATTAGTAAAACTTTCGGGGTGAAACAAAAAAGGTTTAATTTTAAGATTTAATTGCTAGCTATAAATACATTTTACATACGAAAAATAACGACACTAAAAAGAGCCTAACACTTATATCTATAGAATTTAGTCTACGAGATAATGAGATAGAATAATCGGTCTCCTCTTTGTGCGGTGCTTCACAGCCTTCCCACTCATTGAGGGCGTAGAGAAATGTCAGGGGGGGCGTAATAGGTACGTTTGCATTTCCGAAAAAAAAACTTAACAGCGAAATCGCCTTGCCGTCCATTGCGATTTAAAGACTGAACCCAGAATCGGCCAACTGGTACAGAGCATGCAAGCTCAAGTATCTCATTAGTACTTTAAAAGTTTTTATTTATTTGTTCTAAAATTATCTTGAAATTTGTTAGACGTTATCTTATTATAAAAATATAATTTAAATAAATAAAAATAATAATAGAATAATATGTATAATTAAACTAAAAAAAATAATGTTGCATAAAGTTCAAATCAAGTTCGGCCACACAGCTCAAAGATGTCTCGCCAGGACGCAGCCACCCATTTGCCCCCATTGCACTAAGGATCACATACTTTCCAAATGTGAAAACAAAGAAAAAATGCCAATCTGCAACAATTGCTGTGTTCAAAACAAAAGGTTTGATATGAACTATTCTACTGAACATAGAGTCGATAGCATAAAATGTGTTTACCGGCAAAAAATGCTTCAAATAGCTAGAGAGCGTATCGACTATGAATAAATATTGTAATTTTATTTCCTCAAACTATAAAAACTAAAAATGAATGATTTTTTATGTAACGCGCTAGATAAAAAAATATGTATAGAAGAAAAATTATGTCACTCCATAAGAGATTTCAATTTAATTTGTACAGAAAAAGGATTTACCCTATTTCATACAAATATTAGAAGCATAGAAAAAAACTTTGAAGAATTAATATTATCATTAAAAGAATCAAATTTTTTCCCGGGCCTGATTGTGTTGTCAGAAACACATTCAGCCGGTGAACTGAATTACTCTATTCCAGGGTACACATACCATGCAACAACAACAAAAATAAACAAAAACTCTGGTATCGGAGTATTTATTTCTAACCAGTATAATATTATCAATATCAGAGAGATAATAAATATTAATAATGTTAACATTTTAAATATTGAATTTAAAGTCGAAAATAAATATTATAATGTTATTGCTATTTATCGTACACATAATTCGATAGTACCACAATTTATAGATGAATTGAAAAACATTTTATTAAATTTTAGAAATAAAAATAATATACTTGTTGGGGATGTGAATTTAAATATTGCAAACGATTACTATTGTAAGGATAAAGAAAACTATCTCAATATGCTGGCTGAATTAAACTATTTATCGTGCATAAATTATTATACAAGAAACGTTCGGGGTCAACGACCTTCGTGTATAGACCACATATTTACAAATATTCCTTACATCGAAAACATAACTTCAGCTGTCGTACATACAACAATCACTGATCATTATTCATGTATATTTCATTATAAATGCAATCCAGCTTTTCCATTACTTAAACAAAATAATGCATCCAAAAAAGTACTTAATATGGATACGTTAAAATATAAATTAGAATCAGAAAACTGGATTAAATTACTACAATGTAATGATATCAATATCTGCTGTAATTTGTTTGAAGAAAAAATATCTAAATGCATAAACGATTCGACAAAAAATATTAATATTCCCAAATCCAAACTATCTAACTACAAACCTATAAAACCGTGGATTACTCATGGTTTAATAATATCTGTACGACATAAACAAGCCCTTTATAAACTAACTACTCAGCAACCAAATAATAAAAATTTACTAAATCGTTTTAAAGCATATAAAAACAAACTTTCATATATTATAAAAAACAGAAAAGAAAGTTATTATAAACAGAAGCTTGATCAGGCGGAAAATGATAGTAAAAGAGTATGGACGGTTATAAATGAAATAATTGATAAGAAAAAATGCAGGAATAACGAAATCAGTGCTATTACTCATGATAACTCGAAAATATGTTGTAAAGAAAACCCTTCAAAAGCTGCAAATATATTTAACACATTTTTTGCAAACGTAGGGAAAAATCTTGCGAATCACATAAATATCAACCCAATTTCAGACTGTAATATTGATGCAGAAAATAAAATAGCAACATTCCAAGTCACAACAGAGGATGAAATAGTATCTATCATAAACGGTATGAAAGGAGGTTCTGCCCCAGGATTTGATGGAATTACAGTTAACATTTTAAAAAATATTAAAAATCAAATTTCTAAACCATTAATGCATATAATAAATATAAGTCTCCAAAGCGGAGTGTTTCCATCTATTTACAAACAAACTATCATTACTCCAATATTTAAATCTGGTAATCCAGAAGAAGTAGGCAACTACCGACCTATATCAGTAATTTCGAATATAGCAAAAATTTTTGAAAAGATAGTAAAAAAAAGAATAAATCAGTTTATAAAATGTAATAAAATAATTAATGAAAATCAGTTCGGCTTTATGGAATGTAGAAGCACACAGGATGCAATTGCAAAATTAACTAGCCTTGTTCACAATTCATTAGATAAATCACTAAAATGCCTTGGAATTTTCATAGATCTCAAAAAAGCGTTTGACAGCATATCACATAACAAACTTTTAAGTAAATTAAGAAACATTGGATTAGATGGAGCAGCTCTAGAATGGATAAAAAGCTACCTTTTCGAACGTCCTCAAGTCGTTAAAATCAACGATGTGCTTAGCCAACAAGATACGAGTAACTTTGGCATACCTCAAGGTACAGTCCTGGGACCGTTACTGTTTATCATCTATGTAAATGACATATTCACACAAAGAATAAACGGAAAAATAATATCTTATGCTGACGACACTGTCATAGTAATTGAAGGTGCTGATTGGAATACTGTGAATAATCTAGCGAATATTGATATTAATACGCTGAAAAACTGGTTCGATAAAAATCTCCTCTCATTAAATACTGAAAAATCAAAATTTATCCCTTTCTCTATCAATAAATGTAAATCAAATCCAGAAATAAAAATTGTAATACATCAGAGTAAATGTGGTGGAACTAATTGTAATCAAACATGCTCTACACTTAATTCAACTTCAAATATTAAATATCTTGGTGTATATATAGATCAACATTTTAAATGGAAAACACATATTTGTGAACTTGTCAAAAGAATTAGGAAATGTATATATATATTTATCAGAATAAGAAATATTCTTAGACTAGAAAACCTCAAAAAAGTGTACTACGCAATTGTTCAATCTATATTACAGTACGGTATTATAGGGTGGGGAGGAACTTATGATGTTATTTTAAATCCTCTGAAAATAGTTCAAAGATTGATAATTAAGGTTATCTTGAAAAAACCATCTACATTCTCTACTGAAAGAATCTTTTCAATATTCAAAGTATCTACAATAGACAATATATATAAAAAATATGCAATTCTACAGACTTTTAAAGAAATACAGCTAAAAAAATTACAATTCAATATATCAGCAAGATTTCAAAACAATATCAAAATCCCTAAATTTAATACCAAGCACATCCAAAATACCTATCTGTATCTAGGTATAAATTATTTCAACAACCTCCCTTTAGAACTAAAAATTATCGAAAATATACATAAATTCCAAATTAATTTGAAAAATCACCTGACACAACTGTAAGAGTCCATTTCTACCGCTAATATTTCATTTAAATCTTGAAATTTATTTATTGTTATATCCCGAGTTTTCTTACATATCTTTTGTTATTAGATGCAATATTATTATTTTCTACTAAATTTTACATATACTTGAGCTTGAATTCCCTCACCAAACACAAGAGCCTTGTCTCTTTATGATGAGGAAATGCTATTGTTATGTTCATTTACAAAAAAAAAAAGATATAAACTACCCCTCCGTGCAATTGTTCCATGAGGCTAAATTGTTAGATATAAGCAAAATTTACTGTAAACAATGTTTAAAATATATATTTACACCAAATGTTATTTTTACAAAAAATGAAAAGCGTTTTAGTAATAGGTTAAATAATGTATTTGAAGTTCCACTGTGTAACACTAGGCTTGCGCAAAGACATGCATATTTTATTACACCAAAAATATATAATGCTTTCTATAAGGCTACAGAAATTGATTGTAAAAATATATCCACCTACAGCAAGTATAAAAATGTATTAAAGTCTTGGATAAATACCGTCGACACAAACATTTACTTGCTGTAACATCTGACCTGCTGTAACTTAACCAAATTTTTATTAATCTTTATGAACATGTCTTTTGAATGTATTTCAGTAAACAATGAATCTATTTTTTATGTATTTAATTTTATTTTTTTAAACTTCTACAATATATTGTATGTTTATGAGTAATTATCTGTCTTAAAATCACTCAAGTATACCCACGAACTGGCGATGCCTATGTGGGATTTTTTTGGTTAATCTGCTAATCTATTTATGTTATTCTCTACTTTTTAAAACTGTTTATATAAAAAGTTTGTATTACAAAATTTTACCAATTGTACCAAAAAAATTGTTAATAAAAAAAAAAAAAAATAAAAAATAAGAAATGTAAAAGTGTGCCCACGCTTCTATAAAAGATCCTAATAAATAAATATATTGTATCTGTATTGTACCTATTTGAAATTCAAATAAATAGTTTAGTTAATTTTTGTTGAAACTTAATTAAGGGGGGCATGAAAATATTTTTTTTTGGTTCGGGGAGGCTCGGCGAAATAAAGGTTGGGAAACCCTGATCTATAGGATTTAGCCTGTGAGATAATGAGATGGAATAATCGGTCTCCTCTTTTTGCGGTGCTTCGTAGCCTCCCCAATCATGTCTAGTTTTCTTAAGATTCCACTTCATACAATCCGGGCTTGGGTTTTTTTTTTCTTTTTTTTTTTTTTTAATTAATTGAATTAAAGGAATGAATAAAAGGAATCAATTCAAAAGGCCAGGGGAATCAGACCGAATCAATTCACTCCCGGAAATAAATCTGCCCACGTCTACTTATTAGGGGCCATCCATAAATTACGTCACACCTTAAGGGGGAGGAGGGGAGTAGAGAAGTGTGACATTGTGTGACAAGGGGTATGGGGGGTCATCAGCTCTGTGACGTCACATGTAATAATCAAAATTACGCAAAACTGTTTATATTATGTTATGTGACGTCACACTAGGAGGGAGGGGGTCTCACAAATGTATAAAAGGGACGGGGGGGGTCAAAAAATCATGAAATTCGTGTGACGTAGTTTATGGATGGCCCCTAACCTAATCCAATCTAACATGACTTAACCCCATCTAACCTAACCGTTTTGGAATTTATCAAGTCCTTGGAAAATGAATGCTTAGTGGAATAAAATGGCTGAAATGTACTAACGAAAAGGGGATAAACAATAACGCTTTATTGAACAAAAATGATGCATATACATAAACTTACATCTGTCACATTGAAGAGCGACAGTAGCCAATTTTGGAAAACCTCCTCTTCTTCTGCCAAAAGAGGATTATTTGGGACCGTGTGGCCATTTTGGACAGGGGGGCCTTTTGAGGCCGGAGAAGTTAATTGAGACATAATGGTTAAGATCTCTGAAATACACATTTATTTAATTTGACAGCAAATTTTTTTTTACGGAAATCTTTTTTGACAGGTCTTTTGACATCTTAAATTGAGAACAGTTCTCAATAAACTGTACAGTGGCCTTTTTAATTATTTATTTAGAGTTCTTGGTCTCCCTCAGTAGGTTCTGGACAACACTAAATCAAAGAAACTTCTTCGTCTACCCATTTATCGCAAGTTACATAATTTTTAATTCACAATTTTATAAACTCTACACTCCTTGAAGTCTGAGGGGTGATCTTTAATTTTTCTTCTAACTTCAGTGCCTACTTTTCTTACTGTTTTCAATTAGGCACTCTGCTTTGTTATCTAAAAATATATATTGCACTTCAACTACAGCAGGGATGGCCAACCGGTCGATCGCGGCTATTGGGCCAGTCGATCGGACGCCCGGGTCCGGCCAAGGACTCGAACCTAATAGAACCCGGATCTGCACAAGAACTCGGACCTTAGCCGGACAAGAACCCGCACAAGAGCTGCACGTATCATCTTCAGGAAAAACTTGTGGCCTGATATATTCACGGAAGAACAAAATTTCTTGAAGAGAGGGGTGATGATAATCAGTAACTGCGTGATTAAGACTGGCAAAGTGATTCAGCATTTTTAGCAGATTTTATCGGAAAATTGAGCACACTAAATCTGGAATTAAAAGGCAAGAATAAAACATTTAAAGAAATGATTCTATTGCAGCATTTCCAAAGTCAAACAGCGTAGTCGACATTGAAAAGAAAAAAATTAACAATATTTAAACAGCAAGGATCATATGGGAAAAAATTAACCTACAATTTCATTCCCGACAAGTATACAGCAGAAATTAAGATATTGGTTTCAGACTTCGAAAATTGCTTTAGTTATTTCAATAAAATTGTGAAGTTGGTGGAATTCATCAGTTATCCGTTTAATAATTCCATTCATCATAGTGATATTCATGGCAAAAAATAAAATTGCAGATACATTTCAAATAGACCGCATGACATTGCTAAACAAAATAATTACTCTGCGCTGCGATATATTTCTTAAAGCAAGGTCATCCTCAGGTCTAGGCATTGGATTCCAACGAGAAATATCCAAATTAAAAGAAATGTTTTGAACAATTGCATTAGTGTTTCGGTTCAACATATTTATGTGCAACAGCATTTTTCTACTTAAAACAAACAAAAAAAAACACCGTTCTCTTGACAGACGCTCATATATTCGATTATTAAAGGTTGGCAATTTTCAACTGCAAACCTGATTTTGGTAATCTAGCGGAAGATTCTCAGACGCAATGCAACAATACAATGTAATATCAACACTATGGTAACCCTACATATTTACATTTACATACTACATATACTAGACGCCTTCTGCTTAGTGGGTACCATCATATGTAAGAAACTTAATTGCACATTATTATAGAAATATTGGGGGGGGGGGCATTTTTAAAATTCGGACCAATTGAAATGAGCACGGAATTTTTCATTACTTATTCTGTGACGGAACCGGGGAATCCCTTTTTCTTAAATAAATGTATAATAAAGTCATCTTGATCACTGTAGCGACTGGCAGCACCGTCTGTAGTGAATTGCAAGAATTCCCCTATTTTTTTTTGCGCTTGGATTGTTTATGACTAATATTTAGTAAGAATGATTGAGAGGGTGGGTAATGCTTTGACAATTCTAAGAAAGTTTCATGGATCATATTTTGTGTTCCGATGGATCATCAAACCATCCATGCATTCCAAGTACAAAAATAGGAGGAAAACCATTTTCGTGTTCTGGGTGTAGTATCAATTAAAGCTAGAGACTTGCGTGCAGATAAACTCTTAGGTTAAAACCAGTTGCATGTTCTGTCAATGATCTGTCAAAATTCCAGTAGCGGATTATGAATGATCTGTCAAAATTCCAATAGCGGATTAAATCTGCTGACGCAGTTCGAAGAAAATCATTCCAGTATTTCGAGTGGAGTTAAAGTTTTTTTTTCAAACCATTCTTTAAAATTCGTAATTCGTAGGAAAACCATACGCCTTTTATGAGAATATTTAAATTACGGACTCCCAAGCAGATTCACTGTTAATTTAAAACCAGTTCTGTGTTCAAATGTTTAATTCCAGTTGTGGATTCATTTGCTGACACATTTCGAAATAAAACATTCTCTTATTCAAAGTGCAATTATAAAATTCTAGATGCTGACTATGTATGTGCTGCCGGAATCAAAGAAAATCCATTTTCATTTCAAATCCTAGTTGCAGACTATGTATGCGCCGACAGAATCAGATAAAAACCATTTGTATGTTCTGAGTGTGGTTTTAATTCGCCACATACAGATTTAATTTAAACCAGTTTTGTGTTCAGAATGTAAAATTCCAGTTTTGGATTCAGCTTCTGACACAGTTCAAAGGAAAACATTCGCTTATTCGCAGTGCAGTTATCAAATTCTAGTTGCAGTCAATTTATGTACTGCCAGAATCAAAGAAAATCCATTTTCATTAATTCACCACATACAGATTCAATTTAAACCAGTTTTGTGTTCATAATATAACGATAAAGTAAATAACGAGTTGCAGATTCAACGTATACCGAGTGAAGCTTTACATTTGCAGCATATGCCTTTACATGCCGCATGCTGCAAAGTTCTAAAAAAATGACTACTCCGTGTGTAACTATTAGTTTGGGCACGCAGAACCTTACATTTAACACAGCATAAAAATTCGAGATGCGAAATCCTATAAAATAGATAACTATTAGCGGAAGAATTCTCGTCATAAGGTCATAATAAAAAATATGATGTCTACCCCCCCCTCCCCCCCCCCCCCCCCCCGGCGCGTGAAAATCTGTGGTTGAAGTACATAAATTAGGGGGCGGTAAAAGGGTAGATCGCACGGCGTTTTGTCAGTGAACAGTAGATCTTGGGCCTAATCAAGTTGGCCACCCCTGAACTAAAGCATTTCATAATTAAAAAAATATTTTCAAACCTTTATTTCCTTTCTTTAATTTCTACATTTACCTAAGAGAAAGTCTATATTTGGTTAAATATCTGCTATTGATCGCTCTTCTTACTACTGGCCTCCCATCATAAAATTAAATTTAAAACAATAGTACCCTTTACACACAGAGTTCGGAGCGGGACGTGCCCCGCGCCACTTCAGGCCGCCACGCAGAAAAGTCTCACAGTGAAGTGCGCTGTAAACCGTTATCTTACTTTCGGTCTTTACTTTTCTGCGCGGCGGCCTGAAGGTACTATTGTGGTTGCGGAGGACGAATAAATAAGCACTGATTTAAAACATTTTTGACAGCCAGCCAAATTAATTTTCAGCAATAGCAACATAAAACAGCTGTCAACTTCAACTTGTCTCTTTTCATAACATTATAATATAACCTAAAAATAATTTGATATTCTCCGATTGAATACTACAAAATGGACAAATTGAGAACAAGATATAATATTTTGAATAATGTATTCGTTATCGGCGCGGGGGCAGTGCTGGGTTCTGTCGTATTTTCAATGGTAGCTCCAATGTTTATTACTTCATATGACAGTAAGTTGCCAAAATTGTCAGTAGAATATTAATTTCATGCAATAATAAGACTTTGATAATATCAGTGTATTGATCACCGTTTATGTTTTTATTACAGAAAAAAATCCAAAGAAAATAGAGGAAGATTTAAATGAGGGAGGTGCCTGGCCTGGAAAGAAATAATAATTATTACTTTTTAATTCATGACTACTTGCGCTGGCATTTATGACAATTTGACACAAATTGATAATACAAAAACATTGTTAGCAATTTATACTGGTTTATCAATTCATGCATGAACAAATAATCAGAAAGTAAAAAGTAACATTTTATATGCAGGTATCTGATAGAATCTATTTGCCCCCTAAAATTATTTTCTGAAAGGCTATTCCCTAAAATTTGTGATAAGAGATTGTTTTCCCGCAAGAAGTGCTGTCAGATTTGTGTGATTTTCTACTGTTAAATGAATAAATAAGCATGCATATCTGCAGGAATTCGTGTTTAAAACGGCCCAAACTAAAATATGTGACAGCTCACAGCTGAAATTTTGACATCGGCCGATAGAAAAAGCAAATAACAGCCGTAGAAAATCACACAAATCTGAATAGCACTTCTCGCGGGAGAACGATCTCTTTACACAAATTTTAGGGAATAGTCTTTCTGGTAAACTTTCGGGATGACTGTGCATGCATATAAATAGTTTTCACAATTTTTTCAATCTTTTTGATTCACCTTAATTACTTTAAAAGACAATGATAAAGAATTTCAATTGCATAGAATGAAAGCAAGAATGTCTTTTATAGTAAGTCACGTTCACCTCAAACGTCATAAATACGTCTGGTAATGTTATATTATCGTGAATACAAACTAATGGGTCCGAGTGGTTAAGGTAAATCCAAACAAATTTTCTAAAACATATTTAGGTAATTATTCTACTAGCCGCCACACTTCTAGGCACAGATTATGGAAATTACACTTTGTTTTAACAAGTACTACAAGAAACAACTACTTACGTGCACAAAATACGTTTATTAGGTTCTTAGTTTGGTAAACTAAGTCATTAAATGCACTTAGATTGAAACAAAACTCACGCAAATGTCAAAACATACAAAAAAAAATTAAAATGGCGACAAAGAAATTATTGTATATGGGAAATTTTGAACTTTGATTGAATAAAAATGCAATTTTAATTCATCTTTTACCATCTATCCACATGTAATTAGTTGTTTCTTATGGTAATTAAGTTGAAATGAAGTAATTTCCAAAATCTGAGTCTAATAAAAGTGCGGTGGTTAGTGGAATATTTACAAATATTTGTATTAAGTAGGCCAAGTCATCCGGAAAGTTTACTTATTTTCTTAAATATTATTATAACAAAAGTTTTCATTTACCAAAACCATGTAAATAGAGTTAGTAAATAAATATTTAATAGTTTTATAGTAAATAAGAATAAATATGTTTATGAAAACTTCCATTTTATTATTTTTTTTAAAGAGCAAAGGTTTATGTATGTGGTTAAAATGATTCGTTACAAGCAATGACGCAATATGCAGATTGATTTCTTTAGTCATGTACGCACAATGACAAAATACAATTTGAAAGTTGTCATTGAATTTTTTTTTTGCATTAGCTTCGCGCAGGAGGCCCTGAGGAAAATGATTTCATGGCCTATATCAGGGCCTATATCATATTTGGGGATGCTGTGTGGAGGGTTTTTTTAAGGAAAGGAAAGAGAGGAAGTTCTGGGAAGGAAATAGGTGTGAGGGGTGGGTAGGAATCTGGGGGTCAGTGAGTTCAGGAGTGACAGACGTTCCATCCCTCCAATTGCAGTGCAAGATGATAGGACGAGAGATTTTGGCTGGAGAGGATAAAAGACCTCCTTCAACCAGTCTCTCTCGCTCCTGCCCACCATGCAGCAGGTGGGCAGACGCATCGGCCGCCAAGACCTTGAAAAACCTCACCCCATGAACCCGGGCACCCCTGCTAAGTCACCAAACGTAGCAAACCACTTGGGGTAACCTTTTAGAATTTTAGCATTACTTCCTGTGTGATGCAACTATAATTATGATGGCCTCCGTGGTTGAAGGTTAAGGCTCTTGACTTGGAATCCGAAGGTCCCGGGATCGAATCCCGGCGTGCGCAAAAATATTTTATACAATTAATTTGTGTTATTTCATAATTAAGTCATAAAAAAAATATATTGTTCATTTGCGGCACGTTCCAGAGTGACCAGATCTTGTCAAGAATTGGAGTTTTCAGGAATACACATTTCCGATAAGTAGGCCGGAGTCATTCTGTTAAAGGTAAGATTAATACCATCCAGTAGAGTTTAAACTGGGTTCTTTTAGGACGTTTGAGCCAGTGAAGATTTTTGAGTTGCTTTGAAATATGGGAATATTTTGATATTCCGGTGATAAGTTTTGCCGCAGCACTGAAAACGGATTGTAATTTGTTGATTTGAAATTTGCGTAAGTATATTCTTTTGCAATAATCTACAATTGGTACACACACGAATTAAGCAGCGATCTCTGCATAGATGTCGGCAGGGAGGTGGGGGTGCCGCTACCGTCCTAGATAAATTGGTTAAGAAAAAAGACATTTGTAAGAAGCCTCAATTACAAATCTGCTATTTTTTATAATTAATATGACAAGTTTACTGTTAGATAAGATGTAAATAAGGCGCCGTCTCGGTCAGGGCCGGACTTCCG
The DNA here is from genome assembly GCA_936435175.1 of Glyphotaelius pellucidus. Taxonomy (NCBI): domain Eukaryota; kingdom Metazoa; phylum Arthropoda; class Insecta; order Trichoptera; family Limnephilidae; genus Glyphotaelius; species Glyphotaelius pellucidus. The sequence continues at coordinate 10,187,998 of OW386557.1, read as the reverse complement.
CCTAAACCCGAGAGGCCCCGGCCTAGGGCCTCAACCGGACAGGGACCGGTTTTTATTTTATTTTTGAGGCGGCGCTTCTCGGCTGAAAAAGAAGAAGGTGGAGAGATATGTAAATACGAATGTTGGACAGAGCGCGCTAATATTTTAAGTGATAAAATTGAATTAAAAAAGTCCCGTTTAAAATAGAGCAAAAATCTCGTCGAACGTGTCTTAAATATCATTTAAAGAAACATTGTGAATTTTTTCACAAATATAACTTGTAAATAATAGAAATAGACTTGTTTTAAATAATTTTCGGGGCATACTTTGCGATTTTTTCTATCGAGGGAATTTCATCTATTTTGCGTTTCAGCGTGGAATGTATATTATATATTACCTTAAAATATAACATTTATTTTTTGAAGAGCTTAAAAACTTCAAATGTTTAAGGGAGATATGTAAAAAATCGGTCGAATTCGGATAGCGGCGGCTTAACATTAACTCCACACAGGAGGCCCCAATTGAAATGTGTTTCTTAAGTCATAATGTGTCATTTTTAGGGATCAAAATGGAACATATCGAGGACAAAAACTCGGAAAAAAAATTTTTTTGCTTAGTAATGCCTGGAACGTTTCGGTGAGACCCAAACGGTCGCACTGGACATTTCCAAGGCCTTTGACCGGGTTTGGCATCGAGGACTTGTCAACAAACTTACGGACTTCCCGTATCCCTGTGTAAGTGGATTGCCGACTTTTTGAGGGAGAGGTCAATTCAGACGGTTGCTGATGGTTTCACCTCTTCCTCGCATTCAATAAATGCTGGCGTCCCACAGGGATCGGTTCTGTCCCCGACTTTGTTTTTGTTGCACATCAACGACCTTTTGTCATGTGCACCAATTCATTGTTACGCGGATGACAGTACAGTCCATGACAGCTTTTCGTTTGACAAGCCCCCAAAGGGCACACAAACTCCAACGGCTCGGAGGGCTTTGAAGCAAAGAATGGATGGTTACCTCGAGAGTGTTTTCTCTTGGGGTAAGAATAACCTCGTCGAATTCAATGTTTCAAAGACCCAATCATGTCTGATTACGTCTAAAAGCGATCGAAATGAAAATCTAGTCTCCTTCAACGGAAGCAATCTTCCGAACAGACCTTCCATTGATATGCTTGGTGTAACTATAAGTGACCAGCTCAGGTATGGGGGCTCCATCGAAGCCAGAGTAAAGTTAGCTTCTCAAAAACTGGGCGTACTGTACAGGGCCCGCAGATACTTTAATAGTACACAACTGCTTACCCTGTACAAATCGCAAGTGCGCCCCACGGTTGAATTTGGCAGCCACCTCTGGTCTGGAGCTCCAAAATACTTGAAAAATACCCTCGACTCTGTGCAGAAACGGGCGGTCCGTTTGATAGATTCTCCCATCTTAACGAACAGGTTGCAATCTTTAGAGCACAGGCGTCGGGTGGGAATGCTATCCATGTTCTACCGGTATTTCAATGGAAGATGCTGAGGAACTAGCGTCATTGATCCCTTCGGCACCGGTGCATAGTCGGGAGACACGCCAAACGCGCGCCCAACATATGTACACGGTTGACATTTGTCACATGAGAACGGGTCGTTTTTTCGACTCGTTCTTGAGTTCAACAGCTCGGCTATGGAACGATTTGCCGGCATCTGTGTTTCCTCCCTTCTACAACATGGGTCTCTTCAAGACCAATGTTCATTCCTTCCTCTCCTCAAAAAGACCCTCCACACAGCATCCCAGATGACATAGGCCCTGAGGGGAATTATTTTCCTCAAGGCCTCCTGTGTGGAGTTAATGTAAAAAAAAAAAAAAAAATGTAAATGGAAAGTGTTGCTTGTGCAATAGGGGAGGACTTAGCTAGCAGTGGTTTGAACTCGCCACGCCCGGTAACTAGTTGGTTAGACTGATATGTTTTAAATTTTTCCATTTTAAATAATACTAAAATATTTCCATTTAATAAAATACTTCAAGACTTTCGTCTAAATATTGTTGAAATAATGACTCCGAAAATGAAAAATCGAATTTATTGGATTGCGATTTGAACCTACAAAAATTTTCCTCTGCTGCGCCTTCTGTATTTTTGTGAATTAATTGTTCATTTTCCACTCCCTTCATCCACACCACATATCTACCTCAATTGTGAATACCAAGGAAAAAAAATCGTCTGCGGGGCTTTTCCGTGTCTTTGTGAAGTAATTATCTTGTTTCTATTCAAATTTTGAGAATTCAACATTATAACAGCACTTACAAGGAACAAATAGGTACTATCATCATGCAGAATGAATGTTCTAAACCTTGGCAATGAATGATTCACAAATAATGATAGTTAATGGTGACTTTATTCCAATCATTCTCCTCCTTATCGCCATACTTTGACCCTATCAAGAGATCAATTTGATAAGTCGTGTGAGAGAATAGAGTCATAAGTGTGGGAGAATAGAGTCATCGTAGTTAAGTATTATCTACAAAATATTATGACAACATTAATTTATAAATAAATATATTGATAACGCATTATTATCCATTCGAATTAATCACTTTTAAAATTAGCATAATGTTGTTTTAAAAATGGGTGACCGGACAATTCAACATGCAACATCATCACCTCCTTTGAAACTTTGGTGATTTGTTGTGCGCACGCCTGGTAAGCTCTGGCGTTATGAAATTTGTATAAATGAAAATGTGTGTATTTCATATATTTTAGCAGCAGAGAGGAAAGGCAGGAGGGGGAGGAACGGGGGAGGTGGGGTTTGCCGGAGAGGTGACGAGGGAGGGCGAAGGCGGGGAAGGTGGAGAAGGGGGCCCCAGAGATGAACGGGAATGCACAATAAAGGACATGCAGGGAGAATCAATTTATTTCTTTGAACGGCATTGCGACGCATGCCGGGTACCAGCTAGCCTTAAATACATTGCAAAATATTATAATTAGATAGCCAACCTTCTACGCACACAGTAAGTACTTACCGAAATATCAATAAACATTGTGTTCCTCATTTTAATTTATTATTATTTTTATCTAGATAGTTCCGATAGCAGTAGCAAATTAATAATTACTTTTACGTCTTAGTCGGAAATAAGTACATGCAAATACGACTATCTTTATATAATATGATACATAGATGTATATATAAACATATATATTATGCTTCAATTTTTCACAACCAGTCAGTATCAATCCAGTTTGCACGGAAAGAGGTTGTCAGGCTTCCATAATATCAAAGTCCTAGATTATTAAAAATCATAATGAAACTATGCATTGTGTTGGCGGTATTTTTAATATCATTTTGTTTAGTGAATGTTAACTCTCAAAGTACTTTTGAAAAATGGCACCCAAAATACCTAGCAGAAGTGCTGGCTAACAAAACTAAAGACTTCTCTGGCCGTATTCACACTAAAATGGACGAAGCCTCAAAGAAAAGAGAAGAAATTCAGAAAAGCATAAAAGACTTCCTCGGAAATACGCGCCAAAATGTTTACAAGACCATCAGTGAATATCTAGAAAGTGCTGACAAGGCCCGATCGAATGCAATAGAAACTGTGTCAAAAACTGTGGCCACTAAAGTTTTAAATGTGAATGTGATAACTAAATATAATCCTGACATGTATTTAGACACCGTTCAATTGATTTCTAAGAACGGTTATCCGGCTGAATCGCATACAGTTCTAACAGATGATGGATATCTTCTGACAATGCATCGGATTCCTCATGCCAAGGGGTCGCCAGCGGGCTCATTCGGCCGCCAAGCCGTTCTACTTCAACACGGGCTTCTGGCCAGCTCTTCCAACTTCGTCACAAGCGGAGTAAAGAAGGGTCTGGCGTACATTCTCTCTGAAGCGGGCTATGATGTGTGGATGGGCAACTTCAGAGGCAACACATATTCCCGTTCTCACGTATCCCTATGCATGGAAGACGCCGCTTTCTGGAACTTCACGTGGCACGAGTGCGCTATGCACGATCTACCGGCCATGATAGACTACATCAACGAGATAAAAGGAACAAATGACTTGCTTTACATCGGCCACTCAATGGGCACAACGACATTGTTTGCTTTACTGTCAACACGTTTAGAATACAACAACAAAATGAAAGCTGCTTTTGCAATGGCACCCGTAGCGTACATGACAGATGTAAGAAGTCCTATTAAAATGCTAGCCCCATATGCTAACAACATCGAGTGGATCGCCAAATACCTGGGAGCGGACGAGTTTGTACCCCAAGGAGTGATATTCAAATGGCTTGCAAGCGTTGGCTGCAAAGTGAACAGCTACAGTGAAGAGATTTGTCGTAATGTGTTATTCCTCATTGCAGGCTATGATCCTCAACAGTTCAACAGTGAAAATTTTCCCACAATATTGAGTCACACGCCGGCGGGGACTTCTACAAAGACAGTTCTTCATTTTGCACAAGAGATCAGAGATAAAGGAAAGTTCCAGCAATTCGACTATGGTGCAGAAAAAAACTGTATAGCTTACAATCAGACTACTCCCCCGGAATATGAAGTTCGCAAGATAACTTTGCCGATTGCAGTTATTTGTTCGTCCAATGATTTGTTGAACAGTATTAATGATTCCATGCTTCTGTATGTTCAGCTTGCAAATCCCATTGAGTATTATAAAGTTCCCATGGAGGAGTTTAATCACTTGGACTTCTTATGGGGAATCGATGCTCCGACGCTTGTGTACGATAAAATACTCTCATTGATGAAGAAGTATGAAATCAAAGAAAAACTTTTTTGGCCTATTTCCATCAAGTTTCAATATTCTTAGAATCTTTCATATTAAAAGTAAGTGAACCTCACGGTTACTTTTATTAAAGATTTTACTGCGCTGAGCAATAATGGTTTCCTTCAACTGGCAGACTAAAATGAGATCGAAGCCTAGTATTAATTTTAACTACTTTATGATTTCAATATCTTTTAGCAGCTATAAAGCTATACTGATTTGAGTGGTTTTAAACGGTGAATTACCACGCTACGCGTCAAACCTGCATCTAGTCTAAAACTTTTATTGTGATAATACCATCATTCTATGTGGAAAACAGACAATGCGAAAATTTTGAGTAAATACATTTATTGAAGATAACAAAAGTTAAAAAAATTATAATATATTGTTTCTTTAAACTACTAAAACAGTGGCGGCTCGTGATTTTTAATTGAGCTAGTGCTGATATTGAAAAATAAGACTTTGTTGATGTTGTAGCTGAAAATGATTTTTATTTTTCGGGATTTTATCTGTTAGGTGGAGATTTCCCCACCTATCTAATTATTGAAGTTGAATTTTTCAATCTTCAACTCACTTAAAAGTCACAAGCCGCCACTTACTAATATATTATTATGTAAGTACTAATGTTTAATTAATAATAATTTATTTTTCTAAATCCAATGTTTTATTTCACCTTCGTCCAATGTCTTCAGAAATAGCAAATTAAACTTCAATTCAACAAATTAAAGTAAAAAAACAATAAGGATGGGTTGTTTCCTCATAAGGTATTTTATTTTGCCATATTCAAGTTCTGCGAAAGTCCTATTCAAGTTCTGTTATTATCCAAGTACTGTGAAACAACCTGCCCATGATGAAATAATAACAGAACTTGAATAAACCTTTCACAAAAGTTGAATTTTAACTTTGTAATTTGTTGGATTGTTCAAATTCTGTGAAAAAAACCCATTGTTTTACATATTTCGTAAGTACGATTATTTTAAGAACACTGATTTTATTATCAATGACCTTTAATTTACGATACTTTGAATAACAACTCTTCCAATAACACAGTTTATTTCAATACATGGTGTCCGGAGGTTAGTGGTTCCCGATTAGTTACCTAAGTACCCTTTTGTGAAAGGGCCGAAATTCGCCGATTAATAAAAATTTGAATTAATTTTTCGACATTTATTAACTATAAAATCTTAATCCTTATTGGAGGCAAAACAATTTTAATAATAATGAGAATTACATATTATTATTTAAGTTTAATGGGACAAATGTGCTCATCTCTCTTTGTAAGCTCTGAAAACTAAGATTAATAATTTTATTCCGGGTCTGCACTTTAAAATATTCCAACTTCGGATTCCATTTGAAAATGAAAGGTCATATTAAAAAAGTTACACCACAAAATCAACTCCAAATGTGGTGTAGTTTTTTTTTCACCAGTTTCCCTCTTTTAAAAAAAAATGACAAACATTCCTGAGTTACGAATAACCTGACAATATTTGAAAATCTACTACCACAAAGGTAAGCGGAAAATGATGTTTGTATCTTGATGAAGGACTTAAGCAGCCAAGAAATTGAGCACACAACAGGGTCTCACCTGGGTGGGACCCAAAGGCGATGCCAACTCACCCCGGACCGGTCATCTCTTGTACCACTAGTTTCCGAACACTATACACATGTACACATTGTATTCATAATAGATATTTTTTGTTAGCTGATCGCAATACGCATTAAATATTATCATGAATAATGAGTCATTGAGTAAAACTGAATATGTAAATGTTTCCTAAAATTGCATTAACATTTGAAATGTGTTGTAATTGAGTTACTTCTCTAAAGTATTTTCAAAATATTTTAAGAAATTGACTGCTTTACTATATTTTTATGATGTAATATGATTCCGACGAATTCCTAACTTCAACAATTTTTTTTTTCAAACCGATACTCGGGGATATAAGTTATTTACGTTTAAGATTAATAAAAACAATACCTTACCAATAATGTATTTTACGTAAAACGAATTGAAAATTTTATAACCCATTTTTCAACTACAAATTTAGTGGTAAGCACCAGATTTTATTTTTCTAGAAGATGAATTAATATTCAGAGGGAATCGTTTAGAAACATCTGGAATATTAATAACACGCTCATCAAAATTAATTAAAATAAACCGGACGGAAAGATCAAATTTCCAGGCCTGTTAAGGCTAATTCGACCGTATGTCTGTCCGTCCGCGTGCGTATATTTGTCTGCACACTTTCTTCATTTACTTCCTTAAGACTCCCACATTATTTTAGAGGGTTCGCTAGGACTAATTCGACAGTAGGTCCGTCTAATACTTACGTCGTTAAGATTCTGACTATATTTTAGGGTGTTGTGTCGTCTTAAGTCAAAAAAGAAAGAAATAATGCAAAAACCATTTATTTAATATATTTCGAGTATGAGACAACCCAAATCCCTGCAATATACAAAAAATTCTAAAATATTTAATTAAAAATCAATTATATAAAAAAATTCTTGCTTCAAATGCTGAAATCTCAAAACTATACTTTTTGACTTAACACACTAAATTATTCATGGTGCGATATTAACCACCAGTTTCCATGATAAACATTCTCAGTTTATGAATAACCTGACAATTTTAGATTCCCCTGCTATTGCTGTAGTAAATGGAAAATATTGCTTGTGCAACAATGGTGGTTTTAGCTGGCAGAGAATTGAAGCAGCGACGCCAAGGTGGGAAATGAAAATAATTAAAACTGTCTTCCTTGAACCATTATTTAATTTCAAATACATAATTGTTACATAAATATTATTTGTGCACCTTTTATCACTGTTAAAATTAATAAACTAGGAATACAGGCCAATAACTTGTGATTGTATATTGAGAAAAACTGATTTAGTAGTTTCTAGAAGGATGTCCGTAAGAAATTCGCTGGTTAACTTGTCGAATTCATCGGAACCTGAAAAAATTGTGAAAAATTCATATTAATAAGTTAAGTTGTTGAAAGAAGCAAGGTTAGCAGTCCACAATGGAGTGCTGGTACCAACTGTGATGTATGTCAGTGAGGCATGAACTTAGCAGAGGAAGGATGAAAGTAGAGCAAACGCTGTAGAAATTGGATCCTTGAGGGTATGTGTGGTAAAACCATGTATGACCGTGTTACAAATATGGAGATTCAGAAAGAATTAAAGGCTGATGAACAAACTTAAAAAAGGGGCGTTTAGCAGTGGCAGTCCGTGAGTTTTCAGTGCGCTAGAGTATGAAGATCGAAAAACATGAATGTGAATGAAGCAAGAAGACTGTGCCAACAGACGAGAGTCGTGCGGCGGTCTGTCTTCTCTACCTACCCTTCCGGGGAAACAGCGTGTTGGTTAATTTGTTAGTAATGATTCATAATGCACTGTAAAATAAATGCCCATTTTATTTACATCATCGGGTAATCTCATCTGTGGGCAACCTCTGTTTCTTTTTTCTAACCAAGAATGCCAATCAAATTTCAAGAAAATGTGTCACTTAAGATACGAGACCAGCTTGACAATAACACAGCATTATTGTAGCATAAAAGGCACAAAGAAATAAAAAATACATCATTGTGGTTTGTGGTACGTGAGTGCTATTGTTAAAATAAAATAACTATTAATTTTCGAAAACAAATGCACATTATTATTGTAACATTTTCAATAAAAATTTGTGTAAATGCAAACGTGCTGTGGTGGCGAAATTTTTTGTAGCCACTGGTCCATAAAAATACCAAACAATTTTTATATTTTTTATTGAATCACTCCTCAAGAATCCCAACTGCCCAAATGTGGCTATGTTAGAATTCATATTTGTGTTGCGAGGCTAAAGCAAATCGGGAGAGGAAGAATACCTGGCTAAATAAATCTGGTTTTTTCATTGCAACAAGCAAAGTTTTCATTGCGGCGCATTCCTGAATGTTAGATGCTCTCTTTGCCTTGGTGAAAGACCCTTCAACACCCTTCAGAATAGAAAATTTGCTTGAAATGGCTTTAGCTGTGTTTGGTGACCAGATCTGAATAGCCAGGAACTTCATCTTCCCCATCCACTTTCTCTCACCACTCACTTCAGCCTCACAACATACCCCAATATGAGATGCCGCAGTCCCATTGGCTCCGGGCAGTTTATTAAAAAATGTAAAGGTTGTTTTGTGTCCATGGCTACAAATAATTCCTCCAATGTGTTTTCAATGTTTGTAAATTTTATTTTATTTTTGTTGCAGAGTTTAATCTTTACAGCTCTGGTCGCTTCCACTCCATCTATTCCGCCAAACGCGGCACGTTTTAACGCAGTGCATATGTTTCAGGGATCACCTAATGATGGTGACATCTGTAGTCAAATATATCAGGTAAAATACATGTGTATCATGCTTGTGATATTTGAATAGATCAGGTATAAGATGACTTACTTCTGACGGGAAAATGTCCAGAGAATTCGCAAACGGCCAGACTTACACCGGATAAGTCTTTAATTCCCACGGAGCTCTCTCTCGCCCACACAAATATCCTCAGCACGGAGTCAGGGGAACCATCCAAGGAATCTCCGCTCATCATGTACAGGTTATGGGCTATGTTGTTCTCCAGCAAGAAGGAGGTCAGCTTGTATACATGCAGACACACGCTGTCTATCTCGCCTTTCTTCTTTATTTGGAAGCAGAATCCTTGCGCTGGATAGTCCTCGGCGATTGTGTATACTGGTCCCTTCAAATGGTGACATTTCTAAAAAAAAACATTATTAAAGTTATATTTATTTAAATTTGCAAATTTAACACACTTCTTACGGGCGAAAACTATGGTACTGTTTGAAAAGATTTTATTTTAAAACACTACATTTATCTTTGAAAATAAAACATTTATATAATGCATTTTAATGAATTATTTTAAGTATTCACCATACTCCAGCTTAACAAGTATTAATTTGAATTACTTGATGATTTCATTATTTTTTAGCAGCTATAAAACTATATTAACTGATTTGAGCAATTTTAAACGGTTCATTACCATGCCACGCCTCAAATATGCAACTTTTATTGTGATAATACCATCATTCAATGTGGAAAACAGACGATGCGAAAATTTTGTCTAAATACATGAAGATAACAAAAGTTTAAAAAATTAGAATGTATTGTTTCTTTAACTTTTGGGTGTAGAGTCAAAAAGCTTACCACTCTCTACGGGGTTCATAAAATTATATACATACTTATAAAATTATATTATACTGAATAAATAATTTTATTGTGTCAAGGTGACGGCAACAAAATATATTATTATTAAATTTGTTGTTTGTAGATGATTGTTTGCTGAATACTCACAACCGTCTCGGTGGGAAGTCTGTGATTGAGAATCAGCAGGTGATAATGCAGGTGATTCACGGAAGCCATCGCACACAGGCTGTTGAAGCCAATTCTCAGATTTCTAAAATAAACAAAAAAAATCAACCCGTAAAAACAAAGATTTTTTTAACCACTTCGACAACCCTAAAACAAAAAGTAGTAGATCCATATTGAATCAAGCTTCACATTTATATTCAAAATTGTCCATAGAAGTACATAAAAATACTTATTTTGTAGAAACAGTTTTCACCCGCCAAATCGCGTACGCGCCGTTAGACATTGTTAATTTTTTATTAAATATTCTTGTATCAAATGGTATAAAAGTGAGGTTACGAAATTGTTTACTATACATTTATAAAATAGGATAAGTGTTTTTCTTTACATAATCCTTGATTTTAGTACCGTTTTCACATAAAAAAATCATGTGAGTCATTTTAACAATTTTTTTATGTTTGCATTCTAAATTTTGATAGTTACAAATGTTAATATTTATTTGTAATATAACAATTTGAAAGCTTATTTCATAACCTTTCTAAAACAGTTTTTGTATTCGGCTACGTTCAGAAATATTTCATTTAAAGAGCTTTAATTGCGAAGCGGAAATAACACAAAGTTTTTATAAATCTGACAGTTCGATTAAGACAAAAAACTTGCGTAATCGCAAAATACCGGAGTGGTTAACATCTATTTTTACAAACAGTTTTTTTTTATTATGTAGTATAGGGATGCTCAACCTGCGGCCCAATTGTTTTCAGAAATTTCAGTTTTCAGCTTTCTATGTTTTGAATTTTGGTATTCATAAAAAAAAATAAAAAAATGTTATCACATTTATACTATATAGACCCCCCCCCCCCCCCCCCCCACCATACGAAAGAAGAAGAATCACATTTATATCATTTTATAGTTTCTTGTTATTAGACCTCGGACTCTCGGTAGGGGTTTTGATTTATTGCTTGAAAAGACAGCATAGGCGGGACATGTTGAAAGAATATCAGATGACAGGACACCAAAAATTATAACCAAGAAGGCACCTCAGTGGAAGTGGAAGAGGATTGAAGCAGGACGGGAAGCGAATGGCGAGGGACGGCAACCAATAGTGAGCATTTACGGAAGACAAATCCCACCCTGGGATGTACATAGTTATGATGATGAACTAACCAATACTAATATCAAGTAGGTGACCAATGGAAGTGACCTAGAGGAATCCAAGGAAGAGGTGGATAGAGTGTGTGGGAGAGGATTGGAGCAGGGCGGGAGGCGAATGGCGAGGGACCGCAGCCGTGGAGAGCATTTGTTGAAGACAAATCCCACCCTGGTATATATGACTCCTACATAGTTATGAAGATGACCTAACCAATACCATGATTATAATATGCGTAATATAATATTAAGCAATAATAATAACATTATTAGTTATTACATTATTGTTCTAGAATTAATTATTCCCTATTAAAAAAATCTAACATATATTACATCACCCTTTAACACTTGAAATGCTGACACAAAATTAAGAGTATATAGTATATAGTCTTATCAGAAAATCTGTTTATATATTTATAAAAATAGTATATGATATAACATAATACGTAGTTTCCTCAGAAGAGCTAGTTATATTCAGAGAAATGATTTTTTAAATGTATTCTTAAAAATGCACTGACATTCAAGAGTGTTTCTATCGTGGTAGGAGAACACCAATGGAACATAAAACACAATTTATTTTAATACAATAATAAAATTAAATGCAATTGCAAAATAGAGGATTAGTAATGGGTCATTGAAACTCTTAGCAATTTTATTATTAGAAAGATTCCGGTAGGGTCATAAAAGCCAACAGCCAGCCCTTCTTGTTTAACAGAGCTGCAATAAATATTGGGAGATGTATTTATCGTGATCTTGACTTGAAATGGACCATTGCTAAGGGCTTTGGGACATAGCCCTTTAAAAATAATAAGCCTACATTGAGACCTTATTTTTATAAAATTCAAGACAATGTGTTCGTGAAATACGAGGCCATTATATATATTATTTAATCTCAAGGTTCACCTTATTAGTGAAAATGTGAGAGAATAATATTTTATGTGTTTGCAGGTTTTAAAATGAGAAATTACGGTAATATATAAATCATATGACTACATTGTTTGAAATAGGTAATGTCACAATCTGGAATAAACACAGAGGATAATTAAACAAGAATTAAAGACCGTTCCTCATTTTTGGCGACGTGGACATTATTTCTCAAAATATGGCGGCACTAGCATGTAGCTCAGACTTCCCCTAAAAAACGAGCGGTGATCCGGCTTGGTAGCTGCTTCAGTGCGATCTATGCGCCTGTGTGCTCAGCTGTCGAATCCTGCCGCCTGTGGGGTGGCTCAATTATTCGCTTTCTTAACTAAGAGAGAATCCGCCCTGTTGAAGTTCGTAAGATTGCAATTTTGATCCCAGACGTCAATAAGACTACCACACAAATGATTTTGAGGAAAAAATGGCATATGCAAATTGCGTGCTTGTTGAGTTCCCAAATTGCTGAAGAGCAAAATCGTATGGAAAGCGTTCGGATCTCTTCGAACTGTTTTTCCCAACCAAGGCGAAGCTTTTTTGGGTTGAAACATGGGTTCACCACCTAACCCCGGAATCAAAAAGGTAATCAATGATATCATTTGCATCTTTTTCTTCACCTGAAGTAACATTTAGCAGGAAAACCTTTGGAGACCGACTAGGATGCGGAGGGAGAAGTGAGAGCATATTTGGCAGCGGAGTTCTGCGACAAGGGAGTCAAGGACCTAGTGCCACGGCTCACCAAGTACATCGATCATAACAGGGACTATGTCGAAAAATAGTGGGGGTGTCTACCTAAAATGTTGTATGATGTTTTTGTAAATAAAAATTTTTCCTGATTTTTAAAAATTAGAACGGTCTTTAATTCTTGGACAACCCTTGTATGTTGCAATGGGTAAAATTTTATCTTGTATTATAATATAGGCCAAATTCTTTGTTATGACTGATGATGACACAAGAAAAATAGTATGATAAATTTAATTACATCATAGATCAAAGGAACAAAAATTGATTAAAAAAATCTGACTCAAACCACAATCAATTCCTACTGTGTCAAACAATAAAAGATGAATGGTTAAAATAATAATAAATAGCAACAATAAATTTAGATTAAATACTTCCGACATCACTACATTACATCTGCCCTGATGATGGACACTGTAACATTGTCCGAGACATTCACTAAAGGAGGTAGCGCGACACGACATAATACCCCAAAAGTAAATCACAATATTACTTTTGGTCGTGAAAATTGCAAATCGTGTATACCAAAACACTTCAAATTCATTATGTCATATTAAGTGACTTAATCTGAAGAGTCAGGTATACTCAACCTCCACCAAATCATTTAAAGCAGGCTTGTATATACTATTTAATCAATCGATCACTGACGGTGGCCGCTTCACGTATTGAAAAGTAAGTTGGTATCAGAAGTGTCGTTCCGGCCAGAATGAATACAATGAATCTGATTCCGAAGGCATTTGGAGTTCGCAAAATATAATGGAATAAATCCAAATATGCCTTCCATCAAATTTGTACCAATGACCGGAAACCAAAGTCTCATCGGACTTGTGTCCGTAAAGTAAGTGAAATGACTCACCTCTGGTTGATGTAGCCAAGCGTTTAGGAATCGTGGCAGTTATATTTAAACACATTAATTTGGAAGTGAAGTATATATCTTCAAAATTTTTGCATGATTGTAGGCTAGATTACAAAAAAGTAAGTAGGTACCACGAAAGTAATTAGAGCAATGCATAGTAGGTCTGCTGCTATTAATATAAAAATAAACATGAATAGTTTGCTGCAAAGCATAGCAAACCTTTATTACGCACGATTGGGCGTATTACAGAACATAACTAACTAACCATCTCACCGTTTCAACTAGGGTAGGGAGAGGACAGATCGCCAAACAACTCGGTCTAGGCACACACTCCTTGCCTCATTCACATTCATACATACCCTTCTATTATTCTGACTCTTGCATTTTACGGAACACAGCTAAATTAATACGACAAAGAAGGGTGCACATGAAAAAAGTACGAAAGATAAAAGTGAAATCTATATCGATTGTTCGCCTACAATTGCTTTCATGCTATGTTATTTATTTATTATCATCGTGATATTTATTTCAATCCCGAATTAATTTTATTCAAAACTGCAAAAATAAATTGCATTGTTTTACATGTAGTTACATTATCATAGAAAGTTGTGTAAAGGAGTTCGATAAGTGTATACATAGTACCAGCCCCGGATCTAGGGGCGGCAGTTTTAGGGGGTGTCATAATGGTAATTTATATGTTTGATTGAAAAAAAATACTTGATTCACAAAGCGCCTGGTATCCACCGCAAGTTGTTTTATTGATTATTCATTTGATTTTAAAACGCCCAGTTGGTTTTTGAACAAATTCTGAGTTGATTTATGAACGTATCCTAAATCGATTTTGAATGTGCGAAGTGTATTTTTTTTTTTTTTTACATGAGCTCCACACAGGAGGCCCTGAGGAAAATTATTTCCCTCAGGGCATATGTCATCTTTGGGGATGCTGTGTGGAGGGTTTTTTTTTAGGAAAGGAAGGGGAGGAGAGTTCTGGGAAGGAAAATGGTTTAGGGGTGGGTAGGAATCTGGGGTTCAGTGTGTCTTGGTCATCCGCCTCCAAGACCTAGACAAACCTCATCCCATGAACCCGGGCACCCCTGCTAAATCACCAAACGTAGCGAACCACTTGGGGTGACCTATGGCAGAGGTGTTGGTTATCCAATAAAGGTTCCCGGGGCGGCGGTACCCATTCCCGCCTCCCAAATTGATGGGAGGCGAGATGTATGTCGCAGGTTTTCAACGTGGGCGATAACGCCCATGTTGCGGGGGGCAGTAGAGAGAATTATTAAAATTAGGGGGCGTTGAGATGGTACAGTGAGGGCGTGGGCAGGTAAAAAAATGGTCCCCCCCTACCCCCCGTGACCCCTCTCAAACGCTGGCGAAAAGGGGCACCACTATCAAGTTCATGCCCCGGTTTGAAAAAGTCGTAGATCCAGGGCTGCATACTACAATAACGATGGTAGTAGAAATTTTTAAAATATTTTAACCAGTATTCATAAGCGGAAAATGATGTTTTTCTTTAAAAAAATTGTAAAAATATTAAATATGAAAAAGAATTGTACCCATTAGAGCTGATGAACATGATGTGTGTTGCCAGGATCAAACTCCTCAGCGTGATGACCTGCGGCAGGCAATCTTCAATGTTAGGACAGAGGAGGCTGTGACCAAAGCATATCGGACTGGAGTTTATTACCAGCATGTCCCTTGAAGTCTCTGAAATATAAAAAATATTAAATTTAACAATCAAAACATTATGCACAATTCAAATATTATCGTTCATTGTTTACTTTGAATTAAATACCATATTAAATATATATAAAACACTTTCCATGAACCATTATTTTTTTTTAATAATACATAGCATGACTACCCGGAGTCATTATCAGTTTTAATATTGTAAAAAAATATATTTTTATACAAATGCATGATGTTCAGAAAGTTGTTATACAAGCGGGAAACTGGAAAATCTTTTGGAATGAATTTTGTGGTAAATATATCTTTTTTTATTAGAACTTTCATTTCAAATAATTCTAATTCAAAGTTGGAATTTATTGTGGTCAAATTAAAAAATCCATTGAAACCAATGACTAAATAAAATACCTTAAGAGAGGACTTGGCATACCAATAAACCTTCCGTCCAAATGGTTGTACAAAAATGGCGGCCAAGATGGAACCGATATTTATTACTTACTAGTTCCACGCATGCGTTGCAATGCCACTTAATAAAGAAATTGTTTCTCCCTGTGTGTCCTTTCCCATTCATCCCGTTCCCCTTCCGCCGCCCTTTTCCCTCCAATGTCCCCTTCCCCTCAAGCGTTCCCCTTCTACCTTCCCCGCTTTCCCTCTTCCCTCTCCCGCTTCCCCGTCCCGCCACTCTCCCGTTTTCTCCTCCTCTCCTGCATTCTATATATTCAGTTTTCAAAGAGCTCACGTGCCACTTATTGCAATTTTTTTATACAAATTTTAATTTTTCGCATATTACAAACATTCATTTTTATACATTATAAGAACAATCAATCAAATTTGGTACCTAACATAGAGGTATTTAAAATATCTATAATTCTTGAATAGGTTCAAAGTATTCCATTTTGGTTGGCATCAAGGCGAGTACTTCAAGCAAATTCATTAATTTAAAGAGAATAATACAATAATTGGATTTCAACAAACCAAAGAAAACAAACACAAAAAAAGCAAATTTTTTGCACCAATTGGTATTAAGCATTCTCAAACAGAATTAGATACAATTTCTCCGCCACCGAATAATTTGTCGTACCAAAACATTGAAAAGTGTTTAGGTGCATTTCTCTCGTTCAGCGTGCAAGAAAACATAACCTATCATCTTTGCTATATTAACACACTTTGACGCGGGAACACTTCTACCTTTTACGCCGGTCCTACTTGAATGCCTTGGAAAGGCGTTGCTGTCAAATATGTTTAAAAAAATTGGAAATAGTACCCTTTACACACAGAGTTCGGAGCGGGACGTGCCCCGCGCCACTTCAGGCCGCCACGCAGAAAAGTCTCACAGTGAACTGCGCTGTAAACCGTTATCTTACTTTCGGTCTTTACTTTTCTGCGCGGCGGCCCAAAGTGGCGCGGGGCACGTCCCGCTCCGAACTCTGTGTGTAAAGGGTACTAATGATTCTGAAAGAAATCAGATAAGCTGTAAAGTACCTGTATTAAAACACTTAGTTGCCATTTTGATTTGACGAGAATTTAGACTATTCCATTATTTTTCATGGGTCTGCGCTAGCTAGGTATTAAAATAAAAAACAATTTCGACAACTCCATCGCGATAAGTGCAAAGATATTACCCATTCTAAGCGTTTAATAAAACATCCTTTTGATAGAATATAACTGAGAAAATAAGGAAGAATTGTATCACATTTTGTAATGCGTGTACATAGAGTTGGGATCTACATTAAAAAAATTAATATCGCATTACTACTTTTCTTAAAATTAAATAATTTCTATCAAATTCCGGCGAAGAATCTGTCCCGCCCGTCCCCCTTCCCCTCTGTTCAGGCGTTACCCCGTTCCTATCTGCTGAACGTATCGGGACAATTCTAAGCGATAGCAAGTAATTTCTAAGTTGTTAGTGGAAAGGACTAGATCCCGTTCGTTTACACTGCGCATCTCTTTTGCTCCTTTTACAATGCTATAATGTTCGCTTGCCGGTCAAAGATCATTCGGTCTGGGTCGTTTCCGGTAAACGCCAATAGCCAGTCGAGATTCGGAAACAAGGAGTTATGTTGGCTATTGGCCTGCCTTCTCTGTTTTCTATGGAAAAATACACAATATGGTCTAAATTCATTAGAATATTATGACTTTATTTATCAAACAATTTTGAAAATGACTACTGAAATACGATGAATATACTTCCCTCTAATTATTACCAAAACAAATTACAAAAAAATATGTCATTAACACCCTTTAATAAGCAAAACAAATTGGGGTCCCTGAGTGACCCCCTTGTGTGATTTTTTTCTTTCCGGGACGAAAAGGTTAAGAGATAGGTGTGCTGTAATCATATAAAGACAGCAATGCCTCTTCCGCTATTAAAGTAGGACCAGTGTAAAGTTTCCGGAATAAAGATTGTTAATATATAATATCAATTGTGATAGTTTATGTCCAAATATGCATTAAAGCTAGATTTCAGAGCAGTGGGTAACAACCTTGAGTTTTGGTTTGTTTAATTTGAAACAAATTTTCCACATCAGATATTTTATTGAAATTGAACTTATTGGGATCAAACTTCTGTTTCAAGGACTTAATCTCCTCGGGTAATCGCCGTTTAGACGATCTATCAGGATTAAGCTAAAAGAAATGGATAAATAAAAAGTTGATTACAATATTGTTAGTAAGAAGTAAATGGCAAACAGTAACTTTGCATTAACACAACAATTTTTTAATATTTTAAATGCAGATGCTGTCCCACAACTGCTGAAGTTCCTCGCCATTCGCCTCCAGTCCTCATTCCTTCCCGTCCGGCTCCAATCCTTGTCCAAACAGTGTGTCCACCTCTCCCGAGGTCTATCTCTTCATAATCTGAGGAGTTCTGTCATCTGACATCCTTTTAAAATGTCCAGCCCATCACAGTCCAGAATCTCACAATGGCCGTATATGTTAAAGTCTTAATACAAAGTTACTGTATTTCAATTATAATGTTATATCACAAAAAATAATCAAACCTGAAAACTGCACAATAAATCAGTTCCAATTTCTCCCTGCGAGTCTTGATTTAGATATTTTTGGTAATCTTTTAGGAACGCTTATCACGTTTAACATATTAATTACCATAAAAGATAACTATCAAGGTGGGGGAGATGGAAAATATTGATTTAAAATTCCATTTTTGTCAAACAAAGTTTCAAAATTTCACACATTTTAACAGTTCGGTAATGTTTTTTTTCTTGTTTGACATGTTTGTATTGAGCGGTGACCGGACAACTCAGAATGAAACCAACTCAGAAACACCTCAGAAAAGTCATTCAGAGTGATGAAAAAAAAATTACAAAAAATTGGCTAAATAGGTTACGTTAGGGTTTATGGTCTATTTTAAAATTAATTTTTTCATAGCTTTTAATGATTTTTCAAAGAAGTGTTGAGTTGACTTTATTCTCAGTTGGCATGGAGCCGTATTGAGTATGGCTAGCGATTCCAAAAGTTTACTACATTTTTTAGTTATCATTGTGTTTTTCCAGTTTTTTTTTTTAACATTAGGCTTACACGTGTACACGGTTGACTTTTGTCATAAGAAAAAGTTGTTTCTACGACTTGTTCTTGATTAGCTCGGCTGTGGAACAATTTGCCGGCCTCTATATTTCCTCTCTCCTGCAACATGAGTCACTTCAAGACTTCAAGAGTTCACTCCTTCCTGTCCTCAAAAAGACCCTCCACACAGCATCTTCAAAGATAACATAGGCCCTGAGGGAAATGATTTTCCTAAGGGCCTCCTGTGTAGAGTTGATGTAAAGAAATTTAAAAAAACACAGGAGGTTGTAAGGAAAAAATGGTAAATTTTCGAAATCCCTGGACACGCTTAACCCCTCAAACCCGTAGCTTGTTTTCAAGATAATGTAACATTACCAGACATATGTATGACGTATGAGACTTACCTGACTTATTAAAATAAATATTTCGATTCACCTTAATTAATATGAAAAACAACTAATAGCATTCGAGGCGATGGAAAATACTGCGTTCGAAATTTCAATTACGTAAAATGAAAATAAGGTGAAACAAAAGGTTTTTTTCTAAAAATATATTTGTATTAAGCATGTTCAGTGATAACGAAAAATTACCAAAAAAAAAAAAATTCTGTCATCTTTGGGGATCCTGTGTGAAGGGTCTTTTTAGGGAAAGGAAGGAGATGAAGTGCTGGGAAGGAAAAAGGTATGAGAGGTGGGTAGGAATCTGGGGGGAAATGTGTCCAGGAGTGACGAACATATGAACTCATCCTTCCCAATGTGGTGCAAGGTGATGGGTTGAGAGTCTGGCTGGAGAGGTCAGTAGATATCCCTCAACCAGTCTCTCCTGATCCGGCCCCCCACGCAGTAGGTGGTCAAAATTATTTGCTGTCAAAACCTAGAAAACCTCACCCCATGAACCCGGGTTAGTAAACATCGCAAACTTGGGGTGACCAAGGGTGTTGGTTATTCAATAAATGGTTCGCGAGGGGGGTACCTATAACCATCTGCCATATCTGGATGAAGGAAGATATTTCTTCTTGAAAGTTTCAACAGATGTGAACGGAATAAAGAACAAGCCATGTTTAAAGCCTGGGTTGAATGCTATTCATCGCACACACACACATATGTGTTACAGCCGCACAATGAATTTGACTTTCCAAATCAGAAGAGCTATAAAACATCATTTTGTGGATACGGAATCGATTCCATATGTATTCGCCTGTCAAATTTGTGTGATTGTCTATGGCTTGCAATTGCTTTTTCAACTTTTTTTTTTACATGAGCTCCACAAAGGAGGCCCTGAGGAAAATAATTTCTCTCAGGGCCTATGTCATTTTTGAGGATGCTGTGTGGATGGTATTTTTAAAGAAAGGAAGGAGGGGAGAGTTCTGTGAAGGAAAAGGGTTTAAGAGGTGGGTAGGAATCTGGGGTTCAGTGTGACCTGGTCACCCCATGAACCCAGGCAAACGTAGCGAACCACTTGGGGTGACCTAAGGCAGAGGTGTTGGGTATCCAATAAAGGTTCCCGGGGCGGCGGTACCCATACCCACCTCCCAAATTGAAACGTACATTAAATTAATAAATAATCATGTATACTTATAGCATTTCGTGTTTCAAACCAGTTGAAAAAGCAATCGTAAGACATAGACAATCACACAAATTTGATAGGCGATTACGTATGGAATCGTGTCCACAAAAGGTACAGAATCGCTTGGCAGATGTGTATTCATTAGTCGCGTATACGGATTAGAGGGAAATTGCCAAAACCCATTTAAACATCAACCACCTGTACCAAGTCTGTGTCTTTTTAGGGCCGAAAAATCTGAGATACTAACATATATCTTTGATGGGCTTTCATTACTAATTAGTATTCTTTAATTAATTGGTAAACATGAAAGCACTTTTGGCATAAAATTGTTAATCCTATTGTTTCTATGTTATTATGCATTGTAATACCATCTTTTAAGATTTTATCTTGTTTTGTTGAGGCGGAACTTAATTTATCATGAGTATTACCTGCAAAAGGAATTCGTATTTGCCGGGCAATATTTTTTCACTCTGTATGGCGAGCGTGTAGCGAAACACTCCCGGAATTTTATGAAGCTCCGTCCATTTTTTTCTGTAGACATCATCAAAATTATCATGTCTTCTGGAATATTCGTTCAAATCCTTGCTCAGATTAGAAAACTGATATTCAAATGTTAAAGACATTTCGCGGCTTTGGATTTATGTGATGATTCAGTTAGAATAATACTTCAGTAACTCAGACAAGTTAAATTGGTAATTGAGTATAGCAGTTTAGGAAGCTTTAATTAAACAATCATAATATCAAAACGTAACGATGAAACCACATTACATTAATTGACATGGCGGTTAACAAGTAATGTCAGAAACAGCTGATGTCTTGTGGTATTGCCATAAGTAGAATAAAGAAGGGATGGTGACTCTTATCGATACAATTATTGCCCTTTTTTAATATCGACAGGTTTAGTTGTTGTTTTTTTTATATTAGATGGTCCGATGCTCTGTGGGGAACCCGTTTGCACAGCGCGGGTGTAAACTGTCCGCCCTAAGGTTGAAATACAGACTAACGAAATTCAATACTTCGTTTGTGTGAAAGCACTATGAAATCATGCAAACCATTTATGAAACCAAAATGTTTTTTAGATTTTTTTTTTACTGCTGTTCTCAACTGTGGATAAAATGTGTTCTCAAGCATAAAAAACTTTCTGCATCAATTTATGTTTTATCTTTATGTTTTATTATTTATTTCAATTTATCGTTCAAAGAAAAAAGTCTATAAAAAAGTATTGAAACACAGGCAGGTCCAGGTAACAATATTAAAAATTCAGACCGTAGATAAAAATATCCTTCACAACACGGGTTCTTAAATAAAAGATATTATCATGTTTTTCTTTTAGGAAAAAATGCTGTACAGATAATTCAATTTCAAAAAAATCATGTGAAAAATCGATATTTTGTAATCTGTAACGATTATTCTGGTAAAAATATTATGAAGTCCATAAAAAGTTTTTTTGGCCTAATCCCATAAAAATACTAAAGTTTCTGAATTAAATATTTCGTTGTCATTTATTATTTACTAATAAAAAATATCTTTGGTTACCATGTTCGGTTTTGATATTTTTAACTATGAAATTAAAAATTTCGCGCTTTTTCAATCAATTACCGAAATACGCGTTGCTCACAAATTTCCAAGAAATTTCCATTTCTACGCTAACAACGTAAATATTTACCCCAGTCTCCTCCTATGATTAGTTCTACGGTACCTACCCACAATTGATTATTTCTCATACGTGACATTAACTTTGACATCTCAGATTCTTTTGTAGCAAACTTCAAGAATACCTCAAACACATGAAACATTTTATCCAAGTAAATATATAAACCAATAATTACGATTATAAACAACCTATTGAATATTAGAATATACTAAGGATTCTAACTGGCACGGTTTTCCTTTTCAGACATCGGCCGAGGTTGCGGGAATAGAGTTAATTAAATTCCTAATACCTGGCTCTACATCCTAACTTTACCGATCCTTATTAATTGATCGGACAACAATAAGGATTGAAAATGTCAACGCCGTCCGAGGTTGCCGAACTTTTTAACATATTAGAGTCCAATAGAACTCAAGATGTCAACGACATTAAGGCAAAGTTCGCGGAGATGTTTAACACTATCAAGGACAGTTGGCTGATCAATGGACTAATGGATTACTACCAGAGCACCGGCTCCATGAGAGCGGTGGATATCCTCATCAAGGTGCCACATCCTCACGACAAATACCTCTTTGATAAGTTGGGAGAAGGATTAAAAAGTCATTCGCCATCGCAGCGTTGTGATTCCCTCGAGCTCTTGGGGCACGTGGTTCGCAGGCAACCGCTCTGGCTACACAAAATAACCAAACACTCTATTTTTAAGGAGCTTCTTAACTTATTGAAGCAAGAGAGAGAAATAGTCTCCCTGATGAGTGGGCTGCTAGTGTTGATCACTCTGCTGCCAATGATACCCACTCTGATCAGCCCATTCTTTCAAGAAATCTTCGATGTGTTTGGACGCTTGGCAGCTTGGGAGAGCCACCGCGGCATGGAGACCCTCGACGGCTATAAGGAGCATCTGCAGCTCGGCCTGTACGGACTGTTCCACAACCTGTACGGCATGTACCCATGCAACTTCATGGACTACCTGAGGAGGGAATACAGTAAGAGGGAAAATATAGACATTTTCACTTACACTGTCAAGCCCATGTTAGAAACTGTTAAGGTGCATCCTCTTCTCATCACAGCAACCAAGAATGCCGAAACCGATAACTCTCGCTGGAAGAAGATGGAGCACCATGATGTGCTCATCGAGTGCCGCAGGTTTTCCGCTGAAGGTGCGCACAAGCAGAGAACTGCAGACGCGGATGATTCTTGCTTCAGATCTCGCTGCGGCACCGATGTCTCTAGTCTTTTAAGTTCTGTTTCTAATCATTTCCAAACTTCAAAGTCGTCCAATTCTACACCAAACCTTACGGAATCACAGAGTACTCTCACAAAGACCACTATAACAACAATGCCTTCAGAAACTCCCGTGGGGGCCGTTATGTCTGTGAGGTATGATAACCTGGAGCCAGGTGCTTGGTTCAACATGTCGGAGGCTTGCGGGGCTGCGTCAGCCCCCTCGGCACCTCAGACTCCCCTGCCCTTGCCAGCCTTCCAGGACACCCCCGTGTCCTACACACCCATCTCACAGACCACCCTCTCTACGGGAATCAAGCAGCAGGACAGTGGCTCACCTCCGGAAGCGGCCATCGAAGCCACCCCGGAGAACACCCCCATCAAAGACACGAGACGTTTCAACTTTCCCGTCACCGATTCTCCAGTAGTGCGAGCGCTCAGTTCGCGCCTCTCCCAGCCCCAGCCGCATCAGCAGTTCCAACCGCATCTCTCCTCATCACACTCTCAGCCCCCTTCTCCCCTCAAGAAGGAACCCTCCCCTCTCAGCCGGATGTCCTCCGTAGAAGCTGGTAGCTCGGAAAACCAAGAAGTTCGTAAGGATGCATTCTATACCCAACACAAACTAGGACGGGTTCTGCATGACAGATCGCAACAGACCGTCGATATGTATTCATCAAACATACCGTCACCTCACAAGCTCAATTCCGGTAGTCCGCTGAAGAAAATATCCCTGAAAGATTGTGGTAACTTGTTGGGTATGAATCCCAGTGTTCCCAACTCCCCCGTTCCTCTAGGGACCGCCGCCCCCGTCTCAGGCTCCACCGATTGGCCTCTCGCCAAACCTAGACCTCACAAAGACGGTGTACCGTTTGATATTACCGGCAAAGACAACATAATCTCGCTACTCACAAATCCTGTTGAAAATACGAGAGAAGACAAAGAAATAATGGAGCTTAGCAAGAGAGGGGAGGTGATGAGGAGCACTTCCATAGTTAGAGACGCCCACATTGTGTTTGCAGAGTCGGAGGTAAAGTACCGCGGAGGCAGCCGGCTGCAGCAGGACACAGACAGCCACGAGGAGGGAGAGGAGCACTGGGCCGAGGAGGACGTGGCGTGTGAGGGAGAGGAAATGGAGTGCAGCGGCCGCAAGCATGGTCTTCACATGCCCACCTCCACCTCCATGCTGGACTTCGCCCGCCGTGTCACCCGGCTGCGCTTCTACAGTCAGTGCGTCGTGGAACCCGTCACCAACTCCTTTACCAAAATAGACGGAGACCGAAATGCGGAATTTGCTAACAGTAAAACCGTCAGCCTCCGTAAATCCACATCTTGTCCCAACATCAAAACGGAAAACTTGCATCAAAAATTGGTTAAAAAGAATAGCAAGCAGAAAGACAAATATGACAGGGACTTGTTTGAAATTCAAAGTGCCGTCGCATTTGAGAATGGCAATATTACTTCTCTGGACCGAAGAGACAATACCAAATCTGAAGAGAGTCAAACGGTGGATGTTTGGCCGATGGCTTATGAGTACTTGTACAGTGATATATTGCAAAACTTCTGCGAACAGAGTCTCAAAGTGGGGGAGGTGGCAGTTGAGGAAAAGAATCCAGTAAAATTCTCACCTTACCACCAGGTCGATCGATACATAGAAATTCTCTCGCAAAAAATAAGTGGCGAATCCGGTAATAAAAGAGGTCCCAAAGAAGAAGCCGATCACCTCCGGCAACAGTTGCAACTTTTACAGTTGGAGCTCATGTATGAGCGGCATAGGAGAGAAGTGCACGCTTTCCGCAACCGCCGGCTGCTCGGCAGATCTCGCAAGAACCGGGCGGCGGAAGAACAGAACCAGGCTTTAAAGCAACAGATCAACATGTTACAAATGGAAATAGAAGACCTGCGGCAACAAGTTACCAGACAAAACAAAAATATTCAAACCACAGATCAGAAAAATATAGAGAATAACGAGTATTGGCAACATCAAATATACATGCGCGAGTGCAAAATCATGACTGAACGCCAAGAGAAGGAAAAGTACTCGGCCCAACTCCTAGAGCAGCAGAATATATCCAACGAAACCTCCGCCGATGTCCAACACTTGCACGCATCCCTTTTTGATGTCTCCCAGCAACTTACCCGCGCTAACCGCAAGTCTGAGATGTGCGACCGCCTCATGGAATGCATCAAGAGAATGCAGCGGGAGCTCGTTATGTACGGGGAGCGCGATGCTCGTTACAGTTGCCTGAGCATGCTCCCCACCAAGACAGATGCCCTCATCAACAAGATAACTCAGCAGTACAAAGATCAATTGCTAAGCGCGCAAGCCACTCTTCAATCGCAAGCGGCTAAGATGGAATACTTGCAGACAAGAGAGGCCGAACTGGACACCGTGGTATCTAACAAGGAACAGATAGCCCAGGAGTTGAAGAAGCAGTTGAGGCTTGTGAAGGAAGAGTATAGCGAACGTTTGAGAGCAGTGGAAGACAAATACCAAAGTGTTAAACGAATCAATCAGCGCATGGAAGCGCACTGCTTAGAACTACTTCAGAGAATACCTCAATCTCCGCAGACCATCTCCAGAGACTTGACGTCTGGCTTCAGCCCGCAGAGTTCTCCTCTGTCAGCATCGCTAGCCTCCTCGGAAGGCCACGGACCCCTCCTCGCTTCCCGAGTTGATGAAATAAGAAATCTTCAAGTTATTGTTAATGCCCACGAAACAATAGAAGAATCCACTTCCAATTCAGTTAACAATTCAACCTTCGAAGATGACAACCACTGACTGATTTCCAATAAGAAATATTGTTAATTGTGTGCTTATGTCGAAATTGTCCTTCCAAATAATATGATAAATGAGTTAATGTGTCGAAAGTTTATTGAAATTGAATGTTATTGGTGAATTCTTGGTAATAAATACTATTTTGAATGTTCTCCTTTTGTTGAGTATGGTTTTAATATTTGTTTATTCTATAAAGCAAACAGTTTACAGTATTTTGTTACAGATATTTTAGACTAAATTATTTTATCGATAACACTGCATTTCTGTGCTCATATTTCCATAATGTGCCAGTATTAACTGGATTCTTTTAACATAAAATCATTGTGTCCAGTTTTCTCTGTTGGCAGTTATTTTAGTGCATTCCTACAGATAAAACTGGAAACATTGTATGCAAAAACTTTTCCATTGATTATTGAATGAATTACTGCATTTTGTTTTTATTTTCCTCCGCTTTTTTGACACTAGATCTGTATTTTTAAACTACTTTGTATTCTTCTCCCAAACATGATCCAACAAATGACTGATAAATAAACTTTTGCTTTACAAAATTTAAACACACTAATTTAATTGATATACCTAATAATAAATGTCAATATTTTCTGCAATGTTTGGGAAAGTTAAATGTAAACATATTGTAATTACGAAATATATATATATTGCTTGCAAAAATCTTAATCTTTTTTTATCTTCCAAACACACTGGTGGTAGGTATTTTAGTTTTTGCAAGTTTTCAGAATCCTCTTAGAATTTGGTACATCTGTCCTACGAGTAGGCTCAGACCTAAGAGTTGCTTTCCCCAATTGGCTGTGGGCGGCCCACTAGATGGCTTCCCTCTGGAATTGCACTCAATATTAAGCGAAAGTCGGTCTTCTGGCATTAGAACACGGCCAACCCCCTCACCTCACTTTTCTTTAAAGAGTTAGGAATTCAATACTAAGCACTTTTCGGATCGTCGAGCTTCTCTTACGATCCCATTTTGTAACTCCTGCCATTCTCAAAAATCTCATTTAGCACCACCATCATTCCTAATTTTCAACCTAGCAAACCTACCTCAGTTATAGTGGTGAGTCCGAAAACGACAAACACGTGTGCACAACACGTTTGGAATTTAAAAATGCCCAAACAGTTATTTATAATCCGGACTAACAGTTTGTCCGTTTTGTCGACTCTTCTATCTTATATCACGAAAGCGCGAGAGTGAATGAGACAGAAAACAGAACCGCTCCAAACGAAAAACATTATCTTACCCTCTCGCACTAACATCGTAATAATATGTGAGAGTGAGATAGACTTGTTGCAGGAGAAAAACAGTACCTCATCAATAAAAAATAGTATCTTACCCTCTCGCACTAGCGCCTTAACATTATGTGTGAGTGAGAAGAGGCATTAGAGGTACCTGTTATTTTAGGAAATAACATTAGCTTAACGTTTCACACTGAAGGGGCATACTGGCAAAGAGCGAGAAGGCAACCTATTATTTTTAAACAGGTTGAAAAATTGAAATCAAATAATGCAAAGGTATTCCGCTGTTTTCTGTTATCTCTTCTGTTCTCAGAACAGTAGAGGCAACTGTTATTTTGAGGAAATAACATTAGCCCTCTTACCTATTATTAATGAAATAAAAATTTGTTATGCTTCCAAGAGCTCTTAATTACATATCAGGGTAAACATGGTAAATGAATAATGTTCTGATAAATGAATTCGGCCGCTTTGAAAAATATTTTAAAATACCATTCACAAAAAATTTAAAATACCATGTAATTTTAATGGCAATAGTCACGGTTCGGGCTTTTATTGCTATGGACAGATACAGATTCTGGAAACACCCCCAGAAACGCTACTGCTAAACTGTTAACAGTAACAGTGCTAACTGCTATTTCATACAACTGCCTTAAAAATAACCTGTTTTTTTTCCAACAGTTTGGGAAAACTGTTGGCGTTTTACAAATAACAGCTCGTTTTCGTTTTTTAAAAATAACAGAAACGCCCACCTCTACTCAGTTATAAAAATTAATTAAATAATAGCTGCTTTCCCTCCACAATCTATGTCAGTTTGTTTTTGTTTATTATATTGCTCTTTGAAAATGGAACACATAACACATTGAAAAACCCAATAATAAAGTTCCTAACCCAGTTTCATACTTGCATATCAGGGGTGTTGCCAGTTGCCAAATGTGGATTCAAAAAAATATAATTCACACGCTGTAGAAGTGAAATCTTCAGAAAACTAAAGTAGACGGGGAGGCTACGAAGCACTGCACAAAGAGGAGACCGATAGGCTATGAGGCATCGCACAAAGAGGAAACCGATTATACTATCTCATTCTTTCGCAGGTTAAAACCTGTAGATGTATGTGTTTGTCTATTTTTAGTGTCGCTATTTATTAGAGATGAAACGAATATTCGGTAAATATCCGGTATTCGGCCTATCCGGCCTAAATTTAAAATCCGGCCGGATACCGGATAATGTTAGATAACAGAGTATCAGAATAAAATGCAAAATTTTGATTTTTGACATGTAACTTGTTGGTAAACTGTAGGAATAAATTATTAGTAGTCAAATTTTTATTTATTTATTTCTATATATTACAGTATTTACCTATAGATCAATTTCGAAAACATTTTTACATAATATATTTTGTAATTTTATTGTTGGGTGTAAGGTAGGTTTGTGAAGGTGAAACTGTGGATAGGTATTGTTGTATGTTTCGTGAACACCTCACTAGGAGAACCTGTGCTGAGGTGTTTACGTGTTTATTTATGTTTATGTATGACAAGTATTTATGTGTTGTAATCGAAAGTTTTATATGAATTTTTTTTTTTTCAAATTTTAATATTTATTTTACATTGGTTATTTAGAAGAGCAAAAAAAAGTATTTAAATATATTAGAGGAATATAAAAAATATATAAATAAACATACACATACATACACATCCATAAAAATACATGTACCTGCACACATGCATATAAATATATATATACATACGTATACATACGCATACACATTCACATACACATACATATATGTACACACATATATAAATTGTATGTATAGTTGTTGGATACTTGAAAAACTACTTAATTTTTAGGTTTATTTAATTTTATACTTTTTATAGTTTTGTTACGTTTGGTTGGGAATAATAATGTTTTGTATAAAGTTAATATCTTGATTTTTAATCCAGTCAGTGATATATTTTTTACTTTATTTATTTATTTATTTATTTTTATTTATTTATTTATTTATTTATATATATATTTCAGTACAAAACCTTACATAATGATGTTTTGTCTGTCCAACTGGGAAGGTTTCCCGTTTTAGGACAGCCAAATTGCACAATTAGTTCATAATACTCTAAATAAAGGAATGGTTTTTTTATGTCCCTGAAAGCATCGCAAGGATGTGATTCTTACTAGGTCATTTTGGAGAACATTAATGTTTGCAGTTGGACAAAGGAATGGTTTTTTTCAAGAGATCGCCGGATGAGATGCTTACAAGGTCATTTTGGAGAACATTATAATATCATAATTAAAATTATAGCATGCACTATGGTACCGCCGCCTCGGGAACCATTTATTGGATAACCAACGCCTCTGCCATAGGTCACCCCAAATGGTTCGCTACGTTTGGTGACTATGCAGGGGTGCCCGGGTTCATGGATTGAGGTTTGTCCGGGTCTTGGCGGCGGATGCGTCTGATAATTTTTAAATTTTATTTTTCTGATGAACTGTATGGCTCATTGTCAACCACCAAGCAGCAATTTCGTCGAAGTGTCCTGTTGAAAGCGGTGTACACTGCAAACCATACTTTAGATTCGTGTACAAAAACTTGTACACAGTCCCGTGTATGTATATATTGATCATGAGTTTTAAAATAAAAAAATCCATTCATCGTTTGCTTGAAAATAATTACGAAAAATTGACCCTTTTACCGCCCACGCGCCGTGGGCTGCCCAGGTTGGTTGCTTATCATTAACACAGTGATGAGCAACCAGCAGCCCGCAAGCCCTTTTACTGCTTTCCGGACTTTTGACTACAAAAAATATCAAAAAAATTGCGCTAAAAAATATTCAAAGGCTTCTGATCTGTTTTGCAAAATGTCTTAGCCGAAAACTATAATCTTTCTTAAAAGTTTTGAATCAGCTGCTCAATCATTAAGTTTTTTTTTGTGTATAGGTAATAAAAAATGACAGAAATTCGTAGTTAATTAAAGCCCGTGAGTAAGCGCTCAAAAAGAAGAGGAAGGTGAGATATGTAAATACGAATGTTAGAGGGAGCGCGAAAACGATAATATTTAAGCGAAAATTGTGAAAATGTTTAATAAAACATGACTCGTTTAAACTATTTTAAAATAGAACCAAAATCTCGCAGGAAATGCCATAGCTTTAAAGAAAAAAATGAATTATGATTTTTTTCATATATATAACTTGTAATGTAACAAAAATAAAGTGCTTATAATAATTTTCGAAATATACGATGATACGATTTTCTTCTATCGGAAGAATTTCATTCAATTACCGTTTCGGCGTGGCAAATGTATAGATATTATCGTCAAAAACAACATATATTTTTTTAGAAACTTAACTTAAAGTGTTTTAGAGAAATATGTTGTAAAACGGTAGAAATTCGGAATGCTATGGCTTAAGATAGGTTAACTTTTGACCTTAATTGAAGAATAGTGCAGCGGTTTTTTGTTAAGATCTGCGTTTAATGTATTTTAAAGGTTTCCGTTTTATACAAACCAGGTCGCGTTTTTAAAAAGTTTAAAAACCACTGCCATATGGTGATGCTAGCCCTTCGTCTATGTGTTAGTATCGGTGTGTGGTGACGTCACAAGCATTTGGGTGATTAAGTGACGTCAGAAACTTTGCTTGCCAAAAAAATAATACGTCAACATTATTACATTTATTAAAATGCTGCCTTAAAGCTATCGGTAAGGCATAATTTTTTTTATGTATTCAGATAGCTGGTTACATTATCGAAAATAAAGTCCGCGGACTGTACCTTGTACAATATTCGGAAGTAGGATATTTTTGTGTTTGAAAAAATTAATTCCGTCAGGACGGCTGGGACAGCAATTAGTTTCAGTGTGGACCGATAAAAGGTAAAACACAAAGCACTATGCGATCCAAATAGTACGAAACAATGCTCGCACTTTTTCATAAATGGGCCTTGAGCCAGTTTTATTTGGTTTCTGGCGTCATTTTTAATTTCACAGGGCACGTCTTGATATACTTCGTCGAAGGTTTTTATAGAATGATGTTTTACAGGTGGCATTTGTAAGAGAATATAATATATAATACTTATAATATCAGAAACATCATGGCAATAAAAAAAGAAAAAAAAATCACTTGAAAAAAGAGAGATATTGAATTGCCATTAGAATTTGGTTGAACATGTTTTGTGAAGCAAAAGTCTGACCATTCTTTCCTTAAAGTTAAACGGAAAGCATGTTATAATCTACGCATTTGCAGATGGCGCCAATTTAATTAAGTCAAATCTTTCAAGAAAGGCTAACAAATACAATATTGGATAGTCACCGATACAATAAGGGATTTGTTTGCCTTCTTGAAAGATTTGGGTTTGTTTATGGGCAAAACTATTTATTCATATTTGAATTGAATGTGTACTATTTTAATCCTTAGGTGGAAAGTTTGTGCGGCCCGTTTCATACATATCTTACATTTGGAATTGAAATCAAAATACCTAACCAAACTGAAAAATTATGTTTGTTATCAAAAAGTATAACAAATATCTAGTACGGATGTGAGTACTTTATTTATTTTTGCTTTAAATTATAAGATACAAGTATTAAAGATTTTAGTGTTTCACGATTTTGGAGGCAACTTGGGCATTTATTTGTGAGTAAATGAAAACAATAAAAAAATTATTTTACTGTATTTATCATAGAAATATAAAATAAAAATTAGGAAAAAATTATTTTGATAGGTATAATTTAAAATACAAATTACCTATTTACGGTGGAACAAAAATTTGTCATTTATACGTTAAAATTACTACTCAAAAAATGCATTTTTAACAATGTTTTATTTTATTTTTCATTGTATTTGTAAAATAAACAAAGTAAAATTATTTTTTCAAGTTTTTCATATACTCACAAATAATTGCACAAGTTGCCTCTAAAATCATGAATCACTAAAATCTTTAATGGCCTATATCTTATAATTTAAAGTAAAAATAAATAAAGTAGCTCACATCCATACCAAATATTTGATATACCTTTTGATTACAAAAATAATTTTTCAGTGTGGTTGGGTATTTTGATCTCAAATCCAAATTTAAGATTTGTATGAAACTGGCCAAAATGTACGTACGTTCCTCTTAAAGCAACCATACTCAATCTGCGGCCCGCCAAGCTTTTGTGTGCGGCCCTAAACATATTAATTATAAAATCCATCATTCTAAGATCCAACATTCACGTTCATACATCGCCTTATAAATACTTGTCTGTTGTTCTGACTCTTGAAATGACCCGACTCAAGTGTTTGATTCGCTTGATCGTGCCATGTCCTCCTTGTAACACAATATTGGCCTTGAAAAATGTAAATGAATTAAAAGAAGATATAATTTAGCAGTGTTCATTTAATAATAATAATTGACTATGTACATAATAAATACATATTTTTATGTACAGTTTTAAAACAAATGTTAAATTTACATAAATATATACGTTTATAATAATATTATTATGATTATTAACTAGGGCTAGTTTACAACAACAAAAATATAAATCTAATTTAATACAAAATTACAATCTGTACAATAAATAAAATTCTTCATTCGCAGTTAACGTAATATACATTGGAATGCATTTGGTCAATTAATGTGCAGAATAAAAATAACCAATAAATATTAAGAAAATTAATTAATAAACATTTAAAATGGCAATTAACCCTTTTCCTGCGATAATAAATTAACATTTCAATTGGGCATTTATTTTATAGAAGGTTAAACTCAAGTCGCACATCCCATAGAAAAGAGTAGTAAGTCAAAATTTTACATTTATATTTTATTTCTAAAAGTAAAGAGATTGTGATTACTGATTATCTATGCCCCACGAAAACTGTATTTAAAGGGAGCCGGTGGTCCAGCCCCCGTAAATTCAACGATTTTTTAGTGTTTTTTTTTAAATGAAAACAGTAAACAATGCTATTCAAATTTTATAGATAAATTAAATCACTTTAATAGTATACAAAAATATTATTATAAAAATTTTTTTTTTAATTCTAAGTAGTTAAGGAACTGCGCTGAAGTTGCCCTACTAATAAATACGGACCTTGGTGGTAGGTCCAGTTTTGGCTCTATCACTTATCCGTAAACAAAAACAAAAAAAAAATCTGATCAGTATGAGTGTAGTAGTCAGGAAGCTTGTTTATCATTTATGCATTTGTTTTTACTCTCCTGAAAAAATAACTTTTTTATCTTTTCTACGGTATGTGCGATGTTTTGAATTTATCCCATTAGTTTTTATTAGAGAACTTTTGACGAGTTCCCGCATTCAAAGAGCTAAAATAATTACAATCTAAAAGAAAATAGGTTACAAATTAATTTAATTATCTATATAATAATAAAATTGGAAAGAATCAAAAAAAGTGGAATTTGGTCGTCAACTATAATACAAGTTAATTTTTAAAACTTAAAAAAAATATAGAAATTTTGTTTAAAGTTTTAAAAGGAATATAAATAATACTGAATAAAGACGATTAATAATAATACATTATAATAAATTATCAAGAAGCAGAAGGAAAAACAAATTGCTTTAAAATATCTGCGCTTAATTAAATTTGAAATTTGTCTAAAAAAGACCTACGTCACTCCTCCCAAAAATCACATTTTAAAACAGCCTCATTTTTAGTAGAAATGAAATGTAAAAAAGATAATTTAATTGTTAATAAATTAAAAGGTAGTTTTAAAAATTACAATAAAATTCAAAAATGCTGAAATGCGATTTTTTTTTAAAGAATAGAAAATGCTTATGTGGTATTTG
Organism: Glyphotaelius pellucidus; assembly: GCA_936435175.1. Taxonomy (NCBI): domain Eukaryota; kingdom Metazoa; phylum Arthropoda; class Insecta; order Trichoptera; family Limnephilidae; genus Glyphotaelius; species Glyphotaelius pellucidus. The sequence goes on along the minus strand of OW386557.1, from coordinate 10,153,845 downwards.
GTTTGCATTAATCTAGAGAAGTAATCAAAATTTACCACGTTTATTAAAAAAATCATTTTAAAAAACAATGAGGAAATTTATACATAAATGCATAATGAAATTTATGATAAAAATCATTCCATATTATTCTGCAAAATTAAATTGATAATTGAAACAATCAAAGCTGTATATCAATTTTTTTTTTTTAATGGATTCCTTTTCTCCGTAAACAGAATGCAGATGAAATAAGTTACAGTATTTGTAGGATATTTTTTAACTTTCAATTTTTCCACAGAATTTATATTTCATATAAAATAAAATACTGTAGAAATATACTCGTTTTTCAATAATATTAAAACCTAAACTCAAGAAGACTTAACTTCTTACGTTAGCTCTAATTTGATATATTTTTTATATTTAATTTTATAGCAACATTGTACATAATAATAAAAAATAAAGTTAAGCTAATATTATATTGTGTCAAATATCCACTTAATAAAATATGCATTTAATTGTAACAATAATAAGAGTAGTTATGGCTTTATACTTCTGCGATATAAAGTGATATGGCTTGGACAAAATGAACCCTTTTCTATATTTTTGGACTTCATCATGAACACAGTTTTTTTGGAAATTCATGGTTTCACTGGAGCGCTTTTTGCCACAATATGGCACTATTTAAAATACCTCGGATTGCTTTGCTGCCAATTTTGGCAAATTTTTCCTTTTTTGTGAGCAATTAAGTAGAAGTTTACGATTTTATAAATTTTTTTTTATAGATCCTACAAATATGTGATAATCGTCAAAAGATAGGTAAATTCATTGGCTATATAGAACTGTAATCAGGTTGAATGTCTCCATATTAAAATTCGAAGGCATGATTTTTTTTAATGTGGACGGAAAATATTCAAAATGATTACCAAAAAATTTCGAGCAATTGAAGAAAAAACTTTTAAATTGTGCTGTCGCTCCAGTGTTTAATCAGAAAACTTCAGATTCTAGACTTGTACATCACATTAAGGCCCAGTTGTGTCATGGAAATACAAATGTAACAATGCCATCAAATTGTCAATAGGTAACTGTTTTTTTTTACATTTGAAAGGGTCATCATTAAATGAAAAACATAACAACATGATAATTGTGCTTTTCTAAAAAATTCAAAAGCTTAAATGAATCTAGAATCGGCATAACATAAAAACAAAATGGCGCTCATTGGCTGATGGCCTATCAAGTGTGATGACAATGTTGCATTTGAATTTGTGAGAAACACCCTAACCTAATAAATCATTAATAATGGAGATACAGAATCGAAAGCTTTCCACTAAGCCACTCGAGCGATGGATGTTCGGTTTTCGTTAAATTTAATTAATATTATACCTCCAAATATTAATATTAACCAATTGACGCTTTTATAATTAACAAGACGATTCATGGTTGCCGTACCATGTCCGCAAAAAAGGCAATAAATAAATTTAATAATGCTGCAGCTCTTTCTTACACATTAAATAATGGTGAGACAAAAGATGAGATACACAAAATACATGTGTCTGTTTCTAGTACTATTTTTTTTCTTTGGAGGAAACATATATATGTACCTTATTACGGCTCGGCCACGGCGACGGGAATTGCATTTTCTTTATACGTGTGAGAGGGATATATGATAATGATTGTATGTTTCCTTTGGAGAGGTGCAGACATAGGCTCACCGTTTGTCTCATTTTCGACTGCTGTTATTTAGTGTGTAAGAAAGAGTAGTGTGCAGCATTATATGTTTAAGAACAAAAGCAAAACCATCGGCGCTTTGACATTTGATGTTTTTGAATTTTTGGAAATTATTCACACTTCAACATTATCGTTGTAACTATATTCCGCACTTTCAAAATTATCGTCATAGCTAGTAGTATTGTAGGGTCTACGGAGATGACACAGCACGGTGTGTTAGAGAGATGCAAGAAAATTATGACTTTTTTCCTTCTGAGGAAACAGACCTACGTACATTTTGTATCTCCCCTTGAATGCCATGGAGCAAAGGGGTACATTTCGCCATGTTTTGACTTTTGACGTAATATTTTGCGGATTTATTTTATGCTATCGTATATAATATTTACCAAAACGCGTTCCCTGAATGCCTACAAACAATATTACTTGCGTTTATTTGACAAATTGAGAGTTTTATCGATCTTTTCATGATCCCCCGGCGCTCACAGTTTGACAGTTGAAATCGGGGGAGAAATGTCATTTGGAAAGTCAGAGATATGTGCAAAGATAATTATTTGAGTGGCTAGGTGTGTTTCTTGTATCTGTTAAGTCAAGAACAAGAATGCCCCAAGCGATTCTGACCTTGTCCTTCATACATTTTCTTTATACATAAGGTTTAAAATCGCACATCAAAAAGTTTTTTTATTTTTTTTATTCGGCTGTAGGGCGCGTCTTGGGCGCACAATCGGTAGGCCATCGGTTAAAAAGGAATGTATGTTATTGCCTTTTTTATGCCGTCACGGTACCATTACCGTGAATCATCACGGTAATTATAAAGTGTCTAATGAATCCACCTATGTTTCACCATTTATCCCATACTTTTACATGACAAAAAAAAATTAATTCTTGAATTTATAATTCGTAAAAATTTACGTGCCCAAATTTGGGTAACTAACGCTCGGGTGGTTATGGGCTACGATTTTTAAAACACATCGTAATAGTTATAGCAATCAAAGGGTAAATATTTCCAGGATATGTAAGGTTTGGTACTGCAAGTTCGTTTTTAAATTACTCTATATAAGTTAATAAATATTAATCTTACAGTAAATAGCTTATTAAAGTGTTGTCATATTTCATAATATTATTAATCATAGGTGAAATCTATTATTAATAATTATTATCTACAAAATTGGTGCATTTACCATTTAATTTTGCTTTAATTATAGGACAATCAACATTTTTACTACAATGACTAATATTATCTACTGGATATGAAGTCAAGTAGCACTTTTAGTATATTTTGAAAAATTGGTGTAATTTTCTGTACGCGAATACATCATAAAAGAGAGACACCTTAGCAATGGCTGATATATGTATATATCATAAAATTTTACGCTAGTCTATTTGTATTCAACAATATATGCACACCAATAACTTCCAAAATGTGACGTAATGTGCCTAACACGCTATACAAAATAATGATATACCATACCATAAATGTACTATGGAATATGTACAAATTATGACACATATAGTCAAAACAAGATATGTCAAAATCGCTGTACAAAATATGACATACCTCTTATGCCAAAATCTCTATACAAAATATGACATATTATGCCAAAATTTCCGTACAAAATAATGACACGCTATTCCATTAGAAAGTTACTGATGGAGTATGCCAATGTTTTTCCAAAAATCACTGTAAAAATGACACTATAACATGCCAAAATATCTGTACAAAATATTATGACTTCCTATACACAAGGTATGCCATAGAAATACTGAGTACAAAATGAACTGTAGATTACAATGAAGCTATACCATTTTAAAATACACAGATAAGAAAATGGTTAAACACGTATTCCGTCATATATTGGCTTCTCCAAGAATTTCTAAAGCTAATTCATTAAATATTTAGAATATGTACAGAAAGGATGGCCATCGTTAGTCTTAGAAATTTAGTACATGAAAAATTTCACTTGTTTTTGGATTTTTAAAATTACCAAAGCCAAGTTTTCACGAAAACAATTTAAGACGCAATAACATGATTCAATAGCTCAAATTTGTACTAATATTATATAATTTTTGTACTTTCAGTATTTACTGGAGAGCTTGATTTCAATTATATACATCTTAAATTTCATTTTGTTTGTAAAAAAAAAAGTTATTCAACTAATTAAATACTGGTAAAGGATAAATTAAATATAGAGCTTTTAAAGTACTATTCTGCTCAATGTGCCTGTATTTTTTTAAATACTGCGATTTTAAAAAGGGACAGGGTTAGTAAAAGAATGACCACAAATTAAAACAAGAGAGGGTTGGGACACATGTAAGAAATATTTTAACTAATTCAATTGAATGTTTAAACAGCTGATTATAGCATTTAATTTTTCAGTACAGTTTACGTATTTTCTAGATAAAATGGACAAATATTACACACACAATTTACTTGAAAAATGATATTTGAAAGGCTTTCATAGATTTCTTATTATTAGATTTTAGTCATCAAGTACAACCATTTCCAAAAGGGTAATGCTAATTAATTTATTACACTATGCAGACTTTGATTTTAAAATCTTTCATTGTAAAAATGTTAATTTTTATCATAATCAATGCAAAATCCAGAAAGATCAATATTTTTGTTATGGTGTTGTTTTATTACTACTATTATTTAATATATTAACCTGCTTTTCTACAAAAGGACAATTGTTTTAGACAGTCTAAATTCACACAGTTCAATTAATTAGACACTAAGAGCCTTACTAATAAAAGTGTTTTAAATTTTACATAGTATCTGAAATGATTGTTCGTCAGTTATGTAAAATTTAAAACACGTTTTAGTTTTATACTTAGTAAGGGGGTAAATATGATAATTTAGAGGTAGGAAACTGTTAGTCTTTCCTTGTTTTTACTGTTTTTTCCATAGATAATAGAAACAGCGGAGGTATGGCATTGTAGCTTGACGATTGTCACGATTGAGCTATGATCAAACTGCACAGACATCAGAGTGACACAGCCAATGAATGTTATGCGTTTGGTGTGCAGGTAGAAACAAAGGAGAGGCGCTTCTGTGTGTAGATTGAATTGCAGTACTATGGGTGAATGATGTTGGAAACACAACTGATTTCACACTAATAAAGGTTCGTAGCCCATTTTTCTTGTTTCTATTATCTATGGTTTTGTAAAGCAAGCACACTTTTAAATCTACAGCATTGGCATTTTATTTCAATTTTCACTATTCCAGAACAGTAAATATGGCATTTTTTACACTGAATTTTCATAATACATTTTTAACCTTTCCAATGCTAGTCATTACAATGCAACGCAATAATCGACGATGGATCACACGGCGACAGCCGCATAAATAAAATAAAATTGTATTTTAATACTGTACTATTCTTTTTGGTTGTCAATGTCGCGAAAAATAAAAAATATTGATAGCATTGGCATTTTATCTTAATTTTCACTATACCAGAATGATATTTCTACAACAATAACTTCTGCACTGAATTTTTAAATGTACTTTAATATCATACCATTATTTTAAGTTGTCAATGTCATATTATAAAAAGTTATTGAGAGTTGGTTACTTTCGATTGTTCTTTTTCATGAAGGGCAGGACTATCCTGCCTATTTCCGAGGCGATTAGCCCTCACGAGAGGCGGCGAGCGCGGGGGGGCGGTGTTCCGGGGGGGAAGTTGGGTGGGGGCAGCTCAGGAGAGGCGGGGAGGCCGTGGGCGGGCAGAGGCGGCCCGGGGGCGGCACATCAGGGGAGTGCCGCCACGTAGTTCTCGGGCACCAGACCGGTCTTGCCGTTTAGCGTGCCCTCGAGCCAACCGGGTTCTGCTGATGATTTTACTGCAAATGGAAAAGATTGTTTGTAAGTGTGATTTAATATTGATAATCGTATCCTGAAAACTAGGAATAGAAAATGAATTAGTCAAAATTGTATATTACATTAATGTATTTCCCGGAATAGCTACTTGTATTCAGAGAAATATTTATTTCTCCCTCATGTTACTAAAGAAGGTAAATGAATAAAAAATGAAAATGTACATGGTGTTTGGAAATTTACGGTACAACCGGGAAACTAGTGAATATATACCAGACAGAGGTCATGGGGCAACCATAAAGAGTTATATTTTTCAATTTGAGCATTTCAATAAAAAAAAATTATTCTTTTTTTTGGCATCTAAAAGGTTAAAATAAATTATTCGACACATTTAAATAAAAATTAAACAGCTTCCATTGAGCTTAGCTATAACAGTTTATAATTTAAGCAACCGATTTCTTTCAATTTGACCTAAAAATATCAACTACTATCAATCTATTTACATGAAAATGAAAGCTTAAATCGGAAAAGTTGTACCACAAAATTGACTTAAGTATGATGTCGATTCACAGAGTTTCCGGACACCTTGTACGTTTATATAAAAATATAATCATATGAGGTTTTCCTGTAAACATATAATGTAATGTAACTTTTAATATCGCAAACATTTTTCACTTTTGCCAGTCACGAAGCGCACCAATATCGAATATTTATTACCTTACTTATGCCGAACTTCAAGTTATGCAAAACCCCTCTGAAGTACAAAAACCCACAAAAAGATAATGTTGGTTGCCATTACCGGCACACAACGGGTACAAATCTTGCGTAAGCATCTCCGGCATCCCAGAGGTTAACACCAAGTACAGGGCAAACCACAAATAGTGCAAACGTTTCAATAAGTATAACTTGCTTTGAAAAGTAAGTCAATATTTGCTGTAAGATTTGAGATTTGAGCATATTAGATCACCCATTGAATGCTTTCTGATGGACTATAAGCTAAGTCTGGATTCAATATAAAAACCTGAATTTACAAATGTAATTAAATTTTACTCACCATTTGTAATGATTTGGTTTGGTTCAAAGGATAATTCTCCGTCATTTTCCCCGACACATGCGTAAAGGGTCCTGACACGTCTGAAAATAACAAAAATATTACATTAGTTTAAATTACCTCTTATTACATTCTTTACAGATCAACTCTCAGAATTACAGCCTTTCCAAAGCAACATGTTTTGACATTGTATAAATTTCATGGATTATATACTCAAATGCAACATATAGTTTGGGAGGCGGGTAACGGGTACCGCCGCCCCGGGAACCATAGGTCACCCCAAGTGGTTCGCTAAAGTAGGAGACCTAGCAGGGGTACTCGGATTTGTGGGGTGAGATTTGTCCAAGTCTTGGCGGCGGATACGTTTGCCCACCTATAAGTGGTGGGCCGGATCGGGAGAGACTAGTTGAGGGAGACCTAACCTAGAACTCTCCAGCCAGGCTCTCTCGACCCATCGCATTGCATAGCAGTGGGAGAGATGGATTCATAAGTCCGTCACTCTTTTGACACATTGATCCCCATATTTCTGCCCAACCCTCATACCTTTTTCATTCCTAGAATTTCCTCTCTTTCCTTTCCCTAAAAAAACCCTCCAAATTTTTTATTCCTCAGGGCCTCCTGTGAGGAGCTATTGTAAAAATCCGCAAACGGGAATAGCCGCCGATCGATCACATAAGCGACTGCCAAAATGAGTTAATAATGCACATCCGTAGAAGAACACAAAAGTGCTAAATAAATTTACATTTTGTACATAATTATTTTTCTTCATAGTTTTAAATTGATTCAAATTTTTTCAAATATTTTATTATTCACAATCCCCAATAGTACATTATTATAATATTATATAATTAATCACTTGCATTTCTCAGCAATAACTTATTTATTTACATGAATATCTCCGAGTAACCCAATATACAATTATATTATGTAATTAATCACTTGCATTTCTCTTATTTATTTACATGAATATCTCCGAGCAACCCAATACAATTATATTATGTAATTAATCACTTGCATTTCTCTTATTTATTTACATGAATATCTTCGAGTAACCCAATATACAATTGTATTTTGTAATTAATCACTTGCATTTCTCTGCAATAACTTATTTACATGAATATATCCGATTAACCCAATACACAATTATATTATGTAATTAATCACTTGCATTTCTCTGTTATAACTTATTTATTTACACAAATATCTCCGAGTAACCCAATACACAATTATATTATGTAATTAATCACTTGCATTTCTCTGTTATAACTTATTTATTTACATGAATATCTCCGATACGTAATAAATCACTTGCATTTCTCTTATTTATTTACATGAATATCTTCGAGTAACCCAATATACAATTGTATTTTGTAATTAATCACTTGCATTTCTCTGCAATAACTTATTTATTTACATGAATACCTCCGATTAACCCAATACACAATTATATTATGTAATTAATCACTTGCATTTCTCTGTTATAACTTATTTATTTACACGAATATCTCCGAGTAACCCAATGCACAATATTATGTAATTAATCACTTGCATTTCTATGTTATAACTTATTTATTTACACGAATATCTCCGAGTAACCCAATATACAATTATATTATGTAATTAATCACTTGCATTTCTCTGTAATAACTGATTTATTTACATGAATATCTCCGATATGTAATAAATCACTTGCATTTCTTTGTTATAACTTATTTATTTACACGAATATCTCCGAGTAACCCAATGTACAATTATATTATGTAATTAATCATTTGCATTTCTATGTAATAACTTATTTATTTATATGTAACCCAATAAACAAATAATAATAACTATACAATTTCAATACATAACACACCAGTTAGGTTATTACTAAAATGGGTCACCAATTAGATTAGATTTATCGCCCACCAATAAGTTTAGTCGATCACCGACAAGTTAGGTTAAGTTGGGTCGATTAGTTCACCAGTTAGTATAAGTAGGAGAGGAGTTTCGACGAAAAGTTAACGTAATGGAGAACTACCGCAAAGTCTGATAGGTTGTGTTTTTCACCAAGTTTCAGCAAGTTAATGTAATACAGAAATGCCAGAAAGTGAGGATTGGTTGGGTTTTTCACCAGCAAGTTTTCACTGCCGCAAAGCATAAGATGGGTTTTTGTAGGAATTTTCACTACTAAGAAAAATACTACAAAATTGGGGTGGTTAATCTACAAGTAATTTAAAAGGTAATAAGTGAAAATCTCTTAAGAAGTTTTCCAAGGGACTGGAAAAAACTTCTTGAGGGTAAAATCTTTTATCGTCGTTCATATTATAACACCGAGTATCTCATTTTGTCGGTTCATATTATAACACCGAGTATCTCATTTTGTCGGTTCATATTATAACACCGAGTATCTCATTTTGTCGGTTCATATTATAACACCGAGTATCTCATTTTGTCGGTTCATATTATAACACCGAGTATCTCATTTTGTCGGTTCATATTATAACACCGCGTATCTCGTTTTTAGGTTTTCAGGGGGAACAAAAAAAACTTTAATTTATTAAATAAAAATAGCGCAACTTTGAAAAAGAAAGGTGTCGACTAATATTTAGGGATCATTTATTTGGAGGAGTAATTTTTTTTCATTAAAAACAAATTTTCAGGCAATGACGTTATATAAATAGACTCGCCATAGTCTCACATACTCACAATATAAAGTGGCAAGTAAGCAACACTCTTTAGTTTTCATCAGTTTTCAGTAATTTCATAATTCAAAAGTTATTCATGCATAAAAAAGATATGCTACTTCCACACCGAAGCCAACCTTTCAACTCGAACTTCCAACACACGAACTACCCCTCTACACAATCATCCGAATGTTTTTAGCTGGAAGTTGGCCTCTGTGGCCGTACCATAAGACAGTCAAAGAATGGGTGTGTATTTTTTCTAATGACGTATAAAATCGTCTGGCAGGAAACATGAAAATTAATTGTATTGCTTATAATAATCGATAATAATAAGTAATTTGCATGTACTTATTTATAAAGGAAATGTTATTTCTTCACTTTTACTACTGTTTGCCTTGTAATGGAAACATTTTCTCATCCCACAGGAGGGCATTTTGGCGCTTTTTAAATGAAATTTACCTACTGGTCAGACACGACCTTACTCGACGAGTGACAGTTTAGTACTAAAGTACTAGAAATCGAGACTAGTGCAATTACCTTACTTTTAGCTTCCCACTTTGAGATTTCTACCCCGTGTCTACAGTATATTGTAACGTCATTGTTCTTAGGTATTTTAAATGACATTCACGGTGCAATACACAAAAAAGGCTGAGAAATAATGAGATATGCATTTTTCTTATGCGAGAAATATATAATATTCTATTTAACTTTCTTCAAATAATAAAACAAAAATAATAATAAGAGGGCTAAAAAATTATTATAACTTTATTCTTAATTACTAAATAAAACTTTTATGTAAACATTTACTGCTAATCTACGTACCAATTATTTTGTTACCAAAATTTGTATAAAAGGAGTGGTGATTGGTCAAAATCTGTGTTTGTTGATCCAAACCATAGAGCAGTTTTAAAAGAAATTTAAAAAAAAAATCATATTTTTTGATATGCGGTGTTATAATGTGAGCGACGATATGTGGGAAAAATTGAGCCATTCAGTCTTCAAGGGACCGAAAAACCAAACTTCTTAATCATGAAAACTTTTTAAGAGGGAACTTCTTAAGAGGGTTTCACTGTACGCAACAATTAAATCTCTGAGTTACAGAATTCACACATTCAAAATCTGTCTATATAGTGTCTATTATCAGGGAAAATGTGACACATGTACATCATTCAATTGGTTAAAAGCATCAGGGTATAAACCAAGCATCGCAGGTTCAACCCTTTGCTAGCTAAATCCTCCATCATTGCACAAGTAACATTTTCCACTTAAATGATGGGAGTAGGAGTAATTAAAATATTGCAAGCTTATTCGTTACCCGGGAATATTTTTCTTCATCTTGTAAATAAAGAAATGTCCGAAATATTGGCATAAGTAGGAGGAAATTCAAAACAACTTAAAACCCCAAAAATCTATCAATATAAGAAGCAACTAGATTTTAAACACAATTTAGGAGAGGGTGAGTCACCGGTTATTGGTTGGTTAGTCATGCAGTGTTGTTGGGGCTTACCTGATGGAAGGACCGGGGCTAGCGGCCCGATGCGGCTGGTTGCCGATGGACGCGGCCGGGCCAATCACCCTATTCACACGCCACGGACAATACAATGCCACCATATCAATGCCACCAGCAGATACGTGCGGTTAACCCGTTAGTGAATGCAGCAAGGGATAAAACGTAAAAATTCTTTGTTATATTTGTGCGGTTATTTGGGGGTTAAAAAAAAATTTATCAAAATCATAACCAAAAAAATCATTCTCGGTTAATATTAAGTACGCTTTGTTAAATACAAATTAGAATTGAAATGTTGTTTTTAAAAGAGGTTAATTAATTTTAATGAATAAAATCGAGAAGAGTAGACGAAGGAACCAATGGCATTTTCTTCATTTTTGGACAATATTTTACAACATCAAAAATATAAGGATGGAACAAAAAATAATTTTTTTAAATATCAAAAAGCATTTATTAAGAATCATAATAGCTTGCCCCTGAAAGGTTACAGATTCAAAGTTCCAAATTCGAATTTATATATATTTAAATAACAATTGAATTTTAAATTTTGTATTTACAAGGATTCAAATAAAAAAACATTAATATTTAAAAGATTGTCTTCAGAAATCAGCATAATTGAGGTGAAATCAAAGATCACTTGATTCAAATGGCTAGCGAGCGCCTCCATCATTGCACAAGCATTTTGTACATTTTTAAATAATATTGTATTCCCTGATAACATAAAAATCGAAACTATTAATCAAAACAATTATTAATCATGCAATTTGCTGTACAAAATATTCATTTTGACCGAATGCAAGTTTGTACAAAAGTATGTGCAACCATCCCAAAACAGTGATTATGTATGTATTATAATATGAAACAACAAAACATGTCAAATCACCACAGAGAAAATCACCAGTCAACCAAAAGTATCCATAGATATCATCATCAGTTTTAACCATAGACAATAAATGAAAAACATTCATGCTTTGCTTTCCAAATACCTTAATTTCTTCCATCCAAATGAGTAAAAATACAGTGCGTATCAATAAAATAATGAAAACACAACATTACACAATTGGCATAAAATCTCATCAAGAACTTGATCCCCGACACTAAATTTTCGCCATGCGTCAGATGATTATATTTTCGTAAAAAGTAACTCGCTTTTGGCAAAATTATGTTCTTGTAAATTGTACCGCCTTACCAGATAATGTTTTTATATATTTTAAAAAATAGTATATAATTTACAATAAGTAGTTTCCCCAGAATATCTAGGACTATTCAGATTTTTTTAAAGAATATGTTGGCCCACAAAAGGTTAAAATAAATTTTTTAAAATTATGTTAGATTTTTCATTACAAAAAATGAATTTGATTTTTAAATTACAAGAAAACAAGACAATGTTATAGATCGCACAATAGAGTTGATGCGAAAAACATATACTGATTGTGTAAGTGAAGCATCACTGAGAAACAGCATTTTGTCTTGCTTACGCTTACTTATTGTTTTTAGCGAAAAAGGGACAACAAATGCTAGAGTTGTGTTCTTTTCATCATTTTAAAAATTACTCAGATAAAATATATATTACCGAGACACTCTGCATTTTGTAAAAAATACTAATTTCTGGCGTGTCTGTATATAACTCCGATTCGGTGAACTCTAAAACTCGGAATTGCTTTGAATTTAAGTCGATGAAACGTTAAAGAACCTATCTATAAAATAATATTTTTTATCAAATTTCTTTCGAATAAATTTCTTGAGTTCTTCTTACATCAATAATGATATAATTTTTTTTTAGAAAACTTTTTTTTTATATACGTAATTAATTCAATATTTATTTGAAATGTGAATATCTTTTCTTTAAAATTCTTAGGGTTTATATCCTGACTACTGAAGTCGGATTTCGTGATTCTTCAATGGTATTTTTAGCTAACGTGCAACAATTATTATCAATTCTACAATTTTTCAAGTAAATATTATTAGGGTTGAAACAAGTTAAAATACTTACACATTATGTTGGGGTTGCGGTCTGTAACTGGTAGCGTAGTGCACATTCATGGAGTGATTCACGATCCGTCTGGTTTTGACGGGCGAACCGTGGTGCACCGGCGAACCGTGACTGTTGTTGACCATGCCGTGGCTGTTATTGCCCGGGCTGTTGTTGAGGCTCATCTGGCTGTTGGCCAGACTCATCTGGTTGTTGGCCAGACTCAGCTGGCCGTGACTGTTGTTGTGCTGGCCATGGCTGTTAAATTATAATTATTCCATTATTTATTATTTTTACTATGAGAACACAGCTATTAGAACTAACTAGAGCAGACCACTTGAAAAATTACAGGATATTATAACATTAGCAGGATTAGTAGGATCTCAGCCCACATGAAACTCCTCAGGTTGAGATGGAGTGGACATGTACAGAGAATGCCGGATACATGCGTTCCAAAGAGAATTTTGACTGGTCACCCAGGTGGAAAGAGAAAAGTGGGAAGACCCAGACTGAGGTGGGAAGACGAGATAAGAGGGGATGCAGCACAGCTTCTCCAGATAATAAACTGGAAGTCAGCCGCTGAGGACAAGAAGAATTTGGAGGCGAATGTTGCGGGAGGCCAAGGCTCGATACGGGCTGTAGCGCCATCGGAGAGAGAGGGAGAGAGAGTAGGATTTGTGAAGCTGAAAGCATTAATAAAATATTTATATTACAGGATCGATGCCTTTCAAAATCGAATATCGTCTATTTTGGATATGATTTTAGATTTTCACGGCCAAAAGTATTTTTGTTATTTATTTTTGCGGTATTATGCTGTGTTGCGCTAATTCTTTCTTTAGCCAACGTTTTAGGCAGCGTTACAGTGTCCACCATCAGGGCAAATGTGCAACACATCTGCCCTGATGATGGACACTGTAACGCTGTCCGAAACGTTGGCTAAAGAAGGAGGTAGCAGAACACGGCGTAACACCTCAAAAATAAATAACAAAAATCGTCTATTTTCTTTATAATATAACTTGAGATTTTAAAATTATTTTTCTTTCTAACAGTGAAAAAATCGCATATTTCTGCATTATAGAAAAAATATAAAAATACTTTTTTCCTAATAGACTCTAATGGAATATCATGTGTGCACCTAGTAATGTCCTTCAGAGGCTTGAACGATTGAGTAGAAATTTCACAATAATAACCTGTTGGCCATGAGAGGGTTGGCATGGTTGGTGTGGTTCAACTGGCCCTGACTGTTGGTGAGGCTCATCTGGCCCTGGCCGAACTGGTTGTGTATCAGCTGCCCGTGACTGTTGGCATGGCTCAGCTGACCGTGGGCCGAGGAGGGGGTGGATATCTTGTCGCGGGATGAGGTGGATGAGACCGATTCGTTGGAGCTGCTCGTAGAGTTTAGTAAACCGTCACGGTGGAGATCCATATCTAGACAAAAACATCACAAAAAGTTAGCGTATGAAAACATAAATTAATTGAAAACAGCATAAGAGTTCCAACTGATTGGAGCAAGTCCCCAATGGGCAGGAAATAATTGGGAAGTACCGGTGATTAAGCATCATAATACATATTTTATTTTGACCCCAAAATAATTTAAAAATTTTTTTTTTTTTTTTTTCATCAAAAATGGTTGTTTGGCAGCCTCTGTGTATTGTCAATGACATTAAATGTATTGTGTCCGTTGAACTGCGGATGAACCACAGATGGCGTGCAAGTGTTCGTTTAAACGATAATTTGAATTTTTCAAGTGTATTGTTGTGACACGAAGAGCTCAACCTACAAAATCATTGTGAATTTTGCTCTCGAAAACACTTAGGATGGGTTGTTTCAAAAAATTTGATGGATTCATCAAATATTTGAAGTTGATTTTCACGTTCCGTGTAAGTTCTTTTCAAGTTCTGTTTTTATATATTTATAGGACAGTTGCTTCACAATACTGAAGTAATCGCAGAACTTGAATAGAACTTACACAAAACGTGAAAATTATCTTCAAATATTTGATGAATCCATCAAATTTTTTGAAACAACCCGTCCTTACTGTTGATTTGCTGCAATAATGTGAGAAAATAGCAGAAGAGAATTATCCCCGGTAGAAGCGACATACAGGCAGACTGGGGAACAAGTGTGGAAGAGAATTGGAGCAGGATGGTAAGGACTGGGGAGTGGGGGCGAGTGGCGAAGGTCCACAGAGGTTGTGAGGTAAATATGCTTACTGTTGATCTGCTGCTGATGATGCGAGGGCCTGTGTGTGGGGGAGTACCTGGCGGGGGGCGGAGGCTGGTAGGCAGGGGGCCCGGCGCGCTGGGGGGATCCACCCCCACCCCCTCCACCTCCCCCTCCACCCGCCACGGCCAGGGGACCGTCGTAGTAGGTCTTGATGACGGCCTGGAAGAGGGACATTTCATTAAATTGGGGGTATTCTACTCTAGAAGCATGAATTGTAGGTATTTTTTCAGGTGCAATAAAAAAAAAATATATTTTTACAAGCCAAGAAAAAAATTAAACAAAAAAAATTCAAAATTCAAAAAGTTACAGGGTTTTGAAGTGGGGGGTCTCAAAAATATGGCGCGCCCTGGTTGACACAATTGCAACCCTCTTAGAAATCTAAAAAAAAACTAAATTATTTCTTAATCCAAACAAATGCTGCTATGGCCCGATTTTAACTATTTTTTTAATCGCAAAAAAACCTACAAAAGAACGGTAAAAAATCATACAAAATTTTCATATTTCTCAAAAAATATATTAATTTTCGATTTTTTTGTGAGGAGTGAGGTTCAAATAGAAAAAAATGGCGATTTGCAATGCGCGGCAGCTGATATTTCCGTAATTTTTTTTTGAGGAAAATATTTGAAAATTTTAGAATATACACTTGAATATATTTGTAAAATGACCCCAACATATAAATATTCCTTATGTGTTAAAAAAATTCATGAAAATCACTAAAAATACGCCGTCCTACACCTATTTCCGCCCTTCAAAGATCAAATAAGATTCAATAAAAATTATTGAATAAATTTATTGTGAAAAATAACCAATATCTTTGTTCAGAAAAAATATAGGGATGAAATTTTAAAAAAATAAACATAATATTCGTTACGTACCTACTTATCTATTCCAACTCACATCTGAATTTTCCATAAATATTACAAATATCATTATATCATTCGTAAATTAAAAGAAAAAAAAAGAGAGGGAAAAATCAATAAATCAATGAGTTTCAACAGTAAAATCATATTGTTTACATTACAAAAGCTTGTGGTAGATTTTGGTTTTGTACCTTTACATTTGCAATAAAAGCCTTCCGTACCGGAGACGGAAGTTCTTTTGTACTAAATTAATTCAAAAACAGGTGTCCACGCTCCATTGCACAACTTCATAAAGCAGGTTTAATTATTTATTACGATTTTTGATTGTTTTGGAAATATCAAAAGAGGACGACAAAGGTAAAATTTCAGATTCGTGTTTCGAGTTTAGGCGATAATAGTACTCGACTTACATTAACCGGTGATTCCTGGCATTATTTGAAGCAAAAAATATAAATAAAATTTTGGTCTCCGATGACTTTTATTTTTTTTTTACATGTCCTTCAGATTTAGCGCCAAAACTGAGACTCGATCAAATTACAGAATACGAGTTTTCTTGACCGTTTATTTACCGCAGGCTCGAGAGTTTGTAGCGACGACCAAAGCACCTGTCGCCTTTGATTAAACCAGCTTCTCCACCTGTCGCCAATAAATCTCCCGAAAGGATTTTTAAGACCACGTCAAACAGGCAAACGGTGCCGCAATTTTGCGCCCATTACGAGATGGCATTTTTTAAACTGTGGAGAATTGGACCGCATGATTTTTGGTTGTTTGTACATACTTATAGATATCGCAACCAGAATTGAGTTTGACACAGTACTGACATAGATGCATAGATTGCATCAATCATGTTTCGAGCTCGTTACTCTACTTCAGAAAAGAAAATTCCAAGCAAAACGAAAAAGCTAATTTTTAAAATAATGAAAAGAACCTAAAGACTTTTTGAATAACTTTCGAATACCTTTAAAAAAAATTCGGACAACTGTAAAACTTTCGAATAACTATAAAAACTTTTCGAATAACTGTAAAAACTTTCGAATACCTATAAAAAACTTTTTGAATAACTGTAAAAACCTTCGAATACCTATAAAAACTTTTCGAATATTCGAATTCGATGAGCGTGTGCACTTGTACCCTCCTCGCTAATAACATTAAAGTGTAAGAAAAATAACTATTTCTCAAAGATCAGAAGTGTACCTATGCATATGCACCAATACACAATCCTAGGTTCATGTTGTTAGAGTCAACTGTGTGACTGTAATACTAAATTATGAAGCCCCATAAGTATTACTGTGCTTTAATTAACCACCTGCATGCAGCATTAAAAAAAACACTCGCACAGTGAGCTTTCGCGTCATAAAATTTGCTCTGCTTTTTCTGTCTGAAATTTCTAGGTCAATGCAAATATTTTGAAAAACTTAAACTCAGGCAAAAAATACTATTCATTCTCATAGTCATCAAATGAGAATTGTAAAGTTTAAAAACAAAGCACACAAATGTAAAAAAATAAACCAAATATCATGAATTATATGAAAATGCACGGCAAGGGGGAACAATGGGTAGATATAAAAATTAAGGGGGTGATGTATTCATCAGGACTAAATGATTATGTAAAATGCACTTGCAGTTCTTTAGCCTTGAATTGGTCCGTGAATGCTTCAAGAAAACCTTCGTTTTGCAAGCAAAAAGCACACACCACCTGGCGAATTAATTATAAAGGCTCCTGATTTCAATGGGTAGGTTTTCGGCCTCGCGTTATTTGGTAATCCATTTAGTTCGGAGTGGTGGGTACTGGGTACATCCGTTGAAGGGAAAAAGCAAAAAATAAAACAGAATCAGAAATGAGTCCTTGAAGAAGGCGCGCTCTTACAATATTGTTGAAAAAAGTGGACCAAAAGAGGGTGTAGTATTCTCTCATTGAGTGAAATGCGAAGTGCTTTGGGAGGAAGTGACAAAAACAAACCAAAAACATTAAAGACGGTGAAGAACTCAATTGAGTGAAATTTCATCCCTAGCCCCTTGAATGGCAGGAGACCATACCAGCTCACATGCGTCTCATATAAATCGCTATAACTCCCTTATTATCAGAGTGAGAAATATGTTTTAAACGGTGTTAAAAGGGAAAAATACTACGCTTTATGGTCTAATCTAAAATATAACGACCAAAAAAGTAGAATGTACAACTTTATGAAACCAAAGTTTGAATCGCAATTTGAAAAAAAAATATTGAAACTTTGAGAATATTTTGTTAATTATTTTTACATGAAAAGACAAAAAAGTGAGGTGACAAAAACTTTCATTATACATTTGTCTAATGAAATAAACATGTGTTTTTTTTTTCATTATCAGTATTGACGGCCTCCGTGGTCCCGAGGCAAGACTCTCGACTCACAATCCGAAGGTCGCGGGTTCGAACCCGGCGTGCGCAAATAAATTTTATTTGATTAATTTGTGTTATTTCACAATTTATTAATTTAAAATAATGTATAGTATATTTGCGGCACGTTCCAGAGTGGAAGATACTATCAGTATCGCCCTGGTGTAAGACCACCATTCAGAATTGAAACGTTGCTTGAAATGGCTTTAGCCGTGTTTAGTGACCAGATCTGAATAGCCAGGTACTTCCCCACCTTCCTCTTTCCTATCTCCTTCCCCTCCCCACTACCTTCAGCCTCACAACATACCCCAATTGGGGATGCCATAGTCTCACTGGCTCCAGACGGGAGCAGTTGGGACTCTTGTGCGGTATTTCATATAAAAAAAAAATTAAAAAAAAATTTAGTTAGAAAAAAAATGAGGTGAGCCATTTTTAAAACTTTTTTATGTTTGCATGCAAAATTTTTATATTACAAAAATTATATGTTAATTTTGAATTATAAAATTTGTAATCCTATTTTATCACCTTTCAAAAATAGTTTTTAGTTTTGGATTATGTTCAGAAATATTCCATTTATTTGCATTTTATTGTAAAGCGGGAATAATTTGACCATCTAAAAAATACGCCAAAATTCTGAAGGGCTAGGCTAAGCTTTTTCTAAAGCTATAAAAAATTTCTCATAGAGAGGTATACGTCATTAAGTCGGCACATATATGCATCATCTCATATTATCTTACATATTCACTATTCAACTCTTAAGATGACCCGACTAACATTTGATTCACTTGAGGGAGGCCCTGGTTTCCCCTGCTTCTTCCATCCAATTGCTCCACCAACACAATACATTCTTCTGATACTAACTCCGCATCCATCCATCCGCTCATGTCTACAGCATCAAAACGTTCCTTTCTTTACCCTCTCAAAGTAGTCACGTATGAGTATGTATTTCGTTACAAAATTATTGGCATTATTAGACTGCAGTAGAGATGGCAAGATCAAGTTCGTGCAATCTGTTGGTTTCGTAATGTATGATAATATTTTTAGACTAAGTGAGAAAGAAAAAAAAATAGAAAAGGCCCTGAATGGAGTCCTTGAAGTAAGCCCGTTTTTATAGTATAGCAGCATGACCGCGTTCGCGCAATCTCGGAAGGGAGGTTGAAGGTATTCTACTTTTATTGATAACGATGGTAAGTTGTTATGATGATAAAATGTTGTAGATGGACTTACATGAGTGATGCCCTGTGGAGCTGTAGACGTTGAATATCGCTGTGAACCTCTGTTGTGGGGGGGAGACTGTGGTCCTACAGGAAGACCGCCAGGGGGGATCCTGAAACAAGACAATTCATTAGGTAAACAACTAAATATTTATTATAGGTCAACAATTAGATACAAAATAAGAGTTGTGATGGGTTATGTTCTCGGCTCTGGATAGTCGATGTCCGTGCGTAATACGTATACCTACCGGCAAAAAACATAACATCAGAGCACAATATATGAAAGAAAACACAAATGTCACCGCTGTATTTAGAATCTATTGAAGGCTCCTAGATCTCAGAAAAACCAATAAACTTGGTTATTTGTTGAAGAAATTTTAATATTTTAAAGTTTGATAAATTTCACTCGAAAAATGACATTACTTCGGGTTTAATTACTGCTTGAAGTACCGACGTGAAATTTTCGCGGTCCGCAAGCTGATTCTATTTTTGTAATAACAATATGAGATTTTTGTAAATTGTGCCATCTTGCCAGATAATGTAAAAATACAGATTTTGTACAGTATTTAAATCCTTTTTTGTATTGTTTCACCCGCCATGCCAGGGATATCTTTAACGCCGGCCTGAACTTGAATACGATCCATTCTCGCGCCGTTACTAACTTTACAATGAACATAAGCGAAAAAGAAAGATGCGTAAAAACATATGTGCGACAGAGAAAGGCGTGGGCGGTGAGCATGTCACTTTTCAAACCTTAAACTCGCCTATTGCAACGTCAGGTAGATATCAAAGTTTGGCGTAAACTATACGATGGATAAAGTTTACGATTATTTTGATTTGATGGCGGCACTCGAGAGGTTAACTGCTATGAGGTACCTAGTAGGAAATTAGAAGCAGTAGCTACTCTATTTTGTGTTCCGGTACTAAATTCTGTCGGTACATCAAAGACAACAAGAAAGATCATAAATTAGTCACTTATAAGTGGCCACTTAACGTAAAAAACCTTAACCCTCAAATAGAAGAAAATTCTAAAGTAGAGTGTAGTTTTTTATTACCAGGTGACTAAACAGCAGTCACCATAGTTTGTGGATATCCGCAAAGAAAAATAACAGCTGCTTGTCAGGCCAATACATCACGGAACATGACAGCTTTAAAATTGGATAGGCAAAAAACCCGCATAATAAACTTGGATTACGAGACTTGTCCTAGGTATCATGATACTCTATTTCGGTTATTTCCCTAGTCTAGGCGATATCCTGCTTTCGAATGAGGGTAATAAATTAACCTAGGATAGATCTGGATAGGTAGGGCCTCCCGGCAGATGTTGCGCGTAGTGAGGATTAAAATTTAGACATTAGATGGACGTTTTGACATAATTTGTAGCATTGGGCGTGTAAACAAAACAACCGACTAAATTTGTAACGAAGGTATTAAAGTAAATAAACATTTTTACGGCGTAAATACAGGATTGAGAGAAATAGGATCTAATGTAAAAAAAAATTTAAAAAAAGTTTGCAAAAGGTCAAATAGACATCGCAAAAACACGGTAAAATAGATTAATAATATATAGTACACGATTTCGAAGATTGTATTCTGACCATAAGCCGACAATTTTTTATTTTAATTTTAAAAATAAAGATAACCAATATTTATTGGTAAGAATATTTCAAATAAAAAAAATCATTGAAAATATAGGAATTTAATTTCTTCTGTAAATGCATTGAAGTGCGAAACAGCTGTCGCACGTAAAATTATTTAGGTAAAAGTTAGTTAAAAAGTTACTACCCGTTCACAACGCATTCTAATATTTATGTACGATAAAAACGTATTTACGTAGTAGCCATACCTAATAAATAATAAAATAACACATACCCTCCAATAACAAATCCAGATAGACAAATGATCATTTTGATTTTATAATTATATTAACACAAAAAATTAAACAACGAACACAGACTATTATGTATTTAATTATACGACCGTATTTACTTTTGAAAACTCTTCAACGTGATCTGAAGAATGAAAAAACAAAGATCTAAACGCGACCTTCCGAGACAACTGCAAAATACAGACTGACGAGTTCAGCGTTCGGTTGAATTGAGTTGAGTTTAGTTCGGGTTTCGGGTCGGGGAAGAACCAAAGGAAGGTAGATGGAGTAGGAAGGGAGGGGGAAGGGAACGTAGGTGCACCCGAAATAATTATGCATTATCAGTGGTGGAAAAAAAACCTGTGCAAGGTGCAGATGCAAAAGGGCTTTAGTACTCCTGCACTTATGGCACCGTAAGTCCCTCCCTTAGAGTAATAATATAACTTTTTTTCTTTTGAATTGGTCAGGGCCGTAGCTAGGAGGGGCATTATGGGAATGCCCTACCTTAAAATTCCTGTGCCCTATCTCAAGAAATACCATCGACTATGATAATATTACACAATTTTTTCAAGTCTAACAATTCCATCAAGAGAAGAGGCTGCTGTAGTCAAGCTTATTTGAGTCGTCGCGAGGACAAAACGGAAAGCATGCAAGTTTTGTACAGGCAGCGAGAGGCGTTTAGAGATATGTATGAACTTTTTGCATCTGTGGCGACAAAAGGCTGCAGCACTGCTGTGTGCGAATCTATGTTTTCAACATCAATAGGCCTTAGAGGCGTCATGAAAGAATGCAGGCATGATGTTTCTAGCCTTTGAAAAGAAAAGAACTAAGGCAGTTGATCTAAATCATAGGTTCTCAACGTGGGCGATAACGCCCCCATGTGGGCGTTTCAGACTTTCAGGGGGGTGGTAGCAAAGCAAGAGAAAATTAGGGGTGTTTCATACTTTCAGGGGGGCGGTAGGAGACCCAGAGAAACCATCCCACTCCATCCCATCCCGCCCCATCCTAACCTATTACGCCCACCCTGTTGTGGTGAATATAATCGTGACAATAGCTGTTTCAGATTCACGACGACGGAAGGTAAGTAAAAGGCAGTTGGGGGGCGCTAGAAAAAAAAATATTCTCAAAGTGGGCAAAAAAAGGTTGAGAATCTCTGGTTTAGAATTGAAAAATGGCCAATTAATACAGTT
The DNA here is from genome assembly GCA_936435175.1 of Glyphotaelius pellucidus. Taxonomy (NCBI): domain Eukaryota; kingdom Metazoa; phylum Arthropoda; class Insecta; order Trichoptera; family Limnephilidae; genus Glyphotaelius; species Glyphotaelius pellucidus. The sequence continues at coordinate 10,131,403 of OW386557.1, read as the reverse complement.
AAGACATTTTGAAGGGATACTGTTCCGGATAAAAGTTTTTTTTTAATTTTTGTGGAAAACAAGTTTTTCATGGTAAATGAATTTCCTTGTAGGTATTTATGTATGAGAAATTATTATTTTTTACATTACGAACATTTTATGTGGGAGACAGTGCGGTTTTTACACAGTAAGGTTATTTATAATATAACAAAGTAAACTGTCCATTTTATTAAGGTCATTTACCATTGAAAACTGTCCGATTATTACAGTTTAGACGTTAATGGATATTGTCCATTTTTGACCATATGTTTGTGGAAAAAATGTTATTATAAAGGGAAACTGTATATTTTACTTTAACAAGGTTCACCGTGGTAATAGGCCTTTGAACATATAAGGGTCATTTAAAAAGGGTTTTTTTTTGCAAACTGTCATTTGCACTTGTTAGGGTCATTTACTATTGAAAAATGCCCATTTATTACAGTTAAGATGTTTTGAGGGAAGCTGACCTCTTACAGTTTATAAAATGTTTGTTGAAAACAAGGGTTTCATGGCAAATGAATTTTCTTTGAGGTCATTTGTAGAGGGAAAGAATCATATTATACTTTAAGAACTTCCCCACCTTCCTCTTCCCTATCTCCTTCCCCTCCCCACTACCTTCAGCCTCACAACATACCCCGATTGGGGATGCCATAGTCTCACTGGCTCCAGATGGGAGCAGTTGGGACTCTTGTGCGGTATTAACTGTAAAAAAAAAAAAGAACATTTGATGTGGTAAACTGCCTTTTTTACACATTAAGTTTATCTTAAAAGGTCATTTATTATGGTAAACTGTCATTTTTTAACGGTCATTTACCATTGGAAACTGCCAGTTGAATACAGTTAAGACTTATGATTATAGACTGCCAATTTTACAGTTCTAAAATAATTGTGGAAAATAAGTTTTTCATGGTAAATGAATTTCGTGTTAGGTCATTTGAAATGGGAAACTGTATTTTTAAGTAAACGTTGTAAACGGCCTTTCAACAAATAAGGGTAATTTACAATTACCATTAGAAACTGCCCATTAATGCAGTTAAGACTTTTATGAATGACTAGAGACTGTCAATTATACGGTACCTACTTAAAATAATTGTCAAAAATGTTTTTCATGGTAAAATAATTTCCTGTTAGGTCATTTATAATCGGAAACTGTATTTTGTTAACATTCACCGTGGAAAACGGCCCTTTAACATATGAGTGTCATTACACAGTAAGGTCATTTTACACTTTTTACACAGTACGGTCATTTTAAAAGATTAATGACTATGGTAAACTTTTACGGTCATTTTATGGTAATTTTTTTGGAAAACAAGTTTTTCATGGTAAAATAATTTCCTGTTAGGTCATTTATAATGAGAAACTGTATTTTGTTGTTAACAGCATTCACCGTGGTAAACGACCTTTTAACATATAAGTATCAATTACACAGTAAGGTCATTTTACACTTTTTACACAGTACGGTCATTTTAAAAGATTAATGACTATGGTAAACTTTTACGGTCATTTTATGGTAATTTTTTTGGAAAACAAGTTTTTCATGGTAAATGATTTTTCTTTTACCAGTTTATTTTTTTAAGTTAACAACATTCACCGTGGTAAACGACCTTTTAACATATGTGTCAATACACAGTAAGGTCATTTTACACTTTTTACACAGTACGGTCATTTTAAAAGATTAATGACTATGGTAAACTTTTACGGTCATTTTATGGTAATTTTTTTGGAAAACAAGTTTTTCATGGTAAATGATTTTTCTTTTACCAGTTTATTTTTTTAAGTTAACAACATTCACCGTGGTAAACGACCTTTTAACATATGTGTCAATACACAGTAAGGTCATTTTACACTTTTTACACAGTACGGTCATTTTAAAAGATTAACGACTATGGTAAACTTTTACGGTCATTTTATGGCAATTTTTTTCTTTAGATATTTATGACTGAAGACTGTCCATTTTTAAGTACTTAAAATAATTGTGGAAAAAAAGTTTTTCACGGTAAAAAAATTTCCTGTTAGGTCATTTATAATGAGAAACTGTATTTTGTTAAGTTAACAGCATTCACCGTGGTAAACGACCTTTTAACATATAAGTATCAATTACACAGTAAGGTCATTTTACACTTTTTACACAGTACGGTCATTTTAAAAGATTAATGACTATGGTAAACTTTTACGGTCATTTTATGGTCATTTTTTTGGAAAACAAGTTTTTCATGGTAAATGATTTTTCTTTTACCAGTTTATTTTTTTAAGTTAACAACATTCACCGTGGTAAACGACCTTTTAACATATAAGTGTCAATACACAGTAAGGTCATTTTACACTTTTTACACAGTACGGTCATTTTAAAAGATTAATGACTATGGTAAACTTTTACGGTCATTTTATGGTAATTTTTTTGGAAAACAAGTTTTTCATGGTAAATGATTTTTCTTTTACCAGTTTATTTTTTTAAGTTAACAACATTCACCGTGGTAAACGACCTTTTAACATATGTGTCAATACACAGTAAGGTCATTTTACACTTTTTACACAGTACGGTCATTTTAAAAGATTAACGACTATGGTAAACTTTTACGGTCATTTTATGGCAATTTTTTTCTTTAGATATTTATGACTGAAGACTGTCCATTTTTAAGTACTTAAAATAATTGTGGAAAAAAAGTTTTTCACGGTAAAAAAATTTCCTGTTAGGTCATTTATAATGAGAAACTGTATTTTGTTAAGTTAACAGCATTCACCGTGGTAAACGACCTTTTAACATATAAGTATCAATTACACAGTAAGGTCATTTTACACTTTTTACACAGTACGGTCATTTTAAAAGATTAATGACTATGGTAAACTTTTACGGTCATTTTATGGTCATTTTTTTGGAAAACAAGTTTTTCATGGTAAATGATTTTTCTTTTACCAGTTTATTTTTTTAAGTTAACAACATTCACCGTGGTAAACGACCTTTTAACATATAAGTGTCAATACACAGTAAGGTCATTTTACACTTTTTACACAGTACGGTCATTTTAAAAGATTAATGACTATGGTAAACTTTTACGGTCATTTTATGGTAATTTTTTTGGAAAACAAGTTTTTCATGGTAAATGATTTTTCTTTTACCAGTTTATTTTTTTAAGTTAACAACATTCACCGTGGTAAACGACCTTTTAACATATGTGTCAATACACAGTAAGGTCATTTTACACTTTTTACACAGTACGGTCATTTTAAAAGATTAACGACTATGGTAAACTTTTACGGTCATTTTATGGCAATTTTTTTCTTTAGATATTTATGACTGAAGACTGTCCATTTTTAAGTACTTAAAATAATTGTGGAAAAAAAGTTTTTCACGGTAAAAGAATTTCCTGTTAGGTCATTTATAATGAGAAACTGTATTTTGTTAAGTTAACAACATTCACCGTGGTAAACGACCTTTTAACATATAAGTGTCAATACACAGTAAGGTCATTTTACACTTTTTACACAGTACGGTCATTTTAAAAGATTAATGACTATGGTAAACTTTTACGGTCATTTTATGGTAATTTTTTTGGAAAACAAGTTTTTCATGGTAAATGATTTTTCTTTTACCAGTTTATTTTTTTAAGTTAACAACATTCACCGTGGTAAACGACCTTTTAACATATGTATCAATACACAGTAAGGTCATTTTACACTTTTTACACAGTACGGTCATTTTAAAAGATTAACGACTATGGTAAACTTTTACGGTCATTTTATGGCAATTTTTTTCTTTATGGTCATTTACCTACCCTTGGAAACTACCCGTTTAATACTGTTAAGACATTTTGAAAGGTGCCTGACCCCTTTTACAGTTTATAAAATGTTTTTCAAAAACAAGTAAATGGTAAATGATTTTTCTTTTAGGTCATTCATAAAGGGAAAGTGTATTTTTTTTTAAATTAACGACATTCACAGTGGTAAACGGCCTTTTAGCACAAGGGTCATTTACACAGATGTAATTTTACACCTTTAACACAGTACGGTCATTTTAAAAGGTCGTTTATTATGGTTATCTGTTATTTTTATTCGTTAAGGTCATTTAAAACATCGTCATTGAAAACTGGCCGTTTAATGCAGTTCAGACATTTATGACTGGAGACTGTTGTTACGTAGAAGATGCGTTGCGGCGTCACATTATTACGTGTTAATTAAATACAATAATATACTAATACGACGTTGGGTGCAATATTTTTATGGTGGTGTGAAGGAACATAGAAATTATCTTTTGAATAGGAAGGAGGTGATACCTACAAACTCCCAACTTTGTAGAGGTTATCCACCCGTCAAAACCTGTGGAACAGGTCATGTTATAAATCTGACGCAGGACTCCCTTCCGAGCATGATATTGTAAGCCCCTCTCAAAGGAGCAGGCATGGGCTTCAATTGCAATGTCATGAGGTTGGAGGGGAATTAATTCAATAAAGAAGTTGATTTCAAATCATAAATACAATACTCTATTTACTCTCATAGCAGAGAAATATATATAAGTACAAATCGTTATGTGGACTCACGCCCTGATCCGTTGGCCGTGACCGGAAGCTCCACGGAAGGATCCAGAGTAACTCCTGGACGGATCTGGGCATCCAGCCCACCAGGATGATGCAGTCTCTCGATCGGTCCCATAACCGGAACATTACCTGCCCACAGGTCGATGGATCCAGGCAGTCCCCCCCCCCCCCTCCCCCTTCCCAAGGAAAAAAATTGGGGGGCGATAGAAAAAATGATTTTCTCAAAGTGGGCGGTGGGCAAAATAAGGTTGAGAATCTGTGATCTAAATGAAGTACTTCGTTGTTTTAAGGAAGGACTTTATATTATTTTTAATTTTGTTTTTATTCTGTAATTTCAGATTATCTTTGGTACCTAATAAATGAAAAGCTATTGATGCTGCAGTTACTTTTCTGAAGTTCATTGTTAGCAATGATCAAGAATTACCTTGTGTACAAATACTTATTATCTACCTGGTGAAAGAACCCAAGGTAATCCTTTATCATTATTAAATAACTAAATTTTTTGATCATCCAATAAAGCAAAATACTAATATGATTATTAAAAATGTGAGTATTGCCTCACACATGTACGACGAAAATCGTTCACCAGATCAGATCAAATTACATTTTTACTTGTGCCCTACCTGTAATTATCGCTGCCCTTTCTTAAATTCAACTCTGGCTACGGCCCTGGAATTGGTGTTGTCCAAGAATAACAATTAATTGATTTACGATAGTTGATTCCCCGATTAGATACGAATAAATTCATACTTGATTTTAATATCTAACAAAAATAAATATTTTTTCGGGCAAAATAGTGAAAACGAGTGAATTAATACCTACTGTATAGTATTGAATTATTAAAGGTAAAAAATAGCGTTTATTGTACTGGAGTTCTAAAGTAAATACTAAAACAAAAAAATATTTAGTTTTTTCGTCATTTACAATAAATAATATTTACTTGGCTAATTTTAAATGACCATTTTTGTGAAATACCACTTTGCTCTATTGTCAAATTATTTATTCAAAGTAATATAAATTTATTTATAAAAAATCTGTACCAGCGTCTTTAGGTCGTTTCTCTTCTGTATAATGTTCGGGTTCCGTCTGTTGGAGATTGGAGAGAATCTGCAGAGTTGAGAACCACGTGCAAGGCGCGCGCCAGGTGCAAATCTACAGCCACTAAACCAAGGCACTACCTTGACGGGGCGTCATTTTCTCAATATTATCAATAATGATTCTTGAAGACGGTCCCAACAAAAATTGAAAATCGTTCTGTTGGCTTATTCTGTTGATTTAAAAGTCTGAATTTTAGAAATTTTAATAAAATTCAATGAATTGCCAAATTTCAAAGCAACACTATTTTTCTTGATCTTAAAAACAGTAAAAATGAAATTTTAAACAGCTCTACTGCAAAACTACAAAATTGTACATTCGACATTGTTCTTCGGGATCGTCGATTTGTTTAGCGTCGCTTTTGTAAAATACCATCTCACAGTGGAGACCTTAAGCTTCGATGACATTGAGCGAGTTTACAAACTACTATCTGGGAAATTTACTATCTGTTAGTAAACTCGCTCAGTGTCATCGCATTACTTGCTAACTAGCAGATTGTGGACAATCTACGAAAAAAGTCAAAAGGTGGTCAACTTTACTCGCTACTAGCTCAAGATGGCGGCCTACCAACAGCTGATTTCGTAACTGTCAGAATTAGTTCCCGCGGGAGCCGTAATTCTCGCTACTGGCTAGGGTGTGTATTAGTTCGCGCGAGAGTCGTTATTTTAGCTGCTACTGTCGCTACTGAGCGAGTAGACAGTTTTGTGTGCCATCATGACAATCTCACTCGCCGATTCACCCGCTTTTAAACTTACCGGCTAGTAGCTTGTAAACTCGCTCTTTGCAATCGAGGCTTTACATCCAAAAAAGTACGTTTCTAATTTTCTCGTATTTAATTAAACAAAATCAAAATTTCCTCTGAAATCATAATCATTTCAAAGTAGATACTTAAATACCTAACAATTTAATTATAAATCCTTTGCAACATTTTTTTGAATTTCAAAAACATTTTAATTGAGGGAATCAGTTGTGAATATATTTTTTTTAAAGACAAACGTTCTCGGGTTACGAATAACCTGACAACAATTGAAAATCTTGCTCCTATCATGATGAAGGATTTAGCCAGCCGAGGAATTGAACACACGTCGCCTGCGTGTGACCCAAACGCGATGCCAACTCAACCACTGACCGGTTATTCAAAACAAGTTTATTAGCAAGTCCGTTATTTGTATATATCTACGGAAATTGAACAGGGCAGAGAAAAACGTGCTTCTAACGTTACCTTCCTCAAACCTCAAACGATTTAGTTTGACAGGTATGCCGAAACATGTGCACATGTTGTTAGAGGAGACGCGGGCATATTTGCTACATGTGTTAGTTCTACTTTAATATCACAATAGGAACAGAGTGCATCACATAATTTGAAAAGGTGTTTCTGGTTTTTGGTCAATACGGTATCGAATCTACATACATGCATAAACACATACTTTATCACAATCTTCGAAAGCACATTTGGGGTGATGATGGACACGGTAAACGAGGTAGCGCAACACGGCGTAAACCCCAAAAATTAATCACGATAAAGGTGTTTTGGTTACATCATTCAAGAAGACGATAGTACTAATAAATTGAAACGAAACACGGAACAGAACAAACAAAATAAAAAGCAACTGGGAATCGAACACAGAATCTCTTGTCTTACAAACACCTTCAGCAACTCGGCCATTGGGACCTATTTATTTCAAGTCATTTTAATGTGTTTTTGGTTGTTTTTTTTATTTTATCCTGATGAGTTATTGGAACTTCTTTTGGAAATCGATATCTATCTAAAAATTATATTGTACTGTTCCAAACATTTTCGCTGTATACTAGTCCCGCCGGCGTGAAGGCCAGCACGGTCTAGGGGTAAGGCTCTCGACTCGCAATCCGAAGGTCGCGGGATCGAATCCCGGCGTGGGCAAATAAATTTTATTTGATCAATTTGTATTATTTCACAATTAATCCATTTAAAAAAAAAAATTGTATATTTCCGGCACGTTCCAGAGTGGAAGATACTCTCAGTATCGCCCTGGTGTAATACCACTGTTCAGAATTGAAACGTTGCTTGAAATGGCGTTAGCCGTGTTTGGTGACCAGGTCTGAATGGCCAGGTACTTCCCTACCTTCCTCTTCCCCAACTCCTTCCACTCCCCACTACCTTTATCCTCACAACATACCCCAATCGGGGATGCCGTAGTCTCACTCCTTCCAGACGGGAGCAGCTGGGACTCTTGTGAGGCTTTCAAATTAAAAAAAATTAAAAAGTCCCAGCGAGAGAGCAGCTGGGACTCTTGTGAGGCTTTCAAATTAAACAAAAATAAAAAGTCCCAGCGAGAGATCGTACATGACGTGTTATTCTAATATATTCCGTCTTTTTCGTTTTCGAGTTTTTTTTAATCTTCTTCCACTTCTTTGGATTCCTTCTAACGTAGGTTGGCTGCCCTGTAACGTAGATTGTAGCCTTTTAAAATCTACAGTAGTCTGACGAAATAAGAAAAAATATTTTGATTGAATAAATTACAAATGGCAATAAAATAAAAACACAAAGATAAGGAATGGTAAAAACTTATTACCCATCGCACCTTTGTTCCCCGATCTACCCCAAGGCACACGACAGCTGCCGTAAGGACGGTCTATTTTTTTCTAGCCAAGGAAGCACCTAAAATCTTGGCGCATTATCCACCCCATGTGTCTGGCCCATCTACCCCCTCTCTCACCCGCGCTTTCATCTCATCTTGGTAGATGTTATATCACCTGCCGCCACAAAAAATAACACAACCATAGCCAATATATAAGAGGAATCACATAATATATTCAAAAGGGTGCCGATAAAATGGGCAGTTTAAAAAAAATTAAGATAAATTCTTAAAATACACCGTTTCTTTAGAATTAGTTTTCTTCGGAGTAGTATTTAATATAATAAGGTAAGTAATTGCTTCATAAACATTAGTTAACCTCCTTCTTTAGCCAACGTTTCAGACAGCGTTACAGTGTCCATCATCAGCGCTGATGTGTAATTGTGTTATTAGTTAATTTCTTCAAAATTAGGGATATACAGGATGTCCGGGTAAACTTCGAGAGGTGATTCTACATGATAGTACAAAGAAAAAATATAAATGACTTTTTTTCGAAATTTCAACGTTTTAAGGTGGTTTTCGGGTAAAAAAGTTGAATCGTTTGAAGTTGGAATTTCAAAAAAAAAATTGTTCATCTTTTTTACTTCTACCTCCCGAAGCTGTGGACTTTTACCCTGGACACCCTGTTTATATTATATACATGGTGACCGGAAACTAACGGTACAAGCGAGAAACTGATAAATCTACATCACGTCATTATTTGAAGTCGATTTTGTGGTGCACGTTTTTCTGATTTCAGCTTTCATTTTCGATTCGAGTCCGAAATAGGAATTTTTCAGGGTCAAATTTGAAAAAAAAAATCGGTCGCTAAGGGGTCACATTATCTGTTAAATGCGTCGAATCGTAGAAACAGCACTAAAAGATTTTTAACCGTTTATTTGCCGAAAAAATAGAAAAAAGGTAAACAAGAAAATAAAAACCCGGTTCTCCATGTATTGGATTGGATCCACCAATTTCCCTTTTGTACCATTACTTTCCGGACACATTGTATACGATGTTTGAATGATTTTTCTAGATAATTTTTATATACATACCAACGAATATAATTTTATGTGAGTACCGCACAAGGTAAGTGTGCTACGGGGTTACATTATTAAAAGAATACAAAAAAAATCCGGTACTCCATGCATTGGATTGGATTCAACGATTTCCCCTTTTACCATTAGTTTTCGGGACACATTGTACACGATATTTGAACGAATTTTCAAGATAATTTTAATAAACATACCAACGAATATTATAATTTTATGTGACTGTCTTGAGCCAGTTCTAAGAGACTATGGAGTCTCCAAATGAAGTATGTTATGAGATTAAAGGGAATGTGGAAGGGAAGGAGATCGGAAAGAGGGAGAGAAAGTAACTGACTATTCAGAATGCCGTTTCAAGCAACATTTTAATTCTGAATGTTGTTCTTACACCAGTGCAATACTGAGTATATTTACAGTTCTATTCGTAGTTGCACTCGTACAAAAATAATTGTCTATACGTTGAAAGACTTGATGAGATAAGACTATAGATGAAGCTATACGTGAAATCCGATTTAGATACTATTTAGATTAATCTTTACGACGAATCGGTTTACATTATGAATATCAAAAAATACGGTACGGATAAATTGAAGTATTTACTAGCTTTTCTATGTATTGGAATTTCAATAAAATTATTATTTACGTAACAAAAAATATAAGCGTAGACCACTAAAAAAATATGTTTTCATGACTTAACTATAAGAAACAGTTTTTTTTAAATACCCCTTTACGGCTCGGACTATTTTGGAGATTTTGTATGTTCTAACTTTTTTTCATTCTTATAAAATTATGCACAGAATAAATAAAAACCACTTTTTCGCTTACTTGTCTCGTGCAAATAACGATTTTAAATTTTGTAGGCATGAGAATCGAAATATTTCTAGCGTTAACCCCGTTAGCCCTTTTAACCCAAAAATTGTATATATTAATTGTATAAAATAATATCTATTATTCGTCGAAAGGGTATCTAAGAAAGATAAATGCATATTTTAAATGAGTCGACAAAGCGTGACAAATGCATTTTTAACCCGAGTCGTTGCGTTCATGGAGTCCTGGGTCCTACCTATAAACCTATGCACCGTGACTGCATCTAAAAATAATATCCTGTATGAAGGTACCCAAACATATGGCCTACACGTACATACAGTCGCACGGGTCCTAGGAAGAAGGGGTACTAAACAAGGATTTTCAGGTAAACTAACTCGTAATAAAAATAAAGCAATATACGTTCTAAATATTTCTTCATCAAAGGTTAAGACAAGTTTGTAGTAATACCAATGAAATTGAATGCAGGTAATGTTAATAAACGACGCGAACTATCGCTCATTTTTCGATTTCAGTAAAAGTACACCACTGTTTTGCTGAAGAATACCGAAAGGGAACATAACATAACTTTTGTTTATTAACAAAGCAAAATTTCTTAAAATAAATAATTTGAATTTCGGCGAAAATAACGCCACTTTTTTCATAAATGCCTTCCTCTTCCCCCATCTCCTTCCCCTCCCTACTACCTTCATGCCCATGGATGACTCCAGACAGGAGCAGCTGGATTCTTGTGAGATATTAACTTTAAAAAATATACATACTTTGGGAGGTATGGGTACCGCAGCCCCGGGAACCATTTATTAGATAACCAACACTTCTGCCATTGGTCACCCCAAGTGGTTTGATTAGCAGGGGTTTGATAACTTAGCAGAATGCCCAGGTTCACGGGGTGAGGTTTTTCCAGATCTTGGCGGCCGATGCGCCTGCCCACCTGCGTGGCGGACGGCTCGAGGGAGACTGGTTGAGGGAAGTCTTTTGACCTCTCCAGCCAGAACCCCTTGACCCATCGGATCACCGCTGGACACATAAACCCCCAGATTCCTCTCCTTCCTTTCCTTAAAAAAAACCCTCCCACATGGAACTCCCAAGGTGATAAAGGCCCTGAAGGAAATTCTTTCTTCAGGGCCTTCTGTATGGAGCTAATGTAAAAAAACCATTCCCCGTCATAATGCTAAAAAAGATTGTAGTTTGCGATATCTATAGTATTATTACGCCAGCGACTGTAAGGTTGAAATTTAAGAACCCGCTGTCGATTTCACTTCCGACGTCGCGCTTTATACAAACCATTTTCGTACTTTGTTACAAATCTACTACTGTCTACTACGTGGACTTTGTTACAAATCTACTACTGTCGTGTAGGCCTGCAGGACCTAGCAGCAAAAACCCACGGAGCGGGTTTTTAACTGCTAGTTATATAATAGTAGTTTAATGATCCTTTGTCTCTCTCCTTCATTTATTTCATAATAACCACGATGAAAAGTACCACAAACCAAAGGTTCTCCACCCTAACTTTTTATGTTCCACCTCAAGTATTATTGTAGACACGAGCGGTGCATCCAATGTAACTAATTATTCACCCACGCTTTACTAATAATAAAATTCACTCTCCACAAGGCACTAAAGTTGCCGACTATTATATACAAGTATGCACATAATACCTACCGGATTTATGTAATCGGTACAGGCCGTAGTGACCACTAATTACTGTCACGAAAAGCTGGTAAATGCGGAATGGAGAGAGGTAAGTGGAAGGTTGTGTCCATTGTCTGGAGAGGAACTGGGATAAGATGGCCACAGAACACGAAGTTCGTGATGGAACATTGAAGTCACTTTGCTTTGTTTTTTTTTTTAATGTGTTATTTTTTATTTTATATTTATTAACGCCCTAGTGGGCTTTTACAAGAAAAGAAGCAAATATATAATTAACAATATTAATTACATGTATTACATAATCAATAAAACAGAATAAATATGAATGCAATCGACTCGTTAGGTAAAGAATATTTCAACATAAAAAAGAAATGAAATGAAATATTAAATAAAATATTAAATGAAATATTGAATATTAAATATTCATTCTCGCTCCGCACCGAAGGAGTATAGTCGCGTATTTTTGTGACAAATAAAACAATAAATATAGTTTACTTACATTGATAACTCGCCCACCTGGGCGATCCATTTCATCCAATATGGAAACCGAAGTAATTTTTAAAAACATTAAAGAGTTAATAAATAAAATCACTTCAGTGAAGGACTCAAAAATAAAATTAACACTGGAACAAAATATTATGTCACTGGAAGAAAAAATTCAACACGAACTAATAAGTCTACAAAAGAAGATAATAGAATTACAAGAAACTAATATTAAAAATAATCATCACTATACACAGAAACTTGAAGAATTTCACCATAATAACAAAAGATCTTACGCAAATGTAACGCAAATGCCAAGTGACAATAAAAACTTTGTAAAATCATCATACGACCCAGAACAGAAGTACGCCATTTTAATTACTTCAAAAAACACCTTGAAGGCCGAGGATATAAAAATAAAAATTCAAAAAAATATTAATTTAACAAAAATAAAAGTCGGAGTTAATGGAGTAAAAAAAATCGGAGAAAATAAATTACTGATTTCTTGCCAGAAAAAAGAAGAAGCTGAAAAATTAACTGAAGAAATAAATAAGGTAATGGGAAAAGAAATATTAGCCGAAGAAATAAAAAAAAAGAAACCGTTCTTAATGTTAAAAAGGCTACAATGCCAATTGACTGAAGAGGAAATTATAGATGGAATTATGCAACAAAACGAAGGATTAACCATGGAAGACAAAAACAACATCAAACTTATCAAGGAATTAAAAAACAAGTACAATGAAGGAAAAGAAAATGACACCACTAACTACATTATTGAAACGACCGGTAAATTGAGAAAAACACTAATAGATAAAAAAAAAATAAATATCAAATTCCAAAGAGTGTACGTAGAGGATGTAAATCCGCTCACACAATGTTACCATTGCCTCAAGTTCGGCCACACAGCTCAAAGATGTCTCGCCAGGACGCAGCCACCCATTTGCCCCCATTGCACTAAGGATCACATACTTTCCAAATGTGAAAACAAAGAAAAAATGCCAATCTGCAACAATTGCTGTGTTCAAAACAAAAGGTTTGATATGAACTATTCTACTGAACATAGAGTCGATAGCATAAAATGTGTTTACCGGCAAAAAATGCTTCAAATAGCTAGAGAGCGTATCGACTATGAATAAATATTGTAATTTTATTTCCTCAAACTATAAAAACTAAAAATGAATGATTTTTTATGTAACGCGCTAGATAAAAAAATATGTATAGAAGAAAAATTATGTCACTCCATAAGAGATTTCAATTTAATTTGTACAGAAAAAGGATTTACCCTATTTCATACAAATATTAGAAGCATAGAAAAAAACTTTGAAGAATTAATATTATCATTAAAAGAATCAAATTTTTTCCCGGGCCTGATTGTGTTATCAGAAACACATTCAGCCGGTGAACTGAATTACTCTATTCCAGGGTACACATACCATGCAACAACAACAAAAATAAACAAAAACTCTGGTATCGGAGTATTTATTTCTAACCAGTATAATATTATCAATATCAGAGAGATAATAAATATTAATAATGTTAACATTTTAAATATTGAATTTAAAGTCGAAAATAAATATTATAATGTTATTGCTATTTATCGTACACATAATTCGATAGTACCACAATTTATAGATGAATTGAAAAACATTTTATTAAATTTTAGAAATAAAAATAATATACTTGTTGGGGATGTGAATTTAAATATTGCAAACGATTACTATTGTAAGGATAAAGAAAACTATCTCAATATGCTGGCTGAATTAAACTATATATCGTGCATAAATTATTATACAAGAAACGTTCGGGGTCAACGACCTTCGTGTATAGACCACATATTTACAAATATTCCTTACATCGAAAACATAACTTCAGCTGTCGTACATACAACAATCACTGATCATTATTCATGTATATTTCATTATAAATGCAATCCAGCTTTTCCATTACTTAAACAAAATAATGCATCCAAAAAAGTACTTAATATGGATACGTTAAAATATAAATTAGAATCAGAAAACTGGATTAAATTACTACAATGTAATGATGTCAATATCTGCTGTAATTTGTTTGAAGAAAAAATATCTAAATGCATAAACGATTCGACAAAAAATATTAATATTCCCAAATCCAAACTATCTAACTACAAACCTATAAAACCGTGGATTACTCATGGTTTAATAATATCTGTACGACATAAACAAGCCCTTTATAAACTAACTACTCAGCAACCAAATAATAAAAATTTACTAAATCGTTTTAAAGCATATAAAAACAAACTTTCATATATTATAAAAAACAGAAAAGAAAGTTATTATAAACAGAAGCTTGATCAGGCGGAAAATGATAGTAAAAGAGTATGGACGGTTATAAATGAAATAATTGATAAGAAAAAATGCAGGAATAACGAAATCAGTGCTATTACTCATGATAACTCGAAAATATGTTGTAAAGAAAACCCTTCAAAAGCTGCAAATATATTTAACACATTTTTTGCAAACGTAGGGAAAAATCTTGCGAATCACATAAATATCAACCCAATTTCAGACTGTAATATTGATGCAGAAAATAAAATAGCAACATTCCAAGTCACAACAGAGGATGAAATAGTATCTATCATAAACGGTATGAAAGGAGGTTCTGCCCCAGGATTTGATGGAATTACAGTTAACATTTTAAAAAATATTAAAAATCAAATTTCTAAACCATTAATGCATATAATAAATATAAGTCTCCAAAGCGGAGTGTTTCCATCTATTTACAAACAAACTATCATTACTCCAATATTTAAATCTGGTAATCCAGAAGAAGTAGGCAACTACCGACCTATATCAGTAATTTCGAATATAGCAAAAATTTTTGAAAAGATAGTAAAAAAAAGAATAAATCAGTTTATAAAATGTAATAAAATAATTAATGAAAATCAGTTCGGCTTTATGGAATGTAGAAGCACACAGGATGCAATTGCAAAATTAACTAGCCTTGTTCACAATTCATTAGATAAATCACTAAAATGCCTTGGAATTTTCATAGATCTCAAAAAAGCGTTTGACAGCATATCACATAACAAACTTTTAAGTAAATTAAGAAACATTGGATTAGATGGAGCAGCTCTAGAATGGATAAAAAGCTACCTTTTCGAACGTCCTCAAGTCGTTAAAATCAACGATGTGCTTAGCCAACAAGATACGAGTAACTTTGGCATACCTCAAGGTACAGTCCTGGGACCGTTACTGTTTATCATCTATGTAAATGACATATTCACACAAAGAATAAACGGAAAAATAATATCTTATGCTGACGACACTGTCATAGTAATTGAAGGTGCTGATTGGAATACTGTGAATAATCTAGCGAATATTGATATTAATACGCTGAAAAACTGGTTCGATAAAAATCTCCTCTCATTAAATACTGAAAAAACAAAATTTATCCCTTTCTCTATCAATAAATGTAAATCAAATCCAGAAATAAAAATTGTAATACATCAGAGTAAATGTGGTGGAACTAATTGTAATCAAACATGTTCTACACTTAATTCAACTTCAAATATTAAATATCTTGGTGTATATATAGATCAACATTTTAAATGGAAAACACATATTTGTGAACTTGTCAAAAGAATTAGGAAATGTATATATATATTTATCAGAATAAGAAATATTCTTAGACTAGAAAACCTCAAAAAAGTGTACTACGCAATTGTTCAATCTATATTACAGTACGGTATTATAGGGTGGGGAGGAACTTATGATGTTATTTTAAATCCTCTGAAAATAGTTCAAAGATTGATAATTAAGGTTATCTTGAAAAAACCATCTACATTCTCTACTGAAAGAATCTTTTCAATATTCAAAGTATCTACAATAGACAATATATATAAAAAATATGCAATTCTACAGACTTTTAAAGAAATACAGCTAAAAAAATTACAATTCAATATATCAGCAAGATTTCAAAACAATATCAAAATCCCTAAATTTAATACCAAGCACATCCAAAATACCTATCTGTATCTAGGTATAAATTATTTCAACAACCTCCCTTTAGAACTAAAAATTATCGAAAATATACATAAATTCCAAATTAATTTGAAAAATCACCTGAAACAACTGTAAGAGTCCATTTCTACCGCTAATATTTCATTTAAATCTTGAAATTTATTTATTGTTATATCCCGAGTTTTCTTACATATCTTTTGTTATTAGATGCAATATTATTATTTTCTACTAAATTTTACATATACTTGAGCTTGAATTCCCTCACCAAACACAAGAGCCTTGTCTCTTTATGATGAGGAAATGCTATTGTTATGTTCATTTTACAACTCTGTTTAACATGTAAAAAAAAAAAAATGTATACTTATTGTAAAAACATACAAATATTAAATAAAAAAAAAAAAAAAAATAAATAAAAAAAAATAGTAAAAGTTGTACTTACAAAAAACTAAAACAATTCAGCTTTAAATATTTATACATATTATTAATAATAAGACCTGACATAGAACAAAGTGTAAATAGAACCGCAAAAATATTATAAAGTAAGTATACATTTTACTGGTGAGGTTTAGATGAGAAAATATTTTATGAGAAAAACAAAAAAATAATAAAAGTTAATTATTAGCAGATAGAATCGAGATTAATTGATTTTTGAAACATTCAAAACTGCCAATACTAAATATATCTATAGATTCGCAGTATTTATTCGCAAGGTTATGGATTCTTGGAATTGGTGAGTATATAGAGTAATTAGTGTTGATTTTATTGTTGCATTTAAAAATATCTTTACTACGAGTTTGTCTAGCGGGTATGCTAATGCAAATAAGTTCCAACAAATTAGGGCTGTCAATTAAAGATTTTATAATTTTGTATAAAAATAATAAATCAATTAACACTCTTCTATCTGATAATTTAAGAAGTCTGGTTTCAGCGCGTAAGTAATTATAATTTATAAATTCGATTGGATTTATAAATTTGAGTGCAAAGTTATACACATACCTGTATACAGGTGTTACGGGACGTAGGTACTTGGCTTACTTTAACCAGTGATTTCTGACATTATTTCGAGTAAAAAATGCAAACGAAATTTTGGTCTACGGTGACTTTTTGATGTCTTTCTTTTTTTATTTTTTTTTTACTTCAAAAGCAAAATAATTTTTTTTCTTCCACATAAGGTCGATATGGATATGATTAGCCGCCCAACCCCTCACCTTACCCTTAAATGCCTAATACCTAATGATTTTTTTGTGTTTTGGAACAAAAAAATGACACCGGAGACCAAAATTTCATCCAAGTTTTTTACTCCATACAAAGACGGAAATCGCTGATTAAAGTAAGGCAAGTACCTCACTTAATACATTCCTTTTTTTTAACTTTCTATATTTTAGATAAATTATCCATTTCGATTTCATGATTTTTAACATTCTTAATAAAAAGGACACAAAAATATAACTACTTTTTTGAAAATGCATTCAATAGCAGCATTTCAGCTAATAGAGAAATGCATCTGTTCTGAACCAAGTGTGGTATCTTGAACAAGTCGTTCAAACTATTGCGGCTGAAGTTTTCAAGCTCGTATAAGCCATAACATCTATCAGCTATCAATAGAGTTATGCAGTTTATGCTCAATATTAACACTAATTTTTGCAAAATTTGCTTAACGTCTGGTTTTTAGACTAAATCTATCGGTTGTCTCAATTAAGTCTATATGGTACATCAATTTCGAATAAACTTCATATAAGGCCATATATAACTTGTAAATTACATTACTAAGACAAAATTTTCGTTTTTACATAATCATTCTATATCCGCGAGATATCGCTAGTATCTCTTTTTGACGGGACCGCTTGTTCGTCATTCGTCCATTTGTTTTCACTCTCCTTTAAATTACTTTTTAATTTTAATTAATAAATTTTTTGACTTACGACATTTTTCTAAGGGTGTGCCATATTTAGTTAGGTCCGTACCGAACTTTCTCCAGCTCACCTTTTGTAATGCCACCGAACACATTTATCATATTATGGGGTGTTGATAAGCCGTCTAGTAGTATTCACAAGAGACCCAACTGCTCCCTACTGTCCGGAGCCAGTGGTATATGTGGGGTTGAAGGTAGTGAGGAAGGGAAGAAGATGGGAAGGAAGAAGGCTAACATGTTATAACTAATCAAATCTGGTCACCAAACAAAGGTCAAGCATCGCTTCAATTCTGAATGGTGGTCTTGCACTAGGACGATATTGATAATATCTACCACTATCTGATACCAACATTTAGAAACGAAGCGTTACGGTCTGACTGTTTCTCTCTACAGCATTTTCCAATTGAAACTTCCGTGGTAACCGGACAAAACAGAACAAAACAGAGGCAAAAAAGTGGCGCGATAAAATAATAAGTAAGGTTACGTTTTTTATCATCACTTTGATTTAGTGTTCTGTTTTGTCACTGTTCTGTTTTGCCATTGTACTATTTTATCATTGAAACGAATTGCATAATGCCACTGACACATCCAACGCCATACGAATAACAATAAATATCACAACAACAAAAAAACACTTCAATATATTAAATGATTTTCCACCACGTGGGTAGAAATGCATGAATATTAAAAACCCGAATATATCTCGAAGAAGGATCGTTAAAGTTAAAATTATTAAAAAATAAAGAACCTACGTAGGTAGTTGGGATAATTTCACTCAATTAGATGTCCACGGTAGAAGATGGTAACGGTTTTTAGAATCCTACGCAAAGTTACGGCGTAAACTTGTAAACAGTTAAACATAATAAAACTGTAAACAGAAAATAGGCGTACCGCTGCGTTAAAAAAAGAGGAAGCAAGTTGACATAACTCTAAAATTTGTAACTTCTCCCAGTATTTCTGTATGTATACATGTATAGTGGGACGCACCAACCGTTCAGTTCTTCAGTAGTCACTGTCAAGTGGGTGGAAGGAATTTCTACGCTGAAAGTAATAAATGAGAATTACACCGCATCGTTACGTAATCGTGTAGAATGCATATCCATAAAGCTTTATTATTACAGCTGTTGTTAATTTTCTTCGTGTCGATTGTCAATACCGTGGATTTCAGCGCCCTTGAGGTGTTTTTCACAAAAACGGCTCTCTAGAAATTATCCAATTATTATTACTATTATCATGGAGGAATTTGCATGGGGGATGTTTGCACACAGCAACAAACAGTGTTAATAGGCCAGAGACTGTAGGGTTGAAATTTAAGAATCTGGCTAAGAATGCAACGCCGACGCCGCGCCGTACGCAAAATCGTTTTCCGTTTTCGTACGTGGAGTTTGATTACAAATGTACTTTTGTAATTGAACCGAATTAAAGTAATGCCAAAATATGGCGCCACTTACGTTAAGAGATCACGTGATTGGCATCCCCTGGCGGGCATAACTACTACGGACATGTAATTACACCACGCGTCATATGACATATGACGTCATTGCCTGCAGTTACTTTTTCCCGGTGACTAGCTATCACTGGATCACAGTGGATTCGAGGAACAGCTCTTTTTTGGAACCGCTCTTTTTTGGAACCAGTTCCTTTCGGATTTATAAAATGTTCACCAACACTCAAATTGGGCGAAGTCGAACCAAATGCCGCCCACAGGGCCTAGCAGCAAAAACCTGCGGAGCGTTTTTCTTGCGGAAAGTAGAACATTATTATATTGCCGTTGCACGCCCAAAACATCCTGCGTGGAATTTAGAACATTATGAGACAATAAAAATAAAACTATTTAAAAAATTATGGATCAAGGTTTTAATTTTTAATAATTGTAAAATTTGACAACATGTTAATTTAAAAATAGGTGGAACTTATATAAAATTTTCATTAAAACCAACTAATTTTTCTTAAATTTTGCATTCAGGATTTTTTATGAGCACTGTTAACTGCACATATTCTAAAAAGACCCTCCACACAGCACCCCCAAAGATGACAAAGGCCCTGAGGGAATTATTTTCCTCAGGGCCTCCTGTGTGGAGCTAACGTGAAAAAAACGGCAGCGGGGCTTTTTTCATATGAATCTTAAAATTGAATTTGAGGCCAAAGTACCCAACCAAATTAAAAAAAATATTTTTTAATCAAAACCGAGTAAGTTTCTAGGGCAGATATAAATTTCTTTGGATAGAAAATTTTAATTTATACATTACAAATTTGTATTAAAAAGGCAAATAGGTCGTTTGTAATTTGAATTTACGCACATAAAAAACTTTTTTTTATCATTTTATAATTTTATATTTCATCATATTTTTGTAGAAAATAGAGAAAAAATATTGTTTTACACAATTACCATTAACTCACACGTATTTGTCAAAATTGCCTCTAAAATCATGAAAAATTTGAATAATGGGATTCATTTATGTTGGATTATTTAGGAAACCGAATAAAATGTTGATAAGGGAAATATTTTATTTTATAACAATTTGGGAGGCGGGAATGGGTACCGCCACCCCGGGAACCTTTATTGGATAACCAACACCTCTGCCATAGGTCACCCCAAGTGGTTCGCGTTTGGTGATTTAGCAGGGGTGCCCGGGTTCATGGGGTGAAGTTTGTCTAGGTCTCGAAGGTGGATGACCAGGACACACTGAACCCCAGATTCCTACCCACCCCTTAAACCCCTTTCTTTCCTACCCACCCCTTAAACTCCATTCCCCTTCCTTTCCTTAAAAAACCCTCCACACAGCATCCCCGAAGATGACATAGGCCTTGTAGGAAATTATTTTCCTCAGGGCCTCCTGTGTGGAGCTCATGTAAAAAAAAAAATATATTGTGCACGACGGAGAAAAAAAATCTGAATTGAATGGTAAATAACTCATTTTGGCCAAAAACCTCACATGTGATATTTGATGTACGAAACATATTCTCTCTAAGGTATTCATTCTCATCTGTATAATATTTTTAAACAAACCGAAGCAAAAACTTCAAGAATAAAATTGCAGCACCGATTTTGTAGGAACACAATGTTTTAGGAGCAATAACCGTTACATTTCGAGTAGGAGTTACTGCACATCATATTATATACATACAAACACAACGCGCGATGATAATAAAAAACCGGAGGAATTTGGCCGAATTGAATCGGGACATAACAATATTTTATAAAGAATCCTCTTTCTATAAAGGGATAAAAAAAACAAGACAGCTGCAGTGCGTAACTTGCACTTCAACCAGTGGTGCTCAAACTGTGAACGAAATGTACAACTTTATATAATTAATATAAGTATCATAACCATTGCAATCACTAAAGGACTAAAAAATAAGAAAATATATGAGGGAACGGACTCCGGATGCCGACGGAGACTGAGGGAGAGAGAGATGAATAAAAGGCGGTAAGTCGTAGTGGTGAGTCGAAGTCATTTATTGTGCTACGTAGCGATGGTCAATTTGAAGTGAAGTAACCGTGTGCAGACAGGAGCGATATTGATGAGGCACGGTCATGATGAGTGATGGAGGTCGGTGATGCTGTGGTGGTGAAGATCACGGATCTGCAGGTCACCAGCATGTAGCTCGATACCGTGGTGGTGGAGAAGACCTGGTCGTCCAGGCCGTCGCTCGACGCGGTGAGTTGCGGAGATGAACGGCGGTGACTCGGTGAGTGGAGACATCTGCGGTAGTCCTTGTGAGGCGGAGTGTGTTCAGAGGCAGCGAAGCGCGATAGCCACTGAGATGATGCTGCACCCTGGACAGAAGGCGCTGCGGGCCTTATTGTCGCGGGTTGTTGGGTCTCTTGAGCCGATGATGCGATGGATCATGTTGGCTGCGAGATAGGCCTCGAAGGTGTTTGATGCACCGGCACAGGTTCGAGCAGTGAATCGCCGAGGGTCCGTGCCGGTTGCCGGGATGCACTGGAACGTTATCACTTGTACACTGTATTGCGTTTGTCTGAGTGTTGTTACTGAAAGGTGAGTGACTTGACTGGCGCGCTCGAGATTGCGTCCGCTTTTATAGCGTGGGCGACGAAACCAGTAATGTTCTGGAACGCCGTGAAATCGGGCCACGACGCCAAACGGGGAGTCTCTCGAATGTTCTAGTCACCGTGTTCATAGGTGCTCGAGTAATGCGGGAACTTTCGCGGAGGTGGCGAATATTGTTCATGTAGGTAGGTGCCGGCAGCGACAGTACTTAGCCGGCTCTGCGCTAAACGTAAACAAAGAGTAGCGGCTTGTAGAATATTCGCTACATATACAAGCGTCTGGAAAATTCCATAAGTATGTTTTGAATATTTGTAAAATTGGTATTGAATGTTAATAACAATTAGACATCGGATTATATCATGTAAAATTCTAATTTAAACATTTTTTCGCAATTAATGTATAATATCATCGATTAAGTCAGGTCTCCACTTGTTTTCAAAACATCGGACAAAAATATAGGACAGGGGCCACAACGTTTTTTTTTGTTTTCCATCGGCCACGGAAAACAAAAACATTGTGATCCTGCCCCAATGTTTCAAGTATGCACAAACATTTGGCTCTATGATTGTGTTAATATTGTCCCTGGAGACGCGGCTAAGCGTGCCAAGTGGCTAACTAACATTTGTGCAAAAATTGAGTTTTTATTAACCAATTGTTTCTTACAATGTACTTAATTATTCAAAAAATGGCGAAAAGATAACTTGAATATCCGCAGAAACTCCGTGGGATCAGTGGCGACGTGTGATTGAAAATTTTTTGTTTATAAAAATATATATCATCGAGAGAAATAATTATACCAAGTCAGTGGACGTCTTCAATTTATCTTTAAACAAATATAAAATATTGTTACTGAGGCAATTCAATTATGTACAATAAATACTGTATATTTCTTTTTATTCATGTGTAAAAAAGCCCCTAAAAAGGGCGTTAATTAATAAATAAATAATTTTTTTTTTTTTTTTTAAATAATTGAAACACTTTGTATTTAAACCACGAATTTATTATTTTGTATATCTACAGGTTTCACTTCGACCAAGTATTATTAACTATTATTATATCCTGATGAAGCTTGGTCGAAGCGAAACCGGTAGATATACAAAAAAATAAATTCGTGGTTTAAATACAAAGTGTTTTAATTCTTTTAAATATAATGTCTAACCACAAAGTAATTGCTTCTTACGAAAAAATATTTTTTTGTTATTATCCTGTGCTCATTGCATTGTTAAGATGTTATTGCATTATAGTCCTGTATCTACTAATAAATATAATATAATAACGAGTATACAGCCATATACAGCCATCGCCAATCGCCAATCGCCAATCGCCAATCGCCAATCACCAATCGCCAATCGCCAATCGCCAATCGCCAATCGCCAATCGCCAATCGCCACATGATTTTGCTTCGGAATGAAAATAAATGTTTAGATCGATACTGCTTGAGAAACGATTGACTGAAAATATTTCAACGAGTGGTGCAATACGAAACCCAAAAAATGGCTCTCATATTTTATTTGATTTTACGTAACATAAATTTATTTTCGTGAACCCATTTCAATTACCTCTCACCGGGACGATACTATAAGTCAAGTCGTAAAACGGAAAGTCTTAACAGATGATTACGAGAAGTTTTTAATTTTTAGATGATTAACGTCCACACCCAGCCACAACAAAAAGATCAGATAGGTAGGTAGTACTTACTAAGTACCTAGATATATAAATAGGTCGATAACTAATTGAATCCAAATTATTTTAAAGGTCAACATACATATTCTACTATTTGTTATTGGGGTTGTTCTTCTTTTTAACCTACATAACTTTTACCACTCTGTCACATTTCCACCACTCCGTCACGTTTTGTTTTTACTATAAATGAATCTCTCTGGACGTCAGAGGGGAAATT
This sequence comes from Glyphotaelius pellucidus, assembly GCA_936435175.1. Lineage (NCBI taxonomy): Eukaryota > Metazoa > Arthropoda > Insecta > Trichoptera > Limnephilidae > Glyphotaelius > Glyphotaelius pellucidus. Next base: position 10,107,331 of record OW386557.1, on the reverse strand, counting down.
GTAGCAAGGGGGGAAGGAGGCCTAAAATGCCTATTGACCATAATTGAAGAGTTTTTGGATACATTGAATATTATAACATAATATTTGGCTTATTTATAAAGCGCCATTTTTATGAAAAATCATCTCAAGGGCGCCAATGTACCCAAAAGCTCTTCAATAAACAAAATTGAAACACAAACACCTTATTTTTTTAGTGGCCTTGCAACGCTTGCCGGGCAGTCGCGAGTATATTATAAAATGAAGCTGGAATTATTAATTATTTCACCCTAATAATTTTCAAAAAGCAATAATTATTATTTAATTGAGTGAAGAAAGTTTGAGAAATAGCGGCGGGGCTTTGAATCGGTGCATGGCGTTTATACATTGTGTAAAGGAATCAGATCCCTGACTGAGGATTGAGGACTAAGGATGCGAGCTCCGCCCATCGAAGATGCGTATAAACACGCCAGGTGCTTTTGCTTTTCAATTATCACTAACACGTGCACAACTTCCCGTCTACACAACACTGTGCAGTACCCACACGACTACGCACTACACTAGTCGGCGTCCTACACTCAACCCACAAGAATATTTATTTATTGATAACTGGTGTATGTAGGCACCTACGTATTTATATTTACATAATAATTTGATAAGTACTAGCAAGTTCCCAGCATGCGTCCCCTGTTCCCTGCGTGTCTTTTCCAATTCGTCTCACTCCCCTTCCCCTCCCATGTCCGTTCAATCGTTCCCCCTCCACCTTCCCCGCCTTCCCTCTCCCATCTCCCGCGAACCTCCCTCCCGCGATCCCCTCCTGTCACCCTCGTTCAATACATTTATTCAGTCCCGGTACATTCAGATTTTCAAGCAGCTCGCCACCTATTGTAATTTTTTTTTTACAAATTTTCTATAAGCTACAAATATTCATTTTGGTATATTTTAAGAACAATCAATCACATTTGGTACCATTTAAAATAAATAGAATTTTTAATTAGATTCGAAGTACTCGATTTTGGTTAGTGCCGTAGGTGAGTACTTCAAATAAATTAATTAATTTAAAGGCTCGAAAATTTAATTTTGATTGAACAATATCACCGTTTTGCATTGTTTTAGCAATGTCATTCTCAAATTGTGACATTTTTGACAATTTGTAAGAGTTTTTGTAATGATTAAAAAACTTTTCAGATCTATTGTCATGTGGTTGTAATAATCCAGAAACCTTCGCGAGGACGAAAGAAGGTATTTTGAAAGCTTCAAACATTTCATATGCTTAATATAGCAATACATAGACATTTCCGAACTCATAGAACTCAAGCATATTTTGATATTTATAAATATAGATTAGAAAATAGAATGTTTTTTCCACGTGGTTTTTCAACTCTTTTTTTCTAGCCAGTGTCAAGTGAATGACTTTGTAAATAATAATGTTAGTAAGTGAGATTTTGGGTTAATATTTACTAATTTGGTAACAAGAACCTACCTACATTTCATAATAAATGATAATAATGATACAAATAAACTCTTAACAATTCAAGATGATTGTGATTACATATTACAAGTGGAAGCAACGGGAAATTTCTGTTTAAAGCTCGGGCGAAGCCGTGTAGTTCCAAAATATTTACTAAAAGTAAAATAAACACAGTATTTCATCCTGTCACCTGGCTTTCGACAACGTCAAAAATTGTACTATTGGTCTTGAAAATCTCCCAGAAAATAAGCCAGAATGATGGACAAAAAAGAATAAACTAAACTAAACTAAAATACGATTAGGTTCCTACTTACTGGCCGTGAAACCCTTGCATCATGGTCAAAGGCAACAAATTGCGTACCAAAAATTTAAAAAATTAGGCTATTAAATCGTATCAGTTGGATGAACATATTAAAGGAATTAATTCCATAATAAGGAACTCCAGTGAAAAATATTATGGCTTTAAAAAAATATGTTTATATAGACCAATATACGCTGATTCTGAATATATAAGTTTTATTACATAATATTTAACGTAGAGTTTTTAAAAAAATATTAAAAAGTCCATTTTAAAACGTGTCATTAAAACACCTTAGTGCTGGATTTTGGCGGCGTGACGTCACCGCGCCGCGTCACCTGGGTCAAAGTTGTATAGAAATCAATAGAAATGAAGACGCAAGCCGTTCGGCATTCCGTGTTATTAGTTTATAGAGAATTGGAGATATAATAGTGTTTGTTTTTATTGAAACATTATTTAGGCCTAAATAATTCAGTATCAAAAATAAAGTATCTCTATTAGTTTATCTATATTATTTAAAATATTCAAAAACTTTAACTGTACAAAAAACGATCGTATTGCCCAGTAATGTCTATGAAAACGCTCCAATGCTGAAATTCAAAATGGCGGGAGTCGAACAGCTGATGCCAGTTCCCTACAAGATTCATACTTCGGTTAGTCATGATGACGTCACACTAGATTCGGTGGTTTTCGGGGGATCTTGAAAAATTAAAACTTTGACATTTATTTTAACTATTAAAACTAACTATAAAAATAAAAATAAATATGCAGTTATTTAAGTTAGAAGGTCATTATTCATAAAAAAAAATAAAAAAATTGGACTGGAATTCTCTATTGTATTACTCGACTACTAAAACACCCCGTATTTAACTTAACTACGAGTATAGATAAATAGCGTGCTAACGGATTTTCTATTTGCAAACACAACAAAATATCCCAAAGCACTAATAAAAAGCAGTACAAAGGATACAAAGGAAAAATCACAGGACAAGCCGTAAGATCCTCCTTTATATTACAGTATTATATCGAGGAATTCTAGGGTCGCATTGTGTAGAAAGGTTCAAGGTAGAATGGGTCCTTCGAAATATTGTAAAAGCAAAACCATTCAGTATTGGACACAGCTGATTTTTAGACGTAAATGGTGTAAATGTGTTCATGGTCACGAAGAAGATGCTATTACTTATTTTCGACTGCACTGAAAGGAAAATAGCAAAAGGTTGGCGAATTGGCAACAGGCAGGCACTTATGGTGGATTACAGAATTTATCTCTGGTATAGGAATGTATAGATTTTTCTTTAATAGAGCTTTTGTTGGAGGAAGATTGAAAGGAAATCAAAGTAAAGTTAAGCAACGACCAAGTAAACATCTCGTAATACTTTAAATATTATCACTTTCTCATACTTGGAAACAAATTCACTTAAAATATAGATTTATAATTGAAGAAGAAGATAACAATAATAGTCTAAACCAAAATATGAAAGAGAACAATACACAGAAGAACAGAAACAGCTCGTTTAACCGGGACGTGCGCGTTTACCAATCCGCCATTGCCACCTACTGTCAAACCGTCATATTAGTCAATCTCATATTTCAAATTTTAGAATTAACAATATTAATCTACAATTTTTTTTTCCGGAATTGAATTGGTAAACGCGCACGTTCCCGGTTAGACGAGAGGGTCTGGGTTCGAGTCCTAGTTACAACCATTACGTTTTTCTGTGTCTTGTTCTCTTTCATATTTTCATTCCATATATTATACATTGATGGGAATAACCTTCAAAAGTTATAAAAATGTAAGTTTTATCAAAAAAAATTAATGGATTTATTTTTATGTGAATACCTCACAAGAGTCCCAGCTGCTCCCATCTGGAGCCAGTGATATTATGGCAACGCCCATTGTATGGGGTATGTTGTGACACTGAAGGTAGTGGGGAGGGGAAGGAGATGGGGTAGAGGAAGGTGGAGAAGTACCTGGCTATTCAGATCTGGTAACCAAACCCGGATAAAGCAATTTCAAGCAACGTTTCAATTCTGAATGGTGGTCTTACACCAGGGCGATACTGAGAGTATCTTCCACTCTGGAACATGCCGCAAATATAATACAAATTATTTTTAATGAATTAATCAAATAAAATTTAATTGCGCACGCCAGGATTCGAACCCGCGACCTTCGGTTTGCGAGTTAAGAGCCTTATATCCTAAAAGAAAGTATGACAAGAATTTACAGGACATTAAAGTATTCAAATGGATTTAAATTAAAGATAGTCACACTAAATATAGTAGGCAGGTGAAGGATTCCATTTATATCAGTGAATTTAGTGAGAACTCAAACCCACATCCTATCCCGCATTCAAAAATCTAATTGTCTCAGTGGAATTCACTTGACTTTCTTCTTGATTTAAGATTATAAAAAAAAACGTTAAATAATATTGTACGTAAAGTTCTTCATTGGTAGTAAGCAGTGGGTAACAGCTGTATATAACGATGGCCTCCGTAGTCGAGGGGTAAGGCTCTCGACCAACAATCCGAAGGTCGCGAGCTCAAATCTCAGCGTGGGCAAATAAATTTCATTGGATTGCTTTTGTGTTATTTCACAATTTAATAATTTAATATAATATAAGATATATTTGCGGCACGTTCGAGAGTGGAAGATATTTTCAGGATATCCCTGGTATAAGACCACAATTCAAAATTAAAACTTTATTTGAAATGGCTTTAGCTGTGCTGTGTGACCAGATCTGAATGGCCATGTACTCCCCACCTTCCTCCTCCCCATCATCTTCCCCTCTCCACTACCTTCAGCCTCACAACATCCCCAATTGGGGTTGCCATTGTCTCACTGGCTCCAGACGCTTGGGGACAGTTGAGACACTTGAATTGAGATACACAGGACATTGATGATTATTAAATAAATAATAAGACAAGAAGAAGAAAAATGATAATACTATCCCAAAATCATATTTGCTACCAATAAGTTAGTAAAATAAGGGGTTACAAATTAGGTTTAGTTTCGAGTTTAGCATCTAAAATAATCTAATAAAAGTATGTTATAAAACAAAAATATCTCCAAATAAACCTTGAAGGAAGAATCGATGAGGTCTGAAAATTTTTCAAAAAAACACCTTTTTCCGACTTAAATGTCTAAATTGACTATTTTCATCGTGAGCTACGGATCATATATATATCTGTACATGGTGTAACAGCACGTACCCGAATTTTATCCAGCGATTCCTGAACATACTTGGAGTAATAATGCACTCTTTTTAGGGTGAATTGCCTATTTAAAAAAATATTACTTTGCTCTCCGATGATATTTTTTTCCATAAAAACAAAAATTATTTTAGTCACGTTGCCACTGACCCGTAAAAGTGACTAGCCTGAAATTTCGTATGTTGTTGGAACGAGACGGAGTACTTTTCACGTGATCCGATAGGTTATACCCGACTACTCAGTTGCGACGTGTGATGGAAAAATATTTTAATTGTTTTCAATTGAAAAAAAATATCATCGGACGACAAAATGACATCCACATTTTTTTACTCTAAATATGCTAAGGAATTGCTGGAATCCTTCGAATCATGTTGTTACACCCTGTATAAATATAAAAAATGTGTCAATCAATGAAACCGGGTAGGAAAACCAGCTTAATTTAAGAAGGAAAAAAATAGTGCAAATCTGGAAAACAACTTCTAAAGCTCATTATTATTGGAATTCGGTTGAAATTTTCATAACAATACCTTCTGTAAAAGTCCACCCAAACCGAAAAAGCAAAATAACAAAATAATAGATTAAAATATGTGGTGCCTAATCTACAGAATGAGCGCGGGTCACGGTTCGTGTTTACATTGATTTTTCGGGAGTACGGAATTACGAGGCTAATAAAAAAACGCCGAAAAAAGGGCCAAAAGACCTGTAAAACGTAATGGACGACCGACCACCCAAGAGGTCCAGGGTCCACGAAACGTGCAGGAGACGGACCCCTGTGTGGCTATTGTTTCAAAACACTATTTATGGTCAATTTCTAGTCCAGACATAATTAGCTAGGCTACAGAAATCGGCAACTCTTTGGAAAGAACATTTTGGCAAATGATGTTATTTTTTTATTTTATATTTGAATGAAAACAAATAACTTTGTGTACACCACTATTTAATTAACAATATCAACATGTTTCGAAAACTATGTTTTCTTCGTCAGGATAATAAGTTAATAAAAAATAACAAAAGACAAACAAGTATAGACAAATTAGAACATAGACAAAATATTAGAAAGGAGAGGTTAAGGTTTAAGGGGTTACTTAAAATATCATAAAAAACGATTATATAAAATAAATATAAAAATTATTTTAGGATGGGTAAAAAATTACATTAACATAATAAAAAAATCTATTATAAACAAAACAGGAAGTCTAAATAACAAAATTACTTTTTTTATATTGGTAAGACTTCTAGAAATTTTAACATTAGAGTTAAGAACATCTAAGATGTTTAAATAATAATTATTATTCAGAATTTGCCAACCACATTTTGGAAACAGGTCATTCTCTTGATATTAATAAAGGTTTAAAAATTTTACACACTAACACAACGGGTAAACAATTAGATAATTTAGAAATTTTAGAAATTAGGAAAAGTGTTAATAGTAAATTAAATATTATAAATAACCAAACGTTTTTTAAAAATAGCCATCTTTTAAATTTATTTTCGTATTAATACTTATATTTATAATAATTTATTTTGTTATTTAGACTTCCTGTTTTGTTTATAAAAGATTTTTTTATTATGTTAATGTAATTTTTTACCCATCCTAAAATAATTTTTATATTTTATTTTATATGATTGTTTTTTTATGAAATTTTAAGTAATTAATCACCTCTCCTTTCTAATGTTTTGTCTATGTTCTAATTTGTCTTTACTTGTTTGTCTTTTGTTATTTTTTATTAACTTATTATCCTGACGAAGAAAACATAGTTTTCGAAACATGTTGATGTTGTTGATTAAATAGTGGTGTACACAAAGTTAATTGTTTTCATTAAATTAATAATGACGCCACAAAGTAAATTTGCGAATTTTAAAGAAAATATATAATTTTTGTTCGTGTTTTTTTTCTCCGTTTTTTTTACAAGTTACTTATTTCAACTCTATCCACTATCATACTGTTCGTGTGTTTTTGTAGGGTCAGGACCTAAAGCCTACGGAATAAGCTGTTAGGCCCTTCGCAATGGGGAATCCGAAACTGAACTAATACTGGTTGGCAACTCAATTCACGGCGCAACTCAACTTTACGATTTCAGCAATCGTATCAGCTTGTTTGATAAAAATATAATTTATTAATTATCAAACATAATATATAATAATCAATTATGAATCTCCTGATAATTTTCCTGCTCGGATAGATCGCAAATTACACGAAAACTTGACAGATCGTGAGGTGCAACCATGGCAACCTGACAACCTGGCAACTGAGGCGAGCCGACCGCGACAACTAGCACGGCGAGTTGCGAGTGACTGGTTGCATCGATTCCATGCTAACTGAGAATAAAGTCAACTCAACACCTCTTTGAAAAGTCATTAAAAGCTTTGAAAAAAATTCGATGCCTGGGTGGGAAGCAAATGCGATGGATTCATCTACTCTTGATAACAGGTCAATATTTTATCAAGAACCACATTTCTATGGTTCGTGATACCTGGACCTGATAGTACGCGGTCTAGGATCTAAAGTGCCTAATTCGTAATAAAATGACGGGGAATGTACGAAATGATGATCAAACCATGAGACTGTCTCGCCCCGGGCCACGCCGGGCACCGCGGGGAATTCATTAGTATTCGTTGTTACTCGATATACAATATTATACTCTGTTACAGACTGGGTACGGTTAGCCAGAGCTTCTTCCCACACTGAAGCGGTATTTGAAGCTTTGTGGCGAGGGCTTCCGCAAAAACCATCCGTGTGAAGAAGTCCATGGGAAACATTGATACGATAGAAAAGCAGTTATGTAGCTACCTTGTACAGCGCTCTTAGAATTTCACATATAATTTGAAAAAATAAAATATCTTTGAAAAATTATAATTTAGAGATTTGTAATTTTTACATTAGCTCCACACAGGGGGCCCTGAGGAAAACAATTTCCCTTCGGGCCTATGTCATAGTTGAGGATACTATGTGGAGAGTCTTTTTAGGGAAAGGAAGGAACCCTCCACACAGCATCTTGAGCATCAGCGGAGGTAAAAACGACTCCCGATCCGTTTCGCCATGCAATAGGTGGGCAAACGCATCCGCCGCCAACCTCATCCCGTGAACCCGGGCACTCCTGCTAAGTCGCCAAACGCAGCGAACCACTTGGGGTGACCTAAGGCAGGGGTATTAGTTGGATGTGGATTGAATCACCGCGTAGTTCAGCGTTAAGGCTCCTGACTCGCATTCCGAAGGTCGCGGGATCGAATTCCGGCGTGGCAAATAAATTGTACTTGATTAATTTGTGTTATTTCACAATTAAATAATTTAAAATGATGTAGAGTATATTTGCGGCACGTTCCAGAGTGGAAGATACTCTCAGTATTGCCCTGGTGTAAGACCACCATTCGGAATTGAAACGTTGCTTGAAATGGCTTTAGCCGTGTTTGGTGACCAGATCTGAATAGCCAGGTACATTCTCACCTTCCTCTTCCTCATCTCCTTCCCCACTCCACTACTTTCAGCCTCACAACATACCCCAATCGGGGATGCCTTAGTCTCACTGGCTCCAGACGGGAGCAGTTGGGACTCTTTCATACATTAAAAAAAATTCTCTCTCACTGCAGTCAGTACAAGGCCTTGGGTCGAGAGTTCGGCTGGAGAGGTCTAGATTAGGTCTCCCTCAACCAGTCACTCCCGATCCGGCCTGCCATGCCATTCGCCGCCGAGCCCCAGACTTACCTCACCTCATGATTAATCTACAATAGCGAATGATTTAAACATAATTTAACAACAGATTTAATTTGTATTGTAGGTTTTTATTTTAAAAAATGCTTTCATACTTAGCAAAGTTTCTTTGGAAAGTGAGCTAAGCTTTTGGTGACAACCCTGTTTTGGATTGTAAACACCATTTTGAATAATAATAATTCTTCTACATCCGTTTAATAGTCAAATGGATTTCATTGAAGATGTATTAGATAATTGAAAATTAATTGAATGGATAAGAACCAAACACATAATTTGTCGCCTACGTACAAATAATGCAACGTAAAGAAAATAAAAACTAACTTTCAATCTGTAAGGTAGAATGGAAATTGTTTCCCAATGTAGATTACTTTTAGAAAGTATTTAAAGGGAATTTTTATGAAGACAGTTCAGTGCTGTAGATGAGTTTTTAATGGGAAGAGATTATAAGCATTTAGAGCCAGTGGGAGGAAAGGCTTTATTGTGTGTTATAATGGTGATGTAAGTAATACATGCAATAGAACAATTAGAGTTGGGATTAAGAGAACAGAACATAGAATTCAGAGCGATATGGAATTAAATTTGGGTGAAACTATCTTCTCTCGGAGGTTGTTCGTCGAAGGAGATTGAGAGCAGGTGTGTCAACCTAAACATAATTAACCCCAAAGCTTTTTTATGCTTACGAGACCTTAAAATTATGCGTTTCAGGTAACTCAAATTTTTAATCGAAATTCGCATTACTAGGGCATAGAACATGAATTTTCGTATTCTTAACCAGTTTAATCACAGGAAACCACATTTGTTCCAGCTCTCGTAGGTTTCATAGAAATCTTTGTCTCCCTTAATATCGTAGTGAGAAATATAATATGAACAATAATGGAAAGAGAAAACAACACGCTATATATTCAAATCTAAAAATTAACCAGAAAATAATTAAAATGTATACCTTTATGAAACCAAAGTTTCCGACCGCAATTTGAAAAAAAATATGAAAATTTGTGATTTTTTTAGGAATTATTTTTAAGTGAAATGACAAAAAAGTGCGGTTACAATACTTTTATAATTCATTTGTCTAATAAAATAAGTATGTGTTTTTTTTTTCATTGTCAGTAATTTTAGTTAGAAAAAGCAATTTTTAAAACTTTTTAAAGTTTGCACTCAAAATTATTATATTTAAAAAATTACACGCTTTTTTCTAATAATAAAATTTGATGGTGCTTGATCACATTTACAAAAAAAGTTTTAAACCTTCCATTTATTTGGATTTTATCGCAAAGCGGAAATATTTTTACCTTCTGACAAATTACTCCCGATTTTTGAAGGGCTTGAATGGCCAATTAACTTTACGTTAAAAACGCGGCGTACCTACCTCCAATTGAATTTGTAAAACGGTGCTCCGCCATTTTTTTGCGGCAAAATACAAAAAAAGTTAATAAAACTTCATGTTTGTTACAAAATACCTGAAAAATAATACCGCTTTTTCCGAAAATTCTACAAAAAAATAACGCGAATTTCGCCAAAAATAACTCAAATAATTCGGCTCCCTATTTTCTTGACAACTAACTCCTCTACCTCCAACTACCAATTGAAAAAATCTGCATAAAGCCCGGGCAATGCCAGGGACTTCAGCTAGCATTACGACCGTTCAGATTCTGAGATCGCATTTGGATCCCACCCAGGTGTCGCGAGTTCAATTTTATTTATTTATTTATTTATTTATTTATTTATTTATTTATTTATTAAAAGAAGTTTATACAATGAACAAAAAATTGTGTTAATTCATCCGCCATGCTAGGGATGTCCCTGTGTTATGGCGGATGAAGATTACAGATTGTGTAGGTACAGTGTACAGCTATTAACTTATGCAATTCATTTAAGTAGTTTAAGTAACATATTTAGTAACAAATTAAGTTAGTAATTTAATTAACACATTAAATTAATTTATGTTACAAGTTTTATCAATTATATTACAATTCAATTAAAATAGCAAATTTTTACTCATCATCGTTACTGAAAGTAAGGATCCATTTTGATAATTTTTTTTAAAGATATGGGGTTGGGTTTCGGATTTTAGGTTCTCGGGGAGAAGGTTAAACATTTTAGGAGCTAGGTACATGAAATGTCTTTGAGCTGATGTGGTGCGTAGTGTAGGAACATTGTAGTGTCGTTTGGTTATTGTTCTGGTGGTGTAACTGTGATGTAAAAGAGTTTTTTTCTTGTATTTGAACATGAAATGTGTTAGTGTAAATTTTAGATGAAGTTGCCGTATGTTTAAGACATTATATTCTGTGAAGAGTCTATTGGAGGAATATCTTGTTGGTCGCTTGTTGATAGCACGTAAAATCGTTTTTTGGGCTTTTTGCAGAGGATCAATAAAATTAAGAGCACAGCCGCCCCAAATTATGATGCCATATGCTAACTGGGATTGGCAGAGAGCATAGTAAACCGTTTTTAGTGTTATAGGAGTAAGTATATTTCTTAGAGTTCGAAAAACATAAGAGAGCTTGCGAATTCGGGGAGTTAGACTGGCTAAGTGCTGATCCCAACGACGATGGTGATCAATTAGGACCCCCAAGTATTTTATATGAGATACTTTTTCCAAATTTGGGCAAGTACAGGAAGAGTAGGGACTTGGACAGGAGTGAATTGTTATTTTCTGATTGATAGAAGGTTGGGTTGCAGCAGATAGACTGAAGGTTAAGAATTTAGTTTTACCAGCATTGAGGGTGAGGAGATTATCATCTAACCAATTCTTTACCAGACCTATGTCATATTGAGCTATGTCGAATGCTCCTTTCCAATTTTTATGTCGAGCTATAAGCACAGTGTCATCTGCAAAGGATATTATTTTTCCGGTTATGGGTAGGTTACAGAGTTTATTGATGTATATGAGGAACAAAATAGGGCCTAGAACACTTCCTTGTGGAACTCCGAATTGGATTGGTAAAGGGTTGCTTAAAGCTATGTTGTTAATTTTCACGGTTTGTGATCTTCCAGTTAGGTATGAGGAGAACCAGTTAAGAGTTGAATCCCGGATGCCTATTTGAGATAGTCTTTCCAGAAGAATGGGGTGGGAAACCGTGTCGAATGCTTTGGCGAATTCCTTTTCAAAACATTTTCCGCTTAATATGGCGGTAGCAAGAGATTTTACAATACTGTCAGGTTCTCGTAATCCGGGAATATATGTCGTTCTTTAATAAATAAATAATAATGCAATTCGTCTGGATGCTGTGATGTTGAATGACAAATTTATGAAACCTAACAAAAATGGCTTCAGGCGCCGTATCCTTGTCCGAAAAGAAGAAGATGAGAGATATGTAATTAGTAATTACGAATGTTGGAGAGAGCGTGCTAATATTTTAAACGACAAAATTGAAGCGAAAATTGTGAAAATGTTTAATAAAACACGGCTCGTTTAGAATAGAGCAAAAATCTAGTGGGGGTTGTCTAAAACAACATTCAAAGAAACACTGCGATTTTTTTCATATACATAACTTGTTAAATAATAAAGACAGACGTGAAAATAAAAAAAATTCGGGGCACCCTTTGCGATTTTTTTCTATTGAGGGAATTTCGTATAACTTGCGTTTCGGCGTGGGGAATGTTTAGATATTATCTTAAAAAATAACATATATTTTTTTAAGAGCTTAAAAACTTCAAACGTTCAAGGGAGATATGCAAGAAATCGGTAGAAATTCGGCTAGCGGCGGCTTCACGTAGGTTTTTCAACCCACATACATACAAAGGCTAATGGCGTACGACGTACGGCGTACGTAATAAAAAATTAATGCTGAAGGATCGACTATGCAGAAATATTTCACATAAACAAAAATTTCGACAAGGACAGTATTCAAAATAATTTCGGTAAGTTTAAAGATCACCCGAGCATAAAAAAATATAATAGGTAAAATAAATAATTTACAATGCTTTTGTTCAGCTCAAATAAGAAAATACAAATTCAGAATGGCGAGACGTAAAAACAGATGCTGATGCTGGGTGCATTTTGACAAAAATAAACAAATTAAAATGAAAGAAAACGTGTTTACTATCAGATATGCCAAATATACGGAACCTTTTAAAAGAAGAGCAATAATGGAGGCATTTGGGTGTACTTAATTTACAACCGTTGACATTTTTACAATCGGTGGGAGATGTCAAAAGAATACGCAATTATCTTGTGAGGTCCTCTACGCCCTTGTACCGAGAAAAGGGTCGGTTTTTCAAAACTAGTTTATCAAAAAGATAAATTTTTCAAAGCAATGGGATACATTTCGTCACTTCAATCAGATAGGGTTCTAACATTTTTTGAAAAATGAATTGAATGCCAAAGCGTTTTGCTTATTTCTATACCCAAAATAATTTTCAGAACCATCTGTGTTTTCGTTGATGTATTTTTTTTTTTTTTTTTTATATTAACTCCACACAGGAGGCCCTGAGGGAAATAATTTCCCTCAGGGCCTATGTCATCTTTGAAGATGCTGTGTGGAGGGTGCTGTTGAGGAGAGGAAGGAGTGAACATGGGTCTTGAAGAGACCCATATTGTAGGAGGGAGGAAACACAGAAGCCTGTATGTGGGTTGTTCTTCTTTTTAACCTATAAATAATATAACCTATATTCCTATAGCCAATAAACTCTATACTAAATTGCTCTATTTATAACAAATTCCTAGATTTGCAAATAAATGTGAATGTATGAATAGGTGTACTTGACTTTGCTCGATTCTTCGATTCTACTTGCTAAGAAGTCACCTTTATTTATATATTTTTATTTGGCGTAAATATAATGTTTTGTTATTTTAACGTTCTACTCTATTCCTTAAATTTTCACATTATTTTTTTTTTGTTGTAACACATAATTATATCACATACCTATTTATTAGCTTTTATCACACATACATCATGTTTTTATCAGTTCTTATATAAACCTGGTATGTATATTATTCAAATATTGTATTACTATAATATTTTCGTTATTATTAAAATACTGATACCCCCCTGTGTACCACTGTATCGTGTAACACTTGAATAAAAAAGCCATTTTATGGTGTTTAAATAAATAAATAACTTTTACCACCATTTCCACCACTCTGTCACATTTTGTTTTTACTATAAATGAATCTCTATGGATCTCAGAGGGTAAATTGTAGCAAGGGGGGAAGGAGGCCTAAAATGCCTATTGGGGATGACAAACACGAGTTGCATGTATATCTATTTCGAATGACAACCCACGTGATAGAATTGTCGTACTAAAAATTGTGATTTTTAAAATATTTTACTAAACCTCATTAAAAATAATAATCGCTGTTACTTGATAGGTTATACCTTTTGGCGTTTAAAAATGGTTTTATATTTTATGTCGTCATATTATTTTTTTTGTAACATTATAGAATACACGCAAGTCGAGGTGGCAGAAAGCAACTGTGATTTGTTTGAAATACACTTCTATCACGTGGAGTTATAAATCTGTCACATAATTTTTACTACAAAAATATTAACACATATTTTTTTAAACACACAGTCGTTACGTCTTTAGTACAGTAGATTTCAAAGTAATTATAAAATAATAATATTGGTAAATATGTTGAATTTTTCTTCACCAACTAGTGGAGACAACTTTATGTAGGTTTAAAAGAAGAACGACTCATGTACGACAATGTTCTAACATCACTTACACTCACTATTTTGTTTGTATCTGACAGTTGATCGTTGTTACGAGGCGCATTATGTTCTATGGTTTCAAAGTTTGCAAAGACAAATTTTCGTAATTTCGGAGGTGATTTAACAATTTTAATTAAAGTATTTTATTTTATCATATTTTAACGCGGCGAAGCAACAGGCTCGTTCAAACTTAACCCCATTGAAAAACTTGGCCAACCCATCAAACTTAAAAACGCTAGGGGCAGGATGACATTGGAACTCAGAAGCCATTATTCCAAGGGATATGGTCAAAAAGTTCACAAAATACAGATAAGCTGTAGAGTTGGTTATGTATAAGACCGATGTGGAACCGGTTCATTAACTTGTTACTTTTGGAACCGGTTCCCCAAAGAAAAACATGGGGGGTTGCTATTTTCTGAGAACAGAAATTTTTCAACAATTTTGTCGGGTTTTTACAATTATTATTATTACTTTTTTTATATTAGCTCCGCATAGGAAGCCCTAAGGAAAACCAATTTCCCTCAGGGCCTATCTCATCTTTGGGGATGCCATAGGCCCTGGAAGGTGTGGAGAGTTTTTTTAGGGAAAAGAAGGAACCCTCTACATGGCATCTTCAAATATGATGTAGGCCCTGAGAAAAATTATTCCTGTGTTTTTTTTTTTTAATATGAATACTGCACAAGAGTCCCAAGTGCTCCCGTCTGGAGCCAGTGAGACTATGGCATCTCCAATTGGGGCATGTTGTGAGGCTGAAGGTAGTGGGGAGGGGTAGGAGATGGGAAGAGGAAGGTGGGAAGTACCTGGCTATTCAGATCTGGTCACCAAACATGGCTAAAGCCGTTTCAAGCAACGTTTCAATTCTGAATGGTGGTCTTACACCAGGGCGATACTGAGAGTATCTTCCACTCTGTAACGTGCCGCAAATATGCTATATATTATTTTAAATGAATAAATTGTGAAATAAAACAAATTAATCAAGTAAAATTTATTTGCCACGCCGGGATTCGATCCCGCGATCTTCGGAATGCGAGTCAAGAGCCTTACCGTTGGACTACGCCGGCCGTCAAAGGCTGTGTGAAGTTAATGTAAAAAAAAGAAGAGGAGGTTGTGAGAAGGAAAATTGGGTAGAAATCTGGGGGTAAGTGTGGAGTGACAGTCAGGAGTGACGGATGCATGAATCCACCCTCCCACTATGGTACAAAGTGATGGGCCGAGAGAAATCCGGCTGGAGAGGAAAAAAAGACTCCCGATCTGTATCAGTAATTGGGCATAATCCGCCGCCAAGACCTAGATATACCTCGCCTTAAAAACCCGGCACCCCTGCTAAGTCACTAAACATAGCGAACCACCTGGGGTTACCCACGGCAGAGGTGTTAGTTATCCAATAAATGGTTCCCGGGGAGTCGGTACCCATATCCGCCTCCCAAATTGATTGTTTTATCAAAAATTAACATTTTCACATATAGTTCCAGTAACAGCAAAGGAACCAGTTCCAAGAAACCGGGACAGGAATATTGTCCATCTCTAATAAGCTGAAAGGGCCAGGAGGTGATTTAGGGCAGATAATAAAGCTATAATAATGGACCAACACTCACAGACAGGATAGAACTAGGGATGGCTTGAAGAGGACCACACAAGAAGATGGTCATTAATCATTACGTCTAGTAGCAGTTGAGGTTTTTTTAAAATAATAATGACATAATCTTTGTATAGTGCAGCCTTGTGTTATTTCACTTCAAGTGCAAAGCTAATAACTAACAAATAAATTTTAAAATAATACCAGTGCTCCTTATGAATCCTTACAAAATATTGATCAAATAATATGAAACATACAATTAAGCCATATGAAGCAGTGTTTGCAACCAGGGCGATACTGAGGGTATCTTCCACTCTGGAATGTGCTGCAAATATACCATATATTATTTTTAAATTAATTGATTGTGATGTAACCCAATTTATTTGCACACGCCGGGATTCGATCCCGCGACTTTCGGATTGCGAGTCAAGAGCCTTACTCCTCGACCATGGAGGCTGTCATATTACATATAAAGGCGACCTACAATAACCAATTTAAAGCACCCTCAAAGTGATTGAATCACTAAATGGAGCTTTACAAAGTCTATCTGCAAAAATCTTTGAGCTAATGCGGGGCGAATTTACAATATTAAATAAATCATACCTTAAAGTATGTTAAAAATAATATTTTTACAACTAGCGGAATCTATTGTCAGATACGGAATAGCGTCTTGGGGAAACTCGTGCAAGACTAAGGATGGGCGAACGCTGAGACATCGGTCGCGCAGCATGTTCAGCGCAAGATAGTTTTGGTTTTTGTGTTGTATGGAAGTGTATGGAGCGGCATACGCTGAGACGTGCATGTTTCTCATACATTCCACAACTGCGCTGAACATGCTGCGCGACCGATGTCTCAGCGTACGCCCATCCTGATACATTCAAACAATCCAAAACATTTTGAATAAGCTTTTTGTAAGCAAAAGCATTCATCCACAAAAAGAGTTATAAAATTATTATGAGTCAGTTAATACATTATTACCTGTTTGAGGGATGTTATGGTTTAAAATTGTATGCCAAAACCTTTTGTCGGATTCTACGTACAGGGTGTTAAGGGACGTACTTGACCTACTTTAACCGGTGATTACTGACAATATTTGGAGTGAAAAATAATGTAAACGAAATTTTGGTCTCTGATGACATTTTTGACATTTTTTTCCAACGAAAAACATTAAAAAATTATAGGTATTAGAAGGTTAAGGGCGGGGTGCGGGGTTAGGTTGTTGTTCGGCTGAGTGTCCAGTGACGTCATGTTATGTATTTCATGTCTTGTAGCCACTTGAAATGCTATTCTTCTATATCTATTTTCTATATTGTGGTTTTACATAATATGCGTGCTTTAGTGTTATAATTAATATTGTGAAATTGACCTACTGACAAACAGCAGTGGCAGGTTAGCGGGTGCTTATAATGAATAAAAAAAACTATTGTTGGTGGATTAGATCATTTTGTAATATGGATACCTAATATTAAAAAATATAATTTCCTTGTGAGAAAGACAATTACATTTTCAATACTGGAACTCTTCTTTGTGTGATGAAAAATATTGTGAAATTATAAAAAATTATGAATTTTTTTTTTAAAGTTTCTTTATTCTTTGAATTGTTTGTTACATGAATTGGGGATTTTTCGACCACCATACTAGGCACATGCCCGTGTTGTGGTAGTCGATTATAAAAATAAATTATCAAATTATAAAAAATTATTATCAAATTATAAACTGACAAGCAAAATGATGGTAATTTTTCTTCAATATTTGAAAAGTTTAATATTTTTTGATTTTCAAAATTTCTCAGTTTTCACCTTGGCAAACCAGGTTCCATCCAATAATTTTTTTGTTTCAACAAAGGCTAAAATATTGTTATACATAAATAATAAACTAGTCCCAGCGATAGCTTACACGGATATCTTCGATGTTCATCCTTTTCCTTGTCTTGTTTGAAAACGCGATGACATCACATACAATCTCCCGCTGGGACTAGTATATTAACAATTTGTAACTTTGTTGTGAAACCATATAAAACTTTGAATTGTTTTGCCACAGCGACATTATATTTGGTGGAAATCAACAGAGTTGGAACAGAACTATATTTAACTCATCATAAATGTATCAAAAAAATTCACATGTTTTTGTAAATAAAAAGAAACTTATCTTTGAATTGACTTCAAATGACATTAAAATGATCTCTATAAAACTCCATACTCTTAGCTATAAAAGAAATGTTTTTTTCCCAAGTTATTTTATAAAGTGTGGGTCCACTGCCATCTAGTGGGGAAAACAGAAAGAAAGTATTTGTGTTTGGGAGAATTTTCAATTTCTTGTCACTAGAGGGCAGTAATTTTAAAGAATATTTGAATTATTTTATGAATGCGGTCGCATTTCATTTTACACCACAGCTTTCCTGCATTTTAAAAATTATTATTTATTTACAAGTCAAAAAATAAAACATTACCAGATTATATGTTGAATAATATTAGTATTAATAGTATGGTTCATTGCTATCCTACGAGAAATTGCAATGATTTTAGGATAAGACAAATTTATCGGGAACAGAAAAAACAATATTTATTATAAAGGTTTTAAAAAAGTTTAATGAACTCCCTGTAAATGTTAAGGAAGCTTTAAGTCTTGCAGTTTTTCATAGGTTATGTTGTGGAGTCCAAATTTTAGTGCTTAGGAACTAGAATATTATTATAGTAGTTTTAGAATGGACATACACTAGATTAAAGATGTAAAAATTTTATAGCAAATAAAATATAATAATTTTTTTTAACCTATTTGATACTAGCGTCATGTATACATGCCAAGCAATCGTGTGCCTAAAAGACGAGCGTCATCCATACACGACGCTATTACATTATTATAATTGTTTAGATAACGAAATGTTTGATTGTTGGATTTGATTTGTTATCTTTGAACTGTTTACATCTACGCCTTTGAATATTTTTGACAATTAACTCGTCATTTGCCAAGGAAGGAAACTCGTAAATTTCGCAAAATTTTGACTTTGACGTAATATTTTGTGAGTTTACTTTATGCTATCGTGTATTATATTTACCGAAACACATTCCTTGAACAATAAACTATGCATAAAAACAAAATTACTTGAATTTATTTGACAAATTGATAGGTTTATCGATCTTTTCATGACCTACGACGCTCACAGTTTTGACAGCTTGAATCGCGGGAAAAATGCACCGCAGAAGTCATGGATAAATTTAATAAAATTTATTCCGAGTGGCTAGGTGTGTTAAGAATATCTGTTACATCAAGAACAAGAATGCCCCAAGCGATTCTTACCTTGCCCTTCATACATTTTCTTTGTACATAAGGATTAAAATCGCATCCTAAATTTTTTTTTTTTTAAATTTTGTTACGCGTGCGGCTGCGGCACAGGATGAGTTGAAATGAAATTTATAAATCGCAAAAAAATTGCCCGTCCACAAATTCTTTAACGACGTCATCATAAAAAGGTTAAATCCAATATCTATGATCACCCTACTACCACATAATATCTCTTCATTGATAGTTGTCTCCAGGACACCTCACGATCAAATTGCACAGCCAACATTAACCTCTTAAATGCCAGGGAAGAAACGCGAAAATTTTGCGATGTTTTGACTTTGACGTAATATTTTGCGGATTTATTTTATGCTATCGTATATAATATTTACCGAAACACGTTCCCTGAACAATAAACTATGCTTACAAATAATATTACTTGCGTTTATTTGACAAATTGATAGTTTTATCGATCTTTTCATGACATGCGACGCTCAAAGTTTGACAGCTCAAATCGCGGCAGAAATGTCATTTCGAAAGTCAAAGATATGTGCAAAGATGATTATTTGAGAGGCTAGGTGTATTCCTTATATCTGTTACTTCAAGAACAAGAATGCCCCAAGCGATTCTGACCTTGTCCTTCATACATTTTCTTTATACATAAGGTTTAAAATCGCATCTCAAAATTTTTTTTTTTTTATGGCGCGTCCTGGGCGCGCGCGCAATCGGCAAACCAGAGGTTAAAGAGAAAATAAAATACGATTGCGCAGCCTCGATAAAAAGGCCTCGTACTATATAATTCCGGTAATCCATCTTGGATATAAAATATAACAAATCCTACCTTGTATCCTGGTGTTGCGCCCCTCCATTGGTTCGTATCTCAGTCTCCGGGGGCTCGGGCTGCGAGTGGAAGATCCGGTCATAGTTGTCCACGAGGATCTCCACCACCACGTTGTAGAACTTGATGTCCATTATGGAGGCCACGGTCTCCTCCTCGGGCCGGAGCAGCGTGGGACCGAAACAGACCGAGATGTTGGAGACCGTCATGAGGTTCTTGTCCGATTTGGCCGCCACACTGGGTAAGAATTGAAGATGTAAATCGAGGAATAAGTTGTGTGAATATTTTTGTAAGTTTGCTGCTTGCAGGTACATTATTGAATTAACCCTTTGAGTACCGCCGCACGTATGCGGCGGCACTCGAAAGATCCATTTAGAGTATCACCGCATACGTGCGGCCGTATGACTTTATTAAAAATTTTCTATTGCCATGTTTGTAATTTCGATTAAATTATGATTACAGATAATATAAATTATTTTTGACAAACATTTTTTTAGGTATTGTAGCAAAATATTCTAACAAAATTTAAGTAAATGATAAAAAAATAACTCACTAATCAAAAGAATTAACTAAATACTGCTTCCACAACGGTAGGCAGAGACGATAGACAGCATACATAACTATGTATTGGCACATTATACCACATGTCGCAACATATATCGACCCATAAAAGGCAGAACAGCTTAACCGCCGAAAAGTAAATTGTTCAGGAGAAGGTTTTTTTTAAATAACTTTCTTTGTTGATTCCAAAAAGGATTTTGGTTAATTAGGATTATTAATCTTTGGTTGCTGCCTATATAACGCTGATAAAACAAATATCTCAATGCCTTCAGTTTTTGAGATAGTGGCGGTAACGCTGTTTTGCCTATGACCCTGAGATTTTTTCCTTTGGAAATGTCGCTTACGCTGTTTGGACCACAACATTATTTTTGAAATATTTATCACGAAATCAAGATAGGTAAACAAATAACTAAATAAAATGGTTCCATGACAGTTGATCCTAAAGTTGGCTAAATACAATGATTTGCAAGTAAGTATGCAAAGAGGATATACGGCCGTATAACCAAAGTCGATATACTTGTATCTAAAGGCATCTTGATTGAAAATCCTCTGTAAAAATATTTTTACTAAAAATAATGTTGACTCTCCGAAGGTGCATGCGGTAATAACAAAATACGACATACTTATACGTGCAGTTGGCTTAGCAAAAAACTGCTGTACAACATTTTTTATCTGAATACAACACCAGAGGCCCAACTTCTCCCAACCGTCTGGAGCCAGTGAGACTATGGCCTCCCCAATGTTAGTATGTTATGAGGCTGAAGGTAGTGAGGAGGGGAAGGAGATATGGAAAATGTACCTGGCTATTCAGATCTAGTTACCAACAACGCTAAAGCAATTTCACGTAATAAGTCTAATACCTACACACCACACCAGCGTAGAAAAACAAGAAAATCATATATAACTTTTTATCCGAAAACAACACAAAAGTCCCAACTGCTCCTAGCCGTCTGGAGTAAGTGAGACTATGGGATCCTCAATTTTAGTATGTTCTGAGGCTGAAGGTAGTGGGGAGGGGAAGGGGATGCGGAAAATGTACCTGGCTATTCAGATCTGGTTACCAAACACGGCTGAAGAAATTTCAGGTAATAAGTCTAATACCTACACACCACACACCAGCGTACAAATATCAAAAAATCATATAATATAACTTTTTTATCCAAATACAACACAAGAGTCCCAACCGTCTGGAACCAGTGAGGCTATGGCATCCCTAATTTTAGTATGTTATGAGGCTGAAGTTAGTGGAGAGGGGAAGGAGATATGGAAAATGTACTTAGGTATTCAGATCTAGTCACCAAATACGGCTAAATACGGGTACATTTTCCACAACTCCTTCTCCTCCTCACTACCTTTAGCCTCACAAAATACTTAAATTGGGGATGACGTGGTCTCACTGGCTCCAGACGGTTGAGAGAAGTTGGTCCTCTTGCGTAGTATTCGGATAAAAATTATAATATATATATTATTTTGTTATTTTGCGCTGGCGTATAGTGTATAATTAGACTTATTACTTGAAATGGCTTTAGCCATGTTTGGTGACTAGATCTCTACAGCCAGTTACATTTTTCACACCCCTTCCCCTCCTCAATACCTTCAGCCTCACAACGTACCAACATTTTTATAAACATAGTTTCACTGGCTCCAGACGGTTGGGAAAAATGCAATAATTTAAGGAGGTAAATGTTAAGGAGGCTAAAAGTCAAGAGGCAGTTTTTCGTAGATTATGTATCAATGTTGTGAAGTTCAAATTTCAATATTATAGTAGTTTAAGATTAGATTATATTAGATATAAAATGTTAAGTTTTATAGCTAAATAAAATATAATTAAAAAAAAAAGATTGGACGTAAGCCGACTAAACTGAAACATTCTCGACCGACAGCGTAGACAGCAAAAACTACAGCTTCAAAAAAAGTGTCAGGCGTATAAGATAGAGCTGCAATATTTTAGTCACTGATGTATTAGGCTGCACTGAACAGTTTTCATTAAAAATCGTAATTTGACAAAAATGTCATTTACGCTGTTCTGCCTATTATGGGTCGATATACTCTTCTGCTAACCTGATTCTTGAAATGACCAGAGTTAAGCGTTTGATTCACTTGATAATAATTCTCTTATGTGTTCTATAAATCACTATTGTGTCGCATTAATCCTTACACTCCTTTCTCTATACATTCATATGTCCAAACCATCTGAGCGTCCAGCCCTTAATATTTTATATCCAATTGACCTGTACTACAGTGTACCCAGGTTCTGAGACGCTAACTTGACTCTGGCTTCCACACATCATTTTTACAGTTTTCAGTCTACTATTAACTAACTCAGAGAACAGCAATAATTAAGACGTTATTTCCATTAACCATTATTATTGTTACTTGCAAATACCAAACACAAAATATTCTAATGTCTGGTAAATACATGCTTTAAAATATTATTTTTAAAGATGTCATTAAAAATACACATGCTTTACAATATTCGTTTATAAAGCAATTTCATTAAAGGTAGCTCACTTTTTTAAATGCCTGACGACAATCTCCAGCATCTCGAAGTTAGTCTTTGGTAATCTGTAAACCAGAGTGTGTACATCGTTGATTCGCATGTGCCTCACATCTTGTTCTGAAACAAAAAGATACATTAAATTAAAAACATGATTTGGTTTGCATTTAAAAAACAATTTAAGCAAGGGTACAATTTTTTTAAAAGGTTTAGACTCTTACGATTGCCCTACCATAATTTCTTCCCCTGCTGGTAAACTGCCTATTGTGTAGGCATAGATAAACTGCCTATTGTGTATTGCATATTATCAAACAAGTATCTTGTCAGTCAATAGTCTTGCCAGGCAAGGTGTTGGCAGTCAATATTTCAGTGTTGCGCCAAGATTGCTGTAATGTATAAGACAAATTCACAAAAAAAAAAACAATCTCCCGTAATAACTCCATCAAACTTGTAGAAGCATAATTGAGAAATTATTTATTAATATTGATGATATGGTAGCTGGTAGGCGGCAAACAGAGACATTTAACAGAGCTAGAAGAAAAGAGATTTTTGGCCTGGTAATATTGTCGTAATATCCGTAACCTAGGGAACTCACGGAGAAGACAGGGTATTATGTCGTCAAGAACTTTGGGGATGCTGTGTGGAGGGTTTTTTTTTAGGAAAAGGAGGAGAGGAGTTCTGGAAAGGAAAAGGGTTTAAGGGGTGGGTAGGAATCTGGGGTTCATGGGGTGAAGTTTGTCTAGGTCTCGAAGGTGGATGACCAGGACACACTGAACCCCAGATTCCTACCCACCCCTTAAGCCCCTTTCCTTCCTACCCACCCCTTAAACCCCTTTCCTTCCTACCCACCCCTTAAACTCCTTTCCTTAAACCTTAAAACCCTTAAACTTCCTTAAAAAAACCCTCCACACAGCATCCTCAAAGATGACATAGGCCCTGTGGGAAATTATTTTCCTCAGGGCCTCCTGTGTGGAGCTCATGTAAAAAAAAAAAAAAGTGTGTCCTGGTCATCCGCCTCCAAGACCTAGACAAACCTCACCCCACGGCGGTACCCATTCCCGCCTACCAAATTGGAGACTTGCCGGAAATTAGAGCTAAACTTAATTCAGATAGTTTAGAAGTAAAAAACCATTCACCTTCACAGCTCGCAACATTGTAAGTTACTATACTATATGTGTAATAATGTAAGAAAATTCTTATTTGTAAAAGTTTGTAAAAGTCATTTCACAAAAATTCTTCAGTGCTAAAGAGTCCTAAATTCTCTAGTCCTTCAAAAAAAATATTTACATGTATACTTTTAGCACTAGTCTTCTTATAAATGTAATATCAACAGTGATTTCGACCGGTCAGTGGTTGAGTAGGCATCGCATTTGGGTCCCATCCGGGCGTCCCGTGTTCGATTTCTCGGTTGGCTAAGTCCTCCATCACAACACAAGCAACATTTTCGGCTTTCTGTGATGGTAGTAGGAGCTTTTCAAACATTGCTGGGTTATTCGTAACTGGGAATGTTTGTCTTTTTAAAAAAAAAAAATTTATAAAAGATGTAAAATCGTGCAATGTCTAGTATTTTAAATACAAGTGTCCTCCGCTTCCAAAAATCGTATCCTCTCCAAGCATATGTGAACTTTCTAATAAAAGTGTGTTTATCAGAAGTGACCTGCCAGGTAAGTATGTTTTCTGTAAATATTTGTAAATAGTCATCAGGACAGAGGAGTATGAAATTTCGCACACTTATAGTTTATATAGAGAAGGAGTGCAGAATGCTAATATTTTTTTTAAATTATGCATAAAAAATACATCAATAAAAAAAAACATAACACATTAAATAAATTATGGTCGAATTTCGACCATTGGGCGACCACTAGTAAAATTAGTTAGGCCTAAGAATTAATAATAAATTTCACAGCACCCTTACAGATGATTTTTCACAAAAATGGCGCCCTACAAATTATCCAATTATTTTTATGAAGGATTCCCTTACTTGCAGCGGCGATGAAGCCATTGTGAAAACGGTAGGTCATGAGCGGCTCGGGCAGGTTGCGCAGGTAGGTCTTGAGTGCGCTGGTCAGGGTCTTGCTCTCCCACTCACACTGGTCGTCCAGCGCCGCGCCCAGCCTCTCCTGCGAGGGTTTCCTGCGGTCCAGCCCCATGGAGAGGAGTTTCGTCACCTTGGAGGCTACTCCCGTCACCCTGAAACAAATAGACACACATTCATTTATTTCTTTGTTTATTTCAATTCAGAAATTCTGGGACTGACTACCATATGTATTCCTCTTTGCTCAAAATATTAATGGAGGGAAATAATTATACCAAGTCAGTGGATATCTTCAATTTATCTTTAAACAAATATTGTTATTGAGGCAATTCAGTTATGTACAATTAATAATGTATATTTCTTCCTATTCGTATGTAAAAGCCCCTGAAAAGGCTGTTAATAAATAAATTCAAATGGCAAAAAAGCGCACCTGTACAAGCCTTGTTCCTCCAAGCCCCTATTTTCGAGAGCTTCAATACATCGGTTCACAAAGTAGAAACCCACTTCGTCCAGTGGTCTCTCTTCAGCCTTGGCAATAGCATTCTGTTGGGCGTACATCTGCAACAAAGATAATTATTGCAAAGAATGACAGAGAAAAATCCTTCATGACCTCCTTCACAAATGCTCCCACTGGCGCAGTCCCTCGCCACTCCTCAGTCCTTCCCATCCTGCTCCAATCCTTTTTCACGCAGTCTATGTATGCTTCTGGGTCATTTCCACAGGGGTACCAAATTGCTTATAATTTTGGTGTCCTGTCATCTGGCATTCTTTCAACATGTCCAGCCCACGCAGCTTTTGGAACCTACAAGTTGGTCTTACAACGGTCTCATGCTAAATTAGATTTTCAAGAGTTTTTTTTAATGTTTGAAGAGTTTTTTTTGCTGAATGTTTTTCATAGGAGGAAAATATTCAGCGAAAAAAAATAAATGCAGAAAAATTAAAAAAAAGACTAAGCTAATATGGTAAAATATCATAATTATAAGTCGTAAAATATATTGTAATTCGGTAAATATACAGTAAAGCATCGGTAAAAACGTTCTTAATATACACAAATTATTTTAAAAATTGTTATTAAAATGCCCCAAATTGTTTTTTTAAATAATTTGTGCATGTTGGATGTACAGGGCATCTGGATATTTACCGCTAATTCTAAAATAAATCCAATTGATTGAAATCCAATACGGCGTCTGTGTTTCCTCCCTCCTACAACATGGGTCTTAAGCTCTTAAAGACCTTCCTCTCCTCAAAAAGACCCTCCACACAGCATCCCATGTGACAGGCCCTGAGGGAAATTATTTTACTCAGGGCCTCCTGTGTGTAGTTAATGTAAAAAAAAAAAAAAAAGATGCGCTTGTGGGCTCATGAATTGTCAAAGATTTTAAAAATCTGAAGTTGTATGTAAGTTTTGGAAAGGAGGTGAATTAGGGTAGGATGGAATAATAGAGAATTTAAGTCAGCTAACTAAAAGATGGCTACCACCAAATAATACATCAGTAGATTACTCAATAATAAAATACTTAAATATAATAAAAATAAGATAAAATGTACCTTAATTCCAGTAAAACAGTTAATAAAAAAATTGTTAAGACACATAAAAAATGTTTATAGAAACAAATGCAGTAATGTCAGGGCTTGAGTACAGGCAGCAAGCTTTCCCTCAGGTAAATTAATCATAAAATTTAAAAAATAATATTTAATTCAATTTATATCTTTTGACAGATCAATGACAGCTGGCATAACAAAAATTAGTAATTAATTGATACCGTAGGTACTCTATTTTTAAATTTACTTGGTTTTACAAATTTATATGGTTGTTGTGAATAACATTCTATATAATATATTAGCTGATGTGGCCACGCGTTACTGTGACGTGAAATTGAAAAACAACGCCATCTACTGGATGGTTACCCAACCTAGATAACCAAGTGTTGTGTCGATAAATTAACTCACACCGCCATCTGTAAGAGACTTACAAATAATTACAAAGCATTTTGATAAATATTGAGGTCAATAATCGAGTTAAAAACTATCCTATCTTTTAAGTTGGACCAAATTACACACAATAAGCTAAATTTCATCAAAATCGATTTAATAGTTTTGGAGTTTATCTCGAACAAACATCGTGATGCGAGATTTTTAAATATAAAAAGAAAGATTGTCGGGTGGTAGAAATCTCAAAGACAAGGCAATAGAGAACTCCAGTCCTTTTCTTTTATTTTTTTTTATGAATACTGACCTACTAACTTAAATAGCTGCATATTTATTTTTATTTTTATAGTTAGTTTTAATAGTTAAAATAAATGTCAAAGTTTTAATTTTTCAAGATCCCCCGAAAACCACCGTGACGTCATCTGGCCCTGTGACGTCATCTGGCCAAAAGTTTTAGTTATTTTCAACAGATGTTGTCATTTTGTATGGAAGAAGTGATGAAACTATTCAATAAGTAAAACGTTATTTAGGTGTAATTATTTATTTATTATATTATATTTATTATATTTTTCAATATTATTACGGGAGATTGGTTTAAAAATTGTTTGAAATTATTATTTTTTTACCTTTACGAATCGAAATCAATATTAAGGAAACCGAGGCATGAATTTCGTATGGAACTGGAATCAGCTGTTCGACCGCCGCCATTTTGAATTTCAGCATTGGAGCGTTTTATGGAAGCGGTGACGTCACGCCTCACAAATTCAATAATACCAACTTGACAGGGTGTTTTAATGAACTGTTTTAAAATGGACTTTTTAATATTTTTTTTAAAACTCTATGTTAAATATTATTTAATAAAACTTATATATTCAGAATCAGCGTTTATTGGTCTATATGAACATATTTTTTTAAAGCCATAATATATTTCACTGGAGTTCCTTATTGTTTTGGCTTCGTTCATAGTTTTAATACTCAACTACTGTTGGATGTTGTGTGTTGTGATTGTCCTATTTTTTATTTAACTTCATTCTCACTGAACACTTGTAATTATCATTTATTATTATCTCGATGTGTAGAGCCCTTTATCATGGACTTTCGCGTCTGTGCCGCCTTTTACTGGAATATCGCACTAAAATGTCTATCTAAAATCTCTGTTGTCTGTGGCATGTAAACTTTCTAATTCGTATCTATAAAAATGGCGTGTTTTTTTTTTTGCTGTCATTCATTCTAAATCTTTCACTCATTGTTGTGATTCACTCATAATCAATTTCTCACAAATTCTCTCTTCATCGTCTTTCACTTCTGTGATTATAATTAGTCTCAGTTATTGTTGCAGTCAAGTGTTCAGACTAGAATCAACCAGTGTAAAACTTAAAAAGGAGAATAAACATCCAGTAAAAAACACAAGTGTTTTTACTCCACGGATACCTCTATCACTCTCTCTACCGTCCACATGGTGTGGAACTGAAGGAAGCCAAGGAAAGCAGCGCAGCCTTACAACCTGACAGCAGACTTCTGGAGAGCTCCACACCTGATCCTTCGCAACTACCACGTGTCACATAATGTCCTGTCCTACCAGTAAATAAATTGTATCAAAAAAGCACCAGAATGCCCTGCACGTGATGAGAAAACGTTTCCATTACACGGCAAATACTAGTAAAAGCCAAGGAATAACATTTTATTCGTAAATACACGCAAATTATTTATTATTATATAAAATACAATTATTTCGATTGTCTCCGGAAGATTTTTAGCGCCATTAGAGAAAGTGAGATAGCAAACATTTAAGTATAAGAAAGGCAACCTATGACAATAGATTCACATTCCGTATTTATGGTAGTGTAAGCGAGTAAGCCTATCTTGTCGTCTCAGTCACACCCGTGATGTAGAATATAGTATTCGGCGCAAATGAAAACGCCGCCTAGTCTTTCATCTATGTTATTCATACACACACATTCTTTGAATGTCTATCTTTATCATACATGAATAACTTTTGAATTAAGAATTTACTGAAAACAAAAGATTGTTTCTTACTTGCCACATTGTATCTTGAGTTTGTAAGACCAGGTGTAATATATAACATCATTATATAAAGCCGCATTTTCATTAACCGTAACACGTTACTATTCCAAAAATCATAGTGTTTATGTGGCTCACAAGCATGCACCGAGCAACTCGCATTGCGCTTAAAGCGAGCTAATGGCATTCGGTTTTGCCGCAAAACAAAGGGCGCTAGAGGAGGTAATCGCGAGAGTCGTAGCATGCAGCGAGCCTGCTGCACATTTCCCATCTTCGATTTCTCACGCACAGTCAATAGTAGTAATCATGAGAGATTGGAAGACAGGTAATTATGTATACGTGAACTAAGTTCTGTAATGCCACAGTAAGTAAAAACCCAGTATCTTCTTTGAGAGTCTGAATGTAGATCCTGTTTTTTACTTATCACTTCAGTATAAAGGATACTCCAAGGATAAAAATTATTATAAGAGTTTGAAGGAAGATTTTGGACGTTGATATGAATGAAAGCAAACAGAAAATGTTCAACATATTGGCCGCTAATTGGGAGCTAATGAAATTTGAATGCCTGATCATACCTGAAATACTACCATCTTGTTTCTATAAAAAAAAAAAATGCTTCAATGCAATTACAGTCCGTCAAGAGAGTCTAGAAATTTAATAAAATGAATTTCATTATTATGGCAACACCGAAGAGTAATAACAGTTTTAGAACAAATTTGATTAAAATCAGAAGTGAGGTTATGCAAAATTTCCGAAATTGACAAAAACTTATTGTTTTAGCTAATAGAGCGCATTAATTCCTCAGAAATTATATTTTACTAACTTTTTACCGGCGGCTTCGCTCGCATGGTATTTGAGGGAAATTACTGTAGCAATTAGCAATATATAATGTCCTTTCCCGTGCGTCCCCGTTCTTATCTCAAATGTATTGTAAAGTTATCGTCAACTCACTTTTTTATCATTTCTCGTATAAATAATTAATTAAAAAAATTCCAAAGTTTAATAATTTTTTTTCAAATTGCTGTCGGAAACTTTGGAATCAGAGAGGTGTACATTTTAATTACTTTGCAGTTAACTTTTAGATTTGAATATAAAGCATGGTGTCTTCTCTTTCTAACATCGTTTAGATCATATTTCTAACCATGGTAGTAAGAGAGACACAATTATGTCCATGAGACCTACATAAGTTGTTCCCAAAACACAACAATATTCAGTTATGGAGACACAACGATATCTACGAGCTCTTTATGAGTTGTTGAAAACTGAACAAATTAGCCTGAGGGGTTAAGGTGAAACGGCAGTGATAATTCTCATACAATCTATTTTTCAGCCGCATTTGAAAACTAGAGATAATATTTTATTTATTTTAGTACCGAAAAATAGTACGAATAATGAAATTAGCGCGAACGAAAATTTCACTGTTATATCATTTATAATAACCAAGTAATTACATTAACAAAAGTAATTATTTTTCACCTAATTTCTGCAGACACTGGTAGCTAGAACACGCTACTCGGTTTTAGAAGGAGACAAACCTATGTGCGAGCCATACCAATATGCTTTTATCATGCACGCTTTCAGCACATTCCCACGGTGTTAAGGCGTTAAGTATGTTTGTAGTAAAAATGTCACGGTTCGTGTCTTGATTTCTTATTCTGATGGAATGTTCGTTTTGCTTTTTTATGAATGTTCCAGTATTACTGGGCGCATAGAACATTTGCGGTTGAGGCACGCCGTAAAAAAGGCTACGTAAACTATATCATTTTAGTGAGAGCGACTGTAATTAGTTACTACTTTCTTAAATCTGCAACTATTACTAGACGCCCGCCTAGTTATTTTGTTTTTGAGACCTGCTAAACAATAAAATGCGTAGATTGAGCTGGGTACATTCTGTCTGTTTATGTTTGCCTGCCACCGCTTGAAGTTTGAAATAACTTTTTTTGTGCCAACAAGAAATCAATAATAACAAATTTTTATACAGCGCATTATTGTTACTCCATAAAAATGAGGCGTGCACTTTATAAAAATCACAAGTATTCCGGGAAGAGGGTCAATCCAAGACTCAGTGCAAACGGGATGAAACGTCAGCACGGTGAATTGGAATACAGATATATATTACAAAATTTTTCACAAATATTTTCTAGGTAACTAACTAACCATCACGCCGTTTCTTCGCAGGGGTACGCAGAGAGGACAGACCGCCAAACAACTCGGTCTTGGCACACACTCTTTGCCTCACTCATATTCATACACCGTCTCATACCTACATACTCTTCTATTATTCTGACTTTTGGCATGACCCGACTCAAGTATCTGATTTACTTGATCGTGCCACGTCTTCCTCGGATGTCCCCGACTTCTAATACGATTCACATTTGCGCCATATATTTTTCTTATATTAGCTACTTCCTACTTTGTTCGTTCATTCGCTCTACATGCATTCTTTGCGGATATCCACATTTTCTAGGCACGTTCTATAATTATTAGTACCCTTTACACGTAGAGTTCGGAGCGGGACGTGCCCCGCGCCACTTCAGGCCGCCGCGCAGAAAAGTCTCACAATGAACTGCGCTATAAACCGTTATCTTACTTTCGGTCTTTACTTTTCTGCGCGGCGGCCTGAAGTGGCGCGGGGCACGTCCCGCTCCGAACTCTACGTGTAAAGGGTACTATTGTCTAATTCTTGCTAATTATTATCTATCCCCGTTTTCTCCCTGAGAGGATCACAACTAAAAGTTGAAACTGATTTTTTTTTTATATGAATACCGCACAAAAGTCCCAACTGCTCCCGTCTGGAGCCAGTGAGACTATGGCATCCCCAATTGGGGTATGTTGTGAGACTGAAGGTAGTGGGGAGGGGAAGGAGATGGGGAAGAGGAAGGTGAGAAGTACCTGGCTATTCAGATCTGGTCACCAAACACGGATAAAGCCATTTCAAGCAACATTTCAATTCTGAACGGTGGTCTTACACCAGGGCGATACTGAGAGTATCTTCCACTCTGGAACGTGCCGCAAATATACTATATATTATTTTAAATGAATAAATTGTGAATTAACACAAATTAATCGAAAAAAAATTATTTGCCACGCCGGTATTCGATCCCGCGACCTTCGGAATGCTAGTCAAGAGCTTTACCGCTGGACTACGCCGGCCGTCATAGCGATTATTCACATTCATCCATCTCTTCTATTATTCCGACTGACCGTTCTCAAATAATTAATTCGCTTGATTGCGCCGTTTTTGCGAAAAAATATGTAAAGAGATACTATACTATAATGTTGGATCACAATAATAGAAAAAAAATAGTTAGATTTCGTAAAACGAAAGTTGAAGTCGATTCAACTTTGGGTTTCTATTGTTTCTAGAAAGCAGGTTCTCGCCAATATTTTTCATTGATTCTATGAAATAGATCCAATGTGGTGGGATTCCAGTTTTAGCCGAGCATTCTTTCTTGATGCAGTGTACACATACACTTATTATATTATCTATTTGACGCTTGTAGAACAATCACACATGGATAAACCACACATACAACTCAAGAATCTCATTTCTACTTGTATCGTTCCTCTGCCAGTTATCTGTCCAGTCCACATTTATACCTTCTATCCTAGGTCAACAATTTTACGCTTGTTCAACCACCACCCATATCGCTCGGCGGTATAGGATGGTTCGTATTTAATGTTGCTCAAAAATTATATATTTTTTTAAATTTATATTTTATCTTTTAGTTCCCACAAACACTGGCGCGGAAATAAAGAAAATAAATGTTCAGGTGACGAGACCCCTACAATTAATATTTGTGGAGAAATCCCATCCTCTAATATTACGTCTGGGGACGTGAAAACTTATGAAAGTTGTTCAAAACTGTTGCGTGTTGAAGCAACATTTCCTTCCACATCCGACCATCCAACTACTATAATCGAAACAGCGGCCCCGATAATTATAAACTGGCCTGCTCCGGACCCCAATTTGGAAAACCACAATCTTGTCACAGAGATGATGGCGTACAGTGAAGATAAGGAAAATTCAGTCAAGGGAAATAGAATTGTGGACATCCAGCACGTTCTGAAGTGGGCGTTCACTATGACACAGCATTATTTAAAATGCACGTTTTCAAAAATTCAATTGATCAAAGAATTGCGCACTGGGTTTCATTCTATTTTTTTTTTTAAAATGCAATATGTGTGACACCACATGGAAGCAAACTTCAGAACCAGAGCCTGAAAAACTTGCCAATAAGTCTTTTGTGTGGGGTACACTTACAAGTGGCAGCTACTACACCCAAGCTGCTCAAATTCTCGGTGCCATGGATGTCCCAGTAATGTCCGGGTACACATTTCGTAAAACAGAGAGAAATTTGGGCAAATTGTGGGGGGGGGCATCTGGCAGAACAAATGCGTGTAGCTGGCAAAACCGAAATGGAAATTGCCATAAAAAAAGGAAATGTCAATGCAGACGGGATACCTTTCATAACGGTTTACGTTGATGGAGGCTGGTCCAAAAGGTCGTATGGCCATAACTATAATGCTGCATCCGGAATGGTGAGCATAACTATTTTTCTGTAATTTCGATACATAATATTTTATGGGTTAGTTCGGGAAGTTCGTGTATATAGATAAGGAAAAGGAGAGGCCCAATAATGCTTCCTTGTGGCACAACCTTGTTAATTGTTCTCCATTTGGAATCTACCATCTATTGCATCATTTTTTCGTTGATATTTGATATGTGAACTTTCTGCTTACGATTTTTTAGGTATGATTTAAACCATTTTAATGCTAAACCTCTTATACCCATATGTTCCAGTTTACATGCTTTTATTTTCATTTGTATTCTTTAAATTTCTTTAATTTTATTTTATATAATATGTATATTTATATATATATATTTTTTATATTCTCGCACAGTGCTTTATATTGCGTCTATTAATGTACTGTATACAAAAATCGACTACCACAATACAGGCATGTGCCTAGTATGGTGGTCGAAAAATCCCCAATTCATGTAACAAACAATTCAAAGAATAAGGAAACTTAAAAAAAAAGAAAACTCGCTCAGTGTCATCGTATTACTTGCTAACTAGCAGATTGTGGACAATCTACGAAAAAAATTGAAAGGTGGTCAACTTTACTCGCTACTCGCTGGTGTTTGCCTAAAGATGGCGGCCCACCAACAGCTGATTTCGTCCGTCAGAATTTGTTCGGGCGGGAACCGTTATTGGCTAGCTTGTGGAGCCAGCTACGAGCATACTATCGAATGTCGACAGAACTAGTTCGAGTGGGCGTCATTATTTTAGCTTATTAGCGTTATTTTAGCACAAATCTGAACCAGTTTTTACTGTGTACGGTCATACGTTAGCAATAAGACCGGTCACTTGCTGAGTTAACGTTGCGTCTGGTTCCCACCCAGGCGTAGTGTGTGCAATTTCTTAGCTGACTAATTCCTCCATCACGACCCAGGCAATGCTTTCCGCTTACTGTGATGGTAGTAGGAGATTTTGAAATATTTTCAGGTTTTTCGTGATCCGGAAATGTTTGTATTTCTAAAAAAATATATACGAATTCTTGTCGGCGCTCCTGCGCCAGTCGGTCACCCATGCGCCGACCAATCAGAAAGCCTAAACCCGCGTATTTTGTGTTCCCACACTAAGCGTGCACCCGGCTCTAAATGTTTACTTGCAGAAAATAAGAAATCGATGTGTTCAGATCGAAAAAGGTTTTTTGAATTCTCTATGTGATGTAGATTCACCACTTTTACTACTAGTTTCCTAACACCGTGTATAAGATATTTGTACAAAAAAATATTATTTTTAATCTTCAACTTTCTGCCCTATAAAGAGTTTTTACTATTATTAACATGACATGTTTATAGTTTGTGGAAATAAAATATATTTAAAAAATACAAAAAGTTTTTTATTTTTAAAGAGCGACTTTATAAGCACACTGTAGACTCCGTCCTTGACACTCGGGCCATCATAATGCCTATATTATTATTTGTTATGATGTTTTGAGAAGCTAACGTATCCTGACTTGAGCATGCGTCAAATTTGCCATTTAGCGGCCTTTAAAAAAAAGGTCCAGTTAACGGCAGCTCTCGGCTCGAATGCTGTTGTTCTCAGCCGGTTCTTTTTATAAATCATTCAATTTCCCCAGGCGTTGTTTTAATTTACTGAATTCAGCGAACCTTCTATCTCGCGTCTCTTTTCGACTCGTGCTTTACATCGTAAAATTTTTGAAATATACTATTTTTCGCAAATGTCTTTTGGTTGGGTAAAAGAATTTTTCCGTACGAACGCGCGCGATGTTGTGACAAATGTCTTTCGTACGTGTTTTTTTGCAATAAAATTATGTGTTTTTCAGCCGTATTCTAAGATTATAAAGTTATATGTATAAAAAAAAAATTATACAGATTAATATACCTTATTTCCGGGCGCGAACCAATAATTTATCTCAATATTAAAAAGCACAACGTGTTAAAACCGTTTTATTCGACGATTTTGAAAATAACGCCATCTACCGGTATAAAGTTTCTAAATATATTTTAAGAATACCCTTAAACGCAGCGCCCTACATTTTTTTTACTACACTTGCTTTACGGACTGTACTTGTAAAGTTGAATAAAAATATTTTTTAGTAATAATAAGAAAAATAGTATGGACCCGACACCACGTAGTAAGAGGAGGTTATCATACAAGACTCACGGGCTCCTTGCCGTCCATGGCATCCATCCAGGCCTTGCGGTCATCCTCTGACAGCGCCTGTAACGTGTACGACACGCCCGGGCGTCCCTCCGCCGTGATGTCGAAGCAGAAACGCTTTTCGATCGTCTCAGACATTCGGCGCACGCAGCTTGTGAGCGTCATTGTGTCTGACGGGGTCGTCTGGAAATAAACAAGCAATTAGTAGTTTTACATTATTTGGAAATAACAGTTTTTTTTTTATTTTTCTTTGCTTTGATAATGAGAATTTTCGACCACCATGCTAGGTACGTGCCCTTGTTGTGGCTCTTAAACAGTTCACAATGCATAATGCTAATATGTATCCGTAATTAGAATTGAGTTAGAATACTTAAGAGTATTATGTGACATAAACTTTCACCCGCTACAACGTCCCTAGCATGGCGAGAGAAAAGTTTTTAGCACGAAATAAATAAAAAAAATTTAAATATACAATGGAACCTATCGCCTATTTTCTGGAGTTGGAGTGAAACGTATGCGTGGTGTAAAATAAGAATTAAGTGTACATAAATTCATGAATCTTACAACGAACAGATATGTAATAGGATTCCATGAACAGCCAGCACCAACATCCAACAAGGCAATCAATTATCAACCAAGAGCTAGGCAATCATCTGTCTGCCTTAAGTTATCTTGATACACTTTGGACCTGTTGCCAACCAAACTGAAAACTCAAACCCGGAGAAACTCATGGTCACTGGCAAAGTTGAAGACAGGAGAAGCAGAGGGGGCTCACCAATGAATTCAGCAGTATGAATATTATATTGTTAAATGATAAGTTTATGAAAGAACTTACAAGTTTGCTGGTAATTTGGCTGAATGGAGTCATTTTGAACTCTTTATTACTCTTTTCGTATGTGCAGTACTGTTTGGTCCATGTGGTTCCGAAAGCCTCTGGAAATATATAAAACAAAATAGCCATCAGAACAATACAAATCAATGTATTTTTATTATTATGACAATTATTTATTATTATAGTAGAATCCAGAAAGCAGTTGTACATGATATCATCCTTCTAATATCTTCTGTCTTTTTCGTTTTCATGCAAGACGTATGAAAAAGAAGGGGACAATCGTCGATGATATACGTACACCTCTCTGTGGGACCAACATCTTATAATTTGCAATTGAAAACAATAGTGATAACGTTACGTTCAATACCGTTTATGAGCCAATTTTCAAAATTCGTATTTTTGGTGCTTTCAGTTGAACAGCACAAGCTGCATTGATTGGTGTTGTCAAATTTTGAAATTGACTAATAGACTGCTTGTCCTTGGTTAATGTCAATACGGTGAATGAACCATCCACAATACGTAAGCAAGCAAGAGCGCACATATTATCCCTGAATAGTTTTTTGTCTCTACTGAACATTTTTGCAAATGGTTCTTCTGCGATAATGGACTTACAACAACGATACGCTGGTTTATGGGTGTTTATCATGGAAGATCACTTCTTTAGACCCTAGCTGATATACGGGCTTTTTCAAGTGTACTATTTATTACAAATTTTTATACACACGAACCTACTCTTAAAACATAAAAAACTTACTAAAATAACCTTTCAATATTAAAATTTTATAAAATAAATTCAGAAATCAGAAATATCAACTTTAAAAACAGATATTTTTGGCCAACCAATTAGATATTCTAAAGTTGGTATTATTAACCCCTCAGGCCTCGGGCCTATTTTGTCGGAAGATCAAAATATTTCCGCTTTGCAATAAAATCTAAAAAATGGATTTTTTAAGGTGGTGAAAAAGTTTTCACATTTTATAATTCAAAATAAATATATAATTTTTGAAATATAAAAATATTGAAGGCAAACAAAAAAGTTTTAAAAATAGCTCACCTTACATTTTTTTAACCAGAATTACTGATAACAAAAAAATAAAAACACACACATTTTGTTAGGCAAACGTATTATAAACATTATCGTCAACTCATTTCATTTCAAAATCATCAATAAAAAATTCCCAAAGTTTCACGAGTTTTTTTTTAAATTGCTGTCGGAAACTTTGGTTTCATAAAGGTGCACGTAAACATTGTAAGTATTTTGTTTAAATTTAAATTTGAATATAAAGCGGGGTGTTTTCTCTTTCTAACACCGTTTAGATTAAATTTCTAACCATGATGTAAGGGATCCACAATGATTTCTACGAGACCTATTGAGTTGTTCAGAAATGCAAATAAATTAACCTGAGGGGTTGAGAGAGAGAGAGAGAGAGTAAATGAACATTTATTAACAATTATCCTTACTTTTTTCCATTAGAAATAGATAACCAGCTCTTGCATAACCCGCGCCAATACTTGGCCGCCCAGGGTCATCCTGTTTCTGGAAAACCATATCCTATAAATAGTTTAGATTAAATACACAGTACATAAATGAAAATATACAAAACAAAAGAACTGTTCCGAGTTGAAGGAACATAAGTTGGCCATACTTCTTATAAACAAGCTTCAACAATTGGCATTACAGTAACAAAAATGGACCAAAGTGGATCAACTTTCCTAATATTTGGATAACTTGAGTTACTGTTGTTCAATTTGGAGCAGTATATTAGTGATGGGATCTGGGATCACAAATCAACGTAATTGTAAACCATTAATGTAATCATTCCAAAGATATTGAAATATAAGGAGATGGGCTATCGGCAGTTTTTACTGGGTGGGACCGTGCTTCTTTAACGTGTGCAATACTATTGCACAAGTTAAGAAAATCAACTAAATGAACAAATTCTTTCCGTATTCAAACTATATTGTTAACAGTTCCATGCCAACTGAGAATAAAGGCAACTCAACTCTGTGAAAAATTGTTACCGGACAACTCGGAATGAAACCAACTCAGAACCATCTCAGATAAGTCATTTAGAGTGATTAAAAAATATATATAAAAAATTGCTTAAATAGGTTACGTTAGGTTAGGGTTATCGGCTAATTTAAAAAAAAAATTCGTAGCTTTTAATGATTTTTCAAGGAGGTGTTGAGTTGACTTTATTCTCAGTTGGCGTGGAACCGAAAAAAATAATTTTAAAATAGCCCAACACTAACCTAACCTATTTAAGCAATTTTTTTTTTTTTTTTCACTACTCTTGATGACTTTTCTGAGGTGGTTCTGGGTTGGTTTCATTCTGAGTTGGCCGGTCACCATTGTTAAACAATATTACCGCACAACTTCGAAAAATCAACTAAATTCCGTGTTCAACCTATTCCCATTAGGTAGTTGTTCCGGCGACAGTCGGGCGGACATCATAGCATACTTATATTTCAATATCTTTGAATCATTCATAACATGAATCTTTCAGTTTATCAAAATTGACAATTTATTAAAAATATTTCATATGTTGATAAAATGGGTTTAAATTGTGTAGATTTTATTTTTTTTAATGCGACTATCGCACAAGAGTCCCAGTTGATCCCAACCATCTGGACCCAGTGAGACTACGGCATCCCCTATTGGTGAATGTTGTGAGGCTGATAGTAGTGGGGAAAGGAAGAGACAAAGAAGACGAAGGTGGGTAAGAACCCAGCTGTTCAGATCTGGTCACCAAAAATGGCTAAAAGGCCCATTTCGCCAGGGTGACAATTAAAGTCTCTACCACTATGGATCGCTTCACAAATACAGTACTATTTTTAATTAATAAATTGTGAAATAATACAAATCGATCAAATAAAATTCACTTGTGCCGGGATTTGAACCCGCAACCTCCGCATTCGTAGCCAAGCGTCGTAACCACTTAACCACGGAATAATTTTGTAAACCAAATTATGTTAGTTATAAGTAGCATTATTACCATTTGTCGCATTTCCATCATTTTTTTCATGAGTAATTCGGTCTTTTTACTTGTCTCTTCGAAGTTACCTCTTGTCTGAAACAAGCAGTATTATTGGGTTAGTCAAGCAATGCACACTGTTATAGTTACACACAGGCATTCTGTTTTATTTATTATCACTAAATGCAACTCAATCTTAATAGGCACTGCATCATTTTATTATATTTCACGACAAAGTTTTGCCAAACTTAATCAATACTATGTAGGATAAGATTTTCAAAGCCAAATTAATTTTTGAGTTTGTACGCCGTGTTGCGCTTTTTCCTTCTTTAGTCAACATTTCAAATAGCTTTACAGTGTCCATCATCAGCTAGGCGATTCTGCATCTTTTGTGAATACGGAATCGACTGTTAAAATTTGTGTGATTGTCTATGGCTTGCAATTGCTATTTCTACGAGCCGATGTGCCAGCTGTCTGTAGCCGATTTCAACTAGTTTAAAACACAAAATGCTGTAAGTAAATGTGATTATTTATTCATTTAATGTACGTTTAAAGTTGTATACCATGGATTTGACCTTTGTGAAGTTTCGTTTCAATCTAAATATGTATAAATTACTTAGTTTGCCAAAATTGATAACCTACTTCGTGTACGTAAATAGTTGTAGTAATTGTTGAAATGAAGTGTGATTCCCATAATCCGTGCCTAAAAGTGCGGCAGTTAGTGGAATAATTAATGTATTTCGTCCCCAAATATTCAATTCTTCTACACATGTGTACTGCCACAAAAGTTTTGCCTTAAATAGGTTCTTAATCTGGGCAAACTAAATAATTCATACATATTTGTATTGATTGAAACCAAACTTTGCAAACGTCAAATCCATGGTTTACAACTTTATATTTAGATTAAATGAATAAATAATCATATATTAATTTATTTACTTATTTATTTATTTATTCACGCCTTGAAGGCTTTTACATGTACACATTATTATAGATACATAAGTTATTTAACATTGTATTAAAAATTATTAACAGAATTAAAAATAAATAACAATATTAGAATAATAATAATAAACTTTATGTCAGAATTTTATAAATTTCTGATATAAATTTTGGTAAAGAATAAATGAAAATATCAACGGAACTGAATTTATTTCCAAGCCTATGTAGTCTTTGAATTGGGGAGTTAAAAAAATAGTTAGTTTTTTGGCGGATAAACAAAGAACAGTTCTGGAAGTCTCGTTTCACGATTTGGTACTCGGAATGTTATTAGTTTTGTTAAGTCAGGTGCGTCAAGTGATCCATTAACTAATATGAATAAAAGTACGAGATCGCTCTTGGTTCTTCTACACGATAAGTCAGTTAAATTAAGTAGTTTCATTAAATTATCATAATTAATTTGGTTCAATGGGTATAGAGAGTTTGAAATTAAGGAATCTTAAAAATTTATGTTGAACTCTCTCAATTTTTAATTGATGTCTTTTATAGTATGGGGACCAAATAGTTGAATTGTATTCTAAATTACTTCTAACTAAAGCAGTGAAATTATGTATACTTACAGCATTTCTTGATTTAAACTATTGTTGTATAGTTGTATTATAATTGGATGGTTGAAATCGGAGTTGACACATCAGCCCATAATGAAAAATCAATTACAAGCCATAGACAATCACACAAATTTGACAGTCGATTAAGTATGGACTCAATTTTGTATCCACGAAAGATACAAAATCGCCCTTCTGGGCAGAAAAGTTGGCTAAAAAAGAGGAACCGCAACACTGCGCAATAACCCAAAAATTAATCATAATGTTGGTAAGTATAATATTATATTATACTTTGTAAAAATGGGTTGTCATACAGTTATTATCATAATTTATAATAACGCTTTGCTTGCTAAATTAATGTGTAACAAAGTTTGCCAATATGAACACCTAGACGCTTTATTAAAATTTATGATTTAAAGTAACAAATGTGATAATATGCAAATTCGGCAAAGCAAATCAAAATATTATTGAACATAAAAAAATTGTCCATTCAAAATAAAACACACAAACTTCAAATTAAATGTGATCTTTGTAAAAAAAAAATTCTATACAATCCAAGAAAAATAATAATATGCTATTATTTGAATTTAGGCACTGAGGAGATAAACACATAGAAGTGTTCTTCTTTCTCGAACAGATAATCAATTTCATTGGTCTAACTACAGATCACACATCTATGTAATATCTGTTCAGTGGTTTAGTTAAAGTCATTATGAAAACATCATAACAGAAGTTTTAAATACCTGTGTTTATTATTTTTTTTACCTTTTGTATTCTGAGCTGTAAATCCGACATGTAGGGTTTGAAGTCTTTGTGCACCTCATGCCCTTGGTGATAGAAGGTGAGCCAGCCGAACATGAACCCTGGAAACAAAAGATGAAAGTTAGTTTCCTTCAAACAGCACCTCAAAAGATTACATAGGCCCATAAGAAAATTATTTTAATTACTAGCTGGGTTACCCGACTTCGCTCAGGACGACATTCGAGAGTGTTCTGGAATGTTCCAGAATTTATTTTATTTATTTATAACGGACCCGACAGACGTTGTCCTGTACACAACTGTCGGGACAAACTAAAATTAAAATAGAATAATATTGAATATTCGGTACTGCGATAGTAGCGCAGTCTGTCGGATCCAATTCCAAATCCAAAATCAACAACTTCTTAGAAATAAAAAAATAATTAAAAGAACATTTTCCTGTGGACCAAATTGTGAATCTAAACCAATCTCGAATCCCCTTGAACCCACACAAAAAATTTCATCAAAATCGGTCCAGCCGTTTAGGAGGAGTTCAGTGACACACACGGACAGAAGAAATATATATATTAAGATTGCAGAGCGTGACTTGAAAAAAAAATAAAGAAAGGGTGTAGCAAGCTCACCTAGTAAAGTTTCCACAAACTCGAATTTCTTTCTTTCCTGAACTTCCTGCAGCAGGAAGACGTACTCCAGAGAGGCCTGGCAGAAATCTCGGTTCGCCATGTCGAGGGACGCGTCCGCCTGAAAACAATTATAACAAAGATGGTTCATTTTTGGACAAAATTCAAATTATAGGAAATTTATAGAAGTGGGGTAGGAAGAAGGCAATTTTAAGTAAAGAATTGGTGAATACATGAGACCGACAGTGTGATAATATGGCGATATTAATGACTCCGACACACCATTGATAAAAAAATGCAACTCTTGCACCAAAGTTTCAACTACAAAGTTGGATAAGGAAGGGGAAAAGCGGGGAAGATGGAAGGTGAACGTGGGAAAGGGTCGGGGGGAAGGGGGGGGGGGAAACTTTTCAATTATTTTTAAATGCGATTTTAACCCTTGTATGTATAAAGAAACCTTATGAAGGACAAGGTCAAAATCGCTTGGGCCATTCTCGTTCTTGACGTAAGAGGTACCCGAAATACGCCTAGCTACTCGGAATAATTTGTATTAAATTTATCTCTGGCATCGGACCATCATTTTTGCCGCGATTTGAAATGTCAAACTCCGAGAGTGATAGGTCGCGAAAAAGATCGAAAAACCTATCAATTTATCAAATAAACGCAAGTAATGTCGTTTTTATGCTTAGTGTATTCAATGAATGTGTTTCGCTGAATATAATATACGATAGCACAAAATAAACCCACAAAATATTACGTCAAAGTCAAAACTTTGCGAAATTTACGTTATTTCCTCCTTGGCCCTTGACACATGTGTTTGTTTAATTTCATAAACTTTACTAAAAATACGGTGTAAATTTCACAATGACAGATGTAAATCAGATTGGAGAGCCATTTCGGATGACGAATGGTCGGTTTTTCTCTCGGGATGAAATGGGTGACCCAGATTCAGTGTGCAAATCCCAATTAGCTACCAAGAGCAGACCATACGCATACACTATTACACTATGCTTCATCAGCTGTTAGCACAATTTTGCATTGGCGTTTTATTAAATCACAAGTTGTTACCTGTGCAAAATC
Source organism: Glyphotaelius pellucidus (assembly GCA_936435175.1). Lineage (NCBI taxonomy): Eukaryota > Metazoa > Arthropoda > Insecta > Trichoptera > Limnephilidae > Glyphotaelius > Glyphotaelius pellucidus. Next base: position 10,063,771 of record OW386557.1, on the reverse strand, counting down.
ACGGGAAGTATGTTGACTAGCCACAATGAAAATGAGGAACACGGTCGCTGAGGAATTTAAATATTAGGTATTTTATCAAAATGTTGCTGTCACTGTCGCTCTTACCCCTGAAATTCCGAACGAAGGGGACAATGCACCTCAGACTGATAATCTTCTCATACATAAAAATCAATTTTTGTTTGTTCGTATTTTATGCGCTGCTATACCGTTCATCCGATTGCGATGAAACTTGGTGATTTGTTGTGCGCACGCCCGCGAAGGTTATAGGCTATATACAATGGTAAGCTCTGGCGTTATGAAATTTTTGTAAATGAAAATGTCTGTATTTCATATTTTTTAGCGGCAGGGGGGAAAGACAGGAGGGGGAGGGTAACGGGGGAGGTGGGTTTCGTGGAAGGGATGACGAGGGAGGGGAAGGCGGGGAGGGTGAAAGGGGAACGCGGTAGGGGAAGGGGACTCGGGAGGTGAACGGGAACACACGGGAAAGGACATGCAGGGAGAATCTATTTATTTCTTTGAATGGCATTGCAATGCATGATAGTGCTAGTGCACCAAGCTAGTATAGAGTAAAAATAACAATCTGTTAAAATATACTAAATAATAATTAATAATTTAATTGCCGGCAATTATTATTTTCATAATAATGTATTATTTTCTTGCAAGAAAATTATTTTTAATTTATATTTGAAATGCTTAATTTTTTATGAAGTAAGTCTTAACCTTGACAAGTGAAATCAGATTTCGTGATTTTTCCTGGTCTGCGCTTTTTAGCTAATATGCATTATCAATCCTGCAATTGTAAAACTCCGTGATATTTGACGGGTCTGCTCACTAGTTAATAACAAAAATCCTAGGTTACTAATTTGGTTGAATTTAGTATGAAATTTAATAAATTCAAGCCAATATGTGAAAACCGCGCGCGAGAGATCTTTCCTACTCGGCGAGTTTTACCGGTTATGTTTTATCCTCAAATGGTCTTCAATCAAAGGTGAGTTGTGCTAGGAGAAAATACATTACCAGCTCCGGCTGCACACACTATCACACCGTACACACGACAGACTGTTTGTTGGCAGGGTCAGGGCGAGGAAAAGGTATCCAAGCGCCGGCACTGGGCGCAATATCTGAAGGACCCTAAATGATGTAGTACACGCCAAACTTTAATGCCGGCCTGAACTTTATACGAACTATACTCGCGCAGTGGCTGACTTATAAAAGAAAAAGAAAGATGCGTAAAAACATACGTGCCACTTTTCGGACATTAAACTCGCCTATTACGACGATTTCTGTGTCAGGCCGGTATTAAAGTGTGGCGTGAACTATTATAACATGCTGTTTAGAGCTTCAAATAATAATCTTAAAATTAGTCTTTAGTCGAAATGTTATATTTTATTTATAGACTAGATAGAGTTGATTGACCCAAAGAATACACACTTATGATTGCGTGTTTTGATGAATATGTACAAACTTCCGAAAGTGATATTGTCGACAACTAAAAATTTGTCCTTTGTTTTGCTAGCTCCTACCGACTATTTTTACAGAAAAAGCGTGTACGAGTTTGAAACATGCTGTTGCAAGCAATGCATCTGTGTGAATACTGAACAACTGTACATCAATGAGTTATTGAAAATATCTGCACCCTGACAGTTCGATGTAATGTTAAATGTATTTAGAAAGAGATAGGTAATCCGCAATTTTTGCAGCAAATAATGCCTACGTCACCAATTTTTTGTTTATCTATTGAGACTAAATTAGGATAATAACAAAGATCGGTTAGTGGTTCAAGGTGTCGGGTTCCTACTCAGAAGGGTGATTCTGAATCTTTTGCGTTAAGGCTGCGTTACTAGGCAAAAAGGAAAAATCCGTCGAATATCAGAAGGCGTCCGTCGCGCGTTATCAGCTGTCAAATTTTTGTGATTTTCTATTTTTGTTTGGTTTCTATATGCCTGCCGTGTTAAAAAGATTCACGGCCTACATAAAAACACGATTTACTATTTATTATTTTGATGTTCGTACACGATGATACTCGATTCGATAATTTTCCCGCGGCTGACATCTCTTAACGAGGATTACGCGACAAAACGCGCGGTCGTCTCCATAAAACTACGATAAATACTTTTAAGAGTTGGTGTCTTAACACAAGCACAGTATTCAGCTCGTTAGCGCGGTACGGAATACTGCATTTAAGAAAACTGTCAATTGAAAATTGCCACAATGTGTCGTACGGCCGATTTAACGCGCACAATGCTGTCAGAAAGCAAAGGATCAGAATCACCCTTCACACGTCGCATCGTTCAATTCTCCGCTACCCAAGTCCTCAATCTGTAGGTACTAAAAACAATACGATGGTTGTGGGATGAAATAAAATGTAGTCAGGTTATTCGTAACCTAGGAATATTTTCCCGTCTGGAATCCACATTATAATATACATGTACAAGCTGTTGAAAGAATACAAAACAAATTCTTACGTTTTCTAAATTTTAAAATGGGTATTCCAGCAATTATGTTGAACTACAGCCTACAACACTATTTTAAACGATATGAACATGCTCAAACTGTCAGACAGAAGAATTTTCAGTGACTTGGTATTTCTATATAAAATTCTAAATAATTTAGTTGATAGTCCGGTATTGCTTGAATTGATAAGCTTCCGAATTCCACTTCGTAATACTAGAAGTCAGGATTTATTTCAGTGCAGAAATTCTGGGACTAACTACCATATGTATTCCCCTTTGCCTAGAATACTAATGGAGGGAAACAATTATACCAAGTCAGTGGACATCTTCAATTTATCTTTGAACAAATATAAAATATTGTTATTAAGGCAGTTCAGTTATGTACAATAAATATGTATTTTTCTAACTATGCCCCGAAAAGGGGCGTTTAATAATAAATAAATAAATTTATATTTTAAAAAAGAATTTCAAATATTATAATAATTTTTGGTTCACCTCAAGTGCGTTATCAGAATAATAATATAATAAAATAATATTTCTTCACTTTGATTGTACGGCCCTGTTAGATAGTTTGTGTACATCTTGTTTAAATAGTTGTTGGATGTTGGTACAAAGTGAGAAACATTCAGAGGTGTGGCGATTGTGAATTATGATGATTGAACATAAAACCGGACGAATAATAATTATATTAATAATCCGCAATTAAATGGAAATAGAAAGTTAAGTGAATATTTCCCTTTTTGTTCGTCTACATAAAAGGGGTAAAATAATATTGGTAACCGAAACAAACAGAATAAATAATAATGAAGAAACTAAACAATGAAAATTAAAACATTGTAAATTTGTGCATAAGCCGCCGCATTTTTAAGCACGGATTATGGAAATCACCCTTCATTTCAAGAATTAAGGGGGTATGTATTAACTTGTAATAATTGTGATATAATAAAACGACTTTTTTGTTTGCCTGGGTTGTTTATACTATGAAGTATTAAGTATTGAAAGCGGAACGTTCGACTTCCGATGACTTCCGGTGACTTCCGGAGGAAGTGAAGAGCTGCCGTCAGTTTAGGGTTGCTTCAGCTCCGCTGAAAAGGGATTTATTGTCTGGAAGCTAAATAATCGAATCCAGAATTATTATCAGAGCTTAAAAAAAAAGTGAATTTTTAATTATTATTTTTACATGAAACGACAAAAAATAAGGATACAATAACGTTTATAATTCATTTGTCTAATAAAATGTGTATGTGTTATTTTTTTTGTTATGAGTAGGAGGCGGAATGCGGAGGCAAAACGAAAATTCCAGAGCCGTTAATTATTAAAGGCAAAACAATTAAAGTATCATTATTTGACCGGTCTGATTTGTTTTATGGGGCCAACGGACTTGGCTATAAAAGATAAAAGATCATTTGGTTTTGGCCTCTTTCAGCACATCGCTCGCCATACATTTCCAATTTTTTTCCTCCGCATTCCGCCTCCAAGTTATGAGTATCTTTAGTAACTAACTTTTCCAACTGTTAGAAAAGACGTAAGGTGAACGATTTTTAAAACTTTTATTTAAAAAAATTATATTTAAAAAATTTTGTGGTTTTTTCTAAAAATAAAATTTGAAATCACCTTTCGAAAACAGTTTTCAGTTTTCGGATACGTTTACAAATATTCCATTTATTTGTATTTTATTGCAAATCGGAAGTATTTTTACCTACTGACAAAGCACGCCCGAATTTTGAAGGGTCACCTTGAGCTTCACACAGGAGGCCCTGAGGAAATTAATCTCCCTCAGGGCCTATGTCATCTTTGGGGATGCTGTGTGGAGGTTTTTAAAAGTATGAACTTAGTACCTAGTATGAACTTCGTATTACTCGGTTCTCTCTCTGGTCACCAGAAATCCAGCGAGTGAAATAATTTATGAAAAGCGCTTTTTTTAATAATGGAGTACCCACTTACTAAATCCATTCGCGTGGATCAAAGTTGAGTGTTTCCGCAGCACCTAGATTGTACCCAGATTAGCAGTTTTCATGAGCTTTGAGCTTTCACCGATGCTTTTAATCGATATCATACCAAATTGAGGTCGGCCGGCATAATTACCCGAATATCGGGAAAGCCAATATGGAGGTAGTGGTAATGTATTCGGGTTTTAAGGGTTAGTGGCAACATTATTTTAAGGGGTCGCAACTGTGAACTGTTCAAAGCTCAAAGCGAAAGGTTTTACAACTCTTACAGAAAGTATCTTATAGAAAGTTACTTATTTAACTGGCCCTAATTGAACTGTTTTGAAGTGAAACTTCTTTAGCCCCGTTAGTGATTTGAAATTCGGATGAAACGGAATTGCGTCACTAAAATGTATTATTTGGCGGGTCCTCGGTTTTAATATAATGCGGTAAATTCACGGGCGGGCCTCCGATAGCGCAGTGGCTAAAGCGCCTGATAAATCACGGCCAGAGAGACAGACATCAAGCGAACGGAGGTTCGAATCCTACGAAATCCAAAAAAATAAACATTTTTATTTTTGTGAAATTAATATCCAATCTTCAAATCACTTTAAAATAAACAGACAAAAGAAAATAAAGCGACATCTAGCGACTTTCTAGTTTCACTTCTACCGCGTGTGAATTGCTCACTCTGATTTTTTTATGAGGATACCGCACCCCTCTGGAGCCAGCGGGACTGAGGCATCCCCGATCCGGGTAAGTTGCGAGTCTGAAGGAAGTTAGGAGGAGAAGAAGGTGGGGAAGAGGGAGGTTGATGATATTCGGATTCGGTCCCCAAACACGGCTAATGTCATATCAAGCTCCCTTTCTATTCTAAAGGGTGTTACTGAGTATCTACCTCTAGGTTAGATTGGACCTGCGATATCGATCGTTTAGTTTCTAAGTCCGCTATATCAACTCTCACTAATTCGGAGAAAACAAATAATTGCATTTAAATTTTTTATATAACGAATTGGAGTAATATAAATTCGAAAAGTGTTCATTTTTGGTTGTATGTCTAGCAATATTTAAGTAATTTCGATAAATAAAATGGATTTAGTGGATTTTGATACTCATTTCGTGATTTACTCATGATGTAGAGACTTTTGAAACTCAACTGACCTGGCGCGCGTGTTTCTAAACCCGCCATATTGGCAAAATAACTGCTCATGATTGGTTTAATTCCGATATAGCGGATTTTGATAGTTATTTTTTGAATGACATAGCGGGTTTTATTTCTCACTGACAGTTTTGACATGGTTTTTGATCGTGGTAAGTGAAGCTTTGAAACTCAATTTTAGGTTCATTCTGTTCTTCGCAAAAATGTGAACAAGATGTCATACTCAGGTCAATTTGGCAAAAAATCGGATATAGCTGGTATTGAAATTATAGGACTCACAAGAGGAAAGAGTTCTCAAATGATCACAATAAATCAAAAATTATTTACACGTGCTTGCGTTTTACCGTTACATTAGTATGACATTTTGAAATATCCTAGCAGTGACCCAGGCGACATCAACACTCTACAAAAAAAAATTTGTATTATAATTGATGTCGTGGTATTTATATAATATAATGTAATCTGATTATAACATACAGAAGATACACTTTTACATATAACCGCAAACTCTACTCATATTTAGATTTTTCGGAGATGTCTGACTAATCAACCGAACGATAGAACGGTCAGTGGCTGAATGGGCATCGCGTTTGGGTCCCACCTGGGCGTCGCGTGTTCGACTCCTCGGCTGGCTAAGTCCTCAGCAAGAAGCAGGAGATTTTCAAACATTATAGGGTTATTCGTAACCCGGGAATGTTTGTCTTTTTTATTATTTAAAAAAAATAAATAATATGTCAAACAGCTCAATATCAGAATTCACTAATTTCATCAACACCGGATAAAGCGCACGCCGCAAATGAAAAGTGCAACAAAAACTGGACGAGCTTTTTAAGGAGAGACATGTAAGCTTTCTCGACGGCTTGTTCAGTCTCAACGAGAAGTGTGCACCGTATTTATAATGAACGCCCGGCGACTGACAAGCGCTGTGATGGATGTTAAAAGAAATATAAGAAATTGTTATATATATATTAATGCACAGTTTTCGAAAACTCACTTTTTTTTCGTCATTTAGGCAAAAGACGACCTTGCCGCCCCTTAAGTTTTAGTCTTTATCTTTAAAAACTGTGTATTTATCTTTAAAAACTGCCCGACTGGACGACAGCTTTTATCGCCATTTTAGATTAACCTCTCATCTGTGGCTCGCCCGCCGGAGGGCACGAAAAAATCTTTGCTTTTTTATTAAATGCGATTTCAACCCTTATATATAAAGAAACTGTTTGAAGGACAAGGTCAGAATCGCTTGCGCCAATACCAATCTGGGAGCTATGTTCCATTTGGTTATTAGCTACTCTGAATGATTTTAAAATAATTTTCTAAGAAAATTGCGGGTGGCTTTTAGCAGCTGACAATGGCGAAAATATCGATATTTTACGTTTTCAAATGAGTATCGAAAAGTATTAATATGTCTGGGTCTGCGTGGTTGAATTTCAGAACCCAGTTACGAGTGCATGTTGACGCCACGCCGTACGCGTCGCGCCACAAATAACATCTTTGTATGTGGAATTTCAAACAAAGCTGCCGTTTTAATTCGGTTTTGAGTTCAAGAATACGTCACAAGATGTCGCCACTTTCGTCAGAAGGTCGGATGGAAACGTGTCCCCCCTAGGTATAAGTTCTAAGAATTTGTTAATTTGTAGAGTCTCTCCGGATATGGAAAGATTGACGGTAATACATAGTTGCATCAAGCGGCTATATATTACATATGACGTCATTGCCTGTCTCGGTTATTTTGTACCGGCGACTATCACTCGATGACAGTGGATCCAAGGAACAGGCTAATTTTGAAACCAGTACTCACCGAGGACGAAAAAAATCAAAACAATGCAGGGAAAAGCAGGATGCACGATAATTTTTTTCTAATACGTCACAACCCTTAAAACCCTTAGCCCAACAAAAGCTATGTCGGATGGCCTTAGGAAGCAAGACAGTGCTTTTTACCACTCTGGGATACATGCCCTTGTTAAAAGATGTACGAAAACTTTGGGAATGGACGGAGATTATATTGAAAAGTGACAAATTAAACGTCGATAGTGTGATTTTCGACCCATATAATTGACTGACCCTCGTACATTATTTCGAAATCAAAAGACTGCAAGAAGCATTGCTTTTAATCTTTCGTTTGTCTGCAAGGACCAAATTTGTCTCCTAAAATATAAGGCTTTCGAAGCTAGTGGCGACGAAATCAGTTGAGAAGTTTGGTTATAAAATCAATCACAGGTGGGTCGAATTATTCGATCGAATTTGTAATATACGCTATGTCTATAGTAGTTGATATGTCGATTAGTGCCATAGCGTTGTTTTAAGTTTCGTAACGTTATGTGTTTCATTTTAAAGCAAACTTGGGGTGATTTTACAAAAAAAGGCGCAAAAATTATTCACAGTGGAAAAATATCAAGAATTTTAACTAAATATTTAATGAAAAAGATAATGTTTTTTATTTGAAGGGAAATCATCATAAATGACAGAAATCCTTTCCTAGACTCCTCTGTAAGGCATTACTATATTCTGCAAACTACCGAGACAAAAAATAAAGCAAAAACGTTTGCGCATTTGTATTTAACAAAGAATACTTTCACAAAACCGAGAAAATAAAAACGTTTGGCGCAAATACAAGGCTTCATTAGGAAAGGGAAGAAAAAAACGATTTTCCGTCTGGAAGGGTTGAAACATCCCCCTGTGTCGCATCAAAACTCAAAGAATTAATGCATAAAAAGCTTTTACAGTTTATGAAAAGTTTCCGTATTGAAAGTGTAGTCAGTTTTTTTCGTGAAAGGGTTGAAAATTATAATGCTCGTGCTTTTCTTATACTGTCAAAGTGGGAAATATTGTGCCGGCGACGAAATTTTTTAAAGATGATTTCCAGTTTAGGCGCTTTCCGGTTTAGGACCAGAAAGGCTTAATACATTAACAAAATTAAATTAATATTTGTTTGCGGCGTTTTTATGAATAATGTCCTAAACGCATTACAATAAATAATACCATGGTTAATTTTTTTAGATTTTCACCGCCAAAATTATTTTCGTTATTTGTTTTTGAGGTGTTGTGCCGTGTTACGCTACCTCCTTCTTTAGCCAATGTTTGAGACAGCGTTACAGTGTCCATCATCACACAATTACACGTGAAACTCGTAGTACAAGCGGGAAACTGATGAAACTTGGGACCCGATTTACTAGAAAACGAAAGCACAAATCAAAAAACTACCAAATCGACCCCAATAGTGACGCAAATTCACCCAGATTCCCGCTTGTGCTACGATATTCCGGAAACCATGTATTGTGAATAAATAATATTTGCCGACATATTTTGTCATTGCCGCCTTTATTAATTTAATTTGTTTTATTCGTTTCATTTTATTTAATTTAATTTTAATTTATTATATTTTATATAATATTTTATTGAATTTTATTAAGCTGTAAAATGAGATGCTCAGCACGAGACATAATATCATTGTAACGATAAAAAATTGTTTCACATATGAATGAACATTTTTAAATGTGAATACCGCACAAGAGTCAACTGCCCGAAGCCGGTGGGTTGCGGTTTCCCCAATCAAATGGGAGGGAAAGGAGATGTGAAAAGAAAAGTTAAGAATTACTTGGCTTTTAAGATCTGGTCACCAAACAAGGCTAAAACCATTTGAAGCAATGTTTAGATTTATACATTATTTTATACAACATATTACGTTTACATTTATACAAAAATATTAAAATTTAATTTGAAGTAACTGGCGCTTAGGCCCTTCCAGTTCTGACACACAATTTCCAAATGGTTTTGACACAATTATTTCAGTCTGAACATCCGTTCTGCTGCAAGGGCGGATATCATAGGGTTGGGCGGGGGCGGTCCAGGGGATGGCTTGACAAAAGGCCGGGGGGATGGTATTAATTGAAATGTAGTCACGACAAATGGAAAACAAAGGGATGATGAACACCGAAACAAACCCTTTACGTGTACAATGTTCGAAATTTAGACATGATCTGGGAAATATGCCATGTTTTTTTATTAAAGGGTAGAGAAGTACTGTTTTAGCTCGGCCGCTTTGCATTTCGTCCGTCTGTAAATTTGTCAGTACATTGCGTTTTGTGGACGTTTGAATGATTCAATAAAGATTCTTTTTCCAAATGTGAAACCGTCGTGTTTGTTTTTTTAGACAAACCTCACCCCATGAACCCGGGCACACCTGCTAAATCACCAAACGTAGCGAAACACTTGGGGTGACCTAAGGCAGAGGTGTTGCTTATCCAATAAAGGTTCCGGGGCGGCGGCACCCATTCCGCCTCCCAAATTAAAGAAATGTTGAAAAATTAAAAAAAAAATGTTGCACAAAATATACGGTTTATCATTAAGATGAAGCTATACGTGAAATCCTATTTAGATACTATTTAGATTCATTTTTACGACGAATCGGTTGAACGTACAACTTATCAAAAAATATGCCACTGATAAATTGTAGCTTTTATTAGCTTTTCTATGTATTGGAATTACAATACAATTATTATTTACATAAAAAAAAATATAAGCGCAAACCACTAAAATAAATGTTGTTTCATGACTTAACTATGAAGAATATAAGAAACATTGCAGAAGAAGATAACACTTATAATCTAAATGAAAATATGAAAGAAAACAAGACACAGAAAAACAGAAAAAACAATGGTCGCAACTGGGACTCGAACCCAGACCTCTCGTCTAACCGGGACGTGCGCGTTTTCCGATTTCGCTATTGCCACCTTCTGTCAAACCGTCATATTTGTCAATCTCATATTTCAAATATTTAGAATCATTAATATTATCTCCAACTAGTTCTTTTTCCATATTTCCATATTCGAGTCCCAGTTGCGACCATTGTTTTTTCTATTTTTCTGTGTCTTATTTTCTTTCATATTTTCATTTAGATTATAAGTGTTATCTTCTTCTTCAATGATATATTACGTTGATATATTACCTTCAAAAGTTATAAAAAGAGTTTTTCTCATAAAAAATTGAATATAAGAAACATTTATTTTTAAATTCACCCTTATGGCTAAGACTATTTTTGAGGTTTTGTATGTTCTAACTTTTTTTTATTCTTATAAAATTATGCACAAAATAAATAAAAACCACTTTTTCACTTAATTGCCTTGAAATTTTGAAGGCGTGAGAATCGAAATATTTCTAGCGTTTATATTTCTCTTAAGGCGGTACACAACCCTAATAATTTTTGTTTGCTCAAAACTCACATTTCAACCATTTCCGGCGAATTCTTAACTAAAATAACTTTTTTATTCCAACAGACCCCTGGGGGTGTAAGTTATTTACATTTAAAATAAATAAAAACAATACCTTACCATTAACATATTTTACATACAACTATTTTAAAATTTTATAACAAGTTTTTCAACTACAAAGTTAGAGGTGAGCACGAGATTTTATTTTTCTAAACGATGAATTAATAACTTCGGGAGGGATTCATAAAAAAACCCTCTTAAATATTTGAACACGTTCTTCAGTATTAATTAAAACGAACGCGGCGGAAAGGTTGAATCTCTAGGCCCGCTACGGCGAATTCGACCGTACGTTCGTCTAATACGCAGTGCCGCGGGCATATATTTGTTTACACGCTTTCTTAACTTACGTCGTTAAGATTTCCACATTATTTTTCTTCTTCTTTTCTTTGATAGAGCAAATTCGACATTAGGTCCGTCCAGTACACGGGTCGCGGGTCGCAATTTGTGGTACACGGCTCCTTTACTTACGTCATTATAATAGATTATAGATTCTGAATATATTTTAGGGTATATTGTCGTCTTGAGTAGGAAGGCATTTAACTACCTACCTATTTATTATTTTACAGGAAATTTTGGTTTTGGTTTATCAAATAAGAGAAAATTAGAAATACACTACAAGCCTTTTAAGATCAGGTATACTAATGTTAAAATAATGAAAACGTTGTTAATTTTATTATCCACGTGGAATCTAACTCGTAGCAGTGGTTTTCTTTTATTATTTTTTTTATGTGAATACCTCACAAGAGTCCCAGCTGCTGCCGTCAGCAGCCAGTGAGACTATGACATCCCCAAACGGGGTATGTTGTGAGGCTGACAGTTGTGGGGAGGGGAAGGAGATGGGGTAGAGGAAGGTGGGAAGTACCTGGGTATTCAGATCTAGTCACCAAACACGGCTAAAACCATTTCAAGCAAAGTTTCAATTCTGATTGGTGGTCTTACACCAGAGCGATACTGTGAGGATCTTCCAGTCTGGAACGAGCCGCAAATATACTATGTATATTAGTTTTAAATGAATGAATTAATTACGAAATAAACCAAATTACTCAAATAAAATTTGTTTACCCATGCCGGGATTCGATCCCGCGATCTTCGGATTGCAAGTCAAGTCAACTCGGTCAATACTTGTAATAATTAGTAACTAGCAGTTAAAAACCCACTCCGCAGGTTTTTGCTGCTAGGCCCTTCGGACGGATTTTGGTTCGCCTTCGCCCAGTTAGTGTTGTTGACCATTTTATAAATCCAATAGGAACTGGTTCCAAAAATAGCCCTTTCCTCGGATCCACTGTCATCCAGTGCAGCTAGTAACCGGGACAAAGTAACCGAGACAGGCAATGACGTCATATGTTATATATAGCCGCTTGATACAACCATGTATTAACATCAATCTTTCCATTTCCGGAGAGACTTTACATATTCACAAATTCGTAGCAGTTATACCTGTGGAGGACACGTCCCCATCCGACCTGTTAACGGAAGTGGCGATATCTTGTGACGAATTCTTGAATTCTAAACCTAATTACAACGGTAGCTTTGTTTGAAATTCCACGTACACATATGTTGTTTGTGGCGCGGCGCATATGGCGTGGCGTCAGACATTCACTCGAAGCCGGGTTCTGAAATTCAACCACGCAGACGCAAGCCTATTAATACTATTCGATGGATGAAAAAAATGGATCAATTTTGGGAGATGGTAAGACATGTATTACATTAGTAGAAATATGTATACACACAGAACAAGGCTTAAGTGCAACCACCCGATACTAAGTGCGCACTAGCTTAAATTCACTTACTAGCATTATCCGTAGCAGGTAAACCAAATTCCCCAAAATAGCCTAGCGTAATGTATCCAACAGAATTCTGCCTCAAATAACGTTTCGTAACAGGTATGAAACTAAAATAGAATGAAGTGCACGGAATCGGAAGCACAATCCGGCAAAAAAACTTTACAACAAAGGCTCCGCATTGTGCAATCGTAGTATTACGGATTATCGCCTGAAAAAAACGAATTAATTGATAGGAAATAATCGGCCATAGATTTCAGCATAAACCAACCTTACTACACCTGGCGTGCATTGTAACGATTCTCACAGAGTACAAGGGTAGACCGGGGCTAATTGTACCAGGGGTAGTTGTACCAAATCGAATAAATTTTTAATTATTGTACTAACAATCGATGTTAATCGATATTTGTGCCCTGATTTACTAATTTCACTACTCTCACAGAAATGTGGAGTTCGCGTATGCGCTGATGTAGACGTAGTGAGTAAGATTAAGAAAGGGACGTTCAGATGGTGTGGGCACGTAGAGCAATGAACGAAAAGAAGTGTAAGGAGTATGTATGACGTAAATGTGAATGGTTGAAGAAGTCGTGGACACCGGAGGAAGACATGGCCGCCAAGACCAGATAAACCTCACCCGATGAATCCGGGAACTACTGCTAAGTCACCAAACGTAGGGAACTACTTAGACATAGGGTGACTAATGACAGAGATGTTGGTTATCCAATAAGGGTTTCCGGGCCGGCGGTACCCATATCCGCCTCCCAAATACCATTCCATATAATATTTATAAGCTAATACTTTTATTTCTTATAGAATTAAAGGAGCAAAAATAAAATAATTTTGTCAAATTAGCTGGTTACAGATTAGCAAAAGGATGCAAAGAAAAAAAAGAAGAAAGGGAGATATGTCTCTTGTTGACGGTGATGTATATATCCCGAATGCCAAGATGCCATTATTAATGTTTATGAGAAGACGGTTAGCGTCTCTGAGTTGAATTTCCCTTACGATTCCTTGGATCTCATTTTTAAGATAAATTATTACTCCGTCATTCTGATTTTAACGTTGCGTTGAGTTATATAGGTACCCTATATTTGTCCAGGTGTTTTGGTGAAAATGTTTTTTTTTTATACGATACTCTGCGATTATGATGATGTCGATATCCTCATCAAATTGCTGTAGCATTACCGTCAGCTCTACTAAATTTTTGTTGATGCTTCGCATATTTTGGTGAAGTATTTTTAATCAAAAATAATTTTGGGAAAATTGCCCTGGTTTACCCTACACTTAATAATATATAATATTTCAGCATGTTTCTATGGTAGAACCTGAACAATGAAATGAAGAGAAAAGGGTCTTGGGCTTTCAGAGGGTTACAAAGATCGCCTCGGGGTTGTTAGGGGTAGTTCTGAAGGCATGCAGCGATTAATTGCATATCGAAAAGGCTTTGTGCATTAGAGAAGAAAGATTTTGATTTATTATACAATATATTTTTTATGCGAAATGCAGCGACCCGTCAGTCATTTTTTTAAAGTAAAAAAAAAACTCATCGAATTTTGTGTGCAGAGGGTAGAGTTGGTATAGAAAATAATCCAAAATATCGAACGCTCGGGCCATTACTAATGAACTTTTTTTTTAAATTTTACACAACTGATAAACAATCATTAACGTACGGTAAAAGTTTCTTCATCATTTGTGTAAAATTTAAAACCCGTTTATAAGAAAGGGACAGTGTAAAATTGTTCACAATAAAAACAAATTTTTAAAAGTTAGAGTGGTTTTAAACATTTCAATTTAAAATCATTCAAAACGTTAATTTTTTTTAATCTTTTCCCTTTTAAATAAATTTGACATCTATGTATATAAAAATCAATATATGTTTCTACGTATGTGAGTTGTTTATGCATTGCTATATTAAGCATAGGAAATGTTTTAAACTTTCAAAACACCTTTTTTATATATGAATACCGCACAAGAGTCCCAACTGCTTCCGTCTGGAGCCAGTGAGACTATGACATCCCCAATTGGAATATGTTGTGAGGAAGAAGGTAGTGGGGAGGGGAAGGAGATGGGGAAGAGGAAGGTGGCCTTCTTTCCACCCTCGCGAAGGTTTCTGGATTATTACAACCACATGAAAATACATCTGAAAAGTTTTTTTAATCATTACAAAAACTCTTAAGAAACTGTCAAAAATGTCACAATTTAAAAATGAAATTTTGAACCCCATCGATAGTTAAATCAAAATTCAATTTTCGAATAAACTCTTTAAATTAATGAATTAACTTAAAGAAAGTAAGAATTACAGGTATTTTAAATAGGTACTTGTGTTAGGTACCATATTTGATTGATTGCTCTTATAATATACAATGATTAATGTTTATAATATATGAAAAATGAAAATTTGAACAAAAAATTGTAATAGGTGGCACGCGAGCTGTTCAAAAACTGAATGTACTGGGACTGAATATATGGGACGCGAGAGAGGGGTTAGGGGAGAGGGGTTATGGGAGAGGGAAGGCGGGGAAGGTGGAGGGGGAATTCGTGAGGGGAAGGGGCGGCGGAAGGGGAACGGGATGAATGGGAAAGACACGCAGGGAGAAACAATTTTTTTATTATGTGGCATTGCAACTCGTGCCGGGAAATTGCTAGTTATTTAAAAAAACTGTTTTAAATTGAATAAATTACATTCGAACGAATATCCCAATCGAACATTTTTTTTCCAATGCCTACAATTCTTTTTCAGTTTTGAATTTCTCAACCGTCACAAACAAAATAAATCAATATTTTCATAAATACATGTGAACCGATATACTAGGAGCACATATTCCGCACGGAGTATGTCAAAATCATTGTTAAGTTTAATCCCACTCTGACACGGGGACACTGACAATGGAGGGCTCGCAATAAAGAAGTGATTACAGGGCACCCGCCAGGGGGCGCCTTTACTACCCCGCCCCCTGCTGGCTAATACAATATACAACACGTTTCAACAACCCTATTATTGTATTGATGGGTTTGGGGGATTCGAATATATTTATGATTTTTTAAGTAAAATTTCCATACCCCGCTTATTGAAGTGAAAAATTCTTTAGCACCGTTGTGATTTGAAACTCGATGAAACGAAAAAAAGCGACACTAAAAAGAGACAAACATAGATAGGATTTAGCCTCCGAGAGAATGAGGTAGATTAATCGGTCTCCTCTTTGTGCGGTGCTTCGTAGCCTTCCCACTCTTTTCTACTTCAGTTTTCTGAAGGTTTCACTTTTACCGCGTGTGAATTGCACACAAATTTTATTTCATACGGGGTGCAAATTATTTAAATAACAATGAACTAACTGATGTCGCCGATATATTTAATTTAAACTTCGAAACATTTAAAGCCAAATTAGTCCATCACTTTTTAGATGTAAGTAATGAATGAGAAATTATTTTATTTATTTCGATTTTGTTTGGTTTTTTTTTTATTGTTCGGATTCTAGATGCAAACAACGGGTTGGTAATTGTAAAAATTAATGTGTTTTGATTTTTTTTAATGTTTTTGTTGCTCGTAGGTATATGAATTGTACCTACGAGTTCTCTAAAGTCATCGAAGTAAAATTACTTTAGATATCTTCAATTTTTTATAAGAAAAACTCTCTTTTTATAACTTTTGAAGGTTATTCCCATCAACGTAATATATCATTGAAGAAGAAGAAGATAACACTTATAATCTAAATGAAAATATGAACGAGAACAAGACACAGAAAAATAGAAAAAGACAATGGTCGCAACTGAGACTCGAACCCAGACCTCTCGTCTAACCGGGACGTGCGCGTTATCCAATTTCGCTATTGCCACCTTCTGTCAAACCGTCATATTTGTCAATCTCATATTTCAAATATTTAGAATCAACAATTATTATCTTCAACTAGTTCTTTTTTCCATATTATAGGCAACTACTCTTTTTATTGGAAACAATCATTCTAAGAATTGGTTTGTAACCTGAATAGCGTCTCGGATAAATGTAACCGAATTTATTCATATGGAACCATTGACTTTATGAAAGTCTAAATGAATATTCAATTTTTTATGAGAAAAACTCTCTTTTTATAACTTTTGAAAGTTATTCCCATCATTTTTTTTTTCATATTTTCATTTAGATTATAAGTGTTATCTTCTTCTTCTTCAATGAGATATATTCTTATTTATTCTATTGAGTTTATGCTTTTTTTATATATTTTGTAATATTTTTAAGGTTATACTGTTGTTATAAATTAAATTTGTATTGTCCATGTAAAAGTCCAATAGGGCGTCAATAAAAATTCCTTTCAACTTAATTACTAGCGAATCTATCTGCATAGGAGAAGAGGTAAAAGATTCATTAAAGTTAAGTAGTTAAAATCAATACATCTACGCGATGCTTCCCTTGACGCTATGTTTTCGTTTTGCTGTATGAAAGCAGACAAATAATAATGTAAAGACAATCATTTAATTACTAGCAGTTAAAAACCCGCTTTTGGTTCGGCTTCGCCCAGTTTGAGTGTTTGTGACCATTTTATAAAACCGACAGGAACTGGTTCCAAAAACAGCCGGTTCCTCGGATCCACTGGGATCCGGTGACACCTAGTCACCGGGACAAAGTAACCGCGACAGGCAATGACGTCATGTATTATATATAAACGCGTGGTATTATTAATACACAAAATTGTCGGTAGTTACGCCTATCGATCTGATATTGTAATTTTTTTTTTTTTTTTGTGTATTACAGACTGTGTGTCCATTTACAATACACATGTGATACAAACTACACATTTATAGATAAATAGTAGAAATAGAATAGTAGAAAGAAGATTTATACATATAGCGGGTAATCTGTCGCGCTTAAATACCTCTTAAATTCTTCGAGGCTACAGTTAAATATATCAATAGTTTTGGAAGCGTTGTTTAATAGCACCATACCTCGTGTCATGCTATGCCGAGACAGTACGTCCGTTCTGCTATGTGGTATACATAGAAGTTCATGGTACCGTCCCTGACTGTAGTTGTTTGGCACAAACAACTTGTAGCATTCCAGGAGGCATGGGCTATCTATTAAATTATTTATTATTTTGTACGCCGTTACTGCAAGGGCCCCACTCCTCCTCGAATGGAGACTTTGGCAATGCGTTTCTGTGAGCAGATCTTCATGATGCATGAATTGCGGGTACTCTCCATGCATTCTCATATACAGGTATCTCAGAAACTTTTTTTGGATCTGTTTCAATTTTTCAATGTATTTTTTCTGGCATGGGGCCCATACAGCAGAGGCGTACTCAATTTTAGATCTTATAATGCAATTATACATAGCCATCATTGCTTCAGGATTTGTAAACTGTTTGCACGATCTTATGACAAACCCTAGAAGCTTGTAGCATGATGTTATTAATTGCAATATATGG
The DNA here is from genome assembly GCA_936435175.1 of Glyphotaelius pellucidus. Lineage (NCBI taxonomy): Eukaryota > Metazoa > Arthropoda > Insecta > Trichoptera > Limnephilidae > Glyphotaelius > Glyphotaelius pellucidus. Next base: position 10,045,769 of record OW386557.1, on the reverse strand, counting down.
TCTGAAAATGTTAGTTTGGGATCAAAGACTACCCCTAAGTCCTTAATGGATTTCACTGGTAACAATATATCTTTTTTAATGCTATATTCATATTTGATGGGGTTTCTCGAACGCGTATACGACATTGTGACACATTTTTTTGTATTAAAAAATAATTTATTTTCATCAGCCCATGATGAAATTGAATCTAAATATATTTGTAATAAAGTTATCGATTTTTACTGCTCTGGACCTCCTGGTCACATTTCAAGCAACGTTCCAATTCTGAATAGTGGTATTTCAGATATGCCAGAACGATACTGAGAATAAGGTTTATTTTTCAGTTATGAAGCAAACATTTTTTGAACCAATCAAAAATCGTTAAGTCAGTATACAACATCTTATGACTAATAGATCCGTGTTCAGTCAACAAGTCGATATTAAAATAGGTCAATCAGTTTCAATGGAATCATTTCAAATTCATAGAAATGGTTGTAGCGTGCTTAGAATGAAATTCAATAATGGAAAATTCGTCCAGTTGAGTAGTCGGACATCTCTGAAAAATCGAAATTTGAATTGAGTCTGTTATATATAAGTGTACTTTCTATCTGATAAAATATTCCGATTACTCATAAACACCACCAAATTAATTGTACCAACTGGAGCGACAGCGCAATTTAATTTTTTTTCTAGATTGCTCGAGATTTTTTGGCGATCATTTTGAATGTTTTCCGCCCACATTAAAAAAATCGTACCCCCGAATTTTATTATGGAGACATACAAATTGATTATAGTTCTATATAGCCAATGAATTCACCTATCTTTTGTCGATTATCACGCATTCGTAGGATGTATAAAAATTTATTATAAAATCGTAAACTTCTACTTAATTACAAGATAGATATTTAAAAAAGGGAAAATTTGCCAAAATTGGCAGCAAAGCAATCCGAGGTATTTTAAATAGTGCCATATATAGGCAAAAAGCGCTCCAGTGGACACTGCAGAAAAACTTGTAGTGAATTATGATGTTTTCTGGGTTACTGGTAGGAAATTTCTAAATGTCATACTAATGTCCTGGATGCTTCCCGGTTTTTTTATAGCATATTTAATGTGTAAAACACAGGAACGTGTCAATAATATCTGATTTATGGTGACCATTCAAATGTTGCTTTCCTGATGATTTCAAAACTTAACATGGAGATATCTGACTAATCAACTGAACGATCGATACCTGATTCTGACAACAAATATAGCATATTGAAATTAATAATGTACGTGGGTGTTTAGATTTGGGATACCATTATTTATGGGTCTTCATCAAATACCGAAAATAGGCTTCAATTTGGGAGGCGGGTGTGGGTACCGCCGCCCATGTAACCCATTTATTGGATAACCAACACCCCTGCCATATACAGGTCACCTCAAGTGGTTCGCTACTTTCGGTGACTTGGCAGGGGTGCTTGGGTTCATAGGGTGAGGATTGTTTAGGTCTTGGCAGCGGATTCTTTTACCCACCTACTGGTTACTTTAACGGGTTAGTAAAGCAATCAATATAAATAAAATAACGGGTTAGTAAAGCAATAAATATAAATAAAATAACGGGTTAGTAAAGCAATCAATATAAATAAAATAACGGGTTAGTAAAGCAATCAATATAAATAAAATAACGGATTAGTAAAGCAATCAATATAAATAAAATAACGGGTTAGTAAAGCAATCAATATAAATAAAATAACGGGTTAGTAAAGCAATCAATATAAATAAAATAACGGATTGGTAAAGCAATCAATATAAATAAAATAACGGGTTGGTAAAGCAATCAATGTAAATAAAACAAATTAATAGCAAAGCTTAATCAATATAAATGTGAAAAACATACCTTCCATAATAGAAGATTTTCAATTCACCCGATTGAAAAATAACATTTCCACTGATATCATATTTTTGCACAATGCATCTTTTACACAAATTTCACAAACGCAGAAGTTCAGTTACGAAAAACTCATTTCGACAAACAAAATGACTTGTTCAACTTAGAAGATGTATGTTTTTTTCATTTCAGAATCAACAGTTTATCGTTGGTTTCCGTTCGGCTTTAGATAGGTCAAGAAACAACAAATTTCGAGAAATAAACTGTTTAAATGAACTACACGCTTTGTTGTGACATTCCACACAAAATCGATAAGATGTTTAAAATCACACTAGTTCACAAATCACGGTGAAAACCTCAGCCATAAAACACAAATCACCATGAAAAATATCAGCACATACGATACAGTTTTCAATCAGAACGTGACAGATTTTGATGAAAAATATCGTAAACCCAGAAAAAACACATTTGAATACTTGACAACAGTATTTAAATACAGTATTTAGTGCGTATTTTGTATTTATTTGATAGTTTCGGTTGAATACGCAGTATACTTGTTGGTAGATGTGGGAAAAGTTAGATCGCGTCACCGGTTGACGTTTCCTTGCCCGCCATTTTCCGTTATGGTTCCGGGTTTTGGCGCCGGGCGCTCTGCGGTCGCCTTATTGGCGGGAAAGGGGGAGTTTCACTGAATAGATAAAAAGATAGAAATGTGTTGTGGGCGTATTTGTGTGTCCGAAATAAGCTAATTTCATTGTGAAATAATGAAATTGATCAAACACCGAAATTCTTTCTTGAATCAGGGGGCATTGAAATGGAAACACTGGAATCAGGAGTCGAAAGGTTCTAAGCATAAATGTACTTATATAAAAACAATATTATGTTACTTAGGCAGTAAAAAATAATTCTAACTCTTTTAAACTCACATTAAGAAAGCAAAATATGGACGTATATTTCTTTTTACTTAATAAGTAAGGTTTTAAAAAAGTATTGCTGCGAATGTTGATGGAAGACAGTACATATCAAACTTGTTACTGGACTTCAGAAAAGGAAATTTATGATAAAAAGAACACACTGCTTTCGAATTTTCGATAATATGCTATTTTTTCGAATATTCGATAAAATGCTTTTTTTTACAATTGTCGCTAATAACACTGCCAAAACCACTATCATCAACATCACTGATCATGATATGCTCATTTTGTCAATTGTCGCTAATAATATTGCCAATGACATTAACATCAACGTCACTGGTCACAACATGCTCTTTTTGTCCATTGTCGCTAATAACACTGCCAAAATCACTATCAGCAACATCACTGATCATAATACGCTATTTTTGTCAATTGTCGCTAACAATACTGCCAATAACACTAACACTAACAATCACTGCGTGGTATCCATGCTGCAGTGATATCCGAATATAAGCTTATACCGATACACCAATACCCAGAACCGTTAGTAAATAAAATATTGATTGCATCAAATCTAATTGTGTCACCAATAAATTGTCATTTCTAGGAACTTTCTGTTCACTGGGAGTAGGGAAAATTACACCATATCGCCGTGCGCGTTATCGTTGGCAGTGAGCCAAATTTTAGAATAACTGACAAATAACGGTTACGGTGGTAAATTTGCGGTTTAATAGCTTTTTTGCATAAAATTATACAATTTCAAGTGTATTTAATAAAATTCAAGTGGCTAATATGAGGTTTTGCAACAGTCTCTGTCTTTAAAAGCGTTTTACCGTGACCGTGTATGCGTATTGTGACAGTTCTGAAATGTTATCAAGCTTTTAAGCAGCGGCATTCCGAATTTCAACCGTTTTGTAACATATTTCTCTTGAACAGTTTTTAAGATTCTAAAAAATTATGATACTTTTGAAGGTAATATCTGTACATTTGCCACGCCGAAACGGTAATTATATGAAATTACAAAAAAAAATCACATGTGAATGAAAAACAACACTTGTAAATTTTCAACTGGAAAAAAAAACTTTTTTTCGATTTACATCTAAATTTGAGGGTATGACAATTTTATTTGAAAGCAGGGTTAACCTATATTTCATTGAATGGGTGGGATAGAAAGAGACGACGTTTACTATGGCAAGCCTCCCCAGGCGAGGGAGCGAGAAAGCTCCATGAAAAGCCAAATTAGTTATTCACGCTAAAGAGGGACGGAGATAGGTTATTTTTAACACTATACCACAGAAGAGAGGGAGGCGGAAATAAGCTCCGCGCATGAGTATCGAAGGGTGAACTAATCATACACACGTTCCAAATTAGCCGGTAAAATTAACCACTGAGAAAAAAGGAATATTAAAATCTTTGCCGAAATAATTCATGAAGGGTTTTTTTTGTGAAGTACGATTTTTCGATATTATTTTTACCGGTCTTCCAGAAATTTGAAAAATAGGTATTTTAGCAAACTGCTGCCGTCGCTGTCGCTCTTACTCCCCCGAATACTGAGCGAAAGCGACAACTACACCTCAGGCTGGTATCTTTACATGTATAACTAGCTGGGTTACTCGGCTTCGCTCAGGACAAGTGTTATACAATTTATTTTATTTATTATAGCGGACCCGACAGACGTTGTCCTGTACACAACTGTCGGGACAAACTAAAATTAAAATAGAATAATATTGAATATTTCGATACTGCGATGGTAGCGCAGTCTGCCGGATCCAATTTAAAACATTACAAAATCAACAACTCCTTAGAAATAAAAAATTAATTAAAAGAACATTTTCCAGTGGACCAAATTGTGAATCTAAACCATTCTCGAATCCCCTTGAACCCACACAAAAAATTTCATCAAAATCGGTCAAGCCGTTTAGGTGGAGTTCAGTGACATACACACGGACAGAAGAAATATATATATTAAGAAATGAAGTCACTCCCGCTGTCTGTACGCTTAGATCTTTTATACTCAACAACGGATTTTCATGCGGTTTTCACCAATAGATAGAGTGATTCAAGAGGAAGGTTTATATGTATAACACATGAACATTGTAATAGAGAAAGGCCGAGAAATTCCAAGATTCAATTCAGCGGGCAGCGGCTGGCAAGCGGGTGGTGCGGATTTGATATGTATGCAAATTAACAGATGGCGTTTATTATAAAGGTTGGGTAATGGCATTGTGTTTCGTTAGCCACAGCAACGTGTGTACCTTAATAAAATCATCAATTTCGAGGTTTTGTTATTCCCCATTTTTCTTCTCCAAAACAAGACTGATTTGAGAAGAACACGCCTTAAAATAAGTCTTTTTTGACAACTCTTTTGGGAAAGCCAGAAAAAATAAAAACAGCTTTAAAGTTCAAAATCTCCTACTTATGAACCCCTTTTCGTTAAAAGATTTATTGTATAACATAGAAAATTAAATTCTTTAGAAACTGATCGTAAAACATTTAAATAATTCTGCCTGAGCTTCGCAATAAATAAGTAAAACAACGCTTTTTCCGGTGTTTTTTTCTTGAAAAAATTTAAACTGGTTGGTGGCGGGGTTAAACGGGAATTTAAACCTTATCGCCATCTACATAAGGAGTGCTATTGTTAGCGGTCTGATCCCAAATTTTACACGGCGTGGTGCATCGCCTTAAATGCATCCACACGTCGAAATTACAGCAATCAGTAAAAAGATTGGAATAAAAATCTCCACAAAATAATTTGTCATGATTTTTAGTTTTTGCGAAAAGGCTATGTTCAAAAATATAATATGATAAAATTAAACCACCTAGTTAAAAGGAATGGAATAAATGCACGCTTTAGAATTTTGATGACGCAATTTGTTATGTTTTTTTTTGTGATGTGCCGCACTTTTCAATGACCCATACCAATATATTTGTGTGGTAAAATGATGCCACAGAGTAAAAGGGTACATAATAAAAGTTTGCTGTAAGATTTTTATGATATAATCTGAATTTTTTATTTTATAAGGTGGCCTTTTAGGTTTGGAATAATTCTATCCTGGCCAAAGAAAAATCTCAATGCATAGAGGCGGGAAAAGACAATAGTTCTTTCGCCTTTGTTGTTTTTTTATGGCTGTGTACTACTGTGAGTGACAAATTTAGCAGTAGTGTGGTGATTAGTGGGTCGGGGTGGTGACAGGGTCAATAGTGCAGATTTAGGGGAGGGGTTAGTTTCTTTGTTGCCTGAACACTGAACCCATTGGCACATAATAAAGCTCTTTAAAAGTGTTGCAAATGCAGGGAGAATTGCTGTGAAATAAGGGAAGTTTTTTTTATCAAAATGTTTAGAGTTCTAAACCTTGAATAAGGCATCGTACGCTTTATAACAACGCAAATGAAGCGGTTACTTTAATGTGAGTACCGCACAAGAGTCCCAATTGCTCTCAACCGTCTCCAATAGGGTATTCACCGTTTGTTTTTATTCTCAAAAGAAATTACCATAGCGAAAGGTCATTTAATTTTATGTTTATGTTGATAAATAAATTTTCTACAGTGATTTAAATTTTGGCATTTTCGATTTGCCATAAATTTCAGAGTTTTTTTTAGTACTTACGTGGAATGAAGATTTACTGCGATAACAGCATAAACATAACTTTGTAACTATTGTGAAATATTTATAATTTATTCAAATAGTAATTTATTGTGAACAAAATCAGTAGTGTTGAAATATGAATGAATATATGTATAAATTAAATTCTTCCGACAAAATGTCGCGGAATCCCTTATCAGGTTCAGCGGAACACAGTTTGGGAAACCCTGCCGTAGATAAATACGTAACTTATTAGCGGAAGATATTTCTTGTGCAATGATGGAGAACTTAACCAACCGAAGAATTGGACCCATGCCGACTAGATGGAAACCAGACGCTTTATCCACTCAGCTTCTAACCGAACAATTGGATGGGTGACTCACCTCTTGAAAGACTGTGTCCTGTTTCTTCGTTGAAAGATTCAACGTTCGTTCTTGGGTTTGGCAGAATTTGGCGGTTTTCTTGTCGAATTTCTTTTTCCCCTCCTGCAAAAAAAAAATGAAGAGTTACAATTTATTCGAAATTATACGATTTATTTCAGAGCGCCAAACAAAAATCGTAAAAAAACCACAGTAAAAAAAAAATAAAGTAGATTTCTGTTTATTTGAAGCAGCAAGCAGAGTCTCAGGAGCGGCGAGCTCTGGTGGAAAAAAAATTGCACAACCCCTTTAGCCTGGAATTCACACGTCAATTTTTTTCATACAAGTCACATATTTTTACCAATAAATCATCTTGGTGTTGCCATTTAAAGCAATTTACACATGTGGCACTTTGAAATGTGAATAATTGTAATATACGTCGATATTACCGGCTTCCTTCTCAGGAACCTCATTTGGGAAAGAGGGGTTTTGTAAACATTATAAATAATAAAAATATTAATTTTAGTTTTGCCTCTTTCTGAAAGAACTCAAAAACTTTTGCTTTTTAGCGGAGTCACAAAGCGGAAAAATTGGTTTCACTTTTTTTATCTCCAATCAGTCCAATTTGATCTCTAACGCCGAACCACCGGAAACTACCCCACGTACTGCTACTCGCGTGATAATAGTAGAACACATTTCAATAAGATATTTGTAAGCGATAGCACCTCTACGACCATCCCGTAATTATTCACGGGTCTGCGCTACTGTGACATACAAAACACCAGTTTCAATTCACTTACGACTCCCTCGACACCTCTCCAAAACTTATACAAAATTAATTTAAGTATAAACTATAATAAAAATCTACAAAATAATCAATACATCAGTTTAATTTTTTTACCTTAACAGCGCCAATGTGTTCCTTGCGGAATTTCTCCAAAGGCTTAATGATCTGTTCGTATGCCCTTCCAAGCTGAAACAAACAAACAATAAAAATATAAGTCAACCAAATATTCATAGATGGTTAATAAAATAAAACATTAATCCTTCCAATACAAAATTTCTTCCAAGCGTCAAATCTATAATTTGCAAAACGGCCAACAGATGGCAGACACAGTATCAGAAAGAAAATGTTAAAAAACCACCACGCGGTTCGCGTCTCGGCTATGTTTGCTTCGGAAGAAAATCAATTGTAATTTTCCGCTGCAATAAACTTTCCCACAACAGTCAAATGGGGCTCGAGGGTGCAATTAGTCGGATTGTTTCATACTTCGGGGCGCAATTTTTCAAAACTGACTTCAAAGCACGTATTGTTATGGATTTAACGTGTAAAGTTTTACTTGCCACCATAATTTTTGTCGGGAAATGCAATTTTTATTCAAAACATATTAATATTTTTCGATTTCAGAATACCCACTTGATCAAACGAAAGAATTTTTTTTTAACATTTTTCCGAAAGCAATGCAAACCTAACCTCACCTCCGCATTTTAGACACTGTTTTATAATGTGAATGCCGTACAAATGTCCCAACTGCTTCAAACTTAGAGGGTAGTGGGACCCTGGCATTCCTAATTGAGGTATACAGCGAGGCTGAAGGAAATGGTGAAGGAAAGGAAATGGGGGAGATGAAGGTCGGTAAGTACCTGGCTATTCAGATCTACGCAACGCCCTGAGGAAAGCCACCAATCAGAAACAAAAGATTGCTTGAAATTGCAGTAGCTATGTTTAGAGATCAGAACTGATTAACTAGGCACTTCCCAACCTTCCTCTACCCGTCTCATTACCGTTCCCATTCCCTTCAGGTTCACAACAACCCCAATAATTGAGGACGCCATAGTTTGTACAATTGGAACTTGATTCTGAAACCTTTTTACTTTCAAATTCTTACAGTAAAGAAAAATCGAATGTCTTTAGAATTAAAAAAAAAACTGCCTCAGGATGTTTTACGAAAACTTTTTTTAACAATTTGAAAGTTTATAAACACTGCAATACCGCCCTAATATCAGCGCCAGACTAAAATGTACGAACTTCTACCAAACACAATATTGAGTTTGTCGTATTGGAAGTATTTTGCGAGACAGCTCTCCATAACACACAGCCAGATTTCGATTTTGTACGAAATTGCTTCCTGAAAACGCGAGCGAAACTTGAATACACGAAAGTAGGGAGATATGAACAAAGTTATAGAAAAGTATTTTAAATATCGATCATCGGAAAAATCTAAAATTGAATTGAGTATGTATGGAAAAGTGTACTCTCTTATCTATCTTCTATTTATTTATTTATTAACGCCTTTTTTCGGGGCTTTTACGTATGAATAATAAGAAATATACAGAATTTATTGTACAAAATTGAAATGCCTCAGCAATATTTAATATTTGTTTAAAGATAAATTGAAGATGTCCACTGACTTAGTATAATTATTTCCCTCCATTAGTATTCTGGGCAAAGAGGAATACATATGGAAGTTAGTCCCAGAATTTCTGCACTGAAATAGATCCTGACTTCTGGTATTACGTTGTGGTATCCGGAAGTTTATCAGTTCACGCAATACCAGACTATCAACGAAATCATTTAAAATTTTATATAGAAATACCAAGTCAGTGAAAATTCTTCTGTCTGACAATTTCAGCATATTTATATCATTTAACAGTGTTATAGTTCAACATAATTGCTGGAATACCCATTTTAAAAATTATAAAATGTAAGAATTTGTTTTGTATTCTTTCAACAGCTTGTACATGAGTATTATAATGTGGATTCCAGACGGGAGAATTGTACTCCAGCTGACTTCTAACATAAACAAAATATAATAATTTAATAAACTTGTTATATTGTTAAAATTTCTAGTTAGCCTAGTTATAAATTCCAACATTTTTAAGCCCTTATTACAGATTTCTGTTATGTGGTTAACAAATGAAAGATTTGATTGAAAAATGATGTCTAAGTCTTTAATTTGTATTAATGTCAAAAAGGCACAATGGTACTATACTCAAATCACTCATAAACACAACCAAATAATACAGAAAAGCTAGTGATGAATTAAACAAAATGTTGATATTGTCTGGGGACTGGGGACACCAGAACGATGAGCATAACATTCTAGAAATCAATTGGTACTAATTTTTTTCAATACTATGGCAACACCAAGCTTTTCACTTGGTCCTTGAAATTTGTTCTTCACATTTAAATTTGACAGTTCGTTTTAAATAAACCAGAGAAAACTACCAGATTTTTTATTATTCATAATTTTGATCTGTGAACTAGATTTTCTTAACTTCTAACAAGCGACTACTTTGATGTATAAATTTCAAAAATAATAAATCACCTTTATATGTAAATATCTTCCTTGCAAAGCGTTAAATGTAATAAAAAAACAACAAATTATCTAAGAATATGAAGTAGATTCAAGTAATTTCTGAGTTTCCGTTTCATCGAGTTTCAAACCACAACGGTACCCACTAAAGAAGTTCACTTCAAAATCAATATAATAAAGTTGAATTTAAATTAACGCAATATAAAATAAAGAGTAGAGAAAATTTAAACTATTAATAAAAACAGAAACGTGGCTAGACATGAATTATTCAGTTGTAAGAAGACGTAGGTAGCACAACCACGAGCAGGTGTTTTTTTCTCAGTGGGTACAGAATATTTTTAAGGCTTATTTCTTTTTTTAATACATACTAGCTGCATTCCGGCATGCGTTGCAATGCAAATAAATAAATTGTTTCTCCCCGCATTTTCTTTCGCATGTCATGTCCTCATTCCCCTCCCGCGTCCCCTTCCTCCTGCGTTCCCCTTGCGCCTTCCCCTCCCTCGTCATCCCTCCCGTTTACCCCACCTCCTTCGTTACCCTTCCCTCTCTGCCGCTAAAATATATAAAATTTACTCATTTTCATTTATACAAATTTCATAACGCTAGAGCTTACCTTTATATATGGCCTAACCTTCGCAGGCGTGCGCACTTCAAATCACCAAAGTTTCATCGCAATCGGATGAATGGTATGGCAGCGCATATCAACGAACAAACAAACAAAAAATTATTTTTGTATACAAGTTTAGCTGAAATCCTAGGGCAGCAATTCTAGAGCAACGATCAATCGTTATTCATTGCGCGCCATCTACGAGCGAAAAATTACTCGTCGTCGCGACGGACTGTTTCATTTTTACGTATTTTAGAATGTCGAACGGTCGAAGAGATGATTATATTGGCAGCCCTGTGGATATTGTCTATGTTCCTGATGTTTTTGAGATTTCTGTGGTGTAAATTTGAAATGTCAAACATTTGAAAATGTTCGAAACGGCTAGGAATTCAGGATATATTACAGGTCTCAAAGCAGCTGCTTCAGCTTGCTCGATATGATGTATTGTAGCCTGCTGCCATCGCTGTTAAATCAGCCACTGTAATATGGAACCAACTACTTTATAAAAATGTACGATGTCTTAGCGGGTGCGAAAGTGCGCGCGGGAAAACAATAACATTAGATTTTGACAGCCAATGCACAGATACGCAAACCACTCGCTACTCGCTACGACTGGTTCGACCCACTCGTTGTTCGTGTGAAATGACTTTTGACGTTTGGCGATAAGTACATAACCTTCGAAGATACTCGAAGAATAACCAAGTCGACCAATGCACGTACTTTCGACGGCAATTGCGAGTGACCTGGGCCGGAGAATAGCTGCCCAGAAGAGCTATATACTCCATCTTTTGTGAGAACGAGATTGTTCTCCCGCGAAATTACCTGTCAGATTTGTGTCATTTTCTACGGCTGCTATTTGCTTTTTCTATTGGCCGATGTCAAAATTTCAGCTGTGAGCTGTCATGTATTTTAGTTTGGGTCGTTTTAAACACGAATTCCTGCAAGAATGCATAATTATTTATTCATTTAACAGCTGTAGAAAATCACACAAATCTGACAAGACATCTCGCGGGAGAACGATCTCGTTCTCACAAAAGATAGAGAATACGTCTTCAGATGCATTACAGAAGAGTTTTAGAAATCAGACGTAGACGATGACTTTCCTCGTGTTTTGAATGTCAAGTATGCAAAATATCATCAATCTCGGAATAGAACTGTAGATTTGAAGTCCCCGGCATTGCCCGGGCTTTAGAAATCGAGTTTTTAGAAATCATTTTAGTTTATTGTTTTTATGTTTTTAAAAGTTATTTCAGCAAAACTTTGAAATGCGACTAAATATATTGGTTTTACCACTTTTAAAATGGGCGTAAAATGCTTTTTTCCTCTCTGAACACATTTCAGAACATATTTAAAATGGCTGATTGGAGACCGCAGACGTTTCCGCTGCTCTAAACTCGTTAATTAATCATCAACAGCACTAAACGGATAATCGCTACAACTTAATTTACATCGTGCAGGGGTAGGCAGAGAGTCACAGAAAATGGACCGGCCCACAACTATTGAATAACCCCATCTAAACGAAATATGCAAGAGAACAAGACACAAAAAATAAAACGATAACGGTAGCAACTGGGACTCGAACCCAGAACTTCTTGTCTTACCGGGACAATAATTAATACAATCTTTCATCCCGGCAAGACGAGAGGTTGTGGGTTCGAGTCCCAGTTGCGACCGTTAGCTTTTTATTTTTCTGTGTCTTGTTCTCTTTCATATTTTCGTTTAGATCAGTGTTATCTTCTTTTTCAACGTCTCCATATTATAAATTAATGTCCTCCGCCGCGTCTGTCTGTCTGCTCGCGATAAACTCAAAAACTACTCGACTGGTTTTTACGCGGTTTTCACCAATAGATAGAGTAAATCATGAGGAAGGTTTAGGTATATAATTTGTCAAGGTTTTGTGTAAATTGGTTGAAAAATATAATTAAAGGAGAATGTCTGTATGAGGTGGACGAGCGGGCTGGCAAGCGGGCGGTGTGGATTTATTTTGTATGCAAAGGTTTTATATTTTGCGAAATTTCTCCAAATAAATAAAGCGGTAATGCTAGTAAAATTGAGATAAAAGTTTACTAATCAGAACATGTTGTAGTAATTAAAATTTGTCAAAAATAATTTATTTATTTGATCTTTAATGACCTAAGAGCAGAAAAAACATTAAATTAAATAATTAGTCGACATTTTATCATTCTTTATTATTTTTACTGAATTAAATTGGAGTATTTAAGTGGGGTCATGTCAAGGGTCAAAATAACAGAAGAGTGTGTGCCGAGACAGATATTTGTGGCGGTATGGCCTCTCTTCCTAACTCTAAAGAGAAAGGGCGTGATGGTTAGTTAATTAGTTTGTTGATTTATTAGATATACTAGCTGATGTCCCCGGAATTGTTTTTTTTATAAAATACCTCACAAGAGTCCCAGCTGCTTCCGTCTGGAGCCAGTGAGACTATGGCATTCCCAATTGGGGTATGTTGTGAGGCTGAAGGTAGTGGGGAGGGGAAGGAGATGGGGAAGAGGAAGGTGGGGGAAGTGCCTGGCTATTCAGATCTAGTAACCAAACAAGGCTAAGGCCATTTCAAGCAACGTTTTAATTCTGAGTGGTGGTCATACACCAGGGCGATACTAAGAGTATCTTCCAAATGTACTGTATTTTATTTTAAATGAATTAATTGTGAAATAACACAATTTAATCAAATAAAATTCATTTGCGCACGCCGGGATTCGATCCCGCGACCTTCGGATTGCGCGAGTCGAGAGCCTTACCCCTAGTCTACGGAGGGCCTAGGACTTCTGTCTAGGAGTTCTCCTAGGAGTTCTGGAATGGAAGAGTGCACGAGGGTAGGGTAGAAATTTGGGGGTCAGTGTGTCCAGGAGTGACATACGTATGAATCCAGCCTTCCCAAGCAGGGGCGTGCCGTCCGTACAGGCACATAAGCGCTGCCTCTCCTATCACACGCGTATAGAGATATATAAAATACTAGATTTTACTAGCGGCTTCGCTCGTGTGGTATTTAGGGATTGCAATCCCGCAGCTCATTCAATCCCGCGGGATTGATATGCGGGATTACTTAATCCCGCGCGGGATCACGCGGGATCCCGCATCTTTGGAATTATATTATAAAATCAAATTGAAACTACAGATTTTTGTGTAAAAATCAACTTTTATTAAACATTTCTTAGATTAAGCAACAGAAATTATTTCTTTTCTTTTAATTTAGTATAAGTAATCTAATTTCTTAAATTCAACTTTAAATGTTTAGCATAGTTTAAAAGTTTTGTTTCATTTTACTCTTACTCCTAACAACAGTTTTGTATTTTTAATTCAGTCCTATTCATACAATGACTAATAATCAAATCACAACTTTCTGTTTGATGCTATTACTATGATATCAACATATGGTGATAACTTTTGAAAATACGTTCTTAAGAAGCAAATGGCATTTATTGTATCATCTCCGAGCCTGCCTCTGCTTCTGAGTGAACTGCAAATAAATCCTGATGCTGAAAACGCTCTCTCGGCTTCTACGCTAGTAGGCTGAACCGTCAGGATATATTCAGAGGCGAGCGTCAGGTACTCTCCTCTGATACCATCGGACTCAAAGAACGTCATTTATTTCTTCAAAATTTTGATTTGCGGGAATCGCGGATCCGCGCGGTGCGGGATCCCGCAGATTAATAAAAGCAGCGGGATCCCGCGGGAATGCGTGATACCTGAATCCCTAGTGGTATTAGGAAGAAATTACTGTACAAAGAGTTTTCCAACAGTAATGAAATGTTTTTCCGGGTGAAAAATAGCTAAATCGCTTCCCAGTCATCCAACTACCCCTATGCAAAAAAAATCGCGTCAATCGGGGCGATCAAAAGGCAATATTTTTGGCAGAACAGATTGCATCGGCCAGCAAATATAACAATGAGTGCGTTCTTTCTGTGCCTCTATTATAGTCTATAGACCATAAAAATATGACGTTGGCTTACTTAAATTTTTGCCTCTGTTTACAACAATTGGTGTGTAATAAGTAACTTGGGAACCTAATCCTAACCAACATCGGCTACAGCCAGCAACTTAGCCAAAACTAGCAAGAAGGGAGATGTTTGTCGCAAGTTCTTTTTTATATTAATTGCATTATAAGGCCACTGCTGTATGGGTCCCTAACCAGAAAAAATACATTGAGAGAATAGAACAGATTCAGAAGAAGTTTCTTAGATACCTGTTTATGAGAACGCATGGAGAGTACCCGCATCATGCATCATGCAAAAGTCTCCAGCCGAGAAGGAGTGGGGCCCTCGCAGTAACGGCGTATAAAATCATTAATAATTTAATAGATATCCCGTGCCTCCTGGAATGCTCGTACCGAACAACTACAGCCAGGGACGGTACCGCGATCTTCTATGTATCCCACATAGCAGAACGGACGTACTGGCTCGGCATGGCATGACATGAGGTATGGCGCTATTAAATAACGTTTCCAAAACCGTCGACATCTTTAACAGTGGCCTGGAAGAATTCAAGAGGCATTTAAATGCCACACATAACCTGATGTAATATGTACCTCAGGTTTCTGTTAACCTTTTCCATTAAAAAAAATAATATATATCCATAAAGGTGTAGCTTGTGTTACATGTGTATTGTAAATGGACACACAGTCTGTAAATACCAAAAAAAAATCCCTGTTTTTCCTACTGCCTACCCTAACCAAAAACTAATTGCACTCCACTGGGTGCAAGGCGATGGGTTAAGGCGCCGTATCCCTGCTCAAAAAGAAGAAGATGGAGAGATATGTAATTACGAATGTTGGAGAGAGCGCGCTAATGTTTAAAACGATAAAATTGAAGCGAAAATTGTGAAAATGTTTAATAAAGCACGACTCGTTTAAAATAGAGCAAAAATCTCGTGGGGAATATCTAAAATAACATTTGAAGAAAGACTATGAATTTTTTCATACATATAACTTGTAAAATAAGTGAAATGAACGTATTTATAATAATTTTCGGAGCAAATTTTGCGATTTTTTTCTATCGAGGGAATTTCATTTAATTTGCGTTTCGGCGTGAGGAATGTGTAGATATTATCTTCAAAAATAACATATATTTTTTTAGGAGCTTAAAAACTTCAAATGTTTAAGATACATATGTAAGAAATCGGTAGAAATTCGGGTAGCAGCGTAAGAGAGGGGTAAATTTTGCTCTGGTATCCCACTGACAGCAAAGTTAACTATGTCAATCTAATCTATCATCGATTCCCACACTACATTTTCCATTACGACGTTTATATGAACGACTCGGGCGTCCACAATGTACACTATCCACGACGAAGTTAATTAATTTTCCAGATAGCACTTCCGTTCTATAAATATCCAGGTATAATTTACCGTGTGACCGCCATCCGGACGTGTGTTTAGCCTGACCTTTGCAACCTTTAACGTCTAATGAAATGTCCACACGACCTACAAATAGATATCAATTTACTCGATAAAATGCTGTACACTTTACATTGTACATTATCATTGTTACTCACTTAACGTTACAAGCAAATAATACTGATAATCTTAATATATATATTTATTCTGTCCGTGTGTATGTCACTGAACTCCTCCTAAACGGCTGGACCGATTTTGATGAAATTTTGTGTGGGTTCAAGGGATTCGAGAATGGTTTAGATTCACAATTTGGTCCACTGGAAAATGTTATTTTAATTATTTTTTTTTATTTCTAAGGAGTTTTTGATTTTGGAATGTTTTACATTGGATCCGGCAGACTGCGCTATCATCGCAGTATCGAATATTCCATATTATTCTATTTTAATTTTAGTTTGTCCCGACAGTTGTGTACAGGACAACGTCTGTCGGGTCCGCTATAAATAAATAAAATAAATTGTGGAACATTCCAGAACACTCTCGAATGTTGCTGAGTGAAGCAGGGTAACCCAGCTATAATAAATTAATTATTATTAACCTAAACTAACCTAACCTAGTTTAGCATAAACATGCTAAAATGTGCGAGTTAATTTAGGTATACTCTTATAGTCTGTCAATGAGCAGAAAATATTAAAAATGGAACAACAACAATTATAGGCTGGTAACACCAATTTAACTGTCAAATATTCTTTCAAAGCATTGAATATCACTGTAAATCGCATTTTTAAAAACATTTTTTTGTTCTTAAAGAAAAAAAATTAAAATCGAAGAAGCACTGTTGGGTACCCCTACTTAATAACATAAATTTGATTGAATTCTGTTTTACAAAGTGATTTGCTTCAATTTAATTTAACATAAATTTGAATTTAACGGTGGTAGAAAGGAAGAATCACTAGTGGTGAGTTTAGTTACACTAATTTTAGATCCGAATAAGTTAAATATATTCAAATATAAAATTAGAGACATGATCTAAAGCTAGGGTTGCCATCTCTAAAATTTGGCAACCAGGACAAGACGCGTGAAAACCCCGGATTTTAGAGCCCAGAACCCGGACATGTCAACAAGTTTTTTTAAACGTAGTCAGTGTAATAAAAACAGTTACAAATGTCATAAATTACCTTTTTATTTATTTTCAGACCTTAAATTTAAATTTAGTAATATTTTATCATCTTTTTAAATGTACCCAACTAAAAATAATCTTATTAAAGTTTGTTATAAATTATTTTAATAATCAGTTTTAAATTTTTAAACCCGGACTATAAACGAAACCCCGCCCGGACGCTCCCCGAACGCCCTCTAAAAGGACAAATCCAGGGAAACCCGGACGGATGGCAACCCTATCTAAAGCCCGGTTCTATAAAAAATCTATTCCTCTTAAGTAGGTAACTACTTAAGAGGAATAGATTATATATAGATATAAACGCTAGAAATATTTCGATTCTCATGCCTACAAAATTTAAAATTGCGCGTCGTATTTGCGCGAGGCAAGTAAGCTGGAAAATGGTTTTTATTTATTGAACAAAAATTTTTTTTAGTGGTTTACGCTTATATATCTTTCGTTATATAAATAACAATTTTATTGTAATTCCAATACATAGAAGAGCCAGTAAAAGCTTCAATTTATCCGTAGCATATTTTTTGATGTTCATATTGTAAACCGATTCATCGTAAAGATGAATCTAAATAGTACCTAAATAGGATTTCACGTATTGCTTCATCTTAATAAATGTGATCAATTTCTAAACTGTGCTTCATATTTTACTAGCTGGGTTACCCGGCTTCGCTCAAGACAAGATTCGAGAGTGTTCTGGAATGTTTCACAATGACGTTCCCGATTCCCTATTCCCGAAAATTCCACGACGTAACCCGCTACTCTTTTCAGAATTTTCTAGAACTTTCCGGAAGACTGTTCTTGAAATTTCTAGAAGGCGAAACTTCCAGCCCTTATATCTTCAAAAGCACGCCCTTTAGGTAAAAACGGGACCCCTTATACTGGAGGGGGGGTACAGATCTACCACACCATATAGCTTCCTTGGTCGTACCGGGACTCCTTTCTGAGTTTTTGCGGTCCGCACGTTTTTTGGACTTTCTTTTATAATATATATTGACATCGATTACGATATCGTTATTTTTTTAACGATTTTTATGGTTTTTACAGGAACATTTATTTATTGTTGTTATACGCCCATACGGGATTTTATTATTGTATTCTTCATTATCTTAGTAGTTATTATTTATTTTATTCTTCATTATGTTATTACAAAATTGCAAAGTTATAATAAACCTACATGCAATTCTAATTTTGAGATCAGTGGGTATCTAGGTATATTGCAATGACAAAATTATTTTTTCACTTTTATGCCTTTTTAATTTTTTACAAAAATGTAGGTTACAAAGCTTTACATTTTCACCATGAGTTATATTTTTGTCATTTTAACAACAGTGGCGCCTTCCTATTTTTTCTACTTTTATTTGAAAAACTGTACTACTAATTATAACTCTTAGAACGAGAGAAGCAAACACATTAACCCCGTCATTAGAAAATCTCTTTCCTATATGCATTTGGCAAGTTCCGGAAAAACTGATGGACAGGAAGCAGCGAAGATCAAGTTTGCGTGCATAATAACAGTGGCGTAATATCAATAAAGGCGGGATGCCGGTCAGATGTACCGTTATGTATTATGTAGTATCGTTATATATGTGTTAATTGCCATTGTTCCGCTAGACTTTATCGCGTGTTAAGTGTTGTGTACAATACGCAATAAAACAGAATTCAAATCACATTAAGCGTATTCTGATTTCATCTTGATTTTCGGGAGTTGCCTCTTAATCGTGAATTGCGGTGGTTGCAATCGATTCGGCGCGCCGACCACCTATCACGGATTATGCGAAAAGCATGTAGAAAAAAATATCAGATTTGAATAAGCCTTTGTACAAACAATCTATCTAATTATGTGGATAATATGAAGGAGGGTAGACAGCGAGCGGGTGATAAGCGAGGGTTTGATTTAAGGCACCACACCATGGTAAAAAAAAAATTTGTAATTTTTTTTATTTCGAAATCTGAAAGATGTTTTAAAGAAATTCGTAAAATTGACGGATATACAGCATTTTATGTGGATCCGTTTGCAACAGTTTGTAAGTGAATTAATTACCCTTCAGCGAAACTTTGATCGCGTTTTTCTCGAAACTACGTTTTTCAACCTGGTTAACAACACATTAAAAAAAAAACTATACATCCGATTTGCACGTACCAAACTGTTGGAAAATTCAGTCTCTATGCTGTCTCCTTCTAAAAATATGTAGCAAAAGTTAAGTGCTAATTTTGAAAAAGCAACCGCCTGGTATTTGGAAATATAATTTATTAGAGAATTTTATGTAAAACTTCTTTACGCACGCTTGACTTGGGGAGTAAGCTGGAGAATGCGTGACGAGATCGTTACGAAAAGTGTGATCGGGCGAGGCGAACGAAGCATAAATAACTTTTACTTCAGTCGTGCGGTCTAAAGCAAATTCGTTTTTTTTTAATTTTAACTTGACCGTTTGCATTCCATCTGATTGAAAATTTGTTTGTGTTCCGTTTCCGGTTTAAGATACTACCTTTGGTAAAGTTGTAGTACTCCGTTTCACTTGGCCAATCGTGGCCTCGAACCATCTTCGCGTAAGTGAATTGATTTTAGCAATATTTGTAAATAAAATGCATTTTTTTTGGTCTCCCCTACATAAATATACACTTTTCGTAACAATAAAGAATAATCTAACTGTTTAAATTATTCGGCATTAATCTCCGAGACGGAATACGACAAGTGTGTCCTACCTTTTATCTCACAAGAGTTCGTATGAGCGTGGATTCTACTACGAGCTGTCAAATGAGAAAAATCGATGACCTGGTATCTACCTGCCTGAAGAAAGATTGAAAAAAAATTGTCATTGGGAAAGTGACGTTTTTTTGGACAAATTATATAATTTATTATTTTAAATATACTTGCCTTATATGTAAATATTGTATGATTTATAATTGAGAAGGCAGTAGGAATTTAAGTACTTTCTCTGGTTTTGATTTAACACAAGAGAAAATTAGAAACGTAATACCAAATTGGATGCGAGGTCTGCTGTTTACAGAACCACTGGACAAAGGAACATTATTGGGGTTGTAGGCAGTATAAAATGAAACATTTGAAGACGATAACATACTATCCTAACCTAACCTCATTTATTATAATGACAGTAAGTAGTCCATAGGGTCGAGTATCATCGTTTCGTGTCCTCGTGTCCCCCGCGTCCTTTCGTCCCGCGAACCCTCCTTAAACATTCCCATATTCTACTCTCACGTTCGTCTTACACCTTCCCCGCTTTCCCTTCCTCGTTCCCTTCCCGTGAACCTCCCTCCACCGTTCCCCGCCCCCTCCCCTACCCAAGTTCCCTCCCTGTCGCTAAACTATATGAAATACACACACTTCTCACAGCCGTCCGTGTGAAACGCATGGATTTCTCAAATTTACCCCTTGCTCTCTCCTACCGCTATGTCTCCTTTGCAATCCTTCCGTAAGCTTCTCCCTCGTCCCCCACCTCTGTCAACCATCCCCAGGGTGTCCTGCGTCCCCGTTCCCCTCCCGCACCCCTTCTTCTTTCGCATCGCCCTTCCACCTTCCCCGCCTTCTCCCCCGCGTCCCTCTTTCCAGAGACCACACCTCCCGCGTTTCCCTCCCCCTCCCGCGTTCCCCTTCCACCATTCCCCCTCCCAAGAGTACGTGTCATATTTGATTTAAGAGTAAGTTTCAGATATAAAATGGTAGGCTCAAAGGTGATAAGAACAAAGCTATAATATTAACGGCAAATGAATTTGTGTACTTCTAAAGAATTTCAATTAAACAAACTTTCACTAGACCAATATTTAAAGGTGGAAAACACATTGAACTGGGAAATTATAGGCCAATTAGTATTCTACCAGCATTAGAAAAAATTCTTGAAAAATTTTTATCAAATAAATTAAATAATTACATTGAAAAATTCGCTATCATAGATCCAAATCAATATGGCTTCCAAAGAAAAAAAAACACTGAAAAACTACTGCAAGATTTTTCCAATTATATAAATAATCAGTTAAATAATAAATTACATGTTATTGTTTTATTTATCGACAACTCTAAAGCTTTTGACACAATAAACTCTTTAAAAATGCTAAAAACTCTAGAAAAAATTGGAATAAGAGGAAATTTGTTAAATTTATTTAAAGATTATCTTACAGATAGAAAAATATGTACCAAAATAAATAATACATTTAGTAAAACAAAAAATATATCTGCAGGAGTTCCACAAGGTTCCATATTGGGACCTACACTATATATAATCTATGTAACTATAATGAAAAAACTTTTCTCTTTTGTAAAACATTTTGTATTCGCAGATGATACGGCATTGGTCATATCACACAAAGATCTAAAAATTGCAATTGAACTCTTACAAATTGACTTTAATCAACTCTGTAAATGGTCACATGATGCAGGGCTTTTAATAAATGCTAAAAAAACTAAAGTAATGCATATAAGATCACCAAATGCCAAATTTCAATTTAATCCTAATATTATTTCTCATAACTTTAATTGCATCCACAAAAATATTCAAATTAACTGTAATTGTGAAAGCTTAGAATTAGTTACTGAATATGTGTATCTTGGTGTTACAGTAGATTGTTTTTTTAAATGGGACAAACATATTAAAATAACCTGTAAAAGACTCAGATCAATTGCTAGCAGAATGTACACATTAAATTTTTTCCTATCAATTGATACACTTAAAATAATTTATATGTCACTAGCAGAATCAATAATAAGATATGGGTTAACAATATGGGGAAATACTACTGTAACCAACCTGAAACAGGTACAAGTTGCACAAAACGCAATTGTAAAATTATTAGTTGTCCCTAACATTTTCAAACAAAGACACAATACTCCGTTGCTGTTTCAGAGTGCAAAAATTTTACCTGTGAAGGCAATACTATGGTATAAAATTATAATTCAGCATATATTTACCCCGCAGCATAAAGAGAAACTAGATCATAAATATAGCACTAGATTCACGCGTAACGACGGGTTAATAGTTCCGAAATTCAATAATAAGTACGGACAGAGAACGTTTGAATACAACATACCGAAGATATTTAATTTATTACCTGACAATATAAAGCAACTTAATTCTATGAATAAGGTTAAATATATGCTGAAAAATTGGTTATCGCAAAAAGAATATTTATATTTATGAAAAAATGTATGAAAAAAATGTTGAATCTGTAGAAATAAGATGTTAATTATAACTCTTAAAATATATTTGTAATGGAACCATAAGCACCTGCTGACAAGCCAATGCTATTGGCTTAGCAGGACTTGCTTGTTGATATTTAAAATTAAATTAAATAAATAAATTATAAAAAAAAAAAAAAAAAAAAAAAAAATACCCATTCACCACCCAAAATGTGACTCAAGTACAAATATTGAAAACTTCAGTTTTATCTTATCGATGGATAAGCGAAATACATTAAAAAAAACTAGTTCAGTTAGCCACTCAAGGTTATATTTGCATATATTTGTGTAAATATCGCTATCAGTAGGTACGTACAGTTAAAATTGTACTGTAGTTTGATATTTGTCGATGGTTGGTTGGTGTCGTTGGTATTTGACATACCCAACTTCGCAGTCGATGGCATTGCCAGATAGATAGATAAAGAACTCATGTGTGGGTCAAAAAAATTGCAAATATCTTCTGCAAGAATCCAAGGCTGATGATGTAGGCATAATGAGTAAGATTAAAAGATAAGTATGCTTAGATGGTTTGGGCATACAGAGCGGATGAACGAAGAAAGAATGGGAAGAAGTCGGAGATGCCCGAGAAAGACACGGCACGATCGAGTGAAACAAATACTTGAGCCGGGACAAGAGTCAGAACAACGTCCGTGGACTCGTGTCCTGTTTGCGGTAGAGATGGAAGATTGAAAGACGGCAGTTGGTGAGTCGAAGTCGTTTATTATGGCCACGTGGCATAGTCAGTACAGTGGAGTGGACAGAGTGCAGACAGAAGCAATGACAGTGATGCGTGATGAAGGTCGTGATGCTGAGGCGGTGAACACCACGAGTCTTCAATTCGCTAGCGATTAGCTGTACACCACGGTTTGTGGAGAAGACCTGGTCCTTCAGGTCCTCCGCCGTGGTGGCGGAGATGAACGAGATGACTCGAGTAAGTTGGAGTCGTCTGCGGTGCAGGTAAATCCTTATGAGGCAAAGAGTATCCCTGAGATCCACCGCAAACCCTGGAGGTCCACCGCAACCTTGTAAGCTGCGAGATGTTGAGTCCTCGAAGGTTGTTGGCACAACGGGGACGGATTCCGGCTGTAGGTCGCCGTGGGTCCGGCTTTTGGCTCATTGCCTAATGTGTTCCTTGAAGGTAAAGCAAGGGTTCCGGAAAATATGCCATAGGTCCTTGGCTTGCAGTCGCACTGGAGTTTCCGTGATCACATATTGCACTGTCTGTGTTGACAAACTGTGTTACTGACTGGATTTGACTTGAAGACTGACTAACCTCGCTGCGGCTCCCTGGCGTTTATATAGTATTGCCGACTCATCATGTATCTTCCTAAACGTCGGGTAATTTGGATGCGTGAAAGTTCCCGAACATTCTGGCGCAGTACTGCTAGGCGTTAGCAGCGACTCGAGACCTTTCTAGTAAACGCCTCATGATTTGGCGCCGCCGGGCAGTGTACACCAATAAGGTAGGTACATCTAGTACATTCCGCGCGATACAGTAGCCGCGTTAATGAATTAATAGGCTCGTATATAGCGAATATGGAACTGGTCGCTACAAAACGACAGATATTTTTGTAACCACAATATTTCTACTTTACCGACTGATTAACGGAAAAATCGATAAATTTGTAAATGGACACGATTGTTTTTAGTGATTTTTCATAATTGCATTTGATAGGCGGTCTAGAAAAAATGTAAAGTAGTTTCAATAGATACGTTTTATTGTATTTAAATAATAATATAAATTATGATTTATTTTTCTATTGTCAGATATAGAAACTTTACCTCCATTATTTTCCATGCCCATGTCAGATTTAATATAAAATAATAATGGAACACATGTTTTCTAGAACAATATTATTACTGATTTAATTGCATGACGGATGAACTGAACATAGCGTGCAATTTTTTCAAGTAGGTACTGTACAAAAACATAATAATGGAATTATGTTGTTCAAATCCAATTTGATAGCATTGCCTGATTTGTCAGTCTCGGCCACCGAACGGACAAACTCTAGAAGTGTGATCTATACCGACTTGAAAGAAAACTGTCACGAAAATAAAAGAAGAGTGATGAGTGAGGCAATGTGATGGTTAGGTGGTCAGTTTTAATTTCTCTCAACCAAACTCAACTCTTACATTCAAATGAAATTTCTAAATGCAAATTAGCTTTTATCTTTAAATACAAAAATTAATGAACACTTTTTTGTTGTATTTTAAGTGGCAATTTTTTAAATCACCTATTGTTACCCCCATAAACCACAATTCCCTAATTGACATTTTTTTCAATCCTCAAAGAAAGATCCCGCAATGTTTGCGCAGAGTATTTGCACAATGCTATTCAATACAATGGAGACTGCTGTGCCTTAATACAAAGGACCATCCCAGCAAAACCAACAATTCCCCCAATTTTCCAAAATAGAAATTTCCTCACTTATTCTGATAGGAATTAGACATTGGCTCAGTTCCATCACACCCTTTTTTAAAATTCGCGTACTTCCCAAAATTAGGCTTTCTGTGGTCTAGAATTGGGAACTTTAAATCACAAATACATTTTAGTTGTTCTAGTTTAAACAAATATCTACGAAAAAAATTCCCTCCCAGACAATATTAGCCACTCTCAATCGAAAATTTGAAACAGAAAAATCGGAAAAGATACGGTCGCATCTAGGAATTGAACCTAGGGCCTTAGCCTTACTGGAGCGATGCTCTACTACTGAAGCCATTGGGATCCTATCCGCTTCGGTCATATATAACTGCATCATACTTCGACTAAGAACTACCAACATTATCTTAATTTTCTTAAAGCATATTTTTAATGATTTTTTCCGAATCTTTTTCTGTTTCAAATTTTCGATCGAGGGTCGCTAATAATGTCTTCAGTGAATACAAAAATTTGAGGTTTTATTCATTATGAATAAAAACAAATAAACCTCTCTTCTATCAAGCTTTATCTAAAATTGCGTCCCCTCCGTTCAACTATTCATTTCTTTTGAGTCTAAACTTGACACTAATCTTTCACATAATTAATACATAAATCCGTCTTCCCTCTCTCCATAATTTTAAACGATGGCCTAGAACACCTTCCAAGGGTAAGAGCTAGAAATATTGAAAAAAAAGAATTCATTTCATTATATTGGATGTATGAAAATGTTTGAGCAATTTCAACAGAAGTAATAGAAAAAGAATCTTATTACAGGCACATAGACACGCCTACGTTATACGAGGTTTGTTAAAAAACTATCGCGGTTTTTATGTTTTTTCAAAAATGATTTATTTATTCATGAATTTCTATTTTGTCCCCTTCAAAGTAATCCCCACCAGATATTATACACTTGTGCCAACGTGTTTACCAATCTTCGAAGCACTTCAAAAAATGGGCCTCTTCAGATTCGGGAACAAAAAAGTCACAGGGGCTGCGGCATTATTAGTGTGTTGTTTTTGGCCAAAAATTTACGCACAAGCAACGATGTGTGAGCAGGGGTGTTATCATGGTGCAAGAGCCAATATTTATTCTTCCACAAAACCGGGCGTTTCTGGCGGATTGCTTCGCGCAAATTGCGCGTAACTTGCAGGTAATATTTCTTATTGACCGTTATACCCGTGTGGCAAGAACTCACGATGCACCACGACCCAGCAAACGAAGAAAACTGTAAGCAAAACCGTGATCCATTTTTTGGAATAGGCAAAAATCTAAGACGAGCCAAAACACGTGCAAGCAAAGCAGCTGTGAAAAATTAACTGAACATTCAAAATGGCCGAATTTGTCGGCATAAGTGAGAGATAAGTACCAACATAACGCCACAAAAAAATCGAAAATCTAATATACGCAACCCGTGGAAATTCAAAATTCACGAAAATTTGAACAACCCTCGTACTTCTATCGGATTCTCTATTCGGTGGTATCGGTCGAGTCGATCTTTTAACGTCACGGAAGCAATGCAATTGTCCAAGGTTTTAGACACGCCAATATAAATTAAATATAAATGACCATAGGTTTTACGAGTCATTACATTTTAAAAAAATGCAATCATTATCTTTATGCAAGCTTTATGGCGTAGAAACTGAGCCAAGGGCAAATAATAATCAAGCAAAATTGACACGATGAAGTTATACAAGTAAAGTTTGCACATTTATTTCGACTCTTTTTTTATAAAATCTTCGAGTAAATTACTTATTTTTGCTTTTATTTGCTGTAACACACACAAATAATTGCATGCTTATACCTACTAACTAGCTTTTATAAATAACTAGCGAGTTCCCGGCATGCGTTGCAATGCTAATAAAGAAATTATTTCTCCCTGCTTGTCTTTTCCCATTCGTACCGTTCATCTTCCGCCTCCACTCATGCGTTCCCCCCCCCCCCCACCTTCCTCGCCTTCCCTCTCCCCTCTCCCGCGACCCCCCCTCACGCTTTCAATGTATTCACTCCCGGTACATTCAGATTTTCAAACAGCTCGCGGTCATTTTTCATGTATTACAAACATTAATTTTTTTATATTATAAGAACAATCAATCAAATTTGGTACCTAACATAGTTCCTATTTAAAACAAATATTATTTTTTATTAAATTCAAAGTATTATGGATTTTGGTTAGTACCACGGGTGAGCAATTCGATTAAATTCATAATTTTAAAGAGTTTATTCGAAAATCGAATTTTGATTGAACAGCAACGTTTCGGACAGCTTTACACTGTCCATCATCTGCCCTGATGATGAACACTGTAACACAGTCCGAAACTTTGGCTAAAGAAGGAGGTAGCGCAACACGGCATAAAACTCCAAAAAACAAATAACGAAAATATTTTCACATGTACACAACATCAATAACGTCGTATTTGTGTCGAAAACTCACGGACCGCCGCTGGTATATACATAATTGGCATGCTTATATGTACATATACTCATCATTAGCACATATATATATATAGAAAATAAAAGGTAACGGTCGCAACTGGGACTCGGAACTCAAGATCTCTCGTTTTACCGGGACAAGCGCCTTAACTAACTCGGCCATTGAGACCTTATTTTAGTTTATTATTTTTATTTCCTTTTTGATTAACTATCGATGGTTTGCAAAATGTCTTCTCAAATTGTGTCATTTTTGACAGTTTCGTGAGAGATTTTCTAATGATTAAAAAACTTTTCAGATGTATCGTCATGTGGTTGTAATAACCCAGAAACCTTCGCGAGGGTGGAAAGAAGGTATTTTGAAAGTTTCAAACATTTCCTATGCTTAATATAGCAATTCATACAACTTACAAGCAAACATGTATTGATTTTTATATGTATTTAGAACTTTCTAATATGTAATTTCTA
Organism: Glyphotaelius pellucidus; assembly: GCA_936435175.1. Classification (NCBI taxonomy): domain Eukaryota; kingdom Metazoa; phylum Arthropoda; class Insecta; order Trichoptera; family Limnephilidae; genus Glyphotaelius; species Glyphotaelius pellucidus. Next base: position 10,018,114 of record OW386557.1, on the reverse strand, counting down.
ATAAACAATAAACATAGAATTTAATAATATTATCCACAAAAATTTTGATAATACATCAATAATTATAAAAAATTGCTGTATGAAAAAGACAGTGTTTCATTAATTTTATTCGTGTTTTTATTAGGTGAGAACGATTTTTAAACACGTTTGCCCCACAAAATTGCATAAATAATGCAAATCTCAGAAACCAGGCAAGCGTGGGAATTATGAATGAAAAAATGCGGTCAAAATATGCGAAGATTAAATTATTAATTATTATTCACGAGAATTTGCACAATGCTACCGATTGAAAATATCATTGAATCTTGATTGCATGGAATAGGTAATTGTTTAATTTAATAGAATATTATTATTGTCTAATTTACAAACCAGTTCTTTGACCATTTGTGATCAATGAAAAGGATCATCGACAAGTCTCCTCCATTCATCCCTGTCTTGAGCTGACTGTTCGGCCTCCGTCCATGGCAGTCCCATCCTCTCCTCACACAGTTTCTGGAGTTGCCTCGCCCAACTGTGTCTGGGGCGGCCCACTGAACGTCTACCCTCTGGAATCGCACATAGTATCTTCCTCGGAGTTCGGTCATCAGGCATTCTTAGTACATGCCCAAGCCACCTCAGTTGCGATTTTTCTATGAAGAGTAGCAGTGGTTCAATGTTTAGATCATCTCGGTTCGTCGAGTTTCTTATATGATCACATTTCGTAACCCCTGCCACTCCTCTCAAGTACCTCATTTCGGCAGCTTTGACTCTAGAGCGCGTTCGTTCGCTTAGCATGCATATCTGGTGGCCGTAGGTGAGCGTCGGGCGATATACCGTTTTGAACACTGCCATCTTTGTGTTGATACTGAGCTCAGCTTTCCTTATCACTGAGCTGTAGAGAGGACGCAACACACCGCTTGCCGCACTAATTCTTCGATCAATTTCTCCGTCTTGCCGTCCATCGCTGGAGAATTCAACCCCGAAGTATTTGAATCTGTCCACCTGTTTCAACTGAGTCCCATTAGCGAGTATGTTGCACTGAGTTTGGTCCCTTCCTATAACCATCACCTCTGTTTTTGAGGTACTCATCTTCATTCCCGCCGCCGTGCACTCTTCGTTGATAGTCGAAGATAATATTGTTAATTCTGAATTTGAAATATTGATAGATTGACGAAAATTTAATTAAAAAGGAAATAAAAATAATAAACTAAAATAATAAATAAACTAAAATCTCAATGGCCGAATTAGTTAAGGCGCTTGTCCCGGTAAAACGAGAGATCTTGGGTTCCGAGTCCCAGTGGCGACTGTTACCTTTTATTTTCTGTGTCTATATATATGTGCCAATAATGTGTATATGCATGCCAATGATGTATATATCAGTGGCGGTCCGTGAGTTTTCAGAGAGCTAGAGTGCTAAGATTGAAAAAATACGACGTTTTTAAAAAATTCAGGTACATTTTTTTTATTTTTCAAATTTCAATATTTTGTATGAAGATCTTGAGGATTCTTTCAGTATATGGATGCGCCGCATCCACAAACTGTAAGGTCTTCAAACAAAAAATTGAATTTGAAAAAATTTTCAGCTATAAAATCATCAAAACTTCGTCTTGACACTCAAGCTCACTGAAAACTCACGGAAAGCCACTGATATACATATTTTAATAATAGTAAATACCAACATAGGATTTACAGACAAATGAACTTTTTCTCCTTTTTTATCGCAGATCGAACTTCCATTGAGATAGGCTATGAACCGCCACTGATCGGAGCGATTGCTGACGCGTGTACTCACACAGATGCATTGCTTGCATAGAGCACCTGTATTTTTTTTTCTAGTGCATAAAATATAATTTTAGTGAAATTTAAAAACAGAATACATTACACATATATTAATTGCTTGTGTGTTTAATTCGTAGAACTCCATTTAATTTTTTTTAATTTAATGTAAATCTAATTGAATGTTATTGATTGTTAAGTTCTGAAAGTTTTAGTTTTGTATTATTGTGACAGTTGTTTCGACGATCAAGTTCATTTTAAAATAAGATTTTAAAATACCCCACAGAATAGAAAATATGTCGTCACAATATTTTTTTTAATTTCATTTTTTTAAAAGAAAGGCAAACATGCCCGAGTTACGAATAACTTGACAATATTTGAAAATAACCTACTACCACCGCAGTAAGCGGAAAACGTTGCTTGATGTCGGACTTAGGAAACGCGATGCCAACTCATCACTGACCGGTCTTATCAGTACAAGTAAAAAAATCATTTTAGGCACGATAAAAAATTTAAGTTGGGAGGGGGGGGGGCTAAATAGAATCATATAAATCAGTCGCCTCAAAGTGGCGTAACCACAGCTTCAAAATGACTTTGAACACCGAAACAGCTGTCACAATAAGGGGCCATCCATAAATTATGTCACACCCTTAAGGGGGAGGGGGGGAGAGAGAGAGAGAGTAGAGAAGTGTGACACTGTGTGACAAGGGGAATGGGGGGTAATCAGCTCTATGATGTCACATGTAAAACAATCTAAATTATTAAAACGCAAATTTTTTTTTATGTAAAATTGCAAAATATGTGACGTCACACTGGGGGGAGGGGGTCTCACAAATGTGACTATGTGTGACAGGGACGGGAGGGGGTAAAAAAATAATGAAATTCGTGAGACGTAATTTATGGATGGCCCCTAATAAGAAACTCAAATACTTGTAAAACAATAATAAATTTAAATTTGTGATTTAAATTTTTTAAAATAATCCACTATAAAACATATTAAATATTACGTTATTCGCTTTACTTGTAGCGCGACCTATAAATAATCCTAATAATGATTATTTATTTATTTATTTATTGTTGTTATACGCCCATATGGGCTTTTACGTAGATTATACAATAATATTTAAGATATCGAGGATTATACATAAATAGAATTTAAATCAAAAGTTATAAAAATGAAAATGAAATATAAAAGTAATGGGAGAGAAATGAAAGCAAGCAGTTCAAATATATATAATAATATCTTCAAAGCCAGTTATTAATAAAATTATAGCGGGATTGTTTGAATTTCAATCCCAACGACTAGAAAGGGCATAGACGATTTACACACATGAACAGCCCGAGACCAGATAGCGAAACTAGTTTTTCACGTAACAAATGTATGGGGTACCAAGTTGCGGCTAAACGCTAATGTCTTTTGACGAGAAAGTCCGCTAGTCGAAAGTGATAATTGCACCTGGGGCTATCATCTCCAAGTCTTGGCGGTTTCTCCTGCAGGGTGACCGGATAAAACAGAACACAAAATAATATGTTACGTCAGGTTGGGCTATACATGGATGCAAGAATTGAAAGAAATGGGATTGGGCGCGAAATTGAGTGATCTAGAAGTATGTTGCCTGTTGTATGCTGATGATGCGGTGCTGATTTCTAACAGTATGAAAGATCTACAGTCGCTCGTGTCTAGGATGAACGAAGTATGTATGAAGAATGAGTTAATGATGAATGTAAGTGTGGTGTGTGTGTGAGTGTAAGTCTAAAGTAATGGTATTTGAAAGACAGAGTACGAAAACAACGTGCAACATAGTTGTGAATGACGAATACTTGGAGCAGGTGGATGAGTTTGTGTATTTGGGAAGTATGTTTACGACAGATGGGAAGACTGATAGAGATATCGAAAGAAGGGTAAATGCCGGTAACTCCATTAATGGAGGACTGAACGCCGTTGGCGCCAACAAAAAACTGTCAAAAGAAGCGAAGCTAGCCGTCCATAATGGAGTGCTGATACCTACCCTGATTTATGGCAGTGAGGCATGGAACTGACAGAGAAAGGATGAAAGTAGACTGAATGCTGTATGGGCATGTAGAGCGAATGAATGGGGAAAGGAGTGTAAGGAGAATATATGACACAAATGTGAATGGAAGACGAAGTCGGGGACGCCCGAGGAATACATGGCACGACCAAGTGAATCAGATACTTGAGTAGGGCGATGTCAAGAGTCAGAATAATAAAAGAGCTTGTATGAGACGATGTATGAATGTGAACGAAGCAAGGAGTGTGTGCCAAGATCGAGTTGTTTGGCAGTCCGTCCTCTCTGCCTACCCCTGCGGGGAAACGGCGTGATGGTTAGTTAGTTAGTAGTTCAGGAAAGTTTATTGAAGTGATAACTTCTTTATCACCTTACTTGATGAAACGAAAAATAGCTACACTTAAAAGAGACAAACACTTTTTTTTTAATATGAATACCGCACAAGAGTCCCAACTGCTCCCGTCTGGAGCCAGTGACGACATATTGAAGTTTTTTTTTTCTTGATTTTTGGAGAAAAAAAAATTGAAAAAGTAGTCACCAAAAAAGTGATCGTAGACCAAAATTTCTTTTACATTTCTTACTCAAAATACTGTCAGGAATCCGAGATGAAAGTAAGTCAAGAACGTCCCTTAACACCCTGTATTATATTCTGAACAGCACGTGCCTTTGACTAAGTGATCTCTCTGATTCGTAGTGAACAATTATTTCAAATTGATTTGCGCCGTATCTATATTTGCCTTTGTAACCTTGGAGCATTGTTTCGCTGAACACGTTGACAACTGATCATGGACGTATCGTTGAGTGTCTTTAATAGATAATATAATCAAGGGAGATGGGCCATGGACCATATTAATATCAAAAATGCGCGTGTCGCCATCCCTCCTCCGCGGTTTTCTAACTACACGCCAAGCGCATAACTTCCTTTGTTTCTTTTTTTTTTAAATTATATTTTACTAGCTTTTCCCCGCGGCTTCGCTCGCATGGTATTACGGGAAATTACTGCAGCGCTTGCACATATCAATAATCCCCCCTCCCCCCACCCCCTCCCGCATTCCATACATTCATTCCCTTACATTCAGTTTTCAAATATCTCGCCCGCCACCTAAATTTCATAATGCTGTAGCTCAAAGAAAAAAAGAATTATCCACTTGTTTAATTTGTTCGGAATTCATGCGCTTACAAACAATTTGGATGTTTATTTTTATTTAAATATTTGGAAGTTTGTAAATATTATAAAAAAATACACTATTTATTATTCAGTCTTTATAATCGTTACGAATTATATTTTTTAATGTAGGAACTCTCATCCGACATTTATTCCAAAACATCAGCTTGTCCAAAAAAACAAAACATATTTTAATATTGAATTTTCTGGAGCAGCAACCGACCAGTAGGCCGAGTACCTACCAGCATAGAGCCCACAAATATATCAACATCGTTTCCACGGCAACGATTCGTTTTCTGACATAAGCAATAACTCGTTTTTGTTAGTGACAGAAAACGTACAAGAAATGTGGCGAGTGCGATTGTTTTGATGACACATAAAACTTTCCACTCGCTCAGTAGCGAACTAGCTAGCGAAAAGTTGAGCTAAAATAACGACTCCCGCGCCAACTAATTCTGTCGACATTTTGTAGAAAACTGAGATATTCGCAGCAAGCTCACCGCTAGTAGTTATTTGCCGGCTACTTAACAGATTGTACAACGAATAATCCAGATCAAGCAGTAGTGTGACAGTTACGAAATCAGCTGTTCGCGGGCCGCCATCTTGCCATCCGCTGTACACGCTTTCTTGACCCCCTTTCAACTTTTTTCGTAGATTGTTCACATCTGCTAGTTAGCTAGTAACACAGTTACACTGAGCGAGTTTACTAGCAGATAGTGAAATCGCCGGCTAGTAGCTTGTAAACTAGCTCAACGTAATCGAGGCTTAAGCGACCACATTCATCAAAATAATATACCTACTCGTATAAAGATAAAATGCTTCAAACGGAAGAAACTTCGAAGTAAAACAAAAGAAGAACGATAATGTAAAAATAATCGATTTTTCAGTTTCCTTTGGTCAGGGCAATTTGTGAAGGAAATGGCAAAAGGTTCACAGAAGTCCTTTTACCATTTTTACTATTATTTGTACCTAATCCTAGCTGGTTTCAGCTAAAGGCGGTTAATTCGCTTTTGTCACACATCGCCTTTGAAACCGTTACCGCTTTTCGCTTTAAACCCAATTCGTAAAATGAGTCTTTACTAGCGATGCAATTTGACGTCAGGGGCGTTGAGGAAAATTAGGGGCCGTCAGGATAGCATAGTGAAGGCGAGGGCAGGTAAAAAAATATGGTCTAAAAAGACAAAAAAACACGCTAATCACGTTCGAATAATCTAATATTATCTATTTTTATAATCTACTATTATTATTATTAATAATTGACACTTATCATGAATACAGATCGAAGAATTATATCCGACTTATTATTAATGTTCAAAATTGTAAATGGTAGAATAGACAGTCCTGATTTAACTAAGCTCATTGAATTTCATATACCCACGAGAGCCACTCGTTCTAAGATCCTGTTTAAATGCTACAATAACCGGACTGAGTACACGAAACACTCGCTTGTACCTAGATTACACGAAGTTATTAATAGAAGTGCAGATGTGGCAGATTTATCTAACTGCACGGAAGGTAGGTACAAGAGGGCTATGCTATCAAATCTTTTCATTCAATATTAATTTTATTTGTACTATAGATTTATGTATGTTATCGCATTTCTCTTTCAAACGCCACAATTATCTGTTATAATCTTTATTTACTGTTTCTAATGTTTTCTATGATTTTGTGACATGTGTGCTTATGGTATATTTATACCGTTTCAATTTGGGAGGCGGGAATGGGTACCGCCGCCCCGGGAACCTTTATTGGATAACCAACACCTCTGCCGTAGGTCACCCCAAGTAGTTCGCTACGTTTGGTGATTTAGCAGGGGTGCCCGGGTTCATGGGGTGAGGTTTGTCTAGGACTTGTAGGCGGGTGACCAAGACACACCGAACCCCAGATTCCTACCCACCCCTTAAACCCTTTTCCTTCCCAGAACTCTCCTCTCCTCTTTTCCTTAAAAAAAAAACCCTCCACACATCATCCCCAAAGATGACATGAAAATGATTTCCCTCAGGGGAGGCCCTGAGGGAAATCATTTTCATGTCATGTCATGTCTTGTGTGGAGCTCATGGAAAAAAAAATACCGTTGATATTAAATAAATAAATACAAGAAGGAAGGAGGTAGCAGCTCGATCTGGTTCTATTATTTGTCTTGTATTTATGTTATTATTTAATTTGTTTGTTTGCTCATTAATATCCCATTATAAATCCACAAATTTGTTCAGAAAAATCCCCTTTATAAAATTATTTAATTTGCTTATTGTATTTATATTGTTGGCACCAAAAATTTGGAAATTTTATATTTTCACTTATTGCTTAAAACTGAAAACATAATATATCATACCTAAGTACTGTTCCGTAACAGTTATATAATGATGTTACTTTGTTTATTGTAACACTGGCTGTTTTTTCTCATCCAGTCATCCAGAGGAAGGCAAAAGAACTCCTGGATGACTCAATGCTCCAACATATTACAGAGAAACAGCGTGGATGAAAGCGATACCAAGAACTCAAGACGATATAGCCTGATAACGAGGAAAGCCGACCCCAACAGCCTACCTAGTCGGGACAGTGCAAGGAAGAAGACTGGCTGTTTTTTCTAACCTAGTCGAGAGTAGTCGTAACAAATATTTTCAATAAAACAATATAATTCTTACCATCCTGTCTCTCTCATCCTCAACAGACGAGATGAGCATTCCGAATTGCTTGAGAGACTTGGAGATGACCAGTTCATCTTCAGTAAGAGACTGGCCGATGCACTCAAAGTCGAACTGTTCCAGGGACTCTGAGAGGGTGCGCTGGGCGGTTGACAGACCTGCAAAAATAGAGAAGTAAGAATTAATAACGATGTCTCGGACTAATTTGTTCGCTTTTGAGAACAACTCGTATAGGTATCATAGAAATCGTTGTGCCTCCCTTACCATGGTGAGAAATATGATCTAAGAAAGAGAAAACAAAACGCTTTACATTAAAATCTAAAAGTTAACAACAAAGTAATTAAAATGTACACCTTTATGAAATAAAGTATCTGACCGCAATTTGAAAAAAAATATATGCGAATCTTTGGGAATTTTTTATTTTTTATTTTTACATGAAAACACAGAAAATTAAGGTGACGGTAACGTTTATAATACACTTGTCTAATAAAATATGTTATTTTTAAATTTTTTAAAAGAACGATAAGTTTTTAGATTTTCACGGCCAAAAGTACTTTCGTTATTTGTTTTTGGGGTGTTATGCCGTGTTGCGCTCCCTCCTTCTTTAGCCAACGTTTCGGACAGCGTTACAGTGTCCATCATCACACATCTGCCCTGATTGTTGAAACGTTGGCTAAAGAATGAGGTAGCGCGACACCACGGCATAACACCCCAAAAACAAATAACGAAAAAATTTTAAAGTATGTTTTATTTAGTTGTAAAATGTTTACATCTTGTATCTAATTCATCCTTTTCTAAAACTACTGCATTATTTACTAACTACTTACTAAAATTTGGACTTCACAATATTGAGACTTAATCCACGAAAAACTGCAAGACTTTTAGCTTCCCTAACATTCACCGGGAGTTCATTGAACATTTTAATGATAAATATTGTTTTGTGTTCCCGAAAAAATTTGTTTTGTCTATTTTTGTAAAATTTAACTTGTTTTGTTTTTAAAGAGATGAGTTTGTTTTTGTGTAAATTCGTCAAAGTAGTGGGTACTTGAAACTGGCGAGGGACCGCAGCCAGTGGAGAGCATTTGTGGAGGAGGTCAAATGTCACCCTGGGGCGTAGCGCCGTGATCCGTGATGATGACAAATACACAGGTTGCATTAAGGCGACGCTTCCCGTCCAAAAAGATGAAGATGGAGAGATATGTAATTACGAATGTTGGACAGAGCGCGCTAATATTTTCAATTATAAAATTGAAGCGAAGATTGTGAAAATGCTTAAAAAAACATGACTCGTTTAAAACAGAGCAAAAATCTCGTGGGGGTTGTCTAAACAACGTTCAAAGAAACACTGTGATTTTTTTCATACATATAACTTGTTAAATAATAGAGACATGCTTGAAAATAAAAATTTTCGGAGCATATTTTCCGATTTTTTCCGTCGAGGGAATTTCATATAATTTGCGTTTCGGCGTGGGGGTTGTATGGATTTTATCTTAAAAAATAACATATATATTTTTTAAGAGATTAAAAACTTCAAATGTTCAAGGGAGATATGCAAGAAATCGGTAGAAATTCGGGTAGTGGACCCTTAACACTACAAAAAAATATTTTTTCACATTTTAAAAACTTTTTTTTTTACTAAAACGACGGTCTCCGTGGCGGTGTAATCGTTTGCAGTTTGGAGAATGCTGGTTGCCATTACTACAGCAAAAACTAATTGGCGCAACCTTGCAAAAATGTCGATCTAACGTAGCGATGAGGAATGCAAATAAAAATAACAAATACAGTAAAGAACCGGATCGAAAAGGAAGTCCTGTGAATTCCTTGTTTAGTTCATCATATATCACGCTCGTCTCTGAACATTTTTCTCAACACGGTTCTACGTGATTTGATTGTATCTAAGTAGGTAAACTGTTCCAGGATGTTATGTCATACTTATTAAAGTACTAGCTTTTCCCCGCGGCTTCGCTCGCATGGTATTACGGGAAATTACTGTAGCGGTTGAACTTATCAATTATCCCCCCTCCTCCCCACCCCCACCCCATCCCGCATTCCATACATTCATTCCCTTACATTCAGTTTTCAAACATCTCGCCTGCCACCTAAATTTCATAAAGCTATAGCTGAAAGAAAAAAAGAATAATCCAATTTTGTTCTTTCGTTCGGGATTTATGCGCTTACAAATATTTCGAATGTTTATTTTTAATTAAATATTTGGAAGTTTGTTAATATAATAAAAATTTACACTATTTATTATTCAGTCTTTACAATCGTAACGAATTATATTTTTTAATGTGGGAACTCTTATCTGACATTTATTCCAAAACAGAAGCTTATCCAAAGAAAACAAAACATATTCTAATATTTGAATTTTCTGGAGCAGTAGCTGACCAGGGGGCTGAGTACCTACCAGCTTAGAGCCCACAAATATATCAACATCGTTTCCATGAAAACGATTTTTTTCTGACGTTAGCAAAAACTCGCTTTTGTTAGCGACAGAAAACGTATAACAAATATAATATATTAATGTTTATAATTTCATAACGCCAGAGCTTGCCATCATATACAGACTATAGTCTTCGCATATAATTTAGTTTTCTATTGGTGAATGAATTTTCAGTCTTTTTATTGGTTAATGCGTGAAAGCGTCATAAACAAACTCGAGCAGTTTCGCATTTATAATATTAATATGGATTTGTGAAATTTCAATGATAATAAAGTGCTTAATTCAAAAGTTTAATTAATTAAAATATCGTAAAGCAAAAGAGTAGGTACTTCCAAAAATTGTGAAAAAGGGGTGAAGTGTTTTTGGGTGATTAATTTTTTTGCGTATTACTTACTATCACCATAAATTCGCAATGGCGTAAAATTACTGTTTTAGATTAATCTTTATCAAGAATCAGTTTCCTTAATGAAAACCAAAAATATGCTTTTGAAAATTTGAAGTTTTTCCCATAGTTTCGCTTGAGTAGAATTTTAATATATTCTTTAGTTAGTTTACATAGTATAAAAGGAAATCGCTCCCGCTGTCTGTACGCTTGGATCTTTTAAACTACGCAACGGATTTTCATGCGGTTTTCACCAATATAGTATTTTGAGGGGATTACATGTATAATATACGCATATTATAGTAGAGAAAAGCCGATAAAATCAAATATTCAATTCAGGCAGAGGGCAGCGGGCTGGCAAGCGGGCGGTATGGATTCGATATGTGTGCAAATTAACAGATGGCGTTGGTTATAAAGGTTGGGTAATGGCGTTGTGTTTCGTTAGCCACAGCAATGTGTGGCCGGGTCTGCTAGTTAGTTTATAAAAAATAAAGGCGTAAACTACTAAAAAAATATTTTTTCGAATGAAACAACTTGAAAAAGATAATATTATGGCCACTTTGGCGCTTGAAATCGAGAGTTTCTAGATTCCGTTTGCGAAGCGATTTTTAACTATATTCGTAGCGGTGACCGGACAACTCAGAATGAACTCAACTCAACACCTCCTTTAAAAAGTCATTAAACGTGATGAAAAAAAATATAAACACTAGATTAAATAGGTCACGATAGGTTAGGTTATTGGCTACTTTTCAATTTTTTTTTAATAGCTAGGAGCAATAAGAAGAGACATTTTTGAAACCTTCTCCGTCCTGCTACTGAGAGCTCCGATGTAACATTTATTTCTGTTATATTATTCGTTTATGAGAAATATAGATCACGGTTACATACAACATTTCAGCGATAAGCCTACATAATATTATTGACAATATTTTTTTGTAATTTAGGATTTTTTGTCTTTGATGTTGGGAGCAGTCACAATAAATTGACATGTGGCAGGGTCTAACATCTGAGGATCCAACCCACGCCCACTAATTACCAAGAACCAGACGTCTGGGTAATCACCACCAGCCTCAGAGTTCAGACTCGCCCACGCATTCCACAAGCGATAACAATGCAGCCGACGGGCGATGTTGCAGTTATTAGAGACGATAGTCCCATTATTATTACAACGCAATACACTGACCAACACTTGCTGGCAGAAATTCCCTCGATGTTGCGGGCAAATACATAAAAAAAATTGTCACCGAATTGCGTCCAGACTCGCCCACGCATTCCACAACAGATAACAAAGCAGAAAACATGACGTTAAGGGCTTTGGACACGATCAAGCAACTTGAATAAAGCACGTAGTTTTTTGCTTGAGCCAAGCATTTTGATAGTTTACAAAGCTTGCTTGCTTTACGTCCTACTTGCCACAGGCTTGATGCGGTTAAATATTTTTTTTAGAATAGATAAATAAGTACCTGTACAGGCAAAAAATATTTCAAAGAGGGGTGATTATTTAGATATTAGGCGTCAGATAAAACAATTGCGTTTATAAAATAAACAAAAAAAATTAAATGTGTATTTAATGCTTTTATGTATATATTAAAAACTTTCGTAAATTAACACAAACTAACCAAAGAGTAACCATGATGTATAATAACAAAAAAAAATTTTATGTACGTCCCTATTTTAAACTAGCTAATAAGTTTTTTAAATATTAAAAGCAACCATTGACAAATGACTAAAAATTATCATTGAAGAAGAAAATAACACCAATCTAAACGAAAATATGAAAGACAGAAAAATAGTAAAGATAATGGTAGCAACTTTTCATATTTTCGTTCAGATTATTTGTGTTATTTCTTCTTCAGTGATATATTATATTGCTAGGAACAACTTGCAAAAGTTATAAAAAGAGAGTTGTTCTTATAAAGAAATTGACTAAAAATTAGTTTACTGTAACTTTTGAATGAGTACTGAGTACTGTATAAATGTATGGATATGTAATGAGTCTGTGTACAATGCTCAAGCGCTGCAATGCTCGCATCAAGCGGCTTGAGCATAGGAACAAAACTACGTGCTTGCCGTCAGCCGCTTGATCGTGTCGGAAGCCAATTATTTGAAAGATTTTTCTATTATTATTACTATGGACTACAAAGACCGCGTACAACCACCAACTACAACTGGAAGGAATTCCCCCGATGCTGCGGGTAAAAAAAAAAGAATACACAAAAAAAAAACACTGTTCATTATTCGGATAAGACCAATATTTATAATGAATGACGAAATGACATAAGACAACTTTGAATTTTTTCAGTCTAATCTAATTTATTAATGACAAAACCGGTCATACACTTCTTCCGAATTAAATAAAAAAAAATAATTTGGCGGTAGTTTGTTGTAATTTATTAATAATGCGAAATAAAACAAATTTACTTGGCTAAGAATCTGCGTTCCGGGTTTAAGCAAAATTTTAAAAGAGCACAAAAAATTAATCCAATGAATTCATTTCCCTCAGGGCCTATGTCGTATTTTGACTTGAAGAAACTCATGTTTTGGGAGGGAGGAAATACAGAGACCGGCAAATCGTTCCAGAGCCGAGAACAAGTCCTGGAAACGACCAACGAAAAATTTCAACCATGCACAAATTGGTTAAATGTAGGACATTTTATAAACCTTAAACTAACAGATTAGTTTGAGAAATTAAAGTCTTTAATAAAATATGGAAAAATTATAAAGGTGAGATTAGTATGTAAGGCTGACGAAATTTGATTAGTTTCGCTGGTTGCATTGATCGTAAGTGTAAAAACTCCCAAATTAATAATTCAAATTTAGAGTTGCCAAAAGCTATTACCTGCAGTGTGATTCTCGGGTAATTTTAATATTTAAAATTAATTATGACTGATGATACAACCCCCCGCAGAGATCATCTCTGTAAAGCGGTTTAATTAACAATCTCTTCTCATGAATAGTAATAAATGTTAGGTAATTTCACGAGAGTGCCGGTTGTGATGCATAATAAATGACTTCAGACGGCGAGAATTATTAAATGGCTTATTCTGAAAATTTGACGGCAAGCATGAGAATCTTCTTCGGTATGAGAGACGGTATGGCAGACAGCCAGGGGTCCTGAGCGGGGTAGCAGTAGTACAAAACAAAATTTAATTGCAAGTATGAGTTCTACTGTATTCGCACTATACGTATACAACTAGAGAACTGGAATCGCAATTAATACTTTCAAGGTTAATGACAATTCCTTATCCTTAAACAGAACCGAAATCTTCCCCCTGGATGCGTGAACAGACACTAAGGCAAGCAAAGACTATAATGATTAAAGTCTGGCAATCGAGGCAGAAACACATTTTGGGAGGAGGCGGAAGCAGCGGAAAAAATCACCAATCACCACTCAGGATTTCCAAATTGTTCTTAATAATTTTAAACGGAAATAATAACGGCAAAGCTGCACAGTACACGAAGGGCCAAGCGCATTCTTTGTTTTGGCAAGCTCTGCTAGGCTTCATAATTATGGCAAATCAGCAATTCACTGTCAAAAAAATCATTTAAGTACATACAATAAAACAATATTATTTTTATAATAATAGTATTCTGAATTTACATTAGATCAAAAGTACCAAGAATTAGACCGGACCTGATGGCATACGGAATACCCACGAACCGGAGTACCCGAGTCCAGAATTGCAACATCAGGAAGGCAGCCGTTCCACAGTCAGAAGATAATACAACCTTCAACACCTTATACAGTCGGCATATACAAAGCAGACCATTATCGCAGAGGGTACAATACAAAATATATTTTAAATAACAAAATGAAGTTTGTTGACGCAACTACATGCATCTCACGATAACATAATGTTAGTACCCTTTACACACAGATTTCGGAGCGGGACGTGCCCCGCGCCACTTCAGGCCGCCGCGCAAAAAAGTAAAGACCGAAAGTAAGATAACGGTTTACAGCGCAGTTCGCTGTGAGACTTTTCTGCGCGATGGCCTGAAGTGGCGCGGGGCACGTCCCGCTCCGAACTCTGTGTGTAAAGGGTACTATTAAGTTCCTTCATTCTCCCACCCAATCTGTTGTCCATTCCTGCCCCTGTCTGACAATGCCAAGTAGTAAATCAGTGACCTTGCAGCAATTGTACCAATCAGTCTATTGCGGAAGCTCGTGCAGTGATCAACCCAGCGATCCCTCAGTGCCATAATATCGATTCTCATCAAAACATGCAATAATAAGAAAAGTCAAAATCCTTCCCAATTTCACTGTTTACCACGCTATTCCCGTAGTTGTCTTACTTTTGATTACAGTCCAGCTTATGTATAAAAAATACAGATTAATTCGCAGACAAATATTGCGACTGCCAAGTTCGTCTGAAGATTGCTTCAAAAATGCAATAAAAGTTTTTTAAACACGCGACTGCAGCGGTAATACTGGCGGAGGAATAAGAGATTGAGATCGGAATTCTACAAACAAACAATTAAATCGATTAAAATTGCAATATTTCAACAACTGTTGTTCGTTTTAATTGACCGATTCAATAAAAATAATTCGATTGACAAGCGAATCAATGAAGAGGGAATGCGAGATATAAGTGTATCTCTCTTCCTCCCAAACGATATACATACCAGAACAATTCGAAGCCCGCCAGCCTTACTTTCATCCTAAAGTTCATTGGCAGCATAAAAACAACCGGCAATTACTAAAGGTGTCCGGTTTTCGAAATGCGCCGCTACCACGTGCGTGCGACTGCCCCAGGAATGTGTGACGTCATCGGACGCATCGTGACGTCACGGAGCATGTTTTATATGAGCGGGCGGTAGTGGGGAGCGGGGAAGGGAAAGTTTAACGAAGGTTTGGTTTTTGACGATTAAATAATTATTGACGAGTTTGGTTTACTTTTTAATAAAAGTGTAATTAGAGAGGACGGGCCATCAAACAACTCGGTCTTGGCACACACAATTTGCCTTTGACTTTTCTACCATTCACATTTGCGTAGTATGTCCTTAGGCTCCTTTCTCGTTCATTTGCTCTATGTGCCCAAACCATCGAGGGTCCCTTTCTTAACCTTACTCATTACGCTTACATCAGCCTTGCATTCTTTGCGGATCACCACGTGAAGGCGTCGTAATGATTTTAAGATTTACAAGCTTGTAGATTTTTTTTGTTTGAACACCGCGCAAGAATCCCAATTACCCGAAGCTTAATGAGTGGAGAGGGGAATAAGATGTGGAAGATGAATGTTGGGAAGTACCTGGCTATTCAAATCTGGTCACCAAGGACGGCTAAAACTAGACAAGGTTTTTGGATTTTCACGGCCAAAAGTATTTTCGTGATTTATTTTTGGGGTATTATGCCACGTCCACGACCTTCTTTAGCCAACGTTTCGGGCAGCGTTACAGTGTCTATCATCAGGGCAGACGCGTGGAAAATGGCAAATACTGGCATATCCGTCTACCATTTACTTTAGCCAACGTTTCGGACAGCTTTACAGTGTCCATCAAAATGGCAAATCCACACATCTGCCCTGAAAATGGACACTGTAACGCTATCTTTGGCCAAAGAAGTTGGTAGCGCAGCACGGCATAATAGCCCAAAAAAACCCGGCTAAGAAGTAATATTCCAACCAACGCCAATGATTCGATTTTGAAAGGTGGTCGTCTTTCACAAATTATATTTTCAAAATTAACCAGATATCCCGCCATTTTCTGCACAATCTTAAGACACATTGTATGCTTCATTCACATTCATACAGTCCCATACAAACTTTTATGCTATCGAGACTCTTGATTTCACTAGACTTGATAGTTGGTTAACGTGACCGCGTCATATTTCACGGGGCGTCCCCGACTGATTCTTATCTTTAAAATAACTTAAAACAATTCATACAACTTGCGGCAAACACGTATGTCACATAAAGAAACAAAAGGAAAGCAGAAATACTTTATAAATAATTCATACTTCATTTCAACGTACAGGAGATGCCTTATGCATTAATATGCAATAATTGCACGTACTCTTTCAAATAATGTCCATTGAATTCGTCCATTCTCTTATAAGCCACAATCCGTAGTCGAGTCTCAACTAAATATTCATAATTCGTAACAGTTATAGTTGACATACTTGTAAAACAATACTTAGATCGGGAATGTCAAACTCAAATTTAAGTGCCATTTTTTTCCCAAAGTACGAGTATATAACAAACACGTACTTATCCGAAAAATTTTAACCAGCGACTCTTAAGCAATTTTGGAGTACAAAAAGTAAATGTTTTTTTTTTACATGAGTTCCACACAGGAGGCCCTGAGGAAAATAATTTCCCTCGGGGCCTACATCATCTTTGGGGATGCTGTGTGGAGGGTTTTTTAAGGAAAGGAAGGGAAGGAGAGTTCTGGGAAGGAAAAGGATTTAAGGGGTGGGTAGGAATCTGGGGTTCAGTATGTCCTGGTCATCCGCCTTCAAGACCTAGACAAACCTCACCACATGAACCCGGGCACCCCTGCTAAATCACCAAACGTAGCGAACCACTCCCAAATTAGGATGGTCCGACGCTCTGTAGGGAACCCGCATGCACAGCGCGGGTGTAAACTGTGCGACCTAAAGTTTAAGTTTAGTCTTACGGAATTCAATACTTCGTTTGTGTGAAAGCACTATGAAAAGTCATTTTTCTGTCCGATGATGTTTTTTTTTCTATTAAAATCTTTTCAATCACACTTCGCCACTGATGACATTCCTACACACCGCGACAAGATCACGTGACAAGCGCGCTGTTTCGTGTGTTAACGTGCAGCTGAATCGATACGGAGTGCTTATCACCCGATAGACTTTACTCGACTACTCAATTTCGACGTGTGATTGAAAAATATTTTTATTATTTTTAATTGAAAAAAAATCATCGGATAGTAAAATGATATAAGTTTTTTCTCCAAATATGCACAGGAATCACTGGTTAAAATCCTTCAGGCGCCAGCTGACCAGCCAAAAAAATCTTTACTGAACTATTTATTAAACAACAAATATATAAATATGTAGATTTTTATTTATTTTATTTATTAGCAAAAACAGCATTACACCAATACATTGCTAAAGCGGTTATACTAGATACACAATCATTACGTTTACAGCTAAAACATTTATTTAATAAGTGCTATTTCACGCTTAAAATCGTTGCAGGAAATGTGAAAAATATCCACATTTCGTGCAAGGCAATTAATTAATCTAGTGAGTCTTCCCAGGGGCATCACCATTGGTAAGTTAGTTTTGCACCTGGGAAGAATCAAAAGCCTGTGATGGCGACCTCGCGTGAAATTATCCGGGACATAGAATCCTATTTCAGCCAGAATATCTGGTGCCGATATAAAACCATTTAGATAAACTGTGTGGAAGAGAATAAGAGCAGGACGTGAAGGACTGAGCGAATGGCGAGGGACCACAGCTAGTGGAGAGCATTTCTGGAAGAGGCAAAATGTCACCGTAAGACAAAAAAAGTCAGGGAGTTATGGCTATAAATTTTTCTTGGCACAATCATATTGCAAATTGAGTCATTCCATTTGCACGTCATTTAGTGCATTTTAACAGTCGGATATTTATTTATCTATTTATTAACGCCCTTTTTGGGGGCTTTTACACATGGATAATAAGAAATATACAGTATGTATTGTACATAGTTGAATTGCCTCAGTGACAATCTTTTATATTTGTTTAAAGATAAATTGAAGATGTCCACTGACTTGGTATAACTATTTCCCTCCATTAGTATTCTGGGCAAAGAGGAATACATATGGTAGTTATTCCGAGAATTTCTGCACTGAAATAAATCCTGACTTCTGGTATTACGTTGTGGTATCCGGAAGCTTTTCAGTTCAAGCAATACTGGACTATCAACTAAATCATTTAGAATTTTGTATAAAAATACCAAGTCAGTGAAAATTCTTCTGTCTGACAATTTCAGCATATTTATATCATTTAACAGTGTTATAGTTCAACATAATTGCTGGAATACCCATTTTAAAATTTATAAAATGTAAGAATTTATTTTGTATTCTTTCAACAGCATGAGTATTATAATGTGGATTCCAGACGGGAGAATTGTACTCCAGCTGACTTCTAACATAAGCAAAATATAATGGTTTAACACACATTACACTGTTAAAATTTCTGATTAGCCTAGTTATAAATCCAACATTTTTAAGCCCTTATTACAGATTTCTGTTATGTGAAATAATGAAAGATTTGATTGAATGATGCCTAGGTCTTTAATTTGTATTAATGTCTCAAGATCATTGTTATCAATGTTGTAGTTAAAGATCATTGTTTTTTTTATTCGAGAAAATCTAACTATTTGACATTTGAAGATATTTAAGTGAAGTCTATTTTCATTACACCAAATTAACAATTTGATATAAATGGGTTGTTAAATTAATACATTACATTATTCCGTAAAACGAGTAAAGTCATCAATAAAATCAATCAAATTGATTTAATTGAGGTCGCGGACCTCATCTTTGACACGTCTGACCTACATCATCTAGGTTCTTCGACACGGGTAACATCTGCCCAAGAGGCTAGAGCCGAATGACAAATTAATCTCTCTTTCGGATTGTCTGATGCGAAGAGGCAACCGCAATGGATTGTATGAAAATTAATTGAAAGATTACTCACATATTATTCACCTGTAGGATTTAGGGTTCACGAAATTATTCTATATTCCAGTTGTTATCAGTGAGAAAAGTGCTTGAAGCAAGTAAGGTGCGAAAGCAAACGGTGGTGATAGGATGAAGATATAGAAGCAGTTTTTAAAGGATAACAGGCAAGATCGAAAATATTTAAATAAGAGACAGTGGTTCATCCGAACAAACAAGAGTGACATTCAAATAAGTGTTTTAGAAATCGGCAAGTTTCTAAAAATGATTGAGCTTTTTCAAAAGGCTACGATACATGGTTCCAAAATATGGTTCAGTTTCAAAACTTTATTGAGACACTTTGATGATTTTAGATTTTCACGGCCAAGTATTTTTGTTATTTTTTTTGAGGTGTTATGCCGTGTTGCGCTACCTCCTTCTTTAGCCAACGTTTCGGACAGCGTTACAGTGTCCATCATCAGGGCAGATGAGTGACTCGCTGGACTCATGGACACTGTAACGCTGTCCGAAACGTTGGCTAACGAAGGAGGTAGCGCAACACGGCGTAACACCACAAAAATAAATTAAAAAAAAATAAGACTCAGTTTCAAAAAAATCTGAGAGAGTTTCGAAAGAATTGGAGCCAGTTTTCAAAGATTCAGAGACAGTTTCAAAATATTCTAAGCTGTACAGTTTCAAAATAATTGGAGTCAGTTTTAAGGATCTGAGAGAGTTTCAAGAGAATTAGAGCCAGTTTTCAAAGATTCTGAGACAGTTTTAAAAGATTCTAAGCTGTACAGTTTCAAAAGAATTGGAGTCAGTTTCAAGGATCTGAGATAGTTTCAAAAGAATTGGAGCCAGTTTTCAAAGATTCTGAGAGAGTTTCAAAATAATTGGAACCAGTTTCAAAGTATGTCAGTGACCTAAAAAGTTGGTTGCGTCAGTTGCAAACTAAATTTTTTAAACTACCTCGCTGAAAACAAATGGAAAATAAAAACGAAATTAACTTTTAATGCACGTACCAAGATAAATGGAATTTAAACGAAATATTCACTGACATCATCGTGATGATTCCCAGTGTGCCTGGTTTTCCCAGTCTCTGCTTCCCTGATGATGCAATTCATTGAAGTAACGAACGAATCCACGATTAAATAAAGTGTCCATCTACCGACCGACAGCCCTGGTTTCTGGACTCCTTTGGGTATAATAGTCAAGTGCGTGGTTGATAGGAACCCAGGCAGGGATATCGCAGTTAATCATGGCCAATGAAGCGTAAGATTAGCTTCGCAATTTAAGCGATGTCTAGAATTCTAGAAGGGGACAAAGGTTCGGAAATATAAAGTACATTTATTCTCGTTTACTATATAAGCGATCTGCGATATCTACAATCTTATATACATCATTTAATTTGGGAGGCGGGAATGGGTACCGCCGCCCCGGGAACCTTTATTGGATAACCAACACCTCTGCCATAGGTCACCCCAAGTGGTTCGCTACGTTTGGTGATTTAGCAGGGGTGCCCGGGTTCATGGGGTAAGGTTTGTCTAGGTCTTGGAGGTGGATGACCAGGACACTCTGAACCCCAGATTGGGTATATATATATAATTATACCTACTCCTTAAACCCTTTTCATTCCCAGAACTCTCTTCTCCTCCTTTTCCTTAAAAAAAACCTCCACGCAGCATCCCCAAAGATGACATAGGCCCTGAGGGAAACTATTTTCCTCAGGGCCTCCTGTGTGGAGCTCATATAAAAAAAAAAACATCAGAGATATTTGTCTGTTTTCTTCTCGAGTCAAGCTCACTGATCCTGAAGTAATGTCAATTTTCCCTAACTTCGGGTAAATTCCCATGTTATGGATAAACCCGTAATGAATTCCTCCCATTACCATCGTTAAAAGAGAAAAATGTTGCTTGATACATTGGTACACAAGGGTCGCGCCCTTGGGGTGATTTTCTCACAAAAATGGCGCTATAGAAATCATCCTAAAATTATTATGATGCGTGATGAATTGAGTGAATTACTTGGTAATATTATATTGTTAATTTTACTATCTTCTTCTTCTATATATATAAAAAAGAGTGTCTGTGGCGGACGGCGTGGTTCTATTTTTTTAAATTAAAAAAACTACAGTTGTCTTCTGAAATTGATGAAATTTTGCACTATTGACCTTCAAAATAGAGGAAGGTGACTGTTTACATCTAGGTATAAGTCAGGAATAAATTACATACCAGGCTCACTGCTTTGGTTAATGAAATAATTTCTACGATTATATAAATGAGCCCTTGCCCGGAAGAATGTTGTATCCAACAACATTCTAGTTCCGAGAAAAATTCAAAAAACGAAACCAGTTATGTTTCGTAACATTTTATATTTAAAAAATATAAAAAGAACAATTCTTAGGAATTTTAATTAAAAAGTCGTCTAGAAAGGGTAAAGTAAATTAGAGTTTATTAGTAGAATTTACGCTGAATTTGTGGAATAATTTTGTATATGAACAATTTCACATATAACGTTATTCCACAAAACGGTTTTTTTTTTTACTCTTCGCACCTTACAGAAAGCAACATGCTCTTCTAACATAAATATACACATTTAATTGATGTTTTCGAGCTTAAAAAGCAAACAAAAACGATATGAATAAATGAAACCATTTACGTTCTAGACTTTGTCTTGAGATCAACATACAACATTATTCCCTAAAACTGTTTCAACGGCTAAAAAAGCCGGTTAATAATATTTTTTCTGGACGAATTATACTTTCCTGCATTCTTCAGCTTCTTGGCTTTGAAGACTTTCTAGTTGAAGCCATTAGTTCGTTTTCTCCATTTATTCCCGTAAATTAAGCCTGTGAGTTTTATAAAGGGCGTTATACAACATTCTTCCACTAACCAAACTTTAAAAGGCTGCCACAGGCCTAAAAAAAATTTCATTACCATAATTCCTGCCTTAAAATATGCGTATTAATATGCCCAACATTATTCCAACAATAACTCAACATTGCTAGTTTTGTTGGATACAATATTATTCATATAAAATAGCATATCACTCCATAAACTGATATTAATACATTAATAGGCGTTCCTCGAAATATAAGCAAGAGTTCAATGAGCTTTATCCGTGTTTAGCGAGAAGTCGAAGCAAGAAGAGGATAAATCGAATTAAAATTCTTTCCGTTACCCTCCGACTTACTGAAGTACATTTAACTACAACATTACAATATTAAACTGAATTCAGTGGAACGAGTATGGCCTATGGATATATACCAACTTCTATGTGTAGAGTAGAGAAGTCTACACTGTAGACTTCTCTCAGACACGATCGAAAGTGACTTTAATTTCAAGTATGTATTCCTCGGTTCACAGACGTCAATATTAATTACTAATGGTCGCCCAACGGTCGAAATTCGACCATAATTGTAATGTTTTTTTTTATTGATTTAATGTATTTTTATGCATAATTTTTAAAAAAATATCCGCATTCTGCATTCCTTCTCTATATAAACTACTAGCTGGTTCCGGACATGCGTTGCTATGTCATGCGTTGCTTCCCCCACCCTCGTCTCTTCCCTCTCCACGAACCCTACCTTTCCCCTACCTTTCCTCCCTCCTGCAAAAATATATGAAATACACACATTTTCATTTATACAAATTTCATAACGTCAGAACTTACCGTTATATACAGCCTATGTTACTCGCTGATAATGTAGCTTTCTATTGGTGAAAGAATTTTTAAAATCGGTTTAGTGGTTTAGGCGTGAAAGCGTAACAAACAAACAAACAATCAAATCTTTCCTCTATATAATATTAGTATAGATAAGTGTGCAAAATTTCATACTCCTCCGTCCGCGCAATTTTCATAATAAAGGGGTACAAAGTTTTTGCTTCACGTATAATATACAGAAGATTGAGTTCGATCACATCAAGAATGTGTGCTCTAAAATATTTACAAACTTATAATAACCAAAATGTTTACATTATCTGTCTCAAGTGTTGTTTATACTCGTATGTTGAATTGTTTAATAAAATAAATTAAAATAAATAATAATAACAAGATATCAGAATAACATCATCGTAACAAACCCAAAATTGAATACTAAGCATATTTTTTTAGGAATCACTTTAACAATCTTCTTTCAAATGTACGCTTAACCGTTTTTAAGATAGAGCGCGAAGAGTGCGGAGTGCTCTGCCATACACAGCGCAAGGTCAGTCACTGGAATTCAGGATTCCCCCCCCCCCAATTCATAAGTGTGCGGCCCTGGTCCTTGACCAGAAAAGTGTGACGACCGCTGGTTTAGATCATATTACTCACTATGTAAAGGAGACAACGATTTCTATGAGTCTGTTATGAGTTGTTCCCAAAAGCGAACAAATTAGCCTGAGGGGTTAACATTGCATTTTTGCTCTTTAATCCATCTTTTAATTTTGAATTTGGAATGTTTTTTTGTTTTCCTCATTTTTTGTTCCATTTCATAATATACGACAACCAGACTTCAAGAACACAAATGTTCTGCGTGGTGTTATGGTGTTGTTACTCCTGACACACTTGTGTCGTGTTTGTTCTGTCGGCATTGTCTAATGACCGGAACTCTCACTTTGTGGACATATTGTCAGGTAAAATGGTTTCGTAACACAAGCTGAGACTGAAGGAAATATTACAAAGTGAAATCTGTATGGGAAATAATCATTGATAATATATCAAGGGGAGATGGGCCGTGAACTACACATTATTAGTGTCACTAAAATCTTTTACTAAGTCGCATCCACACACACACCATAACTTTCATTGCATGGCCGCTTTAAAAGTCTTTGCAAATTTGGTCGTAGCTCAGGCGACATTCACGACTTCCATGCCGTATCTCCATTGTTTTCATTATCAAACATACTAATTACGGGTGTCTGTACGTGAGCTTTGTCGTCGTGAAACTTGTCCCCGTGAAATCTGAACTCAATTCAATGAATTCACTTAATTTCGTTTGAGTTTAAGTGTCATTTTGAAAACTGGAACTGATTGTGTGAATAAAATTCACAGTCAGTAGATAAATTGAGTACCTACCTATAATATAAAAATTTTAACATGAAATTATTATAACTGCCATTTTCAAAATTGGAACTGATTTGCCGAGAATTCAGAATATCCCGTGATTTTCACGAGTCTGTGCTATATAACTAATATATCGATGGCCCAGTTATTCAGTTATCAATTATAATGCAGTAAAACTTGTAGTGAATTAAACACAATTTTGCTGTTTTCTGGGTCACTAGTAGGATATTTCAAAATTTCATACTAATTTACCGGATCGTTACGCCTCCCGTGTTATTTTACAGCATATTTAATATGTAAAACAAGTACAAATAATATTTGATTTATGGTGAGCTTTCGTACATTGCATTCCTCAATATCTCAGAACTTGGTATTCGGAGATGTCTGACTAATCAACTGGACGATATATATCGCCATGCAACGCAAAAGAAACGTATTTAAATTTCTCACGTTTTTAGAAAACTGTCTGAAAATTATTTGACGATTTTTTTAACTATTTGTAAATAATCAAACAAATGCACATTTAACAAAAATTAAAACTAAATCTATTACAAAGTGAACTCAGTCAAAAATGTGACTATCTAAACGTATTACAAAGTAAACTCCGTCAAATCTGTGACTATCTTAACTGTATTTCAAAGTGAACTCTGTCAAATATGTGACTATCTAAATGTATTACAAAGTGAAGTCTGTCGAGACTATCTAATTACAAAGTAAACTCCGTCAAATCTGTGACCATCTAACTGTTTTACAAAGTGAACTCTGTCAAAAAGACATGTATTATTGTTCACCAACTATTAAATCCCAATGCTATTGTTGGGGGATCGTGGAAGTTTACTCGGGATCGATGAGGGGGGTTAACGGGCGGAACAAATGAGACAGGGATTAGTAGTTAGGGAAAGCCTTATTTATAAACGGATAAAATAATTGGCTCGCGAGTGGTATGGGAGTTAGCAGAACGTCCGCTATGTTACAAGTACCCAGTCAAGACTTAGGTTTTTACAAACAATTTTAAAACAGATGAAAGGTTGAATTTAAAAAAAAAATTGTAAACAGAGTACAGTCCGGAGCAAGTGAGATTGTGGCATTCCCAAAAGAGGTACGTTGCGAGGCTGAGAGAAGAGTGGGAAGGGACGAAGATAAAGGTTGGGTATAAGGTTGAGAGTTAATATTTGTTTCCGTTTTTCTTTCGTTTTAGAGTGGAAAAGACACTCGCAGAATCTTCCTAATAAGTGAAAACCATCCAAAATAAAATTTTTATTGAATTGGTATTAGCTGTGTTTATTGGCTAGACCTGAATAGTCATGTACTTCTTTTTCACAATCCCATTCCCCTCCCCACTTCCCTCTGTCTCACAACATAGGCACTCCAATTGGAGACTCACTGGCTCCAGATAATAAGGGGCAATGGGGACTCCTGCGTGTGTTATTTACATACAAAAGCAAAAAGTGGCAAAATCAGCCTAAAATAACTTAAAATAAAAGCATTTATCTGACTGTGTCCAAATACCACCGAGGTGGTCATGTTCTTGTTGTGTTTAACAAAATATAAAATTGAAGAAAAGTGAAAAAGAAGAATATAGAAGTGAATAAACCTAACCTCAACTAATTTAATCTAGCCTTACCAATTATTTTTGTTCTGTTTTATCCGGTTACCGTTAAATTAAGGGCGGTCAACGAAATGAAACCTATTTTGTGGGCAGTGGCCACTCATTGGAGGCAAGGATTTATTTCATGGTGGGTGTAATTGCCTAAAAAATCACCAAAGAAACCGATCTATCAACCAGAGGGAACCTCCCTAATCCTTGTCAACCAAAAAAATGTTTTCCCGAGATTTAATTCCACCCGTCTTCATCCGTCTTCGCACACGCCGAGGGTAGTTTTAAAAAGTGAAACTGATTGAAATCTACAACTATTTTCTATAAGGCTTCTCATATTTGAGTAGTTTCACTTCGCTAAGTGGCGGTGCTAGAAGGACCGTATCATCTGCGTAATTAATATTATTTATACATTCTCAGCAAACATAGGTTGCCTTGAACATGGCAACCTATGTTTGTATTATTTAGACTTTCAATTAGTTCGTCAATGTGTGTATTGAAGAGATATGCTTTGTCCTTGCTTTACGCCGCTTTTTAACTAAAATGGGTTGGAAAACTCGCCAGACCATTTAACGACATTTTCTTGCTGCGTGTGCCAAATTGAAAAAAACGCTAATATATCTTCCGAAACTGCTCTTTTTATTAGTTTTTCCCAGAGTTTGTTGTGATATCTTAAAAGCGTCGAAACTTTGAATGGGTCAATATTTTCCTTTTCAAGAAAAACAAACTTTCCCGTATTACGAATAACCTGCAATATTTGAATTCCTTCTGCTTTCATCATTAAAAGCGAAATATGTTAGTTGTTTCAAAGGGAATATGCTTACAGTTTTTCAACGAGCCACAAATCTATATTTAGGAATCGATTAATTCTTTTTATTTTTAACTTAATGAGTGTAGTGTTCGGTACTTTTTAGATACTCCAAAACACTTAACTTGTGGAGGTTTAAACGATGATCAGTAAATTCTTAATAACTATCTGGTTTATTTATGTTTACGTATTTACAATAACAAGGCTACAAGTTAGCCGACCTAACTGGGAGAGAGCAAGATTGAATATTGAATCTGTCTGCGGCGGCGGTGCCGACCGTTGAGTTTGCAGAGGCAACCCTGGTACCTCGTCGGTCAAGTGGAGAAGTACTTCCCTGCTTACATCTCGCGGAGTGGTTGGAAAGCTTTGCGATACATGACAATGAGTAACACCTCAAATTGTAATATTTAATTAAATGAAGACAATATTAGCGGAACTCGATCGAAACTCAATCGAAAATCTCTACAGAAAAATCAGAAAAGGATAGGTCACATCTTACCTGCGGTCTGGAAAGCCGACGATCCTGGGTTCGAGTTCCTGATGTGACCGTATCGTTTCTGATTTTTCTTGTTCCAGATTTCCGATCGAGTTTTGCTAATATTGTCTTCGTTTAATAAAAATCGATTCATTCATCCTAATGAATCGTGTGTATGGGTACTATGAAATTTATTTTAATGTTTTTTTTTATTAAAATAGAACCGTGCAAACAAAAGGTTTAATTTGCAAATTAGTCTTTTGGTGAAAAATCAGCTCAAAGGCACTTCGTATCGGGCAAAAGCTGTACTTAAAGAAAAATAAAAGCTAAGAAAATAAATCACAAATTTACCTTATCACAATCTACCACCACCTAATGGACATAATAATATACTACTGATGACTTGCAATTATTGTATTTGACTAATGACCTACATAACAAATTGTAAGTTCCAACCCATTAGTCAATTTCGTCGAGTAATTTGAAATTATAGTAACAAAATTATGAAATTTTCGAAAATAACAATTTGGGCAGACTTTTCCGAATTTTTGTTTCATTTTTATGTGAATACCGCAAGTGTCTCAAGTGACCGGAGCCAATGAAACTATGATATCCCCAAATGGGATATGTTGTGCGATAAAAAAGGGGATGAGAATGAACAGGCAAAATCGATTTCAAACAACGTACAACCATTATCTGAAAAAAAATAGTAGACATCTGACGAAAATACTTTAAAAGTGCAAACAGATAACTTTCCAACGGTGAAGAAAGTTGTGGAAGAACAGACGAACCCGTTACAAACGTTTATAGTAAGCCAAATTGAGAAAAAACAACTTGATTTAAGTGCTAGACAGCCAAATAAACTGTGTGTCGTTTTCACTTTCAAAACTCATTTTAAGCAGGTGTGGAATGGACCGAAGATATTGATGAATGTTACACCGGTACATTTAATCTTGTGCACGTTCAATCGGTCAATCTGAAATCTGCTTTATTGCAGAATAATAATTTGTTTAATAAATAAAGCTTCAATCGGAAGGGAGTGTGATGTGTTCGGTAGGAAAAAATTTTGAGTGTGGGAAAATCCGACTCATCGATTTTCAAGCAGGCGAAGAATTAGTGTGATGAGAGATGATTAAATTAACTGGAGTAGTCGATAGTCGAGTGGGTAGGACGCTTGGCTAGCATTCGGACGGGTCAAATCGATACGCTCAGCCGTCGGATAAACCCGACTTTCTCCCTTTTTGACGTGATGTTAAGAGGAAAGATTTGCATTAGGTATAAATATTAGGGTTTATATTTAATCTTTAAATCGTTATTCTCTGTTTTTCCCTTTCAACTTTATATTTATTATAATATATAATTTAAATATTGACAGTCGTAGATGAAAAGAAAAAGCTGAAATCGCATATTCTGAATGTTGCTAATTTCAGTGTTTAGAGTTTTAGTAACCCCAAGGTCAAAAACGTCAAAAACAGCTTATCAACTGCTTTTAGTAAGTATACCTACGGTGACGGTACGGCAACGGCACAAAAGGCAATAATAATATCACAATAATGCTGCAGCTTTTTCTTACACACTAAATAATAGTGAGACAAACGATGTACGTAAGTCTACTTCCTTCTACGGAAAACGTAATCATTTTCTTGCATCTCCCTCACTCGTTTTAAAGAAATGAGACGTCGCGCACCGTGTGACGTTTTTAGCCAAAATGAGTTATTTACACAACTCGATTCGGATTTTTTTCTCCAACGTGCACATAGTAGTAGCACATAGAGTAGCCCATATCCATATTTTATTCGGTTTTCTAAATAATCCGACAAAAAGAAATCCCATTTTCCAATTCAATTTTTCATGATTTCAAAGGCAACCTTGGCAATTATTTGCGAGTTAATGGTAATTACTTAAAAAAATAATTTTGCTCTATTTAATATAAAAAATATGATGGATTATAAAAAAGAAATGATTGAAAAAATAAGATTTTAAATGCATAAATTCAATTAAATGAAGACAATATTAGCGAAACTTAATCAAAAACCTGGAAACAGAAAAATCAGAAAAAGATATTGGCACCTCTGGGACTCGAACCCACAACCTTCGGCTTTCTGGGCCACTGCGCTAACCACTGCGCCGAGGTGTCAATATCCGATACGGTCATTTTTAACTGTATAAAACTTCGAATAAGAACCACCAACATTATTTTCATTTTCTTAACTCATATTTTATTAGATGTGACTGATTAAAAATATGTATTTTTTAAAATCTTCTCCGAATGTTCTAAAATTCACATGGGATATTTTGTGCGTGCAACGACGAATTTTATTAAATCCGTATATTTTTATTTTTTATTTATTGTTATCAGGTTTATTTTGTAGAACTCCATTTTACGTGTATAACGACCAGACTGTCAGATCTGTCAAATTTAAACAATAATTGGGGAAACTTTAAAAGGATAATAATAACCTTTAATATTTTCAGTAATTTTACTCGGAAATTAATAAGGGCATATGTAATAAAAATAAAAGCTTTACATTTTTCCATCATAAGTACCTATCTAGAAATGATATAAATGCATCGTATGTAAGTGGTATGTCCACAGTTTGATAATACGTTCAGAGGGCAAAACAGCTGTCACGCAAAATAATTTCATGGCAGAAACTGCTTATAATAAACTGTTTATATAGATTAAATAATAATATTATTAGTTAGGAGTTAGTTCTACCGAGCCGAACCCTCAGATATGAAAACATCTGGAGTCGGTGAATTATTTTCCCATTTGGTATCTGGTAGATTGACATGTTGTTCTTGTATTGTTTTGTATTTATTTTACTTATATAATACACTTGAGTAGCGTGGATTGACTAGATGATCATTTGTGGAAAAGTGTGTGGAAGGGTTTAGTTTTTCCTGTGGGGAAGATTTAAGCCGGACATAAAGTCGAAAAAATAGTAAAAAAATAATAATTAAATCTAAGTAGTTATTTTACTAAACCGGCTCTGAAAGTAGCTACGTACATTAGAGAATAATAGACAATTTTCCCACGACGCGACTTAGCAGCGATTTAATGCAGTTAAACAACTTGAAAAGGGAAAATCATTCTTTTGCAAGAAAATGATTGTTTAACTCTTAACGTTTAAAAAACACAGTTATTGTGCACTTCGAGTATACTCCAAGGTTTACAAGAGTTTTCCATTTTACGTGAAATGTTTATCGTGTCATGGTCATTTTTATTTCTACATCTTTGGGAAATGTCACCTAGATACAAAATAACTAACTGCAGACAAGAAAACTTGACAAGAAAAATTGGAAATTTAACAAAGGGTAGCTAATTTTTAAATTATTATGGCAACACCAAGTAAATGCGATAATAATAATTGGATACTTTGAAAAAATCGCCTCAAGGGCCACCATCTTTATTATCACTTCTTATGTATATAGTTAAACTAGCTGGTCCCCAGCATGCGTTGCAATGCCATTCAAAGAAATAAATTGATTTTCCCTGCATGTCTTTTCCCGTGCGTCCCCGTTCCCTTCCACCTTCCCCCTCCCTCGTCTCTTCACTCTCCGCGAACACCACCTCCCCCGTTTCCCTTCCCCCTGCCTTTGCTCCCTGCCAATAAAATATATGAAATCCACACATTTTCATTTACACAAATTTCATAACGCCAGAGCTTACCATTATATATATCCTATATTTTATTATGATGTATGAGCTATATTATTGTAAAGTTTCATTAAAATTCATTCAGCAGTTTTTGAGTGAAAGAGTAACAAACACACATACATCCATACACACTTTCGCGTTTATAATATTAGTAAGATAAGATGTGAGGTCATGATTGACTCCCGAATTTTGAGATTTTGCGTAGAAAAAAACGGCATTTTATATCTGCATTTCCACATTCTTCATTCCGTGTACATTTTTTTAAATTAACTCCACACAGGAAAATATTTGTCATCTTTGGGGATGCTGTGTGGAGGGCCTTTTTGTGGAAAGGAAGGAGTGAAGAAACGAAAAAATTTTGTAGGAGGGAGAAAAATTCAGAGACCGCGGCAAATCGTTCCACAGCCGAGCTGTTGTACTAAAGAAAGAGTTGTAGAAACGACCCGTTCTCTTGTGACAAATGTGTACAAAATGTTGGGCGCGCGTTTGGCGTGTTTCCCAACTGTGCACCGGTACCGGCAGAACAAGGATGTACAAAAAAATTATCAAAAAAATTAACGTAGGTTTCTACAAAATATTCACTAAGATTTGTTCAATTCCCGTAAATCTTTAACGGACTGTCATAAATAGTAATTACAACATCGTTCTGCCCTCATTAAAATTATTAATTCTGCAAAATGAAACCTTTAATGATCTCATATTGCATTTAGCGTTTCAGATGGCTTTCGATTGCATTGCCCCACAGTATAATGTACATAGCCAATGCACTTGTACATGCGCACGACGGGTTCAGTAATCCTAGGTCTGCGCAGGTGCATCACCGTTAGTTTATCGCGGGCGGGACCAGATATACTGTCCGGACATTGAAAACAGGAATAAGAACGCAGATTAGATCGTGTTACATAAATTTCATGGATTTAACTTTCAGCTGTTAGAAGCTAAGTTAAGTTTTTACTAAGATAAAAATAGAGAAGAAGGTTAAAAGAACGGAGGAGACAAGCTAATGTTGAATCTATGGAAAATATCAGAGTATGCAATTAACACGCGATAGAAGTTAAAGCTAAAGTAGACAAGAGTGAGGAGGCTACGAAGCACTGCACAAGGAGACCGATAAGCTACGAAGCGCCGCAAAGAGGAGACCGATTATACTATCTCATTCTCTCGCAGGGTAAATCCTACAGATCAGTGTTTCTTAACCTGTATGTGTATATATATCTATGGGGGTCCGCAGACTCATCTCTAGACCATTTCGTAAAAGTCTCCTAATCGCTAAGCTTGCTTAGCACGGCGAAGAAGAGGCGCTTGAAGAATTCTGTAAGCGGCGTGAATAAACGTGGTGCTCACTTCAAAGACTTTGGATGGCTCACAATGGCAGCATATTTAGCAGCTGAATTTGGGTCTACAAGGGAGAGATAACAAAATCTTCCAAAGATGAAGATAAAATTGAAGCGTTGCTAAAAAAGCTTGACAAATCATACAATTAAAAAAAATATTATCACTTCCCCATACTGTCAGCGTTTTTGGAATCCTCTGGTGTAGCAAAGTTACCAACACAAGTACAAGACGAAATGATTAAAAGGTCTTCGTTTCGGGATTATTTTCCCGTACCCGACAAAAATAAAAATAGGATATTAGAACCTTTCAACACAGATGTTGGAAAACCAATTAATAGAAATATCTTGTGATTCAGCTTTGAAACGTAATTTCAAAGAATCCTCTATCAAGTTTTTGGGTGAATGTAAAGAAAGATTATAAGGAAATATCAGAAGAAGCACTGAAACATTTACTGCTTTTCTCAACCACATACCTCTGTGAAAAGGTATTCTGTTTATACTAAAAACAATTACAGAAACAGATTACAAGTGGAATCCGATTTGAGATTACAACTTAATAGTAACATTAACCCGAATAGGTGTCACTAATTTAGTTGCAAAAAAGCAAACAAACACCAAACGTCACATTAATTAATCGTTATTTAATGTTAATGTTGGTGTTGCTGTTATATGTCCATTTTTGACGTATTGTTTTTCGTATTTGTAGTACTAAAATAAATGGTCCAAAATGTATTGCTAGGTTTCCTAGGGGTCCGAGGCTGATAAAGGTTAGGAAACACTGATCAAGAGGTTTCATTTTAGTGGTAAAAACATTGATAAAGTAGAATTCTTCTTCACCCTTGGCATAATTATATGTAAGTCAAAACGAACGAGGAAACATCCAACTAAAGTTGTTTTCTCGATAGTGAAAATGCAGAAATTAAAAAAACCCTCAAGTTTTGCGAAATTCCGTTTTCGCTTTACTGCATTCATTATGGGTAGCAAAATATACCTCCATCAAGCAAAAGAAAACAAGTCTTAAAGATCCATTACACGTGATTTATGTTTTTAATGATATAAATTTCTCATCATTAAAAAACCATAGCAAAAGTTAGATCATTAAAATGAGTTTCAAGCTCCTACTCTTCCATCAACCTGTAAACTTTTCAGGGCTAAAAGAAGATAAATTTCTTGCAATTTGCGTTTTATTATCAAAACATACTACAAAAGTATTTTGTTAGGTTTTCTTCAACGTTTATTTTTTTAAGTAACTGATTTTGGAAATATGTCCTATACTAGAACAGAATAAGCATTAATTAACCCTTTCAACTAAAGAAAATCATTTTGCCGTTTCTTAATGCTTCCCGAAAAAATCGCCCAACAAAAAGGATACCTACAAAATTTTGCCTTTTTTAGTAGAGGATTTTGAAAAATTACGCAAATCGGCTAGCGAAAAAAACCAGTATCTGACGTCGTGATTTTTGTAGCTGTCGAAAAACTCCAACATAGAGCATAACAAAACATTACATAACATTTATAAAACATAATAACACATTATATTTACATGAGCCATAATCATAAATAACATGTATGATTCATCTTTAATCATTCAAATTAATTCTAAAATACGCCGAACTTAACTTTTTAATACAATTTTTTCAAACCAACCAACGTCAAGAATGGCTCGATTATATAATAAAGCCTACGATCGTCAAGACTTGGACATATTTTCGAATTCTATCACTACCTTCAGAAAGAACTTACTTGCACTCCTCACAGAGCCACTTTGTAATTATTGTATCGTTCACCTACTTATGCATTGATTCTATAAAATGTGTATTTAAGTATATGTATGTGCATGAGTGTGTGTACATATGCGTACAGTGTACCCACGTATGCAAACACATGTATGAATATAAATATATAAAAGTAAATGTATATGCATGTATTTACTAATATTTGATTTTGATCCTTCTTGTTTTATGTACTTAATTACATAAAGTTATATGAATAGCGTACTCACCTATAATTAGAATCGTCGTTATAATCTCAATGAAAATGTGAATATTACTGTGATAATCATGTGACGCGTATTGTTGGTGAGCCAATAAATAAATAAATTAAAAAATAAATAAATGAGCCACCAACTTTACTTAGATGTTGTGATTTTATTTTAATCGAAACATCAGTGGTTCACCAAGGTATACAGAGATTTACGAGCGTTAAGCTTTAGAGCGTGCATCCGTTTGCGAACCACAACACTTGATAGCACAATTTAAAGCCTTTACGATGCTCCTTGTATAAAAAGCTTGCAAATACTCTCCATTTTCCTCCAAAGGCGGGGCAGGGCGGACGGGTCAGGAAAACAAGAGAATGCGCCTGATGGTTCATACAAATTAACACCTTTCAAGCAGCGGAGTCAACCAGAAAAAATCGCCATCTCTAATAACTCGGTAAAGCTGCGCGCAATACAATGGCCAAGCACATTCTTTGGTTTGCCAAGCTCTACAGCGATACAGTTAGATTAGAATTGGCTCGTAAGATTTGGTGTTTTATCATTAGGCATCTTCGCCAAAGTTTGTACACGTTTATCATTGTTATGCTTTCCTTTAATTACTTTTACGTTTTATTTTTAAGTTTTCACAAATACCAGATTACTAGAAGCCGGGATTTTTTTAGTGCTGAAATCCTGGAACTATATATATATTATAAACACTTACTTATATGTATATAAGTAAGTGTTTATAATTTTATTAACTACTCCTATGTAAATATATACAAAGACACGGATTGGAACTAATGGCTACTGTAATAGAAATGTTGAATGTTGGTCCAAATTCAAGTAAAAACTGTATATTTTCCAAAAAAATATTACGCATGTAGGCTATTTAAGACACCATAAAATGAATCCTGTACGCCTAATATAAATTTCGAAATCAGACTTTGTTTCATTGAATGTAGAAATGGGACAAGGTAAAAACACACTTTCTTTTGATCTAAATAATAAAAAAATAGTACAAGTTTTACAGTTGTATTTAACTAAAAAATATATACCTTTCTAATTTTCTATAATACAGAACAACGAAAAATCCATTCAAAATCGTGGGACGTGCCAAAAAAGCAATGTATAAACTTTGGCAAAAATGCCCAAGTGATATGCAATTCTTGCTGCGTAGCGTTGTCAACTTGTTGGTTGTGAAAACAAATCACTCCCTGGTTCCATGACAACTCAGGATCATGCAATTTCAACACCCCTTTGAAAAGTCATTAAAAGTTACGAAAAAAAATTGAAAAACAGCCCATAACCTAACGTAACCAATTTTCAATATTTTTTTCAACACTTTTAATGACTTTTTAAGGAGGTTTTGAAATTACATGATTCTGAGTTGTCCGGTCACCCAATTTCTATAGCTGACAACAGCTTCAATAAATTTACGACAGTTGCATGGTGCCTAAAAATTAATTCAATTAATGAATTGTAAAGAGGGATTAAAAAGGAGAAAGCCATTATTAGCGAATACATCGTTATACGTATTCAAATAATAATTTATTGGTTAAATTCCTCCCCATTTCAAATTAAATAATTAAAGTCTATTATTTCCTCGTTCATCGGGAGTCATCCAGTCACATCACATTCCATGTTGTTAATTACACAGTGCGCGGAATAAGTCCAAGCAAACCGGAACGCCGATCCGGTTCGTGAAATTCTAACAAAACCTTGTTCTTGTTCAGATCTATAAAAAAATCTAAGAACTAATAAATAAAGTATTAACTAAATAGATGTAATGTTCTTACTAATATTTATATAATATTAATAAATATTAGTTAGAAACTTCAAATACATAGCTTGCAAGCTATACAATACCACCAGCTACGATCAGACAAACTGAATCCTTGACAAAATTCAAACAAGATGTAAAGAAATGGATTGTAAGTATTGGACGCCACACTACTGCAAACATCTGTAAAATAAATCACACATAGACAGAAAACAATCTACATACAACCTAATCCATATAAAATAAATAAAATAATAGAATCATGTCAAATTTAATTCCATAAATAGATTTGACAGGATTCAATACTTACTGTACTTCATCTTTTCCTTCATTTATATGATAACTTTCTTTAAAGTATTTACCCACACTTCCAATCACCTTTCTATTTTGTAAATTCACCTTTGTAAATTTTTATACGTAGTATATTATTATTTAAATATATATTAAAATTTAAAAAAAAAAGAACTTTCATACTGAAAATGTTCAATTACTTTTTTTTTCGTGGCTTTTCACCCCAATGGAGTGTTCTGGCCAGTGTCAAGTGAATGATTTTATGAGTGTAATTTTGTGAGTGTTATATATGTTTGTAATTTTTTTTATATTTAGATTATTATATGTAGGTTATCTTTTGTATTTTTATTTATGTTTTTCTTTTGTACTTTGTATGATTATTATTTAAGTTTTTCTTTTGTACTTTGTATTTTTTTTCCTTTAATCTTTACTGATATATGTAATTATAGATACTGCTACCCGGCTCAGAACAGATATTGTCTAGTGAGTCGGGTAGCGCACATATATGTAAATGTAAATAACTCTTTTTTTTTTATTTTTTTTTTTTTTTATTTATCAAAAGTATACAATACAGAATATAGTATATTATATAAAGCATTGTACTCCCAGGAGTTAATAAACTCATTGCGGGAATGATACGCATTACATGAAACATATAGCTGTATGTATTAAATGGACATATGATGGGGACATACACAACATTATTATTTCAGATAGTCATTAATAAGATGAAGTTTGAGCATGTTAGTTTGGGTCTTTTTACATTGACTTGCACGTTTGATCCCGTTGGGTAGTTGATTATATTTTGTGTGAGCTATGTATTCTAGGGATCTTAGTCCATATTTTGTTGATTTGATTTTTGGTATATGAAGTTTGTTGTGATTTCTTGTGTTGTGTTGGTGTACGTCGCAATTGTAATAGAGTGTAGTGTTGGAATGTGATATTAATAAACGCCCGGGTTACCGGCACCTTTAAAAAAAAAAAATTATTGTATTAAAATGAATATGTATGTAACCTTAAATATTCTTGTAACTACCAAATATGTACCTTAAATATGTTCATTTACGTACCTCTAAGCCTGTCTCGACACACGTATATCCTAGTGAGACAGGCATCGAAAAAACCAATGTAAACCTACTGTGTAAAGATAAATAAATAAAAAAATAAATAAAAAATGAAGGGTATAATTTTAAAAAATTGGGAAGGGATATGGGTACCGCCGCCTCGCGAACCTTTTATCGGATAACCAACACCCCTGCCATAGGTCACCCCAAGTGATTCGTTGCCTTCGGAGACTTAGCAGGGGTGCCTGAGTTCATGGGGTAAGGTTTGTCTAGATTTTGGCGCTGGATGCATCTGGTCACCTACTGCGTGACGGGTCCGATCAGGAGACTGATTGAGGGTTCGAATCTCTCGACCCATCGCCTTGCACTGCAGCGGGAGGCATGCATTCACTCCTGGACACACTGACCCGTATTCCTACCCACTCCTCTTGCCTTTTTCCTTCCTAGAACTTCCTCTCCTTCCTTTCCCTAAAAAGAACTTTCACACAGCATCCCCAAAGATGACAAAGACCCCGAGGAAAATTGTTTTCCTCATGGCCTGATTGATTTTTGGTTGCAATTTGTTGGGATTTAGTACATTGATCGTAAGTTATTCAAAGGTTTTTCAAACATTACAAAAAGATATAAAAATATTTTTTTGTTATTTGCATTGGTTTATTGGGTTAGGTTCTTTGATTTTATTTATTCAAAATAAAATGTTCACTATCGGGCCACCATCTAAATGCCTCCTCAAAGAGCACTGAGTTTTAGATAAATTTAATTTGCATCTGCCCCGAAGAGGCACGACTGTGCCGAAACAGGTTGGTGTGTTATAAATTACAGCGGCATAAACAAAGTTACAATGCTTCGTTAGATCACATTCAATGGCAAAGTTATCAATTACAAAAATAATATTTTAGAAATATTAAGTCATCGTTCCGGTTGGCAAAAGAGTTCAGTTCCAGAACTGTAAATATTTGCATAATATTCGTCATGCCATTAATTATTGCGCCATTTCCAATTCACTGGAGTATTTATTCATTGTTCACGCTGAGCTAAACTAATTAAGCGACTCGTTATTTGACATAAATTCTGTCATTCCGTTTGCCGGTACAGCCGTCAGTCACTGTTATTTGACTAAATTATACAGTCTGGTAAATATAATTCTACTACTGACAGCTCTGTTATAATCTCCCTTTCTGTCAAGCCTCGATTACTTGAGCGAGTTTACAAGCTACTAGCCGGTAAGTTTAAAAGCGGGTGAATCGGCGAGTGAGATTTTTATTATGACGCAAAAAACTGTATACTCGCTCAGTAGCGACAATAGCAGCTAATATAACGACTCTCGCGCGAACCAATTCGGTCAAAATTTTGTAAAAAACTTGAGCTCGCAGCTAGCGGCTAGCCAGTAGCGAGAATTACGGCTCCCGCGCGAACTAATTCTGAAGTTGCGAAATTAGCTGCCGCTTGGCCGCTATCTTGAGCGAGTAGCAAAGTTGACCACCTTTCACCTTTTTTCGTAGATTGTCCACAATCTGCTAATTAGCAAGTAATACGATGACACTGAGCAAGTTTACTAACAGATAGTGAATTTCCCAGATAGTAGCTTGTAAACTCGCTCAACGTCATGGAGGCTTTAGGCGCGTCGTTTAGGAGAAAGAGGGAGAGGTTACAATCGACCTACAGTCTAGTAAATATAATTGTACCGTCTGGTAAATATAATTCTACTACTGACAGCACCGTTGTAACCTCCCTCTCTGTTAGACGCGTCGTTTAGGAGAAAGAGAGAGAGGTTCCAATGGACCTATCAGTGGTAGATCGTAGATCCGCATGTCTATAGTCATTGAGGCAGAAAACTCAATTTAATAATTTATTCGTGTTTTGAATTAAAGGTTAACTTAAAATAATTCGTAATCTGTTTGTTCAAAGATGGCGATAATTTAATTATTTTAAGAAGAAAAAAATCCTTTTGCAAGTTACTCTATAAAATATTAATTTGTGAAAGTTTTGTGATATCCTATATAGTTTAGTTTAAGAGGTTACTCATAGATGTCACTAGCTAGTAGTTTAAGAGGATACTCATAGATGGCACTAGATAAGTAGTAAGAGGTTACTCATAGATTGTTCATGGGTTTACCATAGATGGCATATAGCTGTCGGTAATGCTACGGATTGCTAGGGATTGAGACTATAATAAATACGGTCGCAACCTCAAGGTCAGGGCCCAGAATTATCACTACCGCCTGCTAATTAAAGCCATCCGAGTAAAAGTCGAAAGTGTTTTGTTGACCCCGGAGTTTTTTTTGAGAATAGTGTTGAGATTTTGATACTTGCCGATACGCTCGCCTTGTTTGTGTTATTGGCGATAATATGCAGGTATCGGTGAGATAAATTACTTGCAAGTTTCCGCTGACTTCGACTGGCTGGAGGTTGACTATGGTGTTGTAGCGGCTATGAAGATGTAGCACGCGTGGTCCAGAAGAGCTAACGCGCAGCATCCGGTAATTAGTTGTGACTGCGAGTGTTCGTGTGAACTCAATATGCCGTACCTACAATAGTATCACCGGCTGCCGTCATGAACATTATTGTGATAATATTTACACTTATAATGCTGCTGGCTGAAGTCACCGGTGTTCTCCGGGTTTTACAGACTTGACCTCTTATTTTTAAGTATGCAAAAATTGCATCAAGAAGTACCAATTTTTAATTTTATTAGCTGCACACAGGAGGCCCTAAGAAAAAAAATCCCTCAGGGCCTAGACATCTTTGGGGATGCTGTCTGGAGGGTCTCTTAATGGAAAGGAAGGAGAGAATGTTCTGGGAAGGAAAAAGATTTGAGGAATGCGTAGGAATCTGGGGGTCAATGTATCCAGGAATCCGACTGGAGAGATCAAAAGGTCTCCCTCAACTAGTCTCTCTGGATCCGATCCGCCATGCAGTAGAAGGGCAAACGCATCCGCCGCCAAGAACTAGACAAACCTAACCCCACCCGGGCACCCCTGCTAAGTCATCTACCGTGGCGAACCACTTGGGGCGACCTATGGCAGGGGTGTTGGTTCCCGGGGCGGCGTTATCCACCCGCCTCCTAAATTGTGAAGGGATATGGGTACCGCTAAATAGGTGGTAAAACGGGATTATTTTATTTTAATACCTGTAGTGAAAACTTCTTTAGCACCGTTGTGATTTGAAACTCGATGAAACGAAAAATAGCGACACTAAAAAGAGATAAACACAATATACTTACATCTATAGGATTAAGCCGAGAGAATGATATAGTATAATTGATCTCCTTTTAGTGCAGTGTTTCGGAGCCTATCGGTAACCTCTTTGTGCGATGCTTCGGAGTCTCCCCACTCTTGTCTATTTTAGTTTTCTGGAGGTTTCACTTCTCCGCGTGTAAATTGCACGCTCTGATTTTTTATGTAACTTATACGCCTTTCTAGACAAAGGAATAATTACCCCAACGAGACAAACACTGAAAAGTATTTTGTATTATATTTTATCAAGAAACAAAGAAATAAATACAAAAATTGAGGTCTCTCCAGCTGAGAATGAAACCCGCGACGCATGGGAGGGAAGCCGACGCTTAGGACCGCTCGACCACCTAACAGACCGAATTAATATTGAAATTTTAACTATCAATTACAGCATCATCATATTA
This sequence comes from Glyphotaelius pellucidus, assembly GCA_936435175.1. NCBI lineage: Eukaryota > Metazoa > Arthropoda > Insecta > Trichoptera > Limnephilidae > Glyphotaelius > Glyphotaelius pellucidus. The sequence continues at coordinate 9,977,407 of OW386557.1, read as the reverse complement.
CATGCTAAACACACTCTCCCGCCCATCAAAGTGCATCAGACCTTCCCACTCTCCGTTTGAATAATAATTGCTTAATGTCCCGTTTGTTTCTCGTCCCCCCATGTAAGGATTCATCACCTCGGATTAGTCCATGATTGCAGCATCCTTTCTAAGGAGCACCCACCGTCGTCTGCATCTCGGTACGAGGACGAGGAAAAGTAACCTATCTTCCGTTGAAATCTATATCTAAAGGAAAGTTTGAAAAACTGAATGGTAAACAGCACAGGCTTGCAATATATTATTCTAATGCAGTTATTGTCAATTAATTGCATTTCCTGATTTGCCGCCGACCGAGGCACTGAGGAAAATAATCTCCCTCAGGGCCTATGTCATCTTTGGGGATGCTGTGTGGAGGGCTTTTTTTAAGGAAAGGAAGTGGAGGAGAATTCTGGGAAGGAAAATGGTTTAAGGGGTGGGTAGGAATCTGGGGTTCAGTGTACAAGACAAGTCTACAAGACCTAGACAAACCTCACCCCATGAACCCGGGCACCCCTGCTAAATCACCAAACGTAGCAAAACACTTGGGGTGACCTACGGCAGAGGTGTTGGTTATCCAATAAAGATAAATCTACACACCAAAAAACTGATAGTCCTTGCAATTTGTTTGTAGCTCGGCAACAGTCGACACCCTTCCATGCCGAATCCCTCTGTGTTTCTATTATTACAATAATAATACGCTCCCACATACGGGGGGGGGGGAAACGTAGGAGAAAGAAAAAATGTTTCAGATTGTTTGGAGATTAGAGTGGAAACATCGTAATACGTGTAATTTGAAAACAATAAACAAAAGGAAGATAATGCATGAAATTATTACAGGTACTAAAAAGAACCGATCACTGTGAACACGCAACAACGTTATTCCCAAGATCCCTAACTTAACGTGATTCTTGTAGAATACATTTTAGACCTAGTGAGTAAAGGTATACGGGCAAAACAGAACAGTGACAAAACAAAGCATGAAGAAATAATAGGCTAGGTAAGTTTATATCTTTCCGCTTTTCTACAACGATCTATTTTAACTCTGTTCTGTTTTGTCACTGCTCTGTTTTGTGCCTGATCTGTTTTATCTCTGTTCTGTTTGTCATTTAATCTGTTCTGTTCGTTTAGCCTGTGTTATATTTAATCTCTGTTACGTTTTGTCTCTTTTCTGTTTATTTTTTGTGACTGTTATTTTTGTCTCTATCCTCAGATGGTTTGGGCATGTAGAGCGAATGAACAAAAAAAAGTAGTGTAAGAATACATGGCCAATTTGGGAGACGGGAATGGGTACCGCCGCCCCGGGAACCTTTATTGGATAACCAACACCTCTGTCATAGGTCACCCCAAGTGGTTCGCTACGTTTGGTGATTTGGCAGGGGCGCCAGGGTTCATGGGGTGAGGTTTGTCTAGGTTTTGGAGGCGGATGACCAGGACTCACTGAACCCCAGATTCCTACCCACCCCTTAAACCCTTTTCCTTCCCAGAACTCTCCTTTCCCCCTTTTCCTTAAAAAAAACCCACCAAACAGCATCCCCAAGGATGACATAGGCCCTGAGGGAAATTATTTTCTTCAGGGCCTCCTGTGTGGAGCTCATGTAAAAAAAAATGACGCAAATGTTAATGGTAGAAGAAGTCGGGGACGCTCGAGGAAGGCACGATCAAGTGAATCATGTCAAAAGTAAGAAATATGAGTTAGTGTAAGAGTATGTATGAGACGATGTATGAATGTAAGTGAGGCAAAGTGTATGTCAAGACCGAGTTGTTTGGCGGTCCATTCTCTCTGCCTGCCCCTGCGGGGAAACGGCCTGACGGTTAGTTAGTTAGTCATGTTTTGTATCTATTCCGTTTCGTCTCTGTTTTGTCAGTGTTATGTTTTGACTTTGTTCTCTTCTGTTTTATTCTGTTTTGTTTTGTCTCTGTTCTCTTGTTGTACTACTCTGTTTTGTCACTGTTGTGTTTTGTCTCTATTCTGTTTTATATCTATTCTGTTTTGACACTGTACTCTTGTGTTTCTGTTCTGTTTGTCATAGAATCGTAAATAGCATAGAATCTTTTTGTTTTGTTTTCTGTTCCCATTTGTTCCAAAATGGTCATGCACCAGTCACAATCGCATGACTTGGTTCATTACTGCCAAACTTGGTAAGGTGTGACGAATTTTGACAATTGACATAAATGGATGGGAGGCATCCTTTTTATATGCATTGCTGCATCCACCGGCATTGGGCTACTAAACAAGTTAATGGGTGGGATGGGTATTTTGGTGGTTCCTTTTAGGTGAACGTAATTAAAACTATATCCTTCCCAGAAAATGACATTGCAATAAGAAACTATACGTTCAGTTCTTTAGGTTTGAAAATTAATTCGCTTGGAAATATTTTAGAAGATTTATTTAATACTGCGAGTAGAACACATTTGAAATAATCGAGTATTTTTTTAATTGGTCTTTTTATAAGTCCAGAAAAAAAATAAAATATAATGCCTATAAAAACGGCTTTAAAGTTGAAAATCTCCAACTTACGAACCCATTTTCGGTTGTGGTTTTATTGTATAATGTGGAAGATTAAATTCTTTAGAAAATGATTTTCAAACATTTAAATATTTGTACCTAAGTTTCGCAAAATAAACTAAAAGATGCTTTTTGGCGATGTTTTTTCATGAGTATATCAAAACAGGCGGCCAGTTTTAAACGGGAATTTAAACCTTATCGTCATCTACATAAGGAATGTTATTGTTAGCGGCCCGATCCAGAATTTTACACGACGTGGTGCATCTCAACGTACATACAAGGCGCGGTATACCCACTCAAAAAGAAGATGGAGAAGTATGTAAATACGAATGTTAGTGAGAGCGCGCTAATGTTAAAATCGATAATATTTAAGCGAAAATTATGAAAATGTTTAATAAAACACCACAAGTTTAAAATAGAGCAAAAATCTCGCGGGGGTTTTCTAAAATAGCATTTAACGAAACACTGCGAATTTTTTCATACATATAACTTATAAAATAACTGAAACAATTGTTTATAATAATTTTCGGAGCATACTTGGCGATTTTTTTCTATCGAGGGAATTTCATATAATTTGCGTTTTGGCGCGGGATGAGTTTAGATATTATCTTCAAGAATAACATAAATTTTTTTAAGAGCTTTAAGACTTAAAGAATTTAAGGTACATATGTAATAAATCGGTAGAAATTGGGTATGCCGTGGCTTAACCTTCTTCTACCAAAACAAATTCAAATTACAAATAAAATATTACATTATATAAAATAATAAAATAAAAATTACGGCTGAATGATTCAAACGTTAAAACACTTTTCCTGTAAACTCTATAAACCTTCGTATTTCACTTTTCAAAACAATACTACCATGACTTCAAAATTAAAGCGTGTTCACACACAGCTATAAAAGATGTAGCTTGGCTTATTTCGGCATATCACTCGCCATATATTCCCATTGGGAATGTACGGCGAGCGATATGCTGAAATAGGCCAAGCTACATCTTTTATAGCTGTGTGTGAACACGCTTTAACATTATACAAAACTTGCTTATGACTGCATTTAAAAAATAAAATAAAACACTATTGTGTTTCACTTTTCACAATAATATTTACATATATTCTCCTACCGTAACTATAAAATTAATATCAAGTGGTATGTACTTAAATTGTATTTTAGTATTTTTTGTTAACAAGCAGTGCCTTAGTGGGTTCCCATTTCCCATTACTTACTTTCTTAAATTTATGTAGCTACTTTTACATTACTTACGTCTTATGTTTATATAGTGCCGTATTTTAAAACTTTGCAAAAAAAAAGTTTTTAATGATAGTGAATGACGTTTGTACACAGGAATTATTCATGAATTAATATTGAGCCAGCTGTTTATGAAAACAACTCAAACACACTTACACAATCGTAGCAATATTGTGAAGCTAGTTTTGGGTGTAAAATTTAACAGCGAACAAATTTGTTTACAAAAGTAGAACACACGTTGATGTCGTCAGCACGACAATGAATTGTTTCTTCACCTTTACACCCTATCTCAATCGGGACCTCTTCAAGACTAGCACTAACAAATCTTTTCCAAAAGTCCTTTCCTTAACCCACCTCACAACTCTAGCTCCCCTAGGAATACAAAATTGACAGACGGGCGAGCTCTTGCGAGTTGTCAAATAAAATAAATAGCAAATCCTATAGGCTAAAATAGATTTATTGTAACCTGTCACTCTGCCGCGTAAACGATACAAGACACAAAAAAACGTACAACTGATAGAGGCAGGCACACAACTAAAAACCTAGCAAAGAAAATTCTTGTTTCGTGTTTCTTTTTATGAGAATACCGCACGAGAGTTCCATCTACTCCCAGTATGAAGCCAGTGGGACTATGGCATCCCCAATTGGTGTGTTGTGAGGCTGAAAGGAGTTTGGAAAGAGAGAAGAGATGGGAAAGATAAAATTTGAGAAGCACCTGACTATTCAGATCTAGTTACCAAATACGGCCAAAGGCATTTCGAAGGCATTTCTTCTATTATTCTGAATCTAGACAAGGCTCGCTGGATTTAATTGCAAGTATTTCATTCAATTGATCCCCGACTTGTTCTATCATTATGAGCTGAGTAAAACAATTGCTCTCGATGGAAGATTGGTATCTGACGTCATTTGTCTTTATAAAATCATGAATTCTGTTATTGACAGCCCTGCATTATTGCAATTGACTTCATATCATGAACCTAATAGAGTCACTCGTACTAAAAATACCATTCACTGCAACAAACATGTCTACAGTGTAGAATCTACAACAATATGCAGAAGGAGCAGATATTTTCAATAGCACCATTTCACATACTTTTTTAAAGCAGTTATAAGTATACATTTTCTGTACAAAATTGTAAATTATTTATTTCTTTTAAGTAAATCATATGTTCACGCTGTATAATTGTTTTGTAATCCATTTTTACGTAAAAAAAATATTTTATCTAAAGGTATTTGTACCATAAACAAATAAATTTAACCCCTCAGGCCTCGGGCCTACTTTGTCGGAAGATAAAAATATACCTTTTTGCAATAAAATCCAAATAAATGGAATATTTCTGAATGCATCTATAAACTAAAAAACTGTTAATAAAAGGATATACGCTGTGTATTTATAATTCGAAATAGGGTATAATTTTTTAAAAATAAAATTTTGAATGCAAACATAAAAAAGTTTTAAAAGTGGACACCTTACGTTTTTCTAACTAAAATAATAAAAACACGCAAATATTTTATTAGGCAAATGCATTAAACGTCACCGTCAACTCGTTTTTTTCGTTTCATGTTTAGATCATATTTCTAACTGTGATAGTAAGGTAGACACAATGATTTCTACAAAACCCATATATATTTTTTTATATATATATATTTTTATATGAATACCGCACAAGAGTCCCAACTGCTCCAGTCTGGAGCCAGTGAGACTATGGCATCCCCAATTGGGGTATGTTGTGAGGATGAAGGTAGTGGGAAGGGGAAGGAAATGGGGAAGAGGAAGGTGGGGAGTACCTGGCTGTTCAGATTGGTTATACACCAGGGCGATACTAAGAGTATCTTTCCACTCTGGAACGTGCCGCAAATATACTATATATTATTTTAATTGAATTAATTGCGAAATAACACAAATTAAACACATAAAATTTATTTGCCACGACGGAATTCGATCCCGCTACCTTTGGATTGCGAGTCAAAAGCCTTACCGCTAGACCACGCCGGCTGGCTACACGAGTTGTTTCTTCCAAAGCGAACAAGTAGCCTGAGGGGTTAAAAGAAACTCCTTTCCGAATCAGGAAGCACAAGTCATACCTATTTACCGTTAGAACCTGACGCCTTCAGAAATTTCTAGATTTCAGGTCATCATGTTCGGATTCGCAATGATCGATACAAAATTTAAACATTTCCGGTTAAAACGGGGTAACGTGGGAGAAGTGGGGGCGGCGAAGAGAGACTGGCAGGAGGAACTCTACGTAAACAGATTACTGAATCTGATCCGAGTCTAAGGCCGGTAGGATGGGATCACCTGCATTAGCGGTGGAGGTAATAACAAGTTTCTAGGTAATTTCAGGAATATGTGGGTTCACTTGAATTAGTAAAATTGTCAATTTGAACACGGGCTTACTAAAAACTAAAGCGAATTATGCATTGATCTTTCCCTTCCACATTTCCCCTGCATTCTCTGAATAACTTGCTTCAATAGTTGCCGTAGTCTACAAGGTGTCAATAGTTTCCCAATAGTTTCTAGTTTTCATGTTCCTAGTTTCCCCATTTTACCCAGTGTCAGTAGTTTCAACAATTTGCCTAGTTTTATAGTTCCCCAGTTTCCTTAGTTTCTATAGATTTCCTAATTTCCTACTTTCCATATTTGCCTTAGTTCCCCTAGTTCCCATTTTCACTAGTACCCATAGATTCCCATTTTTTTACTTTATGTCCGGGTTAAATCTTCCCCACAGGAAAAACTAAACCCTTCTACACACTTTTCTACAAATGATCATCTAGTCAATCCACGCTATGCAATTGCACTATATAAGTATAATAAATACAAAACAATACAAGAACAACATGTCAACCTACCAGAGACCAAATGGGAAAATAATTTCTTCAAACACAGCAAACTTATTTTGTGGCACCAAGAAGTTAGCTTGGCTCACGAAATATGTTGGTTTTTTAAACAATATAAGTGGTTAAAACTAAGTTTATTATTTATTTTGAAGGGAAAATAATTCACCGAATCCAGATATTTTCAGATCGGAGGGTTCGGCTCGGTAGAACTCCTAACTGGACCGATAAATCCTACTGATCCCTCAGTATAAATTTTTAAAAAATCATTAATTATTTTATTTTTTTAAGAAAGACAAACATTCCCGGGTTACGAATAACTTGACAAAATTTGAAAATCTCCGACTACTACCACAATAAGCGGATAATGTTGCTTATGTCATGTTGTAGAACCAGCTGTAGTTACAATCCGTATTTCCCATAGATTTCCCACTTTTACGTTTCCCCAGTTTCATAATTTCCTTAGTTTTCCTAGTTTCAAAGGTCCATAGATTCCCTAGTTAGTCTACACAAATTCCATAAATTTTCCAGTTTCCTTAGCTTCCCCAGTTTTTCTAGTTTCATAGTTTCATTAGTTTCAAAAGTTTCCATATTTTTCATAGATCCCTAGTTTACATATTTATTTATACATTTATTTATAATTTTAACGCCTTTCGGCTTTTACTTAATATAACATAGTATCAGGTATTACTTCAACACGAAAAAGTCAGCTCTAGTGAGCTTGTAAAAAGCAAGAAATAGAAAACAGAAGTTGAGAAAGGCGTGTGTAGATAACAAATCATTGGTGAGATTTTTTAGTTGACTGTGATAGTTTAAAATATGCATATAAAGTTATGGTAGTTTCAAGTCTAAATGTATCGATAAGTTTTTTGATAACATTTTCACGTTTGATATTGTTACGTTACAAGAATAAGGAATCGAGTCTTAAGTACCGTCATGTTTCGACAGTCAGCGAATCGAGCCCTAAAATACTGTTGCACCGCGGGACGGTAATGCGCAGGCGCATCACCCCTCCCGCGACCCACGGATCAGGAGACGCGCCGCACACGGCCATTCAAACCAGTCTTCAGCAAGCGAGCTTCCCGGGCCCACGTCCCGCGCGAACATGTGCGACACAAGTTCAGTTTCGCCGGTTGTGCACTTCCGGTGTCCGCGCATGGACGCTGCTGAGACCGGGAGAACAAGCGCGTAAAGCCGCTGTTGGCCCATAAACCAAACGTGAGTCAATTACCATGTTACCCTTTGTGTGCAATTAAATGTTTTGAAGCCCTAACCACGCGTGTAGAGAGCAGAGACTGACGTTCAAACTAACTTTCAGCTAGGATCGTTCCTCTTATGTATTATTGTGTCTCCTAGAATTGAATAAACTATTTATGTGATAACCTACCGTGTTTTGCTTGTCGAGAGAGGCCCTGGGGGGATGGAGAAGCGTGAAGTTCCGAACCACAAGCACTAGCCTTGAGGTTAAGAGAAACCCTGCTTGCACCGAACCTGAGCTAGTTTTTATTTGGGGCAGATACAGCAACTAATTTGTATTAAATATGTGGGAGCTTTCTCCAACCCTGCCGATAGCATCAGCACGCACGCTGACGCTAACACTGGCGCTAAACGTGGGGCCATTTAAATTTTTTTCTGTTCCACCACGGCCTCGTTCCCAAGCAACAATTGTAAACTCTGAAATGTTATTATGATGTATTGTTTATTCCCAATTGTCTAGCACTTCCAACAGGAATCTCGGCGCGAACGTAATTTCGAATCACAATTTAAATTATTACGGGCGCGATTTTATCATTTGTGACTCGTCACTCGACAAAATATTACCGGTATTCCAACGCAAGGTGCCCAACCTAGGAAGTTGTCGCTGCGAATAATACAGTGATTACAAAGTGTCGGCCGATTAAAATTGCTATTTTCAATACAAGTGAATAGTGGAAATAAACACAAATTAAAGAAGAATTTATTCAACAATTAAAATCATGTACATGATAAACAAATCATCCGCTTGGTCTCGAAAGTGCTAAATATTTTTAATAATATACTATATTGCAGCACGCTGGTACGTCTCTTAAACGGACACTTGCTGACACCTAGGGAACAAGTGGATTTAAATTCTTTCTGTCATTTGACAATTAAGTATTTTTGACTCTGTCGTCTGCTGAAACCGGGTCATGCCGAATCACATTCGAATAATGCAAAAAATACTAAATTCGCGTTGACGTGGATTCCTTGACATCTGACACTATAATACCTTGTCAATTGACAAAGAAGGTAATATCTTGTCGAAAAGACGAAGGGAATTCGCGTGTAAATACCAAAAAATTGGTGCTGTATAAAATCAGGCTATAGGAAGCCGCGTAATGAAACCATGCCCCCAAGATATTGTTGAATTCTCAAACAAATTACTTCCACGAAAACTTGTGAAAATTTTTTCGACTTTTCCTTTTTTCGATTTTTTTAATTTTCGAAATTTTTTTTCCAAAACGCTTGGAGTTTTTCTTAAAAACGCATGGCCAGAGGAAAATCGCTGCTCAAATTTTCTCCAGTTTCGGACTCTGAAAATTTTTTCGATTTTTTCCTTTTTTCGATTTTTTTAATTTTCGAAATTTTTTTTTCCAAAACGCTTGGATTTTTTCTTAAAAACGCATGGCCAGAGGAAAATCGCTGCCCAAATTTTCTCCAGTTTCGGACTGAAAATTTTTTCGATTTTTTCCTTTTTTCGATTTTTTAATTTTCGAAATTTTTTTTTTTTTTTCCAAAACGCTTGGATTTTTTCTTAAAAACGCATGGCCAGAGGAAAATCGCTGCTCAAATTTTCTCCAGTTTCGGACTCTGAAAATTTTTCCGATTTTTTCCTTTTTTCGATTTTTTAATTTTCGAAATTTTTTTTCCAAAACGCTTGGATTTTTCCTAAAAAGCACGTGGCCAGAGGCAAACCTCTGCCCAAATTTTCAAATAACCCAAACACTTACAAATACGCGTTTTTTCGCAGAAGCATTTTGTAAAAAAAAAATATATATACGTCCCCAGTGGTCAATCCCTGGCAAAAATTTCTTTCCAATTACGGATAAAGAGTCGAGTTCTCGTTTTTCTCCCAACGTAAGGTCACCCTGACACGACCCTATACACTATGGAAGTCCCTCAAGTCACGCTGGGTATAATCCCCCACATTTCTACGTCAAAAAAGGAAGAACTACTACAGGCCCTGAGAAGTAGAAAGATTTCTCCCAGGAATAAATCCAAAAAATGCCTTATTCAATATGCTTCTTTCTACAACAAAAAGTACATCAGGAAGTTGCAGTTTCAACAGGAAGACACCTCAGAAATCATCTCTACCTCCCTCACAGTCTCCGAAGCAAAACCCTTGGTGGTACAAGCCCAGGAACAGACGAAAATATATGATTTGACAACCTGGAAGACGAAATACAACGGACTCACGGATGTGGAGGATTTCATCAACAGAATAGAAGAAACAGCCCAAGTCAGAGGAATCCCCGAAAGTATTCTACACAGGAACTTCATAGACCTCATCGCTCCTGAAATGCTTACCTGGCACAGGATACATAAGAGAAAAACAAACTCATGGAGGGAACTCAAGGTGGCACTTTTATCCAGTTTCGGAGAAAAAAAGGCCCAACATAGAGTCAGGCTATCCCTACTCGCTATCAAGCAGCACTCCGGAGAGCCTGTTGCTAGATTCACACAGAGGGCAGAGGCCATCAATATAAAGCTCACCCAACCTGTCCCTGAAGCGGAACTTCTCCCGGTTTTAATCGACGGTCTTCTCCCCAGATACGAAAACATCATTACTTCTCAGAAAATTGCCACGCTGGAGCAACTGAAAGATGTCTGCCAGCTACTAGAGGCATACCAGGATCGGAAGAGAGACGAAAGATTCCCCAAAGAAAACTTTCGCCCAAGCACTTCGTCCGGCATAAAACCGGAGCACAACGAAAAGAAATCCTGCTCTTTTTGCCACAAGATTGGTCACTCCCAAGCCGCCTGCTTTAAACAAGCAAAACTTTTATCCTCCAAAGACACCCATTCTAACAAAAGGCGATCCGTCGATCGTTCTCCAAGAAGAGATGAAGGGAGGAAGTTTGGCAAAAGACCACGCCAAGACAATACCGAAACGTCCATCCCGGATCTCAGATTCATCAAACCCCCTATGGATTTCTCCAGACCCCCTCCCAATTGGACAGCCAGGAAGACAAAAAACTAGACCCCAACCCCCCGGACCATCCCTCCCATAGGCCAAAGGAATGGTCGGAGTGGTTGGAACACGTCAAATTTTTTAAACAGGCCTTACCCCTCTCTACAGTTTGCTGCAAACAGGCAATAGACGGTAGACCCTTCGCGCATTTTTCCATAAACAACGTGGTTTTTTCAGGTCTCCTAGACAGCGGCGCCTCTGTCAGCTGCCTGGGCGACAACGCCCACACCTTATTCACAAACTGTGGTTTTAAAATGGGAAAACATTCTTCACATGTTACCACGGCAGACAACACTTCACAACTCGTCATCGGTTCTCTAACCCTACCGATCAATTGCGACCAAAAAACAGTTTGGATCAAGTTTCTAGTTGTACCTACAATCACACAGAAATTCATCTTGGGAGTGGATTTTTGGATGGCTTTCAAAATTGCCCCGCAACTGTTTAACAACCCCTCCGTCACTCCCCAAGTAAACGAAATCCGTACGGTAATACCCTACGAAAACTTGAACCCCTTACAAACAATACAATTAAATCAAATGATCAACAAGTATGAATCCATCTCCTTCGAAAGGTGCGGTTTAGGCTTAACCAACCTAGTACATCACCATATAAAAACAACAGGCCCCCCAATCAAACAAAGGTATTACAACCTAGCTCCACAAAAATTGAAAACGCTGGAAAAAGAATTGGACGATATGTTAAGACTGGGAGTGGTGGTACCCAGCCGCAGTGCATGGACCAACCCCACCTTATTAGTTTCAAAGAAAGACGGCTCAGCCCGTTTCTGCCTCGACAGCAGACGCCTCAACGCATGTACAATATCAGACGCCTACCCGCTCCCCTTGGTCAACTCCATCCTGGACAGACTTCGAAACGCTAAATACATCTCATCCATAGACTTAAGCAAAGCATTCTGGCAGATACCTTTGGATCCCAGCTCCTGCGAAAAGACTGCCTTCGTGGTGCCTGGCAGGGGTATGTTCCATTTCAAAAGACTACCCTTCGGTTTAAAAAACAGCCCAGCAGAACTACAAAGACTCATGGATAAATTGTTTGGCCCAGAGTTTGATAACAATTTATTTTGCTACCTGGATGACCTGATCATCATTAGCGATACCTTTGAAAAACATATACTTATTCTAGAAAAGGTTTTTCAACAACTCAAACAGGCCGGTTTGACTATCAACCTGAAGAAATCGGAATTCTGCAGGCACCGCCTACGATACTTGGGTTTCATAGTAGACGAAGAAGGCCTAAGAACAGACCCCACAAAAGTAGCGGCTATGACAAATTTTCCCCGACCTACAAATGCAAAAGAGGTAAAAGCCTTCCTCGGACTCACCGGTTACTACAGAAGATTCATAAAAAACTTCTCAACTCTCGCGGCGCCGCTCAACAAAATCACGGGAATCCGTAAAGGTACCAGTAACTTTTCCTGGTCTGCAGAGACTGAGTCAGCATTCAACTCCCTGAAAGAGGCTCTTCAATCAGCCCCAGTACTGAATTGCCCCGACTTCAATCTTCCCTTTACGATCCATTCGGACGCATCAAACGTCGGAATCGGAGGAGTCCTCACTCAAAATTTTACGGACGGCGAACACCCCGTGGCATACTTCTCTCGTACCCTAAATAAACACGAAAAAAACTACGGGATTACCGAGAGAGAATTGTTAGCAGTCATGGAATCCATTCAACATTTCCGCGGATACATTGAGGGCAGTAAGTTTACCGTCGTCACAGACCATAGCAGCCTAAAATGGCTGATCTCGCTAGACAACCCCTCTGGGAGATTGGCTCGCTGGTCGTCCCGCCTATCTCAATATACCTTCGATGTCATCCACCGTAAAGGCGCGGATAATATCGTCCCGGATGCCCTTTCTAGGATCGAGATAGCAACATTAAATGCCGAATTACCCAATTCTAGTCTCCCCACAAAAGACGTATGGTATCAAAAAATCTTTAGAGGATGCAGTGACAACCCACAAAAGTTCCCGAATTTTATAATTAAGAACGGACAACTATATCGCAACTGCAAGCCTCCACTGTCAATCTTAGAGGACTATGCCTGGAAAATGGTAGTCCCTCTCGAAAATAGAGAACAAGTTATTATTGATAACCACAGTGCCGTAGACTCCATACACCCTGGAACTTTCAAAACATTCAAAAAAATATCTTTAAGATATTATTGGCCGGGTCTATTCAAACAAGTACGTTTATACATCTCCAAGTGCGACATCTGTAAGGCATACAAGCACAGTACGGCACCACCGTCTGGTCTAATGGGCAACCCCAAGCGTGCCGATAGACCACTTCAATCCTTTTCTATGGACCTCATTGGACCCTTCCCTAGAAGCTACGCCGGTTACATGCATATACTCAGCGTAGTGGACATCTTTTCCAAATACTGCTGGTTGTTTCCTCTGAAAAGGGCAACTGCAGCAGCAATAACCAATCTATTGGAAAAACATATTTTCATACCCTACGGTACCCCTCGTACTATAATATGCGACAATGGTAAACAATTTATAGCTCTGGAATTTAAAGAGTTTTTGTCTAAATATGGTATAAAGGATGTATTCTATAACACCCTTTACACCCCACAGAACAACACCGTTGAACGATACAACCAAACCATAAACACGGCCCTGGCAATTTTGGTTGGCAAAGATCAACGCACATGGTGCAAAAAATTAGACAGAATACAAGCAGCCATGAACAACACGGTGAACCTCGCTACAGGCTATACACCATTTTTTCTCAAACACGGCATGGAACAAGTAGTTCACGGTTCACTACACCCTGACAATTGCCTTCCACCCGTCCCTTCCTCCACAGCAGACCCCGCAGCAAATTACGCCCACCGCTTGGAGGAACTCTCCGCTATCTATAGTGAAGTAACAGACGCTCTACTATTGGCCCACCAAAAGAGCGCCGACAGGTATAACCTTCGCAGGAGGCACGTCACATTCAAGGAAGAAGACATCGTCTGGAGGAGAAACAACACTCTGTCACAAGGTGCGCTGTACTTCTCTGCCAAATTGGCACCCCGTTTTGTAAAGACGAAAGTCCTAAAGAAAATCTCAGACCTGGTTTACCGATTGTCCGACATCTCTGGTAAACACATAGGTAACTACCATATAAAGGACATTGTAAAAAGTGGTAACATGGAAACAAACTCCATTGCCACGCCCGTATAACCCCAACGGTTATTCCTTGACTCCTAGCAACCATTCGTCTACACCGTGACATGGATCACTATGGAAGTCAACCCTTTTGTTTCGTCACTAATGAGCGGCCTCTCGTAAACGATTGTCACTCATTAGGACACTCAAACGAAACCTTTCTAGCTCTGGCACAGTGGTGTCAACTGTAGCCAAAGTCATGGAAGAAATTATAATTCTCCCTTGTGGTTTCGTTTCATTTTATTTTATTTTTGTTTGTATAAATATCTCGTCATCATCAGTCATTCGCCTCTAATTGCTGCCCCAGGTGTCAAACCTTGGAAACATCGTTTTTTCTAAGCATGCACACCTCTACCTGAAATTGATCACTTCGGAGAAAGGAATTCCCTGTGGCTTACTGCAAGTAGTCAGAGACTACGTGCCCAAGGTTTTGTGCATCGTCACAACTAGCAGCATCATATTTTCACATCATCATGTCATACCTCGTCACCCCTTTCTAAATGTTAGAAAATTTTTTTTGTACATTAAATATCGGGTCCTCGCCAAAGTGCATCTAACCCTTATGTCATATGTAGTTAAATTAGGTAAGCAAACCTGTGTAAACCCACGGCGGTATCAGATGTTTGCTACCCGTTCTAAGTTTTTTTTCTGTTTTTTAAGAAAATAGAATGGCGCTCAATAAATAACCCAAATTGCTCTAGCTCTCCCCAGAACTGGATGTGGAGTCTGGAAAGTATCGTTATAAAAGGGACAACTTTCAACGTGCCTCTTCATTAACGATAAATTTTTTTACAACATTTCAGCAACATTGAGTCACCCTGGGTCTCAACTGCTCAAACTGAAATTTTGGGGTTGCCTTGTTGTGACTTATCACGTGCAAAGTACGAGGTCACAACAAGAAGCCAGGTCTCCAAGTGAACCACCCTGTGAACAACCCATCCCATTATTATAATTTTCATAACACCAAGGTGTGTCCATCGCAGTCTGTTTAAGTAAGTAAAACCTAGAAGGTCTTAAACACTCAAATCGGACCAATGTAAATAATTTTCCTTGTCAAACAACGATAAGCGCATGTCTTGTATTGTTGCTACCATCGTACGTGTAAGTACAACAAAAGTTGTACCATCACGATACGATACTCTGTGCGTAACCAAAAGGGTTGTACCACAAAGGATCTCTTTTGCGGTAAGCTTAGATGAAATTCACATTCCATCAGCACGCCAAAATTTTTTGTCCCTTAATTGTTGAAGTATAAAATCTTGGCCAGATCTTCAAATATGTTTTTGCCTTTGTGCAAGTCTTTAACGTACGCTAATATGGATTTATTATGCTACGGTATTGTTGTACTAAGTACATCAGTATGTCTCGCCGTCTGTATTGAATAGGTACCTTTATATGAACGTTAACCTTTGTTGCCATCATAGGTGGGAACCTTATAAAATCTGCCGTCATAGATGGGAATCTCAGAATATCTACTAAATGCGATACGGGGAGCCCGTTATAATTACTCTGTGGGTTTTTGTCAGAAATGTCATAAATACCTAGTCTTTTGCACCTCCCTTCAATACTGGGCAACCCAGTTGTAATTCGTTCATTGTTATCCGTGAAGACGTTATAAAACTTACTTGCAAATCTTTTGATCTCGCAATCTTGTACGCTATACGTGAAGACGTTATAATACTCACCATGAATCGTGCGAACGAAATAATATCAAACCTTTATGTGTGAACTACTCAATGTAGTCCACACCCCTTTTTTGTAATCATTAATATGCCCGTGGACTTTCTGTCACAAGAACCCAGGAACTATCTACTATCTCAAAAGGACTAATCATACGCTTCACTCATGATTATGGGGCATCGTGTCGTGGGAGTTAAGTTGATGGACACAAAAATACCTAACTCGTTGTCTGGGAGACGAACAAAGAAAATCCCCAGGTTTGTGAGATTTGAGCAAGGGTCTGTCATTTCTCGCAAACAAGTAGGAGAATAAAACGACCCCTAATCTTCTGCCCAATACACGTAGAGGATTAGACTTTTATGTCAGTGTATTCTTTTGTCCAACACTACCAAATACTATTGTAATGTGCCAGGATGACTGCTGTAGACCTTGTTTCACCTCCACCCAGAGGTCGAATTTCGGAAATAGCCGAGTCCCCAGCAGTTTTCTTCGTTCAAATGTTCCCAATTATCACCCTCCCCCTTCCTCGAAATTATCCGTGAATGGGGATATATGCGTTACGCACTTGGCGTTTCGTTTGTCAAATGGGACAATCTTCATACGCGGATCCTTTCAACTTCCTACTCCTTTCCCACTTTGTTATAACTAATCTTGTACGCAATGTTTTGTTTTTCGAAAGTAGAAAAAATGCTACCGTATAGACGTGAGCATAGGTCATGGAAGACCAACTTCTTTCGAATGGGGAATTTTGTTATACGTACAATCCCTCAACCACGTATTCTTGGAAATGTATTTGGTAAAGAAAAAAAACCAAAAGGGGTTACACAGAACCTGTCCTTGAATACGTACCTTTGTAACATGTATTAGGAATTAGCCACATTTAGTTAGCTCTCTCTCCGTCTCTCTCTCTACACGCCAAACAAATCCAACTTTTTCTCAACATGCACACTTGTTTCTCTCCAAACTTTTTTCATCATTGGTCTACTAGGCAGGTAAACTTCAAGAATTTTGTTCTAATAATAATTTTTGCCGGATTTTAAAAAAAAAAAAACCAGCAGCTCTGCACCCTATCTACATCTGCGCCTCTTCATGCTGCCCTCGCTACCGTCACGGAGGTCCCTTGCCTTCAATCCCTGCGTACCAAAAGCACCCGACCGCATCTAACATAACCTAGTGTGAGTCGTGCGTGTAGTTGCGAATTGTATCACCACAAAGAACCGACACTCAAAACAAACCCGAGCACGCCAGCTCTAGGTTGGTTCATGTTCCTGTTGCCCTTGTGCAAATGTTCCTGCTGCATAATACAAATGTTCCTGTTGCCCTTGTGCAAATGTTCCTGCTGCCATTATGCAAATGTTCCTGCTGCATAATGCAAATGCTCTGCTGCCATTATGCAAATGTTCCTGCTGCATAATACAAATGTTCCTGTTGCCCTTGTGCAAATGTTCCTGCTGCCATTATGCAAATGTTCCTGCTGCATAATGCAAATGCTCTGCTGCCATTATGCAAATATTCCTGCTGCATAATACAAATGTTCCTGTTGCCCTTGTGCAAATGTTTCTGCTGCCATTATGCAAATGTTCCTGCTGCATAATGCAAATGCCCTACTGCCATTGTGCTGATGCTCCTGTGCCCTTGCGCAAATAACAATACCAACGATTGTTCACAAAACAATCCCACTACATACAAAAACCAGTGTACCAACCACCAATTACGATTCCACTCTCCAATACTTCAATGGTTTCGTACTGGCTCACCCACAGGATCCGGAAGCAGTTACCCTTTCGACCTCTGTGACAGGTAGAACTCTCCACACCACCTAGAAGCCTCATCATGTGTTCTCTTCCTCGTATTTTCTTAAAGGCCCTAGTGTCCCTTGAGTGTAATCTCAAATGGGCCAGGTTACTGTGACAAAGTAACCTTGTAACTTCAGTGAAACGTTCAACCACCCCAGACATCCTACGCAAACCACGTTCGCAAACATTAGCTCACAGACCAATGATACAATTTTAGAGTTTTTTTTTCTATCACTGCATAACCCTTGTACCTTTCTTCAACAGATCCTTGTTCTTTGCAACTGTATTTATGTATGCCACTGCCTTTATATACATTTATTGACAATTCCTTGTTACACCATGTATCATCTCTTTTGTGTTCTGTTCATAACTATTCTCCAGCTAGGAATTTCTCTCTCTCTCTCTCCTCGTTTCTCTTAAATGTTTTTGGCACAAGTGCTGAAAGGGTAAGAGGATTTATTAGCCCTACAGCTCCATTGCCACGTCGCTTTTATTGCGGCGAGGGGGGAAGTGTTACGTTACAAGAATAAGGAATCGAGTCTTAAGTACCGTCATGTTTCGACAGTCAGCGAATCGAGCCCTAAAATACTGTTGCACCGCGGGACGGTAATGCGCAGGCGCATCACCCCTCCCGCGACCCACGGATCAGGAGACGCGCCGCACACGGCCATTCAAACCAGTCTTCAGCAAGCGAGCTTCCCGGGCCCACGTCCCGCGCGAACATGTGCGACACAAGTTCAGTTTCGCCGGTTGTGCACTTCCGGTGTCCGCGCATGGACGCTGCTGAGACCGGGAGAACAAGCGCGTAAAGCCGCTGTTGGCCCATAAACCAAACGTGAGTCAATTACCATGTTACCCTTTGTGTGCAATTAAATGTTTTGAAGCCCTAACCACGCGTGTAGAGAGCAGAGACTGACGTTCAAACTAACTTTCAGCTAGGATCGTTCCTCTTATGTATTATTGTGTCTCCTAGAATTGAATAAACTATTTATGTGATAACCTACCGTGTTTTGCTTGTCGAGAGAGGCCCTGGGGGGATGGAGAAGCGTGAAGTTCCGAACCACAAGCACTAGCCTTGAGGTTAAGAGAAACCCTGCTTGCACCGAACCTGAGCTAGTTTTTATTTGGGGCAGATACAGCAACTAATTTGTATTAAATATGTGGGAGCTTTCTCCAACCCTGCCGATAGCATCAGCACGCACGCTGACGCTAACAATATTAAATTGTATCATAATAGAAATGTCAATATTCATTTCAAAAACAAACATCTCAATGATAATTTTATCTAGTTTATAAAATTGCATTACTTTTGACGATAACTTCAAAACTTCGGAGTTAAGGACTGAAGGATTAAAATAAATTGCCACAACGCTTTAACCACACCTATATACACTTACTAAAATGTACGCACGTAAAAATAATCACTAGGCTGTTTAATTTTGGTAGGATACTGTGATGGAATTACTTTTTCAATGATTGATCACCAGGCTGTTTTAATCACCCCAAAAGGGGGGTTTATAGGGTGATTTCTGATCGCGGGGGCTTTTACGAGCGAGGAAGCAAAACATCATTATAGCTCGGTTCATTTTCAAAATGTTTTATGTGCTAAATGAATTGCAATTTATTTTTCAACGAGGAGAAACCACGAATTAGGAAAAACCACGTCAATATTTTATTATGTACATAGATGGGCAAACTAATTTATAAATTCTGGAAGAGCTGGGAACAGGGCTGATAGGCTAAAAGGCAAATAGGCTGGCAACTGTCTGTATACAACGACGAATGTTAAGATACTAAACTTTAGAGATGTTGCTCGCCAAACTGAGAACTACAACCAGGTGCTCGCGGTCACTGGTAAAGTGAAGAATGGGAGAAGTAGAGCAAAATTACCGATGTGTTGTGCAGTTCAAGTATCAATCAAAATCTGCAGCTCAGATTGCAGCACAGGACCGCGAGGAGTGGAGGACCCTAGTTCGTCAAAGCAAATGGAGTGGGTTTCACGAATCTCAGCTCTGAGGCAAACGACTGAGAAGACGAAATACATAAAACGAGATAAAAAAAAATTTACCAAAAAATATATAGTAGGTATTCACCAAGATAAGTGTAAAGCAAAGATATTGAAATTATATTTCAATATCTTTGGTGAAAAGTAAAACATCGCTGAGTACCTAAAAAGGACACATGGATACATTTGGTAGGAAGGCATAATTTAACTAAAATCGCTTCGATTTCGAAAAATCTCGAAATGTAAGCGTGTGCAAGCAAAATATTTTAAAGAGGACATGTTTGAATGTATATACCCACCGATAGTGACAAAAGTTTCAAAAAAAAGTTTTTCAAATTAGTTTGGAACACCCGCGACTACGGTGTGTCATTACTTTATACGGGATCTGTCACCTTGGCAGCTGACAGCCGCGTGACCACGGCAGGTCCCCAATGCAATCTGACCACCTCACCGTAGGCAACATTTTTATCAACGTAACCCTAACATCATTTTCAAATATCGCTCGGCTAAGTAGATCACGGCGTATCATCTAGGCCACGCCCACGCGTATAATATATTACTCGTGGGAGACGCTTATATGGAATGCGAGCGATAAGGTGATATAACCACACCCAATTACCGCATTGATAGTATAGCTCGTGTGAGACTAGCATCACGGGTATGCGGAGTATTGCAATGAAACAACACGCGGTATCAAGAAGATCTCGTCGTAGCGATAAGGCCATTATAAAAACAACTATTTTCTTCAATTGCACTAAAGAAATATGATTATTTAAAAAAGACAATGAAGAAATCTACATCTACACATTATTCGAGTAAAGTCAGAGGTCACAAAGTACAAATACACCCAACAAGATAATATTGACTCATCGAAAACAAATATTAGTAATGTAGGCGTTGCACAAATAGACGGTTACCTTACATGAGCTTAGAGATTAGATAAATAAGCGATCAACAGAGGTGTGAACAGGGAAAGCGCCGCCAATGTAAGAAGGTTTAATGTTTTAATGGCCCTAAATACTTGCAAAATAGTATACATCGTAGATAACGAAATATACAGTTTACAGCCAGTATAACATGGCGCTGTTGTAAAAGTCTTTAAATGGCAACACCAAGATGGTTCACAGGAAAAATTAATTTAATTTTAAAAAGCATAGAGCATATTTTTGATATTAATCAAACTTGTCTACAATGTGTCCTAAAATTAGTGGAAAGGAGATTATTCCATTATTTACAATGTTCCCATGTTATGTTGACTCATCCCACCGCTCTTCCCCTCCACAAAAATCACTACCCAGTCGTAAGTCATTAGAAATATGTTTTATTTTTTAAATCTTAGTTTTAAGACAATAGATATGTCTTAAATGTAGGTAACTAACTATTTACTACTATAAATATTGGTTGTAAGCCAACAGTAGTAAGTTATAATCCTTAGACGTAAGTCACTAGATACAAACCATAGTCGTAAGTTATCAGATACAAGTCTTAGATAAAAATAATATTTGGATGATTTGTATAACGCCGTTTTTGTGAAAAATCACCTCGAGGGCGTGGTAAGTCACTAGATAGTATTATTAAAAATCTTAGGTGGAAGCCAGTTACATTTACAAGTTGTAAGTTGTAAGCCTTAGTCGGTAAATATAAATCTTAGATGTGAGAAACTAGTTATTATTAAAAATCTTAGTTGTTGTATGTCAGTTATACGAATATAATATTTACATATATATGTTAGTACAGCGCCCATGAGGCTATGAACAGTGTTGAAATTGAACAAATTTTGAATCACGTTTAATGTTTTATGTAGGTATAGGAGCTTTCTTACCAGAACTGCAGCTCTGAAATCATCAAGGTTTGATATTGAAGTAACTTACCTGGAAAAGAAAATGTAAACAAATTAATTAGAATAAAGATAAGAGAGGAATTAAAAAGTAGACAAATGAGGACAAATTTAACAACCCGACAGATACATACTAACGACCAAATGCACGTAAAAGTATTGTGCAATCCTTAATTGGATAGAAGATTTAAACTATACATCGACAATAAAAAAAATTAAACTGTTCCAATTTTTAATTTATATTCGCTAAATAAGTTATAATGAACATCCAGACTGAATTATTCTGGCAAATATTGATTGTGTCAGCTGTTTCGCGGAATTTGAACAATTCATCAAATTTGTAAATGTTCAAGTTCTATGAATGTTCTTTCAAGTTGCGTTATTATTACCGTTATGGGCCAGTTGCTTCACATAACTCAAAGAATAACAGAACTTGAAAACAACTTTGGCAGAACTATTTTATTTTGTTGATTGTTTTTATTTCATGCTAGGGCTTTTCTGATGAGACGATGAATTACAAAACTCAATTCAGGGCGGGAGGAACTTAAAATTCATGAGTGGGAGGTAAATAGAAATAAAAATATAGATAAACAGGTACAATGTTACACAGGTATTTTGATATCAAAAATGTTCATAAGTACATAAAAAAGCAAGATAGGATGTAGAACAAACAACAAGAGAAAACAGATAAATAAACAAACAAGAAAATCCAAATATGGATGAATACAAAAACGAGGAAAAGAAAAGCGGGGAAAAAAGGAAAGCATTTTCGTTTTTGAATGTATTAAAAATATTCTTATAACCACTGGAGCGACAGCGCAATTTAAAACTTTTTTTCTCAAATGGCTCGAAATTTTTTGGTGATCATTTTGAATATTTTCCGCCCAAATTAAAAAAATCATACCTCCGAATTTTAATATGGAGTCATACAAACTGATTGTAGATCTGTATAGCCAATGAATTCACCTATCTTTTATTGATTATCAAATATTCGTAGGATTTATAAAAAAAATATTATAAAATCGTAAACTTCTACTTAATTATTTACAAATAAGGGAAAATTTGCCAAAATTGGCAGCAAAGCAATCCGAGGTATTTTAAATAATGCCATATTGTGGCAAAAAGCGCTCCAGTGGTTAAAGAAAAACTTTGAAATTTTTTATTACGCTGGATGTTTTTGTACATATCTGGAAGCGAATTATGTAGTGGGTAGGTAATATGGGTCAGAGGTTTTATTCCATATTTTGTATAAATTAACTTTGCGATTTGAGGAATTGTTCAAATTCTATGGAACAACCTGTCCTAAGGTGTTCATTTTTAGGTATTCAACGAATTTAAATTAGATAAAGGAAATTGATGGAAATCGATAGAAAAACCTATTTTTAGGTTAAAAGAGCTGAATTTTTACTTTTTTGGTGATGTATCAGAAACTAGGTGTCTAAAACAGCAAAAGCTTTCGAACGATGAGCTCTGATGTGGAATGTGCACATTGTACTTATTCTATTCTAATTTATAAGTAAACGTAAAAACTTTTAACGCTTGAAATATTCATTCAATTTGTTGCGATTTCTCTTAATATAGCCTTTTTGTGAATTTCAATTGCTTCCGTAATGCACTATGTTTTATAAATGTTAATGCACTTCGATAATAATCATAAAACTATGTATAATGACGTGATAACTCTATGATTTCCAAAGAAGGTTTTCACATTTGGGCGCATCATTGATTCGCAGTAGCGAGATGAAATCAAGATCACATCGCGAGTGCCTCCTCCCCTCCCCTATTATGTGTGTTTATTTACACAGAATCCACTTGTCGGGATATCTCATTCTTTCCCTGCACCCCACACTACTATTTATTCTCTACGTTCACCCCTCGGGACCATGGAAATGCCTTACAATGCCAGAATCATAATATAAATGTGGAGAAAATTGAGCAATATTGTAAAATGAATAAGGCACTTCTTCCAAAAGGATACGTAATTATCCGATACTCATGTTTTGTATTCACGTCGCAAACAACTTATCGCGCCCATAACCGACTTACAATCAAACAGTTGCAGTAGCTGTCATTTTTATATACTGTCATTCTTTGTTCTGTTTAGTTTCTAGCATTAATTTAAAGCACACACATTGTTAAAAAATATATGCATAAAAGTGAAGCCATCTTAAAAGACGGAGTGGGAAAACCTCGCACCGCTAGCCGCGGGAGACTGGTGTCGCCGACGAGTTTGTGTAACGTCGTCAAGTGTGCTTGTGTTAGAACTTTAGTGCAGTGTATGGTGGTGGTCGCCAAGATACTTGAATTGTCGAGTATCGTATACTATCCCTGTAGAAGAAGGGCTTAAATTGTTTGGTTACGCATTATGGTATGTTTCTTAATCGAAATTATAATTATTAGCAATATTACAATGATGTGTTTGGCACGCCCTCTTGGAAGAATTGGCGACACTATAATGTAATCCTCATAACTGCTAATAATCAATATCAACCATAAAGATTCAGAGATGTCGCTCGCTTTAAGTTTTTGTATAGATAGTGCAGTGGACTGTTTGTGGTAATGTGTTATTGTTGCAATATTGAATCGATTTATATCACTCTGTGGTTCTTGAATTCTGCTAATCATTCTGAATTAAAATCTTGTTGTACAAAAAACAACAAAAAAATACTGTAGGCAGAGGACACTACATTAAAAACAATGGACATTCATGATTTTACAGTTGCTATTTTATTCTCCATTACTGTCGGTATTACATTTATTAGAAAATTTGTGGCAAAAGCACGTTGACTTATTTTAAATATTAATATTTTTATTGTTCACTTTTAGGTGTGGAAAGTTTTTATAAAAGTACTTTAAAAGGCTTAAAAATTCTATTTTTTAATGTGAATACCGCACAAGGGTCGCAATTGCTCCCAACCGCTTGGAACCAGTTAGACTATGGCATCCCCAATTGGGGTACATGTTGGGACTGATGGTATGGGGGAGGGAAAGGAGATGGGGAAGAGGAAGTCGGGGAAAACCTGGCTATTCAGATCTGGTCACCAAACACGGCTAATCCCATTTCAAGAAATGTTTCAATTCTGCATCTTCCGAGTCTTCAATTCTGGTCTTACACCAGAACGATACTGAGAGTATCTTCCACTCCAGAATATGCCGTAAACATAGAATATATAATTATTGAAATTATTAAATTGTGAAGTAGCACAAATCAGTCAAATAAATTTTACTCACGCACTCACGACCTTTGGATCGCTTGTCGAGAGCCTTACCCCACGACTACCCCACTTAAAATCTTGAAATTTTGGTTATTAAGGTGGCTTAATACCCTAATAATGTGGGTTTGCTCAAGGCTCATGAATTTATTTTAATGAATTATAACTAAAATAACTTTATTTTCAAACCGATACCCACGGATGTAAGTTATTTTATTTTAAGAATAATAAAAACAGGACCTTACCATTATAGGTTTGAAAATTTTAAAACACGTTTTTCAACTATTAATTTAGCGGGAGGCACCAGATTTTATTTTTCTAGACGACGAATCAATAACTTTGGGAGGGATTCGCTTGGAAGCATCTGCAATTTTTGTAATACATTCATCAGAATTAGTTAAAATAATCCCCGCGGAAAGAAATTTCCAGCCCTGCTAGGGTGAATTCGACCTTACGTCGTTAAGATTCTGACTATATTTTAGAGTATTATGTCACCGTAATATTTTTTTATTATTTACACTGTGCTTATAGCTCGACATAAAAATTGGAAAGGAGCATTCGACATAGCTCAATATGACATAGGTCTGGTAAAGAATTGGTTAGATGATAATCTCCTCACCCTCAATGCTGGTAAAACTAAATTCTTAACCTTCAGTCTATCTGCTGCAACCCAACCTTCTATCAATCAGAAAATAACAATTCACTCCTGTCCAAGTCCCTACTCTTCCTGTACTTGCCCAAATTTGGAAAAAGTATCTCATATAAAATACCTGGGGGTCCTAATTGATCACCATCTTCGTTGGGATCAGCACTTAGCCAGTCTAACTCCCCGAATTCGCAAGCTCTCTTATGTTTTTCGAACTCTAAGAAATATACTTACTCCTATAACACTAAAAACGGTTTACTATGCTCTCTGCCAATCCCAGTTAGCATATGGCATCATAATTTGGGGCGGCTGTGCTCTTAATTTTATTGATCCTCTGCAAAAAGCCCAAAAAACGATTTTACGTGCTATCAACAAGCGACCAACAAGATATTCCTCCAATAGACTCTTCACAGAATATAATGTCTTAAACATACGGCAACTTCATCTAAAATTTACACTAACACATTTCATGTTCAAATACAAGAAAAAAACTCTTTTACATCACAGTTACACCACCAGAACAATAACCAAACGACACTACAATGTTCCTACACTACGCACCACATCAGCTCAAAGACATTTCATGTACCTAGCTCCTAAAATGTTTAACCTTCTCCCCGAGAACCTAAAATCCGAAACCCAACCCCATATCTTTAAAAAAAAATTATCAAAATGGATCCTTACATTCAGTAACGATGATGAGTAAAAATTTGCTATTTTAATTGAATTGTAATATAATTGATACAACTTGTAACATAAATTAATTTAATGTGTTAATTAAATTACTAACTTAATTTGTTACTAAATATGTTACTTAAACTACTTAAATGAATTGCATAAGTTAATAGCTGTACACTGTACCTACACAATCTGTAAACTTCATTCGCCATAACACAGGGACATCCCTAGCATGGCGGATGAATTAACACAATTTTTTGTTCATTGTATAAACTTATTTTAATAAATAAATAAATAAATAAAACAATGACGCCAAATGTGAAGGTTTCTAAGTTTAAGAAACTGACTGAAAAGACGAGCCGTAAGTTTAGCTCTAAATTCTAAAATAATAATATTTCTTATCTATCAAATAGTTGGTTAGTTCCTTCTTTCGCCGCTTGCGAAGATACGTGTAGTCAAGCTGTACACAAGAAGAAAATAATTCAATCAATGGAACATATCCTCTATTTCTAGGCCATCTACAAGACTTAGAAATGTATATGGTATGCCATCAAAAATTGACAATGATCCTGCATCTGAAAGGACTTTATTTAATAAAATTGATTTATTAACATCATTGCGGGTACCATACACGCGATTATTTAGAGTTACAAAGAGCCATTGCAAATTTTAAATGGGAAAATATAAACAATGATGAAAAACCGACAGTAGTATATAATCATCATCCCCCGTACCCAAGAGATGAATATAATATTAGATTCATCATTACCCATGCACCTGGGACTAATTATGAAGAGTGAATTCTTTATTTAGCCGTTAACTACCCATCAGGGAAGGCAGATATGATGGAATATAACACATTTCTTTCCTGACTCTTTGATTTATCAACATTTATACATTTCAGTTTTTTGTTTTTTTTTTTACATTAGCTCCACACTGGAGGCCCTGAAGTGTTGTGTCCCCTCAGGGTCTTTGTCATCTATCCCCATGCTGTGTTGAGGGTCTTTTCGGAAAAGGAATTCGGAGACGAAGTTATGGGAATCAAAAGGGTATTAGAGAAGGGTATGGTTTCAAAGTTTCATTTTGGGAGGCGGGAATGGGTACCGCCGCCCCGGGAACCTTTATTGTATAACCAACACCTCTGCCATAGGTCACCAGGATTTAGCAGGGGTGCCCGGATTCATAGGGTGAAGTTTGTCTAGGTCTTGGAGGCGGATGACCAGGACACACTGAGGCCCAGATTCATACCCACCCCTTACACCCTTTACCTTCCCCGAATTCTCCTCCACTTCCTTTCCTTAAAAAAAACCTCCACACAGCATCCACAATGATAACATAGGCCCTGA
The DNA here is from genome assembly GCA_936435175.1 of Glyphotaelius pellucidus. Lineage (NCBI taxonomy): Eukaryota > Metazoa > Arthropoda > Insecta > Trichoptera > Limnephilidae > Glyphotaelius > Glyphotaelius pellucidus. Next base: position 9,950,208 of record OW386557.1, on the reverse strand, counting down.
GGGAGATTATTTTCCTCAGGGCCTCCTGTGTGGAGCTCATGTAAAAAAAAAGCTGAGGAGGAATCTGGGGTAAGTGTGTCCAGGAATGATGGACGTATGAATCCACCCCTTCCACTGCGGTGCAATGCGTGTTCCGAGAGAGTACTGTTGGAGAAGTCAAAGGGACTTACTCAACCATTCTCTCCCGATCCGGCCTGCCTTGCAGGTAGGCAGATGCAACCGCCGCCAAGACCCAGACAAACCTCACCCCTTGAACGCGGCCATCCCTGCTAAGCCACCAAACATACTGAACCACTTGGGGTGACCTATGGCACAGGTATTGCTTTTCGAATAAATGGTTCCCGGGCGAGTTTGTTTATTATTCCAACTCTTGATAATTCTGGTTTTGCTATTAGGAACATATTTCATTGGCTCCGTCCAGACACTTCACAGAACGCACATGAGCTGTTCCCAACCATAAAAAATCAACCCAAAAAAAAACACTTTCTATTACGATGCATTTATTTTCAATTCGAAAACAGAAAAATCAGAATATACGGTCACATCTAGGACTCGAACCCAGGACCTGCGGCTTGCTGGGGCGGAGCTCTACCAACTAAGCTAATGTATCCCTATCCCTAAAATAGGCAATATTTAATTTACGCATGTAAAATAGATCTAAGCGATCTAAGTTTCAAACAAAATCACGATTTTTCTTTGATTAGTAGCGCATTACCCAAAGATATTGAAATATAAGAGATGTGCTCCGCAGTTTTTACTGGGTGGGACTGCGCCTCCGGGTGTCTAGGATATTGTTTCCCAATGAACGAATAAACTAAATGAACGAATAAACTAAACGAACGTTAAACTAAATGAACGAATTCTTTCCATATTCAAACTATATTGTTAAGCAATAATGCACACCTTCAAAAAATCAACGAAATTAACAAATTCTTTTCGTATGCAAACTACTCTAACTAGGTATTAGTCGATTAGGTAATAGCGCCGGCAGCGCGGACATCATAGCATATCTCTTTTGTTTTTCAAAATCTTTGGTAATGAGTGGGTGATTTCGGGGGAGGGAAAGAACGGCGGGAGGAGTCGATATTACGTGGAAACATGGTTAATAAAGGTGATTTACAGGGTGATATTATTTTATTAACTAAATTAATTACAAAATAAATCAAGCAACATAGAAAATAAAACTTTTCAAAATGAAATGTCTACAAATTATTACATAGTAAATTTCCCAGAAATATACAAAATTAATACATTATTATTGTAGACAGGTAGCTCAGCAAGCTGCAAATTCATTAAGAGCATTATAAGAGAAAGTCATAAAATACACCTGCTGCTGCCAACGATATAAAAATCGATAGTAATCAGTAATCACAGAAAGATCGAGTACAAAGTAAGTATGAATTATTGATAAATTGGCTCATGTGGATTAATACCAGGCGGGGATTGGTAGTCATAATAGTTATTAATCGCTTTAATCCGTCTAATCACGGATCGCATCTGTCGTCTAGAAAGTCTCTAATGACGACCATATTTCTTCTCGCGGCTTAGTGCAGTTTCTCTGAGAAATCGACAGAATGGACCACTGTGTACTTTATAGAAGGCCCGGGGAAAGACGCAGTCTGTTTTTATTAATTACTAATGTAAAATCATGTGACATTATAATTATTGTAGAATTTGTGAAGCAGTTAAAAATATTCATTAAAAAAATATTTGCGTCAGGATCATTCCCTTTTTATACGTAATTTTTTATTTGATAAAATAACTTTACATATTGATAATGTGGGTCTCACTGTGTGCTTCACCGTAATGAAGCCCTCATTTTACAATTTAATAAAATTCAATAAAATTTAAATTTCAATTTATAAAATAATAAATTAATCTAAATACATAAAAATCAAAACATGTTTGCTTGGGGATGTGTGGGTTAGGAAATGTCTATGTATTGCTTTATTGAGCATATGAAATGTTTTAAACTTTCAAAATCCTAAGAAGAATATATGACGCAAATGTGAATGGTAGAAGAAGTCGGGGACGCCCGAGGAAGACATGGCACGATCAAGTGAATCAGATACTTGAGTCGGACCATGTCAAAAGCCAGAATAATAGAAGAGCATGTATGAGACGATGTATGAATGTGAGTGAAGCAAAGAGTGTGTGCCAGGACCGAGTTGTTTGGCGGTCCGTCCTCTCTGCCTATCCCTGCGGGGAAACGGCGTGATGGTTAGTTAGTTAGTTAGTTAGCGAAAGTTTCTGGATTATTACAACCACATGAAAAGAAAAACAAATGAAAAGTTTTTTTTAACCATTACAAAATCTCTTGCAAAACTATCAAAAATGTCACAATTTGAGAATGACATTTTGCAAACCATCAATTGTTAATTCAATATTCAAAACTCTTTTAACTAACTAACTAACCATCACGCTGTTTCCCCGCAGGGGTAGGCAGAAATGACAAGCCGCCAAACAACTCGATCTTGGCACACACTTTTGCCAAGATCTTGTGCCTCGTTCACATTCATACATCGTCTCATACATGCTCTTCTATTATTTTAACTCTTGACATCGCCCGACTCAAATATCTGATTCGCTTGGTCGTGCCATATCTCTTAACTAATGAAAAAAAAAAAAAAAAAAAAAAAAAAAAAAAAAAAAAAAAAATTTTAAGGACTTACATAATAATTTGAATAGAATCAAGAATTTTAGATATTTTAAGTATGTACCTATGGTAGGTACCAAATTTGATTGATTGTTCTGGGAATATACAAAAATGAATACATATTTGTGATATGTGAAAAATGAGAACTTGAATACAAAAATTGTATAATTTTTTTTTGAAGTAGAGTAACATGTTGAGTAACAAGTAGAGTAACATGTTTGAAGCAAGCTGTATGCAAGCAATGCATCTGTATGAGTTTTTGTTCGAGTAAACGTTCAGAAATGTGTCTAGGTATTGTTACATTGCTAATGCCGAAGAAATACAAAAAACGAGTCGTTCTTTTTATTCCAGAATCGGAATGGCGCCAAATTACCCGAAATGTCGTTAATTTTAAGGTTAAGGAAAATAATTCCTTATCATCGTAGAATCCGCCTTCTGACGTCATCTCTCGTTGCATCGACAATCCTCACACGCCCTTACAGCATCCTTGGCTAGGGGGTGACAGATCCGGCCACGTGGCTAGAGCGAGAACACAATGCTCCAAAGAAGATGAAAGGAGGTTAGAGCTCTAGAGGGTACCAGCCCTGAAGCAGCGGCTGGCAGAGTTCGTCGAACCCGCCCGAACTTCACCGGACCTTCCCGAGGTTTCCCGAATCAACCCCTAACCAAGTATTACCCGGCCACTGTGCGCTGTTCAAACTGTGACGGCGGAAAATACGACATGCACTTTCCCGGGCCGAGACTTTTATGTTGTTTATTTTGTGTGAGGGAATCTGCTACTTTATTTTTAAGGGATGGTTATTTTATGAAAGAAATCCGTTCAAGGGTGAAATTGATGGCTACAATTTTACATGATAGGAAATTCAATGTTTGGCCGAATAAAAATGACACAACAACTAACTAGTTTTCGAATGTAATATTTTGGAAGAACCATTTTCATTCATTATATATACGATCATGAACTGCAATTGACAGCAATATCGCCCTGGTGGAAGACCACAATTCAGAAATGGCTTTAGATTTGTTTGGTGATACGATCTTAATATCCAGGTACTTCCCAACCTTCTCTCCATGCCATGGCCCAACTAACTCCAGACAGTTGGGACTCGAGCCCCTCAGGAATCGGGTGTATTTCGTCGGAATATTTCCGCTTTGTAATAAAATCCAAATAAATGGAAAATTTCTGAACATATCCAAAAATTTTTTTTTTGAAATTTGATGAAATACAAACAAATGTTATTATTAGAAATTTTAAAAAAAAAGTTTTTCTATCTAAAATTACTGGTAACGAAAAAATTGAAAAACACGCATATTTTATTAGGGAAATGTATTACAAACGTTATTATCACCTCACGTTTTTGTCGTTATAAACAAACTAGCTGACCCGGAAAATGTTGTTTTGCCATGTACATTATTTCTAGGAAATGTTTTTTTAGTTTCGGGATTGAAATTGATTGAATTACTAATATCGCTATTAAAAAATAGGGGTTGATGGTAGAAGAGTGAAAATTTAGGGCTGTGCGTATTTTTAATGCCTCACCATAAAAAAAAATAAAAAAAAAAATTGTCTAAAAAATAAAACAAAAAATTCGAGGTGGACCACCCTTAACTTTTAGGGGTATGAAAAATAGATGTTGGCCGATTCTCAGACCTACCCGATAAGCACACAAAATTTCATCAAAATCGGTCCAGCCGTTTCGGAGGAGTATGATAACAAACACCGAGACACGAGAATTTTATATATTAGATAATAAAATAAAAAAAATAGTCGAAATTTTATACATTTTTCTCAAATAGTATTCGGTAACTTTGGTTTCATAGAGATTTCAAAAAATTCTAGATTGAATATAAAGCGTGGAGTTTTCTCTTTCTTACACCGATTATATCATATTTCTTTCCATGACAGTGAGTGAGATACAACGATTTATATGAAACCTACGAACAAATTTGAATTTAAACCCCTTGCATTTCCTTCCGCCACAAAAATTCCGCAACATTGAAGTGCATTAGAAGAAAAGTCTGTAGCTTTGGGAAGTGTATTCCATTTTAAGCGGAATTTCCTTTGTCTGGACTAATATATTTAACCTGCTTGGTCTGGACGTTTGAAATTTGGCCATAAGCATGCATATTTCGAATTCCTAATGAAATTTCCAGTCTGGAAAAATATAATACTTTGATATATACTCTATTATATTCAAATTTCTTGAGCTCGACAGATAAGGTACCAAGTATTAAATAAAATTGGTTAGATTATGTTGGAATTTTAAACGTTTTTTTCACAGTAATTAGTAAATCTTTTATCGCAGACCCGTGAAAACTACGAGTTATTATAAATTTAGGATTAGTGAATCTTAAAAGTATTTGAAAAAATATTTGCCTCAGGATCGTTGCAAAATCAAAAAATTAATTAGAGACAATTTACCTCTCGAATGAACACACTTAGTAAACTTAAAAAATCATCGGTGATTCAGATTTCCATCCGTCAAAAATTTAAACAAAAGAAATACACCTGAAGTTAAATATTAAAGTAAACTAAAAACCTGAGGTTATTAGGCCTAATAACCAAATAACTCTAAATCCAGTCGTGAAACACGCAAGAGCAACAAATATGGGAAAATAATAATAATTTACTTTGAATTAAATCCTTGTACACCATTCCTGTTTACCCCCCTCCCTCAAATGTTATCTATATAAACCTAGTTTTTGTGGCAGTCTGAAGATGGCCTTAATAGTCAGAATTAAATAAATTATTATTCATTGTTTTTTTCAAGGTACAATCCAATTAAGCAGTTTGTCAATAGGGTGTTAATCTTCATTTACAATTTAAACATAATATTATTACAGTAGCTATACAGATTGTCACAATTAACACACAGACTTAATATAAACTACTGTTTTTTTTTCAATTATTTCTGGCTTTCACCCTTCAAGGATGTTTTAGGCCATGAAGGGTGAAAGCCAGAAATAATTGAAAAAAAAGTCTATAGGTAGGTACGTTATTAAAAAGGAACAATAGTTTATCACAAACAATTAAAACAACACAAATGTCAGCGACACAATTTATTTTGCACCGAATTAAATTATTACACTGATTGATTTATATACCAGATTTATTTGTACAGGATTTATTTATTAACACATATATTTATTTACACTATTTTTACTACACTCGGTAGGCACCACGATGTTAATTCGTTAGCTGCGTCGAACTGCCTACTCCGTTGGAGCGTCGCCGCTTTTAGATACCTTCTATGTATATCCAACGAAATGTCCAAACATTTCCAGTACCTTCCAAAACAACATCGACGCATCTCGATGATTCCACCCCGTATATTTTTAGAAGGTCTTGTGTTCTGGAATATTCCGCTAGATTAGTAGTAGTTATTTTAGTGGAAAATGTTTTAAAATTGTTTTAATATATTATTATTAAAATGAAAAGCCACTGAAATGTTACCGAAACTCACAGCTCAAGTCAGTAATTTTTAATAGGATTTTCCAGCCAACTTCTGTTTTCCACTAACCATATTGACGTGTTTCCACCACCGGGGGACTGCCTTGCCTCACAACGGGGAACATGCAGGTTTTAGGGGGATGGAATGTAACTTTGCCCATTGCGAAGGGGTTGCACGCCGCTGATAAGGGGGTTACTGGAAAATTTACAGTAATTAAAGCAATGCTAGTTTATTTAGGCCCAATTGCCACCAAACAAAAAGCAAACTGCCATTACAATTAAACGAAACAAAGGCTGTTTTCTAGTAAGCTTATTTGAATTGTCAGTGCTTTTCTGCATATTAGCGATCAAAACTTTGATAATAGCAATATAATACCCTTACGAGACGAATTCAAAATTTGAGAAACTTGTAATCCAATGGTGTTGGTCTATTTAGTTCATCAATATTGCAATGCAAGCTAACTTTAATACGGTTTCTTTCCAACATCTAGTACAGCTGATTTATTTAGTGAGACCGTTTAACTCTGGAAGTGCAAAAGAGGGTTGGTTCAATAGCTTAAGGGGGTATTCTAGTCTAGAGGCATGAATTTTAGGTGCTTTTTCAGGTGCAACAAAAAAAACAATAATATTTTTACCAACTTCTATTTTGTGAAATGTTTAAAAAATATAAAAGAATCCATAAAAAAAAGAATCAAACTAAAAAATTAAAAATTCAGAAAGTTACAGGGTGTTGAAGTGGGGGGTCTCAAAAAAAGCCCTGGTAGACACGATTGCAACCCTCCCAGTAATCTAAAAAATAAATAAAAAATAATAATTCTTAATACAAACAAATGCGGCTATGGCCCGAACTAAGGAAAAGTAAAAAAAAAATCGCAAAATGGCGGCTGTCTGAAATAAAAAAGACGTTTTTGTACCAGTTTTTTTGACTTTACAAATTTTTTTAAAATAGTAAATATTGAAATTTTGTTATAATACTAGTTCCCGCCATAGAGGAATGTATAGAGAAGACTCACACCAATTTTCAAGTAAATTGGTTTAGTAGAACTTGAGATATCGTGTCAACCGCCTCGGAAAAAGTGGATTTGAGAAAAATGGGTTTAAAATTTTGTTCTACTCAGATTTTGGTTAGATTTCGTCTAAACCGCGATAATAAAATGGTTATAACTTTTAAAATAATGCGAATTTCGAAAAATACTTTTAAGGAAATATTTTTGAATATTTAAACTTTGGAAATATGAAGAAAAAAAAATTGTTTTTTTTTTTGCTAGACTAGAATACCCCCTTAAGGTGTTGCATTGTTTTTTTTATTTAGTTACTACATTTTAAACCTTCTGGCCTAGGGCCTATATTGTCTGAAAGTCATAATATTTCGGCTTTGCAATAAAATCCAAATAAATGGAGTATTTCTCCCCATTTTATAAATCCGATAGGAATTGGTTCCAAAAATAGTCGATTCCTCAGATCCACGTGATCCAGTAACAGCAGTCACCGGGAAAAAGTAACCGCGACAGGCAATGACGTCATATGTCGCTTGATACTATTATTCACAACTGAGTATAACCGTCAATCTCTCCATATGCGGAGAGATACTCAAATTCACAAATCCTCATGCGATCTGCTAACATAAGTGGCTCCATCCTTTGACGAATGAATTCGAAACCGAATCACAACGCCAGCTTACTTTGAAACTTCGCGTTCACGAATGTTATGTACACATCGCGTTCGCGATGTGTACGGCAAGGCGTCAGACGTGCACTCGAAACGGGTTCTTAAATCAACCGCGCAGACGCAAGGCTATTAATACTGTTTGACTAAATTTCCATAATTTTTATTACAATATCTATTTTATTTAATCTCCTTTCTACACGTGTAATATGATTCTCTTTATTAGGGTTAACCTGGACTTCCAATTATCTTTCTTTTTGTTTTTATTGGAAAAATAATCTAATGTTAAAATGTTTTTAACCCTATGTATAATGTATATATGCTTGTAGACATTTATGTACCTTGACGTATATATACTAGACAGGCATCGAAAAAACACTGGTAATCAACTTTATATTGACATAGTTTAAATAAATAAATAAAAACTCTTCTGTTATTTTCAATCTTGACATGGCCCGATAGAAATACTTAGTTCACTTGATCGTGCCATGTAGTCCTCGTCTTCATAAAAATAATAATAACTAACATTTCGCGATTTATTAGAAAATCGCCAACAAATTACTAACCAGTAATCCAGAGAACCTATTTTTAGAAATCTCGTAAGTATAAATGGAAGAGTTTAACGTAGGTTTAAGTGCCAAATTCCTGGACATAATATTAACTAAATGTACACAAAACTGTTCAAAACTTTGTTCAAGAATTTCAAACAACGAAAATAGTGGGTAAACAGAAGTTTATGTTTGCATAATATTCATTGAGCTTTTCTTTAAACAAACATGTTGAAAGATTATATTAATTCATTAATTTGAGTTTCGCCCCAAGCGTGCTTTACAAAGGATATTAATTTAATCCTAAACTTAGAAAAGCTATTCAAAGCCATTCAGTTTCCAATTGCTGAAATAGCAGAGTCTTCGTAATAATATAAAAAAGCTAGCTTACAACTCTACTTGTTAACCCCCCAGGCCTCGGGCCTGATTTTGTCAGAGGGTCAAAATATTTCCGCTTTTCAATAAAATTCAAATAAAAGGAATATTTCCGTTTTAACTGTTTTGCCGTGGTGACGTCTTATAAATCGATGAACGCCGGCTGCACTCACGAAAAAGCATGACTCATTGTCACGTTGTCACGTTCCGCCTGAGTCGAGCGTGCAAGCGAGAGCGCGGAACAAGCGTTCGGCTTGTGACGCATCTATCGGAATCGAACTGTCAAAGGAATTTAAAAAACTTGGAAATGAATAAATGTACATCGTAGACAGAAATCGTAAACTTTAAATTAATTAATTGTAATGTAAAAAGTTGTGTTATAGAGACAAGCGGGAAACTGGTGAATCTACGTCACATAAAACACAAAAAAAAGAAGCAAGGTTTACGCTTCAATGCATTTTAAAACACATTAAACAGCAAATATTTATTATCTCTCCGCTCTCCGATGGCGCTACAGCCAATATCGAGCCTTGGCCTCCCTCTATTTATTATCTACTCCAAAGAAATCCATCTTCGGACTCGATTTACTAAAGTCAAAAAAAGTCATATCAAACAATCGATTCCAAATGAATTAATGAATGTAACTCAATTAATAGCGAAAAGAATGCCGTTGGAGTAGGTTTAATGTCCTAAGAAGCGAAGCTGGCAGTCCACAATGGAGTGCTGGTATCAATTCGTTGTATGGCAATGTGGCATGGATCTGGTAGAGGAAGGATGAAAGTAGACTGAAAACTGCAGAAAAAAGATCCCTGGTGTGTGATAAAACCATGTATGATCGTGTGAGAAATGTGAATATCCGCAAAGAATTCAAGGCTGATGTAAGCGTATTGAGTTAAGATTAAGAAAGGGAGCCCCCTTAGATGGTTTGGGCATGTTGAGCGAATGAACGAAGAAAGGCGCGGAAGGAGAATATATGACGCAGACGTGAATGGTAAAAGAAGTCGAGGACGCCAGAGGAAGGCATGGCACGATCAAGTGAACTAGATAATTGTGTCGGGCCATGTCAAGAGTTTGAAAAATAGAAGAGTACGTATGAGATGATGCATGAATGTGATTGAGGCAAGTAGTGTGTACCAAGACCAAGTTGTTTGGCGGTTCGTGCTCTCTGCCTGGTGTGGTGGTTAGTTAGTTAGTTAGATTCTAAATGTTACGTAGATTCACCAGTTTGTCGCTTGTGATATAGTTTCTCTAACCTAACTATACACCGTGTATAGTTAGGTTAGAGAAATATCTACCTAATAAAGTTTTACAATTAAAAAGAAGTTAAATTCCAAATATACGATAGACAACAAATCACAAACACATACTAAAATATAAATTCATTTTAATCTCGCCTCTTTGTGAAGAAATAACATCGTTAGAAAAAAAACCATAAGAAAACACGAGCTCGACTACCATACCCTGTTTACATTGAGAAAAACTCCCAACGTGTTTCTCTAGCCAATTTTTCGCAATTGTAAACTTGGGTTGTAAACATTTTGTGTTTTAACACAGACTATTCGCGTATCGCCACATAATATAAAATATATTTACATACACAAATATTATGGCTGGCCACATTGTGTCTGGTCTATGTATCTTTACACTTCTTCAGCAGGGTGGCAACATTTTTTTATTTTTTTATTAATTTAATTTAAATCAAATTTAATAATGTCACTATTAACTTCTGGGTGTATTTTAGTTTCTTTATTATTGTGACAGCTGTTTCGGCTTACAAGGCCGTTTTCAAACTGTGGTTGGTCCACTTATTTCTGGTGTAATTGGTACTTTCATCAATGCTTGCTCAATAATGTTACTTTATTAAACGTTTGGCACTCGCCCAAAAATCGCCGAAATTTGACGGGGGCAATCAGAAGTTTCAACAATATTTCCGGCACTCCACAATTCGTTTTATTGCATTGGTTTATTTCCCCAAATCAACCACGTGGAATTTTTTAACACATTATGAAATGGATATTACATAATGAATGTACTTACAATGCATTTTAAAACAATAGGTTAATTAATAACTTTTAAGTGTTTTCATGTATACATTAGTAAATGTAAGTTGTTCAAGAGAATAATAATATTAAGTGTGAATCATAACATAATAAACTGAAAATGAAAAATACAAGTAGGTATATAAAGGTGTACAAAGGATTCGGCGTGGGCAAATAAATTTTATATATCATTGAAGAAGAAGATAACACTTATAATCTAAATGAAAATATGAAAGAGAACAAGACACAGAAAAAGAGAAAAAGACAATGGTCGCAACTGGGACTCGAACCCAGACCTCTCGTCTAACCGGGACGTGCGCGTTATCCAATTTCTCTATTGCCACTTTCTGTCAAACCGTCATATTTGTCAATCTCATATTTCAAATATTTAGAATCAACAATATTATCTTCAACAAGTTATTTTTTCCATATTATATTATATTATATTATTATATTCCATATTATATTATAACCTTCAAAAGTTATAAAAAGAGAGTTTTTCTTATAAAAAATTTAATTTTATTTAATTAATTTGTGTTGTTCCACATTTAATTCATTTAAAATATATATGAATTAGCAATATGCGGCAAGTTCCAGAGTGGAAAATACTCTCAGTATCGTCCTGGTGTAAGACCACCATTCAGAATTCAAACGTTGCTTGAAATGGCTTTAGCCGTTTAATGACCAGAAAGGTTATTCCCTAAAATTTGTGACAAGAGATCGTTCACCCGCGAGAAGTGCTGTCAGATTTGTGTGATTTTCCACGGCTTTTGCTTTTTCTATCGGCCGATGTCAAAATTTCAGCTGTGAGCTGTCACGTATTTTAGTTTGGGTCGTTTTAAACACGAATTCCTGCAAGTTTGCACGATTATTTATTCATTTAACAGCTGTAGAAAATCACACAAATCTGACAGCACTTCTCGCGGGAGAACGATCTCTTATCACAAATTTTAGGGAATAGTCTTTCTGATCTGAATAAAAAGCCAATTTTTAATAAAAGCCTAATTTAAAAAAAAATGTTATGCTGCCGCATCCTGTATAATCACATTAAACTAGCGTAGAGGAGTAAAAAATCACGAATAGCCTAAATTACCGACAAATCAGTACAAAATTTGAAAAGGAAATTTAATATTATTTTCTGTTAAAAATATTACAGCGTAGGAGTTACTTTATCGCTTAAATTCAAAGCAAATTTCTAGAGTTGATCGAACCGGAGTTACAGACAGATAGAATTTGTATTTTTAATAGCTACCCTACTTTTTCATTTTTATTGGGGTAGAAATACAATTTATGTAAAACTGTGCGCGTAAAACTTCAAACCAGTATCGCGAAAATGCAAATTTTACGATACGTGTTTCTGATGTAGCGAGTTTACGATAAGTTTCTCTAAACCTTCGTTGTTTGTGAGCTTTCACAAGAAGGCGTTGGCAGGCGGCACTGAACATAAACGAACAGAGAATAGAAGAGTAATCTGTTCCTTCTAAAATACTAATTTTGATGGTGTGTCTTTTTCTGCGTCTGTAACTCGGGTTCAATGAATTCCAGAACTGTGATTCGCTTTGATTTATTTATTTATTTATTTATTGATCAACGCCCTTTTTCAGGGCTTTACAAATAATTTGAGCCGACTGTGGTAACAATTTAACAAATCGTGGTAAAAATGACCTTTTGGAGACTGCGGCAAGAGAGGTGGGTTTGCAAATTAATGAGAAAACAACTAAAATCAAAAACCAGCAAACCAGAACTCTACACCGCAGAATAAAAGATAGAGTGAAATTTAAAGACACCTATATCTTCGAAGAGTTAACCTGTGTGGGCTCCATCATACGGCAGGACAACGAAGACCCAGTAGAAGTAAGAAAGCGCATCACAGCCGCTAACAACACCTACTACGCGTTGCTGTCAGTGTTCAAATCCCGAAACGCCAAAATAACTTTATATACTTTACATCAGGACGGTCTTGGCCTATGGATGTGAGGCGGGAACACTGATTGCAAAGTCTGCGGAACAGCTGGACACCTTCGAAAGAAAGGTACTTCGAAGAATCTTAGG